>OU452181.1:2500-1392757 GCA_911728515.1 Peribatodes rhomboidaria | reverse complement strand
GACGGCAGTTGAGTGAGGTGCTACAAGTGCTCTACTGCTCAGACCCGTCTTCGGAACGGTTACACCGGACTACATTCCGAAACACGACTAGGTCATTTCACGGCATGGCTTGGTCCTGTGGGTGGTAACTAGCCACGGCCGAAGCCTCCCACCAGAGTTAGCACTACCCGGGGACCACGTGTAGGGAATCAGAATAGAGTACACTCCTACGGACGTGGGTAGCTTCGAAGGTCTTAACTTAAGGTCTGCCACCATACTGACTGGTGTGGTTTCCGAATGAGTCTGTGTATCCTCAGCTGAGGATTCGTCTAATATCTCTAACACCATCGAACTACACCTTCGAGCTAAAAAGAGTGCAGTTTCCCCTTAAAGTCTGCTTTGCAATGACCATAAATAAATCTCAAGCCAAACTCAAAATTTACTAAATTGCTTTTCACACGGTTAGTTATACGTGGCCTGCTCCAGAGTAAGCTCATGGAGCGGCCTGGTGTTCCTAAAAAGAAAGAATATGGTTTACAAAGAAATACTGAGGTAGGTTTTCGTTGTAAACAATATTAATTATCAATTATCTACTTTTGGTTGTCTCCTAATTTAATCTTTTCACACACGCTTTAAGCTCTGTTGATACCATACTACTACTACTACTCTCATTCAATAGATAGTTTGGTGAACTAAAGAACTTCGTTCTTATTGCTCTGTTTGGGATATTGTCAGTTTGTGTATTCAATTGAGAGCGAGTGTGACCGCTTATAATATTTATTTCTGAAGATAAAAACGTCATTAATTTCCTGTAAGCCACGCGGGCGAAGCCGCGGGCAGAAGCTAGTTTTATAATAAAATAAACTTTGATCATTCCCAACACCGTAATGTAAATGTTAGTATAAAATTGTATGTCTGTGTAACACACAATACCTAATCCATAGTGTTTCTGTTTTCATAATGTGCTTAATTCACAATGTACCTAAATACCTACTAAATAGTCTACCTACATTTCCACTAAAATCGTCAACATTGTAGGATGCTAGTTTACTAGGGTAACAAATCTTAGGTATCTAATTTGCGTTGAAAGCTTCCTCGCAATTTCGTATCCCACAAGACTCAGAACGACCAACTTGTCTGTGGAGTTGGCCAAATAGCTGAACTTAAATTTACTACGCGAATCTATCGGGTTCGTTCAGCAAATGCGATCATGGCTCCTTCAACAATTTCTATCGATAAGTTGGTCATACAATACTTCAGTAGGATTTAAGACTCGCTTCTTCGTGAAACTAATGATTCTCAGTTATTAATGATGTGGAAGAGAAATGGGTGCGGGTGGGGTCATTGTGTCCTGAGGCTTTGGGTGTCTGGTGGACTTGAATGATGGTATTTCTGGTGGCTGGAGGTCTAATAGTATTGCTATCGTCGGAAATCGAGATTATTCTGGCGGTGGAAACATAGTTAAATTGTTTACAGGGATAGCTTTGTGATTACCATAATATATATAAGTCATGTAAAGCGTTCCGGGACAAAGATATCACGCACTTACTTCATTTTAACAAAGGATGGATGGCAAGATTGAAAGAAGTAATTTAAAATTTCAACAAGGTCGAGATAGACGATGACGTAAAATGAGAGTGACGTTTCTCGACAATTCTCGGAATGCGAGACGTTGCTTTTTGGATCATGGGAATATGGGTTGGATTCAGATTTTAAGTCCCTTTTGATTAAATTATAATTCCCCATTATCCTACTAATCCTACTTATATTATAAACGCGAAAGTTTATAAGAATGGATAGATGGATGGATGGATGTTTGTTACCCTTTCACGCCAGAACGGCTCAACAGATCTGGATGAAATTTGGCACAGATATAGATTATAGTCTAGAATAGCACATATGTATGATACTTTTTAACCGCAGGTGAAATCGCGGGACGCAGCTAGTTAAAAATATAGACGCAGATAGTTAGTGTTTTAGTAAATATTGGTTTGAAAGGTAAAAACCTGATCGAACTCTCACCCCTTATTGAACGTGGCAAAGCCTCTAAATAGAGAAATTGAATAAGAGACTAAGAGTTCCATCAGGTTTTTAGCTTTTATACCAATCCATACTAATAATTAAATAGAAGTCAGATAGAAAATTAATCGAATTTCAATCCTGGATGAAACTTGATTTAATGACATTTGAAGAACCCTTTGTATAAATTCTACTCAAAGCACAGAGTTGATTGAAATTTAAAACAGCTCTCAGTATCAAGTGCAACCAATTAGAGCACTTAGCTCTGTTTACTTTGTAAACAAGCTTGTTTGAACAACACTAGGCGTTTCTTGTTCTTGGCAAATTGTTGTTTAAACAACACTAGGCGTTTCTTGCTCTTGACAATTGTTGTTTAAATAAAAGTGGTCGTTTCTCGCTTCCATTAGCAGTTCCATTTACTTAATTCCTACAATTTTGTGCCGACTGTACACTCTCGCTTGAAGCACCGCATGACCGTGGAAACATTTTAGCAATTATAGCTGTATGGTTGGCACGTGAGTTCAAATCGCAACATTTAGCTTGAGCTGCCAGCGAAGTAAAACTTAGCGAAGAAATTTCTATGGTTTCTTCAAACGATCTCAAAGTATTTTGGCGACAGAGTACACCCGGGTTTAGGTACTTACTTCAGCTAACAATCTCTTCACTGACCTGAAAATACTTGGCGCTTGTTACTCGAGTTGTTTGTTTTTATTTTGATGAAGAAGGATTGAGTTAATTTACTCTATTCCCCTTTTGAGAATTAACATTGACTTTGATAAAAGTTGGGAATTAACTTTGAGATATTCAAATTCAGTCTTCCTTTTTAAATGAAGTTACTTAAGAGTAGGACTTAGGCACCGCATTCCTGCTTAAAAAACAACATGCAAAGAGCAAACAAAGGTCGATCTTTTAGATTTTTGAAATTCAAGGCAAGTTTTGGAACAACGCTGCATTACGTAAGCGAAAGTCGATATTTGGAAATTCGATATTCGCTGATCGCTGGCAAACAAGTCATCAAACGGATTGATAACCATGAATTGGCTTGCTAAGTTGCAGCAGCGATAGTGTGCTAACGGCATCCATACATTCAATTATGTTTCCCAAGCCGGCAAGTTCGTAACTGCGAAAACATTGGAGCTCCGGGAGAGTTTAAAATGTAAACTTTTCGCAGGCTCTCATTTAACTTCTGTGCAATGGCTCTACTTCTCTACATCATTAGCGGAGTAAACTCTACGTCAAGGCTGTTCAACCTATTTTTGAGGTGGGCTATAATAATTTCAATGTTTATTAACCGATGAGACGCAAAGTGAATAGTCGTAAGTCTTTTTTTTCTCATAGTTTTTTGGATAAGATTGAAATAAGACTATCTTTATTTAATAAAGTTTATAGTAATCAAAATCTAAATGTTTTTAAAATTATTTCGAGGGAAGTAGGTAGGTATAACGTCCTCGAGCAGCAAGGCGCGGTTCATTGTCATATTGTTATCATACTTGCGGTTTCAAGTCACTTTAATTAATCCTGCTGTCCGCTTTGCGGCTTGCGGGCCCGGAGTTGGGCAGCTTAGCTCTACATCATTACGTATAACTGCCTTGGGGTCTAGGGTTTCAAGTTATAATAGTTTTATGAGCTCTTTTATAGTTATTTTGGTGCTGAATTTTCTATGACCTTAGGGCATTGAGGGTGTCGCAGAATGCTTAAAATGATAATGATGTTTTAGATGGATCGTTTCAAGTTTTAAATTGTTATAATTATAATATAAGGAATGTTTGGAAACACTTAAAATGTTTACTGTTTGTAGAAATACTATAATAGATGCCCCGCGAGGTTTTGTCAGTAATTTTTGATATTAATACTAACAATCCGAAAACGTGTATTTGTAAACAGTGTAGGTAGACCTATAAATAAAAAGAGGATATAAAAATTCGTTCAGCCGCAGCCAAGTGAGCAATAAAAACTTTGAAATTATTGTTTGTATTAATATTTCTGAGATAGAGTAATTATCTGACTTCCAACAAGGGGAGGTTTACAATTCGATTTTTTTTATTATTGTGAACCTACCTTTTTTATCCTACTAAAGTTACCCCAAAATTATTTTATTACACGTTTCTTGCGTATCTAAACTACGAGAAGGCAAAATATTTCAGTACAATGTCTCCCTCGGGCTTTCCTCGCAAATTCTCAGATTAGGACGGCTTACTCCGGCTTATTCGCAAGACGTGTTAATCGCATTTGAATTTATGGCTACACCGGGTATATCTCAAATATCATTCAACGTTCCACGTTGTAAGCCTGAAGGCTGTAGACGGCTCTTAACATCCTTCTGCTAACGTAAGGATTACAAATGAAGTGTTTTATTTGGACACAGTATCTAGTATTCAAAGTATACGATATTCCATGTTCCATTCCATTTTGATCAAGACTATTACCTAAAAGTAAAAAGATTGAAGGCCTTGCTTAGTTTAATGTAATTTCTGCATCTTTAGTTAATCTTATGTGAGTGTGGCGAATAAAATAAATCTAAGATTGATCTCAGGTGGAGATAAATCTCGGACATGTGAAATCCACCAATCTGCACTGAGCCAGCGTGATGGGACAACCACCCTCGATGTAGGGTAGGTCGGTTTCCCTGCAGTGGGATGTAAAATACTGTAATGATGATCACATGAAACACTTCCTTGGAGATACCGAGTTAAATTCTTAAAGGAAGGGTTAATCAACTCAGAGTTATAATGTTATAAATGTCGCTCTAATATTGTGTTAACTTAAGGTTAGCTTTTAACTTTTGGTGGAGCAAGACTCAGTTTTACTTCTGATACGAGTAACATTAACTCCGAGTTAAAGAGATAACTCGGGCTTTAGCAAGTGGCACTTAGTGGGTCTAGTGGATTTTCAAGTACTCGTGTCCCCACTATTTCAAGATTAGGTTACTTTCAGATTTGTTAAGTTTATAAAACTATACTTACCTAAAATAGTGATAGATAGATAGATAGATAGATAGATAGTTGTAATAGATAGATAGATGTTGTAATAGATAGATAGATAGATAGTTGTAGTTTAGTTTAAATCATTAGTGTTATAGAAGAAAATTCTTCAGGAACATTCCTCAACCAATTTCACGAAAACTGCCCAACTTCTTAAAATACAGACAGATTTTCTGGGAAGTTCCTAGCCCATTCGTCATGTAATGTTCGTGCGTGATCCATCACTCTCACAAAGGAAAAATGTTACAACATTTTTTTCCAAATTTTCCGCTTATAGAATACCTAGCGTACCTTTGCAGCTATCATTTTAGTAGCTAAACATAATGGATGGATGCTCTAGAGAGGTTCTAGGTATTGTAATAATTTACAGAAATATGGTTTTATAACCTAGTATTTTATCAACGTAACCTAATAATAACTAACGTAACGTAACGTAACTACGTAATCTAGCTTCAGTCGGTTTTCTACTCAGCATAGCTCAGTAACGTGTGGTCCGGTTTAATTTTGGATGAGTGATCACGAGTACAATTTATAATTTTGGGCTTTCCTGGTACAATACGAGGAAGCTAGTACTCACAAGAATTGTTAGGACAGCAGCCTTCGACTTCTTTTATTTTTAATTAATTACTCAACTAGTAAAACTTTTTGTAGGTTTTAAAAGCCGAGGTTTTAAAGGACAATTTAAAAACCTTTAATTTACTTGAAAAGATAGAAACATACTAACTCATTAGCAATAACCGAGATGACAAGTAGTTACGAGTAAGAGCCACTTGCAGAAGCCCAGCAATTTTTTTACTCGGAGTTGACTGCGTGTCAAACCAGTTTCCACCAAGATTTAGAAGCTTACCTTGAGTTAAAACAATATTACAGTGATATTTCTAACAAAGTTAACTGTTCAATTTTTATCCCTGTTTTAAAGAATTTTAATTCGTGTCTTCTGCAAGCGAGCCTAAGCAATTTAACGAAACTGCAAGGTTTTTCATAAAACATTTGAAGGCAGGTATTTCTGCGGATGTGTCATTCATTCAAGATCTAGGTATCCAGGTCATGCGGCTTTCATCTCACGCCCCACTTCGGTAAGACTTAGCGTGCCACATAAGAGGGGAGCTGCATTTTTTATTTCGTTTTGAGTTTCATAGCGAAAAATGTTCACTTTAAAATTTTGAATTTTTCATGAAAAACTGTTACAGAGCTTGTAGAAATTTTGAAAGGTAGATGCTTTCCTTTCTTGACTGTGACCTCGCGATATTTACACAACACGTCTACAGATTTTTTTCAAATTATTTTAAAATAACTCGGAAATACTTACCAACAGCTGCGCCCCGCAGTTTGCCCCGCGTATCTACAGGAACCGTTCGGTTTGTCGTGATGAAAGGTATTCTATGTCCTTTTTTGTACCCTAGACAATGTGCTTGCCAAATTTCATGAAGATTGATTGAGTAGTTGAGACGTGAAAGCGTACCACACAAACACGTTGTCAAAGGTACAGGGCATATACGAGTAGAAGGGCATGGGGCATACCCTTCATCCCAAAAAAAAGCAGATCCTGTGGGACTGCGGGTGAAACCGCGTGACGCGGCTAGTTTATAATATTAGTTAGGAGATTAGAATTACTAGATAGATACTAGATTACTTCTTTAACGATTTTTTTTATGTTTTGCTGCAGTCAGTTCCCAGACTTTTAGCAGACTTGGGCCCGCATGCTAAAATCACGCTTAGTCTTGAATCTCGATTTAAAACTGGTTTTACTATGCTTATAAACAGTTTTAAATCGAGATTCATGACCAAACGCCGCTTCTGTATTCTTTATGAATGCAGGTCTTGGTGTATTTAATAGTACACCAAGGGTTGTGTCGTGCAGAGTTGGTCTCCCATTGGTGACTTCTCTTCTATTGTCTTTGTTATGTTTTGTTGTTTGTTTATTGTCAAAGATGTTTGGTTTTTTGAGTCTATTCGGGTATGCTGTCATTACCAGTCCTACTGCCAATCAATTTGGATGGTTTTCAAGTCTTCCCTTGTATGTCCTTGAATGTTGTCCTGTTGTTTGTCATTAAAGAATTTAATTATTTAGTTATAATTGACGTCACGATTATAATTAAGATTAGGTTCAAGCAAGGCCTATAATCTAGTGATCTACTACCCCCGCAGTGACGCAATGTTTTCCACCAAACTGATCCGATAGAGCCTAATCCTATTTCAGAGGTAGACGCCCACCTGCCTGGAAAGTGGAAACCTTAACAAATTACAAGACCAAAATAGCTCTGACCAGTCACGGGATCCAAGACTTGCGATAGTCAGCGTTTTTGGCCTGATTTGAAAGGTTTTGTTGGTCGTTATCTTGTTAGTAATGTATTTTCTGCGGTTTGCTCTCGTTTTATTGCCTTTAGCATTTAGTGGTTGTGTAGTTTTCTATAAATAAAAGAAATATTAAAATCAGATCAGTAGTTTAGGACATTTCTCTTGACGGGCAAACTTACAGACTTTTTCTTTTCAAAATATCACACACAGTGGACAGGTAAGGACAATAAAATACTTTTGCTGGGTTATATTAGATAATGTTCCAAAGTAAGTTCCAACCAGCTTTGTCAATGATTGTTGTAGCCAGCCATCTAAGTTCGAGAGTAAAGCCGTTTTTTATTCAAAGCGATTAAAGGGTGGCGATTAAAGGCGAAAAAGTTATCCTAAAAAAAGGTTGCTACACCTTTTTTTAGGATAACTTTTAACTCACAATATTTGCTACGAGCGTAGAGTGTGCTACGGTTGTGTTGCATTTACTCGTAGTAGTTGTAGCCGTAGGCGCGTCATTGTTGGCCTAAAAGCCGTAGCCGTAGCCGACAAATGCCTTAAAATTGGCAACACTGTTCAACAAAAAACATCTCAACCCTTTCAAAATTCCGAACAGTGTATTTTGTAATTGACGTGAATGATTTCCATCCCTTGCTCAAACTGTCTGTTAAAGTTGTAAGGTATGCAACAGACACTGACGAGGGACCGTTCGTTTATTACGTTAAACACGTTAAATAATGACGTCCTTCTTTTCAGCCCCTCCCTCCTCCCCCTCCTTTTCCCCTCTCTCCTCGAAGGAAGTCGTTAGGTTTGTACTTGAGTGCTAGAAAAATGAAATTCAATTTCACACCTCGTCTATTCATTTGCTATCATAATTATGATCGCTGCTAACTGTAATTATACCTATTATTAGGAGAAGTTAATGATAACTATTTTCGGTTGTAGACATTCTTAGTTTTAGTAAAGGGAAGTCATACTTTGTAGCCAAAACTAGTATTTCCGGATATTCATAAATTATACTAGACAATCAAAATATGATGATTTTAACTCGCTGTTTATAATTTACCTACTGCAGTTATCTAGGACAGTGAATTATAAACAACGAATAGTTACGTAATTGTTGTTATTTTATTTAATTGCTGTCAGCAATCACATTAGCAAATAGGCAGCAAATGATCTTGAACAGCCTCCAACCAACAAGTAAGCAATCCTTTGTGGCGCAGTCGAGTGACCGAATGAATCGAATGTAACTCTGTTTGTCTATCTGTCGATTTGTAGGCTTTTCACGGCTAAACGGCTGAACGGATCTTAATAAAATTTGATAATTAGTTACAGCATATCACGAGGACGGTTTTTGGATACTTTTTTCTAAATAAACGCAAACGAAGTCATGGATAACAGCTAGTATACTCAAAGTTAGAAAGCTATGTTTCTACCTATAATACTACAGAACAATTCTCGATCCATGAAGTCGTTATAGTGAAGCGAACAGTCATCGAGCATTAATTACTTAGCCGCAAGCTTCCACTCCGTTTGCCACTTGTGGTCGGGCCTCTCAGTTCAGTTCCTAGACTCCAATGGAACTTAGAAATTGTATTGATTGTGGGATACCGCAACCACAGACGGCTTAATCTAGGTAATAGTCTGTAGTAGACAGGTGGACAGGTTTGTGAGTAGGTATTTACTTAAAGTGAATCGTTGGCAGGAGGTTTCAGGTTTGTTTGCCAGGTGGGCAGACTTTTGAATGATGTATTTACGTGTTATCGGTTTCTTTTCGAGTCTTAACTTAGCCAATAAAGCTCATAATTAGAGATTGGATATGCGGATACATATTTATCTAAAGTTCGTGGGATGAGAGTATGGAGAGTACTTCTTTCATAAAAAATTTCGCGTTTCGGAGATCGGTGGATTTATTACTTGTTTACAATTTTAGAATTAAGTTGCTAACTTTGAAAGTTAAATTTGCCTTTAGTTAAAATAACAAATTGTTGTAATTAAAAAAAACTGGGAAAATTAGAAGCCGCTTCCCTACTTTCTTAGATTTTCGCCAAAAACTTAAACTTGAGCCCCCTCAGCAAAAAAGGTATATAGACTCGAAATAGTTTTACAGTGTTTTTTTTTTTAATTTTTAACTCGATCGAAAAAGACAAAAAATTGTGCAGCTATTCCGGAGCTATACAACGTTTATTGCTAAAGAGGGAATTAAATATATGAATCCATTTTCCGTTCTCCACTCATAGCTTACACACAAAGTTAACGATTTTTTTTAAATATCTAGAACGCTTTCCCAACGTTTCCACCAACATTCACATCAAATAAAGTAATTATTATTTGTTTTAGAACTAACGACTTGAATCTAGAGCACTGCATTGCAGCTTTTAGCTTGCAAATACGAAAACCAATATAAACCATATTGCAGTGTTATTGATTTAAAATCCGTGTCGCTAGAAATGTATTGCATTTTGCGCGTTGAATTTCCTAAGTCCGCATATTGGAGTTTTCCCATGTGATTCCATTTTCTAAGTCCGTGATATTGCAGTTTTTCACATGTGACTTCATGCGCAAGCTTTTACCTCGAACGGCAGAGAAAATGAAACGACAAAATCATATCTTTCATTTTTCAGCGTAATTTCTGTTAAAAATGCGAAAAAAAAATTTCATAGCCAACATAAGATAAACAAAAAACTGCGACTACCCGACTGCGCAAGAAGGAGGGTTATGTTTATCGATTGTATGTATGTATGTATGTATGTATGTAAGTGCATAATTATGTATGTATGTGGATATGTATGTATGACGTTTTTTAGCGGATCCTACAGACTAAACAGCTTGATGAATTTCGACATGTGAGGTGCCATAAAATTTGGCCCAGGTAGAGCGCCCTTAGACAAGGACATCAATATTTTTAGCTAGCCTAGATTTAGCCATTCCGCGTTCTGAATAGGCCCTATTATCGATGTAAAAAGTAATTAGTTTACATCAACGTTTTAATCATTTCCTAAGTCCACATAGAAACATCCAGAACATTACGTCCCAACGGCACGCTATTTGAACATCCAAAGCCTAGATTAAACGCCTCCAACGCCCAGCTTTGCCACCCTCGGGCCGAAAATCGGCGAAATTGCCCGAGAGCTGAAAAATAGTGCGGAAAGTGTTTACTCCCGTTTTCGGATCGTTTGTACTTGATTAGATTTGTCTGGGATTGGTA
This sequence comes from Peribatodes rhomboidaria, assembly GCA_911728515.1. Lineage (NCBI taxonomy): Eukaryota > Metazoa > Arthropoda > Insecta > Lepidoptera > Geometridae > Peribatodes > Peribatodes rhomboidaria. The sequence goes on along the minus strand of OU452181.1, from coordinate 1,382,284 downwards.
GTGTAATGGGATGGGAAGAGCCTGGGTAGGATGCTTACCTACATTCTAGAATACTTTTTTAATGATAAATGTGTTTATTTTTTTGTTTTGGTATCGCAAAATATTTAGAAGTACAATTATTAAACAATTTTTTTTGTTAAATATTAATATCCTTAATTAGAACAATAAAGATTGATGCTATGAGGATGCGGATGGTTTAATAATATTATGTTCACGAAAACAATTTCTTTCCACCCTTGTCGCAATATCAACAAATTTGCAAAAAATGAGACCGCGCTTATGGTTTTACTTAGCCATGAGCAGCACTGATGTATCTTCAGCTGCTACGTATACAAATACCTACATTATTATTCATTGATAGGCTAAGGAAATACCAATTCTACAATCAAATAAATAGCAAAAAAAGGTCGGTGATGATAATATGAAAAAAAGCCCTACACTTAAAAAAATAATTATCAATTCACATTCCATCTCATCGCTAAACAATCTCTTCAACGTACGTTTCAAACGGGTTCAATTTGAAACAAGTGATTACTCGAAACGTTCCGAACAACCGTTCAAATTACTTGTTTGCAGACACCTACGTCAGCCGGTATCGATCGACCGCGCCCGACCCGTCTGTGGAAGGTTTCCGTGGAACCTAGTTTTTGCAATTTAGGGATAGGTTTAGATAAACACTGAGTTGTGAAGCCTCTTCGTAAGTTAATAAATATTATGTGGAAAGAAAGGATTAGGAAGGGTCCCTACAGAGCTATCCAACCAACGGTAAAAGTTAAAGTAAAAGTTGAATAATGTCACGTAGTTCTAATTAGATCATCCAAATTGGAGAGTTTGTGGAGTTGCGGAGTTTTCTTAACTTTATTCCATTTAAACCGACTGTCAAAAATTAGTGACGGAACAAGCGTTAGCGAATGAAGCATCTCCGCTTGAGCTTCGGCAAAATTGCTTTTGTATCTCTATCCGTCCGGCCGGCGACTGTCCCGCTGTCCTCTATAACTGGTCGCATTTTCAACCGATACTCTTGAAATTTTGTGAGCAGGTTTGATAATGAAAAAGAATTTTTGGTCGATTCAGTATTTATTTTTTTTCAAAATTGGTGGAGATATAGGGGTTACGGACTCACGAGGCCTTCAGCTTACAGAGCCACTATACCTAGTCATAAATGTTCCTAATCTTAACATTAAATTTTTAGGTACTTTATATTTCAGACATTAAAAAAAAAAAGATTAATCTCGTGCGTACTTATACTCTACCTACTGTAATGAAATCTTGCTCTAAAGTTGTAAAACTAGCCCACCTCCGCCGTCCGTCTGTGTTTTGCTGGTCCATTAAATTAACACATTTCAGTCATTTTCGTCGTTTTGTCGTTCCCGTACGTCGTTCGGTCGTTCTAGACCCGCCGCCGACGGTCGCGAACATTACTGTAATATTACGTAATAGCCCACCCTCTATTTGCATTTCAGTTCTGTAAATTGGCTTTTGAATGTGAACCTAGCTTTACAAGTTTTTGTTGGAGCCTAAGGAGATTTACGAAGGTATTATATAACTCTTTTCTTTGGAGCATGGTGCGGATGGCAGCCGTATTTATTTGGTTTGCTTAATTTACTACAGTAATTGATAACTATGTACTTCAATGTAGCGCTATTAAGGGTGTTGCTGAACTTTTAGTGCTGTTAATAGTCATGATTTGTAATCTGCAGCAAATTTTAAAATTGAAAAAGAGCGATATGTCTATATCACTCGTACTATTTTACAATCATGGTATAATAATTTTACTCAGAGTCAAAAATGGTCACGGGGGTAACACGCAGTGACGTGAATCGATGCTCAAGCAAGAGCGAAAAAGTAATTTACAACAAGCACGAAAGAGAAGGTGACGATGCCGAGTGACGTCATCAGGTGTTGGCTCCAGGAACGCTAGACCTTGTTTTTCAGATCATGATGCCTACAATGAAAATAGTATCTTATACCTTTAAATGAGCAATTCTTGTATATATATATATATATAATTGGAATCTCGGAATCGGCTCCAACGATTTTCATACAAATTAGTATATAGGGGGTTTCGGGGGCGATAAATCGATCTAGCTAGGAATCATTTTTAGAAAATATCATTTTATTCGTGTTTTATCGATAATCAATCTCAACTGAAAAATATGACTCTTCCTGACATCTATTGGCGAATAATAATACTACTATTTTTTGTGAGTAACTAATTGCTTTAACTACACAACAGCAGATGGCGTTGTTAAGGTTAGACTAAAATCAATTGTTTATTATCCAAAAAACACAATTAAAAAATAAAAAAAAATACCGAGCAAAGCTCGGCCATCCAGGTACTAGTACCTAATGGAAGTTAAAGGTCAGACCATCTTCTTTATTTACATTACATAGGCGTATATTCTTACTAACCACTAGTTTATCTTACTCTATCCTGTATCTGGGGAGTAAGTATCTATTTTCTCTATTTTCTATTTTCGTAAGAGGTTACAAAAAACAGACTATCTGAGATAAAAGGTAGTATGCGTGAAATGAGATGTCAGACTTTTGTGAGAGAATTTTGTAGCGTTGTAGGTAGTAAATAGTAGTTATACCAGAATTGAGAATTGATTGAACTCCTATAGTTACACGTCACAGTTAAATATTTATAATTAAAAATGAATGTCCCGATCATATTACACAATACATTTTTCATTAATAGTAAAAATAAACAAATAAACGTAGTCTTCAATTCAAACAATTTATTTTTTTGAAATTTAGTCTTTTTGATACTAAGTTAAACTTCTAAATCTTGTTCTCGATATACGAGTACAACTAGATGACATGTCAAAATGGCTGATTTACATATCAAAAAATAGCGAGTCAACTTGCCGTTTAAACTAATCAGCCACTAAAGTCAGTTACACTTTTTTTTGCCTTAAACTCATTGCTAACTCAGTATTACTCGTACATCAGCAAAAGCTTTGCAAAAAGAACACCATATCGTTTAATGCAATAACAACTCCTTTTCCAAAACAGTTTAAGTGTAGTTTCCAATGCATTGCATTATGCTTCAGTCACTTAAGAACTGCATAGAAAGTGTAGACAACTTTATCGGTTCTTCAGCCGATCTGGAATACATATCCAATTTTACAACGCGAGAGTTTCAAATAAAAGCGCTTTCAGTTAAACTTGGTCGCTTTAAAATTTCTAGCTTACAGTTTGTAAGGGTAGAACGGCACTACGACTTACGTCTGTGACGCATGTAACGATGGTTTTGCGTATCCTGCTGCGACAAAATGTGTTTGTGTTTTAAATCTTATGCTAAGATAAAACATTCGTTTGTCGCTACTGTACTTAAAAACCGCGTAAAGATTAAAAAAAGATTTATTGAGTCAGGTATTCCAAGTACATGTCATAACTACATCGGTTTTCATAGTAACGTTAAATAAAATGTGTGTCTACCTCCAAACACTTAGTGCTCAATTTCCTTGATGAACAAGACAAGACAATTTGACCGTGTCTTTTATTTGTGTGTGTTAGATTGCCTTGTCCCGTCATGAATAGCATCCTAATGCAGTTGCACCTTTTCAAAGTTATGTGAATGGGAATAAAAATGAGAGAGCTTTTAGACTGCGATTTAAATATGAAATGGCGAGTTAAGAGAAGCTTTTTAACAAACGGAGTAGGGTTTTAACAATGTCGACAGTTTCGAAACTCACGGATTTTTAGGTCAGAGAATTCTTTTCATGACCCGAGTGGAGCATAATTGTGTAACATAACAAATCGGCACGCGTTTCCCCCAAAAGGGTTGGCGGAGGTGTATTACTACACTCCACTCACACTTCAACGGACGATATTCAGTCCCAAATGTGACCGGAGGCGAACCTGTCGCCTTACACTGGACTCTAGTTATGTAGTTATGTAGCATTAAATATTTACATAATATGTTCACGAATGAACTAATTGGTGCGTGCCCTCAGCTGGGATCGAACCAGCTCCCCCTGGCTTGAGAGGCGAGCCTTCACCAACTAGGCTATCATCGCTTGTAATACCAGATACTTGTTGTTGTACATAGTTACATGCAAGTAGATAATATTATATTGGAAATACCGCAACACTAAGCCACTGTTTAAACAATGTAAAACTTTTCCATGATCTAATTCAGAATATATTATAGGTAAATGTAAAGTTAAATAAATATAAAGTTATGAAACTCATGACTTCTACATAAGCACAATTTGGAAAAGTACAAGAAGAGTTTTCTGCAATTGCACCAGGTGCACTTGTACATGTAAAAAAATTATAAAATGATGGAAATTCCGTCAAAGCGGACTAAGCGTTTCCAATTAACTTATCTTGTGAGAGGTAGTTATCTACGTTTGTCTTTCTTCCCAAATACCTACAATCCGAAGTTATCCAGACAAAAGTGTATAGGTATCGCCTATACGAGTATAAGTGTATAGATATAGGTAGGTCAATGTGTTCAACCATCAATCACTTCGTTGCTTCCCATCAAGCGAGTCAGAAATCAAACGTACTCGTATGCCTAATTAGTTGTTAAAAAAAAGTTAGAATGATCTACAAAGAATATATAGCCAAACTAGGTATAGTTTGTCAATATTTGGATCAGATAGCTTCCATTTACTTAGTAGGTATTTATGTATCAAACTGATTCACACTGGATTTATGCGATAAAAATACCTATTCTCCCACTATCCATCTTTTCAGTTAACAGCGCGCGTGTCAAGCTCACCTCGTTTGCCTAACAAAGGCTGTCGACTGAACACGTGAACGTTTCCGTTTGTGACCATCACTTGCTTTCAGAGATAACAGAAACTATAGGTGAGGCTTTTCCGAGCAATGGTCAGGTGACAAGCCGATCGTGCTACTTTGTACGACGTTGGACTATAAGAGAAGGGTTCCTTCTCTGTTATTGTTCTATAGAACCCAAAATATTCATTTTATTTAACTTAAAACCAGAATAAACATAAATCACACCCAATTTGTATAAATGTAAACTCAGTATGACCCAGGAGCACCGCTAAAAACGTTATTTCCGTCTAGCAAATAATTAAATTTGGCTTTCGACCGTACCTTTTTAATTTGGCTTTGAATTCTAAATATCTGCTATAACAGTTTAGAATCATGACACCTGGTATCTCTCCCTGGCGTACTCCGGACATCACTCGTAGAATATTTAGTATCATAATAACAGTAACGCCAGTTTGGACCCGTCATACTTTCCACGATTTGTGAAACTACTGAAAATGAATTACAATTTTTATCTTTATTTTTATTCGCTTTTGCGAAAGTGGATTGGAACAAATAAACGGTTACGGTCTCAACCCGAAAATATAGTTAATGATTTAACTGGTTCACCGGACGGAGTGAGAGCCTTGAGTCTGTCTGAAACTAACAAACATACATACACACATACAACAAGCATTTATTTATAAAATAGATCGAATTTAACTTAGCCCATATTCGGGAATAGAGCATAGCGGAACGACCCGGTGTTTTGAGTCTATATTCTCTATTGCTTTTCTGTTTAAGTTTTTTTTTTGCTTCGTCCATAAAGTGTAACTGTAAGTATCTATAATTCTAAATCTATTGTATTATATTGCAATTGTGTTCCCCTGGACTCCAAGCCTTCGCATCCTTCAACACGTAACAGTCTCGTTACGCAACGTTCCACGATCCATCACAATCGTATTCTGATTCTCGTTTATTTCTCGTACCACTCTAGACCTCTCTTAATAACGTTTTAGGTCGCGAGCCACCTGCTTCTCAACAAATGGAATATTACACAAACAATACATTTTTACTGCTTTCCCGTTCCCGCCGACTTTATAGCCACACACGGTTGCCAGATAAGAAAATAAAACTCCCAGAAGTCGTTCTTTTATTCATTACCCGACGAAGTTCGCCATTATTGAAGCGTTCTAGTATTCGGTGTAAATATTCATGTGATGGAAGTGTCTGTATTATTTTATGATGATTTTTAGGTTAGAGAATATTCTCTAGTTTTTGAATTGTAGCAATAATTGGAAAGACAGGTTCATTGTGGTTTTACTCACGTCTTATAGGATAAGGCACTCAGAGGTTGTGTAGCTTTTATTTTTATTTATTTTTTAAATCGAACCAGTAGTTCCGAATATTACGCCCTACACACAAACTTACAAACCGTCCGCTTGGTCTCTTTTTAATTATTAAGTATTTAAAATAAATAGTGACGAAAGTAGATCTAACTTAAAAACTGCATTTTAAAACAGACCTACACTTAACCGTAAACATTGCTACAACACCAGTTATAAATATTTCCACCAATCACAGCGCAAAATAAAACCAAATCGGGCACTTTATTTACCTGGCAACACTTTATTAGTGACGTGAATCGTTCTCAAACTGAATTATGCAAAAAACTCTCAAAGGTTTTTAATTGACAGCCGACAAGGATGCTACATCGAAAAATTGTGTAGAAAGAACGAGATAAAAAACCCCGCAGCGAAATCGCTCGCGACTGCGGTATGCAAAGGCTTTAATTTGAAAAAGTGAATTACGTTCCACGGTGTTGGCAGAGGGGAAGAAAAATGCAGCGCGAGCAGGAAAAATGTGGAAAACTGAGTAATTAAATTTCGCTACGTGGTGTACCCAGATGTGAAGATTAAAATTGACATTCTTGATCACGATTGATCTGGTTAAAGTAAGGAACGCCGCAAGAGGTTACAAGTTGGGATATTTTTTTGTCATTGTCTCTCTCATTTCGAGAGTCATAGGTGTAAGAGTGACCAAGAAACATCTCATGCGTCAAGAATAGGGGGCCAGCTCTAAGATGTCAGGTTCAATAAACAGGTCTTCAATACCTGAAACAGACAAATATTTATTTGCAACAAAAACATACAAAATAAATTAAATAAAAATTACACGATATAAAAAAAAACATAGTTTTTGCCACAAACCAGTCCCAACTCAGCATAATGCCGGCTGCTGTAGACAACCGGCGCTGGTCTTCCGTTGGAACCGGCAGGTGACGTCACTTGATATAAAAGTGATATTAATTTCAATCTGATACCTCCTCGCGTCCCTGACAAAAAAGTGTCTTGACTGACAGACGGACAGACGAATAACGAAGGGTTCCTTTTTTTCCTTTTGAGGCATGGAACATGAAAAATTGAATTGAGTAGATCTTCGAAACTCAGTATATACCTAATATCTGTCTAATACGCTCAGAGCCAGTACCGTGACATCTTATTGCGACGGTTTTTTAAGATTCCGTACCTCAAAAGGAAAAACCGGAACCTTTATAGGATCACTTTGTTGCCCGTCTGTCTGTCTGTTAATATCATTTTTCTCAGGAACGCGTAGAGGTATCACGCTGAAATTCATATAAAATACTCAGGTCTACTGCCCCTTGGAGCTTTGAAAAAATCTTCTAAGCCTACGCAATCAAAAAAATAGCTGTTTATGCTGCAAATATTCGACACTCGCAAGGGAATCAAACCCTACAGGGTACTTCCCGTGATATCAAATCTTGAAATTTGGTATGAAGCAACGTCTTATAGCACAGATAAAGGAAAAATTGCGAAAAACATACATTTTTTGTTACATCATAAAATAAAAATATTTTTAATAATTTTAAACTTTCCTCATGAACGCGTCGAGGTATTAAATTGAAATATCTGTAGGTTTATACATAAACCTCGGTGCGTGAGTCCAAATCGAACTTGGCCGGTTTTTCAGATTTAGCTGAGGCCGCGTGCGACCAATCTTACTGCATGGCGATATGATTCGCGGTCACGCAGTGACCCTTAAAATCATCTCAATAAGATACCACGCTAAGGGCCCTGCTGGTTATAAAAAAACGAAAACTCTTATAAAATTCGTATGAGCGTAAGTATAAATACCAGAGATAAAGGATAATGTACAGACATTATAGTATCTGTGACAGTCTTAATTAAACTACATTACGTACTTCGTCGCTAAATACAACATCATTTCTTACATCACGCGCTTCGACATTCCGCCGTTTAACGACTAACGGCTTAACGACACGTTAAGACGCGAGTAACGTTTTCATTAGGAGCTTAACGAACGTTAAATTACGGCGTTTACATATAAAATGTAATACTTAAAGAGCGTGGGAACTGTGTCGAGTTAAGTATTTCTTGTTCCTTGATAAGAGTAGGTTTACTCATCTTTCTAGCTTTCTATGTAAATAATGAGACAATTTACAAAAAAAACCCTAAGCAGTTGGTAGTTTACTTAAAAGCCGGCCAAGTGCGAGTCAGACTCGCGCACGAAGGGTTCTGTCCCGTATTTATAAAAACGGCAAAAAAAATCATGTCCCCTTGAATATTTATTTAATTCAGATTTTTAGTATTTGTTGTTGTAACGGCAACAGAAATACATTATATGTGAAAATTTAAACTGTCTAACTATCATTTTATGGTTTATGAGATTCAGCCTGGTGACAGACGGACAGGCAGACAAACGGACAGACAGCGGAGTCTTAGTAATCGGGTCCCTTTTTCCCCTTTTTGGTACGGAACCCTAAAAACTAAGTGATCTATAAGATCTAAACTAAGTGATAGGTCTATCTTAATTGCTACTTAGTTTTGAACTTACATTTCAATACTAGTCAATCTACAATTAGTATATTTATCGGTTTCTTCTAGGCAAGTGTGCTCCATGGTAGATCCTGCAACGTTGCTTAATCTCAGGTACCCAAGACAATTTGAAATCGCTTCCCAGCGATTTATTATATACAATTTGATTTTGATTGGTCAAAATACAAGCAATATAAATATCACGTGATCTATCAAGTCGACTAATCAGCAGCTAGCGTTCCAGCGTTAGGATTATAGAAATAGAATCGCTTGGAAGAGACTACAACCTGTCTAAGGCCTCAAGTGAGATGCCAGCCAAACGCAGACCTATTACCTAATAATTTAAAGACCACATCTGCCTGGCAATAAAAAATACACAAACTCATCTTCATAAAATTTCCTTTCATTTTGCTCGTATGTAGATAAAGTTCAAACACACCGCCCATTACCCTCGATAGAGCAACATTACACTCGAACGTCTCACCCGAAAGTAATTGAAATATATTATGCACCGTCTGGGGTCCCGCAAGGTAGTGTTCTCGCGCCAGTTTCTTTCCTTTGCGTCGAGCGGCGAGAAACGAAACAGCGGGTAAGGGCGGCTGCACACCGGATCCACTCGCCTCTTACCACATCTCGCTAGACATGCGGCAAGCTATGTACTTTATCTAGCGCACAGTTGGTGGTTCGGGGTCAGGATTGCGATGGATCACTTGTCATGTTATCCTTTTTGCAACAACCTAGTTGCGCAATGCGCGCTCCTGCTCGCACTTTATTGAACAAACTTTTAATTATTAGCAAAACCACAAAATCACATAGTGCCAGAGGGCCTATGGCATATCTATGAAACTCAAGCAAGGCCGATAGCTACGGAGATTATCCCATACATTCAAATTTAGATACCCGCAAACACACCTACTAGCTTGACTTATTTATAATGATTGATTTCCACTTCCAATGCGTTCCTGGTGTATTTACCCTACGCCCACATCTACGTTCCACAGTTCCACAGCACAAACACAATCTTATCATCGAATAAAAAACTATCGAATGCTGGTAGCCGGTATGAACCTAGCCTAAAGCAACAAACTGCCAGGTAACTTGGAACTTTCCTAAGCAAATATATCTACGTAGTTCTTAACAAGATTAATGAGTTTTTCTAAAAGCCTATTTATTGGGTTTTCTTCCTTAACTTAAAGATTACTCTTAACTTGTTACATTCTAGCCTAAAAATCATTTATGTAGGCAATAGTAAGGAGAAACAGTAGGTATAAATACTCGTAGGTATGAAAGTTTAAAAACATCTACTTAAATGTTTCTACATTATCACGAATATCACTCCGGTCCGGCGAACCGCGGTAGCGTACTGATGCTATACAGACAGAGATGCAGTTATAGGAAAATTACTGCATCTCTGTCTGTCATTTGTCTTTGCAGATGCAACCCGCTAATTTTGCTAAGGCCACGCATTTTCTGAAAACAGTGTGTCGTCATCTACATACATACATACATACATACATACATTATTTGCGAATCTTATATACCGTAATTTGTATTTATGTGTTTGTGTGTAGGTATTATTATTTACAATTTTATTTGACATTTTGTAATTATATTTATTAAGTTTTGACATTTCTACTAATAATTTTAGATTGTGTGTATTATAGTAGTATGTGAAATTCTGAAATTTTTATATGTATAATTGCTTAAATGCGTTCATATTAATAAATAAATAAATAAATAAAAATAAATAAACACACACATTATTTTCAACCAGATATCGATTCCACACAAATTTCATGCAATTCCCTTATTAATTCATTGACCTTAGCATCTTTCCGCATAAGTATAACCGATCAACCTAGATATCATCTGAAGTAGAAGAAAGTAGGACGCAACCCATGACGCAACCAAACTATCACAAACAAAAGAGCCATTAGCATAATTACCTAGAATTAAACAAACAAGTCTGAGACAGATCTTGGAAATCTTGGAAACTGACAGCTTCCTTAATTATACCGATATCAGTATTCCGAACAAGCGCAGCGGGTGCCATATTGTCACCAAACTGTGAACTGTGAATGAAATGTGAACGAATTGCTATTTAAATTATTAAATTGAATTAAATTAATTCAGAATGTTCGATTAGTTTTGAACTTTTTTTTAGCATTAACATTTGTGTTTTCCATCCTTCATCAAGTGGCAATCGTTTTTTTTTTTTTTTAATTATTGTCGCCTGACCCTAAACTAAGCAAAGCTTGTATTATGGTTGCCAGAGAGTGATATACATACTTAGATATTTTTAAATACATCCATAAATAGATATTTAACACCCAGACATAGAACAAACACAAATTTTTACCACAGAAATGTTTGTCCTAGGTGGGCATCGAACCCAGGCCTCTAAGCTCAGAAAGCAGGGTCACTACCAACTGAGCACCGAGGCTCCGGAAACTAAAAATTAAAGCATGGCATTAACTTACTCAAGATTGAGAAGAGTGGCATTTTACGAAAATCGGTTGAAAAATGCGATCTTTAGGGGCCGAAAATCTGCGGGACATACGAAAGCAGTTTGAGCAAAAAGCCCAAGCTGAAACGGACTCGTTTCGCTCGCACTTAGCACTCACTCGCTCAAAAAGGTGCTCAAAAAAAGCGGTAAGCGTTTTCGATTCACCTTTTATTCGCTCAAAAAGGTATAAAAGGTGAATCGAAAACGCTTACCGCTTTTTTTCTTCTTCTTCTCTATCTTTATCTTCTCTACACAATATGAAATACATTCGCATTCCTCGTCCGTCTGTCTATATATCCGCTAACTCCTACTAAACCACGTAACACATTATTATCAGTTAATTCATTTTACACGGAAGTTTTACGAACATAATAAAATCTACTTTTTTAATTACACCCGTGCTAAGCCGGGCTACAACACGCTACTACACTAGGACGCTGAAACATTTCTTTGAAAGCAACCCGTTTTACAATTTAAGTGAATATTTGAGTTCTCGGTATCCTCATTTTTGTACCGAAATCAAACGGAGCAAATTTTGACATAACAATTTATTAACTTTCTTCTTTAACGAACAATTACTAGTATGTTACTTTTTACTTTTTATTTTTAACTGTTTACTTTTTTAAGATATTTTTGCAAAAATTACTTGCCAGTGACATTGAATGTTTATTAAGGTCAATAAATATTTCTGATTTCACTAGTTCTATATAAAAATACAACTAATTTAGCACTCATATTTGCGCATTCTTACATGGAAGCAGACAGCACTAACATTGCACAACCAATTAGCAGATTGACTCGCTCCGTGCCCGCGAGGAATTCTGATTATCTTGTTACGTGTCAATATTAGACGATAAATATGTGAGAAATGCGGGCCTTATTAGGTTTAGCGGTAACTTCTTGATGTTTTCTTTGATAAAGAAACATTTATTTTTGTGAAATAATTTCTTTTCTATGCGTTTAAGCGGTAGACAAGTCGTTTAACTTTTTTCGAGAAGTGATATTAAAGACACGATCAACTTAGGGTTCCTTGCTGAAATAGATAGATAAACACTTTATTGTTCACAAACACTTTATTGTTGAAAAAACTTAAAATGTAGTGTAACAACTGGTGGCCTTATCACTTAGAGCGATCTCTTCCAGGCAACCTTAGGATGGGACGATGAAAGAAGAATAGTATGAAAGAGTATGGGACATGGGTTTGCAAAAATTAACAAAAATAAGAGTGTTGATACACCTACTTAAACTATTTGAATTATATTTACATAAACATACATGTCATACTAATATAATAGATTCTAATACTTAATATACCTTTAGAGGATCAGTCTCTGCTATGGTAGAGCAAGGCTTCCTTAGTGAGCCTCTATGTGACTGTGTTAACCTATCTTGACTTTAACAGTGCGCAAACATTTGCTACATGTTAAGGTACCGTTTACAAAACTGTAGACAATATTTAAAGGCGGTCTATTTTTAAGGTCGTCTCCTATAAAGACAAGTTTGCGCTGTAAGATCAACTTACTACAATATTCAGAATAGAATATACTACAATTAGATAGTACTACTTTATCACATTTTTGTTCATCTAATCACTTAGACCGTCTAACCAAAGGTCTACGTATGTCTAATCATGATGAAACAAGTAACATATTTAAAAGCAAAACATAAAAACAGGTGCTGACTGACTCAAATGACACCTCACATGGCGAAACCTATCAAGCTGTTTAGGCTGTAGGGCGTACCAAAGAAACCTCTTACACATATACTTACATACATCCGAAAAACATAATCCTCCTTCTTACGCAGTCGGATAAAAATTAAGGTCTTGCATTCCGGAAGTTGATACGTCCACTACGTCACTCTTAGTTTCGTCATCGTCATCGTCTCTCTTGAACTTGTACTTACATCCACGGTCGTGCTATGCATCGATTGACGTAAGTGCGTGTCACCCACGTGACATTTTTCTCTCGGAACGTCATATCCGGCGGAGTATATTAATGTGCCAGGCATCTAATTATCGAAATCGAGAGCTAATCAATGTTTCCAATAACTCCGGGCGACCTATTTCCGCGCGCATCGGACCTACTAATTGCAATCAGCTCGCCGGCCATTTTGAAATTAATTACCAGCTCACAGTTTGCAGCGCTAGAATCAGCGAAAACTTAATAACAAACTAATCCTAACTTTCAATATTATAAATGCGAAAGTGATGATGAGAAAACTACTGATAATTCTTTACTACATTGTATTTACGAAAAAAAAACTCGCGGTAAGATTTAAGTATAGGATTTCAAAAAATACTAGAGATAAATTCTTTAGAGCAACACTTGTTCATTCGTTTATTAAAATAAAATTTGAACAAATTTATATCAAGCTCTAGCTATCACAGTAAAGTTGTATCCATCATTGAATAAAATAAAAATATTCACTCCGTATTTTTTTTAATGCAAATTCTCAACTTTTTTACTACGAGTATTTCCTGACTTACCTACAACCTCTCATTTCGCCACCAGTGATGTGCGCCTGCCCTAATTACGCGTGTTTACCACCAAACGTGATTTTCACTGACGGCCCTGTGTGCTGATTAAATCTCGCTGCATAGCTAGCGCGACGTGTACCGTGTACAGCTTTATTGGACACACGTCAAGCGCAGGTTTTCATGATTAAATAGTTCTCGGTACGAGGTGAATATTGTTGGATAGATGCTTGATGAAATTATAACTCTATTAACTAGCTGTGTTCTACGGTGTTACCCACGGTAAAAAATTACCTATAACTTCGTTACAATAGAAATGAAAACTTAGTTTTCTTATCATCATTAATAACTTAGCCGGAAGTCATTCACAGGACAAGGGCCTTCTCAAAAAACTCCACCATGACCTTATTTGATTTACACATCAAGAAGTCATGAAGCGAGATAACTTGCCGCCCTAGCGAGTTTATTTGTAATATCAACCATATCAATCAAACCATCACCCATCATCAATGTTCATCCATCACCCATCATCGTTGTTCATCCATCACTCATTATCATTGTTCATCCATCATAATTGTTGTAGCCATAACCCTCATCAGGTCATCGGTCGGTCAACTTAGTTTAGGTTAGAAAGTGAGAATCGCCGTGAGTCAAAATTAGATTCAAGGATTCAAGTCAAAAGTCTTTTAAAATTATACAGTGGCATTTTATTAGCTATTTAAAACTGACAAACAAAAAAATATCGTAAAAATAATTAAGTTGATCGTAAAAGTGGTTTTATAGCTAAGTAGTGATTTTTTCAAGACAATCTTTTAAAAAGTACGTTGTACTGGGTAACTGTTTTTACCGATCGTACGAGTATATCAGTCGCATGGAATCTGAAATATCAGTCGCATGGAATATAGCGTAATGTTTTAAATAATTAATAAAATCATTTTGAAGTTTTCTCGTTATAGAAAGTCACTGTAAATTAGTCTATTCTCCATGATTTTAACCGAGTTCCAAAGAGAAGTAGGTTCTCAATTTGACTGTTGTTTGATTTGATTGTACCTATGTTGTGTTTCCAATATAAAATCAAAAACAAACTTTGCATGGCAAAAAAAATGCAAGAATTAATAAAAAAAAAAAAGTCGATTAAAAATGAAAGAAAGTGTAAAGCATTCCGGTCGCGCGGGCAACATTTAGTGACGTCAATCGATGTGGAAAGTTTTGGCGGGAACCGAAAAGATGGTGTCGTGTTTTTGTATTATTTTCTAAAACTTGTGATTCTTCGAGTGTTAAAGTGTCAACATGCACGAGTGTGGACAAATGATACAAACATTGCGAAACGCGATTTTTCGTGTTCTCTACAAAACTTCACTTAAAGTTTCAGTAAAGTATCCATAACTTTACTGGAATGAGGAAAGGGGAGGGATTCATCGTCTTCATCATCACCTCATCATCATCATCCCATCATCTGTTACTGAAGGAAAATTATTACTAAGTTAGGCATGAAGGACTTTGTATCCTATTGCCAATAAATAAAAAAAAAACAATCGATGTTGAAGCAAGACAGAATGATGTCATTTACAATTAGTTCGAAAGAGACGGATGACGATGACAAGTGACGTCATTACGAGTTTGCTCCCGGAATGCTGCACCTTGTTTTTTTGTATCATTGTTTTAGGCGTTCAATTCTTTTCTCTGTGACACTCAAGATTTTTTTTTAGAAAGATTTTTTGGGGGCTGAGCTACCCACGTCCGTAGGAGTGTACTCTATTCTGATTCCCTACACGTGGCCCCCGGGTAGAGCTAACCGGGTAGCAAACTCTGGTGGGAGGCTTCGGCCGTGGCTAGTTACCACCCACCGGACCAAGCCATGCCGTGAAATGACCTAGTCGTGTTTCGGGATGTAGTCCGGTGTAACCGTTCCGAAGACGGGTCTGAGCAGTAGCGCACTTGTAGCGCCTCACTCAACTGCCGTCTTTGTACTTCTTCACTCTAAACTTCAAGGCTAGAGTGAATAAGTACCTTATAGGTCGTCGTGCTCCACCTTAGACCACAACGTCGCTTAACATCAGGCGAGTTGGTGGTCAAACGCCGACCTATTCTACATAAAAAAAAAAAAAAAAAAAAAAGATTTTCCGTTTCGGTAAAATCAGTTATTGGGCCCGTACCGTGAATCTTAGAGAGATGATTTTTAGGTTCAACCGCCGACGCTGAGCGACCATGAACCTTATTGCGCGATGATACGACTTGTGGTCGTGCAACTTTGGCGGCTGAACCTAAAAACCCAAGGTACGGGCAGTGGTGCAGAGTAGCTCTAGCGACCAAATCCCTGGCCCTGGCCACCGGCGCCACCACCTGCACCTACATTTATTCCGAAACTAAAGCCTCTGCGCGCTTGTGCACCTCCACCTGCATCTCCACCTGCACCTCCACCTGCGCCGGCACCTGAACACAACATTATTTGATCAAATTGTATTATGACCTTACTAATATAACAAGTGGCTCTGTGAGCAGTCCAACCGATTCTCGTGCAATTTTGTTAGCAGGTTTGATAATTATACTGGTTTTTTTGCCGCGACATATTTTTTTATTATTTTTTTCAAAATTGTGGTTTGATCTCCGCAATTTTTATTTTGAGAATCGCTTTTAGGGGAAGACAGATATCCGTACAGAAGTCCAGAAATACTTCGGATATACAAAAGCATTTTTGTCAAAGCTGAAGCATAGACGCTTCGCTCGTTAAGGCTCGCTCGGTCGATAATAACATAACATCACATATCGTCACGCGTTTCCCCCGAGGGGGCTGGCAGAGGTGTAATACAATACCCACACTTCGCCGGACGCTATTCAGTCCCAAATGTGACAGGGGGCGAGCCTGTCGCCATACACCGGGCTCCAGTCATGTAGCAGATGACACACAATACGCACATATGTTCCAATGAACAAATTGGTGCGTGCCGTCGGCTGGATTCGAACCCGCTCCCTCTGGCTTGAGAGGTGGACCTTCTCCCAACTAGGCTGCCATCGCTCAACTTCAAAAAATATATTTGGATGTAAATCAGTCTCTGGCCGCCATAGTACAAGCTTTGCTTAGTATGAGGTCAGACGACCGTGCGAGTCTCCGGAATATTATTATTTATTTAATTGGTGACTAGAGATCATACCGCCGCCGCCCCCACCAAAACCGCCGCCTAAACTAAAACCGGCGCCTGCACCACCGCCGCCGCCGCCGCCTAATTGAACACAAATAAAAATTATTCTCACAATCATTATAATAATATTAGGTGTTTCTTTAAACGACAGACATACTCTAAGATGAATCAATTTTTGAATTTTTTTTTTTCATCATCATCAAAATAAACGATGATTATAAATCATCGTTTATTTTTTTCTTGGTTTGTAGAGAAAGCTTTTTATAAATCATGTATTTTTGGAAACACTGTACCTATCCGTAATGTAGCAATCGTCGATAAAACATTATTTTTTAAATAGGATATTTTAAAAACTACTTATTTGACCATATTAGGAGTTTTTATTTGTTTAAATATTTTTACATGTATTTATAAACAAATAACTACATTTTAATCTAAAAGGCCGCTGGCAGAGGAAAAGGTGCCCAGAATGCTAGCAGCATTGCCACGTGGACGGCAATGTTCAATTTCTGGCCGAAATAAATTCATTCTGAACAAATTATTATATCTTCTTTCCATTTAATTCAGCCGTGGCGAAATGTACCGAAGGTCTCCGAAGAGCTGATTTGGTTTTCACGATTTTAATGTTCGTCCTCCGTCCTCTAGTAAAAGTTGGTCATAATTATGAATACAATGATATCCTAGAATATGTCCGTCGTTTAAAGTAACACTGTTACCTATATCTTTTAGGCGCTAATTATACGGATCAGACGTGAGGATTTAGGCACGGTGTCGGTTTAAAACTTACTCATATTACAAATGTATGAAGCTAGGTATTTTTAAGGTCAGAGTGAATAAGTAGGCTTCGTGTTGGTGTTCAAGTGTTGACCTATACTTTATATAAAAAAATAGCGACGTGTTCGGAATTTGACACAAGCGACGCGTTGCCGGCACGCCGCTTCACGGTACCTGCATCACGCCTTTGCCTTCCGTCCGGTCTTTAAGCATAATTCGCGCCATAGGGGTCAGAAGAGCTATTCTTATAAGTCGAGATGTTTTTCGTCATTGTCTCTCTCGTTTCAAAAGTCTTAGGAGTGAGAGTGACCAAGAAACATCTCAAGAGTCAAGAATAGGGGGCAAGATAGCGGCAAACCAAGCCTGTTATTGAAAAAAAAAACTATTTGAACCTCGATGTACAAAAAAGTAGATGAAGTAAGTCCCTGCCTGAAGCGCTCATATCTCTAGCCCATATTATAACGTGAGCATGTACGAGTGATATACAGGGTTATAGGTATCTCACCAGAAACCTCTTGAGGGCTCAATGTACTCTTCAATATGAATAACTTTTACTACAGGGTGAACTCTGAAATCGCGAAAAAAAAGCTGTTCCACACGTTTTGCCTCAGGTGATTGAACTTTTTGTATGGAACAACTGTTTTTTTTTCGCGATTACAGGATTGGCTTCATAATAAAAGTTGTTCATATTGATGAGTACAATGAACCCTTAAGAGGTTTTCGGAGAGTTACCTATAACCCTGTGTAAATAGAGTTTCGGACTCTCTTGCTCAAACAGGTAAGGACACAGTTCCAAAAGAAGAAGAGAAAAGCTCTTGTATAGCATATGTGATTGCTATACCGAATAAAGTCACGATGACAGTTAGTATAATCATAAGAAAATAGCACAGCCACAAACACACATCGTGGGTACGCTGTGGGTACCCACGATGTGTGTTTGTGGGTACACTAAAACTAGTAGCCCTCTGAGCTGGAGACATTCCTCAACCGATTCTAGTGAAATTTTGTGAGCAGGTTCGATCATTTTACTTTTTTTTTGCATGAGTCAGTTTTTGAATTTTTTTTCAAAATCTCCGCCATTTTGAAAAGTTTATAAACTACCTACACAAAAAATAAAAAACTTCTATAATTATCGAACCAATTTACAAAATTTCAAGAGAAGCATAGACACTTCGCTCTCTAACGCTCGCTCAATCGATAAAACAAGTAAAATTGAAAACATAGAAACTTGAAAAGACCTTACCACCGAATTGTTGCAAGGTCTGTAAAACAAAAAAAAAAAAGGTATTAAGTAAGTAAAAAAAAAAAATTTTAATTGTTATTATTCAGTGTCCTATAGATTTTTTGTTAGTAAAACGAGATTAAGAACGTGACAAAAAACTTGTAGTAGATAAATAGATAATAGTCCTGAATTAGGAAGGCGGGGTTGCGGAAGTATCACACTTTGACAAATATCAAATCTTATATCTTTAAATGAGCAATTCTTGTATATTTATATATATATAAATATAATTGGAATCTCGGAATCGGCTCCAACGATTTTCATACAATTTAGTAGGTATATAGGGGGTTTCGGGGGCGATAAATCGATCTAGCTAGGAATCATTTTTAGAAAATGTAATTTTATTCGTGTTTTATCGATAATCAACTTAAACATAAACTTGGAAGAAAAATAACAAAAAGGAGGCGTTTGAGTAGTCTCAACTGAAAAATATGACTCTTCCTGACATCTATTGGCGAATAATAATACTATTTTTTGTGAGCAACTAATTGCTTTAACGACACAACAGCAGATGGCGTTGTTAAGTAACACGAAGTCAATGAGTGTTTGCTTTGAGGTTAGACTAAAATAATTAAATAATAACAATTTAAAAAAAAAAAAAACCGAGCAAAGCTCGGTCATCCAGGTACTTATTATTTGAAAGAGTACTTTCAAATAATAGTTACTTTAAGTAGGAGTCTTCAAGTCGGTAATTTCTTCAAAATCCAATATACACTTTGAGAATGTAGTACTGGCCGTTCTTAAAATCTGCTTTGGGTGAATGTAACCTCTTGTTAAGTTAAGCCATATCCATAAATAGTAATTTTCTAGCCAGACTCTGAGGTGGCGAGATGGATAAGCGTAACGTATCCGTCACTTTGCGGTGTTACAGGTAAACATAGGCGACGGTGGTCGCTCACCATCACGCAACCCGCCTGCTTTTTTGACACCTGACGTTAAATATAACATTATTGTATGTACTTATTACTTACCCTAGTAAACAGCATGGCCATCACGACGAAACCGAGGAAGAGCTTGTACATGTTTTCTGATTGAACTGGTATTTTTTTTTAAATCTTGATTTGGTTTAAAGAAAGAGGATCGTATTCTCGTAGAGGCTGACGGTTCTCATTGGAGCTATGTTACACTACACCTGATTGTTTTATACTGTTCCGAATGACCGGAACCAATAGGGGGCCGCCGCCAGAAAACAATTAACAGCTCTTAGCTCACACTATGTACATTGTAAGTACACTTATCACTTGAATAAATTCTACTAGTTTTCGAGAACTTATTTACTCTGTTAAAATAATAGCACAATGTACAACACAGGTGGAATATTATAATTTATTGTCAATTAATATTTGTCTACAGAGTTGTCCGTACCAGTGTGTACACAGGTACACACTAAAATAGGTTTAATATAGCGTATTATATACCTAACAGTAGGTATATAATACGCTATATTTAGTATGTAAATATAAGGAGGTATAACATTATGTAAAAATAAGTTTTGGAAAACAATACTAACAGTGTAGGTAATCTTTTGGTATCATGATTGTGTGTAAATTGATGAATAAGTACTTTCTTTTTTTTTTCCTTATTTCGGCTTACATCGATTTCCCGTCAAACAGACTAATAACTATGACCAAGTAAATACTTCAAAAATGGTAAATCTAACCCTTAAATTAATAATCTTTTACTAAAAAAATCGCTTCCCGTCATCAAAATTGGGTTTTGTAAAAAAATTTGACCAATCTGTAAGTTTTTACTTTCATTTTTATTTTAATCGTTTTTGGCCTATATTTTACAATTCATTTCAATTCATTTATTTGATTCAGAATCCAAGTTCATAAACATTAGTAACATTAGAATAAAATAATCCTAATAATAAATAAATATTACATAGAGCAAATACTCTCATTATTTATGGGACATCATTTCATGAATGAGGCTGGCTCAGCTGACTTGACGCATCCTGTCAACCCAATTTTCAAGACTTTGTTGATGGTTTCGGGCACTATCTGGCGATTGACTCGGTCAGAATTCGGCTTAAGGGCCTGAATCGTCTGTGGATTAAGTATGTGCATAACTTAGTACTTTTACAGTCCATCCATCCATCCATCCGTCAGCCATAGGACGTCCACTGCTGGACATAGGCCTCCCCCATAGATCTTAAGTTAGTATCCCAATAGACTGTTACAGTAGTCTGTCTGTCGAGTGGCTATGTGGTCGCACGATGCTGGTCTAGTGATAAATGCATCCAAAACAAAGATAATTCATGTTCAATCGAGTCATAATCGACCCACAGACTCCTTCAGAATTGTCGCACACAGCCACGAATGTCTTCATAAAACTCTTCACCACACTTTCATTTTTTTTTTTTATATTTTTTTTTATTTATTTATCTAAGTTAATAACATACACATGCATTAATATACAACTCTGCCAAACTGCGTAGCAGTTTGTAGGCAGAAATATACTCTCATTTCATATTTACATTATATTGTGGTTACAACGCAGCATCATGAGGTTACATACGAATGAGTTTGTCAAAAACCAATAAATTATAAATAATATTAAAAATAACTTTCACATTTTAAGAGTGAAGTTGACTGCAAGAGTTTAAAACCTTAATACTATGTATTGTAAAACAGTTTATTGACAATCTTATTTTTTATTACGTCATTCTTTCTAACAGTAGCTTCTTCAATGCAACCCTTCAAACCAACCGGACTTTGAGGATGGGTTTAGGACCAGAAGTGGATTTACCACTTCTGGTCCTAAACCCATCCTCAAAGTCCGCCGGCAGATCATTGCACAATCTTGGCACTATCCACCGTCTAGTACGCTATTAGGTTGTAGTTGTCAGGAAATTGAACAAGTATCTCACCATACATACTCGTACCTAGGTCTAATAGTAGAAAGCAGGTTTAATTGGAGGCTTCATGTACTCGTAGATTCAGTTTGCGACAAGTTACGAGCTATATTAGCAAAATTTTATATTATTAAACGAAAAGTGCCCTTTAAGATCTTGTTAAATATGTATGTAGCTATGGCTGAAGCAATTATTTCGTATGGCTTAACTAGTTATGGTCGCACGTTAAAAACCTATTTAGATAAAATTATAACTTACAAGTAAGAATTCTAAAACTCATAAACCCACACAATATAAGACAAAAGCATAAAGAAAACTTAATTGATATTTTCGAATTTTGTAACATATTACCCATACAAACCAAAGTGCGAATGTCCCTATTAATAGAACAGTATAATAACACAGAGATCCAACAACCTATATCACATAATATTATCACTAGAAAAGTTTCTCAAAACATGCTAAAGATACCTAGGATTAATAATTTTTATGGGAAAAGAACGATCGCTTTTTTAATTCCCACACTAATGAATAGAATACCTAAAGAAATTAGAAATAACATGAATTAGAAAAACTGCAAGAGATAAGAAATACTTTCACAAAAACCTAAAATTGAAAAAATAGTAATAATAATAACAACAATAGTTTAACTAAATAAATATACTTAATTTACCTACTTAACAAAACAATAAATAGTTTAAACTTTTTCTTTTCTTAAAATATTAATTAAATAATAACTAGTTAACTAACTAATAAACATTAGATACATTAATAATTTAAACACACTCTCATAAAACAGCGTCCTGTATATTGCGTCGTATCGCTAATCTATTGGAACCGGTTCCAAACCGCGCGCTGCGGCGCAGGCGGCGGCCGATTCCGAGCGTTTTGGACCTAACTTCACGTCGCTTGTTCTTGTAAAATGAGGTAGAATAATTAACTGCGATGAATAGATGCTTACTCGTGTAGATACAGATATAAATACATTACTACCTAATAATTAGTTTATATAAGGTCAATAATTTATAGATGGTAGTAGTTGTTTAAGGTTAGGAAGTTTTTTAAAGTAGTTTAGTTTGCACAAAGAATTGTAGCGTGTAGCGATAAGGGTATTGATACAAACTGTTAAGTTTTTTAATACTTTGTGTTTTAAAATGTATATTTTTTACGAAATAAATAAATTAAAAAAAAAAGTAAGTACTCCACCAAAAGAAGTCTAACGGCGAAAAATCGCAGCACCGACCCAATTCTGCGCTGGCCAATTGACATCGCCTAGACGGCTGATGACACGATTCCCATTCTTATTTTCAAAATTCCCAGTTGTGTGAATCGGCCATACACTGACCAATTTGCAGTATGCTAACTTAGCGTGGCTAAGCCCGTGCGATAGAAAAAAGTGGGTTGCTAACTGTCTAACAGCCATTACACCATCCATAGTGTGCGTTCCGGCTCATTTCCTAATTATCTATTTCGAAGCAAATTATAAATTGCAAACCAACGCGAAACAGATTTTGTGAACATTATTACCCTTACCGGAACCGCTTTACAACGGACTAAATCAGTCTTTAGGTCTGTAGCAATACGATCTATGTTTCTTTAAACACCTATGAACCTGACAATTTTAAGCTAAACATCATTTTAAATGGTGACCGTGTTATATTATATTTATTAAATGGTAAAGTCACACATGTCACGTCAATTAGTTACAGCATCGATTGTCAAAATTTATAAATAGCTCCAAGCGAAAAGAAAATATAATTATGTAAAATTGAACAAAAGAATATGGTTTACATTCTTATACGAGGCTGAAAATTTTATTTTGATATTTAAAAGTAAGTGTTAAGAGATCAAAAATTATTTAATTCTCACCTATTGTGGTTTCGGTCCAGTATTTAAGTCACAGTCACGCTTTATTATTTATGAATGTGGTCCAAATCTCAGTGAATTCCGTAAAAGTATTTAAAAATAGTTTTTTTAGAAAACAATATTATTTGTTGTAAAATCTATCTTAGAACTAACTTCTACCTAAATTCCCCATAAATAATTAAATATGAACAATTACGATACTAGTTATCAAAAGTCACGGTCCCCGGAGTCCGTGGAGTGTAATTTCTTAAATAAAAAATAAAACTCTTAGAACTAACTAGGGCAAACTAAGAAAACGTCTGACAGATTAAAATGTAAACTATTTTAAATGTTTTAATGACGCCACAAAAAAAAAAATGTTAAACACAGGACACTAAACTAAGGTAGACCAACTAATAAATTAAGCTAATCTAAACTAAATTAAAAAAAAAGCTAATAATTAAAGTAAAATAAATTGTGACTATAACCTCTAAACCTCGCAGCCGACGTCCCGACGTCTGTCCTCCTATACAGGTCGCATTCCTCAACCGATTCTCGTGAACATGTTCAATAAATTATACAGATTTTTTGGTCGAGACAGTCCTTGAAATTTTTTCAAAATTGCGGAGATATGGTATAAAAACAATCATACAAAATATCAGACAAAAAAATTCTATATCATTATTAAACAAACTCACAAAATTTCAAGAGAATCGATTATGAAATGCGATCTGTAGAGGAAGACAGAGACCAGGAGGGCTATTCTTTTTTTTTTTTTTTTTTTTTTATTTTTTTATGGACAATAAGTCGGCGTTTGACCACCAACTCGCCTGATGTTAAGCGACGTTGTGGTCTAAGATGGAGCACGACGACCTATAAGGTACTTATTCACTCTAGCCTTGAAGTTTTGTAGAGTGAAGAAGTACAAAGACGGCAGTTGAGTGAGGCGCTACAAGTGCGCCACTGCTCAGACCCGTCTTCGGAACGGTTACACCGGACTACATCCCGAAACATGACTAGGTCATTTCACGGCATGGCTTGGTCCGGTGGGTGGTAACTAGCCACGGCCGAAGCCTCCCACCAGAGTTTGCTACCCGGTTAGCACTACCCGGGGACCACGTGTAGGGAATCAAAATGGAGTACACTCCTACGGACGTGGGTAGCTCAGCCCCCCCATTCCTGCGCGCGAGATGAGATGAGATTTTATCTTGGTCACACTCACACCTATGACGTTTGAAACGAGAGCAAGAAGGACGAAAAAAGGTGAGATGAAAATCTCAAATCTCCGAATAGGGCCCCTGGACAGAGATCCGGACAGAGATTCGGATATCCGAAAGCATTTAGGTCGACTATAAATGCGAAAGTGAGTTTGTTCGTTTGTTTATTTGTTTGTTACGATTTCGCACCTTAACTACTCAAGCGATCATCATAAAATTTCGCATACACGTTGTAAGGAGTACATAAAAGAACATAGAGTACCTTGCATCCCGATAAAAATAAGAGTCTGGGACCCCGGGTGAAACCGCAGACCGCAGCTAGTATCCTACATCCAGGTCGTCACCCCGGCTCTGTAAGCCGCGACCCCGTCAGAGGTCGGCTATTTTTACCCACCCCTCTAGGGTAGTGCTAGCCACTAATTGACACCTTGAGTGACATTGCACTATTTGTTGTGCCAATATAAACTGGAGTGTTCGACTGCACTGTAGTAATACTACGAGTACAAAAGATAAAACGATAAAAGACAGAAAATAATGGCATTTTTACCCGACTGCGCAAGAAAGAGGGTTATGTTTTTCACGTAAGTGGGTTTTTTTTAAACTTAATAGGCTTGCGTTTGGCCGCCAACATGCCTGATGAGAAGCAGTGATGCGGCCTACGATGGAGCACGCTTGCCTAGAAGAAACTGATTCACTCGAGACTTGAAGACACCCAGATTATAAATGTCAGGGAACACACACTCTGGCAGAGTATTCCACACTCTAGCGGTCCGTATGTTTGTATGAGGTTTTTTGGCACGCCCTACAGCCTGAACAGCTTGATGTATTTCGACATGTGAGGTGTCATTTGAATCGTCTTGGTAGTGGAAGTGACATAGGGTACAACATTTTACAGCAGGGTTTTTCGTTTCTGTTTCAACTCGGGTCTTTTTAAGATAAGATAGAGTTTTTGGCAATCATTTTAAACCGCATCGTGACTTTCTATAGGTGAG
The DNA here is from genome assembly GCA_911728515.1 of Peribatodes rhomboidaria. NCBI lineage: Eukaryota > Metazoa > Arthropoda > Insecta > Lepidoptera > Geometridae > Peribatodes > Peribatodes rhomboidaria. The sequence goes on along the minus strand of OU452181.1, from coordinate 1,356,607 downwards.
TTGCAGTCAAACGTATGGCAAAAAAACTTAGGTAAGTAGGTAAGTAATTCTCAAAATTTAGTTTTTTGATTGCTCTAGTCAACTCCAGATGGTTCGATTATGTCCCAACTTGTAGATCTTACAAGAGCTTGCCCTTTCTGAATAAAATATGACAAGTTGCGAAAAGACTCGAGAGGATCCAATATGAAACTGACATTCAGAACTCAAGCAGTTTGAACTTTGATTGAGTTAAAGTAGGGTCTACTTTACTTCGAGCCGTCTGGAAAATTGTCGGTACCGTCAATTATTTTAAAAGGCTTCAGACTTTGTGAAGGATCATCTCCACAGTATTTGAAAGAATATTTTCAGCTCGTTCGTACTATTACTCGTATTTATACTGTGTCGTGATTCGAGCATTTCAATTTTGAACATTACGGGTGCGGGGATAGAGATGAATTTTGTGTTTCTAATAATTACTAACCTGAAGTGGTGTTGTTGGTGTTTCGTTTTTCTCGAGGAGGCTTGGAAAACTAACACTTATAAACTAGCTAAGCCCTGCGGTTGCACCTTTTTTATGTAGAATAGGTCGGCGTTTGACCACCAACTCGCCTGATGTTAAGCGACGTTGTGGTCTAAGTAAAGCACGAAGACCTACACTCTAGCCTTGAAGTTTTGTAGAGTGAAGAAGTACAAAGACGGCAGTTGAGTGAGGCGCTACAAGTGTGCTACTGCTCAGACCCGTCTTCGGAACGGTTACACCGGACTACATCCCGAAACACGACCAGGTCATTTCACGGCATGGCTTGGTCCGGTGGGTGGTAACTAGCCACGGCCGAAGCCTCCCCCACCAGAATTTGCTACCCGGTTAGCACTACCTGGGGACAACGTGTAGGGAACCAGAATAGAGTACACTCCTACGAACGTGGGTAACTCAGCCCCCAAAGTATAAGTATACTACCATGATTTTAAATGATTTTAATCTATTAAGGTACTATTTGATTATGCATCTTCATGAAAACCTCAAGAAATAATACAATCTAAAGCATATCTTACACTAACTACTAACTCATTAAATAAACACGAGGTAAATAAACCCCAGCGAGAAATCCTTGAAAACCTTATCTCAAAATTGTTGTCTTAGCGAGGAGCAAGGGAGCTCCAAGGTATCGCAGGCAATGCTAATGAGGGCTTCTACTTCAGATTTGTGGTTATCTCGCGATATTGCTGTACTTACTAACTGTTACATAACCTGTGGTGTTACACGCAATGACTATCGTATAATTTATGTCATCCTACTATATAATATTATAAACGCGAAAGTTTGTATGTATGTATGGATGGATGGATGGATGGATGGATGGATGGATGGATGGATGGATGGATGGATGGATGGATGGATGGATGGATGGATGGATGGATGGATGGATGGATGGATGGATGGATGGATGTTTGTTACTCTTTCACGCCAGAACGGCTGAACAGATCTGAACGAAATTTGGCACAGAGATAGATTATAGTCTAGAATAGCACATAGGATACTTTTTAACCGCGAGTAAAACCGCGGGGCGCAGCTAGTTACCTATAGTTAAGCGAGCGAGCGTTAACGAGCGAAATTTCTGTGCTTCAGTTTCAACAAAAATGCTTTTGTATATCCGAACTCTGTCTGGATCTCTGTCCGGATCTCTCAACCATTTTGAAAAGTTTCTGCATGTCATCTGTATGTCCGTTAAATGTAAAAAATAAATAAATAACATAAATAAATTCGGGACACTTCCACACACGGTCGCCTGACCCCAAACTAAGCAAAGCTTGTACTATGGCTGCCAGAGACTGATATACATACTTAGGTATTTTTAAATACATACTTAAATAGATATTAACACCCAGACATAGAATAAACACAAACGTTCATCACATAAATGTTTGCCCTAAGTGGGGATCGAACCCACGCCCCCAAGCTCAGAAGGCAGGTTCACTACCAACTGAGCCACCGAGACAGTCCAAATGTATGTCATCTGATACATGACTGGAGCCCGGTGTATGGCGACAGGCTCGCTTCTGTCACATTTGGGACCGAATATCGTCCGGCAAAGTGTGGGTGTTGTATTACACCTCTGTCAGCCCCTCGGGGGAAAGGCGTGACGACACGTTTATAAAAAAATCCAAGACTGACTCGACAAATAAAAACTATATAATTATTAAACCTGCTCACAAAATTTCACGATAATTGGTTGTGGAATGCGATCTGTAGCGGAGGACAGACGCTGGCCGCAAGGCCTCTAGCTCATAGAGTCTCTAGTATACATATATTTGTTAAAAATCTACAAAATGAGGGGACCGCCCAAGACCGCAAGATCTTTTGAGAAATTTAACTCAACACTTTGAATCTCGAATTCTAAAGTACTGCTTCTTCTATTTCATCGTACTATCAGAAAATAAAATGAAACGAAAAAAAACAACGCTTAATAATACAGAAAAATCAATTGCAGATATTCGTTTGATTTCGCCCCGGCTCCATCTATATCGGATGGCATGAATAAGAGATTTGATGCCGACTCGTACCTTTTTGTCTTTTGAAAGAAACTGAATAATTAAAAAGGAAGAACAGCGCGCTCGACGAAATTAATTCTAGATATAGATCAGACAAAATAGCTACGCCAAAGTTTATTTTTCAGTCTCGGCTACGTATTTTTTTATTAAATAAATTTAAAAATCCCCCGATTCCGATTTTCATCAAACATACGAGTAGCTAAGAACTCTCCCGGCTATTTCACCTTTCATACAAAAACTGCGAAGCCACAGACAAAAACGCACACGCGCGCGCACACACACACACACAGCCACACAGACACGTCAAACCTTCACCAGAACAAAATAAAGGCTCAATTCCGTCGGATTCACTGACTCTGCACAAATTCAAAGAAAATGACATAATTAATACAAATACAACATTGTTATTGGTATACATAGATAAAATATGAAACACCCATATAAACAACACAAAACTTCACGAGAATCGGCTGAGTAACGCGACCTGTAGAGAAGACAGAGGTCGGCCACGAGATCTACTTCAGCTTCGACAAAAATATTTTCGTCCGAAAATGTCCGAATTCTGTCAATATCTCTGTCTTCCGCTACAGTTAGCATAGACGCTTCGCTCACTAACGCTTGCTCGGACGATAAATATACACCTATTTATACATATAACGCATGATTATAAAGTTTGCCCTCTTTTATTTCATAGGCGTTATGTAGTGCCCGTCCAAATTATTTATTTCAACACAGATAATTAGCACGCCTCGTGTTCTTATTTCTTGATATTTGTCCAAAAATAACAAAACCTTGAGACCTTTACGTCATAGACCTAGAATATTCGAGCAGCCAGCCAGCCAGCTAGGAATAAATACATTCGGACGTCCTCCAGGCAATTATGAAGCCCTAATGACGAGAATTTAATATACGAGCTATTTGTATAATAGGCTAGTATTAATATGGGCTGGCATTGTTGCTGGCCTCAATAGGCGGCCTTGGGGTGGTTATATCACTTTTTTTCTTTTTTTGTGAGCCGAGTGGTGTGAGCCCCTCTATAGTTTTCAGGTCATCTGACAGCTTTCACATAGTCACGTATTATGTAAGCTGGGCCCCGCTGATTAACCGGCAAATAAATGTAGCCTTTTTTGCTATTCCAGATAATCAATCATCTATCCATATTTTCAAGGCCAGAGTGAATAGGAATCTTTTAACTCTGCGTGCTTCATAATCGACAACATCGTTGCTTACCAACGGGCGAGTTGGTTCACCACTGGTGGCTGTTTTAGTGGTGGTCGTTTGGAGTAAGCTGTCAAACGCAGACTTATTGAAAATTACTTATTAAAAAAGATCATCCGTTCTCATTTGATTGAGTAACAAACGTCCATACATACATCCATCCAAACTTTCGCATTTAAAATATTTCGCAATATTTCTTTATCATGACACTAGTAATGATAAAGAATGGCATTCTTGAATGGAGTAACATACTTATTTTAATACTCAGTAAAATGCAAACTATTATTCTTCTGATACCGTGGTTACACATTGGTAACAACTATATATTTGCAATCTCGGTCTAGGGGCCAAAACACCGATGTGTGTATCAGTTTTGAACACAAAATTGATATCGAAGCTAACGTGTCAAGCCGTTTGCCCAAGAGCAAAGTTAATCGAAAGTGAGGCTGCGGCATGAACAAAACCACACGAAAACTAAAACTACACCCAACTAATCCAAACTTCGTTAATGCATCACAGAAGCCTCAACTGGCAACATTTCCTATTACCCCGACATTATGCAGACTTCCCGCGGGACAGGGGAAGCCATAACGGATATTGTGGCAGCACCGCACTCGGAATAAATATTTAATGTCGCCAGAATGGGTTATGGAAACTGAGATGTTATGACGATGGGGGTTCGGATATTATAAATGTTTGTTTTCCAAGTGGGGTTGGTTCTTGCTTAACGTTTGAGGGCTTCGTAGAGTTCGGAGAATGGTTCGAGGACAGTCGGCCAGTCTATCTTTTATTATTTAAGATAAAGTGAGTTTACAGAGTTGAATTTACGACAGAAAATTTACAGAAGCGATTTACTGATCCATATACACACAATAACTTTACACATTCGCACATTAGACATAACAAAAGTTATTTAGACTGTGGTCTAACATTATTTGTTTAACATTTCTTGTTCCAGGCCTGCTATCATGGGACTGTGGAGAGCACCAAGTCGACCTGGAGAAGGAGCTGGCCACCCTCACGGCGCAGGCACCCGAGGGGGAGGAAGCCAGATATGGTACGTACCTTTACTTTTCCTCAGATGAATACATCTCGATCTGCGACCCATGAGTTTTGGTACTTATGAAAACTATTGTAAAATTAACATTATGCTAAACGTTAAGGAACTATGTAGGTATGAAGCCAAACAAAAACGAACAAAGTTATCAAAAACTATCAAAACACGTGGTAAGCCCCTAGAGACCTTATTCTCAGGCGTGGGATATGATTACAGTCACTGTCTGACTCGTTAGAAAAGTCATATGAGTGAGAACGACAGAGATAATATCGTACGTGCCGGAAGGCCCCTGGCGGTCTTGTGTATAGCGATGTTAAGATAATTCTCTTAGAAGAGAGGAGCTCTACAAGGCGTGTATCCAAAATATACCTACTCACCTTTTAGAAAAGGCTCATTGTCTTGTGGCCGGGTAGTCGAGTAGTTTGTGACATGTTCAAATGGTATTCGAAGTACCACGTACAAGTTCCGGGTACATCTTGTAACTTATTATTTACTACAAATTATACCCGTCCTACTCTTTTCTCACTTATTTGTGGTCGGTGCAGTTTTAAAGATTGCTCCATTTGTCTCTATGCTCGTCATATATCAATTCATTCCCTTCTCATTCAACACGATAATGTTATTTAAAAATAAAACAAAGTTTCTCAAGCCATTTATCGACTTTAAAGTTGTAAGTTCAGTAAAAAACAACAGTAACAAAAATACTTAACAAAAAACGTGGAAACAAAAACTAATAATTGAATTCGTTGTAATAAAGACGAGGAAAACTTTCAAAAGTAATTTTAATAACTTGATCCGGAGAATTTGTAATGCAAGCTGACGACGTCTGAAAGAATTCATAAATTATGTATAATAGGAAAACATTGGATGAAAATAACAAACTTTAAAGTATAAGGCAGAATTCTGTCGTCTTTAGTATTTTTTGCTTTGAATAAAATATGCTCTGAAAGTAAGTTTTCTTCCGTAGACACTTGTCATACGAAATTGCGACAATTGTTTTATCATAGTTTTTCTGTCTTCTTTCGCAAAATACCTAATGGTACGTACATTAGCGCGTGATACTTATTGTCACGTTGTTGCGCGAAAATCATCGTCGGTTATCGGCGATGTTCTTGTCTACATTAGTTGTCAACTCGTCGCCTTTTTGCGGAGTTGACGTGGGCAATAATTCGCCCGATACATCGCCGAGTGACGAACTAACCGGCTAAACTTATCGCGATAGCCCTAATTATCGCCGAAGGCCACTAATTTAGCCGTACCATTAGATTTAGTTAAAAGGCTAAAATATTTCGTAATCAGGATTGTGATAGTAGTAGCGTGCTGCTCACGCTATTGTACTTGCATTATGCTTTCTCTCGCTCGTTCTCGATCATTAGCACTGTCAGAATCATGAAAATCAATAATCACGCTGATTTTTTAAAATACACGAATCTATATAAATTTAAATAAAATAAATCAATAAATTCGGAACATTTTCACAAATGATGTTGACCCGAGTGTTGCGCTTAGCAACACACTGGATAAGTGTACTGCTAAGCGCAACACTCGGGTGCTGATGGATAGATTAGCAAATTTTTACTTTGTTCGTCGCAATATAGGGGTGTATTTATTAAAGTCGTAAATATAAATAAGCGTATAGTACGGGGGGTTTCAAATGCTAGCTTCGCTGCTTTTTATACCCGGGCACAAGGTATTAAAAGCAGCAATTTTTTATCAAAATGCGTTCATCCGTTTGAGCGTGAAATAACAAACAAAAACGCACACAAATTTTCACCTTCTCAATTTATGTCAAAGTAGGATACACGAATTGAAAATAAGAAAAAGATAGCTTTTTATCCCACAACAAAATCCTATAGCAATGTCACTTTTACGTCGCTGGTTCCGTAGGTACTTAAATACTTCGCTGATACTAAAAAACGACCACTAAACCAAAAAACAAAATAAATCAGCTGAACAAAACGGTTTTACATTCCATTACCCGTTCGAAGGCTCGCATAGCCTGAGTTTTGGGAACAATGTCACACGCGGTTTATGATGTCGTTATTTTTGTTTTCAACACGATTAGGGCTAGTTATTGCCGATATTTTGGTCCGGATTAAATAGAAACAGATACCGAACTTTGGTCTGCGAAATCCCCTAACAAAATACTTATCAACTTTTTTTAACTTTAAGTACAGCACCGTTCAAAACCGGTGAGCTATTCAAAAATATTTTCTTCTTGTTAGTGTATACTTATGTACTTATATGTATAACTATAAAAGGTAGATAATTTTTACTAGTCTTCGTGTAGCCATATAATATAAAGTACCTATTATTAGAAGATACTCATGCAAGAAATCGACATTGTTCTTATCCGTTTTACATCTATGATTTATGAGAAGGGAAATAATACATAGTTTTAATTAATATATGGTCTACGATAATCGCTCTTCCAAATGCTCAATTCAGTTGCACAATTTGTGGCATCTCTGTCTTCCTTACAATAAATTCGCGCGAAAATAATTATTTTTGGTAATTTTACGAGTGGTCCCTCTGTAATATTCTTTTTATTCTACATTTTAGGTAGGAAGGCATTTTTTTCGTTGTTATAACGAAGTTTTTATGATATTTCACGAGACCTTTCATTGGGGTACGTTCCAATCGTTTTTTTCGCTTGTTTCGCCCTTGACGATAATGTTTTCGCAGTTTGTGACACATTTCGCAAAATGTATTGAATTACTGACCAATTTGGCTTTGTTTATGTATTGGTTATTGGATTTCGGTTATTTGTAACGTTTTATTGCTTTTAGATTCGGGTCAATTTTATATTAAATCAACAACCAGTGATAGGGTGATACAAAGCTCCCTTTTGCTACTCGTTTTGCATAGTAATCTCATGGTCTATACTATTATTTTCGTATTGGAAACCTCTTCATTAATTATATTATTGATGAACAAATTTTCGCAATGATACCTAGGTACATTAAAAAAGTAGCCTATGTGTTAATCTGGTATATAAGTTACTAGCTTATCAATTTCATCATAGCTGAGTTAGCTGCTAGTTTGAGCGTGAAGAATTAACAAACAAACATGCACAAGTAGAATAAAGTAGGATTAACGGTATGCTCCAGGTGTCTCATTTGAGAGGCAGTCAATCCGGGTTAGGTCAGCTATTTTTAGGTGGCCTAAAACTGTCTGAACTAAGTATACCTATATCTAGTCACTGTGCCCCGATTTCGACTTGTCACTGCTAACTTTTCAATATGACACCTTTTTTGTATAAAACATTTTTCTTCACCAAGCTAAGTCCCAAAACATAAACACACAAGTGGCAAACTGTCTAGAAACCCGATAACAATAGGTACTTAGCCAGCCCTAGGTGCTCGCTCGAGCATGAATTTCACTTTAGTAAAATAAGCTGAGTGGCTTGAAGCCTATTCTCGGAAGGATAGGAGGTCGCCGTTATCCGACAGCTGGGCTTAAGTTTTATCTTCATAAAGCTCTTGATGTCTTTCTTGATTTTATAACTGAGAACTGAAGCTGGACAGTGTTTAAAAGGCCTTAAAAGTGTTTGAGAAAAAATGTTTGGCGTTTTGTTTCAAGTTTTACCTATAATTTAATGTGTGTATGAACAATGGCATGGTTAAGACAATTGAGCCATGAAAAAATATTCTATATTTCTAACTCATACATTGAAGAAAAAATACAATACATCATGAATATTAATGTAATAACTCGCCTCTGTGGTTGGACAAAAAACAAATCTATGTATTGTCAGGGGGAGTCACTCCACAGGTTATAGGTACGTTTGGCCGGCTCACCTACTGGGTAGGAGGTTGCTGCTCGGCTCACGACTCTCGACTCGGTCAGTTACGTTGCGCTAACTATTAGTTGCGTAATTTTGTTTGTAATTACCTAGCGATTAAATTATTTAAGTTGTTGGTCAGAAACAATATTAAGAACAGACAGACATGTTTTACCAATACCAAAATCGGCAAAAGATAGACAATGAGGTTATCATGTATGCGTTAAAGTGTTTGTACTTACTACACTTGCTTAGGAAGTAAAGGTAGTTTATTGCATCAATACAGACTATAATCTTTATTGATTTATTTTCATATTTATCTATGCTCGTATATATCGGCAATCTCACACGCCCTGTCCTCTTGCCGACACCGACATCACTTAATGCAATACATTAGTACCAACACCGTCCATCGCTCCCCGTCTCTGACCATTCATCAGCTGTCACCTGATAGATGTCCTCCACCCGCTCCCACGTCGATGTGACGTTTGACGGATGTCACTATATTAATATGGATAACAGGTATACGACAGCGCGACAGGTGTTGCTGGCCAAATGGATTGAGCTGCGGTTTCAAAATAAATCAATGGACTAGTAAAGAGCGATGCTTCTCGTATGGACGTTAGGTATTGTTGCTATTGCGGTCAGACTCATAATATTCTCTTCCTTTTCTTTTCCTTCTTTTAGGCCGTGGCCACACATTGGACATATTTACACCAATCTAGGTCTTGGGGCCAATACGCCTATATGTGTGTGTATTTGGACACAAAGTTGAAATTGAAGCCACTGTGGCACGCTATAATAAGGTTAAATTGACCATTTCAAAATGAAACCAAGGTTGTACTCAGAATTACACCAATGTGAGGCCGCGGCATTAAATTTTTATGAAAACTGTTCTAAGTATGAGAAAACTGTCAACGACCGGTAAAGTATTATGTTCTCTCTAAAATTATCCACAATTCTGTATTTGAATAGATCATGACATGACTTACATTCTATCAATATTTATCTACTAGCTCTTTTGCCAGAAGCTTTGTTCGCAACTCAGGGATAATGTAGTTTCTAACGGTCCAAGATTTTTTGAAATCAGGCCAGTAGTATTTGAGTTTATTCGTTACAAACATACAAATCTTTCCTCTTTAAAATATTATTTTATCATTGAACATTATATTTTTGCACGGTGATTTCTAATCGACAATAATGTAAAGCGTCAAACACACAGAGGCGGCCTGGCGCGGCGGCTGACAGAGCGGCCAGTTGTATTTCATTGAAATGTATGGGAGTCTTCACACAGGCGCGGCCGCCACGCGGCTTGCAGGCGGCTGGCCGCGCGTCGGAAACATTTTTGGGGTTCCGTACCCTAACGTTGTAAACGGAACCATATTATTAAGCTTACGCCCTCTGTCCGTCCCTTCGTCTGATTGCCTGTCCTTCAAAGACAGACGGATGAGTGAGAGACATGAGGTGATGGTCAGTTATCTTTGTTTGAAATAAAAAAACGAGACATTTTTGCACACACAGTCATCTGACCCCAAACTAAGCAAAGCTCGTAATTTGGCTGCCAGAGACTGAAATACGTACATAATATTTATTTTTTTAAAAGTACTATAATATATATCAAGTTACGTTTGTGAAAAGATAACTGTAAAAGTTTAGGTAATTACTAATTGCGCAAGACTCTAGTATTGTCTAATTTTCGATACCAACCTTGTACTTTTGTATTTTATTTGGTATGCTGGAACGGAACCCTTAGTGCGCGAGCCCGGCTTGCACTTGACCACTTATTACAACAAGCTACGTCAGCCGCGGATACCGCGTAGAAATGGGATTAAACGTTAAAAAAAATAAACTGATAACTGTTAAAAAACATTTTGAGTAAAATGTTTAAAATAATTATCATGTTGTTTAAAATTGCTTGGTCGATAAATCAACGTTTCTTTAAATATTTATATTTAGGCATATTATGGCATACTTAAGTTAATTAGGGGTGAGAACTGTTTGTCCTAGACAAACCACATTGTTTTTAAGGGCACATTTAGTTTAAATTGTAGTTAAATTTATGTTAATAATAAAATAAAACAAATAATAATAATTATTATAACAACAATTCGAAGACTTTTGTGGCCCAATCAATGAATGATGTACCAATATTCTCATAGATGACGTTAAATTCTAAGAAATGCAAACCGGAAATTGGTTTTATCGATTAACGTTTTGAAGAATATTTTTTAACGATGTTAATGTTATATTTTTTCAACGCGTTAATTTAACTGAATAAAATTATTCATTGCTCATCTCTAGTACCGCGTTGACAAATGGTGAATGACGTTTAATGTTGCCACTTTAGCACTTTTCGGGCTAGATCTAGCATTTTTAATGTTGTGTTTTTGTAATAATTTATAAGTTGTCAAAAAAAGCAGATGTCAATCAGCCATCAACTTGCTCTACTTCAGCCAGTAGATATTATTTTAAGAAGATTTTGATGAAGATTCCGACTTTTAACAATTTAATAATAACTTAGTTTTTCGACCGAGCGAGCGTTAGTAAGCGAAGCGTCTATGCTTCGACAAAAGTACTTTCGTATGTCCAAATTCCGCACCTTAGTCTTTGTCTACAGGTCGCATTTCTTAACCGATTCTTTTGAAACTTTGTGAGTAGGTTCGATGATTTTTTCGAATCATATCTTCGCTATTTTAAAAATTCCAAGAACTGTCTCGACGCAAATAAAATCGGCATAATTATCAAACCTGCTCACAAAATTTTATGAGAATCGGTTGAAAATGCAACTTGCAGCCGAGACAGACGTTAGCCTCGAGCTCTACAGCTTACAGAGCCACTAGCATTAGTTTGTTACATTTTCTGAAACTACTTATTTTAATAAATAAATAAATACTTGGAAAAAGTACTGGTCCTTAAAATAAATATTCAAAACATGCCAACAAACATCAAAACTGAAGTCATGATATCATGCCTCCTACCTTGTTTAACCTATGCATGTCAAACTTGGAAATTTACGTCCAACTTAACCTGCCAACGCGGAATAGATAGCGTATGCTCAATATTAAAAAGATGCAAAAAATTCTTCACACAAAAATTAGAGAAACCACCAAAGTGACGAACTAAAATGGAAGCGGGCTGGGCACGTAGCGAGGCTAAAGGACGAGAGATGGACCAACAGGCTAACAACGTGGAAGGGTCCAATCGGCAAACGTCTCAAAGGCAGATCCACATCCACATCCACATGAGATGGGCTGACGAGTACGAGACTAGACTGATAATAATAGCTGGTACCTGCTGGCCGCAAATAGCTCAAGACAGAGACACATGGTATTCTTTAAAGGAGGCCTTCACTTTCACTGGAGGAGGGGTTCAGGCAAACAAACTTCAATATTATTATCTAGAATTAATTGTTTTTTTTTTTTTCAAAAATAAGTGAAATACGTGTAAATAACATTTTTTGTTCTCATCTTTTTTTTCTCTTTCTTTAAGCTTTGTGTGCATCTTAGTTTTTGCATGGATTAAAAGGCTTTTTATTATATACCTAGTAAAAAAAAATTACCTACTTTCAGAGATCAGACCGACTCACCAGACATACTGAGATTTCTGTAATCCGGCAAGACGAACACCATGCCCAACCTCGTCCGACCGAAATATAACGTGTTCGATTGGGGGATGGTAGTTACGTATCGGTTTGTGGTTTGTCTTCTTGATTTCGTCATATGTTGTCAACGACAATACATCTTCACTTTGGCAACTTTAGTCACTTAGCCACAGAAATATTGTATAATTTTTTTTTACTGAAAATTTATGTAAGTACTTACCTACATAAAATAACAAAACAACTATATTTATTCGATATGATTAATTTGCGCCGGGGCTGGATTAATTTTGTATGGATCGTGATCATTCTTCGAAAAACAATTTGTAAGTAATGTATTTGTAATTGCCCGAAATATACCTATGTAAATGCGAACACAAAATGCAGATTTCCCCCGTTAAAAGTGTTTATTTTTTAGTCTCTTTTTTCTAGCACCAGTTTTGATGCTAAAATTTGGTATATCTAGCCCGTTCTACCTTGTCCAACTAGGCCTTTTCAAAACCCAATGTGGCAACACTGCTGACGCTTCCGGCCGCCTCTGTCAATGGCCGCGGCAGTGTGTTGTCGCCGCGGCTGGAGCTGCGGCTGACAGTCAGTGACAGGAGGCCGCCTTGTCAGGCCGCCTCTGTCTGTTTGACGCTTTATCCTTTAAACGCGTACCTTATTCATAAAATGTAAAACAAATTGCTCTACAAAAAAAACATGTAAATTGGTAAGTAAACTCTTTGTTCACTTTGGAAGTATAAAAGGAAAAGGGCAAACAAACATTTTCAGAAAAGATTAACAAAGATTAAGCACGCTTTATCCCTTCCTTTTGGCTGTCGGAGTCTTTCCCTCGTTGCCTTCGGATATCTTCAAATAAAAATTCGAGAAAATAAACTTAAATGTTTAACGAGAAAGTTAAAAATATACCCCAGATAATGTACTGAATTTTACTAAGAAGATGAGAGGTATTTTGAAGGATAATCTTGCACTAACAGGGCTTCTTTTGAGACAATTTGAAACATTCAATTTTATTTGCAAACATTATTTTACAGAGTCGTAAAATTTTGTCGCGATTTTCTACCTAAAAGTTAAGAAGATAATGTTAAAATTAGGTAAACAACATTTCAAGGATTTTAGTTAAAAATACGTGAAAACACGCGAGTTCGTCGCATGTTCAGTCAAAATAACGCAAGATCTAAAATATGGTTCCAGACGTACAAAAGTTAGGTAAGGTACTGTTTTAAATTCTAGACTGAACTTGTTTATTTAAACGGGCTTCTCTAAATAGTTAGGATAACAACGGCAGATTTAGAATCTGATTTAATTAAACTTGAAGACAGAATAATTTGTAGAACGTAATATCTTACTTATGTTTTCTGTAATATTGTATTCTACAAAAGCCTTGCTTTTAAAAGTTAATAATTACTAAGAATCGGATATGGGACTGGTTTAATTTAAATAGAAAAACTAACGTCCTAGTAATATACATACACACAGATTGTCTAAATAGAAATAACTAGCTGCGTGTTATCTAGAAAGTACCCTGTGTCCTTTTCTGTCCCCCGAAAACGTGTATGCACAAAAATCATGATGATTTTGAAGTTAAAGCGTGAAAGCGTAACAAATAAACAAACGAACAAACTCACTTTCGCGTTAGTTAAGATAGATAGGATAACTTAAGCAGCTATATTTTAATTAAATTTTTACAATTTGCTACTTTTACGACAGTAGATCAAAAATACACTTATCATAATTTATTATTTTATAATTGATCAATAGATTTTTTTTAAAATAAAGTAAAACTTTATTCATTTTAAAAATCTACATTCAATGAAGCTTAAAACAAGAAACTTTGAAACTCACTCACGCAATCATAATTAAAAAGTTCTCTCGTTCAATGGGAGTGAACATGAAAGCGCTTGCAGCGCTTCAGGCGGCTATCAGGTTTCTGGGTGAAAGAGCAAGCGCTGAATCGGCGAGGACGGGCCGAGGTCGGCGCACTGACATGTTTACCGAGGACCTGAGGTTACAGCGGGCTCTGGTTTTAGTTGTAGACTCACTATTATGCGGTTGCTAAAGCTTAGAGTCAGTCAGAAATATAATTTTTAAATTTTTAATTTCATATTATTATTAAATTTTTTTACACACACTTAAAGGTCTCAAGTTCACTGTTCTTTTTAGATTTTAGATTTTTACACATACTTGGTAAATTCATGATCTATGTTTTGAAAAGGAGATATAAGATCAAATAGTTAATTTTTTTAATACAACTATGGACAAAATCAGTCGATGGTTAGAGAACGAGCAAAGTGCTACTACCTACATATCAGTCTGAATATCAATAATAGCCTAACAAACTGAAACTAATCAATATTATGTTACGTGCCACTTAACTGGTACTGGTACTAACAGAAAAGCCACTTGAGTTCCTACGCTCGTAGGAACTTGCTACGAAGTGCTACGCTCGTAGCGCTCGTATTCGTGTAGAAAATAACTTTTGCTTGTGAAATTTGAAATTACTTGTATGACACTCGAGCAAGCTTCAAACTCATGTTAGACTAAATTGAAACTCTTTTTAATTTTTTAACTGCGCAAGGAGAGTTATGATTTTCGAGTGTATTTATGTGGGTATGTATGTATGAGGTTTCTTTGGCATGGCCTACAGCCTAAACCGCTTGATGGATTTCGACATGCGACATGTCATTTGAATCGTCTTGATAGCGAAAGTGAGATAGGGTCCAACATTTTGCAACAGAGTTTTTGTTTTTCTTTTAATAATGTTACTTTGTTATTTCTGTATTTTTTCTACATGACAATAATTACAATAATAATTAGCACTCTTACTAATAAACGTTGGATAACCTCAGAATCGTTTGACAGTGTTTTGTCGTACTCTTTCTTTTAAATATTTAAGTCAAGCAAAAAAGTAAAAAACACTGTATAACTATTCCGAGGCTATACAACGTTCATTAGTAAGGGGGTAAGTCATTGTAACTATATATAATGAGTAAATACAGCTAATACCTTGGATTAACACATAGACTACTTTGTCATAAAAAAGTGATACTTTAAGGTGAGTGGATGAAACCGCAGGCAGCAGCTAGTATTGTTTTAGACACACATTAAACTTCACACCCCAAAAGTAACGAGATTAAGTCAAATTATCCTTTAAAATGTCGTACTTTGCGACAGTTTCCTAACAAAAGACATTGCGAGAATTACCTCAGAAACCCAAACTCCTTTCCATCGTTTTCACGAGTAATATTAATATTTGAGCTCAAAAAGAGCCTGTCTCTGTCGGCTACTCGTTTGTAAGTCCAATTTATTTTAGCAACGGTTTCAAGGTTCAAAAATAATACTTGAGGGTGTGATCTTTATTTTGATTATGTACTAATTTTTTTACTCGAATTTTGAAATATTTATTACAACTCAATTAGTTTTAAGATGATGCTTTGTAAATGCTTATTGATTTATTAATTAGATTATATTTATTAATAAACAAGTAACATTATTAAAAGTAAAACAAAAACCCTGCTGAAACAGTTTTTAACCTTTGTCGCTTTCACTATCAAGACGATTCAAATGACACCTCACATGTCGAAATCCATCAAGCTGTTTAGGCTGTAGGGCGTGCCGAAGAAACCATGAGGTTTCTTGCATACATACAAACACTCGAAAAACATAACACTCCTTCTAGCACAGTCGGGTAAGAAGTAATAATTTGTTTTATTTATGTACAAGATGCGCCCCGCGGTTAAAAGTATCTTATGTGCTATTCTAAACTATAATCTATTTCTGTGCCAAATTTATCCAGATCTGTTCAGCCGTTCTGGCGTGAAAGGGTAACAGACATCCATCTATTCTTACAAACTTTCGCGTTTATAATATTGGTAGGATAATTTTAGTGTTTATGTCTAAGTTTTTTAAGTGCTAACTTTAAATTAATTAAACGTATTAAATTAGTTAAACGTTAATTTTATTGATGTTATTTATATGTATGTTAGTCTGTAAGGTATTTATTTTCTATGGGCCTCTGTAACTTGCATTGTATGCAAGTTATATTGCCTGAAATAAATGGATTATTATTATTATTTAATTAGAATTAGCTACGTGCCCCATGGTTTCATGGGCGGGGTAATGCAGGTATGTCATATCGAATGTCATTTCTTTTTCTCTACTCGCTACCAAACCTTATAAGACCGCCCATTGAGCTTTTATAAGGATTTTAAGCAAATATCGAAATGCTCGTACCGTGTTGGAGTTGTTGAGGTGATATTTACACATCAATTTTAACAGATACAGATTTACATATTTATTCACATTATACAGAGATAAAATGTTTATGTGTTAATATTTATCAAGGTAACAAGAAAACGGTCCTTAAGAAAATAATTGGCAAAAAATATTCAGACATTTTCACGAAACTGTCAGGCTTGTTACGCAATAATTGGGCAACGATTTAATTTCTCTAATTGAAACGGACTGAGGGAAACCTTCCGTTTAATCGGAGGACGGATTAAGGTATTCAATAAAATATTATATTGCTTGTATCGCGATGACGAGGGTATGGAATATGAAAATGGGTTCCACGTTATATTTTCCGCGGCGGTGATTTTCATATTTTGGGATTTAGATGTTAATCTAATACTTACTAGTTTTACGTATTTCATGATTAGTTTTATTTATGTCCGCCTGAAATGGAGACCTCGCATAGCTTCACAACCCTTCATACCACTTATTTTATACTTGAACTTAAAAATAGTATTTACATGGACTTGCAAAATTTCATAAAGACCACAATAACAGTACCTAGTACCTACTCAAGTAATCGTCGGACAAATAAATGTCGAATGTCCCAGTAGACTGAGAAACTTCTCTCGCTCATAAAATACGCCATAAGTAGACTTTAGTTAATTTTTTTTATTTTCAAATAAATATATAATTGACCATGTTACCATTCTTAGGCAAATGAGTTTAAAAAAAGGTTTATTTATGGGTAGAATTGAGCAGTCTCATCACTCATCAGAACTCATTGTTAATTCAGTCGATCATTATTGACACTAGCAGATAAAAGCCAATTGCGACGCAGTCGTGCTTCCTTTACGCTGTTTAAGTCACTTGATCTATCACTTACCCTTTAAAACATTATGGCAAATTACAAGCAACTGAAGCCATTTAAACACTATCAAGCCAACAAATAAAAATAATAAAACCATCTTGTTCAAATAACTGTAAGGACCGTTTATAAATCCAGGAATATTTGGTTTCCAACTAAAAACTGTCTAGGCTTATTTGTTTTATTTTGTTGTGTACTTTGTTTATTTTTTTTTGTATTTGTTAACAGCTGTTTGTTTTCCTATCAATAAATAAATAAATAAAATAATCTTTCTGTTCCATAGTTTTGTCCATAGTTTTTATGATAATAAAAGTGACATTATGAAAAGTACAGACATCTGCTATTTTTTAGTAAAATAATATGCAACTTCTTTATTTAACCCAACGTATATAGGCTTCGTATGAGTTTTGACAGTTACGTAAACTTTTTTAGTTTTAATTTGGCTCCAAAGTTCCTGGTGGAAAAGTTAAGGAACTACGTTAAATATAATGGAGCCAAACGAAAAAAGTTTACGTTAACTATCAAAACCTATACTACGCGTACAGTACCCGTCATATGTGAAACGGGCATAGTGACTAGATCCAGTAACTAGCTCAATGTGAGAAAAGCATCATTGATCGGGCAGTAAGCGAGCGAGTCCACTTACCTACTGAATCGACCCGAGAGAGAGTCCACTTACCGATCCGAGCCAGATTGAATTCCGTTATTGGCAATTCTGGGATTATTTGTGCGCTTTGTGTGCTATAGATGTTTGTCGAATGAGAAATAAGACCGTTTGGGATAAAGAACTTGACTTTTATCGAAAAGTATTTGAACGTGTGCTACCAATACGTACTTTTTGCATACCTACAAATATACTAGTTTTTTCCGCGGTTAAAAAGCAGACTATGTGATTATCTAAGGAAAGCTACCCCTATATTAAAATTTCATTACAATCCGTCCTTTCTTTTGAGGGTGTATCACGATACCATAATACCCAGTTCTATCTTAAATCTTAACTAATATTATAAATGCGAAAGTGAGTTTGTTTGTTTGCTTGTAACGCTTTCACGCCCTAACTAATTAACGGATCATCATGAAATTTTGCACACACATTGCCTGGGATACATAAAGGGGCATAGGGTACTTTTTAACCCGAAAAAATGAACGGATCATTTGGTAACGCGCGTGACATCGCGGAGCGTAGCTAGTGAAAAATATATCTCAAACTGTAATCTCCCTTTTCATAAAGAACAAAAACAAATTCCCAATTTTAATAAAAAGCACCTCGACTCGGGTTATTTTTCAAGCGGCGGACAAAGAGAAACAGACCCGAACAATAGCGCGCTGCTATTGTTGTAACACCGACTTGTTGTGGATCAAAACAATACTATGAAACAATAGAACCTAATGCTGGGTTTAAGTCGTTCGCACCTGAACAATGGTCCCAAGTATCTTTGCAGACGGTTCGGGATGATTTTTGTTAAGCATTCGGAATTATTATGGTACTTATTCACAGAAAGCGATGATAGTCTAGTTTTAGACGGCTCGCTTCTCAAGTCAGAGGGAGCGGGTTTGATCTCAGCCACGCCACGAAGGCACACACCAATTTGTTCATTGCGAATATTAATTGTTTACTCTTCTTCTTCGTCTTCTCCTGTTCCCATTATTTGGGGTCGGGTAATTATTTACTATTGTTTAACACAATCACATTGTGTTAATTTGAACATTTTTTGCATATATTTCATGTCAGCTGCTACATAGCTGGAGCCAGGTGTATGACGACAGGCTCGTCCCCTGACACATTTGGGACTGAATATCGTCCGGTGAAATGTAGGTGTTGTAATATACGTCTGCCAGCTCTTTCGGGGGAAAGGCGTGGCGATATATGATATGATTATGTAATTCACAGACGGTGTCTATCTGGGAACTGACAAGCAAACGAAACTGATAAGTGAAATTAACCATCTGCGCTGAATAATATGATAGTACTAACTACTACTGCTACTACCCGCGGTTCAAAAGTATACATTACTGGTGTATAATTACATTTTTATGGGATAAAAAGTAGCCTATGTGTTAATCCAGGGTGTGAGCTACCTCCACACCGAATTTCAGCTTCAATTGGGCCAGCCGTTTGAGCGT
Source organism: Peribatodes rhomboidaria (assembly GCA_911728515.1). NCBI lineage: Eukaryota > Metazoa > Arthropoda > Insecta > Lepidoptera > Geometridae > Peribatodes > Peribatodes rhomboidaria. The sequence goes on along the minus strand of OU452181.1, from coordinate 1,337,196 downwards.
GAAGAACTAACAAACATACACACTAACACATACACTTACAAACTTTCGCCTTTATAATTTTAAATATAGTGTGATAGCATTAAATTTCTACAGCTCACATAATTAGATTTCGTGGTGTCTGTAGAAATAGAAGCCAAGAAATTTAAGAATAATTACTGTTGAAAATGTTAAAGTTCCTTTTGGATAGTCGGATAAATAACGTCTTAGCGGCTTGACCATACAAAGATTGCGAAGTTTTGCTAGATTTGTCTTTGTATCCGGATTATTTTTACACTTTGCAATCAGCCATTAATTTTCTGTTTAAGACACGTACCTGCTACCTATTTTAAACTGATGAAAAACCGGAAGAGGTTCTCAAGGCGACGCGTATATTTTTTTTATTGGGTTTTCTAAAATCAAAATTGAATTACTCTTCACACTAAATGCTTATCTAAAAAAGGCATTCAAAATCAACAACGAACAAAAAAGTCAACAACGAACCAACGCCCAACATGAAAATGAATAAAAAAATGTCCGCTGTCACATTTTCCAATATTGCCAATAATTGGACACCAATCTTTTTGTTTGCCGTCCATCGCACCGTGACGTGACTCGACACGTTTCAATCTTTCACATTTTAGCCTTTTCGCTGTAAATTTTAACCGTTACGCTGTACCTACATTTTTAGCCCGATTCATGCTTTTCCTCTCAGACCCCTTTTCCGCGAATATAGCAATTAGTGAGCTTTGAACGTGGGTAATGGGCGTGTGGAAGGCCTTTTAATACAACGCCCGTGATGAGTGTAGCCGGCTTTAGATTTTTCAGAAAGGTATTTTTATTAGGTGCGGACGTGCGTATTTATGGTTCTTTGTTTGATATTAAGGAGGTTAGAGCTAATTACGAGTTAATTTGGGCCTTCTCTAATTAAGTTTTTTTAAAGTTAAAAAGTATTCTATGGGTGATTCCAGATTTAAATCTATCTTTGTGCTAAAAGTCATCCAGACCCGTTCAACCGTGATTAAGAAACAAACCTCCATCCATCTATATATCCTTTTAAACTTTCACATTAATAATATTAGTGTGAGAGTTGTGATTTCTTAGTGACAAGAAAATAATCTATAATCTAATGTAAAATAATACCTAGTCTAGCCATAAGTTCTGTTACAAATGAAAATGCATTTATTTTTTAAACAGTAATGTAATGTTAATAAAAATTATATGTACACATGTATTGAAGTCTAAACAAAAATATAACTATTATTTTATTCAAAATTACCACCTTTGGCTTTGATACAGGCCTTTAGTCGGTCTGGCCAAGAATCTATGGATGTACGGACTGTTTCCATGGGAAATTTAGCCACTGCTTGCTTCAAAGATTTCTTAAGTGACTCTATGTCGGCGTGTCGTTTAGAGCAGGCCATGCCCTCTAAAACTGATCATAATTTGTAGTCCAGGGGGTTTAGATCTGGGCTAGAGGAGGGCCAGTCTTCAGCCCTTATAAAGTCCGGAACATTGGCTTCCAGCCAGGCTTGGGTAGTTCGCGCCTTGTGACCAGGTGCAGAGTCTTGTTGAAAACTCCACGGTGGATTTTTAAAAAGTGTATTGCTAAGGGGTTTTACAACACCATCTAAGAAGGTCTCTTGATACACTTTGGCTAAAGTTTTCACCCCTTTTTCACAAAAATTAAGCTTTGTGACGCCGTGAAAGGATACCCTCTACCAAACCATGACTGACGCAGGATGATGACCACGCTGTACTTTTCCAACCACTTCCGTAGCTTCTTTAGAGCTGTGAGCGTACACTTTGTCGTTTTGCTTGTTGTAGTGCTCTTCTATCGTGAAAATTTTTTCGTCGGTAAAAATAATATTTCTGTAACTTTCACCTTCGTAACGGGATAGATGACGTTTTGATCTATCCACTCTCTTTAACTGCAGCGATTGATTAAGGGCATGTCCTGTATATCGATGATAAGCACCAAGCTTCAAGTCTTGTTTTATTATACGCGATAGAGTCCTAGCGGGTATCTTCATTTCTCGCGATAAGATTTTTTGTTTCCTCATTGGGTTTTTTGGGAATTCTGGCTTTAACAGCATTAACAGCCTTAGTAGTCCTCATCGCACGCGGCCGCCCCGATCTTTTATGGTTTTCAACAGAGGAAGAGTCGGTATATCTGTCGATACTACGATATACGAACATACAGCTGATACCAAGATTTTGAAGAGTCTTGAAAATGACCGACGGTTCCATACCCCTTTCGTGCAACGCAATCACTGCAATCCTGTTATCATTGACACCCCATTCCATGTTGTAAATTTAGTAATAATCACGAAAAATATATGTGAAATGGCGGGAAATTGATTGTAGTTTTCAACATAATAAACGCATTCCAAATTTAAATGCAGAAAAAAAAATAAACGAAGGAGTTTGTATTGTAACAATATTTATGGCTAGACTATGTATACACAAAACACAAAGGTTACGAAATTACATGTAGGTAAATATAGCTGCATAAAAAGCCCGAAGTCCATGCTACATAAAATAGGTACAAATATAATGTAAAAGTCGAATAATAATAATTTATACTCAAAGGTTCATTCTCTTCTCAAGAAAAAAACTGCTAAAACATAAAACTTGGCGTTACGCAACAATGCAGGTCGTTGGAAGTAACGACGTCGTTATAACGAAGCTCTCGTTACCTTTGCTCATCCGAGCAAGAATTTAAAATACGTCCTCGCCTCCAGTTATCATGAACCTCATTCTCGCTCGCTCGAGATTATCTCGACTACTAGTATTTCTAGTTAGAAATATCATGAGAGGCAAGAAATCTATTTAAATAGATTTTTCCAAACCAGCTTTTAATTTTTGTTATTATCCTGGCTGCATTATGAGATTAGCTCGATGCTACCATAGCATTGCATCATTGTACCCTTCAGCTCAATCAGATACCAGCAAACGGCTTAAAACTGGTTTGCAAATAAATCACACGTCTTACTTAAGCGCTTACGATGCAAGCATTGCAAGTTAAATAAAATATTGAAAAAAAAGTGAGATCGTTTCGAGTGGGTGAGAATCGGAGCCCTCAAATTGCTACTGAGCTGAATTCCCCACAATGGCTCCCTATGGCGGCAGAAATCAACTGGATGCTTCTGAATGGCCCGCCAATAGGAGCACAATGAACCATGAATGGCGTGAAATACACCCCATTCTGTTACTAAGCCAAAATGGTATAGGAGAATATAAAGCACCTGATAATAAGATAAATATGGTAGATGGAAATACTAAACGTTTGAATGGGGTTCAATTTACCCACACTGTTTATTGACTTTGTTAAAATTGAAAGAGAGGAATGTTTCATAATTGGTCAAATAAACGAAAACAATTATATGAATAATCTAGCGATTAGCTTACGTTAGTAGATCGCTAGATGTTCAAGAACTAAACTACATAGGTGAATATCGGAAAAGTTTACAATACGAGTATTTCTAAGGCAGCGTTACTAGAAATGTCCGACGGTCTGTCCAATTGCAGCAAATCCTGTCGCGACAACCTTTGCTACGAAATTGGCACTTGCAAGCTGATGTTGGACAGACTGTCAGATATTTCTCGCAGAAGTTATCTTGCAGGTGGAAAAGCACCTTAAAAATATTAATTAATTCTCAATACTACAACACTATTGCTAAATGCTTTACAAGCGTGACACTAACCACACAAGTATCTATTTCGTCTCCTCACTCCGTTGAATTTAAAATACAATACCATACAGTACTAAAACTCTTTATTGATACTAAATACAACTTAAATCGAATCTAAGCACTTAACAATATAGACATACAAAACACTTACACACAAAAGTACTTTTTAGGTATTTATAAAAACAATCTGTTAAATTTTTACTTCTAAATACTTTTCCTACAAAATTTAATGAACTTTCCAACAGAGCTAACAAAAGCTAAAAGTAAAAATTATCATAAAATGTGGTAACTTTCGCGGTACTGTAACCTAAAGCAATATGTTAGACTGATGAAAACCAACATAACCAACCAGCAAAAGTTCGAGTTTCCAATTAAACTTCTGAATGTCGTAGGTACTTTGAAACGGGCTATGATTATAATTGTCTACAAATTTAGAACATCCCTTATTAAAAGTTTTAATTTGAGGCTGAATTTCTACACGTAGTGGTCGCCGGTTTCATATTTACAGCCGACCTTCCGACCTTTGTATTTTTAAGATTTAAAATAACAACGGAAAATTGTTCTAACAGAATACGTACCTACCACAAAACATACACATTCACACACAGTACATTTTTATGTCCCACAAAAATGTACTCAGTTTATTAAGTAAAATATATATTGTAGGTGCGTTTTATTATAATAAATATGTAACATAAAAACTGTGAATTAAATATAGAAATCTCTCTGTACCGCAATACCAGGAATCGGATTATCTTTTTAACTCAAAGTTAACTGCAAATCAGAGGTTAAACTGATAAATTATCTTGCGCCACCAAAATGTTAGACGCTAACCATGACATTAACACAATATTAGAATGACATTTATAACATTTTAATTTGTGACCTACTTAACCCTGCGTTTAAGAATTAACTCCGTATCTTTTGCTAGTATGCCTAACTCCACTAAACTGTACTGGTATAAAAATAAGGACAGCAGTCGGTCGTAATTGGAGATTTAGAATGGAAATGAAACTACAACGTTTCATACATTTTATATAAAATACTTATTTTCCAATAGCTTCTGTAATACGGATGATGTTATCAATTTAAATTGAAATATAACGTTGAAAAAAAAAGCTCTGTAAGCACGTGGTTCGACAGCATAGTCCCGTTGATCGAATGACGATGTTTTTTTTCCTATTAGTCCTCAGATAAAAAGAAATCACAAATTATCCTAGCCCGACTCATCGGACTGCAAGGAAACACGAGTAACCTTAGCAACTTTTCACGTTTTACCTACCAACCATGCTCAAGATGTTTTCATGCCCATTTTCATCCACAGAGACAAAGCCTGTCTCATATTTTGACATGTTTACGAGACAATATCTTCTTATTACATTACATTCGGCTCATCTCTAGCACCTTCCCTTCCTTGACCTCCAACACTCTCTTCCGTCATAGGGTTGCCAAACCAAGCTGTTCGAAACAGCATTATAGTAATTTCTCTCGTAAATACTGTTTATCAAAAATAAAGTTTGCAAAATACTGTTTGTTTCAATATCAGTTTAAATATATTTTTCGTTCAGTCAAAAATTTAATTAACCGACTCCAAAAAAGAGGAGGTTCTCAATTCAAGTATGTGGGTTTTTTTTGTATGTATGTTACGCGATCATTCCGCTAATTAGGAAATGATTTTGATGATGCTTGTTTTGTTTGGTAGATCATATTGCAGAGGTGGGCCCATATACATTTTATTAAAATCGATGAAGTGGGTTTTGAAAGATTAACAAACGCCAAAAAATGTTTCAGCAAAATTCAATTTGGATGACGGGAAGTCAGTTTTTAAAGCTTTATTTTTTGTATTATGTAGCACTATTTGGAAAGGTTTTTTGTGAAAAGCTCGTATAAAATATAATATATAACTGAAATCTTTATAAAAAAAACAAATACTATTAATTTTACTTCTCACATCAGTCTACATTATACATTTTAGTTTCATTCAAAAAGTTAGCAACCCTGTTTCCTCACCCATTCATTTCACCGCCACAAGGTCACGGGCGGAGTTCCCTCAGTCTTTCCTCTCCCTTTACCTTAACCTTTCCTCCTCCCTTACCTTATTTATCATTGTCTGTTATTATTTCTTAAGACGGTTCGCTTTGTTTATCATTATTTCTTCCCTGAGGGTTGAGGCGAGAAAGTAAGTTGTTGTTCCTAAGCTTTATGTCGCAAGCTTTACCTTTATCGTTTGTAATGGAAACAAACAAAGAAACAAAAGTTTATTCATCCACTTGAACTAAAAGCAACGGAATTTACCTACGAGTACATAGGTAATAAAGTAGATTAGAATTTGCCATTTGAGAAATATCTTAGTAAGTAAAAGTTTAGTGTTGCTGGTTTGGGTTGATCCAATATGTATATTTTTATCAAAGCAGCTATAGAACCTTAAAATTTGAACAATTTTACATACATATATGTATATTTAATCACGCCTGTTTCCCATAGGGGTAGGCAGATACCATTTCTCTCCACTTGCTACGATCCTGGCATAGATTTTTCTCATTTTCTACTTCCATGAATCTTTTTATACACGCAATTTTGAACAATATTAACTAGTTTATTTATATAAAGTATAAAAACTTACCGCCACACGCTGAGACACTAATGATTACTTAAACTATATCTAAAATACATTCCGTTACGAAAAAGTCATTTACTTTTTTTAGACTGTTAAATAAAATAAGAAAACACTGGGCACACTACCTAACTAACGCTATTAGCGGAGTTTTGGCGGGAACCGAAAAGATGGTGTCGTGTTTTTGTATTATTTTCTAAAACTTGTGATTCTTCGAGTGTTAAAGTGTAATAATGGTGGATTATTAACGTTTACCGGTTCGTCAACGTGCACGAGTGTGGGCAAATGATACAAACATCGCGAAACGCGATTTTTCGTGTTCTCTACAAAACTTCACTTAAAGTTTCAGTAAAGTATCCATAACTTTACTGGAATGGGGAAAGGGGAGGGATTCATCGTCTTCATCATCACCTCATCATCATCATCCCATCATCTGTTACTGAAGGAAAAATTATTACTAAGAATCCGACTGAAAGACGAGTATCCATGGTCATGAATAATTAAAAAAAAAAAACGCTATTAGCAAAGCGACCCAAGCTGCGCTAGCTTACAACATTAATAAGTTTTCTTGTTGAAAATTGTACTTTTCAAAACAAGCTTTTATTGCGAAAAGAATAATATTTTTCAAGCTTCTGTCAGCAAGCCCTTTCATTTGATACCCATATTGTAAGAGTGCATTAAAAATAACTTGTCCGCCATTGTAAGTGTTCCGCCATGTTGGATTTAGAGTGACGTCACACAACTTACCATGCATTGTCATTCAAACTAAACATGTATACAAAATTTCAGCTCAATCAGTTGAAGATATCTGCTTCAAAATTAAGTTGCATAGTCACAAACATGCATACATTGCAACTTAAATAAAAGCCTCTTTTCTGTCTTGAGCCACTTCAATTCAGTAATTTAAATGTATGGAAACTTACTTTCTTCCACGTGTAATCAAAAATATATTTAGACTACGTTATTAACAAGGTTAAATAAACAAGACAAAACTCAACGTCTTTCATCACTTAGGTAAGGTTTTTCTAGACGTTTCTAGGTGACATGATATTGTCATGTTTCGCCCACATTTACCTGAACAGACGAGCCTTGGTCTGTCACAAGCCATTGTGGACGTGTCGATGAAAGCCGAGCCAACCTTGTGGAAACGTCCCTCGTAGCTCTTTGTCTACTACTACTGTCGTAGCCTATTCTTCGCTACGCCTTTGTTCTTAGCTCTACGTGAGCGCTACGACGTAGCACCGGGCAACATACGTCAATTGGATTCCGGCAAAACAACGCAAGCATTTCAGGAGAAAAATGTCTTTTAAAAACATCTTCTGGACGAATCTATCTATATATAATGTTTGTGCGAAACACGATCTTTGTCTTTTGTTCATAACCTTTTTTTATTAAATGATGGGCTTGCGTTTGGCCCCCATCTCGCACTGTAATGATACGACCTACGATGGTGCACGGTTGTCTTGAAGAAACTGAGCTCGAGACTTAGACAAATTCAACTTAACTTATCATTTACAGGCTTTAGCACGCCATTCATTCCGACTCTGTGCCAACTACTTTAAACACAACAGAAAGATATTTTACTAATTTAACTTATTATTCTTTCACAGGAGAGCGACTGATCCAGTTCGCATCAGAGAATCTCGTGACCGAGATCCTGATCCACCCGCAGATGAACACACTGATGCAATGCATGCGTAACCTGCTCAGCTCGTTCACCAGGCACAGGCACCTGGTGCACGCTGGGTACACTTTCGCAGGCAATGGATCATGGATAATGCAAGTAAGTGGATCGAAAACTGCTTGATTATCGTTGTACCGAGTTATATGCACCTCGTACACGCGGGTTACACCTTTGCGGGCAATGGATCATGCCAGTAAGTAAAACGATGTCGGCTTAATTACTGAGTACATCTCTGACACTAGATCATTGATCATGCTAGTAAGATCTTGGATCATGAGAGTTTAGTTGAAAATGAAATTTTTTATTAAGGCCTGTTTTTGTTAGTCATCCATCAGTCAAGTTCACAATAAGTTAAGTTGTTTTCAATCAAGTTTGGACAAGGCTCTTCGAACTAGAGTATATTCCGTAGCAACAATACAGAACCTGAAATTGTCTGCCAAGAATAATTGTTTCCAGTCCAACAGCAATTTGTTAGACTAAGCTTTTCCACTTATTCTCCAAACCTCTGACCTTTGAGAAAATGGAACACATTTCAATCGGATTCCATTTCTGCGTTCATTAAACGGAACGTAATATATTTACCGCATCGCCAGCAAACGTTCAGTAATTCAATATGGCGGCGTGCGTTTTAGCGCGAAGCTCGAAGGACCAACCAAAATGGCGTCGCATTTGGGCGCGGATCACGATTAAAGCTTAATTTCACCTTAATTTCAAGGGAATTAGACGACACCAAATTCAGTTAGTTCAGACAGTAATAGGTTTTCGGTGCTCCTGTAATTATTTACTCGTTGCTGAGAGCCAGTTCGTGTTTTGTCTCGCAAATTGCTTTTAGATTCGTGTCGCGAGGTGCGGTATCAACTACTTTGGGGTTAGGTTTGATCACACGATTCTCCTTGAAGGTTTATGAATTTGATATTGTTTTGCATTTTATGCTTTATTGACATTATTTACTTTATTGGCTTTTTGTAATATAGACATTTTGGGTTTGCTCTTCTTAGGTTTCTTAACTACGATGTTAGAGCAGATACAGTTAAGAATGACCAGTTGAGGTTTACCACTTAAGTACTTGTATTTTTGTAATTTTTGATGATGGTTGAAAAACGAAGTTGATATGATTCTGAATCTCTTGATATGATTGGTCACATTTTTTATTTTCTTTACACAACGTTATTTCCCAAATAAAACACAACTTTGAAAATGTTTGACTCAGAAATTTACTGAAATCGAGAGTTATAACCAAAAACCAGTCAATTTTTGTTTGCATAGCTTTTGTTTTGTGGTTGATAAAATCTCACCGCCATAACTTTTCTTTTGTGAAATGCGAATTCACGGAATGGCATCATTTGTGACAGATTTTTCTATGAAAACTTCTTATTTGGCCGGCTTTTATCTTTGTGTGCCATCGTTCTAGAGTTACAAAGAGATTGACACAAAATTGATAGAACATCTTTTTTGCTGCTATGTCAAAAATATATCAAAAGGATTTATTTGAAGTATTAAAGACTATAGGTGGCAAGTTACATGAGCGGGACTCGATGTGAATATTCGCATCGAGAATTTATTCGTTGTGAGCAAATGCTAATGACGAATCATCGCGATATATATATGCTTGACTATGCTTCTCAGGTGTAGTCAAAGCGCACGCTGGTGCTCACGCTAGCGACTGCGACTTGTTCATATAACAATACCGACAGCCGGGTGGAGCGCGCTTGGATGCTCGGCGCTCGTCATCGATCTGCTCGCTGCACTGACATGCAAATATTTGGCTTGTAACATGCTCACATCGAGCGAATATTCATGTCAGTCGCCAACTTTAAACTATACCTGTATGTTCTTTCAACAATTTCAAATTAAAAAGATTTACCTTAAGGCATTCGCCTTAAGGTAATTATTATGAGCAAGATCTGGAATGAGGCCTGATAAAAACTGAGGTGAGATCCGTCAAAACTTTAGTCTACACGCTTAGTAAATATCGCGATTTAGAATAAATAGCTGCAGATCACAGTATTTATTGAACACCTACGAGTATATGTCGAAAAAGCATCGTTGGTAATATAACCTACGAATAAATTTGAAAACCTTAATTTTATCGACTACTAGTAACATTTCCAAAAAGTATGATTGTTTTTGAAAAACAAATAATGTCTAGTTAACGAAAGTACTTACAAATAAAATACTGACTGCTTTGAAATCTCAAAGAAAATATAAAACTTTTGGGGTGATAATAGAAAAGTTGTTAATCGCGGAAATTACGCAAAATTCTCAAAGTTTTCAAGCACATTAAGTGCTACACATTCCACTTGTAAAGTTTAAACTTCCATTTTTTTCTTTCTAAAAATATATATAACTTGTATTTTCTGAAACCTTGCGAGTCCACAGTCAGAGCGGAAATTAAAAACTCATGGAGCAGAATCCAAGGAAAAACGATAAGCGATACGTTTTATAATAAGAAGTGACATTGGTTCATGTTCGCTGAATTTGTTGCTTCAATTTCCGAATGAAAATAATTTCTAAATCAGACATTGTAAGCGTCGAAATGATTTAAGGAAGAAGCGGCACAAGTCTAATTTCTAGTACACAGCGCCTGGACCCAATAGAACTACAAGCAAACGGACACTACACTCCTCCGTTGACGGTATTATGTTACGTGTCTCAATGACAGAGACAGAGAGATGGACAAGAGACTATAGTGAGACCGAGACAACAATAATTATGACTGTTACGACTGGTCGCGATTGTTTGTGACTACGGTGAATAGTGTGCAGCACCTAATTTACGCAGTCCTTTTTAGATTTTCGTGCCGGATCTCCCTTATATGTGATCGAAGATTGTAAGATATGTAATATTTACAAAGTATTATTTTGTAATTCAAAGTTTTCTTATAAAGGCGCTTTTGCAGTTAAGTAATGTCACGACGGTGAATCTCGCCCTAAGTACTCTAACGTCAGGCTAGCCGCTCGACCTGTACGACATTTCATAATGTATTTCAAACAACAAACGATGACAGCCTAGTTGGAGAAGGCCTGCCTATCAAGCCGGAGGGAGCGGGTTCGATCCCAGCCGACTGCACGCACCAATTTGTTCATTGTGTGAGCATATGTGCGTATTGTATGTCATCTGCTACATGACTGGAGCCCGGTGTATGGCGACAGGCTCGCCCGCTGTCACATTTGGGACTGAATATCGTCCGGCGAAGTGTGGGTGTTGTATTACACCTTTGCCAGCCCCCTCGGGGGAAAGGCGTGACGATATGTTATGTTTCAAACATCGATAAAATTCAAAACGTGTTTCCATTTTGAGAAACAACCGTACTTAGTATTTGTTTAACTAGCGGTTGGTTTGTTACTTTACCGCGTATCGTGGTAAAGTAACATACCCCTTTGTCTGTTCTAGGAATGGTTCTAAGCTTACTAAAACAATAACTTAATACAGTGGTATCGGGTTTTGGCTCTCTCCTACCCGCACATGTAATGTTATTATAGCTTGATTTATACAAGATTTTAGTTTGATGAGAATAAAACTAGGTGGCGCCTTTCATAATACCCTACAGTTAGGGCGCCATGTCGTCCTCGCCCCTATGCACTATCATAGTTAGCATTTTCATAGTAGGATGGTGCGGATGATATTAGACAAACCGTGCCATTTCACCCTTGCAAGTTGCAGTGATTTTCTAACTTAAAAACTGCTTTACCAATTTCGATAAAATTATATTTATATCACCTCTAAATTATGAATTACGTATTATTCTACCATACAAAAAAAGAATCATTAAAATCTATTCACAATTAGCGCAATAATCGCGTTAGATACATATAAAAAAACATACCGTCGAATTGAGAACCTCCTCCAATTCGGAAGTCGGTTAAAAAAACAATAATTTTCGAGTAATCGGTGAACATACTTAAATAAACATTCCGAAGAATTGAGAACCTCCTCCTGTTTTTTAAGTCGGCTTAAAAGGTTTTGCAGCGAACCCACATAGTTTTATTTTTATGTTATTATTAATATTGGCAGTTCAGCGTCATTCCCATTAATAATTACAATCCGCTTCATTTGCTGTGAACATATTTGTGTTGGCTCAGCGTGCAATGTATCGGAAATTGTACGTCGTTTCCGACTCGCAGCCGGACAAACAGGCAGCCGGATATTAATACTGTTGAATTGAACGGACGAGCAGACACGGACGTGGCAGTATTTTAGTTGAAGTTAAAAATATCTTACTTGAAATAATAATTTTGCTTGAATCTAGATCTACAATTTCAACATTTTGAAATGAAATGAAAAGATTTGTATTCCAGATTTTTACATTTAATTTTAATTGAATTGATTGAAAGAGTTTGCTTAACACAACTTAGTTTAATTACGTCTCAAGTTTAGTTAGACACACTTGGACTTATAGATGTTTTCATTTGAGAGAGGGGGGAGTTTGAGCTTTCTAGCCCTTCCCTAGTTAATTACTCCCAAAGTTCAGTAAAACAAACTTAAGTGCGACCCCTTTTGCCCCTCCCTAGATCCGTTACTGAACAACTGCATTTTCAACATACCTGCTGAATGTATTTACTTTGCATTAAGCCTGATTGATGTTCGTTAACTGAGATTTATTCAGCCGTGTTAATTTACTGAGAGTCACCTGAAACGCTGATAGTGACTTGTAAAAGACCCATTGAAGAGAACTTTTTCTCATTACATTTTTCCCTAATCACAACTTCAAGTAATGACGATCCAATAATAAACGACAGATTTCTAAAAGCAAAGTTGTCAAACACGCTTTGACGAATTTTGTGAATAAAACTGTTTTCTTGTTATAACATCCTTGTTATAAGGGTTCCACTGTGCAAGCTGCCCGGCTGTGGAATGAGTTGCCTGTTGCCATCAGAAAGGCTGAATCATTGCCTATTTTCAAAAATCTTATTTTTAAACATTTTCTCTCTCTTTGTTAATTGGTACGTACATATGTATATTTATATTATTTATATATATTTACAAATTATATATTAATATATGTTTTATATGTATCTAAAGGTATATGTGTAGATATGTTTTATTATATTTTATTTGTTTACTATTGTATTTATGTATGTATTTATGTATGCCACCGACCGTTTGTCATATTTCGTTCTGTCCTGTCCATCCAAAGGTTGCCTGGAAGAAATCGCTTTAGGCGATAAGGCCGCCCTTGTACTGCCGAATGATATTTTATTGTTTATTTTTTTTCTTAATGTTTGTTTTACTTTGTATTTTTGGTGTGCAATAAAGATGTATTGTATTGTATTGTATTGTAAGTTCGAAAGTGAGTTTGACTGTTACTCTTTCACTCCTTATCTACTCATCATGAAAATTGCCATACGTTATCAGGAGTACAGAAAAAGACAGGGTACCTTTCATCGCACAAAAATACCGGGTCCTGTGAGACCACGGGTAAACCCGCGGTGCGTAACTAGTAGTCTATATTTCTTAGAATTTCTATACAAAGCACTTTAGCTCAGTTTTCCCTTAGTACTTAATATTTCATTTACGTAGCAACATGTTTTATCAGCTATCGGATATTATCGTAAAATAGCTGTTATTAAAGATAACACACGGAAACGCTTCGTCAAAACATTCATGAGAACATTCTACCTAGTTATTTCTATCACAAAGAAAAATATCCAGATAGTACAAACTCTTCAAATTTATTCCCTTTTTGTGACAAAATTGAGTAAATACCCAATTTTTAACGTATGAAAGGAAAGAGAGAATAAAGAAGACCAAAGAGAACATTCTTATCTCTATTTCTACATGGCATAAAGACAGTCTCTTTTCGCGTCTGTCTGTCTTTCTGTCTGTATATCCACTAATTCCTCCTAAACAAACGCAACGGATTTTGATGCGATTTCCACCATCAATAAACAATCGACAAATATTGATTTTCAGCAAAAACAATCATTAAGATTATAATCCACGAAAGATAAATAGGTACAGTGCAAAGCCGTGACAAGTCGTTAATACCAAATAAAAAAGAACACAGATGTCATTTCTTACAAGGGAATACAGCTCTAGCAAAAGGCCAGCGCTAGGCCATTACTCCACCAAACAGCGTTCCGAAACCAATGAAGACGATTCACTTGAACACCAATCACTTAACCCTGTTAGACTCTTGATAAAAAGCAAACAATCTACGACTTAATCAACCGAAATTAATTTAAAACAATCCATCGGAACTGCTCAAAAACCGTCGAAACCCGCCAAGTCTTGTCAAAACTCGAAATGAACAACAAAGAAACTTATTCCAATTACAAAGTTCTGTTTCGAATTTGAGAAAAAGGGGAAATACTTGTACCTATCGAAAACAACGATTACAGAAAGAAAAGTTTAGAAAAGGGATAGGCAAGTTATCAAAGCGCAAGTTCTACGAGAATGTCGAAGGAAACTGTGTTCTGTGTTTTGTACCTGGCAACCTCACATTGGCAATTGCGATGTTAGCTCAGTCACTATCACTCTTTAAGCTTTTCTAACGTGAAAGAGTGAGAGAGATAAAATAGGCCCTGATGCTGTCCTATAAGTTTCAGACATAGTTTTATGGAACAAAATCGTCCGTGTTGTAAAAACAAATTTCGAAGTCATTTACTACGAGAACGAATCTCCAAACTGGAAACTGTTTTAGGTTACTGTCGTATGTATAATGCTTTTAGTAGTTTAGTAAAAACCAGACCTTAAGTCAAACTAAAGTATTTGTCTTTATATGGGTACTGTCTAAGTACGTTTAGCAAATTTTGTATTTTACATTTCACAAGTATACTCTGATTGCCTATTTGAATATTTTAATTGAATTGGTGACACCATTTAATTTGATGCTCCATTTTTAGAGATGTATGGGTTGATACAGCTTACAATAGCACAGTACTCCCTGATATTTTACATAAACTAAATAAACCGAATAAAACTTGAAGTATTGTACCTATGTAATATTATGTATAAGACAACCTTACCTCTTTACAAATCTTTTTTTTTAAATAAAAATAGTCTTGCTTTTAGCCAACATCTTGCCTAAATCGGCTTATTATGGAGCACGATTGCTAAAAAAATTCGCTCGAGACTTAACTAGTTATTAGTTCACCTGGAATGGAGACCACGCTTATGTCCATTACTACTCCAATTTTACTCAAATTCGAACTTAGAAGTTCTTTTTAGTTCGAATCGTTTGCTTTATTTATTTATTTTTAAAGATACGCCAACAGTGATCATATTACACTTTCAAAATTAAATTGCTAAACATGGAGCTGATATGAACACCCTTTATAGGAGTATACACCATTTGCATTAAACAGTGGCAAAAAACAACAACGATTATTTAAAGATTAAAAATAAAAATACTTAATACAAAGAAACAAAAGTGAAAGAAAGTTAAACAACTTTCAAAATTTGACGACGATAAGGTCAACAATACTCAAGTTATCGTCAAACAAACAGATCCCAAGAAGTCCCAGTAGACTCCTTAAAACCGCGCTTGATCAACTAACCTATTCTTTCTCTTTCAGGATGGAACATTTTCCCTCTCAGACTTCACGGACGCGTACCAAGAGAACGAAGTGCAGCGCGTCATTCGCGCCTACGAGAACTCCATCTCCATCGACGTCCACTGCTCGACGAGCGGCGGCGGCGAGTGGGCCAAGCTGCCGGAGATGCCCTTCGTCAAATACTGCAAGATTAGGGTCAACCCCACTGATATACTTGATTCCGGCTCGGAAGCCATCAAGGATTTTGTCGGTGAGTGCTGCTTTTTATAATCTTACTTGCAGAAGAGACGTAGTTTAACTCTAAAACGTAGGGTTAATTAGAGTTTACTCAGAGCTAAAATATTTTGAGTGTAGCTCTAATATTGTGGTAATAAACTGTTTTTGGTTTAAGACGATTTATCAGTTTAACCTGTGATGAGCAGTTATTTCAACTTAAGGAGATAACCCAAGCTTCTGCAAGTAGCCCTAGCCTAATTAAACAGTTGAGAGAACTTAAGCGGTCTAAAGTTATAAGTTAATAGGATAGAGCTAGCCCTTTATCTTACAGCGTAACTAACGTAAGTAGGCGTACCTACGTAGCGTACGGACGGAAGACTTAAGCGTTTCTAAGTTTCTAAGCTATGCTATTCTATTATAATCACAATTAAAAGAGAAAAATAAATGACTGGATTTCTTTGCAGAAGATTATTATTAGTAGTAACTACTGAATTAATTCAGATTTTCATTAATATTACATTTAAAATTGAGCTATTCCGATTCTTAGTAAATTTGAATGAAGATTCCTTGTCAGCAGCCCTATTAACTTTACAATGTAAAAATGAATTATTTATTAACTCTGAACGTTCAAGAAAACTGACTATAGTTTCGTATAATTCCAGTCGTACGATCATGTTCTAGAATTGGTTTCTAACAACTTTTATTTACATGAAATAACATTATTTATTCAAACTAAAATTTCACTGTTAAAGCAACTATGAAAACTAAATCCAACCCTAGACTACGATAAACTTTCTAGGTCACACGCAACAGCTATACACTTAAACATAATTTATAACAGCAATAGCGTTATAACGAATTCTTACATTTTTGCATGATTCATAGCGGCGTTAGAGCTACAACGAAATCGTACAAGCAACGGAATTGAATAGCACCTTAATTCGTACCAACTAGTGTTGCTATTCAGGAAGTTGCTAACGACGCCACTTGTGCCTGCGTTACTGTTTGTAGGGTGGCTATGATTTGAGGAGCTTGAAGATTATTCATCTGAAAATTACATTATTACGTTACAATTAGGTCGCAAATGAATTTCGTAACAATATATAAGTTAATTGACCTAAATTAAGAAAAAAATATGATATAGTTATTTGAAAGAACCTAATTTAATGTCCCTCAAAAATCAAAATCTAATCTAATGCCGTTATAAATTTGGGTACCGAAAATACCTTTGTGTCTTCGATTGAATTGAATGAAAGTCCTAAAAGTGACTCTACCACCTTGTTCGAAAAAAGAGACACTGCCCAGAAAAACAGCCAAAAAAACTGAACGGCATAGTAATATTTGTTTCCTACATTTATTTTTCAATTTTTGGTTTAGAACTAAGTACAGGCAAAATATTCTATAGTTATATAAAAACAACTGACGGCCTTTCCGCTAAAAGCAACTCCCAGGCAGGCAGCATAATTATTAAAATATTAGTTTTAGACTGCCTCGGTGACTCAGTTGGTACTGAACCTGCCTTCTGAGCATGGGGGCGTGGCTTCGATGGGCCCACCTAGGGCAAACATTCATGTGATGAACATTTGTGTTTGTTTTATGTCTGGGTGTTAATATCTATCTAAGTATGGATATCAGTCTCTGGCAGCCATTGTACAAGCTTTGCTTAGTTTGGGGTCAAGCGACCGTGTGTGGAAGTGTCTTGAATTTATTTTTTATTTAGTCTTATTTTTACAGATGCATTGTTTATACAATGAACATCGAAAAAGAAATAATTATAATTCAAACCTACACAGCCGGCGTAATGTTAACTAAACGCATACTCGTTACAACGGATTACGGAATTAAACTCGTGGAAAGCGTCATGATTAGCATTTTAATAAGGAAATTATGTCGCGTTATTTATTTTCGCTAATTGCATTTTGCGCTGTTTGTTAAATACTCGGTCTTATTTTTGCAAAAGTCATTTGGCGTTATTAGCACTCTCTAACAACCTTTTGATTTAAATTTCTAAAATTTGGTAAATAACAGAACAAATCTTTATTTCGTAATTCATATAATGGGAAATAGTAAAACAAAATTTTATTTGCCTGTTTAAGTTGAGTTTTACATTTTGATCTTTGTTAAGCGGAGAGACGAGATAGCGTCAAAGTAAATAAATATAATAATTTAAATTTTCTAGTTATCGTTTGTTACATATTTGTGTTTTATGTTTGCATATCAGTTTCTGGCAGCCAGAGTACAATTTTACTTAGTTTGGGGTCAGACGACCGTGTGTGAAAAATGTCCTGACTTGACAACCGTAACTAAACACCAAACGAAACCGTCGAAAACAATTCAATCTCATAGTCACCCTACGAAACTCACATGGCTACAATTTAGTTCATCACAACTCAGCCAGCTTGTAGCAAATCAGCGTAGCAGAACTACAGCGTAACACCGTAGCATTGCTACAGACTCGTAGTCGCTACGTGAAACTGTACATTTGAGGAGTTTGCGTGATTTGTATGCACATTAAACTGTGACTTGAGTTAGTAGTTTCATGAATTTGAATAAGGAATTTGATTTTGAACTCTATTCGTGAATAGTAAGGTTGTTAGTTAAAACTTTTGATATTTCGAGAACGTTGCCAATAACTAAGGGACGGTAAAATATGAGATCCTGAAATCGATCTACTAAAGAAAGTAACTTTATTAAATCAAACAGTTTTTAGTTCTTAATAAAATGTTTTTTTTTTAAATGTTAATTTACTGACTATGATGACAATCATAAATACAAAACATAGTTGTTTCGAAATGCTAAAAAAGATTCTATTAGCCAACAAATAGAGTGCAAAATAAATTAAAATAAGCCCACAGATCACGTGGCAAAAATGAATATAATACTGGTGTAGCCATCAGCGCTCGTTGTTCCTAACTTTATGCATGGAATATTTTATATTCTGAAACGTAGTGATTACGTTTTATTGCTCTATTGTTAGATAACATTTTATGTCACATAATAACGGTCATGAAAGCTTTCGTTTTAAAACTGGACTTAGTGGCTTAGATTCATAGATTACCTTTAATAGATAGCGTAGTACGAGAGCTTATATTATAAAAAAATGGGGAAAAATGGTTGGATTGTGAAAAGTGAGATTAAAAGTTTCTATGACTATCTGAAATTTATTTTTAGTTTCGTCTTGCAATGCAACAGCAAACATTTTATTATAGGTCGGTTTTGACTGATGCGAGTATGGAATTTATAAGGGAAGAGATGTGCATGGTACCGCACAAATTCACTAAAATATTTCATTGGACTAGAAACTTTAAGTAAAGATCAAGTGATCAATTATACTCAAATATACTTTCTGATTGATTGAAACGTACCTTAAAGTAACTTTATATGGAAAGTTTTCGTCTTCTATATCTTCTCTATCTCTTCTTTAAATAATATAAAACAAAGTCGCCTTTCGCGTTTATACAATACAATATAATATATCTTTATTGCACACCAAAAACTACATGAAAATCTTAAAAAACTAAAAATACAATTTCGGCAGTACAAGGGCGACCTTATCGCCTAAAGCGATTTCTTCCAGGTAACCTTTGGATGGACAGGAACTTACAGAAATACGAAAAGGGTAGGTGGTGTACATAAAACTAAATTAAAGTTAAAAGATAATAATAAGTAATATTAATAATAAGTACTTAAATAAATAACCAAAAATAAATATAATATATATGAAGAACTATAAATATTATAAATAAATATAATAATATATCAATTTCTTTTTATTTATTTTATCTGTCGGTATATCCGCTAACTCCTCCTAATCCACGCAACGGATTGTGACGAGGTTTTTACCATCGCGGTAATTTTTACGGAAAGTTTATAGGTACCGTACGAAGCCAGGGCGCGTCGCTAGTATTCTCGTAAAGTTTCTTGTGGTAACAGTTGTAATAAAATTACCCAGAGCTGCAATCAGCATCACAAGCCGAGTGTCGCGACATGCTAACTCTGACTACGTGCGACAAACGCCTGGAGTAGGAGCGGTAATTTGACGAGGCGCGCTCACAAGTTAGACGTTTGCTGAGTTTACTGGGAGAGGCGCAAGTTAGGAGCTATTGGTCGGACAAAACTTAGACTAATTGTGGTTTCGTGGGGCTTGAGATAGTGGAGAGGAGGTGGTGTAGTTTGGAGTGGAGATTTCTAGGAAAACAGTACATTACTCATACAAAAAATAAATAATTTAAATACATTATAATGAGCTCAATTGACATAAAGACTAGTAAATACATTAAAGACAAAGATCAAAATATTTTAACAGACAATGTTCAAATCCGAAAAAGGTGGTCCGAATATTACAAACATCTCTTAAATGAGGAATTCCCAAATGAAGATCCAGTACACTGTGAACCCACACATGGACCAGTGCCAGAAGTGGATGTGATTGAAGTCAAAGAAGCGATGGCCAAAATGAAAAACAGGAAAGCTTCGGGCCCAGATGAGATTCCTGCTGATCTCTGGAAAGCTCTTGGTCCCATAGCCGTAGTCTGGCTCACTAAACTTTTTAACACTATCATAGTCACTAAACGCATCCCAGAGTCGTGGCGTCAAAGTCACCTACTGCCATTTTACAAGA
This sequence comes from Peribatodes rhomboidaria, assembly GCA_911728515.1. Lineage (NCBI taxonomy): Eukaryota > Metazoa > Arthropoda > Insecta > Lepidoptera > Geometridae > Peribatodes > Peribatodes rhomboidaria. The sequence goes on along the minus strand of OU452181.1, from coordinate 1,316,894 downwards.
ACAAAGGTGATGTGGCACAGTGTGAAAATTACAGAGGTATAAAATTGACCTCACATACACTCAAAATATGGGAAAGAGTCATCAACAAACGGATTGCCAATATTGCTACAACCTCTCCAAATCAGTTTGGCTTTACAGCATCGAGATCAACCACGGACGCTATTCAGGCAGCCAGGATCATGATGGAAAAATATAGAATCAACAAAAAAGACCTACACCTCGCATTTATTGATCTCGAAAAAGCCTTTGACCGAGTGCCTCGCAAACTGGTATGGCAGGCTCTTCGTGCTCAAAACGTACCCGAATACTACATCGAACTCATACAAGATATGTACAGTAACGTTAGCACAAGAGTCCGAAGCCTAGCAGGCGTCGGTGAAGCTTTTGAGGTTAAAGTAGGCGTTCATCAGGGCTCCCCCGAGGGTTCCCGCCTTGTCGTGGCGGGGGGGCTCAGTAGCCGTGGCTTCGTCAACCACGGTGAAGCCAAGAGGAATCCGAGGTGGGGCCGCTTCTTGGGGCTTTTAGCCCAAAGCCCATTTGGAAGCGGCCCAAAGTAGGGTGTGGGTCTGTATGACTTGTCTGCAGACCCACAACTGAGGCGGGGTGCAGTGCCGCATAGGCGAGGCTGCAGCCGAAGGCTGGGGGCCGCGGCGGGAGAGGACTGTTGGTGTGTCGTTGCCACTTTCCCTACCTTCCGCGGCCCAAACGGGGTCGCTACCGTTTGATGGCGGACGCGGTGGGGCCGCAGAGGAAGAGGCGTGTCGGTGTATCGTTGCCGCTCTCCCTATCCTCTGCGGCCGAAGTGGCAGGCGGCGGGGCCACTCATCTGACCCGTCGCATAGGGATCATGGGCACCTAGACATGGGTGCTGTCTAGCGCCCACGGGCAAATTGGTCCCCGAGGTGGTGGATGATGACGATGTGTCTGGTGTTCGGCACATCGTCATCAAGAGGGAGAGAGCGCAAGCTCGAGGAGGTGCTCGAAGGAGCTGGCGCTGTCGGGGCTGCGGAGGAGTCCGAAAGCGTACCCGTTGCTCCGACATTTTGCGCCGAGGTGGAACACCCTTGGGTTTTTAGTGGGTAGGCCGTCAGTGGCGGGATTCCCACATAACCACTCTGTGCCCGCACCCGGGGCTGTTGGTGGTATCCATAAAGGATTTTCCCAAGGTGAAAAAAAAAAAAAAAAAAAAGGCGTTCATCAGGGATCTGTGCTCAGCCTGATGTTGTTTAACCTAGTTTTGGACTACCTTACAAACCATATTTCGTCTCCATTGCCATGGACTATGCTGTACGCGGATGACATCATTCTGGCTGCTGACACCGCATTACACCTGCAGGAACTGTTAAATACGTGGACACATGCGCTGGAAAAGTACGGTTTGAGAGTCAGTAGGAGCAAGACTGAGTATATGAAATGCCCCTTCAGCGGAGACATTACACCAGAAACTATTGCGGTTGGGTCGACACCTATCCCCACAGTACATAAATTCAAATACCTAGGTTCCATGCTGACACCAGATGCCAACGTCGACGTCGATGTGTCTCACAGGATTAACGTCGCATGGCAAAAATGGCGATCACTAACTGGTGTTTTGTGTGACCCACGTATTCCCATTAAAACTAAGGGCAAAGTGTACAAAACGGCAGTCCGGCCAGCGTTACTGTATGGCTCTGAATGCTGGACAACAAAGAAGACACATGAACAAAAAGCACATACCAACGAAATGAAGATGCTCAGGTGGGCAGGAGGTGTAACTAGGCTGGACAAAATCCGTAATAAACATATACGAGGTAGCTTCAAGGTTGCACCAATCGCAGACAAGATTACCGAAAACCGTCTACGTTGGTATGGGCATGTTAAAAGACGAAGCGACGACCATGTGGTACATATAGCTCTAAAAATACCTGAACACAAGAAAGGTAAAGGCCGCCCGCCATTGACCTGGTGGTCCAATATCGAGAGAGACCTCAAGAAAGCCCAATTGCCCGACCCGACAACCCAAGATCGCTTGACTTGGCGCAGGAAAGTGAGGAGACCCGACCCCAAATAATGGGAACAGGAGAAGACGAAGAAGAAGAGACATTATAATGAGCTCAAATACTTAAAGTTGAGTAAACTTGGATAAAGAAAGTTCTGGTGAGGCATAAAAGGCCCCAATTTGACGCGTGCAATAATACAGCGCAATACATCTAAAATTGCACACCAAAAATACAAAATATACATACAATCTACATACATTAAAAAATATATAAATCAATTGGCAGTACAAGGGCAATAAATATTATCTAGTTTCTTGTCTCTTTCGTAAAAGAAGTCACAAAAGAGAGATAGGTCTATCTATTTTAAAACAGTAGACTACAATAATAAAATGTCATGTTTATTTTAAGTACACATTTTTGTTCAACGCAAATTGATTATGTCATTTTACATTTTGAAATTCTAACTCTATCTAATTTTGTATCAAAACAATCACTTTTTAATACAGTTAAGTCTAAAACCTACAAAATTTTCTATATAATAAAAACATCAAATTAAATTTAACTCTTAAATTATTCTTAAAGTTATGACTTAAAAGGTATTAAAACGCTGTAAGCTTATGCCCGATCCCTAATGAAATTGCTAAGCAATTTCGCGAGTTTCCGATGTGTTAAAGTTCAGCGGTGAAATTAGTCTGACTTGTTTCATTTTATAATAAGCCCCGGGCTTGTTTCCTTCTGTGCAAATTGAACAAGTTTTTTGTTAGCGTTTAATAAGCGAATTTTAGTTGATACAAAACGTTGGTTCAACAAAAGTTGTGGAATAAAATTGTGAGTCTACCATACAATTTTGAAATAATATGGTAACTTTGAAATGTTAGTTTAAGGGCTCGCTTTGAGAGGTGCGTGGCGTTGCGCGGTGCGGGCAGCGTCGGCCGCGTGGGCAAATCTAACTTAATGCTAATTAAACTACTATAAAGTTAAATTTTAGTATAAAAGCGTTTGGGTAGAAGCGTGTTTACGCGCGTTGTGTTTGTTTCGTTCTTCGAGCAGCGCAACGCAACGTTGTACGCACCTCGCAAAGCACACCGTCTTTCTGAATAAGGCCTAAAAAGGTTTTTAATACACTTCATTATCCTAGCTAATATCATAAATACGAAAATGAGTTTGTTTGTAATGCTTTCACGTCTCAACTACTCAACCGATAGTCTTGAAATTTTGCACACATTTTGTCTGGGGTACAGAATAGGACATAGGGTACTTTTTATCGGTTCCTGTGGGACTGCGGGTGAAACCGCGGGGCGCAGCTAGTTTAAACATAAATTCGCTATACATAAAATATTTCGTTATCTTGTTAGTCGTTAGTTAATATTTTAAGCAATTAAATTTATTACACTATTATTTTTTAATACTATCTAGTTATTTAACTGCTCAAATTATTGCGTTGAACTATTACAAATAAAACAAAAAAAGCAAAAGATAACGTTGTAACGAGTCAGACGAGCTTTCGTTAACATTCACAAATATCCGAATTGTACTTAACTTGATTAACTAATCAGAAATATTATTAACTTATTGAACAGCTAATTGAATAATTACTATTGATATTTAATTAAATTCTAAGTAGGTATTTATATTAACCAAACAGAATTTAAAGTTTAAACAATAATTTATGTGTTAAAATAGAATAAATGAAAATACTTTCAACATAAATGGAATTAAAAAGACAAGATAATACGAGATCAAGCACAATTCATTTAATGTTTTACAAATAAATAAATATAAATTAACAGCCAAGATTGTTTGTTTAATAGAGTCCCAAATTGAAGACCGCAAACTATGTTATTTTATTCATTTCAAAAGTAAAATTTATGATGTCGCTTGAAAGCTTTAAAGATAAACAACCGAGTTTTTGTGAAAACATTTGGGTTTACCTACCTGGCATGTTTCAAGTGGGACACTCGAAGCAAATATGCGACTCGGCATACTTAACCGATTTGGCGACATGGCGCCTAATTAAAAGGTGCCGCCAGGCACATTTTATGCTCCACCGACACGTTTTTGTGCCAGCTGGCATGCCACCAGGCACAATTTGTGCTAGTCCGACACGTTTTAATTACCCGACACGTTTCAAGTGGTTGAATACAATAAAACCAAAGGCCGCGAGGGCTCGTGATGATTCTTAGCTCGTCCTTTCTGAGAGTAAGTTGCGTGGTCCGATTCTCACCATTTCACGATTTACCAAATAAATCTCTGCTTATCCGGTTATTCATTTAATTGGATTTTTCAAGGTTTAAAAGTAGGTCTTACAGAGATTTGATTGTTATAGGCAATCAGGGTAGTGGGAAACTGGGGTCTTTTGATTTGGTAGTGAATCGAGAATCTGACCAAGTATACACTCCAGTCTTTTAACTGTTCATTGATAGAACAAGCCACCTGGTGCTTGTTCGGTTTTATTGCAGTGACGATGTGGTCGTTATCCTGGCTAACAAAGGTCCAGCACTGTGATAATCCTATCCCTGGGGTTTTGTAGTTAGGTTCAGAAGTTGAGACGCTTCTAGAAAGGAGGTTCTTTATCCACTTAAATGTGGAACCTTCTCGTTCAGGTCTCCGTTTGGGTACATGGTTGCCTCTTGTCTGGTTAGTGATTAGTAGATTGACTTCATCGATCTGCCCTATCATGTCCTGGGACAACTAACCTGGGAGTGTAATCATGGATCGAAACGCCCCATGGCGGTGTAGGGTGAATGTCTGTTGAGGTCGGGCGCTATGGCCAAAAACAGAGGTTCGTAGGGATGTTAGGGGCTGAAGGTTCGAAGGAGTTTGCCACTCCAGACTTATAGTGGGTTATTGTAGTTGGCAGAGTAACTTGAGCGTGGGAGAAATGCCATATTTAGAGGGGCTGGGGTAACAAGATGAGATATTCTATCTCAGGGGGTAGTGGGATATAGCTTTTAGACTAGGGACGTCATTTACGTGTAGGTCTCTGTAGGTAATCACTTTTCATTCATGTGATGTCGAAACCCATCACCAAAATCTTGAGAACTTTAGTAGGTCTGTGGGAATAGGAAATAAATAATAAAATCTATAAGTTAGGCGAGGTTTGAATTGTCGCGATACGTTTTGAGTTAGGAAAGATGTAGTAAGCGTTTAGTAAACGCTTAATAGTTAAAATACTCTACAAATTTGCATTAAGACGGTTTAATTTGGTAGGAATATTAAAGAGTTCAAGTAACAATGTAAAATCAATCTAAAATTCAATATGAAATTGAACGTTGTTATCTTATTTCTGTAGGCTCCTGAATTTCGGATATTTAAGGAGATTTTGTTAATAGTACGGGCTTTAATTTCTATCAAACATTAGGTAAATAATAAATCGATAGAAAAACGAAAGTTTAGTCAAGATTTCTACTTAGCAAATATAGTCTAATAGGAATAGATCTATGATCTTCAATCATTTAAGTTTTTAGAAAAGTTTGAGACTTCTAGCGACAATGTAGAATCAAACTAAGATTCAAAGTTGCCATTTTGTTTTGTATGTTCTTGAACTCAGGATATTTAAGGAGATTTTGACGAACTTTAATTCTATTTCAAATAAATAATAAAGTCGATAGAAAGACGTAAAGTCATTTGTTTGTAAATTCATACAAGATATTCAATTTTATTGAAATTATTTCATACTTCACTCTGTTGCATAAATTTAATGTTCAAAAATAAAGAATGTTTTCTAAACATAATGGGTCTTAAAATAAGATTAACATTTGTTAGAAGGAGTTATTAATTGATTATAATAACGTCATTCGAATTGAAAGGCGTAATCAATCAGATTAATTTTTAATTTAATTTAGAAATGTCAATAAGAACATTGATTTTCATTTTTGATATTTAAAAAGAAAGTATCATAAGGGTAAAAGTCCTTTATTTGTTTTGCAGAAGGTCTATTATTGAAATGGCCGCTTGATAAATTAAATGTACGAGAATTGAGAAGAAATACTAAAGAGCTGTAAAATGTTTATCTGAACGCAATAGTTCTAAAGCATTTTAGATCAAATAGAGATCACCTAAGTTTGTGAATAAAATAAGACAAGCTTACATTAAAAATCTACCAAAAATAAATGGTATCCATCTTCCTAGACTTGATTAAAATAATCAATGGAATAAAATATAAAACAGTTCTGGTTTGTAGAATCTATATAAGGTCAAGCAAAGCAGTACCTTGTTAGTGACCTTCCTATAGAAAGGCGGGAATCTAACACTTCAAATTAGCTTTTACTTTCTAGAACTTGTTGAATTCAAATTGTCTCCCAAAAAGGCGATACATATTTGTATTCTCACCTCATACTAAGATAAATAATTCAATCTTCGAATTTTAATACAGTTTGTCTGATTTTATTGTTAGAATAAACTATTCACATTTTTGTTCGAATATGCAGAAATTCTCAAAGTAATAAAGCATTGTAAGATTGAAATGTAAATTCATTATAAATTATTAAATTCTTTATTTTTGAGTAGGATAGGGATTAGAGGTAGGACGGGGTAGTTCCTATAGAGAATCTCTCGAATTCGAAAGATCGGATTCGGAAGATTCTCGCAATTAAAACAGGGGTTTTGCTAAAAAATTATGTCCTCTCTGTCTTTTAGTATACTTGTGACGTATAATTAGTAAATACGACGATAAGATGTCATATTTACGAATATTATTACAGGATGTCACTTTGGGGGTCCCCTTATGTATTAAATTACATAATAGAAGGAGGACGAAAGTCCAAGTCTGGGTGTCGATTTTGACTAGCTAGTGCGGGGAGGGGCACTACTCATTGCCTTCAACAAATTATGTATTTTAATATCTTAATTTTTTAATACCTAAAACTCTAAATAACTGAAATAAAAAAATAAAATCTTATTAGAAAAATCTTAAATTCTCATTAGAAAATTCCCTACGAAATCGAAAGTTCTTGAATGAAATAGAATTTGCGGAGTTAAAACCAGTAGACACGTACACCATATAAGAATATTTTTTAAAGTTATTTGATTCAGGAATACTTATGAGAGGTTGTTATAGATTTACAGTATAGGTTACGAATTTAATAATTATAATTTTTAAGTTAGAAATAGGTAGATCAATAGAGACTTAATTCGTTCTGTTATATTTCTTATTAGATTCAATAGAAATAAAGTTAAAATAATTGTAGGTAAATTCTTTAAATAGGTATAAGTACATCCCAATTACGTTAACTTGCGGTTAAGACGGATCACAACGAAGGGTTTACATTAGACGAATCACTGGCCAAAACAAAACTAAACTATTAATTTTAAAAGACGAAATGTTGACGAGCTACTTTTAGAACATATTAAAATTTCTAGTAAATAATATTTATTTTAAATACGTAGTTAGTTAAGTATCATAAGCCGCGCGGTAGGATATATATATATATAGGGGGGGTTACAATTAGATTGTGACATGACCAGGATATGTACAGTTTTTGTTATTTATGTATGTATTAGTTATCAAAGTATTAATTTTATGTAAAACGTTCAGATAGGCGGGTAAAATTTATAAGTGTTGCCGTTATGATGATTTCGAATCAAGCTTTAGAATCAGATGTTTTATTTTTAAATAGGGTTCATTTAGTTCCAGTAAAGCAAAACAAAATATGCATTTAAATAAACTTAAGATTACAATGTCTAACATGTGTGTGTCCTTCAACAAAAAAAACCACTTGGTTGTAGTTAATTTGAGCCTGCCACTTTTGAATAGAAATTTATTACCTAAGCGAATAAAAAAAGGTCTACTCTCGAAAGAAGTAATTTTTGTTAGAACTTTAAACAACAGAATAAGCAGTAACAGAGTCTCACGATATGTGAAAATAAATAAGAGTACACTTATTCTCTAATTAAAACATCGGTAATCATTGATAGCGTGATTCAATAACATAATATTTAATTGATGTATAACTGTAATCACTAAATAGGTTTGGACATTAGTTTTATTTTCTTTAGGTTCACTAAATCATTTTAGAGCTTAGTTCACTTTTAAAATTATTTTTACAGTTAAAAGAAGCAGTTTGTATTTTCTAGTTTTTGTTTAGTTCCAAGCTAGATAATTTTTAAACTTTGATCATTTGAATTTAAATTCCATTATTAATTTTTCTGTGCAGTATTCCTTTTTATTGTGCGTTATGCGACAACAATATCGGTCGGCAAAATTTAGGATTGTGCTTTGGAATGATTTGCATAACATTTATTAGTTACAAAATCAATGTACATTATTTGGTGGTTTCATTCTTAAAAAAAAAAAACAATATAGGTTTATAAGTTTTATATTTTAATTTCTAAAATTTTAGTAAAAATACAAAGGTTATAAATAAATATGAAACACGATTTACACTTACATTTTACATAGCTAATATAATATGATCAGAAAGACTAGGAATTAGAAATGTGTGACATTAAATCAAAATATATTCAAACTATTAATGTCCACTTTATTTTAAAATTAAATCTTTAATTTTATGTTATCTGGTTTAATTCAATATTGTCATGTTCATTCTAGAATTTACTAAAGCGGTTGTAAAGCTTAACAACCCTAATGACATTCACGTACTTTAACCTCTTCAGTCTAATCATTTTCATCTGTTAACACTGCAATGCATTTAAGACTAAAAACTATGCGTGTGAAGAGCTTGGTTAAAATTGCCTCTTGACGCATTTGAGTACATTTTTTGTTATGAAATAGCACAGAAGTGTACCTTGTTTATTTCAAACATAACGATGTATGGCATTTTGGGTTATTTGTTTGAGATTAGAGTTCTAACATGGAAGCGATCAGTCACCATTTGTTAGTTCTATTTTGAGATTTTTTTTAATAGTGACATTTTATTTTATTATGACTGTTCATATTAACTTGAGAATACTTCACACAAACTTTAAAATAATTACTAATTGTTTACACAGTAAGAAAAAAAAGGGTATCATTTAAATTGACGGTCAATTCGAAGCGGAGTAGGAAGTTTCAAACAGTAGGTAGGAAGATCGAATTATTTTAAAGTAGGTTGTAATATAGGTTTAATAATAATGTACCCGGAAGTCTTAAGCTAACGGGACAATTTGTTGTCGAGTGAAATGGATTCGAGTAATTGGGATGTACTTATTTACAAGTTAGTTTTATTATTCTGCTTAATGACTTTTGCGTTAGGTATTCGAAAGTAGTTCAAAGTGTTCAAGTAGTCCAAAATGTTTAAATTTTAACAGAACCATTCCTTCCAACCAGAACCAGTTTCGCGGAAAGTTCAATACAATTAATTTATCACGTTATTATGAAGAAAGAGTGTAATGAATGAACGAGAACCAGGATCGGAAACAGTAAAACTAAGGCGATAGAAAGAAAATATTGAACTAAGTTAAAAATTTTGCTACCATAGAAATTTAAGATTAAAATGCTGCAGTATCTTGTACCATGTAAATTCAGTAAAATAATCAGTTATACAATTGTAAGCGTAAAAAAAAAATGTAGTAGTAGTCCAGCAATTTCTTTAAACAGAGATGACATTTGTTACATTTTCCAGTGTAGTTTAGTGTAGTTCTTAGTTAAATACCAAGATTAATTATTGTAGTACATTATCGTTATTGTTATTGAAATATTTGTGAGTTAAGAATATTACACATAATTATAATTATCTGAAAAAAAAAATGCTAAAAAAAAAATATAAAAAGAAAGAAAAAAAATAATAAAAAAAAAAGAAGAAAAAAAAAGATGCTAAAAAAAAGAAAAAAAAAAAAAAAGGAAAAGAAAATGAAAAAAAAAAGAATGCTAAAAAATATATATTAAAAAAAAAACAAAAGAAAGAAAAAAAAAAAGAAAAGAAATTAGAATTTAGTGTAACTATTTAGAATTAAGGAATTAAAACAAAAAAACAAGGTGTTTTATATTATGAGCTTTTCTTATGTATGTGTATCTACTCCGTTGATACCACAAAATGTTGATACTAACTACCATCTACCTACCAAACCTACTTGATTATATGAGTTTTAATAGATATATTTATTTGTCAGTGAAGAGACAAAAGAAAAGGCATTTGGACGACAGAACACAATCATCAACCCAAAATGAGAAAAATAAATATTGAAGAAGATACAGACTCAACATACTTAGAGATAAGACATACTTAACATACTTAATTGAACACTGGTAATAACAATTGACTATTCGAATAAATTACATGTTAAAATATTTTGTAGCACGAATGTTACTTAGGCACTTGGACAATATTTCGGTGTAAGATTTGGTAAAATAATCTTTTTCATTTGAATAAAAAAAACACCAGTTATTAGTAATACATATTATGTTATAGTCATAACTTAATCATCAATATTTCAGAATAAGTGAAAAAAAAATGTATATATGTTTAAATTACTAGTTTTTCGATCTTGACCAGATATACAAAGATTCTTGTAAGTCCTGTAATCATACTAAACTCAAATGTCACATATGTATAAGTCTATGGTAGCAAACTATTTACATTAGTTCTAAGTATTAATAAAAATAAAAATAAAAAGGTTTCTTAATTATCGAATAATACAAATTCGATTTTAATACTTGTCATTGAGAAAATATTCTTACGCCGAGTGTTTTGACTGTTTTTGAAACACAATTATTTTAAGCTTAATAACGTATCGTATTTAGTATGTATAATAAAAAAAAAATTACACTCTCTGTTCATATTTTGTGGAGTCTGCTTTTTGCTTCATATAAAAAAAAATGTACAAACAAAAATAAATAATACTTAATACATTAAATTCCAAACGCAACGCATAACTGTAATATAATTTACTTTCGCTTTTACAACGAAGGGTGAGAAACGGTCAAAACGAAACACATTGTTCCTAGCAAAAAACATGTGTTGAATAAAATTAGCGACCACCATTAAAATAGTCCTTATGCAGTTTGGTAGTAAAACAAAACTGGACAAAGAGAGAGTTATTCGTGGGTTCAGTTTTGTAAAGCGATAAAGTTCTCTTATTCTAGAAGTTTTGTTAGAAGTTTCATACGTTGATTTTAAATATGTTATAAAATTATAAATGGTTAATAACAAGACTAATTTATTAATTCTAAGGTTCATGCTTATTAAATTCACTCATGTATCTTCAATCTTGATCGGTAATTAGAATTATAAAATACTAAATTCGAAGGATCGTAAAGGGCTGGAAAACTAGTAATTGTATTGTCGGTGGTGCAGGGAATCGTGTCTTTAGGTATGATTAACAAATATTTTCTAATAGGATATTGCACAGTCGTAACTAAAGACTGATTCTTTTCTTAGTGATTTTTGCCCATAAAAACCCATCTGTAAGTGTTTCTATTGTAAAACAAAAAAAAATAAAAACACTTTTGTATTTTGAAGCAGGCAAAAGAGTTCTATTTGAAGCAGAAAAAAAAAGAGTACTTACCATATGGAAGCAATTAAAATTTTGTTGGATGCTTGGGTCAACTAAATATCAGCAGTAAACGTCTTAAATATTTGTATCAGTTAGGGGTGGCACTTTTTAATTATGTGACATAGTTTGATAATAATATGTGTTCTTGTTACGTGGTTGTTTTAATTATTGAATTGTTTTGTACGTGAGATAATTTTATTTGGAATTTTACATTATTTGTGTGCTTAGTCTCATATTAAAATTTGTTTTAGAATCAGTAAATATGTACTTATTAAAGTCTAGTTTGCTTTGATATTTACTGAATTTAGTTGATATGAACAACGTTAATGTTATAGGGGGTATAAAAAAAATTAAGAGCTGAAAGTATATAACCTATATTCATTAATATTAATATTCATTTTAATCTTTTAAATTTTAGAGTATCAAATTATTCCGAGATAGTTTTAACTTCATACTAGAATTTATAAAAATGGTTTTGAAGTTTTGACAACCCTAACGAATTCAAACTAGCCACTTCACTTCATCTGTAGACGCCTCGGGTCACTGCGACACAATAAATTATGCGTGTGAAACCCTTAGCCAAAATTGCATTTTAACACAGACAATTTTTTTTTCTACATCGATCGTGAGACGTTCGATATTCAGTAATATAAACTAATTACGTATATTTGTGAGTGTGTGAAGGTAATTTCGACTTGTAAATTAAAGGGGGTATATTACAAAATTTGTTTGTTTCTTATCCTGAAAGCAATGGTGTGTCGTTAAGTTGGCGTGAAATACAATAAAAGGGGTTCAGAAAGTATTATGGAAAGTAATGAATATTATAATTTATTAAATAACTCTTGAACAAATTTTGAATGAAACGGTGAATGAACTGATTTGTTCAGTGACATTCCATACACATACACATTGTGTATGGAAGATCATTGGATTTGTACGAAACTGGTGCGCATGTGTTAATTGATCAATTCTTGTTTATAAGGGATTTAACGAAATAACATTGTTGAGGGTGGGGAATGATTTGTCGAGTTTAATGTTTTGGCAAAACACATAATATCAGAATAGACCTTACAAAGGAGAACTTTAGGAGCTAGGTTACATTATCATACTATCAATCATATATCATTATGATTTTTGTAAGGTCTCACACTATACAAAGTAGGAAAATCCGATTTAATACACTCTACATTCTCCAATTAAAAATAATTAGAATTTTACTTTTGGCCTCTGCTGAAATATTATTGCTATCCGGATTGTTATGTTTTTCACCTTGGAAATAGTTCCTGAAAATTGGGAAGGGTACGATGATGTCTCTTAGCAAGCGAAAAATAGGGTTGAGAAGAGAAGTCAGAGTACAATCACTAGGATTGACTTCAATTACACAGGAGTTCCTTGGCAAACGACGGTTTTTTCTGTGATAACCAGAACTATCTTTATAGTTTGAAGTATTGTAGAAGCATGGGTCTGAAGTACTAAGATGATTATTTTTAAGTGGTTTAAAAACACATCTAAGGACTTATTGTGATAGGAAAAAGAAGACACATATATACACATCTTTGACACATAATAACATTGGTAAAACATAAACCTTGACAGATAAAATTTGTAATTTTGAATAAATGAAATTATTATTACACGGATATTTGTGAAATAAATTTAAAATTTATTATTGAAAAATTTACTCCGTTTAACACATAACGTTACTACATAAATTTTAGGGGGTACTGTAACGAGTCAGACGAGCTTTCGTTAACATTCACAAATATCCGAATTGTACTTAACTTGATTAACTAATCAGAAATATTATTAACTTATTGAACAGCTAATTGAATAATTACTATTGATATTTAATTAAATTCTAAGTAGGTATTTATATTAACCAAACAGAATTTAAAGTTTAAACAATAATTTATGTGTTAAAATAGAATAAATGAAAATACTTTCAACATAAATGGAATTAAAAAGACAAGATAATACGAGATCAAGCACAATTCATTTAATGTTTTACAAATAAATAAATATAAATTAACAGCCAAGATTGTTTGTTTAATAGAGTCCCAAATTGAAGACCGCAAACTATGTTATTTTATTCATTTCAAAAGTAAAATTTATGATGTCGCTTGAAAGCTTTAAAGATAAACAACCGAGTTTTTGTGAAAACATTTGGGTTTACCTACCTGGCATGTTTCAAGTGGGACACTCGAAGCAAATATGCGACTCGGCATACTTAACCGATTTGGCGACATGGCGCCTAATTAAAAGGTGCCGCCAGGCACATTTTATGCTCCACCGACACGTTTTTGTGCCAGCTGGCATGCCACCAGGCACAATTTGTGCTAGTCCGACACGTTTTAATTACCCGACACGTTTCAAGTGGTTGAATACAATAAAACCAAAGGCCGCGAGGGCTCGTGATGATTCTTAGCTCGTCCTTTCTGAGAGTAAGTTGCGTGGTCCGATTCTCACCATTTCACGATTTACCAAATAAATCTCTGCTTATCCGGTTATTCATTTAATTGGATTTTTCAAGGTTTAAAAGTAGGTCTTACAGAGATTTGATTGTTATAGGCAATCAGGGTAGTGGGAAACTGGGGTCTTTTGATTTGGTAGTGAATCGAGAATCTGACCAAGTATACACTCCAGTCTTTTAACTGTTCATTGATAGAACAAGCCACCTGGTGCTTGTTCGGTTTTATTGCAGTGACGATGTGGTCGTTATCCTGGCTAACAAAGGTCCAGCACTGTGATAATCCTATCCCTGGGGTTTTGTAGTTAGGTTCAGAAGTTGAGACGCTTCTAGAAAGGAGGTTCTTTATCCACTTAAATGTGGAACCTTCTCGTTCAGGTCTCCGTTTGGGTACATGGTTGCCTCTTGTCTGGTTAGTGATTAGTAGATTGACTTCATCGATCTGCCCTATCATGTCCTGGGACAACTAACCTGGGAGTGTAATCATGGATCGAAACGCCCCATGGCGGTGTAGGGTGAATGTCTGTTGAGGTCGGGCGCTATGGCCAAAAACAGAGGTTCGTAGGGATGTTAGGGGCTGAAGGTTCGAAGGAGTTTGCCACTCCAGACTTATAGTGGGTTATTGTAGTTGGCAGAGTAACTTGAGCGTGGGAGAAATGCCATATTTAGAGGGGCTGGGGTAACAAGATGAGATATTCTATCTCAGGGGGTAGTGGGATATAGCTTTTAGACTAGGGACGTCATTTACGTGTAGGTCTCTGTAGGTAATCACTTTTCATTCATGTGATGTCGAAACCCATCACCAAAATCTTGAGAACTTTAGTAGGTCTGTGGGAATAGGAAATAAATAATAAAATCTATAAGTTAGGCGAGGTTTGAATTGTCGCGATACGTTTTGAGTTAGGAAAGATGTAGTAAGCGTTTAGTAAACGCTTAATAGTTAAAATACTCTACAAATTTGCATTAAGACGGTTTAATTTGGTAGGAATATTAAAGAGTTCAAGTAACAATGTAAAATCAATCTAAAATTCAATATGAAATTGAACGTTGTTATCTTATTTCTGTAGGCTCCTGAATTTCGGATATTTAAGGAGATTTTGTTAATAGTACGGGCTTTAATTTCTATCAAACATTAGGTAAATAATAAATCGATAGAAAAACGAAAGTTTAGTCAAGATTTCTACTTAGCAAATATAGTCTAATAGGAATAGATCTATGATCTTCAATCATTTAAGTTTTTAGAAAAGTTTGAGACTTCTAGCGACAATGTAGAATCAAACTAAGATTCAAAGTTGCCATTTTGTTTTGTATGTTCTTGAACTCAGGATATTTAAGGAGATTTTGACGAACTTTAATTCTATTTCAAATAAATAATAAAGTCGATAGAAAGACGTAAAGTCATTTGTTTGTAAATTCATACAAGATATTCAATTTTATTGAAATTATTTCATACTTCACTCTGTTGCATAAATTTAATGTTCAAAAATAAAGAATGTTTTCTAAACATAATGGGTCTTAAAATAAGATTAACATTTGTTAGAAGGAGTTATTAATTGATTATAATAACGTCATTCGAATTGAAAGGCGTAATCAATCAGATTAATTTTTAATTTAATTTAGAAATGTCAATAAGAACATTGATTTTCATTTTTGATATTTAAAAAGAAAGTATCATAAGGGTAAAAGTCCTTTATTTGTTTTGCAGAAGGTCTATTATTGAAATGGCCGCTTGATAAATTAAATGTACGAGAATTGAGAAGAAATACTAAAGAGCTGTAAAATGTTTATCTGAACGCAATAGTTCTAAAGCATTTTAGATCAAATAGAGATCACCTAAGTTTGTGAATAAAATAAGACAAGCTTACATTAAAAATCTACCAAAAATAAATGGTATCCATCTTCCTAGACTTGATTAAAATAATCAATGGAATAAAATATAAAACAGTTCTGGTTTGTAGAATCTATATAAGGTCAAGCAAAGCAGTACCTTGTTAGTGACCTTCCTATAGAAAGGCGGGAATCTAACACTTCAAATTAGCTTTTACTTTCTAGAACTTGTTGAATTCAAATTGTCTCCCAAAAAGGCGATACATATTTGTATTCTCACCTCATACTAAGATAAATAATTCAATCTTCGAATTTTAATACAGTTTGTCTGATTTTATTGTTAGAATAAACTATTCACATTTTTGTTCGAATATGCAGAAATTCTCAAAGTAATAAAGCATTGTAAGATTGAAATGTAAATTCATTATAAATTATTAAATTCTTTATTTTTGAGTAGGATAGGGATTAGAGGTAGGACGGGGTAGTTCCTATAGAGAATCTCTCGAATTCGAAAGATCGGATTCGGAAGATTCTCGCAATTAAAACAGGGGTTTTGCTAAAAAATTATGTCCTCTCTGTCTTTTAGTATACTTGTGACGTATAATTAGTAAATACGACGATAAGATGTCATATTTACGAATATTATTACAGGATGTCACTTTGGGGGTCCCCTTATGTATTAAATTACATAATAGAAGGAGGACGAAAGTCCAAGTCTGGGTGTCGATTTTGACTAGCTAGTGCGGGGAGGGGCACTACTCATTGCCTTCAACAAATTATGTATTTTAATATCTTAATTTTTTAATACCTAAAACTCTAAATAACTGAAATAAAAAAATAAAATCTTATTAGAAAAATCTTAAATTCTCATTAGAAAATTCCCTACGAAATCGAAAGTTCTTGAATGAAATAGAATTTGCGGAGTTAAAACCAGTAGACACGTACACCATATAAGAATATTTTTTAAAGTTATTTGATTCAGGAATACTTATGAGAGGTTGTTATAGATTTACAGTATAGGTTACGAATTTAATAATTATAATTTTTAAGTTAGAAATAGGTAGATCAATAGAGACTTAATTCGTTCTGTTATATTTCTTATTAGATTCAATAGAAATAAAGTTAAAATAATTGTAGGTAAATTCTTTAAATAGGTATAAGTACATCCCAATTACGTTAACTTGCGGTTAAGACGGATCACAACGAAGGGTTTACATTAGACGAATCACTGGCCAAAACAAAACTAAACTATTAATTTTAAAAGACGAAATGTTGACGAGCTACTTTTAGAACATATTAAAATTTCTAGTAAATAATATTTATTTTAAATACGTAGTTAGTTAAGTATCATAAGCCGCGCGGTAGGATATATATATATATAGGGGGGGTTACAACGTCTCAAATATTTCCTCTTATGATAAATTAATCTTCTAAATGATTATTTAAGTTGTTAAACAAGTTCAGACCATTTAACCCTTAGACCTTAAATACCTTACTCTGTCGAACTCAGACTTAAATCCTGTTAACAAGTATTAAATACTTTTCAAATATACTTAAATACTTGTACTTGTTTATCTGACAGACACGTTTAAATCTTTGAAGCTTAGAACTTAGTATTTTAAACCTATCAGCCCAAGTATTTATTACTTTATAATAAGTACGAGTTCGTACATCGTACCGAGCTCTCTCAAGACCAGCTTAAACTCGTTTACAACTACAAATTGGTTTCTCAACTCTGTAGGTAGTTGGGCGTTGTAAATTTAATAGGGTTTTGAAATGCTTCATTGCACACCTACAATGTGGATACTTGTGCGTGAATAACGAGACTAATTGCGTTTAGCGACTCTACTGCCATGAAAGTTTGAAGCCAGCAAGGTTATTGTTATAATTAAGTAACAAATTTTAGATAGTTCATTCAATTAGGCAATGCATTGTGGATGTTAGTTTAACTCCATTTGCGTAAAAAAGATAGGTATTTTTTTATTTACGCGTAGGTAAATAACTATTAAAGGTACTTTATTTACCTACATACGTAAATTAATTCGTCTTGATAAACTAACTACTAAAATGTAATATAATTTCAAATATAAATTTGTAATTATAATTATATTTTCTTTGTACTTACCCCGTTTTGTTCAACATTTGAATCAATTGTTCTACCAAGCATTTATAAAGCCTACCAAAATATTTGTAGCAATGTAACAAAGGACGTCTTTGGTCTTTGTGTAGTTTTTATTAGGCTCTGAGGCTTTGTGCTCATAAGAACAAAGGAGCGAGAATTTTATTGTTTGTTCACTTAGTGCTTATTTTATTTTTATTTTCTGGATTCTGTTGCTACGGAATGTTTCTGTTGAATGGTGTTGTTGTTATTGTATCCTGGTAAGGGTCTTGTATAGATTGAAAAACAATAATAAATAAATTCGGGACACTTCCACACACGGTCGCCTGACCCCAAACTAAGGAAAGCTTATACTATGGCTGCCAGAGACTGAAATATGTAAATACTTAAATATTTTTAAATACATACCTAAAATAGATGTTAACACAATGAATGGCAATGATCAGCGCGAGCTTCGCTCAGATATATATGTTCGACCATACGTATCTGATCGAAGATTGCGTATTGTCCTGCTTGCAGAATTTCCGAGCACCATACAAGTGAGCGAGACAATACACAATTACAACAGTCACACTTTTATAATAAAACCTTAGTGCTAATAGTTAGATGCCTGTCGTAAATTTTACATTCGAAGTTGCATGGCAATACCATATAACTACGAGTACCTAGTTAGAATTAACTAGAGAATCTGGATAAAATCTATATTCTTGGTGCCGCGATGCTTAGAAATTATAGGAGGAAACTTGGAAAAAGTAGTTTGAAACGATTGATTAAATAATAATCATATTCGTTTATAACACTCACTAGTGAGCATCTATATCCCGGATAGGTAAACTGTTTTATTTTTTTACGTTTGTAAAGATTTGAAATAAAATATCTACTTAGTCAAATTAAATAAATTTTACAGCTAAATTTAATTCGCGTGTCTCTCTTCATCTTTCATTAAACCTTAAAACTCTCTAGAGTATTATCTTGCTCTAGACTTTTATTTTCGTGAACACTTTAACAAAGTTCCGATCCCGAAATTAGCGGCGACAAATATAAAGACTGACGAGAACTGACGCGGGAGAGATTAAATTTCGGAATGTCGCTTCGTGGAGGCTGTGCCAAATTTTATAGAAACTTTTTGTTATTATCACACTGAAATTACTTTTTAATTTTTGTTACTATCAAGTTAGGCCCTTTAAAAACCGCTCACCTAATATGCCAGAGTAGTAAAAAAATCATCACATATCGTCACGCCTTTCCCCCGAGGGGGCTGGCAGAGGTGTTATACAACACCCACACTTCGCTGGACGATATTCAGTCCCAAATGTGACAGGGGGCGAGCCTGTCGCCATACACCGGACTACAGTCATGTAGCAGATGACATACAATATGCGCATATGCTCACACAATAAACAAGTTGGTGCGTGCCATCGGCTGGGTTCGAACCCGCTCCCTCTGGCTTGAGAGGCAGGCCTTCTCCCAACTAGGCTGCTATCGCATTTACAAAAATTCACAATAGACAATTGAAAATTCACTGGAACTGAACTGAACATTGAAAATTCACAATTCACAAAGTGTAAAAAATTCACTACGCCACTAAATAAGTTCTAAAAGATTTAATCCAGATCTACTAAGTCTCAGAAATTTCTTGAGAGTGGTTGTTTCGACAAACCACATACTTTAAGCATATGGGGACACACACCAGCTTGATAGGGATTATAGGCTATCGGAACATACGGATATACTTAGTCGTTAGGCTATTTTTGACGTCAGAATAAAAATATGACAGGCTCGTCCCCTGTCACAGGTATGTTAATACTGTGTAGAATAACAACTAAAATGGCGAGTAGGTACTAAATAAATTCTGTCACCACTAGATTGACCCTGCAACAGCTGTGTAGGTAACGCCACATTAAAACAGTTTCAACACCACGACGTTTCCTGTTTCCTGTTTAACTGCAAACATAAACTAATTTTACCAACCTCCAGATTAAAAACACATGGTTCCGGCCCAAACCCAATGGCTATTACAATTTATAACAAATTACCTAAACAGTTAAAAAACATAGAAGATAAGGTCAAAATTATTAAAACGCTAAAATATACGAGTATATTGATCAAAAAATGTATTTATACTCTAGACGAATTCTTAACCGACCAATATTAAATAGAATAAATCCAGTTCGAACAATGTTGCCATACCCCATCAGGGTCATTATGTGATACAATTTTATGTGATTTACCTTTAAGAACTGCATGTACCATAATGGAAGCAATACATTATTGAGTATTGAGTACTGTAAGTAAATACTTCAGTTCTACATTTTCGGAGCGGCTGCAAAGTTCGGCGCGAACTCTATTACTGGGGAGGGTTGGAAATTGTTATCATGATTTATGTCTAGTCTGGTAAAAAGTTAGAGGATAAGCAACGGTACTTACGCTGTCAGTTATATATGCTCGCGAGAAACTAAACTAATATTGTAAGTCTACAAAGTTTGGTTTCTGAGAGAAACAAGATATTTATATATCCGTATAGAAAACTTCAAAACCTTTTACTTAGAAGGTTTCACGTTTTCAGAGTTCTATTTTGTTACACTGGGTAAATTATTTCATTTTCTTATTTTATTTTATGCTAGAATTTAGCAGAAGCAGACGATTTTAAAAGAAGTTTTTAATACGGAATAGCTAAGT
Organism: Peribatodes rhomboidaria; assembly: GCA_911728515.1. Taxonomy (NCBI): domain Eukaryota; kingdom Metazoa; phylum Arthropoda; class Insecta; order Lepidoptera; family Geometridae; genus Peribatodes; species Peribatodes rhomboidaria. The sequence continues at coordinate 1,296,391 of OU452181.1, read as the reverse complement.
GAATACTGCCATAATACTGCCTAGGTGGCTCAGTAGGTAGTGATCCTGCCTTCTAAGCTTGGGGGCGTGGGTTCGATTCCCACCTAGAGCAAACATTTATGTTTGTTCTATGTCTGGGTATTACTACCTATTTAAGTATGTATTTAAAAACAAATACATATATGTATCAGTCTCTGGCAGCCATAGTACAAGCTTCATTTAGTTTGAGGTCAGGCGATCGTGTGTGAAAAATGTCTCGAATTTATTTATTTATAACTTAGGTTCCTACTAATACAAGAATAAACATAAATTACTGTCAAGCGCTGTTCATTCTGTTAAGACAATTTAATATTTATTAAGAAGCTTCTATAAAAAATATAACTTCCTAGTTAGGTAAAACGCAAGCCTAACTAAGTGCCGCCATTCCGGTAGAGCTAACGTGATTCCTCGAGCGTACCCACGTGACCTCGATAGCTTCTGGTTCGACCTAGCATATCATACCGACCTACAGCCTAGCATGTACAGTAACGCACTTACGTAGCCTTAACAAGCAGCTTCCGGCGCTCGGATGACCTGAATCTAGGCCTACATGCTGTTAGATGGGTTGGGTTTTATTTGTGATGTTTTTGAATAAGGCAGGTGTCAGAAAAGGTTACGTGAGCGGTTTTAGCAGTAGGTAGAACACATCCTTATTATTTTGCTTTAAGATACATTTGTTTGTTTCTGATTTCTGATTTAATAAATATGTCGCACCGTACCCGTGTTGTTAAATACAATAAAATATAGCTTGCCCACCAAAAATTACAATAAAAACCTTAAAAACAAATTTACAATTTATTCGGCAGTAAAAAAGAGGGTGATCTTATCGCCTAAAGCGATTTGTTTATTGTTTAAGGTACTTAGCGTTTTTCTAAAAAGGCTTTTTGCAAAGACCTATCGGAAACTATGCAGTAAAGCGTTATTTAGGGATAGCGTTCATCGGGATTTCATAATTAGGCGCTGCGTATGGGAATCATTATTTTTCAGAAATAATATTTTTTTGGATAAAAAGTAGCTCATGTGTTAATCTAGAGAATATGCTATCTCTATACTTATTAAACTTCATCCAAATCTGGCTGCAGTTCCGCGTAACGAAGTAACAGGGACACATACGAGTACACCCTTACTCACATAGCTTACCTAGATAGCTGCAAACTTTGCATTTATATTACCTATTATTGTGATTTCTGCAAACGTATTGCAAACGTAAACGACATTTGTATTCCTGCACAGTAAAAGCGGTTTATTATAACGGTATACATTAAGAAAGAAAGGCTGTCATTATCCGAAACCGCTCCATTGCACAAAGCGTTATTGAGGCTCGTCAGACCTGCAGTATGGAGCTGTTAATAAATATTTACGTCTACCGCATTATGATACTTCATTGTATTGTATCGGTATAAGGGTAGAAGATTGAATTTTTATTTGTTTGTTTGTATCATGTTGTTTGCACGACAGAATGATAGGTTTGAATAAGATTTTTTATTATAAGTGGGCTTAAAGATAATAGTGATATAATTAATAGGCGATGATAGCCTAGTCAAAGAAGGCCCGTCTCTCAATCCAGAGGGAGCTGGTTCGGACCCAGCCGAAGGCTCACACCAGTTTGTTCATTGTGTGAACCTACGTGCATATTTATCGTGACCTGCTACATAACTGGAGCCCGGTGTGTGGCGACAGGCCCACCCCCTGTCACATTTTGTACCTCTGCCAGCGCCTTCGGAGGAAATGCATGACGATATGTTAAGATAAAAATATTATAGAAGAAAGATTTTATGTTCATCATCAATCTACATTATTATTTTACTGTCAGGCTTTTTCAACTTTCAGTTTACGTATACTTGGCTGGAAAAAAGTTACATGAATCCATTCTCGGTCCGTTGCAAATATGCTTTCGTTTAAATTATTCTAAAAGGTCTAGAAATTCTAATAACTTCTCGCAAGCAAATTCTAAACTTACAACAAGTAGGTATGTATATGTTTGTAACACATATTATCTATCTGTAGAAACATTTTATAAGCGCACCTACTTAATTAGGTTATAGGACATCTCGGCACCTAAAAAACTGGGTTATATTAGGTTTGCCTACCAATGCAAGCCATAATATTTCGCATAAAACTTTAGCGAGTAGAACCACAAAGCCGAGCTAGTTTGACACGTTTATTTTATTAACGCCGCTGTAGAGCAGCTCTGAACGGGTCTACAGAGAAATAGCCTCAGGATTGAATATAAATCGGGTCCAATGAGGCAGGTTTATACGAGGCTTTTGTACGTGTTTAAATGATAAATATTAGAGTAATTGAAGTTTATATTTTGAAAAAAACTAGCGTAAAATGCTGTGTGTTTTATCCCGCAAAATATATCGTATGGAAAGGCGAAAAATTGGATTTGCCGGAAAAAAAAGTTACCGCTTGATCTACTGCTTTATTCATAGATGAGATGACAAAATTGTCGATTAAGAAAAGTGACAAGAAATAGCTCAACAAAACATTAGGGCCTAAAAGAAATTATGAATTTCTAAATCATTGATTTACGCAACTCTGTTATCATCTGCTCTATAATTTACTTACATAATTTTTTGCCAGCTGTTACCCGCGATTTGGTTCGCGTTTATTCAGAAATAGTATTCAAAAATCTTCCCCGTGATATGCTGTAACTAATTATCAAATTTCATCAAGATCCGTTCAGCCGTTTAGCCGTGAAAAGACTACAAACAGACACACAGACAGAGTTACTTTCGGTTTTATAATATTTTAGAAAAGAATGAATAGTATTTACAATTTAATATTATACTACTTCGCTCTTGTCCACAGTATCTTGTTTGCCTCAGTTTATCACTGTTCATTAAAAAAATAATTACTTTCCAACGCTTCAAAGAGTTTAATAAACTATAATTACGCTGTAAAAAACCTTCTTTATAAATAAAAGTCGGAGACAACGCTAACTTGTTAAAAATTCCAAACTTTATCTTTCCTCTTCTGCACTTTGGAAACCATTAATCAGTTTTTAATTACTGGAACGGCGTCGTTAAAGTTTTAACTTAAAGAAACTGATGCAGCTCTAGTTTTAATGCCTTCTTCAGATAAATCCAGCAGCTGGAACGTTTTATTATCTCGCACTATGTGGCAAAGACAAAATAAATTATAATATACTTTCATGGTAAGTAGGTACTGTGCAGTAAATCTTGATCTGGCTAAAAAAATCTTGAAAAGCTGCAAAACAAAGGCTTTTATTCTCTCTCTATTTTCCCCAACTTTGAGCAATTTTTTCCGATCGTCCAACTTCGAATCAATACAACAATATGAGAAATAATAATAGTCCAACGTAGCTGCAACCCGTGGTGTTACCCAAAATTAAAACGCAGCCTATGTACTTATTCCAGACTATAATATATCTTTGTGTCAAATTTCAACCAGTTCCGTTCAGCCTTCGAGGCGTTGTCGAGTAACAAATATCCATCCAAACTTTCGGATTTATAATATGAGTGTTATAATTGACCACTACATTCACCTCAAACAACCTAAGTTGACTGTGAATTGACCTTGCCATAGCGCCTGTGATTATAGGGCGCTATGGCAAGGTCTGCGCCCAAAGATCTCCAACATAGCATAGTGGCGTAGCGAGCATCATTACTACCTAGTAGAACAAAACTACTTGCTAAAAAGACTGGAATGCTTTAAACTGCGCATAAAACCAGCCTTAAAGCTCCAAGTTAAAACTGCAGGTTGTAATTAAGCTCGGAAAATGCAGCTTTTAAAGCTGCTAGAGAGAAAATTTAATGAATATTAAGCGTTAGTTCTATTGTAGCATTCAGTTCACGTGCAAGATGTGCCTTCTCGTTTCCTTTACGTAATTCTGTGTAATGTTGCATACTTTTAAGCAATATTGTTAAGTCAGATTTTTCTTAGTTAGGGTTTTATAAGAAAACTTCTAAGCAGAGTGAGTGCTCAGAGAAACGTAAACACGTATTTTTAAAGTGGTTACGTTATTCTAAGTAATAACTATAAATATCATCATGTAAATTATTATGAATACTTGGTAGTACTGTTTTAAATGCATTGATAGAGGCAAATTAACCAAAAATACATTGCATAATTTTATGTCTAATTTTTTAGTGTCGCGAGCGAGCGAGACAACTGCCGCGCCTTACTATACACCTTAAGGATTTTTTTCTAAAACAAATTTACCTAATTTAGCTTAATTAAACTAAAATAAAATTTTCTTTCCAGAATACCTGGAGCCGTACGTCGTGCCAGCCAGCCTGGAGCAGCTGCTGGTCTCTAGCGACGTGGTCGGCAACATCCGGTTCAGCCACCCCACGCTCTACGTCTTCCCTGGCGGACAGGGAGATGCCGCGCTGTTCGGCATCAACGGATTTAATATGCTAGGTAAGTCCACAAACGAGATTTTTGAAAGTTTGTCTGTTATTTTTAACTTTTTGTTTGTTTGTTTAGCGGGGCATCGTCTGCACTCAGCCACTTGATTGGGCCATTGTGCGTTTCGGGGAGGCGTAACGGGACAGCGTGTAGCAGTCCCGGGTAGGGCTAAAAGCACGATGCTGCGGGGTGTACTGTGGAGATCCCGGAGCTCTCCTTTAGGCGCCAAGGCGGGCCGCCGGGGGGGTTTTAGTGGGTACGATCCTACACAACTCGGTAACCGAGTATCTTTGGAAGATTTGTGCATTTGTGATTCGTGCCGCTCGTGGCACCTCAATCTTCGAAACACTTCATGTTGCTCATCAGATAGAAAGAAAGTATTTAGAGGATTAGAGGTGTACACAACCCTCTGACATGAGGACAGCTTCTTGAGGAAAAGGAACTAGAGTAAATATATAAGTTTCACTGGCCACAAAGGATTTGTTACATTGGATGCGTTCAGCGTTCTGCGGTCCAGTCTCTAGCACCCTGCACCATTATGTCATAGATACACACAAAACGTTTATAATTAAGCACAAATTAAACCGGCACAAATTAGGAAGTTACAAATTTTCGACGTAAAATCACCAATCACAGGCATCGTAAATTATCTCAAAATATAGGTCTTAATCATAGCGAAAGGGGCCTACATTGAAGCCACAAACTTTGACGTAATAGCTCTAAGTTCCAATAAGAAACTTAATGTTCTCCTATACGACCGGAACACACGGACCAGATGAAATATTAGGCAATGAATTAGCGACCGCCACCGACCGACGTCTGACGTAAAGCCACACTAATGAAAACAAGAGAAAAATGCTTCTGTCTGGCTTTCAGGCTTCAGGCGATATTACTTACCTACTTTTTGGGACTTCTTTTTGTGGTCTATACCTAAATACTGAATAGATATTCTCTTGTAGGTAATTCACTATCTGGAGTATTATTTCACTAGCTGTTATCCAAGACTTCGTTCGCCGCGTTATATCGTTCAAAAAAAGTATTTTTTATAAAATACTTTCTCTTCTTTCTCTTTCTTTTCTTTTTTTTCTCATCTCACATCTATGACCATATAAACGAGAGCAACAAGGACGAAAAATGGTGAGATTGAATCTCACTCCGTAAGAATAGCCCTCCAGCCTCGTGATCAATTTCCTTACATTTTGTGAAGATCTGCTCAGCCGTAAAAACCCTACAAATAAACAACAGAGAAACTAACAGAGTCACTTCCGATTTCATAATATTGCAGAACTGGAAAAAATGTTGATTTGTCCATTAATTGGAATATACCTAGATGTTAAAATTACTTCGACCCAAAAATCTACCAATGAAAAATATTTTCTTTACACTTTTTTTTTCGCTGGACAAAAATAAATCCTATCCAATTTGTTATAGGTACTGCACGGAAAGTAACGATTCCATTTTGATCTACTCCACTTTTCGTAATTTTTCGAGAGCCTTGGGAACGATATTGAGGTTTTTCGGGCGCCGTTATTGGCTGTCAGCCAAAGCCAGCTCTCATCTTTATTGGTCGGTAGTTACGGTATAGCTCGTTACGATTGGTACAAGTTATGATGACGTAAGCTTGGAGGGTTTTTATTGGTGCCCTTAGCTGAATAAGTGGAGTTTGAGAGTTTTTATTGAGATTGGGTGTTGGATAACTTTGTCTGATAACAATTACTGATAAAAGCGATTGTTTTTGTTTTGTTTAAATTAAATTAATTTACTTCCTTACTTCTTTGTATTTACATTCGATTTAAATACTTAGCCTTTTCATAGCAATATCTCAAGCTAATCAAATAAAAATGTCTATAAATTCATATAAAGTACTTATACGTAGATACAAATACACAAATTACAGAACCTCTTACAAACTAAGACATAGTTCCTACCCCTGGCAACACAGCCACTCGACCGGCAACTCTTTTCCCGTCTTATCTCACATCGGCTAGCGACAAGACGGAAAAGCAAAAAAACCTCCCCTCTCGCCTTGACACAACTCTCAGTTCGTAAGCTATATCGGCCTTGGGGTAACAGCCACTCGGGCTTGGTACTGTGCCAACAAGAATATTGGCTTTCTTCAGAAAAGCCGTTTTTCTGACAGCGAGTCCTGGTTAAGTGAGGTATCGAATTTACTGGCACTTGGCACCTTCGGGTCGGGAGTTAGGGCTCTATTCCGAGATGCCGGATAACTGTCAAGTTATTTTCGTCAGAGACTTTGATTTAGGTTTTTTGGGCGGAAAATAAAGTATTTTTTTGGTAAAGCGGTCAATGAAATTCGGGTTTCCTCGCTGATACGCAGTACGTTATTGCGCTTACGGAAAAAGATAGTCTAAGGCCTCGTTTCCACATGAAAGAAAACTTCCGCGAGAAAATGTCTGACAGCCTGTCAGCTTGCAAATGCAAACTCGGTAGAAAGTGTTGTCGCAGCAGTATTTACTGCCGTCAAACATTTCTCGCGGGAGTCTTTCTGCAGGTGGAAACGCGACCTAAGACTTTATTGACACTTCAAGAGAAAACATTGACACGGACAAAAACATTGAACATAACAAACAGTCTAAACATATTTTGAATTAAAAATTTAAAAAACCCCCGACACCGATTTTCATCAACACCGATTTTCTTCAAACATAGCTAAAAACACTCCCGACTAATTCACCTTTCAAACATAACAAAATCAAAATCGATTTATCCGTTCTGGAGCGACAATGCCACAGACAGACGCCAAACTTATAACACCCCGTCGCTTTTGCGTCGGAGGTTAAAAACAAGGTTAGAAACTTATTAATACTATACATTCAGGCATGTCATCAACTATTTCAATACAAACTAACGAAATAAACCCACTGCCCAATCGCCCTGCATTGCTTGTTTCCAATGCTGATTAAATTGCAATTATTGCCCGAAATCAATGAGCAATTAACAATAACCCATTAATTAAACACACGAAAACACAATACGTATCTGAGTTTCAATAACTACAATGAACGTTGCGCGAGCTTTCACATTTTGTTTACTGATGAAATTTACGTTTCAAATTGTGAAATTCAGTCTGTGTTTCAGTTTCAGTGAATATTCGCAATATGCGCTGGGTTTGAAAGATAGATTTAATTATCTCTAATAACTTTATTGTTTTGTTTTTGTTCATGTCGCATTGATTCAGTTCGACATTTTTTTAGCAAAAGGGACGGAACAATACTCATATTTTCGCCAAAAATAAACACCGTCACATAACGTTTTTTGTGAAACGAGAAAAAATCAATTTGCCTTGATCCGCGTATTTAATGGCTTAGTTCAAACTGTGTATTGTAATAAACTTTAAATTTATTAATAAAATACTTATGGAAGATAAATACAGATTTTTCTAGATTTCTTATCAGATTTATCATAAGTACCTATATTTTTTTAAGTATTTTTAAATAAAAGTAGGTCAGTGAGCCAGAATACTTTTAATAGATTTTAGAGAGTATTAAAATAACTTTAGTTTTGTTTTATCAAAGTTAAATAGGTTTAAATTCCAAATAGCAGCCACGGCAGAAAATTATTTCTGTTTCCTAAAACCTTGAAAGTATATCTCTAAAATGCTATTAAGGCGACCCTAAATTAGCGCTTCCGGGGAAAGTTAAAGTCAAAGTTAAGCCCTTACACGTAGCCCAAGGCTCGGTTAAAAGTTGATCGTGGAACAGATAGAACTTTAACGGAGATTGGGATTCCTATCGTAAAAAGTAAAAGGAATGAAGGAAAACTTTACCTAATAAAGCAGTTGCGTGTTGGGCATAGCCGAAACTGCGGTTAAAATAAAAACTAAATATTCTAGTACCTAAAGAACTATAGTGTTTAAATTATCCGATCACACCATTGCAAAAGTGTGGATGGATGGATGTTTGGATGTTTGTTACGCAATCACGTCAGAACGGCTGAACGGATCTGAATTAAATTTGGCACAGAGATAGATTATGATAGGGAACAGCCACATACCATTTTTTTTCACAGCTAGTTATAATAATAAGTACTTTTATCCCCACATAAATACTTTGCATTTCCAATGTCGTAACATTTTTGTATTTCAATCTGTCAGTAAATTATTCAACTTTTTTCTTGAATCTCTTTTCTGGGTTAACGCCTTTAGGTCAAAGGAAAAGGTTAAGCCGTAAATTGGGTAGACTGGGTAAAGGGTATATTATGAGTTAACCTAAACTAAAGCTAATATTATGCGACATAAACTATACCTATTACCAAACATCGTGAAAAATCTCGCCTGTTAAATTTCTCACTTGGTCCGTTTGCTCGCTGGGCGACGATTTTTAAGAATCGCTAGCAAACCTTGACTGAATTGATAGTAATAGGTTTAGAGTGAATGGCATACCTACATAAGAGACTAATACCTAACCCAGCAGCTAGCAATTACGGGCTGACAATAATATAAAGATAACGCTAGTCTAAAATTTTCCACCCATAACTTTGGCTTTCTGCAATTTATTTGGTAAAATCAACTGTTAAATACATGTTAAAAACCGTAGATGCACATATACACCGTGGTTGTATATATACCTATACGAATGGATTCGTTGGAACTGCGCTCTTGATTGGAAAATAAATTGAACCGGGATACGAGAGATGTTTGCTCTGAGCCATAGAGCACTGAATATAACGGACGGACAATATGTACCTACAGTTCGAAATTGCAAACTGTGTATTAATCGACTTTTTAAATAATAATCACTATCTATATATATTTTTAAAATAACAGTTATTCGTCAACTAAACGTTTATATTTCCATATGAGTGAAAATGTTTTTGTTCAATTTAGATATCAAAGATACACTTAAGAACGTCAAGAATATATAGAAATCTATAAAATAAGTATATATATAATCTATAGAAAGTTAATTCTTTGATATTTGCATTAGAAAAATACTTTCTTTTGTGACTGAAACTTACTAAATATCTTTGTAAATCCCATACCATTTGAATCAAATTAAAATTGATTTTTTGATTACTTTTGAGATTCGCTAGATAACTCTTAATATAATCGAAATTGGACACAATTCTGGGTAGCAGACATCTACCGAATAAAACGGTTTAAATAATAATTATTATACTTACACATTTATAAAGTAGCCAACTCACTATACCACACTAAACGAGTACGTACAGATTCACGTATGTATATGTCATGTATATTACAACACTCATTCAGTGCACTGGCATGTTTGCCCACCTCTCCATCCCCCATGTTTGCGCGACACGCGTGTTGAACATGCTCTCGCATTCAGTTTGATCCGAATTGTATCAACGGATGACATGACATGGCTGTCTGTCTCTGATGACCCTTCAAGCTTTCATTTCTACACGGTGCTTTATAGACGTTGCAGTTAGTATGCGGGCTTGAAAGCTAGGGCTGTACCAAGCTGCAAACACGTAAATACTCTTAACTCTGAACAACTGCTGTTAGTTATTTGTTTCATTCGCCTACTTATTTTTCTTTTAACAAGTAAATGAACAATCAAAATAGGTTTCGCACTTTGGTTTTTCGTTCAATAAAGGACTTTGTGATAGCTTCTACTCTATAGGTGGTGCAACTGGTTTACAATCGAGAAGTCCCTAATGTTCGATTCCTGGCTGAGCAAATATAATTATTAATTAAAATACTGTTGTGGATGTGACTGTGGGTGTTAGTTGTCTGTGTTTAATTATTACGTGTATTCCATTATATCACCGACAATGGAAAAGAATGAATTTTTTTTTATTTCAAAACGAGGGAGTTTAAAAAATGAGAGAGTTCTCTCATATTGGTCGTATTTTTAAAATGTTTGTTCCAGAGTAACTTTTCTATTGGGTAATAAATAAAAAATAAATACTTTTTTACTGGGAAGAATAAATACTTAGATAGAAATATCCCTAACACAAACAATCCCTATTTTTTAAAATCTAGTTCTAATGACAGAAAGTGATAATGATGATGATGAAAAAAAAAATGAAAAGTAAATCTTCATAAACCTTTTGCTGTATTCCAGTCGACGGAGGTTTCTCCCGCAAAGCGTGCTGGTGGGACTTCGCGCGCCACCTGGACCGCCTGGACGCGGTCCTCTTCACCAGAATCAACAACTGCTCTGCCTCAGGCATGGCGTCGGTCTTGCGCAGGAAGGCCAACGCCAGCGTCTACCCGCAGATTGGACATTTCTTCTGTAACTTAGAGGTCAGTACAACATTTTATAAAATCAAAGTTGATCAAAGTCAAAATGTCTTTATTCAATTAGGTTTGAAGCTGTCAGAATTGTCGACGATTCCAAGATTTCTGAACAGCTAGAGACGCTCGGTATGCGCAGAAACATTGGGTCTCTTTGTATTTTTATCGCATTTACAACGGGAAGTGTTCTGAAGAAACCAACAAAGAAGCCCCAGCCGCCACCGCCTGAAAGCTCATCCACATTTTATCGATCGGTGGAAATCGCACACTGTGCATTTTAAGCGATCTTTTTAGCGACACACCTGCAATCTGTGGAATGAGCATTCCTGCATGCCCTCCTGCATTACTTCCGAGTAACAACAACATGGGGTTCTACAAAGGGCTGTCAATATAATAGCCATTAAAGGTCTGCAACGTGTCTGATGCCCCTGATATTACAGTATGGTAGAGGAACGTCTGTGATGCCCCTGGTGTTACAGGTATACATAGACAACGGTAATGGCTTAAAACATACGGCATCTAAAATACACTTATGAACGTCAAAGCTATAAAAATGACAATTCTGCTTTGTTCGAAAAAAGATGATCTACTAGTAGGTGGTAATGATGAGTTCTAGCGGGTAGTGGGTGGTTGACGGGTGTTTCTTTATTTAGTTTTTTGGTCGCTAGTACTAGTACCCTACTTTTAAGCGTTATTGTCGTTTCGTGTTGTTTATTTGCGGTGTGAACAATTAAGAGTTTATCTGTGTACTCCCGGTAGCTACTAGAGCTAAGCTGAGTTTTATTCGTTCAATAAAGATACGATTGAACATTATTTAGCGGTACCGTAGCGTCTTTTTAATTTGATTCATGTGACATTACGTCGGTTGTTCTTACACAGGGTCTAGGAACAGACCTAAATACCTACTTATGTAACTTTGATTGCCTGTAACTTTAAAGCTGTCGGTTTAACTCTTGTTGAGTAATATTTATTTATTTATTTATTTATTTGTTTGTAAATGCCTTATTTATTTCAAAGTACCGACTTAAATTTGACGTTTCTCTTAAAGAACACCACAAGTGACAATCTTCCGTTTCACGCATCCACTTGCCTGTTACATGTTACCAGGTCGTAGCCTCAAATAATTTTGAGGTTATTTTGCTCAAAACACGGTCGTCTCCTTAGTTGTTTATCTATAGCCTTTTGTTCGTAAGGTCATTTAAAGGCGCCGTTTAGACGCCAGCGGCAAGGCCGTGTTGTAACTCAACCCTCAGGGCTCGCTCCAGTGGGCACAGAGATCGCTACTGCGGAGTAAATCTATCGATGGTCGCCAGGACTTCCAAACATGACACTTTTGTAGAGTAGAGGCTCATTCGTTAAATTGGTAAATGATTTAAAGATTTTTAGTATAATTCAAATTCTACGCCACTTTTTTTATTGGTTCTAAACCAAGCATTTTTTATGAGATAAGTGCAAGCATTAATTCCTGGCTACCGAAACACAGTTTTCACTAGTTCGGAGTCAGTGGATTCATATCATATGTTGTACTTATTGTTCGTGCCAAAATAGAAACATTTGATTTGATTTGAATTCAGTGAGATGAGTTTGCTAAAGACGCCAACTCGTTTTAAGCAAACTCACTTTCGCACTAGTTAAGATTTTTAATCATTCATTCCATTACATTTAACTATCCATGCATAATTTCGAGAAGACCTTCTATCAGCCTATTATTTTCTTTTTAAACAACGACTGCATGTGAAGTCTTAGATACTTCGCCAACTGTAGGACGACGGTCGGTCAAGTATGCTGGCTATTGGAGCATGGAATATCGGCTTCCATTGAGTAACGCCACGCAGTGCACTTTACACTCGGGAGACAAGTACTTGTGCGTGTTTCGTGTGTAGTAATTAACTTTGTGTAGTGATTTTAATATGTAGTGATTTGAATGTAGGAAAGGCAATGTAGCTATTGCAGTTTATAGGTAATTGAGCTTTTTACTTAAACTAGTAATAATGGTCAACTGGATTTTTTCCCCGTTGACACCCAGTAGGGACAAAGTATTATGGGTAAAAAATACCCCCAATATTAAAATGTGCTCGTATTCCATTGAAGATAGTAGGTATATTATTTTTATTCCCCACTTGGTACTCACCCTGCCCTGCGGACCTTTCATATCAGAGTTTTATTGCTCTGTCAGTATTTTGTCTAGGATAAGATTGCGTTTCAACCAACTTCAAAAAGAGGTAAAGGTTCTCGATTTAGTTGTCCTTTTTTAAATTTTTGTTTCCTTAGATGTTCTCATTTAAACTGACTTAGAAAATACTTGCTATTTTATAAACTTCCTAAAATATTTAAGTACCTATTCGGGACTTTTTTTTTACACACATGATCGTCTGGACCTAAATTAAGCAAAGCTTGTACTATGGCTGCCAAACTCTGTATTCTTACATTGACAATTGTATTTTTAACATATCGGCTGAGCGAGTGATAGCGAGCGAAGCGTCTATGCTTCTACTTCGACAAAAATGTTTACGTAAATCTGAATGCTGTCTAGATCTCTGTCTCGATCTTTGTCTTCGTCTACTGGTCAGATTTGAGGAATGCAACCTGTAGGGGAAGACACACGCCGTACGCCAATCGCGAGGTCTCTAGCTCACAGCGCCACTAGTTTGAATAGTTATTAAAAACCAGACATAGCAAAAATATAAATTTTACACACATGAATGTTTACCTTAAGTCCTAGTACCATTACTTTTAGTTTGCTCTCATTTTTATTGTTTCGAAGTCGCTTACATTATTATAAAATCACTTATATTTTAACATAAACATAAATCTGACGCAAACATAAATATCAAGTTACAAATAATAAACAGAGCTCGAGTCAGCATCCGCGGGTCAAGTACCCAAAAGGCTGGCAACGTTACCTCGTTGAATAGCAATGCTAATTCTCTGACATTATTTGTTCTGAATGTTTCCAGGAGCGTCGCGCGCTAGCGAGCCCGGACGGCGACAAGGACGCCGACCCGCTGCTGGTCTCGCTGCTGCAGGAGGGCTCGGACATGATGGCCGACCTCCGCCACCTCAACCTCAAGCCACAACACTGTTACCGCAACCCGGACCCCATCAATCTCTACCATAAAGTTGGACATGGTACGATTACCATTTCTAATTTTTTCAACTTTTGACTTGACAACAAAATTAGCATAATGTTCAATAAACATAAATACTTAATATTGATTGTAAACAGACCAGGAGGTTTGCGTCTTTGCATAAGTACTTAGTATGGTTCTGTGCTTGCGTTGTGCGCTCATAATCAGATGTCTGACTTTAAAGGCCCACTTGCAAAAGATACGTTAAATTCTTAAGCGCAGGGTTTATCAACTCAAAATTAAAATGTTATAAGTATTCATTAAGCCAACCACCAATCCGCATTGAGCCAGCGTGGTAGATAACGGCTGAATCACCCTGATGACGATGTATATGTATGTAATGATGATGATAATGAGCCTCTGATTGTCAGTCAGTCTCCTATTGTTTTAATCAGTCAGTCTCTTATTGTTAACTTCTAACTCTTGGTGGTGCAAAACGATTTTTATGTTTAACCTAAAACGAACTATAACTTCGTTCCAGGCGGGATCGCATCGAAAATCTTTGTCGGATAAATCCGATTCGTAGAGTTAATAAACCCAAAAAACTGTGTGCTTGCAAGTTTAAAATAAAACAAACAAGATTATGACAGGTTTTGTATTCTATGATAACGAATCATAGAATTACATAATATGTAAAACAAACTTGGTTAGTTAAAGATATAAGAAATTAAAATAATGTAGTTATCATAATGATTTCTTTCTTCTAATTTCAGGAACCCTCGATATGTACGTACTGAATCCGTCCAAAGACTCCAAATATGTTCGCGAATTCCTCAAAAAGTGGCATAACAGTGAACCAAAACTATTCGAAGGCGCAAGTGCATCAGGACAGTTCAACTTCCCTATTCCTAACCTAGTGTCAATATGCGCGCTGCTCGTGTGGCGGCCGGCCAATCCCGACGACACCATCACCAGGATAATGTTCCCCGGGTCCACTCCCCAACACAAAATCTTCGAAGGTCTCGAGAAACTAAAACATCTGGAGTTTCTCCAGCATCCCACGTGCACTGGTCGTCAAATGCAGCCCACAGTGCCCGCCGTCACGGCCACCACTGCTACGACGGTCACATCGACCAAAACAACCAAAGCTGTCTCACGGACGAGTAAAGACAAGAGCATCATCACTGAAAAAACGAAAGACGAAAAAATAGTCGAACCAGAACCCCCGCCAAAAGAAAAAGACTTAAAAGACCAAATGGACTCTAAAAATATCATAGACAACAAATTGCTCAGTGAGTTAGTAGATGGAGAAGATAAAAAAATCGAATCAGTTCTGAAGGATGCTATTACGGCCAGAGCAGAAACAACCCTGGACGATAAAATCGCTCAATATGAAAGTACTGTTATGGACAGTTTGACCAAAAAGAAGGATATTAAAAAAAAGGCTGTGGATAAGAAAATAAAACGAATAGATAAGACTGATGATGTGAAAGACTCTGTAGTTAAAGCTGCTGAAAGTAAAAAAGTTGAAGTTGATAGTAAAGCTAAGACAGAATCAAAGAAAAAGGTTGAAAGCAGAACGAAAGCTGAAAGTACCAGTACAATGACTAGAAGCAAAATTACTCATCGCACATCACAAAAAACTGCTGAGAAAAAAATGGTGACTAGTACAACTGAGAAAAAAATAACGTCTGATGATAAAAAATCACCTCCAACGACGCCTAAAAAAGTAGTTGACATAAAAACTACTCAACCAGCAGCTCAATCTGCTGCCAAAGAAAAAGTAAAAGCCAAAACAAGAAGACTGAGCCCTGGAAGTACTCCTGCTAAGAGCACTAAAGAAGCAGCTAATCGCAGAGTTGCTGAGTCTAAATTAAAACAAGCTTCTCCTAAACGTGACGTTTCGCTAAAATCAGCTGAAAAGAAGGAACTTAAAAAACGTGAACCTATATCTCGACGACCAAGGCCTTTAGCTTCACCGGTAAAAGGTCTAAAAACAATGAAAAGTCCTACAAAATCAATGAAGGCTATCAAAGGGGATGTAGCAAAGTTGAAGGGGCTTCAAAGAGTTAATTACGAAGACATTTTGAGAGACGCTAAAAAATCTGATGAAGACACATCTAAATCATTAGACGACATTAAACAACAAGAACTCGATGAACGAGAAGAACAAGAAATTGTCAGAGAAATTGAAGCAGTATTTAATAGAGATAGTGAAGCTGAAGAAAGAATAGAATTCGTAGGCCGCTCTGATATAGAAAAAATAACATGCATGATTGATGATTCCAAAACTGAAACGACTGCCGACGGTGAATTTGAAGAAGAATACCTCATTATTGAAAAAGAGGAAGTTGATCAATATACTGAAGATGTGGAACGTGAAAGTAGTCACGAACATGAAGATGAATTGCAAAAACACATCAAAGACAAGGAAGAATCTGAAAAGAAAAAAGATGAGACTATAGTAGAAAAAGATAAATTAGAAGAAAATCAAATAAAGACTGATGTTTTAATAGAACCTGAATCAAAACAAGCTGGCTCAAAAGAACATTCCGTGAGCGTCGATGAGAAACAAGATATAAGTAGTGAAAAGAAGACCTCAGATAGTAAAAGTGGTATAACTAAACCGAAAGATTCTTTAGAGCTCAATATTGTTCAAGAGTCACAACCAGATGAAAAAATATCTACGACTATTGAATCTGGAGCTACCACAGCACCTACGTTACCAGAAGATGAACGAATCACACTAGACGAAATCAAAGAAGATCAACAAGTTGAAGAAAAACACATACAAGAAGAAACAAAAGAACTGCAACCACCGAAATCTCTAACAGATATACTGAAACCATTATCAGTCGAAAAAAGTACCAAACTTGAGTCACAACCTGTGCCGATCAGAGATATTGTTAAAACACCCGATGAAGTTGCAGATCTTCCGCTTCATGAGGAAGTGGATTATAGAATTTACGAAGAGAAAAAGACGCCAATAGAAGAAGACATTTTTAAACGTAAACCAGATATTGGTTTTGTTCAAGAAATTAAAGTGCCTAAAGATTTACCTCTTCCAGATAGAGACGCTGTTTCATCAAAAGGCATGAAAGCTATCGAGCAAGATTTTGTTGTACAAACGATGCAAAGAGCGTCACATCCTGAAGTTGTCACAGTGACACCTGGCTCTGCACCAGAATCTCCGATGTACCACGAGCACATGAAAGTTTCTATGCTACCTGGAACTGACCTCAAACCCGTGAAAGAGTACGATGATACTGACTATGGCTACGGGCAGTACACGGAGAAGTTAAGAGAAACTCATATTACAACATTAGATTCACCGATGAAAGATGACATTATTGTTATTGAAGAAGTTCCTTGTATGCCTGAAAAAATTCCTTCCATTCCAGAAGATGTCGAGAAAGAAATAGAGGAGGCACAAAAACTAGAGGATTTAGAAAAACTTCCTGTCAGTCCAAAAGATGTTGAAAAAATTGTTGCTGACGTTGCAGAAGTTTTAAAATCGGAAAAGAGCTTAGAAGAGATAATGGCAGAAAAGTCTCCTATCATGCTTCGAAAGTCACCAGAAAGTTTAACAAAAACCGATACCACTATAATGACTGCTATAGAGGCAACAAAAATGCTCTTAAGCAGTGAACAAGAAATTAAACATGATATTTTAAGTAAACAAGACAAAACAGTTAACATTTCAAAACCTGATCAAGACACTCTACATAAGGAAATTTCACCAGCCAGATCTATTACTTCAGAAGACGTTAGTGAAATTTCAGACAAGACAGTCTTAAGTGAAGGAAAGAGATCAAAACGTGAGATAAAAGAAGAAACTCCTGCAGGTGTTATTAAAACCATGATTGAAATTGAAAAAACTTCATCAGAAATATCAAAAGAAAAACAAAAACTGGACTTTGAACGTAAAGATCTTTTGACAGAAATCACGACACAAAATGGTGTCGAATTAATAGAGCCGGAATTAGAAGATAAAATAAAACCTGAAATAAAACTTAGTGCTACTCTAGAGTCAGCAAAAACATTAGAAAAACTAGAAGAAAAGATGGCTGATTTAAAAAGAAAAGAAATTATTCAAAAAACTGATGACAATGAAATCAAACACACCATCGATGAAGAGGTACCAATCACGAAGACAAAGTCTGATTTATTTCTCAGCAAAGTTCCTGAAAATGAACCTAGTCCAGAGAAAGAAGATCAGATTATAAGCAAAAAAGATGAGCTAGACCTAAAGCTATTGGCAACTTCTCGGCATTCTCCAGAAAAAGTAATAATTGAAGACATTTCCAGCCAAGAACACAAAGAAGAACTTAAGGAAATAAAAGAAAGAAGTCCACTTTCAGCCAAAGAGGACAAAAAACAACATATTTCTGAAAAAGAAGATGACGACGAAGCGAGTAGTGAAAAATCAGATACCAAAGAAAATGACATAAAAAATATCGAAGATTTTGTAACAAAAACTCTAGTGCACGTTGACAATGAAATTAAACCAATCGTTGTTGAAGGCACAAAATATTTAGAAGAAAAAATTGATATCATTTCTGACAAACTTGATGAAGAGCAAGTAAGTTTAGAAAAAGATATTCAACATAAGTTGGAAGATGATGTTTCCAAAGACATCGATGGTGTTGAAAGTAAAGAAATAAAACAGAAAACATCTAAAAAAGAAAAAATTGATAAATTCATGAATAAACTGGATGAAAAAGTCAGTGCCACAAAAGATTTCTTCACTGGAAAACTTTTTGGTAGAAAACCTTCGGTGGAAATAAGTCCAGAAAAAGATCTTACAAAAGACACAGAAAAGATAGCCGCAATCAAACCTGATTTTATAACACCCAGTCCAATTGAAAAAGTACCAAGCCTGGCAAAACTTGATGAAAAGTCTTCACGCTTAACACAACTAGATGAGAAACAACTTCTCCATGATAAACCTCATCTGGTTAAGCCCGACGAAGAAGTACCGAGCTTAATTGAGAAAGCGATAAGTCCAGTAAAATTAGATGAGAAAGTACCAAGCCCAATGGAAAAAGCAGCTAGCTCTATTAAATTGGATGAAAAAGTACCAAGCTCAGGCAAAGAACCGGGTAAGCCAGATAAATTGCATGAAAAATTACCAAGCCCCATCGAGAAACCAGCTAGTCCTGTTACATTGGATGAAAAAGTACCAAGTCCAATAGCGAAGCCAGCTATTCCAGTTGAATTGGATGAAAAAGTAACAAGCTCAATCGAGGAGTCAGCAAGTCCAGTTAAATTGGATGAAAAACTTACAAGTCCTATCAAAAAGGTGGCAAGCCCTGTTAAATTGGATGAAAAAGTATCAAGTCTTGTCGAAAAGGTGGCAACGCCAGTTAAACTGGATAAAAAAGTACCAAGCCCAATCGAGAAGCCAGCAAGTCCAGTGAGATTGGATGAACGACTACTAAGTCCTATCGAAAAGGCGGTGAGCCCAGTTAAATTTGACGAAACAGTACCAAGTCTTATCGCAAAAGCGGCCAGCCCAGTTAAATTGGATGAAAAAGTACCAAGCCAAATCGAGAAGCCAGCTAGTCCAGTTAAATTGGATGAAAAAGTACCAAGCCCAATCGAGAAGCCAGCTAGTCCAGTTGAATTGGATAAAAAAGTACCAAGCCAAATCGAGAAGCCAGCTAGTCCAGTTAAATTGGATGAAAAAGTACCAAGCCCAATCGAGAAACCAGCTAGTCCAGTTAAATTGGATGATAAAGTAACAATCCCAATCGAAAAGGCGGCAAGCCCAGTTAAATTGGAAAAAGAAATACCAAGCGCTATCGAGAAAGCAGCTACTCAAGTTGAATTAGATAAAAAAGTACCAAGCATTATCGAAAAAGCAGCTATTCCAGTTAAATTGAATGAAAAACTAACAAGTCCTATCGAGAAGGTGGCAAGCCCTGTTAAATTGGACGAAAAAATAGTAAGCCCTATTGAAAAGGTGGCTAGTCCAATTAAGTTGGATGACAAAGTACTCACTCCTATTGAAAAAGTGGCTATCCCAGATCAATTGGATGATAAAGCAACAAGCCCAATCGAAAAATCAGCTAGTCCAATTAAATTAAACGATAAAGTACCAATTTCCATCGCAAAAGCGGCCAGCCCAGTTAAATTGGATGAAAAAGTACCAAGCCTAATCAAAAAACCAGCTAGTCCAGTGAAGTTAGATGAAAAAGTACCAAGCCCAATCGAGAAACAAGCTAGTCCAATTAAATTTGATGAAAAAGTAACAAGCCCATTCGAGAAGTCAGTAAGTCCAGTTAAATTGGATGAAAAAGAACCAAGTCTTATTGAAAAGGTGGCTAGCCCAGATCATTTGAATAAATTAGACGATAAAGTACCAAGTCCTATCGCAAAAGTGGACAGCCCAGTTAAATTGGATGAAAAAGGACCGAGCCCAATCGAAAAACCAGCTAGTCCAGTTAAATTGGATGATAAAGTAACAATCCCAATCGAAAAGGCGGCAAGTCCAGTTAAATTGGATAAAGAAATACCAAGCGCTATCGAGAAAACAGCTATTCAAGTTGAATTAGATAAAAAAGTACCAAGCATAATCGAAAAACCAGCTAGTCCAGTTACATTGGATGAAAAAGTACCAAGCCCAATCGCGAAGCCAGCTAGTCCAGTTAAATTGGATGAAAAAGTACAAAGCCCAATCGAGAAGCCAGCTAGTCCAGTTGAATTTGATGAAAAAGTACCAAGCCAAATCGAGAAGTCAGCTAGTCCAGTTAAATTGGATGAAAAAGTACCTAGCCAAATCGAGAAACCAGCTAGTCCAGTTAAATTGGATGAAAAAGTACCAAGCCCAATCGAGAAGCCAGCTAGTCCAGTTGAATTGGATGAAAAAGTCCCAAGCCCAATCGAGAAGCCAGCTAGTCCAGTTAAATTGGGTGAACAAGTACCAAGCCCAATCGAGAAGCCAGCTAGTCCAGCTAAACTAGATGAAAAAGTACCAAGCCAAATCAAGAAGCCAGCTAGTCCAGTTAAATTGGATGAAAAAGTATCAAGCCCAATCGAGAAGCCAGCTAGTCCAGTTGAATTGGATGAAAAAGTACCAAGCCAAATCGAGAAACCAGCTAGTCCAGTTAAATTGGATGAAAAAGTACCAAGCCCAATCGAAAAGCCAGCTAGTCCAGTTGAATTGGATAAAAAAGTACCAAGCCAAATCGAGAAGCTAGCTAGTCCAGTTAAATTGGATGAAAAAGTACCAAGCCCAATCGAAAAACCAGCTAGTCCAGTTAAATTGGATGAAAAAGTACCAAGCCCAATCGAAAAGCCAGCTAGTCCAGTTGAATTGGATGAAAAAGTATCAAGCCAAATCGAGAAGCTAGCTAGTCCAGTTAAAATGGATGAAAAAGTACCAAGCCTAACCGAGAAGCCAGCTAGTCCAGTTAAATTGGATGACAAAGTACCAAGTCTAACCGAGAAGCCAGCTAGTCCAGTTGAATTGGATGACAAAGTACCAAGTCTAACCGAGAAGCCAGCTAGTCCAGTTGAATTGGATGAAAAAGTACCAAGCTCAATCGAGAAGCCAGCTAGTCCAGCTAAACTAGATGAAAAAGTACCAAGCCAAATCAAGAAGCCAGCTAGTCCAGTTAAATTGGATGAAAAAGTATCAAGCCCAATCGAGAAGCCAGCTAGTCCAGTTGAATTGGATGAAAAAATACCAAGCCAAATCGAGAAGCTAGCTAGTCCAGTTAAATTGGATGAAAAAGTACCAAGCCCAATCGAGAAACCAGCTAGTCCAGTTAAATTGGATGAAAAAGTACCAAGCCCAATCGAAAAGCCAGCTAGTCCAGTTGAATTGGATGAAAAAGTATCAAGCCAAATCGAGAAGCTAGCTAGTCCAGTTAAAATGGATGAAAAAGTACCAAGCCTAACCGAGAAGCCAGCTAGTCCAGTTGAATTGGATGAAAAAGTACCAAGCCAAATCGAGAAGCCAGCTAGTCCAGTTGAATTGGATGAAAAAGTACCAAGCCAAATCGAGAAACCAGCTAGTCCAGTTAAATTGGATGAAAAAGTACCAAGCCCAATCGAAAAGCCAGCTAGTCCAGTTGAATTGGATGAAAAAGTACCAAGCCCAATCGAGAAGCCAGCTAGTCCAGCTAAACTAGATGAAAAAGTACCAAGCCAAATCAAGAAGCCAGCTAGTCCAGTTAAATTGGATGAAAAAGTATCAAGCCCAATCGAGAAGCCAGCTAGTCCAGTTGAATTGGATGAAAAAATACCAAGCCAAATCGAGAAGCTAGCTAGTCCAGTTAAATTGGATGAAAAAGTACCAAGCCAAATCGAGAAGACAGCTAGTCCAGTTGAATTAGATGAAAAAGTGCCAAGCCCAATCGAGCAGCCAGTTAGTCCAGGTAAATTGGATGAAAAAGTGCCAAGCCCAATCGAGAGGCCAGCTAGTCCAGTAATTTTGGATAAAAAAGTACCAAGCCTAATCGAGCAGCCTGCTAGTCCAGTTAAATGGGATGAAAAAGTACAAAGCCAAATCGAGAAGCCAGCTAGTCCAGTTAAATTGGATGAAAAAGTACCAAGCCTGATCGAGAAGCCAGCTAGTCCAGTTAAATTGGATGAAAAAGTACCAAGCCAAATCGAGAAGCCAGCTAGTCCAGTTGAATTGGATGAAAAAGTACCAAGCCAAATCGAGAAGCCAGCTAGTCCAGTTAAATTGGATGAAGAAGTACCAAGCCAAATCGAAAAGCCAGCTAGTCCAGCTAAATTGGATGACAAAGTACCAATCCCAGTCGAAAAGGTGGCTAGCCCTGTGAAATTGATTGGAAAAGTACCAAGCCCCATTGAGAAGTCACTGAGTCCAGTTGCATTAGATGAAAAAGTACCAAGCCCAATGAAGACGATGGCTAGCCCAGTCATACCGGATGAAAAACAACAAATTCCAGCAAAACTTGATGAGGAAAAACTTGTTGATGACGAACCAAGTCTTACAGCAGAAGAGAAAGTACTAAGCCCATTTGAGAAGGTGACTAGTCCACATAAATTGGATGACGAAGTACCAAGCCCAAAAAAAATTGATGAAAGTCTATCAAGCCCAATCGATAAAACAGGTAGCCCAGATAAATTGAATAAAAAACTACCGAGCTCTATCGAGAAAGTAGTTAGCCCAATTAAATTTGATGACAAAGAACCAAGTCCAATCATGAAAATGACAAAAGAAAGTTTAGTAGAGAAAAAATCAAGTCTTACTCTAAAAGAAGCTCCCAGTCTAATGCAAGAATTGGCGCTCAAACCGCTTAGCCGAGAAACTAGTCCAGACTCACTCGAGGACACAGAACCCCGTGATCAGATTTCAGAGAAACTTACAGGGGAGATTCTGAGTCCATTTGATAAAGATTTACGACCAACAGAGTTAAACGTCAAAGCTATAAGTCCACTAGGTAAAGCGCTTAGTCCACCAATTACTAAAACGCCTAGCTCAGAAAAAGAAGACACGATTCATTCATTAGAAGAGATTTCATCATTGGTCTCAGAAGATAGACGCATGCTGTCTATGTTTTATCAGAACAAAATATCTTTCCAAGACTACATTAGGTCTAGGTCAGTGACCCTAGAAGATTTGAAACTAAGCGGAATTGCGTACGATGATAAAGATCTCATAGAGCTAGCTTTAGAAACTGAACCAGCTTTAAAAGATTTGGTTCCGGTTGATGTCCCTAAGATAAAAGTAAACTCTCAAGTTGTCAAAATGAACGTTGAAGAAATCGTAATAGAGCGTCTCATATTCGCTAAAGTAGTTTCAACTAAGTTTGCTGATAAGCACGGAGTAATTAAAAAAATGAAAACAATAACCATTACATTTTCAACTGATTATTATTCAGATAGCAGACCAAGTACGGATAATACTGCTAGTCTCACGTCAATAACTGACGTAGAAAATGAGAAAGATATAAATGAATGTCTTAAAGGGTATATATTACTTTGCCAACCGGAAGAAGAAACTAAAATTTCGAAAACTTGTACTGTATTTATAAACGGCCGCCAAATCTTAAGAAAAATTATATCCACTACAATCATAGAGCAGTACAGTATGACTGCTATCAAACGTACTCGTACAAAGATTATTATTAGAACAATCCATCATGACAAATATCCGAATGGTGCTATTGTAACCAAAACAAATGAAAGTGTTTCTTTAGCTGATGACAAATTTGAAGTAAGCGAGTTTGACGAAGCAGATGAGGAAACCTTATCCGATTTCGAAGTTTATAGTGAACCTGAAGAGAAGATGAAAACTGAAACGCTAACCATTGTTGAAAACGGCATTGTTATAACTAGAAAATTAATTATTACTACGGTAACTCAAGAGTTTTACTCCATGAAATCGCAAACAAAACGCACAAGAACAATCATAACAACAACAACTGAAGACTGCTTACCAGATGGTACATGTATAAAAAAATCAAGTGGCAAAACAACTTATTCTGATGACCATCTACTAAAAACATCCGGAGAAAAACTTTTGATGGCAATAACAGGCATTCACAAATTTGACGATTCAGTGAACACAAAAACATTTTTGGATGAAGAACAAAGCTCAGTAGATGATGTAAAGGTATTAACCGAAAACATATCATTTAGTTCGATACAATTAAATGAAGAAGCGCCAAGCCCAGCAAAACTTGATGACAAATTACCAAGCCCTGCTAAACCTGATGAAAAGTCATCAAAAGCAGTACTTGAAAAAATGCCCATCCCGGAGCAATCAGGTAAAAAACCACTGAGCCCAGTGCAACCAGACGAGAAGGCTCCGAGCCCAAAGACAACTGATGAGAAAGCGTCAAGCTCAGCGAAGACTGATGACAAAGCTCCAAGCCCAGCGCAACTAGATGAGAAGGCATCAAGCCCATCTAAGCCTGACGACAAACTACCGAGTCTAGAAAAACCTGATGACAAGGTACCAAGTCCTGCTCAAACTGATGAAAAAGCCCCGAGCCCAGTGCAACCTGAGGATAACGAACAGAGCCCAGTGAAACCTGATGAGAAGAGACCGAGCCCAGTCCAACGAGACGAGAAAGAACAGAGCCTAGTGCAACCTGATCAAAAAGCCCCAAGCCCAGTGCAATCTAATAAAAAGGAACAGAGCCCAGTAAAACCTGATGAGAAGTCACCGTGCCCAGTGCAACCTGAGAAAAAAGAACAGACCCCAGTGAAACCCGATGAGAAGGCACCGAGCCCAGTCCAACTAGACGAGAAAGAACAGAGCCTAGTGCAACCTGATGAGAAGGCACCAAGCCCAGTTAAACATGACGACAAATCTCTGAGCCCAGTGCAATCTGATGAGAAAACACCAAGCCCAGAGCAACCTTATAAGAAATTACAAAGCTCAATAGAGCCTGATGAGAAAACAGCAATCCTGGTGAAGCCTGACGACAAGGAACCAAGTCTTGCTAAGTCTGATGAAAAAATACTAAGCCCAGCTAGGCTCCAGGAAGAGGTGCCAAGCCCATTGAAACATGAAGAAAAGGTATTAAAAGCAGTTGCGCTTGAAAAAATGTCAACCCCAAAGGCATCTGAAAAGGAAGGACCGAGTCCAGTGCAACCTGATGAAGAAGCTTCGAGCCCAGTGCAACCTGATGATAAAGTACCAAGTTTTGCTAAGCCTGATGAGAAAACCCGAAGCCCAGCAACGCTTGAGGAGGAAGTGTCAAGCTTAGCGCCAGCTGAAGAAAAAGCACTGAGCCCAGTGCAAACTGATGAGAAAGGGCAAAGCCCAGTAAAATTTGATGATAAGGTACCAAGTCCACAAAAACCTGATGACAAGGTACCAAGTCATGCTAAGCCTGATGAGGAAACACTAAGCCCAGCAACGCTTGAGGAGGAAGCGTCAAGCTTAGTGCAATATGAAGAGAAAGCCCCAAGCCCAGTGCAACTTGACAAGAAGCTGCAGAGCCCAGTGCAACTCGGTGAGAAGACACAAAGCCCAGTTAAATCTGATGACAAGGTCCCAAGTATAGAGAAACCTGTTGAGACGTTACCACGTCTTGCAAAGCCTGATGAGAAAACATTAAGGCCAGCTACGCTCGAAAGGGAAGTATCAAGCCCAGTGCAGCTTGACAAGAAGGCTCCGAGCCCGGTGCAACCTGACAAGAAAGCAACAAGTCCAGTGAAATCCGATGAGAAACCACAGAGCCCAGTGCAACCTGATGAAACGACACCAGACATAGTCAAGTCTGAAGCTAAGGAACCGAGTCTTGTTAAATATGGTGAGAAAATGCCAAGCCCAGGTAAGCTCGAGGAGAAAATACCTAGTTTAGTGCTTGAGGAGGAAGCTTCAAGCCCAGTGAAACCTGAGAAAAAGGAACATAGACCTGTGAAACCTGATGAGAAATCACCGAGCTCAATCCAAACAGACGAGAAAGAACAGAGCCTTGTGGAACCTAATGCGAAGTCCCCGAGCCTAGTACAACCTGACGAGAAGGCACAGAGCTCAGTGCAACCTGATGAAAAGACAAGGAGTCCATTAAAATTCGAAGAAAAGTTACCAAGTCCTGCTAAGACTGATGAGAAAACACCAAGCCCAGTTACGATCCTAGAGGAAGTGCACAGCCCATTGCAACCTGACAAGAAAATACTAAGCTCAATGCAATCCGATGAGAAAGTACAGAGCCCAGTTCAACATGATGAGAAAGCACCGAGCCCAGTTAAGCCCGATGAGAAAGTACCAAGTTCTGCTAAGCCTGATGAAAAAATACCAAGCCTAGTAACGATTTTACCTGATGAAAAAGTACAGAGCCCAGTACAACATGATGAAAAGGCACCGAGCCCTGTTAAGCCCGATGAGAAGGTACTAAGTCCTGCTAAGCCTGATGAAAAAACACAAAGCCCAGTACCGATCTTACCTAGTGAAACGGCACAGAGCCCAGTACACCCTGATGAGAAAGAACCGAGCTCAGTTAAGCCTGATGACAAGGTTCTAAGTCCTGCTAAGCCTGATGAAAAAATACCAAGCCCAGTACCGATCTTACCTGGTGAAAAGACACAGAGCCCAGTGCAGCCTGATGAGAAAGCGCCGAGCCCAGTTAGGCTTGATAACAAGGCACCAAGTCCTACTAAGCCTGATGAAAAAATACCAAGCCCAGTAACGATTTTACCTGCTGAAAAGGCACAGAGCCCAGTGCAGCCTGATGAGGAAGCGCCAAGCCCAAATAAGTCTGATGACAAGGTACCAAGTCCTACTAATCCTGATGAAAAAATACCTAGCCCAGTAACGATCTTACCTGGTGAAAAAGTACAGAGCCCAGTACAACACGATGAGAAAGCACCGAGCCAAGTTAAGCCCGATGAGAAGATGCCAAGTCCTGCTAAGCCTGATGACAAAACACTAAGCCCAGTTAAGGCTGATGACAAGCTTCCAAGTCTAGAAAAAGCTGATGACAAGGAACCAAGTCTTGTTAAGCCTGATGAGAAAGCACCAAGCCCAGTGATTCCTAACGAAAAGACACAGAGCCCAGTGCAACCTATTAAGAAATCACCGAGCTCAATTAAACTCGATGACAAGGAACAAATTCCTTCTAAACCTGATGAGAAAACACCAAGCCCAGTTAAGGCTGATGACAAGCTTCCAAGTCTAGAAAAAGCTGATGACAAGGAACCAAGTCCTGTTAAGCCTGATGAGGAAGCAAAAAGCCCAGTGATTCCTGACGAGAAGGCACAGAGCCCAGTGCAACCTATTGAGAAATCACCGAGCCCAGTTAAGCTCGATGACAAGGGACAAATTCCTTCTAAGCCTGATGAGAAAACACCAAGCCCAGTTAAGGCTGATGACAAGCTTCCAAGTCTTGAAAAAGCTGATGACAAGGAACCAAGTCCTGCTAAGCCTGATGAGAAAGCAGCAAGCCCAATGATTTCTGACGAAAAGGCACAGAGCCCAGTGCAACCTATTGAGAAATCACCGAGCCCAGTTAAGCTCGATGACAAGGAACAAATTCCTTCTAAGCCTGATGAGAAAACACCAAGCCCAGTTAAGCTCGATGACAAGGAACAAATTTCTTCTAAGCCTGATGAGAAAACACCAAGCCCAGTTAAGGCTGATGACAAGCTTCCAAGTCTAGAAAAAGCTGATGACAAAGAACCAAGTCCTGTTAAGCCTGATGAGGAAGCAAAAAGCCCAGTGATTCCTGACGAGAAGGCACAGAGCCCAGTGCAACCTATTGAGAAATCACCGAGCCCAGTTAAGCTCGATGACAAGGAACAAATTCCTTCTAAGCCTGATGAGAAAACACCAAGCCCAGTTAAGGCTGATGACAAGCTTCCAAGTCTTGAAAAAGCTGATGACAAGGAACCAAGTCCTGCTAAGCCTGATGAGAAAGCAGCAAGCCCAATGATTCCTGACGAAAAGGCACAGAGCCCAGTGCAACCTATTGAGAAATCACCGAGCCCAGTTAAGCTCGATGACAAGGGACAAATTCCTTCTAAGCCTGATGAGAAAACACCAAGCCCAGTTAAGGCTGATGACAAGCTTCCAAGTCTTGAAAAAGCTGATGACAAGGAACCAAGTCCTGCTAAGCCTGATGAGAAAGCAGCAAGCCCAATGATTCCTGACGAAAAGGCACAGAGCCCAGTGCAACCTATTGAGACATCACCGAGCCCAGTTAAGCTCGATGACAAGGAACAAATTCCTTCTGAGCCTGATGAGAAAACACCAAGCCCAGTTAAGCTCGATGACAAGGAACAAATTTCTTCTAAGCATGATGAGAAAACACCAAGCCCAGTTAAGGCTGATGACAAGCTTCCAAGTCTAGAAAAAGCTGATGACAAGGAACCAAGTCCTGTTAAGCCTGATGAGGAAGCAAAAAGCCCAGTGATTCCTGACGAGAAGGCACAGAGCCCAGTGCAACCTATTGAGAAATCACCGAGCCCAGTTAAGCTCGATGACAAGGAACAAATTCCTTCTAAGCCTGATGAGAAAACACCAAGCCCAGTTAAGGCTGATGACAAACTTCCAAGTCTTGAAAAAGCCGATGACAAGGAACCAAGTCCTGCTAAGCCTGATGAGAAAGCAGCAAGCCCAATGATTCCTGACGAAAAGGCACAGAGCCCAGTGCAACCTATTGAGAAATCACCGAGCCCAGTTAAGCTCGATGACAAGGAACAAATTCCTTCTGAGCCTGATGAGAAAACACCAAGCCCAGTTAAGCTCGATGACAAGGAACAAATTTCTTCTAAGCCTGATGAGAAAACACCAAGCCCAGTTAAGGCTGATGACAAGCTTCCAAGTCTAGAAAAAGCTGATGACAAGGAACCAAGTCCTGTTAAGCCTGATGAGGAAGCAAAAAGCCCAGTGATTCCTGACGAGAAGGCACAGAGCCCAGTGCAACCTATTGAGAAATCACCGAGCCCAGTTAAG
Source organism: Peribatodes rhomboidaria (assembly GCA_911728515.1). NCBI lineage: Eukaryota > Metazoa > Arthropoda > Insecta > Lepidoptera > Geometridae > Peribatodes > Peribatodes rhomboidaria. Next base: position 1,267,314 of record OU452181.1, on the reverse strand, counting down.
CTCGATGACAAGGGACAAATTCCTTCTAAGCCTGATGAGAAAACACCAAGCCCAGTTAAGGCTGATGACAAGCTTCCAAGTCTTGAAAAAGCTGATGACAAGGAACCAAGTCCTGCTAAGCCTGATGAGAAAGCAGCAAGCCCAATGATTCCTGACGAAAAGGCACAGAGCCCAGTGCAACCTATTGAGAAATCACCGAGCCCAGTTAAGCTCGATGACAAGGAACAAATTCCTTCTGAGCCTGATGAGAAAACACCAAGCCCAGTTAAGCTCGATGACAAGGAACAAATTTCTTCTAAGCATGATGAGAAAACACCAAGCCCAGTTAAGGCTGATGACAAGCTTCCAAGTCTAGAAAAAGCTGATGACAAGGAACCAAGTCCTGTTAAGCCTGATGAGGAAGCAAAAAGCCCAGTGATTCCTGACGAGAAGGCACAGAGCCCAGTGCAACCTATTGAGAAATCACCGAGCCCAGTTAAGCTCGATGACAAGGAACAAATTCCTTCTAAGCCTGATGAGAAAACACCAAGCCCAGTTAAGGCTGATGACAAGCTTCCAAGTCTTGAAAAAGCCGATGACAAGGAACCAAGTCCTGCTAAGCCTGATGAGAAAGCAGCAAGCCCAATGATTCCTGACGAAAAGGCACAGAGCCCAGTGCAACCTATTGAGAAATCACCGAGCCCAGTTAAGCTCGATGACAAGGAACAAATTCCTTCTGAGCCTGATGAGAAAACACCAAGCCCAGTTAAGCTCGATGACAAGGAACAAATTTCTTCTAAGCCTGATGAGAAAACACCAAGCCCAGTTAAGGCTGATGACAAGCTTCCAAGTCTAGAAAAAGCTGATGACAAGGAACCAAGTCCTGTTAAGCCTGATAAGGAAGCAAAAAGCCCAGTGATTCCTGACGAGAAGGCACAGAGCCCAGTGCAACCTATTGAGAAATCACCGAGCCCAGTTAAGCTCGATGACAAGGAACAAATTCCTTCTAAGACTGATGAGAAAACACCAAGCCAAATTAAGGCTGATGACAAACTTCCAAGTCTAGAAAAAGCTGATGACAAGGAACCAAGTCCTGTTAAGCCTGATGAGGAAGCCAAAAGCCCAGTGATTCCTGACGAGAAGGCACAGAGCCCAGTGCAACCTATTGAGAAATCACCGAGCCCAGTTAAGCTCGATGACAAGGAACAAATTCCTTCTGAGCCTGATGAGAAAACACCAAGCTCAGTTAAGGCTGACGACAAACTTCTAAAACTAGAAAAAGCTGATGACAAGGAACCAAGTCCTATTAAACCTGATGAGGGAGCAACAAGCCCAGTGATTCCTGAGGAGAAGGCACAGAGCCCAGTGCAACCTATTGAGAAATCACCGAGCCCAGTTAAGCTCGATGACAAGGAACAAATTCCTTCTAAGCCTGATGAGAAAACACCAAGTCCAGTCAAGGCTGATGACAAACTTCCAAGTCTAGAAAAAGCTGATGACAAGGAGCCAAGCCCTGTTAAGCCCGATGAGAAAGTAGCAAGCCCAATGATTCCTGACGAGAAAGCACAGAGCCCAGTGCAACCTATTGAGAAATCACCGAGCCTAGTTAAGCTCGATGACAAGGAACAAATTCCTTCTAAGACTGATGAGAAAACACCAAGCCTAGTCAAGGCTGATGACAAACTTCCAAGTCTAGAAAAAGCTGATGACAAGGAACCAAGTCCTGTTAAGCCTCATAAGGAAGCAACAAGCCGAGAGATTCCTGACGAGAAGGCACAGAGCCCAGTGCAACCTATTGAGAAATCACCGAGCCCAGTTAAGCTCGATGACAAGGAACAAATTCCTTCTGAGCCTGATGAGGAAACACCAAGCCCAGTTAAGGCTGATGACAAGCTTCCAAGTCTAGAAAAAGCTGATGATAAGGAGCCAAGCCCTGTTGAGCCTTATAGGAAAGCACCAAGCCCAGTGATTCCTGACGAGAAGGTACAGAGCCCAGTGCAACCTATTGAGAAATCACCGAGCCCAGTTAAGCTCGATGACAAGGAACAAATTCCTTCTAAGCCTGATGAGAAAACACCAAGCCCATTTAAGGCTGATGACAAGCTTCCAAGTCTTGAAAAAGCTGATGACAAGGAACCAAGTCCTGCTAAGCCTGATGAGAAAGCAGCAAGCCCAATGATTCCTGACGAAAAGGCACAGAGCTCAGTGCAACCTATTGAGAAATCACCGAGCCCAGTTAAGCTCGATGACAAGGAACAAATTCCTTCTGAGCCTGATGAGAAAACACCAAGCCCAGTTAAGCTCGATGACAAGGAACAAATTTCTTCTAAGCCTGATGAAAAAACACCAAGCCCAGTTAAGGCTGATGACAAGCTTCCAAGTCTAGAAAAAGCTGATGACAAGGAACCAAGCCCTGTTAAGCCCGATGAGAAAGCACCAAGCCCAGTGATTCCTGACGAGAAGGCACAGAGCCCAGTGCAACCTATTAAGAAATCACCGAGCTCAATTAAACTCGATGACAAGGAACAAATTCCTTCTAAGACTGATGAGAAAACACCAAGCCAAATTAAGGCTGATGACAAACTTCCAAGTCTAGAAAAAGCTGATGACAAGGAACCAAGTCCTGTTAAGCCTGATGAGGAAGCAAAAAGCCCAGTGATTCCTGACGAGAAGGCACAGAGCCCAGTGCAACCTCTTGAGAAATCACCGAGCCTAGTTAAGCTCGATGACAAGGAACAAATTCCTTCTAAGACTGATGAGAAAACACCAAGCTCAGTTAAGGCTGACGACAAACTTCTAAAACTAGAAAAAGCTGATGACAAGGAACCAAGTCCTGTTAAGCCTGATGATGAAGCAAAAAGCCCAGTGATTCCTGACGAGAAGGCACAGAGCCCAGTGCAACCTATTGAGAAATCACCGAGCCCAGTTAAGCTCGATGACAAGGAACAAATTCCTTCTAAGCCTGATGAGAAAACACCAAGTCCAGTCAAGGCTGATGACAAACTTCCAAGTCTAGAAAAAGCTGATGACAAGGAGCCAAGCCCTGTTAAGCCCGATGAGAAAGCAGCAAGCCCAATGATTCCTGACGAGAAAGCACAGAGCCCAGTGCAACCTATTGAGAAATCACCGAGCCTAGTTAAGCTCGATGACAAGGAACAAATTCCTTCTGAGCCTGATGAGAAAACACCAAGCCCAGTTAAGCTCGATGACAAGGAACAAATTTCTTCTAAGCCTGATGAAAAAACACCAAGCCCAGTTAAGGCTGATGACAAGCTTCCAAGTCTAGAAAAAGCTGATGACAAGGAACCAAGCCCTGTTAAGCCCGATGAGAAAGCACCAAGCCCAGTGATTCCTGACGAGAAGGCACAGAGCCCAGTGCAACCTATTAAGAAATCACCGAGCTCAATTAAACTCGATGACAAGGAACAAATTCCTTCTAAGACTGATGAGAAAACACCAAGCCAAATTAAGGCTGATGACAAACTTCCAAGTCTAGAAAAAGCTGATGACAAGGAACCAAGTCCTGTTAAGCCTGATGAGGAAGCAAAAAGCCCAGTGATTCCTGACGAGAAGGCACAGAGCCCAGTGCAACCTATTGAGAAATCACCGAGCCTAGTTAAGCTCGATGACAAGGAACAAATTCCTTCTAAGACTGATGAGAAAACACCAAGCTCAGTTAAGGCTGACGACAAACTTCTAAAACTAGAAAAAGCTGATGACAAGGAACCAAGTCCTGTTAAGCCTGATGAGGAAGCAAAAAGCCCAGTGATTCCTGACGAGAAGGCACAGAGCCCAGTGCAACCTATTGAGAAATCACCGAGCCCAGTTAAGCTCGATGACAAGGAACAAATTCCTTCTGAGCCTGATGAGAAAACACCAAGCTCAGTTAAGGCTGACGACAAACTTCTAAAACTAGAAAAAGCTGATGACAAGGAACCAAGTCCTATTAAACCTGATGAGGGAGCAACAAGCCCAGTGATTCCTGAGGAGAAGGCACAGAGCCCAGTGCAACCTATTGAGAAATCACCGAGCCCAGTTAAGCTCGATGACAAGGAACAAATTCCTTCTGAGCCTGATGAGAAAACACCAAACCCAGTTAAGCTCGATGACAAGGAACAAATTTCTTCTAAGCCTGATGAGAAAACACCAAGCCCAGTTAAGGCTGATGACAAGCTTCCAAGTCTAGAAAAAGCTGATGACAAGGAACCAAGCCCTATTAAGCCCGATGAGAAAGCACCAAACCCAGTGATTCCTGAGGAGAAAGCACAGAGCCCAGTGCAACCTATTGAGAAATCACCGAGCCCAGTTAAGCTCGATGACAAGGAACAACTTCCTTCTAAGCCTGATGAGAAAACACCAAGACCAGTCAAGGCTGATGACAAGCTTCCAAGTCTAGAAAAAGCTGATGACAAGGAGCCAAGCTCTGTTAAGCCCGATGAGAAAGCAGCAAGCCCAATGATTCCTGACGAGAAGGCACAGAGCCCAGTGCAACCTATTGAGAAATCACCGTGCCTAGTTAAGCTCGATGACAAGGAACAAATTCCTTCTAAGACTGATGAGAAAACACCAAGCCAAATTAAGGCTGATGACAAACTTCCAAGTCTAGAAAAAGCTGATGACAAGGAACCAAGTCCTGTTAAGCCTGATGAGGAAGCCAAAAGCCCAGTGATTCCTGAAGAGAAGGCACAGAGCCCAGTGCAACCTATTGAGAAATCACCGAGCCCAGTTAAGCTCGATGACAAGGAACAAATTCCTTCTGAGCCTGATGAGAAAACACCAAGCTCAGTTAAGGCTGACGACAAACTTCTAAAACTAGAAAAAGCTGATGACAAGGAACCAAGTCCTGTTAAACCTGATGAGGGAGTAACAAGCCCAGTGATTCCTGAGGAGAAGCCACAGAGCTCAGTGCAACTTATTGAGAAATCATCGAGCCCAATTAAGCTCGATGACAAGGAACAAATTCCTTTTGAGCCTGATGAGAAAACACCAAGCCCAGTTAAGGCTGATGATAAACTTCCAAGTCTAGAAAAAGCTGATGACAAGGAGCCAAGCCCTGTTAAGCCTGATGAGAAAGCACCAAGCCCAGTGATTCCTGAGGAGAAGGCACAGAGCCCAGTGCAACCTATTGAGAAATCACCGAGCCCAGTTAAGCTCGATGACAAGGAACAACTTCCTTCTAAGCCTGATGAGAAAACACCAAGTCCAGTCAAGGCTGATGACAAGCTTCCAAGTCTAGAAAAAGCTGATGACAAGGAGCCAAGCCCTGTTAAGCCCGATGAGAAAGCAGCAAGCCCAATGATTCCTGACGAGAAGGCACAGAGCCCAGTGCAACCTATTGAGAAATCACCGAGCCTAGTTAAGCTTGATGACAAGGAACAAATTCCTTCTAAGACTGATGAGAAAACACCAAGCCTAGTCAAGGCTGATGACAAACTTCCAAATCTAGAAAAAGCTGATGACAAGGAACCAAGTCCTGTTAAGCCTCATAAGGAAGCAACAAGCCGAAAGATTCCTGACGAGAAGGCACAGAGCCCAATGCAACCTATTGAGAAATCACCGAGCCCAGTTAAGCTCGATGACAAGGAACAAATTCCTTTTGAGCCTGATGAGGAAACACCAAGCCCAGTTAAGGCTGATGACAAGCTTCCAAGTCTAGAAAAAGCTGATGATAAGGAGCCAAGCCCTGTTGAGCCTGATAGGAAAGCACCAAGCCCAGTGATTCCTGACGAGAAGGCACAGAGTCCAGTGCAACCTATTGAGAAATCACCGAGCCCAGTTAAGCTCGATGACAAGGATCAAATTCCTTCTAAGCCTGATGAGAAAACACCAAGCCCAGTTAAGGCTGATGACAAGCTTCCAAGTCTTGAAAAAGCTGATGACAAGGAACCAAGTCCTGCTAAGCCTGATGAGAAAGCAGCAAGCCCAATGATTCCTGACGAAAAGGCACAGAGCCCAGTGCAACCTATTGAGAAATCACCGAGCCCAGTTAAGCTCGATGACAAGGAACAAATTCCTTCTGAGCCTGATGAGAAAACACCAAGCCCAGTTAAGCTCTATGACAAGGAACAAATTTCTTCTAAGCCTGATGAGAAAACACCAAGCCCAGTAAAGGCTGATGACAAGCTTCCAAGTCTAGAAAAAGCTGATGACAAGGAACCAAGCCCTGTTAAGCCCGATGAGAAAGCACCAAGCCCAGTGATTCCTGACGAGAAGGCACAGAGCCCAGTGCAACCTATTAAGAAATCACCGAGCTCAATTAAACTCGATGACAAGGAACAAATTCCTTCTAAGATTGATGAGAAAACACCAAGCCAAATTAAGGCTGATGACAAACTTCCAAGTCAAGAAAAAGCTGATGACAAGGAACCAAGTCCTGTTAAGCCTGATAAGGAAGCAAAAAGCCCAGTGATTCCTGACGAGAAGGCACAGAGCCCAGTGCAACCTATTGAGAAATCACCGAGCCTAGTTAAGCTCGATGACAAGGAACAAATTCCTTCTAAGACTGATGAGAAAACACCAAGCCAAATTAAGGCTGATGACAAACTTCCAAGTCTAGAAAAAGCTGATGACAAGGAACCAAGTCCTGTTAAGCCTGATGAGGAAGCCAAAAGCCCAGTGATTCCTGACGAGAAGGCACAGAGCCCAGTGCAACCTATTGAGAAATCACCGAGCCCAGTTAAGCTCGATGACAAGGAACAAATTCCTTCTGAGCCTGATGAAAAAACACCAAGCTCAGTTAAGGCTGACGACAAACTTCTAAAACTAGAAAAAGCTGATGACAAGGAACCAAGTCCTGTTAAACCTGATGAGGGAGCAACAAGCCCAGTGATTCCTGAGGAGAAGGCACAGAGCCCAGTGCAACCTATTGAGAAATCACCGAGCCCAGTTAAGCTCGATGACAAGGAACAAATTCCTTCTAAGCCTGATGAGAAAACACCAAGTCCAGTCAAGGCTGATGACAAACTTCCAAGTCTAGAAAAAACTGATGAGAAGAAGCCAAGTCCTGTTAAGCCTGATGAGAGAGCAACAAGCCCAGTGATTCCTGACGAGAAGGCACAGAGCCCAGTGCAACCTATTGAAAAATCACTGAGTCTAATTAAGCTCGATGATAAGGAACAAATTATTTTTAAGCCTGATGAGAAAACACCAAGCCCAGTTAAGGTTGATGACAAGCTTCCTAGTCTAGAAAAAGCTGATGACAAGGATTCAAGTTTTGTTAAGCCTGATGAGAAAGCGCCAGGCTCAATGATTCCTGATGAGAAGGCACAAAGCCCAGTGAAACCTATTGGGAAATCACCGAGCCCAATTAAGCTCGATGACAAGGAACTAACTCATTCTAAGCCTGATGAGAAAACACCAAGCCTAGTTAAGGCTGATGACAAGCTTCATAGTATAGAAAAAGCTGATGACACGGAGCCAAGTCCTACCAAGCCTGATGAGAAAGCACCAAGCCCAGTGATTCCTAACAAGAAGGCACAGAGCCCTGTTCAACCTATTGAAAAATCAACGAGCCCAGTTAAGCTCGATGACAAGGAACAAATTCCTTCTAAGCCTGATGAGAAATCACCAAGCCCAGTTAAGGCTGATGACAAACTTCCAAGTCTAGAAAAAGCTGATGATAAGGAACCAAGTCCTGTTAAGCCTGATGAGGAAGCAACAAGTCCAGTGAATTCTGACCAGGAGGCACAGAGCCCAGTGCAACTTATTAAGAAATCACCGAGCCCAATTAAGCTCGATGACAAGGAACAAATTCCTTTTAAGCCTGATGAGATAACACCAAGCCCAGTTAAGGCTGATGACAAGCTTCCAAGTCTAGCAAAAGTTATTGACAAGGAACCAAGTCCTGCTAAGCCTGATGAGAAAGCACCAAGTCCAGTGATTCCTGACAAGAAGGCACAGAGCCCAGTGCAGCCTATTGAGAAATCACCGAGCCCAGTTCAGCTCGATGACAAGGAACAAATTCCTTCTAAGCCTGATGAGAAAACACCAAGTCCAGTCAAGGCTGATGACAAGCTTCCAAGTCTAGAAAAAGCTGATGAAGAGGAGCCAAGTCCTGTTAAGCCGGATGCGAAAGCACCAAGCCAAGTGATTCCTGGGGAGATGGCACAGAGCCCAGTGCAACTTAATGAGAAATCACCGAGCCCAATTAAGCTCGATGACAAGGAACAAATTCCTTCTGAGCCTGATGAGAAAACACCAAGCCCAGTTAAGGCTGACGACAAGTTTCTAAGTCTAGAAAAATCTGATGACATGGAACCAAGTCCTGTTAAGCCTGATAAGGAAGCAACAAGCCGAAAGATTCCTGACGAGAAGGCACAGAGCCCAGTGCAACCTATTGAGAAATCACTGAGCCCAGTTAAGTTCGATGACAAGGAACAAATTCCTTCTGAGCCTGATGAGAAAACACCAAGCCCAGTTAAGGCTGATGACAAGCTTCCAAGTATAGAAAAAGCTGGTGACAAGGAACCAAGTCTTGTTAAGCCTGATGAGAAAGCACAAAGCTCAATGATTCCTGATGAGAAGGCACAGAGCCCAGTCCAACCTATTGAGAAATCGTCGAGCCTGATTAAGCTCGATGACAAGGAACAAATTCCTTCTAAGACTGATGAGAAAACACCAAGTCCAGTCAAGGCTGATGACAAGCTTCCAAGTCTAGAAAAATCTGATGACAAGGAGCCAAGTCCTGCTAAGCCTGATGAGAAAGCACCAAGCCCAATGATTCCCGACGAGAAGGCACAGAGCCCAGTGCAACCTATTGAGACATCACCGAGCCTAGTTAAGTTCGATGACAAGGAACAAATTCCTTCTGAGCCTGATGAGAAAACACCAAGCCCAGTTAAGGCTGATGACAAGCTTTCAAGTATAGAAAAAGCTGATGACAAGGAACCAAGTCTTGTTAAGCCTAATGAGAAAGCACCAAGCTCAATGATTCCTGAAGAGATATCACCGAGCCCAGTTAAGCTCGATGACAAGGAACAAACTCCTTCTAAGCCTGATGAGAGAACACCAAGCTCAGTTAAGGCTGATGAAAAGCTTCTTAGTCTAGAAAAAGTTATTGAGAAGGAACCAAGTCCTGCTAAGCCTGATGAGAAAGCACCAAGCCCAGTGATTCCTGACGAGAAGGCACAGAGCCCAGTGCAACTTATTGAGAAATCACCGAGCCCAGTTAAGCTCGATGACAAGGAACAAATTCCTTCTAAGCCTGATAAGAAAACTCCAAGTCCAGTCAAGGCTGATGACAAGCTTCCAAGTCTAGAAAAAGCTGATGACAAGGAATCAAGTCCTGTTAAGCCTGATGAGGAAGCAACAAGCCGAGAGATTCCTGACGAGAAGACACAGAGCCCAGTGCAACCTATTGAGAAATCACCGAGCCCAGTTAAGTTCGATGACAAGGAACAAATTCCTTCTGAGCCTGATGAGAAAACACCAAGCCCAGTTAAGGCTCATGACAAGCTTCCAAGGATAGAAAAAGCTGTTGACAAGGAACCAAGTCTTGTTAAGCCTGATGAGAAAGCACCAAGCTCAATGATTCCTGACGAGAAAGCACAGAGCCCAGTGCAACCTATTGAGAAATCGCCAAGCCCAATTAAGCTTGATGACAAGGAACAAACTCCTTCTAAGCCTGATGAGAGAACACCAAGCCCAGTTAAGGCTGATGACAAGCTTCTAAGTCTAGAAAAAGTTATTGACAAGGAACTAAGTCCTGCTAAGCCTGATAAGAAAGCACCAAGCCCAGTGATTCCTGACGAGAAAGCACAGAGCCCAGTGATTCCTGACGAGAAGGCACAGAGCCCAGGGCAACCTATTGAGAAATCACCGAGCCCAGTTAAGGTCGATGACAAGGAACAAATTCCTTTTAAGCCTGATGAGAAAACACCAAGTCTAGTCAAGGCTGATGACAAGCTTCCAAGTCTAGAAAAAGCTGATGACAAGGAGCCAAGTCCTGTTAAGCCTGATGAGAAAGCACCAAGTCCAGTGATTCCTGACGAGAAGGCACAGAGCCCAGTGCAACCTATAGAAAAATCACCGAGCCCAGTTAAGCTCGATGACAAGGAACAAATTCCTTCTAAGCCTGATGAGAAAACACCAAGCCCAGTTAAGGCTGATGACAAACTTCCAAGTCTAGAAAAAGCTGATGACAAGGAACCAAGTCCTGTTAAGCCTGATGAGGAAGCAACAAGCCGAGTGATTCCTGACGAGAAGGCACAGAGCCCAGTGCAACCTATTGAGAAATCACCGAGCCCAGTTAAATTCGATGACAAGGAACAAATTCCTTCTGAGCCTGATGAGAAAACACCAAGCCCAGTTAAGGCTGATGACAAGCTTCCAAGTCTAGAAAAAGCTGATGACAAGGAGCCAAGTCCTGTTAAGCCTGATGAGAAAGCACCAAGCGCAGTGATTCTTGACGAGAAAGCACAGAGCCCAGTGCAGCTTATTGAAAAATCAACGAGCCCAGGTAAGCAAAATGAAAAGGAATCAAGCCCTGCTAAGCCTGATCAAATAACACTAAGCGCAACTACGCTCAAGGAGGAAGTGTCAAGCACAGTGCAACCTGAGGAGAAGGCACGAAGCCCAGTGCAGCCTGACGAGAAAGCACGAAGCCCAGTGCAACCTGATGACAAGGTACCAAGTGCTGCTAAGCCTGATCAGAAAATACCAAGCCCAGCTACGCTCAAGGAGGAAGTGCCAAGCCCAGTGCAGCCTGAGGAGAAGGCACGAAGCCCAGTGCAGCCTGACGAGAAAGCACGAAGCCCAGTGCAACCTGATGACAAGGTACCAAGTGCTACTAAGCCTGATCAGAAAATACCAAGCCCAGCTACGCTCAAGGAGGAAGTGCCAAGCCCAGTGCAGCCTGAGGAGAAGGCACGAAGCCCAGTGCAACCTGATGACAAGGTACCAAGTCCTGCTAAGCCTGATCAGAAAATACCAAGCCCAGCTACGCTCAAGGAGGAAGTGCCAAGCCCAGTGCAGCCTGAGGAGAAGGCACGAAGCCCAGTGCAGCCTGACGAGAAAGTACGAAGCCCAGTGCAACCTGATGACAAGGTACCAAGTGCTGCTAAGCCTGATCAGAAAATACCAAGCCCAGTTACGCTCAAGGAGGAAGTGCCAAGCCCAGTGCAGCTTGAGGAGAAGGCACGAAGCCCAGTGCAGCCTGACGAGAAGGCACAAAGCTCAGTGCAACCTGATGACAAGGTACCAAGTCCTGCTAAGCCTGATCAGAAAACACCAAGCCCAGCTACACTCAAGGAGGAAATGCCAAGCCTAGTGCAACCTGACGAGAAGGCACGAAGTCCAGAGCAACCTGATGAAAAGGCACGAAGCCCAGTGCAACCTGATGACAAGGTACAAATCCTAGATAAACATGATGACAAGGTACCATGTCCTGCTATGCCTGATGAACTAATCCCATTGCAATTTGAAGAGAAGGCACTGAGCTCAGATCAATTTGACAAGAAAATACCAAGCCTAGCGCAAACCGATGAGAAGGCACTGAGTCCATTGAAACTAGATGAGAAGTTGTCGAGCCCAGTACATCTTGATGACAAAGCACCAAGCCAAATCACTTTTGAAGAAAAAGCGCCAAGTTCAGTGCAGACTGATGACAAGAAAACGAGCCCTACTGAGCTTGATGCGAAAAAGCCAAGCCCAGCCCACCTCGACGAGAAAGCACCAAGCTCAATGACACCTGATGAAAAGGCATCAAGCACTGTGCAACTTGATGAGAAGGCACCAAGCTTAGGTACACCCGATGAGATGACACCCAAACCAGCTGTTCTTGAGAAAGTGCCAATCCCAGAACAAGCAGATGAGAAGATACTGAGCATTAAGCAAACTGATAAAACGACAACAAGCCGAGTTTACTTCGATGCCAAAGTTCTAAGCCATGTTATGCCTGATGAAAAGGCACCACGGTCAGCTACTCTTGATGAGAAAGTGCCAAGCTTAGAGGAACTAGATGTTGTAACACCAAGCTCAATCACTCCTGGTAAGAAAAATCTTAGTCTAGAGCAACCAGATGAGAAACCACTGAGTCTAGAACAATCAGATGAAAAGGCACCAAAAATGAAAACGCCAAGCTCAGTGCAATCTGACGACAAAATTCCAACCCCTGCTAAGTCTGATGAAAAGGCACCAAGCCCAGTTCAACCTGCCGATAAAGTACCAACCCTTGTCAAGGTTGGTGAGACCACATCAATGCCAACTACTCTTGATAAGAAAATGTCAAGTCCAGAGCAACCTGATGATAAGGCACAGAGCCCAATCACTTCTAGTGAGAAAGAATTAAGCCCAGTGCTGACCACTGTCAAGGTACCAAGCCCTACCAAGCCAGATGAAAAGGCACCAAGCTCAAAGAAGCCCGATGAAGTAATTTCTAGGACATCAAAACCTGAAGAGGTAGCGAAGCTCGAAAACGAAGTTACACTGTCACTCGAAAAGGCTAAATTTCTTGAACTAGAACCTTCTACTGCAGTACATGATGAACAAGATTCTAATTCTATTGAAGATGACCGGTCACCAAGTCTTATCGAAGATGACAGATCACTTTCACCCACAGAAGATCTGAAATTAGATGCCTTGCCTGGCCTGGTAAAGGTAGATGATAAAGAACCTTTCAGCGAGGTTCTGGATAAAAGTCAGCTACTCAGTGAAATGAAAGTTGATGACACAAAATCTCCTACATATGATAAACAACCTGACAAGAAAACACTGGTAGAATCCACATATGAAAAAGAAAGTAAAGTTCTTGAAAAATACGACGAAAAAGATATTGATGAAAAAGAAACAATGGAAGAAACTATTAATGAAAAGATTACAAAAGTTGATGTTCATCTTCAACATAAAAAGCCAGTTTTAGACCTAATTACTACCGATAAGGTATTAGAAAAAGATATTTACGATGACGGCGAGTCCTTGAGTGAAGATAGTGTTATCGAACAAGTAGTTCAAGATTCTAAGAAAATGTTATCGGAACACTTATCCAAAACAACAAAAATAAGGTCCCTCACGGAGTTAGCTCGTGAGTCTGAAGAAATGTCTCATCAAGAAAACCAATTTACATCACAAATGCCAAATACCGTACAGGATAGCATATCCAAACATCAAATAAAGAAACGGTCTGTTTTAGACGACTTTTTCGATGATAAAACAGCTTCAATTTCAACCATTGACAGTGGTATAACTGATCGTGATAGCATATCTCACACTTTAGTGCATGGAAGTAGCTCTGAAGATGTATCAAAGGAAATCAGTTTGGAAGAGAAGTACAGTTTTGAGAGCACAGAAAAAAGTGAAAAGAAGAAAGTTACTGAGAAAGAACTCGACAAAACGTCTACTTATGATAGCAGTTATCCAGAGTCACTACAATCGATTAGTAGCCACAAACAAGATCATGACTTATATACCAGCGAAGAAGATTCGCTTACCTTAAAAGAGTCTGCTGTTGAGAAGCCTCACAGTAGGGGACAACAAACGGGCGTGCAAACTGAAGTAATTTCTCCTAAGGAAGAAATTCTACTTTCAGAAGCATCGGACTCTGGCTTACATAGTATACCAACAGACACCGATCGCGCATCTGATATTGTTGATAGTTCTTTCACACAAACTATGAAAGACAGTGCAACTCATCTCGTAGAATCAATTCATAAAGCTTTTGGAGATGACACGGTTCAACAAGGTATTAAAACGGAAAGTTTAGAATCCCTTATAGTAAGATCAGACATAGACAGAGTATCTACACCACCAACAGTTCCTGTGAGCCCATTGCCAAAGACACCAAGCAGTTTCCAAGATGTAAAAGTAAGTGAAGGGGTCCAAAGCGAACTTTCATATGACAAATCAGATGGCAGCGAAGAAACAATTACTAAAATTGTGCACGTAGGTGAAGATATACTTACACAAAAAATTTCAACATCAACTGAAAAAGTCCCTAAAATTTCTAAAAGATCTCTTCCTGACGATGAGCATAGCGAATCAGATCTTCTGACCTTAATGCAAAACGTAGGAAAAATTAAAACTGAAACTGACACTGTTACGAAAATAATAAAAGAAGGCGAAAATGTGGTAACTCAAACAATAACTACAGTCACAACCAAAGAAATAATATCACGTGAAGATGGTACGCCCCAAAATGTTAAGACTACTATAGAGACAACTACGCTCAGCAAAGGACCTGATGGATCAACGACGACAACTACCGATACACAAACCTTACTATCTGAATGTTCTTCGAGTCTTAGGTCTACGTCACAAATGGACCTATATACAAAAGACACTAAAGTTGAAAAAGATCATCTTGAAACTTACAAAGAAACATCTGGAACAATAACCGATTTTCAATTAAAAGACTTAAGTGATAAAGTTCAAGATCATGAGTCTTCCTTTATAATCAAAGACTCAACCGATTCTTTTGTAAGTGAAACTGATGATTCTGATGATAACATTGAAGATACCATCATTGATACAGATGTAAGTAAAAAGATTATTAAAGAAAATAATGTTGATGTCGTTGAGACTATTACAACAACGACCAAGAAGGAAACTATGCGCATTAATGAACATAAAAAAATATTGAGAACAACAGTTGAAACTAATATCTCCAAGGAACATCCAGATGGTTCAAAAGACGTTCAAAAGAACGTAGAAGTGAAAACTGAAGAGTTGCTTTTAGACTCCAGTAGTAATCTTGACAAAATTCTTAGCGAATATACTGTAGTTGATGAACCTGAAGAAACTGTGACGACAAAAACAGAGGAAATAAAGCAAGAAAGTCTAATTATCAAACGAACAATAGTATCTAGAATAGTTAAGACTAAATATGCGGATGATAAACTAATCCCAAGAAAACTCAAAACGGTTACGGTCATTACTACCACTGACAGTTACCCTGATGGTTCATCTCGTACTAAAGTTGACACTAGCACATCTTTAACAGACATCGAAGTTGAATCTGTGGAAACTCCCGAGTTACAAGATTTTACAGAAGTGGAAGACAAAACTGAAGAATCTGAAACTCATGAAAAAACAGTCATTATTAATGGAAAAAGTGCAATGCAAACTGTAACCATAACAACAACAAAAGAAATATTAAGCAATAAAGATAAATCTAAGAAAAAATTGAAAACTACGATTGAAACCATCACAGAAACAATGTTGCCTGATGGCATGACAGAAGTAACGAAAGATGTAAAAGTTTCTGTTTCTGACTATGAGATCGATTCTTTAGAAGAAACTTTAGAAGGTTATGAACCTGCAGATGAACCTCAGGAAGATATAAAAACAGAAATAGAACTTGTGACGGAAAATGGAATACTGATAAAAAGAAAAATTGTTGTCACAACAATCATCCAGCAATTTATTAATGTTTTGGAAAAAACAAAACGAACTCAGACAACAGTTAAAACTGTAACTGAGGATGAACATCCCGATGGATCTGTAATCACAAAAACAAGTGAAAAAATTTCATTAGTGGATGAACCTCTCGAATACACTGTAAACGGTTTTCATAGCGAAAATGATGATGGAAAAATAACAGAAATTATTGCTTCTCCTAAGCAAGATCGGGCTATCGAAAGTGTTAAGCCAGTGCAACAAGAAAAAATAATGATTGATGACTCTGAAAAAATTTATGTGGCTTTGCAAGACTTAATTCCCTTTGGTGAACCAGAAGAAAGTGAAACTACAGAAACAGAAGAAATTAAAGAAAAAGAAGTCTCTTTAAAAAGGATAATTGTAACAAGGATTGTCAAGACACGTTATCAAGATACTCATGGCCAGTTGCAAAAACTTAAAACTGATACAATTGTTACCACTACTGATAATTATCCAGATGGTGCTATTAAAACCAAAGTAGAAAGCAGTACAGCTATTACAGATTTAATTGATGCTGTAGAGTCTGATGAAGAAGGTCTAGAAGGATTTGAGTCGATCGGAACACCTAAAGAAGATGTCACATTCAATGTTGAAACCATCAAAGAAAATGGTATAGTCATCAAAAGAAAAATAACAGTCAAAACTTTTATCCAGGAATACAATAACTTTTCAGTCAAGTTAAAACGAACTAAAACTACTGTTATAACTATCACGGAAGACGAGCATCCGGATGGTTCTGTTATAACAAAAACTAATAAGACTATTTCAATTATGGACGAAAATCTCGATACACCTTCTCCAACCGAAGATAAAGTTGAAGAAAACGCATCACCCAGTGAAAGCAGTAATATAGAGACAGTGCTTAAAGAACTGTGCCCTGAACGCGAGTCAGAAGAAAGTGAATCAACGCAGGTAGAAGAAATAAAAGAAAAGGGTATCTTAATAAAACGAACGATCACAACAAAGGTCATAAAAACAAGGTTCTCGGACAGCAAAGGAATCGTAAGAAAACTTAAAATGGTTACTATTGTTACTACTGCAGATCAATATCCTGATGGTTCAGTACAAACAACCGTTGACACAAGCACATCAGTTAGTGATATAGAGAGTGATGATGTGGTCCAATCACAAGATTTGAAGGAATTTTCATTGGAAGATAAAACAGTTAGCGTTGACACTCAAGAAAGATTAACCATTCAGAATGGTAAGGAAGTTAAGCAGAAAATTATCACTACCACAACTAAAGAAGTATTATCATCTATTGACGGATCAAAGAAAAAAATAAGGACGACTATAGAAACTGTCACTGAGTCATTACTACCAAGTGGACTTACAGAAGTTACTAAAGACGTAAGAATATCTGTGTCAGATTATGGAATGGAAACGTTTGACGAAAACCTTACAGGATTTACTGCTGTAGGCCAACCTGATGAACACACTTCTTCAGATACAGAGACATTGGTTGAACATGGATTAACTATAATTAGAAAAACTACTGTCACAACTATTCGACAAGAATTTGAGAATCTCTCACTTAGATCAAGAAAAATTAAAACAGCAGTAAAAACAGTAACTGAAGATGAATATCCTGATGGCACTGTAATTACTAAGAAAAGTGAAAAGGTTTCCATTGCTGATGTATTTCTTAAAACACCAGCAGAGTCACAAGAAGATACGGAACCCCCAGAATCTTATATTGATGACAATGAAACTGTTGAAGATACTACAGTGGACTCAGATGTCAAGAATGAAGTAATACAGCAAGGTTCAATTTCAATCAGGCGAACGATTACAACAAAAACCAAGCGTGAAACTTTATCTAGTATAGATAAAAATATAAAACGAGTACGCACAACAGTTGAGACCACCACTGTTGACGAATATCCAGACGGCTCCACCGAAACAACAAAAGATGTTAAAATTACAATTTCAGAATTCCAAAAAACATCTGATAGCAATTTACAAGCTGCACTACAAGGACTAACAAGTACTGGAAAAATAAAAACTACGGTAGATAAAAAAACTAATATAGTTTCTCAGGAAGGTGAAAGAATAACGCAAACAATAACAACCTACATCACAAAAGAAGAGCTTAAAAATAGTGATACTAATGAAATTGCTGTTAAAACAGTAACAGAAACAATAACAGAAAACGCTAAAGACAACGGGTCAGTAGAAACTACTAAAGACCTTCGAACACAGATAACATACTTACCGATTGGAACAGGGCTAGACGATTGGTCACCTGAGGAACTAGAAGAAATTGAAAAACAACCAGTTGCACAAGAATCAAAGCCAGTGTTAGACGATCTCCCGTTGCAACAAAAACTAGAACCAAAATCAGAATCTAAGCCGAAAAAACAAAGATCTCCTGTTGGAGAAATAACAACTGATACTGACACATTCACAAAAATAATCAAAGAAGGTGAAACCGATGTAACTCAAACTATCACTGTCGTTACTACTAAAGAAGTGATCAGTCCTGAAAAGGTAAAAATCACAGTCGAGACCACCACTGTAAGTAAAGGCAGTGACGGTGTTACAAAAACAACAAAGGCTACAAAGACGACCATTTCTGAGTTCAAGGAAGAATTCGAAGAAATTGTAGATACTGGTGAGAGTGAGAAATCATTCTCAAAACTCTCATCGAAGACTGGTGATATGCGTAGCTCTTCAGCTACCAGCGATGATTTTGATCATCCCGGAATTTCATCGCCACCTTCCGATATAAGCTCTAGGGGATCCAGAGCTGCGACTCACGTGTGGGGTACAGAGAGCAGCGGCATGTATTACAGCGATGACGACGGTCCGGGCAGTCCCAGCAGCACAAAGTCTCAAGTCGCACACTCTCCGAGATCTAATCTCAGTTTCGAACTAGATACTAAGCATCAAGACGCCCAAGACTTGATCTATGATAAGCACGACCTCAGTTCATCGTTACTTCACAGAGACCCGATGTCGACGTCCATTTACGGACAACTTCCAGAAGATGACTCTGCCACGTCTTCCACACATTCCGAACTTAAAACTGAAATACATGCGGTGGACAAATCTGTTAGCAAATTGACTGAAGACTTTTTGAAACATGAAAAATCAAAATCAGAACACATTACATCAACGACCTCCAAATCTGACTCATCTTTTCTCAAGGAAGCCGATGAACATTTCGAAAAAGCGATCGAGGAACATAAAAAAGTGAGCGGCTCTGATGTTATTTCAAACATCACAGCTAAATATGAATTCGATAAGTCGTCTCACTCGAGTTCCCACCACACGTCATCAAAGGAAGAGAGCACGATCACCCTAAAAGATCTAAAAACAGAAACTAAAAAGGTTACAGAATCTGGCTTATCTTCAACTAAAGAGTCGAAATTCGAAAAACGAGAACAAACGACGGAATCTCGTTCGAGCAAGGATCCCATCGAATCTTGGGGCAAGCCTTTAGGACTGCCAAGTCCAATAATGCCTCCTCAGGACGGCAAGAGCACTCCTAAGAAGCAGGCGGCTACCTCCGCTGTATTGAATAAGAACAAGTTAAACCAAGAGAAGAGCAAGGAAGTGAAGAACCGCGCAGGAGAGTCTCCGAGCAAGAAGAAAGGGCCTGCGCCCGTGTATATGGAGCTAACCTACGTCCCTCACCACGGCAACTCTTACTATTCAGCCGTGGAGTTCTTCAAGCGGGTCCGCGCTCGATACTACGTTTTCTCCGGAACAGAGCCCTCAAAAGAAATATACAACGCATTGTTGGACGCCAAAAAGACCTGGGAGGATAAAGATTTAGGTGAGTTCACCTTCATTTACGCCATTCCATAATTTAACCTTTTCTACTATCTCAAATTGAATCTCAGTCAGTATTTATCATATCATTTAATATTTTCAAATATACATAATTATGTTTTGATATATATCTAAACATAATTATATAGCAAAAGTTGAGTCGTTTTGACTTTCGAGCCCTACAGGTGTAGGTGAAGGCTAATTCGCGCTTGTATCGAAAGATTTGTAGGTTGTATAGGATAGTGCCAACATTCAAATATTGCCACAGGTAGTAACGTAATGTTAATTATTATTTTCAGAAGTGACTATAATCCCTACATACGACACCGACGTGCTGGGCTACTGGGTGACGGAGAACGAAGAGGCGCTAGAGAAGTACAAGATCGACCTGTCTCCTTCCGCCTCGCGCTGCACCATCAACCTGCAGGACCACGAGACCTCCTGCGCCGCGTACAGACTCGAGTTCTAGGTGTCGGGTCTATTTGTAGCCTTCTCATCGAAGAAGTAACCTCGCAAGCCACGCTCGGTGCAGGAACAAGGTTATTGTTGTAGGAAAAAAAATAAGGCTGTGATATGAATGAGAGCACCGAGCTGGAGAGGGCGCTTCTCCGCATGAGATAGTTCGCAAATAGATGAAAGACTTTGTGATAATTGAATTGCAAACGACAGACTGCTATTGAGTTTGATAAGTCGTAGTTATTAAAGATGGTATTCGATTAGTGAAGTGCTGGTGTTGTGCGCGCGACGCCGCGCCTCCGCAGAACATTCCCGAACAGTGTCCTCGACCGCATCCAGTTTAATGTCAATATCCAACTCGACCTAAGAACAGAAACGTCCATTTTTTTCTAAACTGTTTTCTAGTAGCTTCATTAAAGTACTTACAATGCCATTTAAAAATATATTTCAGATGACATTTTAAAATTTGGTCTTATACAAAACAGTAGTGCTTTTATACTCGATATTTAGCGTAACCAGTCCATTTTGTTTAGCCAAACACCGCTTTGTGTAATGTTTATCAAAATTTTTGGATAAAATTATTTTGCTAACGCATTCGTGAGTTTTGAATATAGAAATGTAAAATTTTAGATAGCACGGCGAAGATTTTGTTGTTAGCGTGAACGCTTAGAAGGACGTTATCGAGAAGACCTATGTCAGACGACACCTACGACAGTGTGAAAAAGATCTGGAAAGATATACTTTTTATGATGAAAGTTTAAATAAAATTATATTTAAAAACAATTTGTCTTATAAAGACGCTCTTAAAGATTATAATGTCCCTCGACAAGCTAGTGCCGCTTGCGCTAGCTGTAATTTAACAATTGTCCGACGTGACGAAAATTATTACTACTTATTAGTACGATTCTAGAACGACAAAGATGACTCGTCTCTTATACTTACATTGTGATAAAGATAAGATACAGTTTAAAGGAATTCAAATGAAAACTTGGATTTGTTCGACTTGAGCTTAGATACGTGCAATTTCAAAACAATAGATGGTGAGGTCGACCGTCGAAGTGGGAAGCACAAACTGATGTAAACAACATTATTTACAGCAACTGTGATATGAATATGAGAATCATTTAAATATTCCTGCGCTTTTAAATTTTTCTTGTAAGCATAACACAGATTCTGTAAACGAAATGTAGAGAATTTTGGAAGACGGTCGACCCTGATAGAATCCAACGGAGTGATCTCTGTTTTTCTAGATCAACACTGAGCCTAAAACGATAGAGAGCTTAAACCAGTAAAATTAAATGTTTTAGTAGATCTATTACAAATTGATCGTTCTATTTACCTTTGTTTAAGTTACTTGCTTGTTGCGTCGAAGATTTAGTATAACATAGTTATAATACGTGTTACGATAACTTTACTCATTTCCAAAAGTATGACAAATCTTATATGAATCTCTATTTATATTTTGTTTTGATTACAATTTTATTGGCACTACGATGTTTTCGGTCCGTTGTTGAATTTTGATTTTGAAATTTCTAGTCGTAACGACCCAAATACTTGTGAAGACGTTTTAGTCATTATTCGTTCCTATTCGAAATGTTTTTGAGCATTTTGTTTTTTTTTTACAATTGAATTATCTATACTGACCCCTGATGTAATATAGAATCTAAAGGTACTCCAGTAGTTGAATATTGTTGTTTTACAGTACAGTTTCTTTCTATAGTGTGATGCGAGAATGTGATAAGGGTGAGAAGGAATTCATCAAGTAACCTAACATCTTAGTGCGTAAGCTATAACGATCAAGCTTTCCTCCAATTATTATGATGCGTTCTTTTGTTATTTGCCAAACTATCACGTGGGAGTTTTGAGTCAATTAATTTTAAGTCATCAATAGAATTAAGCCGATTATCACCTACATCGCTTTCTTTGCCAACATCTTCCTTAATATAGTGAAACAGAGCGATATGATTCGTAACTTCTGAAGCACCAGCACAATCTAAAACATTTAAAAATAAACTAAAAAATATACTTAAACATAAAACATTAAAGTAATATTATTATTTATATACTTATTATTTATTTTTATGTATTTATACAACTGTGTAATGTATGATTGATTCTTTTTACATAGATTTATAAACATTATTATTGATATAGTATGTGTTAACGTGTGTATTGGTGTGAGCACAATAAATTATGGTTTTTATGTAAATTGCTTTAAGTAGTTGGAGGGGACTAAACAGGGATCGAGTAATATCTTCGGAGATTGGATCGGCGCCGGTGTCCATCTATGATTATATAGTTTTAACTTTTTCTGATTAAGAACGGCCTTTGCTCTGTCATCTTCCATTCCGAGGCCCTCCTCGCGAGGGTTGCCTGGCCCTCCGAAGGACGGCCTCGCTATTTCTAAGAGATACTCTTCCATATTCCCTAGACTTTATGCGCCGGTGCCGGTCGGGCTTACAGTGAGATTGTCATGGCTTTCGTTACTTGCGCGAGGCTTACATCCTCGAACGAGTTTACTATTGTATTTTATAGCTAGAACTCTAATTAATGCATATTATTAGGAATTATAAAATGTTATTAAATTAAGTATTGTATCAGCTTAGTGAACATCAATAGCTCTGAGAAATAAATCATTATAGAAATTATTAAATGTTGTATTCTTCTGCCGTGGCGTCACTAACTCACTCAGTTGTACTAACTTTAGTTCATCTATAATATAACCCTAGTTATCCTCTATGTTATTGTATTAACTATACAATATAACACTTATTTTTTTTAACTTTGGTTTTTAACTAACTTTAAAAAGTTACCATAGAAAACCTCATTAAATATGTTACTTAACTGTTATGTTACTTAACTCACATTCAAGTCAAATAAAGGTAATGCCAAAGGCACTTTATTTTTACGTATAGATTTCGTTACGCAAAAAACTGCTTACTGTAAAAATTCAGTTTGATTAAGTAATGCAAAAAGCACTCCATAATCAAAATATCACAACTTTTTACAGAATTTCTCAGTAAGCATGTATTTTGTTCGAATTTCATCATGGTAGAGAACGGTAGTGGTGTTATTTGTTTAGATAGGTAGGTCTCCAGTGTGTAAAGCTTATGTGGTGCTAACAACTGATGTACTGGGCGACATTATGGAAATTGCGTTTCCCATGTAAATAATGACGAAAGTTGCTACGTTTCGACTAACAGATGGCGCTATTTTATTATTTTAATTCGATGTAAAATTTAT
This sequence comes from Peribatodes rhomboidaria, assembly GCA_911728515.1. Classification (NCBI taxonomy): domain Eukaryota; kingdom Metazoa; phylum Arthropoda; class Insecta; order Lepidoptera; family Geometridae; genus Peribatodes; species Peribatodes rhomboidaria. The sequence continues at coordinate 1,244,490 of OU452181.1, read as the reverse complement.
CGTCATCGTCCTTACTTGCCACAACTTAATTACAGTCAACCTTAAAGATTTGATAAAACATTTTTTTTTTTCTTACTTTATTAATCAATTTGATGACATTGGTAAGCATATTTTGAAATCGTCATTGTTTACTTGAGGAACAATTGTAACACGCTTAATGGTAAGTAAGACTGATCGATGGTTTTCTTTATTTTTGTTAAAATTTCTGGTTAACAAGTAGATAGCATTTTCTACATCTTAGTATGCTCATTAATTTTCAAAAAAATGTTTAATAATTTAAATAATGATGAAGCTCGTACACTGATATGTAATTATTTACGTATTGTGTAATTTTAATTAAAGAAATAATGTCATTATGCATTCATTGTATCAGTCACATCGTATTCTCCATTCAGCGTGTTTGGTGGAAATGTATGAATCATTACAGTAATAAAAACATTAAAAATATCAGATGGCTATAATTTAACACCCTCTAGCAAAGACGGCGATTTACTGACGTTTTCTGATAGAAACGTACTCGAAACGTAGATATAAAAACAAAACGATATTTATAATTATATATTATTAACTATAATAAAAATATTATAATGTATTGTATGATCTAGTATGGCAGATATTTTATTGATAGTTACTAAACAAATACCTGAAGGTAACAAAGAATGAAGGAATGGGAAAAGCCAGTAAAATGATATTTTTTTTTTTTGTCAAAACATTTATTTGCGGAATCACAATATTTTAAACGCAATATATCAAACAATAATAATAATCACATTCATTTTTTTCTTTAAATAGTTTGTCAAAAAATAGCACAATAACTTTGTAATTATAGTCACAATAAATAGAAGTTCAAACTTTTACTTCAAAAATATAATTATGTATAATGGTTTTCTATACCTATTTCTAAAATCTACTGCTTTGGAATGTACAAGTAATCACAATATTTTATCACTAGCTTATTATTTTAAATTTACTTCACAATAATTATTGCATTACCATAATACATATTACTAATAGTTATACTATATTGAGTTATCAAATTGTATGGCAATTTAATTGTACTTAGATAATTATCTATTACTCCACAGTCAGTTACAGAAAATTATACTTGGCCTTTTAAATAATTAAACTTGGTGACGGGTATTAAGGTATTAAGTCGGAAATAGGGTAAGTAGGTACTCACCATTTTAAATAACTTTTACTGAAGCACAATCCCTGAAATCGCGAAAAAATCAGGTGCTCGTTCCATACGTTTGCGACCCAATTAGCATTAGCGAGCGAAGCGATCATGCTTCAGCTTAGACAAAAATACTTTTGTATGGGCGAATGCCGTCATTTGCGATCTTTGTCTTTCTCTACAGTTCACACTTCATAACCGACTCTGGAAATTTTGCAAAATTGCAAATTATTTATTAGGTAATCATTTCAATCATTATTTTGAAATATTTCCAAAAACTTTCGACAAAAAAAATCTAAACAATTATTGAGCCTGCTCACAAATGTCACGAGAGTCGGTCGAAGGTTTCGACCTGCAGAGGAGGACAAACGTCAGCCGTGAGGTCCACTGCCCACAGATCCACTAGTGATAAATGTCAATGGCATTTTACTATGGAAATGCAGATATCTTTTTTGTGATTTCGGGCTTGGTCCATAGTAAAGTTACTACAGAATGATGAGTACTAAGACTCGTTTTCGGCTAAGTACTGTTTACCTTATGACCCGTAACCCAGTATACTTATCCACGTAAATTACGTAGGTACATAGAAAAACTACTAGACTAGATTATAACAACTCTCAAATTGATTTAAATTATAATTATAAGAAACACTTGATAGACAAATATATAATAAATTTATATAAAATATTAATGGCAGGAGTAATAACACTTATTATTATGTTTTACAAGATATACATTTACACTAAATGCATAAGAGAGTAGCAAAGTATAGTAAAATCTAAAAATATTGACTTTAAAAAAGCTTGAATAATCTGAGTAATTTACGGAAACCACTCAGAATATACAAATACAGAATAATATACATAGTTAACAATAAAGAACAAAAGAAAAATGTAAAACTATCTACAATAGAAATAACTATTGTTACAGTTCAACGGAAGACAACAATTTAAACCATATTTACCTTCTAATTCCTCATTTTACTAATATCAACGTCTGCTCGTGTACGTAGCTAATTATAATTAAAAAATAAAGCCAAATTGGTTAATGAGCACATCCAAAGATGGCTTATCAAAGCGTTCATTGGAAATGCGCAACCTGATCGGAAAGTATTATGATCGAAGGGACTAGGTAGTAAACAGTAGGAAGCTATTAGAACACTAAAAGCTTGCTAGTCTTCACAAAAAAACATGTTTAGGGTCACCGAAGTTAGCATGTTATCACTAGACTAATGAAAATGACCATTGGAACTCACTAATATGACCATGACCATCACAAATTTATTTCACGTATTTGAAAGTCTGCTTGCAAAAATAAAATTATACCTACAAGTACGCGCTTGCTTACAGAAAGCTCATTCTTGTCAGAAGTACATTCTCACTAGGAGCAGGTGCTCATCGGAAGCACACGCTCACCGGACGCACACACCATAAACAAACACCTCCCGCAAAACACACACACACACACACAAACGCCGGAAGCATGCGCACGCCCGAAGCACGTGCACGTCAGAAGCAAGTGTTCACCGGAAGCGCATGTCGTCCGGCTTGCGTATGAAGTAGGCGACGCGGTCGAGCGGCACGCGGTACTCGTGCATCCAGCGGTTGCCCTTCCGCAGCGAGCCGTCGATACCGTCCAGCCACAGCCCCGCCGGGAGGTACACTGGGGAGAGATATAACAGAGGAAAAAATCAGTAACAGCCTGACTTAAAATAATTTATTATTAAATTATTAAAAACAAGAGAGTTATAATAAAAGCTTGCAAAAACAGGGATTGTAAATTTGATCCCTACAATCCTAAATCATTTTACCTGTTCATCTTCATCCCACCTAATAAATATATTTTTTTGTATTTCTTGTGCTTTAAATTGCACTTATTTCTTTCATTTAGTTTTCTGCTACTATCGTCAACTCAACCAACCAACCTGATTTTTCCACCTCCTTCCCACCAGCTCCCTAGCAACTTTACATGTAATTTTTGGAAACTTCTTATCGACCGAGCGACCGTTAGCGAGTGAAGCGTCAATGTTTCAGCTTCAGCAATAATGCTTTCCGGTCGGCAAACATCTCATATATGTATTTCATATGACTGTATTGACTGACTCGGTGGCTCAGTTGGTAGTGAACCTGCCTTCTGAGCTTGGGGGTGTGGGTTCGATTCCCACCTAGGGCAAACATTTATGTGATGAACATTTGTGCTTGTTCTGTCTGGGTGTAAATATCTATTTAAGTATGTATTTAAAAATATCTAAGTATGTATATCAGTCTCTGGCAGCCATAGTACAAGCTTTGCTTAGTTTGGGGTCAGGCGACCGTGTGGAAGTGTCCCGAATTTATTATTATTATATGTCCGGCTTCTGTCTGTCCGTCTGTCTTTCTCTACAAGTCGCATTTCTCAAACTGACGCAGGCCGCGAGGTCTTCAGCTCACAGAACCACTAGTCATAACTGATTTGAACTTGAATTGAATAGATCCAGCTTACCTTCTCTCATGAGCTGTCCCTGCGCCAGCACGGGCGCGACGACCAGCTCGTCTCCTACAACGAACTCGTCCCGCACGAGCAGCGCCGCGTCCGCGCCGCCCGCCAGCCACAGCGGCCGGATCAGGGGCAGGCCTTCCTCTAGCGCTTCACGCTTGAACTTCAGGAGGAGCGGGGTCACCTGGGGAAAGACAAGGCATTCGGTATATCATGAACAATTTGCAAAACAAACAAACGATAACGGATGAACTAAACGAGCGATAGTGTGGCTTTGCGCACAGCCAACGCAAGGTAAGAAAATGTAGTATACGAGTACTAAAGAAGATGAGTTTTTTGAATGATTTGATTTGATGAGGTTTTTGAAGTCGAGATTGGAGGGAATAGAGGGAAGAAGAAGATAAAAGTGAAGAAATCTAAACCCACTACCATGTGAGAAACATCGTTGGGAAGAGAGAGATAGATAGTGTGGCTTTGCTAACCGACTTACATGTTTCTGCCTCAGCAAGGTCAAATTCTTCGCAATCTCCAACACTTTCTCGTCGTTGTATTTACTCGGCAGGTGGGTAAACTTCATAACTGGCAAGAACGTCGCCATCTGCAACCATCTAATATACAACTCCCTTTCCGGCAACTCTATTCCGTTCTCTTGTGTCGTATTCGCTGGTTCCAAAATCCCTTTAGAAGAAGGCAAGAACTGTTCGCTTCCAGGCCAGTAGATGTCTCCTCCCACTGCTCCCGGCATTATGAAAGGAAAGCCGTTGATTCCGTAAGTCAGCATTGTTGGTATAATGTTGCCCAAAGCTTCCCATGTCGATTCAAATGCAGGCAGCGACACAAATATCGGTGGGCGTGGCAAGGATATCGCAGAAGATACCCCTATAATGTTAAGAGTCTTTTCAAAGGTCTTGGTGAAAATTGTTTTGTACTGGTCAGGGTTTATTAAAAGTTTCTCGCATCGGTAGTAGTGGGGCATATCGTAAGCGGTTCCAAGGTCGAAATAGAAAGAGTCGATGTGGTACTCATCGATCACTAATTGGAGTTTGTTTAGTATCCATGGAATGGACCGGTTATTAGTTATGTCCAGGACTCCAGCGCTGGCTAAGGATTTAAACCTGGTTAGCGCTGGGATTCTTCTATCGCTGTTCCTTTCGCTAATTAAAAGTCTTTTTTGAACACATTCGGCGAAGTTTTTGCTTTCAGTGCTGATGAAAGGTTGAACGGTAAACGCAACTTTGAAACCCCGTCTGTGCAACTTGTCAACAGTTTCGTTAAGAGTATCAAATCGAATCTTATCAACTAGAAAATCTCCGATTTCGTTCTGCCAATATTCGTTTATAAGTACATGACCTTGCTTCAAAAATCCCAAACTGATGACGTCTTCGGTATACTTTGCGATAGTTTCAGCTTTCAGTTCATGTTTGAAACGAGGAGCTATTTGCCAGACCGGCTCCGACATGAGAGACTCCAGGGTCTGCATGTCGGCCGGTTTCAACCCGTCCCATAATGGAGAGCTCCGGTGACTGTGGATCGAAGAATGCAAAGATCGCATATCGACAGACGTGCAGATATTATACTTCATTTCAGGATATTCTGTTATCTTATTAGCGAACGCAAACTCGTCGTATTTTGCTTTTAAACATAACTGTTTTCCTCCCTTATTGACGGCAACTTGTAATGGAGTTTCTTCGTCGACTATTAGGGCAGCGCCTTTGGAATTGATGAAGTATCTAGTGACGACGTTTCCAAACTGAGATTTCTGGATATCTCCAGTGATGAAGGGCGTATAGTCTATAGATCCCTGGTTCAGGGGCCAGGAGAGGTTAGAAGACTGCCCGCCGCCGTACCAGTGGACTTTCGTGTCTCCCCAGTCGAAGCAGTCGTTGGGAGTTACATCTGCAAATTTCAAAATAATTAAAATCTACCACCTACTCTACACACAATGCATTGTGAATTGCCTAATCGTACAAGGGTGTTGGTTTATTTGTAGATAGTTGCAAAAATTAATCTTTATTTAATGTGGGTAGTTACAGATTACTAGTACGTTCAACCGCCATCATTTCTCCTTCATTCGTTTTGCCTCTGTGATAGGAATAAGTCGCATCGCTTCCAAGTAATAATAAGGATAATAAAACTAAATCATAGTCATTATTTAAATCCTTAAATCATGTGTTTTAATTACGTCCATACACCTAAAATCTAATAGGTTATGGGCCCAGTGTTCATGTGTGTTAAATTACCTACTGCGTACGGAAAGTGAACGTACAAAGAAAAGTGAAAACTAATAATAATAGAATAGTTGCTATTCTTTCCAAAAATGGAGAATGCAAAGATAAAGCGTAATATCAAGCCTTTTGACGGTGAGAAGTATAGTATTTGGAAGTTCCGAATACGTGCGCTGTTGAGTGAATTGGACGTTATAAAAGTTATCGACGAAGAACCAATATTCCGCAACGATGTGTGGGAGAAAAACAATCGGATTGCTAAAAACGTGATAATCGAGTACCTTTCCGATTCCTACCTCGGTTTTGCAAAAGAAGATAGCTCAGCGAAGGATATTTTGAGAAGTTTAGATGCTTTGTACGAACGTAAAAGTATCGCGACGCAGTTGGCGTTACGAAAGAAGCTGTTGGCGCTAAAACTACAAGGTGATGTACAACTAATAAAACATTTTGCTACTTTTGATGACCTCATTACTGAGTTGCTTGCCGCTGGAGCAAAATTAGACGAAACCGACAAAGTGGCACATTTGTTGCTCACCCTACCTTCAACTTACGACGGAGTCATTACTGCGATCGAGACATTATCGGAAGATAATTTAACTATTGCTTTTGTAAAAACGCGGTTATTAGACCACGAAGTGAAGTTGAAGAACGAATCAGGTGATATGAGCGCAAAAGTGTTGCAAGCAGAAACTAAAAACAACACGTGGAAGAAGAGAAAGTTGGATAGTTCAAATCAGTTCAATAAGTTCAATACAGAAAAGAAGAAGAATTCACAGTTTATAAAATGTCATCATTGTGGACGAAAAGGACATAAACGAAACGACTGTTACTATTACAAAAGAATGTATCAGCAGAAGGGTAACTACGAAAATAAAGAAAGGACAAGGACAGTACAAGCAGTTGAGATAAATCAAAATCAGCCATCAACATTGAATGATTTCTCTGGCTTTGCATTTATGACTGGCGATTATCAAAACGACGAACAAGGAAACAAGATTATGTTTTTACTGGACTCTGGCGCGTCGGATCACATAATAAACAGAGAAGACTTGTTTATTGATTATTCTGATTTATCCACTCCACTAAAAATTTCAGTTGCTAAAAATGGTGAATTTATTTCAGCTACAAAGAAAGGTGCACTGCAGGTTACCAGCAACATGGGTTACCAAGGTACTCTGGAAGGCGTGCTGTTCTGCTGTGAGATCCCCTACAACCTGCTGTCAGTATCTAAGATGCAGCGTGCTGGCTACACAGTTATATTCGACCAGGGAGGTGCCAAAATATGCAGAAATGGTAAAACCATCATGCGAGGTATGTATACTAACAATTTATTTACTGTAGATTTTGTGGCTACCAAAATTGGCCGATCACCCTGTTTCCCAAGCTTGCACTAGTGACAAGAAAAGCTATAAATTGAGGCATCAACGCCTAGGGCACATGAGTAAAAGTAAATTCTTAGAAATAAAACAGAATAAATTGTTCGCGGACATGAATCACATTGATTCAGTAGTGCCGGATGATGACTTATGTGAAGCTTGCATAAATGGGAAACAGAGTCGGCTGCCGTTTAATCAAGCCAAGGACAAAAGTCATATAAATAGACCATTATTTGTAGTTCACTCTGATGTCTGTGGCCCTATCACTCCAACCTCTGTTGACAATAAAAATTATTTCGTGACATTTATTGATGCAGTATACTCATTATTGTGTTGTTTACCCAATAACGTATAAATCAGACGTATTCGCTATGTTTAAAGGTTTTGTTGCAAAAAGTGAAGCAAAGTTTAATTTGAAGGTAGTTAATTTATATTGCGATAACGGTGGAGAGTACTTATCTACCGAAATGAAAAACTACTGTAATGACAAAGGAATTACTTATCACTTGACAGTTCCGAGAACTCCACAACAGAATGGTGTTTCTGAACGTATGATGAGAACAATTACGGAAAAAGCTCGTTCTATGATAAACGGTGCTCAGTTAGACAAAGTTTTCTGGGATCAGGCAGTTTTAACTGCTGTTTACTTAATAAATTTGACACCAACTAAAGCCCTGAAACTTTCACAAACACCATACGAGATGTGGCATAATAAAAAAAACCACAAATAAAATGTTTAAAAGTTTTCGGTTCGACTGTTTATATGCATAATAAAACTAATAAAACAAAGTTTGACGATAAGTCATGGAAAGGTATTCTTACGGGGTACGAACCGAATGGTTATAAAGTTTGGGGCCCTGAATGCGAAAAGTTTGTAGTAGTCAGAGATGTGATAGTGGACGAGACAAATTTAAGTCCAGGTCTTCATCGAAACCTGAAGAGAATATTAAAAATTCTCATGACAAAACTGATAAGGACGGCAGTTCGAAATCAGTGTCAACTAAGTCTCGGAACTCTGACAGTTTTAAATCAGATGGCTCTAAATCTGATGGACATGATGAATGTCCTGCTAAAATTCGCAAATCAAACCATGATGTAGAAGTTAAATCAAAACATAAAAATAATACACGTTCTGATGAGTCATGTATGGGTAGTAGTAAAAATGCAGATATAAAATACTGAACTTAGGAGGAGTGATAGGATCAAAGATAACACCCCAGTATCATATAATGAAATTAATGACGATGATGATTTTTTAATGTGTGCTCAGTCCGTTTTGTGCCAAGTACCAAAATCATTTGATGAAATTAAATATCGACATGATCGAAGTCAATGGGAAAGCGCGATTAGAGAAGAACTAATTCTTTACATAAAAATGAAACATGGACTTTAGTACCACGACCTGCTAATAAAAACATTGTTGATTGTAAATGGATTTTTACAGTTAGAAACGATGAATTTGAAATTTCTCGGCGATTTAAGGCGCGATTAGTTGCCAGGGGTTTTTTTAAAGGATATTTAATGAAAAATTTGAAATGACAGATTTAAAAGAAATAAAATTATTTTTTTGGTTTTAAAGTCACTAGAGAAGGTGATCAGATTATTTTGGATCAAAGTGCATACATCAAAACAGTGTTGACTAAATTGAATATGCATGACTGTAAGCCTACCCCCTTAGAAAATAAATTAAATTCTGATGCATTGAACTCTGAGGAGAAATATAACGCTCCTTGCCGAAACGTTATAGGTTGCCTGATGTATATTATGCTATGTACTCGGCCTGATTTAAGCGTCAGTGTAAATATACTGAGTAGGTACACAAACAAAATTAATAAAGAGCTGTGGCAATGCCTTAAGCGGGTACTGCGGTACTTAAAAGGCATAATTGACCTAAAATTGTGTTACAAGAGATGTAAATACAATAATATTTTGTGTGGGTACGTTGACTCAGATTGGGGTGGCAATGATACACATGACAGGAAAAGTACAACCGGGTGTTTATTTAAACTCTTTGATCAATGCACAGTAACCTGGAATACTAGAAAACAAATGTCAGTTGCAGCTTCCTCCATCGAAGGAAATATGACATTGTTTGAAGCAGTTAGGGAAGCTATGTGGCTAAAATCTTTAGCAGCCAGTATTAATATACACATTGGTAAACCTATTATTATCATTTATAAAGATAATAACGGCTGTATAAGTATAGCTAATAACCCCACGAGTCGCAAGTGATCGAAACATATCGATATAAAGTATAATTTTTCTCGTGGACAGATTGAAAAAAAAAAATGTAATAAAACTAAATTACATTCCCACAGGTGAGCAGCTGGCCGACGCCCTTACGAAGCCGCTACCTAGTGTACTTTTCAAACACTAAGAAAGTAAATGGGTGTGAAAGGTGTATAAATTGTGTAATAGATTAAAATGCTCAGTGTGTACTATGTTTAAAATTATATAAATATAGTATAATATGTATATAAAATGATTTAAAAAGTAATATTACTGCTTATGTTGAATAATTTGAATTACATTTATTTGAATTTTGTGCTGATGAGTTGAATGAAATGGTCTGGTTGGGGTTTTCTGGGTTTTCCCCAATCCTTGCAACGAATGTTGGGCCATATTGTAATCTCCCAGTGAATACTTGGAAGTGTATGTGAACTATTTAGTTGTAGTTTAATTGAATTTATGTTTGTATAAAATAGTAATTGGTGATTAATTTTTGAGAGGGCGTGTTGGTTTATTTGTAGATAGTTGCAAAAATTAATCTTTATTTAATGTGGGTAGTTACAGATTACTAGTACGTTCAACCGCCATCATTTCTCCTTCATTCGTTTTGCCTCTGTGATAGGAATAAGTCGCATCGCTTCCAAGTAATAATAAGGATAATAAAACTAAATCATAGTCATTATTTAAATCCTTAAATCATGTGTTTTAATTACGTCCATACACCTAAAATCTAATAAAGGGCAGATTTAAACATTAATATTTAAATAATTTAGTTTATTTCAGCTACATTTTGAACTATGCAAGTTCTAAAGACACAGAGTCGGATAGCGGTTTCCGGGATCTAGCACCTAGCTCGCAAAGAGTAGTACTCCTTTGTTAAATGGAGGAACTGCACTGTGGATCTCATTCTTTACATCCTCTCATCCTCAAAAGGTTGCGTGACCGGTGACATATTATTGCAATAGTTTTTAGGTTCAGCCACCGATGGTATACGATCATGAACCTTATTTCACAGCAATCGCACAGCGTCATCGGCAGCACCTAATAATCACCGTAATAAGATATTACAGTATTGTCCTAGTATAGTTTTTAGGGTCACTGAAGGAAATTTCAAATCACATGGAAAAACTACATTCATGAAAAGTGGGTATTATAAGGTAACAGTTATTTAAAAGACAAAAATGGCAGGAGCCTTTCACTTCCACCAAGTAGCCATAGCAAGTAGGTACATAGAAATTACCTAGTTGCAAGCAAACACTGGTAAGAGAGTAATCTATTTATTTTTTGAAAAAATAATGCCCCTCAGTTTCTAGCCTGTTCTTCAGAGTAGCTGTTTGCTAGGCTGTTTTTCCGAACAAGGCGGTCGGAGTCTAATAAAAATCTTTGAAATTCATACGTGTTTCTTTGAAAGCAATTGAATAGAAACATTTTGACGTTAACTTTGACTTTGAGTTTTAGTTTACGCACCAGGTCTCAAAGCCTTCCAGTATATAGCGAAGCAGGTAGTGTTGTCCGCCCCGGGGTCGTGCGGAACGCTCTTCAGGTAGAAGCGCAGCGTGTGGAGCCACTCGAGGCACTCGGAGCCGTCGTCGCGCCGGTGCTCCGGCAGACACGGGTACGACTTCACCTTGCCGAGGTCTACGGCTGTAAAATATCATGTTGAGTGTTCATTATTTTTGTGAGTTGCTCTTTCCACACTTGGCGCCCAACCTGACGCTGACGCGTTTACTTAGCGTCTTGAATGTAGTAAAAGCCGATTGAGGCTTAACGTATGATTTACACACAGAGTAAACTAGTTCGGAGTCAGTGGATTCATGTTACATATTTTAATACTCCTGTTTGTGTCAAAATAAACAGATTTATATTTGATTTAGGTGTATTAAATTTTTATTGAGAATTCGATGAAAAAAAATCTCTAAAAATTGCGGCAACTTTGATATTTTTTCCTGGCTAGGTTTTTATTCTATAACTAGCTGCGCCCTGCGGTTTTACCCGCGGTTAAAAAGTATCCTATGTGCTATTCTAGACTATAACCTATCTCTGTGCCAAATTTCATTCAGATCTATTCAGCCGTTCTGGCGTGAAAGAGTAACACACATCCATCCATCCATCCATCCATCCATACATACATACAAACTTTCGCGTTTATAATATTAGTAGGATATTTTAAATTGATAACTAATTTTACTGATTTATAAAGCTATAACTGGCTAATTTTATAATTTATTAAATAATATCCACATTACAACACGATAACACACGCACCCACACACATAATAATAGCACGTTAAAAAAATCTTATAAAAGAAAAGATGACAAAATAACTGACAGACGAGATTAAATCTAAAATCACTAAACCCTCACCTAGACTAGCCTTCAAAATCTCTACATCGTCTTTATTGAAGATCCTGAGCAGCCTCTTCGGTTCGTTGAACTGCACAGTGTCGAAGTACTGCTTGGTGAGAGCCTGCTGATGGTAGAGCACGTACGCGAACCCGACGAAGAAGACTATCGCCAAGAACATGAGAGCCACGAAGGCACGGAGCTTGTAGTCAGTCGGCTTCTTCCGCATCTTTTGGGGGATGCTCTGGAAGATTGAGAAATGCTTTCAATGTCTTGGAGTTCGGGATTTAATTATATTCTAAGTATAGTAGGTACAGCATATTGGAATGTGTGAGGGTGTGTTTTGAAGCTTAGTGGCCAGTAGTGGTGTACAGCAACAGAATGAGTGCAAGAAAGGTGACGACTCCATGTAGAGCCACCTTACCACTGCTGCTAACGGGACCTTCGTCAATTACAAAGAAACTTGCTGACGCTTGTTTCAATATAGGTAGTAAGCGTGTGTGTTAGTAAGTCATCTGCAGTACAAATGAGTCGGATTTCACCACTTAAAGTCACTACCACATTTCATCACATCACATCACATTGTAAAGTTGAAAGTTTGCGAGTATGTGTGTAAGTGTGTAAGAATGTATGTTTGTTACTTCTTTACGCTTAAACGGACGGTATTCTATAAAGTTAGGAGTATCACAATGCAGTCACGGGATAAAAGACTTTAAACAACCACAATTCGGAGCAAATGCTCGTAAAAAGGAAAATCATAAGATAAACTACGCTGTGGTACCAGTAATAAATACCTGTAGCTTTTCTTTGAGTAGACTGGCGAGTGAGTTGACGGACGTGACTGAGTTGCTGGGTGAGTAGTCCTCATCCATGCTGAACTCCGAGCGCAGGCGGCGAGGGGCGCCCGGCTTGCGCCGCGGGGAGCGCAGGGGGGCTCTGGAACAACAGTCATCACCATCATCACCATCGTCACCGTTTATCGACATCTTTCGAAAGCACTTCTATGCCTAGAACAGATCGCGCAATGAAAACCCGCCAGTTGTCACACTAGTTTTGTCACACAACCCAGGCACTTAACAAACTTAGGTTTATTGGGAGTAGCCATTGGCTGCCGAAACACCGTTTTCACTAGTTCGGAGTCAGTGGATTCATATCATTTGTTGTACTTATTGTTCGTGCCCTAATAAAAATATTTGATTTGAGCTTGTTATTCTTTTTCGCGATGCAGACTGGCGGAATTTGGCGAGTGATCCACGGTCGCGAATAAGATGGGGAGATAATTTCCTCAGAATGGGCTACCACAGGTTAACAAAAAAATATTCTTTGTGCTCCTAAATATTTGTATGGACAATAAAGTTTGTCTGCCTATCCTTGATTTTGGCACTGCTTGCGTGTCGCAGATTGTTCGTCCCACTGAGGAGGCCGCTAAGGACAACACAGCGGGCAGCCGCTCCGCTACTTTGACGGTGGAAGGACAATGGCAGGGTGGTAATACGACACAAGTTCTAAGGCCAAGGCCACCATTATTGTTATAAGAGTACGAAAAAAAGGTATTAGACTACAAAACAAAAAATACCATTGATAAATTTATGGACTAGTACATTAATCTTGTTGTATTTTACTCTATTGTCAAGTTTGTGTTGTTTTGTTTTTTTTACTTTAGTTAAATTTTGTTAACTGCTGAAATTTTTAAACGAAGTTAGAAATATAAGATAGTAAGATAATATGTTTTTAAGATATATGTAGTGGATATTTTCTTCGGTAACAACGAATCATTTGGATACTATTTTAGTCAATCATAATTTATAAAACAAAACTTAAAAACCGACTTCCCGTCATCCATGTGTTTCAAGACATTTTTTTATATTTTAAAAATTGCTTGACTGATTTCAATAAAATATTTATTGGACCACCTCTTAAGTACCTACTACCAAACATTAAAGAATTATTCAAATCGATTCACAATTGGTAGAGTAATCGAACATACATAAAAAACCTCAAATTGAGAACCTCCTCCTTTTTGGAAGTCGGTTAAAAATTTGGTATTAGTATAGGAGCGTCTGGAGCTCCATTATCTGAAGCTGATAGCTACATTAAAATGTAGAGTACATAACTGCCTACTAAAATATTTATTGACCACACCTGTTTATCGTCGCTTATAGCAGGAAAGTTGGTAGTCAGACTTATTCGCAAAAAAAAAAATACCAACCTGGAAATTCATTAGTAACAAGACCTAAAATATTTTGAAATTATTACAGATCGACCAGGCCCCACGATCCACCCCCTCCCCCCCCCCCCCCTCCCTTACAATGCAATACCTTTCCATTGCATTGCATGCAATTTTTGACCGACTTAAAAAAAAGGAGGCGGTTCTCAGTTCGTCTGTTTGTTTTTTTTTTACATATGTTACGCAATTACTCCGCCAATTATGAATCGATTTCAATGATTTTTTTTGTTTGGTAGATCATACTTTAGAGCCGTATAATTTTTATCGACATCTTTCAAGCAGTTTTTAAAATTTCAAAAAAGGTCTAAAATTGTTTTCATGAATGACGGGAAATCGGTTTTTTAAGCTTTGTTTTTATATTACTAAGTTTGAACATGAGCAATATTGGTCCAGGGACCCTATTCGGAGATTTGAGATTTTCATCTCATCTTTCTTCATCCTTGTTGCTCTCGTTCGAAACATCATAGGTGTGAGAGTGACCAAGATAAAATCTCATCTCATCTCACGCGCAGGAATAGCCCCCCTGATGTTGCTCTGAAGTCATCTATATGTTCCAAACACGTAGGGGTCGTGGGTCGAAAGGACACGATTCTCGGCGAATAACTAGCTAATATACTGCTCGGCGCGAACGTGCTCGGCCTGCAGTACGTGACCTTCCAGCAATCTCCAGGAATTGGCTAGAATGTGTAAACGACCACGCATCCAGGTGTCAATGCGGTAATGAGGAAGCTGGAAACAGCACGCTCGGGAAGGTCAAATCACTGTACCTGGAGCCCCACGTTTTTAATGACGGCCTACCAACAAATTTGGACAGTTTTGCTAAAAAGTGTCGTAATGGTTCTTGGCATTTTTGGATGAGCAGAAATATTCAAACAACGTTATGACGATTTTTTTTTTATTAATCGTCACAAGTGTTAGGACGTCGTCTGACGTTTAGATTTCTTTAAGAGTTTTATTATAAGTTAAGGAAGTAATTATCAAAATTCTTAACCGATTAACGCTCCTCCAATTCTACTAACCAATCGTTTTTAAATTGCTAATGAATTGTTCTAAATTGACACTTGTTGTATGTCAAAAACTATAAGTGTCAAAATTGTAAATTTTTGATCAATTTAGAAACAATTACATAATAGAATCGAAGGCTTGATTTCGTGCATAAATATTTAAATTTAATAAAATTTTCAGCATCAAATACCAGAATAATTACCATTTAAAACTTTCCTAGAAATTGTGTAGCCATAGCCCCCAAACTAGACATAAATATATCTGTGTTTTAGTGGGTACAATTCATCGTGATACAATTATATTTATTTTTACATTTATATTGTATGAAATACTTAAACAATTACAAAATTATTTGGTCAGGTATAGGTAATTTAGATACTGTATACCAATATTATAATACTGTAAAACCAAAGCCTTTTTTAGTGTTGTGTATACAGGGTTATAGGTAGCTCACCAAAAACCTCTTAAGGATTCATTGTACTTATCAATATGAACAACTTTCACAATATAATGGGGCGAACACTAAAATCACGAAAAAAAATCTGCTTTTCCATACAAAAACTTTATTGGCCTGAGACGAAATGCATGGAAATTCTTAAGAGGTTTTTGGTTACTACGTGCGCCGGCGCCGAGAGTTACCTAAAACCCTGTATAGTGTGTGACCTACTGTCCTTTCTAAATTGTTTGTTTATAATTTCAAATTATATTTAAATTATATGTTAGAAGGTCAGAAAGTTGTTTGTGACGTAGGACACTTTATTTCCAAACTTACGGTTTTTATTACGATGTAGGTAAAGCCGCGTGCGCAGCTAGCGGTTCAGTCTATTAAGGCCGAGACTGGCTGAAACCGAACCTCGTAATGTATCGATTACGCGTATGGTTTTGCCGTAACAGTTCGCCGTATCAATTCAACGAGACGAGCCGCGAGCACGCGAGCACGCGAGCTTTTCGGCACCTTGACTCGTGGCTCAGAGCGAGCGCGCTTCAAGAAAGAGCCAACAGGCTCGGCTCATTAAATTGATACGCCAACACGATATGTTATACGACAAATCGTTATCAGTCAGATCCCGCCTTCAGATCTCTGTTCGAGATCATCAAGAAAGCAATGAGCCCTGCTTTATGTCTCCCTATAAAACATTTCTGTAGAGCTATAAATATCGTTTGTATGAGTTTGAAAGCTATAATAACCTAGTTGGAAGAAGGCGTGACTCTCAAACGTGCAGGTGCGGGTTCGATCTCAGCCAAAGACAAGCACTATTTTTTACGTTTAAGAACATTCAGTGCGTATTTAATGTCATCTGTTATAATAACTTGAGCCTGGTGTTTGGCGATAGGTTCATCCCTGTCACCTTTCGGACCAAATATCATCCGGCAGAGTGTGGGTAGTGTAATACACCTCTGCCAGCCCCTTCGGGGGAAAGGCGTGACAATATGTTATGTATGAGTTTATAGAAAAAAATGGTCTCAACTCAAGAACCAATATCTCGTCTTTTATCACAGCGGTAAACTACAAAAAATTACGATACACTGTTAGAGCAAAAGCAATTCCAAAGTTGCATAATATTTGAGATCATTGAAGAAACATACGTAGTTAATTACGTAGATAAAACAAAAAAAAGTCCGGCGCAAAAAACAAACCTGTTTTCGGACCAATCTTGGCAAGATAATGACACGACCTGTTGCATAATAACGACCGCAACAAAAAAAAAACTTTAAACTTGTTTTACGATGATACCTGATTACATTAATGGTTTCTGTTAACAGTATTTTTGATAAGTAAATAATTATATTATTATTTTGATGTATTTATCCAGTACAACAACAACAAGTCTAGCTAACTGCCGTCAACATTTTTATAGCTGACTAACGAGGCGTTTGACCGAGCGCGACCTTAATTTCTAGTAATGAATACTAAGATTACCTACTCCTACTTGGTATATTGATCTTAATCACATCTGAGGTAAAATCTTCTAAAAAAAGAAAGTTCTATGTATTTTTACCCGACTGCGCTAGAAGGAGGGTTATGTTTTTCGAATGTGTGTATGTATGTATGTAAGGATGTGGGTACGTATGTATGAGGTTTATTTGGCTCGCTCTATGGCCTAAACAGCTTCATGTTTTTCGACATGTGAGGTGTCATTTGAATCGTCTTGATAGTGGAAGTGACTTCAGGTATTACATTTTGCGGTCGGCTTTTTAGGTTTGCTTTTAATCGTGTTACTTGTTTTAAGTGTGTTCACCTTGTCTACATAGTATTAAAGTCGCTTTAAGCATCTGTCAGTCTTTCTGTCTCTCTCCGCTAACTCCTACACCAGGCACCGGATTTTGATGCGGTTTTCACCATATCCGTCAGCTAATTTTTCAAGGCAGGCTTTTATACGTGACGTTCGGCATTTTTAGATTATAGCCGGGCGGTCGGTAGTTTTCAATAAATCTAATTTAAATCCTATTCGAGTAAGAACTCTAAGTGTAACAGTAACGTCTCGCTTTCGTCGCTAATCCAATTGGCCAACCCAAAGTATAACCGTGTCTATGGCTCCTGAATAGGTTAGTTTGGCCACGAGCGCAGATGCAACCAATCAGAGGGTACATAATTATTTTCCTAAGAGGATCTTTTGTGATTATTCTCTCTTACCTTTTTTTGATTCAACCCATAGCTTTTTAAAGTAACGACAGAACCTACAGTAAATCAGCTTTTAAGTGGCTGGCGCGAGATTCTATAAACGCATGCCCTATCTGTATTACTATATTACCGATAAGCCGATTACCTACAGAAACAAGGTTCCGGGCCCCCTGTTACAGTTCTTCCAGTAATGTAGAGCGTTTAGAATTAAAGATGATTATGGGAAACAGTCAAGATCTTCACACTAAAATTATAAATGTTAATCAAAGGTACTATTTACAAACCTCTCGTCAATACTTACCTGTCTACCTGTTTATGCGTGAAGAAGTAACAAACAAACTTTTGCAGTTCGCTAGTTGTGGCACAATTTTTAGGAACTCAAATTAATCGTCTGTTTCTCCTAAAAAATTATGTTTAAATATATTTTGTCACAAAAACAAAGTGATAATACTAAGATAGTGACAATGTTAATCAAGTTTTGCAAAACAAAACGCTTAATTGCAACTATCTAATTTAGAGATCACGAAGTCAAGATGTCAAAAGGTTTTAATAATAAAATAAAACTGCGATGCTGGATAAATTCAATGGAAAGTAAGCGGATTGCGTAAATAATTACAAAGAATTTTTACTTAAATTTGGTGAAGTTATTTTATCTAGTAGCTTACGACAGCTGCGCCCTGCGGTAAGTATTACCTGCGGTTATAAGTAGCATATGTGTCAATTCTGAATATAAGCTTCCTCCGTGACAAATTTCGTTAAAATCCGTCCACTCGTTTGAGCATGAAGAAGCAATAAACAAACACACACAAAAACTATCGCATTTATAATAATTAAAAGTGAGATAAGTAGGGCAAGGAAGAAATTTTACTAAAAAGTTGATGCTATTTTTGTTAATTAATTTTGTTTTTTTTTTTTTCATTTATAACTTACTGATTTTTTAATTTAATTTTTGACGAGCATAGTGCCATCTCTCTTATGTTATTACGCCTATCCAGGGGGGCTATTCCTACGCGTGAGATGAGATGAGATTTTATCTTGGTCACTCTCACACCTACGACGTTTCAAACGAGAGCAAAAAGGAGATGAAAATCTTAAATCTCCAAATAGGGCCCCAGCACAACATGCTTTTGTACCTTTACCTTTCATGTTTTTGACATATTTTGTGACCATGTTGCGTCCAATTAAACGATCTTGATATTTATCTTATCTTTATCAACACATAACGGGCTTTACAAAAGCTAATAAAACATTTAAGGCTTCTTTTTTCCTTAAATCGAGTTCTGACCTAAAAAGGTAAGTACATCAAAAAAAAAACTTTTTAAATTAAAATCAACTTACTCTTTTTTCCAAAACCAAACACAATTCAAACTATCTCTCTCACCACACTTCACAAACAAAACGCTGTTACTTTTGATGTTTTTTTTTACTTTAGTGTATAAAAGCTTGCCAACCTCAGACGGGTGAGTCTTGATTGACAGCTTTCCACCGAACTGGCACGCGCAGGAGCCACGACTAGCCTCTGAGACCGCGAGACTGACAGAACACTGACCGAGCGGAGTGCGGAGAACGTTCGCTGACTTAATGTGCGATTGCTACTTTGTTTTGTTGTATTTGTTGATGTTTATTGATATTCTCGATAAAGGAAAGTAAGACATAAATTTTGGAACGGTTTTTTTTTACGTTCGCTCTAATATACTGTAAATATTCTACTCTACTAATTTTATTAATGTTGATATGTTTGTTGTTTGACATGTTTTAGAAAAAGTGCTTCAGTTTTTTGCCCGTTCTTCTGAGTAGTGGCTCTTTTTCAGAACAAGGTAGTAGAGTCATTTTTCTAGCTTTGACGTTCGTGTGTCTTCGATTCCAAATTAAATAAAGACATTTGATTTCATTCTGTTAATCAATCACGCGAAAATAGCTGAACAGATTTAGAAAAAAAATAGTACAGAGGTAGCTTACACTCTCGATTCACACGTAAACTACTTTTTATTCTAAAAAGATAAACAGTACTTGTAGGTTAGCGGGTAAAAACTCGAATCACAGCGATTTTAAAATATTTAAAAAAGACGCTTTCAATTAAAATGTAAGTATAGACAATGGCAACAAATAAGTACGTGATTTAATTCGCATTGCACTTCATTTTAGCGAACGCACTCACATCGGCCCCTTTCTTCGAGACATCGGCAGTATGCACAAGGTCGTACCCGACTCTAAATCTAATTACTGATTGGTAGAAAGCAATGCATTCATTATGTGGGCTAATTAATACGATGCAAATTAGTAATTACGTGGCTACCATTGCCTTTATTAACTTGTTTTGTTTGTAACCAGTTGTCACTCGCGCTCGTTATTTTATGCTATTTTTTCAAAGTTTTTCGCATTTTTTCGGTTTAACTTACGGGCAAAGCGGGAAACTTAAAGTTGAAAATGAATAGTAGGTAACCAAGTAATTTTTTTTTTAATCCAAAGTGACATTGGCCTAAATAACACTACTATCACTTTAATCACACTAAAATTGTAAATGCGAAAGTTTAGATGGATGGATGTATTTTACTCCATTACGCCACAGCGGCTGAACGGATCTCGATAAAGTTTGGCGCAGAGATAGACTATAGTCTGGATTAGCACATAAATTACTTCATAACCACGGGAAACACCGCGGGGCGCAGCTAGAACTGTAAACGAAAGATTACGAAAGATTGTTCGTTTGATAGCGAGCGGCAACAAAAACTCTCACATCAGGCTAGCTACTCGGCCTATAGTTACCAACTTACTTTACCAAGCGGAAAAACTGATTAGATTTGATTAGATGATCAAAGAAAATCTATGTTATATCGTAGTTGTTATCAATCGCAAAGATTGAGATAAATCACTATTTGCTCTGTTTATCGTTATCGCTGATGCTGCAGCTGAAAGTGGGTCAATTACTTGATTGCAAGGAACCTTGGTGTGAACTCACTGAACTCAGGATTTAAGATCTGATTAGATAATGGTTTAAGTAGGTACCAATGGCTTAGGTGCCTTACCGCAAAAAAAATGGGCGGTGTAAGGGGGTTATTCCCACAGTACTCCAAGAAAATGTTAAAAATACTCCATGATAAAAACATCAAAATAAATATTCGGGATATTCGGGACACTTGCACACACGAAATTAATGATAATTTTACAAGGATATGTCAAATCCAAACTCAAAATGAAATGTCTTTATTCAATTAGGTATCGAAGATAAGATACACTTATGAACGTCAAAGTTATGAGAATGACTTTACCACCTTGATCGGATAGAGAGCCACTACCCAGAATAACAAGAAAAAGACTTTTTTTTTTCAAAAAAATGTTTCACAATTTTTGGCTTAGAACTAGTAACATCATATTATCTTTCACTTAGGTGTTATCAGGATTACTGAAGTAAATAACATAAATAAATTAATGATAAATGAAGTGATCTTAGTGGTGTATTTTTTCCATCTTTTAATGGCAGGGCAATCTTAAGCTGATAAGATGTGGATTTGAAATAGAAGGGGAATGCTAATTTACGTGATTAAGGCTCGACTACATTGAGCAAATTAACTAGCTAGTAGTTCGCGAATTCTCTATCAACTAGTAAACTTGTAACCTGCCTGTGTAACCGACCCAGCAAAGCGAGGTCTCAGTCTACTGGGATATCTCAGCATTTGTTTGTTCAACGGTAACTTGACTACGTTGATCCGATCTCCATGAATTTTTGCAGGTAAGCATGTCAGTCATGTAAGTATATTTAATTTTTAATTTGAATATGAGCAAAATTGGATGAGAAGTTAAGTTTTTGAGATACGTGAGGTCTCCGTTCGATGCGACCTACTAGTCATGTTTACTAGATAACTAAACTCGCTAGCTATTAGCAGATAAATTCGCCAGCTAGTAGCGAATAAGCTCGCTCAATTTGCTTTTTCTCAATTAATTCTCAATTTCTCAACTCGCTTTTGTATGTTTATTTTGTTTGTTTTTAAAGTACCTACGGCTATCCAACCAGGAGAAAGCATCAAACTCGCAACTATTTCGATTTTAAAGTTTCTGCTTCGGAATTTAAGTAGGCGCGAGAAGCGTAGAGCAACATCGGTCACATTCTATAATGTGGAACTATTCCTGGGATTATGAATCTAGACTTTATATCAGTAGGTAGAGAACTAAATTGAGATGAGTAGTCTCAAGGTCAGATTTCGTTATCATATTACTAAATAGACAATATAGACATACCTGTAGCTTGTAATAAAATGTTAAGCCCACAGCGCTCGTGGCGTAGTTTGACGAGCTAACCATAACGGAGCAGTCATAAGTAACTATTGACGATTAGTTACGAGATACCTTTTGTGGCATCTTTACTGAACTGCACCCGAATGCATGCAGCTAGATGTCTTGTAACGAACTACAAGGTCTCTAATATGTGTATTACAATTGCTACGTTATGTTATAGGCCTTTGGGTACATTTAGACTTCGTCCTATCTTCAGCAAACAGTGACTGGCTGTTTGTCTTCAGTTAGCCAAAAATATTTTAAATGGAGTGTTCGAACAGCGCCTAAGTACAGTACTGTAGGTACACAGTTTGTGTGAGTGTGTGGTTAAACGCAGTGAGTGGCTAATGCACATCCGCTTGCTCAACATTGAGTTTGCCCAATACGCGACTCAGTCAGCGTACAGTCAGCCACTCAGTTTGCTTAGTCAGGACAAAGCCTTAACACTCGATCACCAGGGGGCTTACCACGAGTTTTAATCGTTACGAAAACTTTTTTCGTTTACGTTTGGCTCCATACATTACAATAAAGCGTACCTGGCGGCAACGTTAAGGAACTGGGCTAAATGTATATGCAGGCAAACGAAAACGAAAAAAGTTTTTCGCTAGGTAGCTATAGAAACTCGCGGTTAGCCCCCAGGGTGACAAGGTGCACAAGGCACAAGACAACCACGTGCAAATTTATAGAGAAAGCAAAACACCTTTTTAAAAACAAAATGGTTTTGTTTTGATGTAAATCAACCGTGTCATAAATTGTCATACAAAACCGTAGTGTTTACCGTAACACAGCGCGTCACCAATTGTAGATATATTTAAGGAAGATAAAATGTACGAAAGGTGGGGTATTATAGTGTCGCGATACTGTCTCGTGTGTTTACTGTGGCCGGCGGCTTTCTACTCGTGTGACCATGTTGTGTGAGATAGAGCATTCTCGGAGCAAGCAGGCCTCTGCTCTACTAAACAATTATTGTCAAATAGTTAATTAATTGTCAATTTTTGACACTTCTGGCGTAAAAAAAGTGTGAATTTCAGGTAAATCATTTACAACTTAAAAATGTAAATGATTTACCTGCAATTCACTACGCCAGAAGTGTTTTATGTAAACGGTTGGTGGAGGCGTCAGGTGTTCAGAATGCTGCATTTATTTCGGCCAGAAATTGAGCATTGCCATCCAGCGAGGCAATGCTGCTAGCATTCTGGGCACCTTTCCCTCTGCCAACGGGCTTTTAGATTAGTTCTAGTTTTTAGTTAATATTTTAAGTTTTTTTTTTATAAACATAAATGTGTTATATGGCATACATATTGATAAATAAAAATCTTTGCTACTGTGTACAATTAACAAGAATAAATAATTGACAATAAACTTAAAAACAAATGGTTAGTAGAATCAGAGATAGAGCAATCGTTTGTTCGTTGTTATTGTGTTTAAAATATTTGAAAAATGACATGGATTTATTTTTAACGTGCCTTTAAAGTTTTCAACTAATTATTTATCTGAGAGAATTAAGCGATTGGTAGATAAGGCAATAAACAAAAAGTCAATAATATTATTATTCACTTACGCACGTAGAAAACAACATAGAAATGTTTTTTTTTTCTTGGAAGGCTGATGTGGAGAATTTGTTGAAGTAAAAGTTTTTGTTTATCTTTTTATGTTTTGTTATTTCGGGTGTGAACAAAAAATAGTTTATGGATATATTTATATCTAAGAGTAGAGATGTATGTGAAATCGAAAATGCAAATCATAAAAATTGAATGAAATAAAATCAATCAAAAATCTTTGAACCAACGAAACCAAAAACAGTAACCGAGTAAAAAGGTTTAAAATACCATTATTATTTTAAAATCCTTACGGCTTTATCAATAGAGTCGAATGAAGTCTTTGAACGTGTCCAAGGAAGGATTGCTCACGCGTTAAGCGCACACGCAAGTGCGATGATTGCTCGGTCTCAGGGCAGTGGTCTCAGATTTCGCAATGCAATCGGGTCAATGGTCTGACTTCCTCATTACTGACCCTTGGTGACTGCAGCGTCCGCTTGCCGGCTGCAACTGTAGCTACTCTACTGTCCGGTAGGGTAAGAGATTCTCAAGGATTCAGACATACTTATAAGAAGAGAGACAAGGAGAAGGCCCGCCTGCCGGTAAGCGGTAATCGCCGCTTGCGCACCACCTATATTCACATTCATTCTGAGACGTTTCCGTATACAATATATACGGATTCCAAAAAGTTGTAATTCAAATTATTCAAATCTCAGTCCGCAGTCTTAAGTTTTTAGACGTGATTCATTCTTTCGATCGAATTTATGCTCCTAACCTACCTTTACCAGAACCTACAATTACACACTTAGGTACCTAGTTTTGTTTGTCATTTGTAGGTATGTCAAACAAAATGCTTCTCAGTTTCTTGTCTGTTCTTCTGAGTAGTGCCTCTTTTTTCGAACAAGGCGGTCGAGTCTATTATAAAACTTTGACGTACATGTGTATCTTTGATACCTAATTGAGTAAAAACATTTTGGTTTTGCTTTGACTTTGATTCCATTTTTGGCTTTTTTTTTTAAATGGCGGAGTTATGGAACTCACGAGGCTTCCATCTCACAGAGCCACAAGAAATCAGAAATCAGAAACGTTTACTTGCTACACTGCGTAAATATACACAAGAACCTAGGTATAGGTAATAGGTACTAACTTGACTCCGCTGTCGTCGGAGAGCACCTCGGTGTTGTCGTGGTGGTCGTCTCCATCGCTGAACCCTGAGCCCGCGCTCTGGTGGTGCTCCGGGATCTGGGGACGAACAAAATAAGTGTTAACAACTGTAGCTGTAAAGAAAGAAAAAAGGGTAGAGCACAGGTTTTCAAATAGTGGTTTGCCGCCCACCTGATGGACATTTCCGAAAAACTACATAACATTACATATCGTCACGCCTTTCCCCCGAGGGGCCGGCAGAGGTGAAATACAACACCCACTCTTCGCCGGACGATATTGAATCCCAAATGAGACAGGAGGCGAGCCTGTGGCCATACATGAGGCTCCAGTCATGTAGCAGGTGACATACAATACGCACATATGTTCCTACAATGAACAAATTGGTGCGCGTCGTCGGCTGGGCTTGAATCCGCTCCCTCTGGGTTGAGAGGCGGGCCTTTTGCAACTAGGCTATCACCGCTTCGAAAAACTTACGTACACATGAATCGATTTAGAGCCACTTAAAGAAACTCGGGCTATCTTTTTAAGACAGAACTAATTGCTAATCAGAAGTAAAACTGATAAATTGTCTTGCACCTCCAAGAGTTGGAAGCTAACCTTGAGTTACACACATGTAAAATATTTTACCTCTGTGTTAATTAACCCAGTTTTTAAAAATTTAATTCCGTCTTCTGCAGCGGGCCCTAATGTAAACTATATTTTTTTTAATTTTACTCAACACTAATCAAAAACTTAATTCAAATTTATATCTAGCATTTGGGTTGAAAAGTAAACTTCTATAAAGAATGAACTATTTATTCCCAATCATGTTATTATTTATGGCAAATAAATGCGTAAATAACAATAGGTACTAATATCCAGTCGGTAAGTATAAGACGTATTATTGTTTTCATGAGTTGCAAAGCATTTAGCCTCAAATTCGATATTGACCACTTAACACATAGTTGACAACAAATATTTTACCTCAGAATCTTCAGATTCTTCTGGTATCATTGCAGACCATTCCTTTATAAATCACTTTATTTCACCATTTTTGAAATAGAAAACGAAATGAGCCCACATTCGAAGTAAGTCACAAGACGGCGACTAAAGTGACACTAACAAATTTTATCTTCACAAATTACAAACTCAAACAAAAGAATGATAAAATCACCACCTAAATAATAATACACAGTACATAATTATCTGTCTAGGAATTTTGTACATAGTTATTAAGTACACAATAACATTTGGAATGAGGTTCTATATTAGTATCTAGTACTTACTTACCTATATAGATTGGGTAAGGTTGATCGACCGAGTGAGCATTAGCGAGCGAAGCGTCTATGCTTCAGCTTGGAAAAAAATGCTGTCGTATGTCCCAATTCTGTATTGATCTCTGTCCGGATCTCTGTCTCCCTCTACAGGCCGCATTTCTTAACCGATTCTCTCAAAATTTGACTAGATTTGGTTGAAGAACGCGACCTATAAAAGGGAGGCCGACGTAGGCCGCGAGGTCTACAGCTCACAGCGCCACTAGTACCTACATTTTATTAAATGTATAAATATAAGTAACGGATTTGGGTAAAAAGTCAAACAGAAAGCACCTTTTTCCTATTTACCTAGGAGATTCGCAAGTTAGAGCCTGCGCAAACGACAGACAGACTTCACCATTTGCTTACATCTTACCGAAGTAAATTTGATTATTTGAAATTTGGCTTCGTTAAAAAAATACATGACAGAAATTTCTTAGCCATGATGAAAATAAATTTGTTTTAAAATAAATGCTAACAAAAATGACACAAAAACAGTTATTGTAAAATTTTAAAATAAAGTGGAAGTTGTGATAAACGTAATTTTTGCCTTAAATTTTTAAAAGTCCCATCAGTGGTAAGAAACACCGTTACTAGCATTATGGCAAATGTTATAGTTAATTAGTAAAATTGCAACATTCGAAAAACCCGAAACATACTCCCGGCCATTATCAACTCTGAGTTTCTCACCTGTGTCAAAGGTATGCACTCGAACTCGTCTTTTTTTCCGCGCATTTTGCACTTGCACCAGCTGCGGTTAGTTGCAACTCTACTAACGGCTCAGGTGACAAATGAGTTCATCTAATTAAGATGGATAATTGGCCGGGGGCGGCGGAATCACTGTCGTTTGTCTCTAAATTAGGGCTATCAATACAACTCAATGACTGACTAATTCTAAAAAGGAGATTTATTTAGGTGAGCACGCTGCCACTAAAAAAAAAGAGAAACGTGGAGCTACTTATGTAATTAGTTTTTGGCTATAGTAGTGGGCTCTGTGAGCTGTAGATCTCGCGGCCGACGTCTGTCCTCCGCTACATGTCACATTCCTCAACCCATTCTCGTGAAATTTTGTAAGCAGGTTCGATAATTATATAGATTTCATTTGTTGCGTCAGTTTTTTTTTTTTCAAAATGATTCAGTGATTATTATTTTTAATATTTTGTCGAAGCTGAAGCACAGACGCTTCGCTCGCTAACGGTCGTTCGGTCGATAAATTGTATTATACTATTACTGCAGTCGTAATAATATTTTATTTTGGCATCAACTGGTAGGAATACTGCTTAGGTTCGCTAAACTAACCTGAGAGGACTAAGCTCTGCAATTATTTTTATTTCAATGACTTTCATAAGTCTGAAAACTATATTAGAGACTGTTAAATTTATTTTATGAAACAGTACAATAGAAATGACATCATTGTAATGTTAGTTTTTGAAACTCCCACGGGACACAAGATTTGAAATACTTGTACCTCTCCAATGCCATCTTACTTTAATTTTGTTAACTACAAACAGCGTCAAGACATTGAGGTTCTTTTCGAAGTACAGCGAGAACCACGCCGAGTGTGTTAGTTCTCACAAGTTACGATAGATGGAGCCTTTACTAAAACCCTACTGTTAGCAAGGTGTAGCATAGAAGTAAATGCAAGCATCATTGCATCATAAATTAAATATTCATAACATCAACAATCACGATAACAAATTATTATTTAACTTATTCATCTAATTCATAATTTGTGTAGGCGTTTCTAACACACCAGGTATTAACTGGACATTTTCCTTGTCACGATCACAAATAAATTATTCAAAATGAATTAAAGCTTGCATAAGCTAGGCAGATATGTACATAAAGTAGATTCAAGGGTTTTAGCCTAATTTACAAAACGTTTTGAAACTTAATACAATTACAAATACAAGTAATTGCTATATTTTGAACAGTTGAAAACTCTAGATACCTACTTCTTACCTCTGCACTCTTAGACGGGCTATATTTTCACTGCAATACTGGGGGGCTATTCCTGCGCGTGAGATGAGATTTTATCTTGGTCACTCTCACACCTATGATGTTTCAAACGAGAGCAACAAGGACGAAAAATAGTGAGATGAAAATCTCAAATCTCCGAATAGGGCCTCTGGCTTGACAATATTGGCCGGGCTTCAATCGGCAATATTGCCAGTATTGCCGGGCCGGTTTTGCAGTACAAATATGGTCTGTCTTAGAACGCCCTTAGGTTTAGGTCAGCATGTAAGAATCAACAGAAAATTGATTGCAAAATTATCTGCCCCCCTATTCTTGACGCGTGAGATGTTGCTTGATCACTCTCACTCATAAGACTTTTGAAGCGAGAGAGACAATGACAAAAAAATATCTCGACTTGTAATAAGAATAGCCCGCCAGTAATGTTGGTTGGTTGGTTGGTTCTGTTTTTTTTTAACATCCTCAAGAAAATAGAGCTTTGAAAAATATTTACATTTGTAAGGGGTCACTTTTGACTGATTTATTTAATAGATAGAAAAAGCAAATCAAAAAGTTGGTTGTCTACATCATGCTTTTAAATTAATCCATAATACGAAGGAAAATTTTCAGTTATTTAGGAATATTTAGAGAAATGCATTCATTGCATTCAGAGCAGTGCAGTCATAAAAAAATATTGAAATTGCACTTTCTCACTTTGTAGATAACTTTAGAAGCGTATTTTAGCTCTCTTCGCTCGTCGTCTTCTTAAAGACGAAATGGCAATAGAAAACCTTTAGCCAATGCGAAGTTAGTCTGAAGACGTCGCCGAACCCGATGTAATGCGATGTGAGGTGCCATCACCGGTAAGTAGAAAAGCGTGCAATGGGTACATTTTAAATACTTTTATTCATCCCCGGCTGCCGTGCCGTACCGGGCCTTGGCTGCAAGTGGATAAACGCCTAATAGCTGACCTTAAAGTTAAATAAATTTAAACTGACAGTGCTATCGCACTGCGTTCATTGTTGTTGCTAAGAAGACGTCCTTTTATATGCTGGCTGAATTTTAGTTCTTCAGCGTTTTACAAACGCCATTCAGCTGACCTACGAATTCAAGTTGGTATTGATGCTGAACAATCTGTAAATGCTCTTATTCTGGATCTCATTGATGATCCTTCTTCCTGCTTCTAGACTATGGCTTAACCAAAACATGCACCAAATCCAGTTGCAGTCCGTTCCGCGTGCGTGCTGTCAGTTTGTCGTGTTTGTTGTTGTCCGTGTCACGCAACTACTCTACACGGATTGGAAACGGACTGCTTTCAGTGTGACGTCTTTCATAGAGTTTCATACTTTAGGTGCTGGTCGCAAACTGGACCGGAATGCACACGTACTGCACCTGCATTTGGCGAGCTCCAGCCTTTAGTGTAATAGCTATTCTGATACTAAGGTTCAGACTTGAAAAGCGTCATACGTCTGTCTATACCAGCTGACCTGCGAGTCCAAGTAGTTGTTGATGCTGCCGGAGCTGTCCGTGCTGTTGCACTGGATGCTGTCGTCGCTGTTCCCGAGACCGCCTTCTGCGGAGCTCTTGCTGTCCGAGTCTGACTCGATCCACAGCGGCGAACGGTATTTGAACTTGTGGGCGAACGCGTTGAATCGCATTTCGTTGTTCATTTTGAACGATACTTTTAAGCGATTGGAAACAAAATGTTATCTATGTCTTTTTACCTGACTGCGCGAGAGGGAGGGTTCCGTTTTTGTAAAGTTAGTGGACAAAATTGGTTCTGTCTACACTTGTAGACAAAACGGTAATATTTCAGGGAAAAATTCTGAAGCTAGTCAAGCCTACGCTTCCGTAAGATTATAGCAACGCGCTGCAGATTTATTATTAATCGATATCGATTGTCACTTGTTTGTTGTTTTGGTTTGTAGCAACACTCAAAACAAAATCCACTCTCATTTAGTTAAGATACCTTTATGTATAATAACGAGTTATTAAAGTTCACCTACTTCTTCTACTTTATAAGGCACGAAAAGCACACAAAACTTTTTTTTGTAATTTTTCTTCCTTATTTTATATGATATTGAATTGTTAGATGGAATTAGGTTTATGAACTGCTAGATCGTTAATCTAAGCCGGAGTAAGATCACGGGCGCCCAAATGGATTGGATGTAGGCAAATAGGCCACCACGCAGCGGGAAGAAGGGTGACCAAGCTGGAGGCACTTGTTGAGATATTGTTCAATTGACGCTCCTGAATAAAATATAATAATCGACCGAGCGAGCATTAGCGAGCTTCAGCTTCGACAAAAATGATTTCGTATGTTCAAATTCTGTTTTGATCCCTGTCTTCCATTCGTCGCTTTTCTTAACCGATTCTTTTTCAATTGTCAAAATTTTTCAAAACAAAAAAAAAATTATAAATATCGAACCTGCTCACAAAATTTCACAAGAATCCTTTGAGGATTGCGACGTGTAGAGGACAGACGTCGCAAGGTCTACAGCCAACAGAGCGCTCCGGAACATAAAAGTGTATTAGTCTGATTGCACTGGGGTTGAATTGCACCTTTGTCTAAGTGTACGATGGTCAAAATTTGTATTAATGAGTAACTGTTTCTTTCTGTTTTCTTGACAAGTTACCACACATAGCTACGAGTAAGGCTGTTAAGGGGTACCTAGAATGTAATTTACTTTTTGACAGCCTAGTTGGTAGCCTTTTAAATATTTAAATAAAAATAAGCAATGATTACAATAAAATAATACTTCCATGTGAAATATTCCACCTTCTTTTTGTAGATTTGAGGTGGTTGATTTCTTATGCACACATCCACAGTACAGGGTGGCATTTTTCTGGAGGTCCTCACGCGGTGACACCGATACTTACACTGTTATAATCGATTATTGAAGTATGTAGTTTTTATAAACGCGGTAGATTCGTGAGTCTTGTACCTTGGCAGAGAGGAATGCTTATACGAGGCTCGTCCTTTGGTTAGACGGTCTAAGTCCGAGTCAAAAATGGTCACGTGGGCAACACGTAGTGACGTCAATCGATGCTTGAGCAAGACCGAAATATGTCGTTTACAAATAGTTCGAAAGAGACGATGACGCGTGACGTCATTTAGGTGTTGGCTCCCGGAATGTTAGACACTGTTTTGTTAGATTATGATTGAAACTATGTGACGTCATAGACCAACAGCTAACAACCCACAGAAAAGTTAATAAATATACAAGAAAAGTATTTCGACAAAGAATTTTGAGAAATGCTCATTCTGAACATTGTGTAAGTATTTATTTTTTCTTTGTGTTATTGCACATCTCATCTTACATTCATTCGGTAAATTCTCGATTTACGGTAACGAAAGATGTGAGCCAGGATCGGAGCATGTGGAGTGAAGTGTCACTGGCGGATTCCCCAAAGGCCCGGTAAGCCTGGGCCTAGACCGCCAAAAAATACAAAATAAACGGTCAAAGGTTAGGACCAAACCCATCCTAGTAGGCCTAGCATGCGCACGTCACGGCAAAATGTTGTCGACTGTGTCTACCGAAATAGATGTAAATTTACACGTAGCCTCGTTACGTTCAAACACGACAAGAAGTGTTGAGAAGGTATGTCTTGCTAGATCTGCTGGACCCCAGCAGTTGGTCCACAAGTTTTTGGTATAGTTGGTCCCCTTACAGGATGTCCAGCAATTGAGACTAAGTCTCGGCCAGCGGAGCTCAGTGTCACGCGGTGGCATTGCGAAACCGGCGCTCAATGCTGACGGTACCTTGGTTATCAAGGAGTACGTAGGCAAGTACTGCACTTAAATCGCGTTAAAAAAATCAAACAGGTGTGTCCGTTCCAAAAAAATATTAGCACAAATCAACAGTCTTAAAATTTCATTCAAACATACAATTCATCGTGTTCGAGATGAAAATCTCAGATCTCCGAATAGGGCCACTGTACAGTAAGACAAAAACAGAGATCCAGACAGAATTCGGACATAGGTACGAGAGTATTTTAATCGAAGCTGAAGCAATTAAACATATGGCTTAAACCGTTTAAAAGTTTTTTTGAGATGATAAATTTATTTCGTGGAATTAATTATGAACAACAGAAGGTTACTAAACTCTAAGTTGGAATCAGAACTTTTTTTATGATGGTACCGTTATAATTTGATTTTTTAGCTTAATAGTACTAAATTGTTCAATCAACAAGTTAATTGCTTATTATTGTATTGATGAATCATTAACAACATACATAAATATATTGTTGACGACTTTCTAGCCTAGTCGAAATTTGACTGTAACCCTATGTGGGGGATAGCATCCCCGACACACAGAACCCTACCCAGTAAGAGCTATATGTGTTTAACGTTATTTATTTTATTACTAGCTGTCACCCGCGACTTCGTTCGCTTTTATTCAGAAAATAATATCTAAACACCTTGTGTTTAGATGTGTCACCACAATAATAAAGTTATTTGTTTTTGTAGTAATGTTTTTTAAGGATGACCAAAACGTTTCGATTTATCAGTTGGTGCAACTGAGTCTAAGGCTTCATTTAAACTAAACAGCTACAGTTTGCTGTTGACGCGAAATTCAAATTTGCACACTTGTAATAGTCGATGACTGATCTAAGGGGACTATCAAGTTATCAATGCAATTTTGGATGACATTAATATTCTGTAGTACTTATTAGGCAAATTCGTCTTTAACTTAGTACTACGTTCTCTAAAACGACTCTATCTGGTAAAAGATACTTTATATAAAGGGAATTTTTATACTAAAATACGGTCTTACCAAATTCCATCTCTAAGAAAAGTCGTTCGCTCTAGTTCTTGAAATTTTATCTGATTCAAACGTGACTATGCAGAAATTAATAGGTAAAAACATACAGAGTACCTAGATAAAATCATATCTTTTTTGTGAAATTCTGTGGGAATTATTTAGTTTTATCAGCTTAATGTTAGTAAAGGCAAGCAGACGCGCTGCCTCGAGTGTTTACTTGCAACTACATTTTTTTGACATACTTAACATTATTTATTTACTTTTACTGTTTGCCTCGATTTAGATGGTGACGTAGAGAGTGACGATGATTACGTATCTTCTGAATAGTGATTATAAAGCCTCCCTCTGGTATATGGCACGCCCTCAATTCTATCAAGCAATTGTATCTTAATTGTCTAGTTTTGACACTTATGGCATACAAAAAGAGTCAATCTGAGACTATTCACTAACAATTTAAAAAATATTGGTTAGTACAATGTAGGGTAGTAGGTAAGTAGGCGCAAGAAGGATTGCGACTATGCTTGTAGACAATAAGGACTTGATTTGTGGATAAAACACGTTGGAAGTTCACGAGAACTTTTTCCTATTCATTTCACACTTATGTAGGTACGAGTATTTATAGGGATCTGTCTAATATTTACTAAACAAATATTAATATGAAAGGTCGAAGCTTGTCCACCAACTCGGTTGACATAAAGCGACATCGTGGCTAATAGCCTAAGATGGAACGAAAAGCCCTTTGTATTTATTTGTAGCAGTCTTACAGCATCTACGTAAACTTTTATGCAAAATTTAGCATTTTCTAAATATTAACTAGTTATTTCCAACTTACAGTTATACGAGTAGTTGTTTTCTTGTCAGCCTCATGGTAACGTAGACCATGCGGTACTGACAGCGACCCTCTTCTTAGCTGATGTCGATACACTATTGGGCTTTCTTCTTCTTCGTTCTTGTCTTCTTCTTCTTCGGCTTTTTTATCACTATTCACGTCACTTGAATCATTTTGCTGTACATTACTATTGATTTGAATTGTATTCTGGGTTTTGTTTAGATTTAAATCTGTTTTGTTTTGAGCATGTTGTGGTCTATCTAAATCTTCTGGCCCTACAAATTGAACTTCTGGAGTACAAGGAGGTCTTCTGGAGTCAGGATCTTCAACCAGAGTTTTACTTTCATTGTTATCAAGTTCAGTAGTATTTTCTTCCATGACATCTTTTATGTTAGCTGTATCAGGTGTTTGGTTAGACGTACTTGCGATCCCGTTAATTATTATTTTGGGTGTCTGGTTTGGCATGTCAGCAGGTGTTTGTATACCAGCAGAGAGAGTCCGTCGTCTCACCTCGGGCGGCATCTCGACATAGTCATAGGGGTACGACGGTATGTGCAAACGAAGATCGGGCTTTTTTCTTATCCTCATTTTGACAACACGTTTTATTGTTTACGTCGAATTGTATTCAGGGACATTAATCACAAAGTACTTATGCTAATTTAGATGACACCTCTTAATCTTATAAATTAAGAAACACCTTATCTTGATTGATCACTGATAAAGATTCCATTAACACCAAATTTTTAGGCTAATTTTCTTTGACAGACAAGACAGTCTATTGTAAAACCGTATTAAAGTGTGTACAAAAAAATACTATCGCAATCTTGAGCAAAGTTTTGTTCCTGCATTTTATCAAATTTGCGCCAATCGCTTGCTGTTCTGATAACGCTACGATAGCAAATTATCAAATATCTTTGTCTAAAACAGTATGAATGTCCTTTATCTGTACATAATCTACGTCGTTTATCCGTGTTTTACATCTTGGACAAATTAGGACGAGGCTGTTGAACTAAACCTAGTTTAAATGTGCCGCCTTTGAAGCCAGTATGGATTATTGAATTTATCAATGTTTGTTGGAAGACTACAATAGCTAACGAAGTCACCTTAATGAGTATAATATCTGTTTTGTCAATATTATCTCAGATTAAAAGCTAAGGAAGATAACCGTAGTAAAGTTTATCTGAGTTTTTAAAGTAGGATTTTGTTCTATCTACAAGTAGGTATTTGATCTAGTTGGTAAAGTTTCAGTAGTAGTTAGTAGTATTGGCGTGAAGAGAAAAAATGTTCGCTAAAAGCAACCTCGAAACTTTTGTTGAACCTTTGGGACATATTTACATCTATCAAATATTCAAGTGTACTGTGTCAAAAAATTATTGAACATGGATTTGGCATACCCTAAGCATCTCCGAAATCATTATAGGAAAAAAAGGATAACTTACCCCTTCCTGCGGATTGTTGTTCAAATACTGCTTCAGAACTTCCGTTTCTAGATTCTGCAACGTCGGCATCGAGATTGAGTTCCTCCTCAGCCCCGCTCTTCTTGACTCTACATCTACTTCATGCTCTATCAAATCACTCGACTCTCTCGCACCGTAAGCTTTGGACGTGCTCGGAGTGCTTAGGTTAGTGGACTCTGTACTAGGACTAGTAGGATACGACTTAAATTTATCAGGTTCTAAGGTTATGTAAAGAGTTCCTTCTGGAGTGTTAACTACTATAGTATCTTTGTCTGGTGACTTGTGTATGTCTCCCAGATCGGTAGCATGTATAACTCCTGTTGTTTTAGGAACATTGCTAGGCGTGTCGTTTTTGGCATCGTTCAGTTTCAATCGTTGAGGCTTTACTGGCACTTTTTCTGTTTCAATTTCAACAGAGTCTCCGACGTACGGGATTTCAGTTCTTATTTCGATATCTTTAGGGTCAAATTGCCTGTCATTCTGTGGGTTGAGCAGTTCGTTCCGGACTGGTGTGACGACTGGTTCGTCGAAGAATGGGATGGTGTCGTCGGTTCGGATTTCGGGGGAAGTTAGTCCTTTGACTACATCTCGGTGGTTTCGGATGTGGTCCATCGTTTTCGGTTATTTCATAGTAGTAGCCTGGAATTAGAGGATTTTTATTTTTAAAATTATATTTATGACATTTGTTGTCTTTTTTATACAGTAGAGGATTTCCAGAACTGAACATTTACAGCTAATAACCAATAACAATGTCATTGGCTTCTAATTCATGCAAGTGTCTGCCACGTGTTAATTTTTCCTTATAAAGCTTCGCGTAAAAGGTTACCCGTTACCTAAGTTACAACAATACATAGGCAGGTACTTGTTGTAAACAAAAAAGTATTTGACTTTGACTTTGTATAATTTATCAGATACAACGCTTGACGCGCTGCTTTGTTCACCTGGATTTTAATTACAATGGTTTGCAGTACAATTAAAGATCGACTTGATAGTGGATAGTACACTAAGCGCGTCGTGCTGCGAACTAACTTTGCATAACATATTATGGCGGGTACATCTACATAATGACGCCATGTCCTGCCTATTAGACCGGCGCCTTATAAGAGAGTGTGATTCAACTGGACGGCGAAGAGGATACGACTAATTATTATGTTTGCTTTTAAAATTAGAGCAAACAACAAAATATGGACGGAAGTTCGAATGAAGATGTGAAACGAAGTGTACAGAATAGGTACGCTGAAATTAAAACAGTAAACGCTGTCTTTTACCCGGCACCGCCCAACAAGGGTAGATAGATAGTAGAGCAAACAGTTGACACTAAAAATTACAAAACAAATTGATAAAGACAACGCTTAAAACTGGCGGGCTTATCGTTTAGAAAGAAATTAAAGTAAGTATTGATGAATAAAAGCGATGATGGCCTAGTTGGAGAAGGCCCGCCTCTCAAGCCAGAGGGAGCGGGTTCAAACCCAGCCGACGGCATGCACCAATTTGTTCATTGTGTGAACATATGTGTGTATTGTATGTCATCATCTGTTATAAGACTGGAGCCCGGTGCATGGCGACAGGCTCGCCCCCTGTCACATTTGGGACTGAATATCGTTTTATTACACCTCTGCCAGCCCCCTCGGGGGAAAGGCGTGACGATATGTATTAATAGATTGAAAAATGGTAATAAAAATAAATCATGCCTTAGTAAATAAAAACTCTACATTTAAGATAATAGAATAATTATTAGGTCAATATGAGAGAAAATTCGAAGGTATGTAAGTAAGTAAATGTATTTTTAAATGTGTTGTTTGTCTGTTCCTACGTGACCTCTTACGGCGCTAAACGCCTTGACCGGTTTTGAAATGTGAGATTTGTTATTCGGAGTATCTAAATCTATATTTTTATAGTTCCAATATTGCACGTAAAACAGAAAAACTTACTATTTGATACCCACCAATTTAAGTTGACCCCTTAGAATTAAAAGTGCATGTACGCATAAGTAGTTATTTATTTACTGGACGTTAAATATTTTTCAGTCTATTAGAATGCAGTTTTGTTTGTGGAGTTTTAAATTTTATTAAACAAACTTGTTCTCTGCTAACATGGCTATTTCTGAGGCTAGATCGCGATTGTATTGGCTATAAAACACTATCTACTCGCAACTCGTGACCAAAATGCTGGCCGGTACTTTGCCCAAAGGATCAGTATCGCAATCCAACGGGGCAATGCGGCCAGCATTTTGGGTACATTGCCTACAGCTGGCAGCGATTTTTACATTAAGGCGATCCTGGCCAGAAAACGTCTAGCAAGAATGAACTTTCCTCTAAGATAAACAATGGTTTTTACTGTGTAAAAAAATATATGTTATTCTCAAGCATGTTTATAAGTGGAATCATAAATCTGATACATGTTATGAATAACTTCACTCGATAGAAAAAAAATCCAAAGTCACCTCTATTTGGTATTTTAAACACGATTTGCGACTTCATTTTTACAAATCATATTGTTTTTTTTATTTTTTTTACGAATTACAACGCAATAAACAAGTGGAATCATTAATAAAAATGTTAAAAAGTTGATATGGTAATTTTATATGATTTTTTTATCATGAATTCATGGTAAAAAGGCGCGTTTACGTGACCGCCAGTCCGCTCGCAGACCCCGTCGACGCCGGACGTGTGCCAAATTTTTGTGTCTCCGCAGTGCCGCACACACCAACACTAACCAAGCTTTTAGTTTTACCATAATGGGTAACATACACAATAAAAGAAAAAAATGCTCAAGTCTGGCTTTTAGAAAATCGTACGAGTCAAGGAGCAAACGTCGGTAAGTAGATAAACTTCTACTAGACTAAGTTGGTAATCATTGTTTATATTTACTAGAATCGACATTTCTTGCATTTTTTGTAGTCAGATGACGAACAACAAATCGATGAGTACCTACTTATATTCGTTTTAGTGCTTTCAAATATCATACTCATCATCATAGACACTTTTTTGTCTCGTTACGTGTATTCAGGATGTAAATACCCGGCCTAGTGGTATACCTACTAGTGTTATTTATGTAGTTATACCTACCTACAGACAGTTTTTTTTTGCAGAAAAATGAAAAACTACATGAAATGTAACAAACTCCAATGACATTGGAATTGAGGAAACGTAAGTACCTACCTAGCTTTTGTAACATGCAGGGTGGCGGATCTTCGCTAAGTTTTGACTATACAGGATGTTAGGTAAGACACGGGACGACGTTCATACTTTCATTTTTACTGAGCAATCTGAACTGCACAACGAGTAAATACCCGACCTAGTGGCATACCAGTGATATTTATATTTACTCGTATATAGTTATACCTACCTACACGAATACCTATCTTACAGTTTTTTTTTCAGAAGATTACTATAACAAAATGTAATAAACTCCGATGACATTGGAATTGACGAAACGTAAGTACCTACCTAGCTTTTGTAACATGCAGGGTGGCGGATCTTCGCTAAGTTTTGACTATACAGGATGTTAGGTAAGATACGGGACGACGTTCATACTTTCATTTTTACTGAGCAATCTGAACTACACAACGAGTAAATACCCGGCCTAGTGGTATATCTAGTACTGATTTACGTAGTAATACCTACCTACATGAATACTTATCTTCGTTTTTTTTTTTTTGCAGGAGAGTACTTTAAGAGAATGTAATAAACTCTGATGACATTGGAATTGATTCAGTCAATAATATAGTGTATCAAGAGACCGTCTTAGATGGTGTTACAAAACCCGTTAGCAATACACTTTTTAAAAATCTATAGTGGAGTTTCCAACAAGACTCTGCACTTGGTCACAAGGTGCGCACTACCCAAGCCTGGCTGGAAGCCAATCTTCCGGACTTTATAAGGGCTGAAGACTGGCCCTCCTCTGCTCCAGATCGAAACTCCCTGGACTACAAATTATAGTCAGTTTTAGAGGGCATGGCCTGCTCTAAAAGACACGCCAACGTCGAGTCACTTAAGAAATCTTTGAAGCAAGCAGTGGCTAAATTTCCCATGGAAACAGTCCGTAAATCTATAGATTCTTGGCCAGACCGACTAAAGGTCTGTTTCAAAGCCAAAGGTGGTCATTTTGAATAAAATAATAGTTATATTTTTGTTAAGACTTCAATACATGTGTACATATAACTTTTATTAACATTACATTACTGTATAAAAAAATAAATGCATTTTCATTTGTAACAGAACTTTACAGAACTTATGGCTAGACATACATACATATCGTCATGCCTTTCCCCCGAGGGGACTGGCAGAGGTGTAATACAACACCCACATTTCGCTGGACGATATTCAGTCCCAAATGTGACAGGGGGCGAGCCTGTCGCCATACACCGGGCTCGTGTTATGTAGCAGATGACATACAATACGCACATATGTTCACACAATGAACAAATTGGCGCGTGCCGTCGGCTGGGTTCAAACCCGCTCCCTCTGGCTTGAGAGGCGGACCTTCTCCCAACTAGGCTGCCATCGCTTCTACAACTATTGCAAAGAACAAAATAATAATACTACGTACCTATAGCTCAATTGTATCAAAAATATCTATTTGTATTGGATGTTTTGTTAGTACTAGCAGAATGTCCGCCACTACGTACCCAGTGTATGTATCCGGTATAAATTTACTCGATTCTTTCATAATTATTGTTCAAAATTATATCTGAATCGTGTAGTTTTTTAACTTTGTAACATTTAACAAACCATACAATATTATTAGTACGCACCTAATGGTAAATTAAGGTAATTAAAATTGTTATTACCATTGTTATACAATATACCCAAAAATAATGAAATTTACCATGTTGTATCATTTAATGAATACCCGTAGTTACACAATCATTCCAACACCCTGTATAAGTATTTGTCCTAATAAGGATAACGAGTAACCTATGTGTCAATCCAGGGCATAAGCTAACTCCGTTCCAAATATCATCCTCATCCGTCTAGCCGTTTAGGTATGAATAAGTAAAGTACGAGTATATACCTAACTTCTACACACACTCGCAATCTTTTGTATTTATGAGTGTGAAGTGTGATAAAATGGAAATAATGACACTACAGGTAAAATGAAACTAATGCCACGACTGCTTACACATCAAAAATACAACAACTCGTGGACATGAGATTTGTTGTCTATTGGCTTGAACGGCATTTCAAGCGAAATTTCGATTTCCTAAAAAATGGGTGTTTAGGTACTCGATACCATAACGTGACTGACGGGTGAAAGACGTGCGCGCGGCGCATCGCACACAACTTTTGTGTCGCGTGAATGAATACTTCGCGCTCCCAAAAAGTGCGGCCTGAGGTTGAGTAAAATACCTAAAGTTCTGGGAAAGCCTCGCCTTAAGATTTGTAGCTTGTTAAATTCTGATTTGCTAATATTTTTAAATGTACGAGTATTATGTCTTTATGTAAAGCTATATGTTCAATGTGTTGACATATATAATAATTGAATAAAAACAATTACTTAGACATTAAAAAAAAAAAAAACTATCTACTTACATACAAAATTCTTATTTTATTACTTATTTCAAAATGGTATTATACCTGTACGCTGTTTAGTTTTTAACGTCCGCGTAAAAAACTGAACGTTGTTTCGTATTAATAAATGAAGGCGAATTACTCGTAAGTACAAAGTTATTGATCAGTGAGTTTTAAGGTAATTGAACTAAAAATAAGTATCTACTCCTTTAGTGCTACAATTGACGGACTGAACAAGACCTTACAGATTTATCTATTCTTTTAATAATGCTATTATTTGACAAATTATGCAAGACCTTTAGTTTATTGGTACCCTTATAAAAGAAAATTCTTTGAGGCAAGGAAAAATTACGTTTTTGACCAT
Organism: Peribatodes rhomboidaria; assembly: GCA_911728515.1. Classification (NCBI taxonomy): domain Eukaryota; kingdom Metazoa; phylum Arthropoda; class Insecta; order Lepidoptera; family Geometridae; genus Peribatodes; species Peribatodes rhomboidaria. The sequence continues at coordinate 1,203,665 of OU452181.1, read as the reverse complement.
AAAGCCGACCTTGTACCACCGACTTTTTTACTGCTTAGTTTTAAGTTTAAAATGATTTTTCCGATGGACATTACAAATATATTAAATAGTTTTGTGTGTATCCAAAAATTTGTCAATCAGGAAATAAATTCAGCCAGTCGACATTCGAATAATAATTTAGTAATATTCCGGTATTTTAAATAGCTCCAGTAATTTGATTTTTAAAGAAATAAAACTCAAAAATCTTACTTTACGACCAATAATTTTGTAAAATCCTGCTTCGAAGCGCACTATATTGGAAGAGTCAACTCCCGCGCACCGTAAGGCTAAGCACACACTGCGAAGGCCGCGCGCACACTGTTTACCGCCAGATTATCGCTAGATTAACCTTTTCACACATTAGACTTTTTTTCGTATGTTCTTACGTCATTTATGTGCAAACTAAAAAATCACTGAGCGTGCGAAGAAAAGTAGGTAGGAATAGTTTTTTTGTTGTGTGATGTTTTTTTGCTGCATAAGCTGGGAGTTGAATCACCTTCTACAATTAATTTTGTAATAGACTGTGTTTTTTGTTATACTTACCTACAAAATTATATTATTTAGTAGCTAAATAATGGCTATACCACCTACCTATCTATGTACCTACATGAATTGGTATGTCATAGACAATGAAACCTACATGAAATAGTCAAATAAACTTACTAATGCTTCTAACTAATAAGGTGCCTGCATAAGTAAAGAAGTTACCTACTTAATCCTAACTAATATCATAAATGCGAAAGTGAGTTTGTTTGTTAAGCTTTCACGTCTCAACTACTCAACCTTCTTGAAATTTTGCATACACGTTGTCAGGGGTACGAAAAAGGACATAGGGTAATTTTTATCCCGAAAATATTATCTGTTCTTGTGGGACCGCAGGTGAAACCGCGGGCGCAGCTACTTTACAAATAAATAGAGTAAAAATATATTTTTCAATTTATTTAACAACAATGTTAGGGATAAATGTAACATCGGATTGCTCCCTATAACTGCTAAGGAGTTGCGACACGTTTTAAAAAAATGTCGTAGAAATCTGTGCCAGCGCATCTGGTAATGATAATTTGATGAACTTCATAGTGAGAGTTTTCAAGCTCGAATCAGCAGTGCACATACTTACGAGTACTGAGGTACTCGTAAGTATATACCTACCGAACTTTAAAGGCGACAAATTTGACATTAACAGTCGACAAAATGCGTTTTATGAACTCAATTCCGTCATCAGGCGTTTTTCCACTGCTGGCACAGCACGGCCCGGCACGGCACGGGGACGCATAAATGTTTGAAAATTTAACAATGGCACGCTTTCCCACTTAGGTGCCGCTGACAAAAACGGCACACCAGCGGCTTGATCTCACCGGTGCCGTGCCGTGCCGGCAAGTGAAAAATCGTCAGTTGGCTGTGATGTCTATTGGCAATGTCGCCGGCGACAGTGCAGCCGCGTCACTACTGGTACTGACTACTGGTTCATAAACATTTCCTTTGAATCGACACTAAAGCCTATGAATAATAATAGCATAAATTTTATTATTTGGTATTTCCCGTAGACAAAAACCATTAGTTAAGTATGTCGAATTTTAAAATATCGATCTATAACCATTTCGCGCGACATCTTTCGCGATTTTCAAACAATACGTTTTTATTGGATAGCTAACGATGGGTACTTATTGCGCAAATGTTAAAAAAATGTATTGTTCATAATTTATTTGCACTCTTTGAAATGAGACGAGGCGGCCTTAGTTAATAAACGTTGTATCGCCTCGGAATAGTCATACTGTGTTTTGTCTTTTTCGAACAATTACAAATTTAAAAGGAAAAAAAGACAAAACACTATTCCGCAATTATTCCGAAGGTAAACAATGTTTATTAGAAAGGGGGATAGAGTTTTTAAGGATAAAGTTAAACTTACCCATGGTCGCAGTTAATCCACCATAAATGTTATCAGTCCAAAACACAAGATAAGTTTGTACACATAGAGTTTGGATTAGTATGGCACATAGTCGCACTATTCGATATGTGGTGTGTTGGGGACTATGTAAAAGTATATGAAAATGGCCACAAATATTGCCATGATCAAGACGTAAAGAAGGACGTCCAAGTTAAAAATACATGCTAGATAGCTGTTCTTCGAAGCACATGCGGAACACGGGGTTTGTTCCGTCATTTTGAAAAAAAAACACTATGAAAGCCTTGATAAACCTTTAAAAAAAAAAAGTTTTTTATAGTGGTTTTCTAATAAAATTATTTTTACCACTTGTTTTTCATTCTATAAAGTTATTAATAATTTTGCGAATTTAGAAATCCAGTTTTCGGTTTCTTGGCAATATTTGTTATTTAGATTTCAAAACAGTTTCTAGCTCAAGTATGCAAACGTCACTTTTTAAATTTTTATTCGGATATTTTTCAAAACCAAACACTTTACATTGAGAAACAAACACCTTTGACTTTTTACTTTTGTTAGTTTTAGTGCACGAGTTACATTCCGCAAACGATCCTGGCAAAATATTTTTGCAGAAAAACGACGAGTAGGCAAAACCAATATCGACACTCATGCTTCATTTAACAACCAATAACGAGTTCCCGATATAATTACTTCAAAATTAGCGATAAATCAACCGGAAAGTTACAGCGATTGCTAATTTAATGCAATGACTCGGCCTACAACATTTCCGACTTTATTTTAAGACGAATGAGGATTTAAAACTGACATGACAAGACATTAAATCTAGAGATAAATGCTAGATAATATTAAAACCTGTCTCATAACCACAGAATTTAAAGATAAGTAATGTGTTAAGACATTAGGACTTATCTTGAGCAATTGGGAATTTACACCAATGTATAAATTGTTGTAATGTGTTATAAAAAACGTTGTAGTGTGGTAGAGGATGCAGTGATACGACAGAGAAAAGGAAGTTTATAATATTTGGGCACATTGAGAGAATAGATCAAAGGAGATTGACGAAACAGATTTACAAGGTGAGTGTGAATGTAGTGTATGAAAAGACTCATGGAAGTAGATTAAGTAAAAGATGTGTCCCAGGATCGTAGCAAGTGAACTGGTTTCTGCCTACCCCTATTAGCAAAAGGCGTGACTGTAACTATGTTTAATTATTGTGAACTGTTAGGTAAGTACATTACACTAATAATACTCGTAATAAAGTTTGTGTACATAGGTTCCTACATGTTCTATTATAAGTCTACAACGGCTGTCTGTATACGAACAAAGAAGAATACTGAGTTTCTAAGTCCTGGGTATAACTATGTAAGGTTAGAAAGAATAACAGCACTATTAAATCTCATAATGAAGTGTGTATTTTAAATTTAATTCATTATTTATTGTAATCCACAGGATTGCATTAAATTTTATTGAGCCGCAAATGCCGTTAGGCTTGCGCTTCCATTTTGATGATAGTATGTAGAAGACTTACTAAAAATCAACTTTTGTTAGTGAATTGTGAATCGTCTTAGATGTTTTACAATCTACAGTATATTTTAATAGTATTGTACTCACAGTAAAAATACTTTCAGAATTCAATTACAGAACTACATTTCAACATGTCATAAAAACACGGGAAAATGTAAAAGACACTGAAATCTACATAACAGCAATTTTCTTACAGCAAAGATTACAAAATAAGAAACAATTTCGCTTCTGCACATCGTTAGGATCAATTTGAAGAAAATGGTGCCATCATGCACATGAAGCACTGAACATTGAATACTTACTGAAATAAGTATTCAGTATGTACTTACGATGATGACATGTTTACCTGCAATAATGGTGGGTAGAATAAGTCTTAGAGAATAAGTAAGTATTGCTATTATTCAGTAAAATATTTATTTTCATTTTTTATATGCATAAGTTACATATTCATTCAATCACTTAAATAACAATATAAGCCTAAAATAAACGGAGAATAAACAGAGCTCAAGTCAGTATCCTCGGGTAAAGTACCCAAAAGGCTAGCAACGTTACCACGCTGAATAGCAATGCTAATTCGCTGACCGAGGTAAGCACCAGCCCTTGGTCTCTGATAGATAGAACAAACGGCGCTTGGTCGTTTGTCAGACTTAAATTAATTTTATTAAATTAATCAAATTAAATTATCAATTTATTACCTTTTACATTTGTAACTACATAGGTAATTACCTACCAACCTACCAAGTATTGACGTCTGTTGCTACTACTATTATAATGCAAATACTTTCGAGTATCCTTCCGATATTAATAGAATACGCCGCTAGCACTTAGTTTTTTGCCAGTTCTTCTGGGTGGTTCTTCTTCCGACCAAGGTGGTAGAGTCATTTGTATAACTTTGACGTTCATAAGAGGGTCCAACAGGAACTGACTCTTGGCCCCCAGTAGGGGCGAAAAGTGGGGGACAAGAGGAACAACCCATCTTGTATAGATACCCAGTTGAATAAAGACATTTGATTTGAAAATGACAACTATACCAATACCAAATCTAATTCTAACGCAATTATGTAGAGTCTCAGCAGAAAATAAATTGAAGCAACAAAAACTTGAGTAACAGGTAGGTCCAATAATAATTAGTTTTTTTCCCAAAGAGTTTAGTAAAAAAGTTCGTCATCTATTTTCTTTTTTACAACATTACATTTTCATCACTGTAGGCAGCCGGTAGCGGGTGAGGACAAATAAAGTATTACAGTCAGGTGTTCCAGGTCTACCACTTCCGACATTGCTTCTTCCGAATCCTTAGCTAGATCGTGCCCTATTCCATAGAGAACTAAAAACACGCAGGTTTTTAGGGTTCCGTACCCTAAGGGTAAAACGGGACCCTATTACTAAGACTCCGCTGTCCGTCTGTCTGTCATCAGGCTGTTTCTCATGAACCCTAATAACTATACAGTTGAAATTTTCACAGATGATGTATTTCTGTTGCCGCTATAACAAAAAACACTAAAAAACAGAATAAAAAAAACATTGAAGGGGGCTCCCATACAAAATACGGGATTTTAAGCTGTTTTTATAGATTATGGTTCGGAACCCTTCGTGCGCGAGTCCGACTCGCACTTGGCCGGTTTTTAATGTAAAATATCTTATAGACTCATATTATAAAGAAGTTACATTTTTGAGTTTGTAACATTGTTTGTCGGGGATAATCTCCAAAATTACTGAACCAATTCTAAACATTGTTTCACTGGGTACTAGAAAGTTACATTATTCGCTTGCATTATAAAGCCTAGGTATGGCGGCTATGGCATGCGAGCGAAACCGCGGGCGAAAAGTTACTATTAATATAATTAATAATCTCATTGTTTTACTTTCGATTCAATACATTCTTTCAACTTGTCAATTCAATGATAGATACTCGTAGATAACCACCTATATAACACATAAATAATTAATATGTATTAGTCTATCATAGTAAATACTTTACCATTAGATAAGTAGTAAATAATACAGTGTTACACAACAGCTGATAAGATCGATTGTCAATCTGCATGCCAAGTAAGGCCAGTAGGTAATTATGATACGTTCTGCGGTACATAGGAACGAGGAACAATGCGCTGCATTGTGGCTGCATGCTGGTATGTACTACGCATCTGCAGCTCCCAGGTGATTATGGTTAGGATCAACGAGATAAGGCGATTGCAGATTAACTGATGCCTAGCGTGTTTGGTACTAGGTTTGTTTTTCTTAGCATATCGTTACGCCTTACCCGAATGGGCTGACACAGTCATACTTCGCCAGCGATTTTCAGTCCCAATTGTGACAGGGGGTAAGCATGTTGCCATACACAGGGTTCCAGTTATGTAACAGATGACATTAAACTAATAATAAAACCAAAAATGCAAAAAGAAGTCAAAATACTTCTTGTCTATTAATTAATCTAAAGTTGCCTGGAAGAGATAGCTCTTAGCGATAAGCTCGCTAGCTCTTACAATTGTTACATTTGTTTTGTAATTTCTGGTGTGAACAATAAACAGTTTCATCATCTATTTTGGTTTCTGGTTTATTAGTCCTAATTTTTAACCGACGAAAATGGTGAACGAAACGGTGCCTACGTCCGCTTCGTTAAGATCATCACTCGCTAGCGTCTAGCGATCAGTCTAGCTTTGGGCGGTACCAATAAACCTGTAAAAAAATATCTAACTGATGGTGAAAACCGTATAACGATAAGTTATTTTAACACAGACAACTTTTACCCGCACTATAAATCTTCTAAAAGATATGTATACTCGTACTATTCCGCCGGCCAAAATCTATCGATTTACTTCTATATCAGCGTTGGGTAACATTGAACACTTACACATCGCGCCAACACTGCAAAACACATCGTGTAGTGTACGTGTTATTTAAGTTTTTTATTTTATTTGTAATATTTAACTAGTCTGGCCATAAATGTTGTTACAATATAAACGCCTTCGTTTATTTTTTTTCTACACTTAAATTTGGAATGCGTTTATTATGTCGAAAACTACAATCAATTTCCCGCCATTTCATATCTATTTTTCGTCATTATTATTAAATTTACAACATGGAATGGGGTGTTAAAGAAAACAGGATTGCAGTGATTGCTGCACAAAGTGGGTATGGAACCGTCGGTCATTTTCAAGACTCTTCAAAATCTTGGTATCAGCCGTATGTTCGTATATCTTAGTATCGACAGATACGAGTATACCGACATTTCCTCTGTTGAAGACCATAAAAGATCGGGGCGGCCGCGTGCGATGAGAACTACTAAGGCTGTTAATGCTGTTAAAGCCAGAATTTTGTCGAAACCCAATGAAGAAACAAAAAATCTTATTAGGTATGTATGTATCTAGGTATGACTAGGTATGTTAGTCTGTTAGGTATTTATTTGCTATGGGCCTCTGTAACTTGCATTGTATGCAAGTTATATTGCCTAAAAGAAATGAATTATTATTAATAAAGTAACAAACAGTGCGAATTTTGAAAATAAGTTAAGTCGTGTAATTGTCGATGTCAGTTGGCGCCGATGAATTGGGTCGGATCTTGGAACAGTGATTTTTCGCATTTAGACAGTAGGTACCTACTATTGTTTATTATGTGGTTAAACTTCTTATATTCAAATTGAACAATAATTACCTATTGATTTCCAAATCATTACGATTACATTACATTGATTTACAAGGCAGGTAAGTAAATAGGTACTTACACAGAAAGGTTTTCGTCGATCGTATTTTTGTATGTGCTACGAGATGTCTTCATCGGCTGTAAATCTGATTTTAATGATTTATTTCTCTTTTTTGGGTAGTCGGGTAAAATTAGGTGATTACGTATGTTACCAAGATTTGTATGAAGTGTTATCCAATATCTCAAGTACTGATTGTACCAAGTTCGCTTGTAGAGATATTCTTATCTTGTAAGGCTTCGTTTCTACTTCACCTACTTACTTATTTGGCAAGTTTAACGTTTAATATGGTATTAAACATAAAACATTTTACATAAAAATAAGTAAATAAAAATCACTGTATAATTTTATTTGGCGTGCTTAGACTACCTTTGACATGTAAAAGTATATTTTACTAGTTGCGCCCCGCGATTTTACTCGCAGTTAAAAAGTGCCTATGTCATGCAGGATATCAGCTACCTCCATTCCAAATTTCATTAAAAGTGGTCCAGCCGTTTGATCGTGAAGAAGTAACAAACAAACTCACTTACACACTACTTACAAACTATCGTCTTTCTATTATTAATGTGATGTGACTTGAAAAAACGTTAATTACTGAAGCTCTACATAACGCATCAGGTATAAGTAGAGTTATTTATAACGTGTAGGTAATTAAATGTTTAGTTAATTAAAGGCCTCGGGCCGTCTGAAAGCTCAAAAATAAGCCTGAGCCTAAAATCTAGACAAAAATCTTTGATCTGAACACTTTTCACTACACTGAACAAGCACGAAGTAAACTCTTCGCCACAACTTACAAAAGTCACAAAACATTCAATATCGCAATTGAAGGTTCCGTTAGCGTGGATTAAACAATAACCCCCTTACTACTGAACGTTGTGTATATCCTCGGAATAGTTATACAGTGTTTTGTTGTTTTCAATCAAGTTAAAATTTCAAAAGGCAACATCAAATAACTAACTATTCCGTGGGTATACAACGTTCATTAGTAAGGAGGTAGGTGATTAAGCTTTTGTTTCTCAGGCCCTATCCTAGCGACTTCCAGTCTTTATGATATATAGGTATTATTCTATTATTTATGTAGGTACCTATACTTACCTACCTACACAAATTAACACAGGCAGTAACATCACAGATAGTAATCCAAAAATGAAAACTTACCAAAACAATCAAAATTCTCTACCACTTAACACTTAACTTCAGCAAGCCTAAACCATCCAAGTTGGTTTTACTTAGAACCAGCGGTAATAGTACACACAAGTGAGGTAAACGGCAAGATGCGCAGGAGTTGATCGCTCGCGGGGCACTGTCAGTGCTCATTATCAGATTTTACACTCGCTACTTACCGGCCAGTGGCTGGGCAGTGTGAGACATGACGATGTGTGTAGGTAGCATAGGTGTTTTGAAGACGGTTGGTGTGAATACAGCGTTTACATTTTTTCATGTGACAGACACAATAACCGGAAACGCCGATGCCCATCATCGCGACAATTATTCCGTTAATTATGGCGTTAATTTTAACGCGTTAAACTGTGTGGCCACACTTGAACGGTCTACGTCAATGCTCATTAACGTCAAATGGCAATGTTGATGCCGTTGTAAAATTAACGCGACAAGTCGCGGCTGCAGTAACGTTCAATGTCTGTTACCACTATAATTATCGGCGTTTTCTGTTAGTGTGGACGCTACATTAGAATGTAAAGGGGTCTTCAGACAATGCTACTCATTATAAATTCGCATAACAGTCGTTCTTCTTTACCAGTGCTCCCTCCCGTGACTTCCTTTATTACGCATATCCTTTTCTTCTTTTCCGTTATGCTTAATCTTCGTTTCTGCATTTTCATTGCGGGTCATGCGTAAATGAAATTGGCGAAAGACAGGGTTCGCTGACGTAAGGGTGAGGCGGTCTATATAGGCAATGTTTTTTCCAGCAATGCGTCGATACAGGCAGATGATGATGATATTTGCTTTTGACCTCCAACCCACCTGTTTGAAAAGCGACGATGTAGTTTAAGATGAAGCACGAAGTCCTAAAAGATGCCTTTTCACTCTGACTTTGAAAACACCTAGATTGTAATTTCTCAGGAAACATGGAAGGAAACATTTTTTCTTGCTTTTATCAGATACAGCATAAGGATTACATTGCATAGAAATGCAGCATACGGTACGATGGAGCACGCTTGCCTAGAAGAAATTGATTTACACAAGACTTCAAGACACACAAATTATAATGTGGCGTTAAATCCTACTTCCTACTAATATTATGAACGCGAAAGTTTGTAAGAATGGATGGATAGATTAATGTTTGTTACTTATTCACGCCAGAACGGCTCAACAGATCTGGATGAAATTTGGCACAGTGACAGATTATAGTCTAGAATAGCACATATCATACTTCATACTTTTTAACCGCGCAGGTGAAACCGCGGGGCGCTGCTAGTTATAAAATATTATAATGTGCGTTTTATAAGGCGATGTGTCTGTCTAGCTTAATCAGCCGTTCAATTAACAGCCTAACCTTTTTACTAAACGGCGCCGTTCAACTAGCTTCCTGATGATATTGGGGCATTCAATCAAACGGCTAGGTTAAACAACTTTGACCTCTTGCTTAGCCCAGCGGTTTCAGGTTTGTACAAAAAAAAACACAAAGACGCCTTCTTACGTAGCCAATCCATGCAAAGTCAAATTTGCTCTGATAAAGGAGTCGGGCAGAAGAGGTTTTAGGTTATTAATATCATGTCTATCAGAATTGCGGTTCGTTCCACGGATTTTCGGTTTTTTATTTTTTTATTATTAAGTTACACACATTTTCTTCGTTTAAAAATAGAATTTTCGTCAAATAATTGTATAAATGGCCTGACTAGAAGCCAGCCAGTAAATGTTGTATTAGACGGTACGACTAGAAGCCAGGCAGTAAATGTTGTATTAGACGGTACGACTAGAAGCCAGCCAGTAAATGTTGTATTAGACGGTACGACTAGAAGCCAGCCAGTAAATGTTGTATTAGACGGTACGACTAGAAGCCAGCCAGTAAATGTTGTATTAGACGGTACGACTACAAGCCAGCCAGTAAATGTTGTATTAGACGGTACGGCTGAATATCAAGAGGAGAAAATAGTATCCGTGGATCCACATGTGAAGCCTAGCTGTGGATCCAAGTGGAAGGAGGGTATCATTCAGGAAGCTAGTTGCCGTTTAGTAAAATTACTAGGCTGATAATTGAACGGCTGATTAAGCATATTGAATGCAATGTCTAGTCTAGGAAGAATAAACCAACAACATATCGTCACGCCTTTCACACGAACGAGCTGGTAGAGGTGTAATACAACACCCACACTTTGCCGGATGATATTCAGTCCCAAACGTGACAGGAGGCGAGCCTATCGCCATGTTCCAGTCATACAATACGCACTTACGTTCACACAACTAACTAATTGATGCATGCCGTCGGCTGAGTTCGAACCCACTCCCTCTGGCTTGAGAGGCGGGCCTTCTCCAACTAGGCCATCATCGCTTTTATATTATTTAATTAGGTACCTAGTAGACTTTGTTTATTCTTCGCCAGGCTTACTACTATCTACCTACAGAATCAAATCCCGCGCGACCTAGCATCTTGTTGCTACACAGATTACCCTACTAACATTACTGGTAAGTAGCTAACTAATCACCTTAATCCCTGCATCCTGAATGCGCCGGCGCCGTTTAACATCCTCCAGACGCGCGCCAGACGTGTCCGATTACTAGAACATTAGTAGGGAAGCATTTGCTAGGTTAGTGTTTAGGAAAGGACTGGATAGTATAAAGTCTTTGTTCGTGTTTTAATCCTAGATGGTTTATGATCAAGTAAGTATGACCTACCTACTCAAAAGGCTTGTGTATTACTATCACTAGTCCTTGTTCATTGGTATTACTGCTATTACGTCAAAGCTAAGATACAAAGTGTCAGTAAAGAAGGTATCACTTGAAACAAGTAACATTATTATTAGAAGAAAAACAAAAAAAGCGACTGCAATTTGGTATACCTACCCTGTCATTTTCACTATCAAGACGATTCAAATGACACCTCACATGTCGAAATACATCAAACTGTTTAGGCTGTAGGGCGCGCCACAGAAACCTCGCACATTCATACATACATACCCACATACATACACTCGAAAAACATAACCCTCCTTCTTGCGTAGTCGGGTAAAAACCAAAAAGTATCACTTTTAAAACGTTAAAGCTTTTAATAAACGGTTTTAATGTTATATTATTAAACCGTATGATGTAGATAATAGCCAATGCGGACCATAGGGCTGCCAATTTGAAGTGGGAGTGGGATTGGCTTGTGGCCCTATGTTCGGAAATTCGAGATTTTCATCTCACCTTTTTTCGTTCTTGTTGCTCTCGTCTGAAACGTCATAGGTGTGAGAGTAACCAAGATAAAATCTCATCTCATCTCACGCGCAGGAATAGCCCCCCTGGGCCTGTCTGCCGCGTGTCTGACCATCTTTGGACTTAAGTGTCGCTCAGTGAATACCAGATCTAAACCGAAGTAGCAGCAGATCCAGCAAGCAATGGCGGGACGACCTTGACAAGTACCGTGAATAAAAAATAATAAGAGGCTGAGCGACCTATAGCGAGCGAAGCGTCTATGCTTCAGCTTCGACAAAAATGCTTCCGTATGTGACTGCCTCGGTGGCTCAGTTGGTAGTCTTGGTAGTGAACCTGCCTTCTGAGCTAGGGGGCATAGGTTCGATTCCCACCTAGAGCAAACATTCATGTGATGAACATTAGTGTTTGTTCTATGTCTGGGTGTTAATATCTATTTAAGTATGTATTTAAAATATCTAAGTATATAAATATCAGTCTCTGGCAGCCATAGTACAAGCTTTGCTTAGTTTGGGGTCAGGCGGCCGTGTGTGAAAGTGTCAAAAAAAATTCCGATTTCTGTTCGGATCTCTATCCGGATCTTTTTCTTCCTCTACAGGTTACATTTCTTAACCGATTCTCTTGAAAATTTGAGAGTAGGTTTGATTATTAAACGAAAAAAAAAATTGTCTAGTCAGATTATGGAACTTTTTCAAAATTGAAAAAGAAAAAGAAATTATAAGAAAAATCCAAAAACTGTCTGGAAAAACAAATCTAGTTTTTAATAATCGAACCCATAATCACAGGTTCAAGAATGCGATCTGTAGGAGGAAGACAAATATCAGCTGCGAGTTCTACAATTCACAGAGCCACCAGGGGGGCTATTCCTGCGCGTGAGATGAGATGAGATTTTATCTTGGTCACTCTCACACCTATGACGTTTCCAACGAGAGCAACAAGGACGAAAAAAAGTGAGATGAAAATCTTAAATCTCCGAATAGGGCCACAGTCTATGGACAGCTGCTAGGTATTAACCTCTCGACAGCCGGGCTGGTCACAGGACCGCTGAGTCAGTAATTACCGAATGTTAAATTAACGGAGTGATTAGCGACCGATGATGGCTGCTGCTAAACGGTCCGTCACGAGCTCTACGTGCTAAGTAGGACCTCGGCGGAGGTGAAATAATCTTTATTTTTAACCGACTTCAAAAAAGGAGGTTTTCAATTCGGCTGTAGGTATTTGTTTAATGGTTGTTACCGGATGAGTTCATTTGAAAAAAACTTTTTGTACTTTAAATTACTTAAGTACCTACCTAGTTACAAATTGGTTTTATACATTTCACGTAATCCAATTCGGATGACGAAAGTCAGTTTTTTAGTATAAAAGGTTATTTATTTACCTATTTGCCCAGAAAGAGGGCCATGTTCCATAGTGATGATTTTTTTTTTGCTTTAGACCACAATATTGCATGTAGGCTTAGTATGAGTCTTGTCATTTGCAGAGATTATATTTTAAGAATGGTTATTTTAGTCGGAAATTCTAACCCTACATTTCTAAGTCAGGGTTTTTTTTTAATCAAATCAAATATATATTTCTTTAGATTGCAAATCCATAATAATAAATCTAAATCCAAATTAATAATGCATAATAATGAAAAAATGTGATAAAAATTAAGTAAAATTAAAGTTACTATACCTAAATAACAAATTGAAATAAAAACCATAATAATGAATAAATTGAACTTGAGAACCACAATTATAATTATTTTAAGGCAGCGTCGCCACAACAGCACATGCGTCTTCAGGAAATATCTAAGGAACGGTCCATCATTCCTATCTGCCATGAGACTCACATAGCTGTTGCCACTGCGCACCCGCGGCATCAGGGAAGCTACACGTTTCCGTACTATGGACGAAACCCATCTAAGTGCCTGCGAACATCCCTGATGCGCTGCAGAAGCGCGACAGTCCCAAAAGCATCCTGAATGCATTGTTATACTGAACCCATATTATAATTTTTTTTTTTTAATAAGTAACTATACTTACCCTTTTCTCTTTTTAATTTTGTGCTATTATGAAACGGGCTTTTGAAATACTACTTAACTTAAAAAATAAAACCACAAAATACGAATACATTACTTTTATTAAGCAAATCTATACGTTGATGGTATCACACACTGTGACGTACATACGGTCATACGTACATTATAGTTATAGGTACTTTAATGAAGTGATACAAATTTCTACAACTGGAATGTTTAACTATATCGTTTCAATATAAAGTTATAGAATTACCTATTAGCTGATTTCATATCAGTGCTTTCAAAACTGACAATATTTTTTCCAAAACTTTTTAAAATTATTTTTTTACTGAGACCCAAAAGTGGCTCATCGCTTTCTCGCTAGAGCAATTCAATATTTCGAATGTACTACTTTTTAGGTAAAAACTTGTGTTGAGATTTCAGAATGTAATGCCGCTAAACTGGCACTGTCAAAAATACAATTTTGATAAGTAAATCAGATATGTAACGTAAGAACGTAACATATCAGTTCAGAAGTGACGAAGTTACGTTTGACAAACTCTTCCTCAATTCTAGAGAACAAACCGTGTGCGAGTTCTAACTCGACCACGGCGCCATCTACCGTGAGACCGCGTCACCAGACGTCTAGAAACTCCCTTTTGCTTTATTTAGTACTAGCGACCTCCCACGGCTTTGCACAGCACTAATAAACCTTCCGTGAGCAAATATCAACGGTGCAAATCGCATCAACCATTTGGGGTAGGAAATTATCAGCGGATTTACAAATAGAGGGACAGAAAAACGCGGAAAGCGACTTTTTTTGCACTTTGTAGAGATTAGTTTCGAAATACTGTTTTTGGTTTTTAATAGACTTAGGCCCGCATGTCGAAATGACGCTAAGTCTAGAATCTCGACTTAAAACTGCTTTTATGTAGGGTACACCCGTTTTAAATCGAGATTCAAGACTGAGCGTCTTTTTAGCATGTGGGCCTTAGTCTTGAACTTTTTTGCTTCGACTTTTTAAATGTATATTTTTTTTTATTTCCGTGAAATATTAAGCACTGACACGCTCAGTTAACAGTTAATTCTAGTTTTCAATACAGATATAGTTGCTCATGAATAATTACATTTTGAGATTATGAATGATAAATGTTTTCTTAGATGCTAAGGTAAACGTGTACCTACGAGTTGTCTCTGTCGTGTTCGTTTAAAAGTGAGTAAGAGCGACGGAGATACGAGTAGATATGAGATTGTCATCTATTAATTCGGTTACAAATGTCGACTTTTACTAAATGACACCGCGTAGACATTAGAACAAATATAGGAAACTCCGATAAACCTATTTTAGCTTAGCTAATAAATGTTTTACGTAATTAAAAGTGATATGTTGGAGTGAAAGTATGGATGCAAACATTAGGAATAGCTTCGGTACTGTTGTTTAATTTCTATGCGTCCCTGCAGACTGATAATTTTCTATCGGCCGACAGTTTGGTCGGCTTCTTTTAATCAGAATGATAAGGTATGCAAATGAGCATATTAAAGCGATTCAGTATCGGCCGTTGTTGCCTTCAAACTGGCACTAGCAGCCTGACGCGACCAAACTGTCGGCCAACAGAAAGTCTGCAGTCTACGGGGACTCTTAAGTAACAAGACAGACATCTGCTTTGACTAAAATCAAATCAGGGTCAGGAAAGGAAAGAGACAAAGATACTTTTAAACAATAACAATTATTTATAGTGATAGTTACATTATTATTGAGTACTAGCTGCTACCCGCGATTTTGTTCACAATTATTCACAAAATAGTTTATAAAAACCTTGTGATATTCTGTAACTAATTAGCAAATTTTGTCAAGATCCGTTCAGCCGCAAAAAGCCTACAAACAGACAGACATATAGTAGAGTTACTTTCGATTTATAATATTAATAGATTAGAGTAGTAATAGTATAGATGCGTGCAAATCAATTTATTTTGTTGCCATTAATTATATATTTCTTATATATATCTTTAAATGAGCAATTCTTGTACTTATATAAATATATATATAATTGGAATCTCGGAATCGGCTCCAACGATTTTCATACAATTTAGTATATAGGGGGTTTCGGGGGCGATAAATCGATCTAGCTAGGAATCATTTTTAGAAAATGTCATTTTATTCGTGTTTTATCGATAATCAACTTAAACATAAACTTGGAAGAAAAATAACAAAAATATGACTCGTCCTGACATCTATTGGCGAATA
Source organism: Peribatodes rhomboidaria (assembly GCA_911728515.1). Taxonomy (NCBI): domain Eukaryota; kingdom Metazoa; phylum Arthropoda; class Insecta; order Lepidoptera; family Geometridae; genus Peribatodes; species Peribatodes rhomboidaria. The sequence continues at coordinate 1,187,911 of OU452181.1, read as the reverse complement.
ATAATACTATTTTTTGTGAGCAACTAATTGCTTTAACGACACAACAGCAGATGGTGTTGTTAAGTAACACGAAGTCAATGAGTGTTTGCTTTGAGGTTAGACTAAAATCAATTGTTTATTTTCCAAAAAACACAATAAAAAAAAAACCGAGCAAAGCTCGGACATCCAGGTACTATTTCTTATTTGACACGTGTAATTAGTGTTTTGACAGTTATACATTCTTTTATTATTTGACATTTATTGATCTGTGACGTGTAACTAGTAGTGTTGTTAATAAATTCAGATTTCTTATTTCGGGATCAGGGTGTTAATTAAATAGCGAAGATTTGCTTAGACCATTTTTATACCCAACTGTTGCAAAGATACTACATCACTATTTCTCTTTTTAAATTCATTAGGATGACAATAATTTATAATACGTACTGTCAACATTTATTAAATTTAAATTTTTGTATAAAATAATAGTTGTAAATCGTTATTTAACTATCAACAACCAAAAATGAAACAAAACTCTTTATTTTAATATTATAAACTAAAATAGGTTATCGGATGTATCTGAATACGTTGTACGAGTTTATTTTAGTGACAACTTTACATATATCTCATTTTATTATTATATATCATAGTGTCGAAGAATAAAATGTATTTCATATTTTACATTTGTTTCTTATAAACGATTCGTGAGAAATTACAATCTCTTGCATTAGTAGGTACACTTCAGAATTCTATGATATTAAAGTTTAGAAAAACAACGAAAGTTAAGAAGTATCGTTAATGTAAAGAAAAAATATATACATATATAAACAAATATAGCGGCGTCAGTGTATGTTGAGTAAAAATAATCTGAAAATTGAATCATCCAATTTTACCATCATTTTCCCAATTAATTTATTTTTATCGATGGCACCTAATCTTCAAAACTTAAAATCCTACGAATGTATTAAATACTAAAAAAATATATTTTAAAATGTTACAGTAAGCATAAAATTATAATTTACAATAGTTGTCAAATTCAATGACATAATTTTACTAATTGCACTAATTTAGGGTTCCCTGCCATCTATAACTGGGAAACGGGAACCATTAAAAATTAAAATTACCTTACAATTTATATTAAGAGTATAGTGATAGCTAACAGTTTACTATTAATAAATAAGTACAGTCACCCTAAGGTTGTCATGAGAAGCTAGAAATAATAACTTATAACTATAACCTACATTACACTACTGACATGCAAAAAGCAATAAATAACAAAATTCGATACACATAAAAACATTCTTACACAGTTTTGTAAACTTACACTGAGATCCACATACATTTTAGTACAGATTTTTGCACGTCAGTATAAAATCTAATTCTGAACTCTACAAAGATGTAATATTATAAATATATTTTATACAAAAACACAATCACAATAAATGATATATCATTTTTAACTATTCAGACGATTTTACACTTCAAATATTGTAATAACAACTGCAATTCGATGATTGAATATAAAAATATTAACGGTGATATTCTACATACATAAAACATGCTTAATATCTGATCATCATAACTATTTATATTGCAATTAAAGAGACAAACATAGTATGAATAAATAGGACCCATTTCAACACTTTTATTAGGATAACATATTTTGTATATTTAGGATGCTTTATGGCACCAAACCGCATTTTTAATACTGCAATAAAAGTTTAGTTTTCATAAGTATGCAGTTTTTTAAAGAAAGCATCTTTTCAAATATCGTTTGAAGTAAGCATTGCTTAGCATAAATTGATATATATTTGTATTATTAATTAATTAACTCGTAAAACAATTGTTAAACTTTTTCTGGAACTGGTGTTCATATTTTATATTTTTATGATAAACTATTATAATAAGTACGGAACCTTCTCTGAAGACGAGGCTCTCGCTTTAGAGATTTGCTATTAATTAACAATTATTCTGAAGCCTTTTATTTTAATTGCTTTGAAATGATATTCTTGCTGATACATATAACTTTTTCAGCAAGTCAATAATTTTATTTTAATTATTATGTGGAACAAATACTGTTATCTATATCACAAAACATAAAGGCAATACACTAAGAAGTGTCAAAATATCAAATCTGGCTAGTTAGGTTACATTCACATCAAATAACATTTCACTGCGACAAGTGACATCTGTCAGTTAGTCTTGACTGCTTTAAGAGACAGATGTTACTGTCAAAACTGTTAAATCATAAGAATGTAACCCACACCTCCACATATAAAACAACACCTATTTGTACTAATCATCTTCAGCACACACATTGAACAAACCATACGATTTATAATCTATAACGCGATATTTAAAATAGATATGTAATGTGAACTTATGTTTAACGTAGAATTAGTACATAAACAACTATACGTTAATTTAAATCGTTTATAAGGGTTCAAGTCTTAGTTTTATGGGAAGATTTGAGTAAAGAGGCGCGCAAACAAGAACGATCACGTCACGCGCAGCGGTGACAGTGATGTGGCAGTTTTCTTGGGAGAATTCAAGTCTCGGTGTGGTAAAACTGCGGATCCCGTATTGGCCTGTTCAATTGTTTCAGAAACCTGACTAATGCTGTTTAAATCATCAGTCTGCCATAGGCTGTATGACATCTTGACTGTCAAGTTTGTCATACAGCCTATGATGATGGCACAACTGACCTCAATTTGCCCTTGGTCAAATAGTGCTTTCGAAAATAAATCCCAATTTCATATTATAGACAATTATAACCCATCGCCTTTACGTACTAAGCAGGAAGGTTAGTAACGTTCAGCTTTATTAAATAGTACTTTTCGACCTAGCGAACGTCTGCTTCAGCTTAGACAAAAATGCTTTAGTATGTCCGGATTTCTATCTGATATCTGTGCGGATCTCTGTCTTCGTCTACAGGTTGCATTTCTTAACCAATTCTCTTGGAACTTTGTGAGTAGGTTCGATAATTACATGTTTTTTGAGGCAGTTTTTTAAAATGTTTCAAAATGCCGGATATGTTTTTTTAATCATATCTATAATAATAATTTTAGTAAGTAATCATAATTTTGAAAATTTCCCAAAAACTGAATACTATTTAACTGTAATTATCGAACCAGCTCACAAAGTCTCAAAAGAATCGGTTGAGGAATACGACTTGTAGTGGAGGACAGACGTAGGCCGCGAGGGCTACAGCTGACAGAGCCACTAGTAATAATTTGGTTGAACAGTCAGTTTACTGTTTGCTAGCATTTAGTACCACAGACTCAATAAATAGGTTGATATGATCTTATGACTATAACTAAGCCAAGTAGCAGGCTATAATTATCGCGGACAGTACATGATCAGTCCAGTTTGCGTTTCGCTTTACACTTTCAAAAAATCTAACTTGATTTTTAACTGGAAAGGTAAATATTAAAACACCTAAAGGATAACAAACTTTCGCCCGCCTTGTAAAGATTAACTGCGTAAGTTTTCCTACTGCTACGATGTATATTTTTCTAACACTCATTAAAAATTCACTTGTAATTTGTTGGTTTTAAGTTTAATAATTGAGGCGATAAAAATACAGCCCGTTCAAGAGATAAAATGTTAGTTTGAAACGTCAATTGATAGAGTGATTTTGTTAATTCAATGCTTCCTGATTCTACCCTCATTTTGAGTCGCATTGAATACACACTGATGTGTGTGTCGACTAGGTCGTGCAAAACCGGTTTTCCTATTTTGCTAAAAACCGGAAAACCGGGCGAAATTCGACAAATTTTGAAAACCGGGGTTGAAAGACAAAACCGGGTTTATCTCCGGTTTTGCCGTTTTTACAATAATTTACAATCAGTGGCAATATTTTCTAATAATGTGATGTTTTTATATCAAAATGCAGCCTAAAACAAGGACAAAATAGAGCTTAAGGAAAATAGAGGTCCAATACCGCTGAACAGTAATTTAAACAATCAAAATGTGAATGTTGCGCAAGGACCAGTTGAAGCTAAAAGACATTTTCAGCTACGAAAGCTAGTAAATGTAATGTTACAGAAATAATGTACAATCATTGCAGAGTTAAAAAAAAGCTTTTTATTCAACAGAAGAAATATAGTACTGAAATAAAAGATCTAACAGACAAAAAAAGTAGATATAACCACGTCTCTTTCCCGTAGGGGTAGCTAGAGATCGCTTCTCTCCATTTACCATTCTGATCCTGGCACAAATCTTTCGATTCTCTCTACCTCCATGACTTTTTTCATACATGCTCGTCGGTTACAGGTACTTATGACTTAGCCTTTCTCCAAAACGTCTTCGATTTAATGATACGTTCGTCTAGGAAATCTAGGTACATATATACTTTTCGACTTTATCATTCACACTCGCCTCATACATTTGCTTTGTTAATCTTCTTCATCCATACTCAAGTATCTAAACCAAAATATCCAAAACAAAGTATCCCTTTCTCTATCTTTATCACTACATAACTAACATAATATGATAATTTGATCACGCTTTTTGAGTAGAGAACAGCCTGTGCTACATCACAATGTTTAAATAAAAATAAAAATATTGTATGTGGTTTGTGATCACACTGTTTCTCATCTTATCCATCAAAGTCACTGAAACTATGCTTCTCGGAATTCAAATTTTCAAAAGCATTGATTTTACTTTCATGCTTTGTCTTTCAGACTCAACATCCATGCAAAAGTGTGAGGAGCTGGGGACCAGCACTTCTCTATGTACAGCTAGACAAAGTGCCCTTTCAGATACATTCTCATAGCACATGGAGTTATGCAATACCTTATTTACACTTGATTTCCAACACCCTTGGCTTAATATCAGCCACACTTCCATCTCTCGTAAGCTTTGCACGAGTACACGAACTCTTTAACATGTTCCACTTTTCCGCCTTCCATAGAAACTGAACAGAATGGTATACTTTCTTCTCTTTTAAAAATCATTACTTTTGTCTTGCGTAAGTCTATGTGTAAGCCCCGATTTATCTTAACAAGCACTGGAACCCTTGTAGAGAAATTTTAGTACTCATGGCAGGATCCGTTCACTCCACCACACAGACAACGTGGACCACAATTTCTTCCTCACCATTTCATCATAAGCCTTATATAAACCTAAAAAACGTATAAAACATAAAGATTAGAAAATTGTTGCCAAAACCGGGGCTAACACCGGTTTCCGGTTTTGGGCCCTCAAAACTGGATTTCAAAACCGGTTTTGAAGACCCTCCGGTTTTGCACGCCCTAGTGTCGACGCAGTAATCTTTTGATGATAGTATTGTTCTGAATTTCATTGTGTTGAATTTGTAGTCAGTTCCAGGGTCATAGTTTGATGTATTAATATTGTTTTCAATCTTATTTGACTCGTGACATTTTTAACATTTTTTATCTCTATGTAAAGCGTGATATAATCCATTATATCGCACATGTTTCTGTGCATTTAGTATGAATTTTAATATTATGTTTATACCATAAATGCTTTGAGAACTAACCACTATTAAACTTTTTAAAATATTGGATTGAACCCATTGTTCATATATTTATTAAGTATTCATGACCTTAATTCGTTTAAATCAATTGACAAAATTATTAATCAGTATCCTCAACAATTTTAGTAATTAAGAATTTACGGAGGTCGAGGATAACTATTCCATTTCAAAATTTCGCCTCAAATATTGAAACTTCCAAAAACATCAATGACGAGAAAAGAAGGTATTCGGTTTAGTGGTTAGCGCCACGCATGCTTCAAACAAAACTACCCCCCTCTCCAATCTCGTCATTTTTAGATTACTATTTTATAAATATCTTACGTTAGCCAGTTAAGTTTAATTAAGTGTTGCCATACGATTAAATTGATCTATTGAATTAATTTTAAATATTTTTTTAGATTTAAACAGATCTCATAAAAGTACGCTTAAAGTTACAGTAAGTACGTAAAAAAATTAAGATAGTATGTCGATGTTCAGAGTAAGGGTTTCAAGTTAATTTTTGAGAAATAGTATTATTTTTATTTAAGTTTAATAAATGTCTATGATAAGCGTTACTTATAACATTATATTAAAAGTAAATAAAGTACTTAAACTATAATAAAAGTTGATTTTTAGAGATGAGCTGCTTTCTTAGTAGAAATTAATTTTCCAAAGCAGCAGTTGAAAGTTGCCAGGATTTAAAAGTAATTTTCTACAAAGGGAGCCACGTACAATCTTCGAAGATATTTTACTACATTTTTAATACTAGATACATCAGTTTTTATTCCTATTTTATTATTTGACAATTATGACTCCGCAGCCATATTTCTCAATTAAAATTGTGCTATCCTGCTCGCGTGCTTGGCGTAAGAGAGTTGGCGCGAACGGGATCACACGATAGCGATCTGACAGCTAACATAATCAAATCTTTTTATCGTTATCCAAACAACAACAAAAAGTCCACGTAAAAGTATTATCCTGAGAAACGCTCAGTGCACCGTTTTCCTTTTGTTGACAGGTTACGTTATTGTGTTCAGTTTCTTACATGCAAACTAGATAGCGTAGCAATCTGAAGAAGATATCTGTCAAAATATTTTCTTCAGATTGCTACGGCATCTAGTTTAGAGCTTAAGGCCCATTTTCACCGAAATTGAATTGAGCGATTACAAATTTAACTGTCCATTATGGATATTTAACTTATTAAAGATCTGTAAATAAAAATCGGTTGAAAATTTAATCGTTTTGGTGACCTAAGTTGTGTAGATGTCAATGATGACAGAATCTTGAGACAGTAGCTGTCAAATTTGACAGATGTCGCTTACAGTTTGCCATCTACTTTAGACGATAGAATCTAAATAACATGAGTTGTCAAATTGAAAACGGTTCAGTTTCAAATTCAGGATAATCTTGCACTCTTGGTCATCTGACCCCGAACTATGCAGTTCTGTCCTTTGGCTGCCAGACTGATGTCCACAATATACGAGATGTTTCTTTAAATGACGGACACATTTCAGGATATCATTAAAATGCCAACTTTCGTTATGGCGCTAACCCTGATACCGAAAAAAAGTACAGCTGTTCTATTTAAAAAGTTCAATGATCCAACAAAATGTATGGAACAGCTGATTTCTCCATTTCAGGGTTGCCCCCTTATTAAAAGTTGGTTATAACGATGAATACATTGATATCCTAGAATATGTCCGTCTTTTAAAGATACACTCGATAAATTTTTAAATACATATCGGTACCTAAGAAGATTGTACACGCAAATAGGCAGTAGGTAGACATAGAGTACAGATATAGAGAATACAGTGTATACGCTTACAGCCAGGCTTACTCCCCGGTGTCTGCCCAGTTGGCCTCTTCGGCTATTCGATCCATGCAGTTGCAGAGGAATTGGTACTGCGGACGAGAACAACTTTAGTGAATTCAAAACAAACAAGATAAAGTGGATCGGATGTATTTCAATGCAGGTGGATGTCTCTTGTAGATTTTACCTCAAATAAGTCCAAAAACGATAAAATGAAAAAAGGATTTGTAGCTCAAAACACAAGTTTTATAACATTTTGCCATTAGTAGTTCGCCCCGAAAAGAGACTAATGACAAATTTTGCTCAAATTTGAACGAATTATTGTATTTAATAAATAAACTACTTGCTTGCAAAATTTCATGAAGATTAATGTTATACTAGCTGCAGCCCACGGTGCTACCCGCAGTTAAAAAGTAGCCTATGTGTTAATCTAGAATATAAGCTACCTCCATATTAAATTTCTTCCAAATCCGCCCATCCGTTAGAGCGTGAAGAAACAACAAACATACAGACTTGCACACTTTCACACACGCTCACGAACTTCCGCTTTTATAATATTAATGTGATTTTTGGCCGCGGCGACCTGGAAAGCCAGTTTGGAAGCTCATTTAACGGTACTCAAGTTTTCTTCAGACAAACTAATGCCAATTTGCCCCAGTAGACTCTCGACACCTAATTTTCGCTGGGTTAATTAAAGCTTCTCTCTTCTATACATCTATGACCGCAATGGAATACTTAATACTTATACTAAATTTAATGTAAATCTTAACTTTGTAAACTAATTTTTAATGTTTTGGTAGTACCTAATGTGATGTTGACTACTCTATTTGTATTAGGTTAATCCTGTAAGAATAGGTGTAATGAGAATAATAAATAATGTCACTTTAACCCCCGACGCAAAAACAACGCTGTTAAAAGTTTGACGTGTCTGTGTATGTGTGTGTGTGTCTGCTGTGGCATCGTATCTCCCGAACGGATGGACCGATTTTGATTTTGTTTTTTTTTGTTTGAAATATGAATAAGTCGAGAGTGTTTTTAGCTATGTTTGATGAAAATCGGCGACGGGGTTTTTTCATTTTTTTAATTTATGCTTATTTATAAATAAGCTTTAAAAATAAGCTGCTTTCCCCGAATACAGGGGTACTGGTAATCAATTAGCATCCTTATATGGGCATATTCTGTGCATTATAGCAAACATCTTTTGTTCTACGACTTTTAAAAATTCGTATTTATTTTCTTCCATATAAAACTTTAAAAAATAATTCGACCCTTTTTAACATTAAGTGCGCGCGCGCACTTTGAAGCGCCGACAAGCAGGCGTCGGCTCTGATGCTATAGAGAGTTATGAAGTATTAGAGAGAACTACAAACACTTACGGGTCCGGCTACCACTTTAGACTAATTTCGCAATGGCTTAAGTATTTCTATTGCCATTTCGTCTAGAAGACGACGAGCAAAGAGAGCAAGTAAAGATATTGACGAGCCTCTAAAGTTATCTAAGTAACAAAGTGCGATTTCATTGTTTTTTATGACTTTTGCACTTCTTAATTCATTCCTAAAAACTAAAAAACATCCCTTGTATGATGAATTAATTTCAAAGAAAATGATGTAGACAACCTCCCTATGTCAAGGATTTTTTTATTTGCTTTGTCTATCTGTTAAATAAACCAGTCAAAAGTGACCCCTTACAAATGCGGATATTTTGATAGCTCTTCTCTTGAGGACGTTTTTTAAAAACAAAACCAAGAAGATAGGAGCAAAGACATAGTTAATTAAATTGTACATGCCAAATTTCATCTTAATCTGACATGGTTCGTTTCCAAAAAAATTGAAAATCGGCTTTGTATGGCAAATTCAGAGCGTCGCGGAGCCCTATAATTTTTTTTTTGGAAATTTTGTCGAAGTTTTGGCCAAAGCTGCAAAACAAGTTATTTGATTTGATGAACAGAATATGCGTTTAAAAGGATGCCAATTGATTACCAGTAACCCTGTATATTGAATTCAGAATTGAATCACCGCGGTATTCATTTTTAACAGGTACAATGTTTTGATTATAATATCATATTCATTTAGGTGAGTTGCAGTTGTAACAAATAACATAATTAAAATAAAAACAAAAATCCGACAGCAAAATGTAGTCTGACACCCCGGATATATATAAAACGTTTTAACCTATTTCACTCAGACTATTAAGACAATCGTGAAGCGCGTTCTTGTCCATACAAAAAGAGAAACATCATCAGAGTAAAATGACTTTTTTCGGTCTTGCATAGGCATCGACAGACGTCACTACGAATTGCCCAGGTATCCATTTTTGACTCGGAATGCTATACCTGACTGAGTATATTATTATGGTATGGTGTAGAGCAGACTCACGTATGGCGTGAAGAGCGCGATGTCCCTCTGCTGTCCGTCGGCGCGGCAGTAGGTGATCCTGACGGCCGCCGCGTCGTCGTCCGCCGCCCACTCGCGCACCCCGCGCCACGGCACCTCCACGCTCTGCCCCGTCTCCGCGGACTCGCACCACGTCGCCAGCTTCAGCCCGCTCCAGCCTGCGACCACACGAGACTGTAGGGACGAGCTGCTGTACCGAGTCTGCCTGCCACGGCCCCGTACCCGGGCAGCGCGAGGTAGTCCCGCGGCCTGCAGTGTACGTACCGAGCGTGAGCGCGAGGTGCGGTGTGGCGCGGCAGTCGGTGCGCGCGGGCGGGAAGGCCACGGCCCCGTACCTGGGCAGCGCGAGGTAGTCCCGCGGCCTGCAGTGTACGTACCGAGCGTGAGCGCGAGGTGCGGTGTGGCGCGGCAGTCGGTGCGCGCGGGCGGGAAGGCCACGGCCCCGTACCCGGGCAGCGCGAGGTAGTCCCGCGGCCTGCAGTGTACGTACCGAGCGTGAGCGCGAGGTGCGGTGTGGTGCGGCAGTCGGTGCGCGCGGGCGGGAAGGCCACGGCCCCGTACCCGGGCAGCGCGAGGTAGTCCCGCGGCCTGCAGTGTACGTACCGAGCGTGAGCGCGAGGTGCGGTGTGGTGCGGCAGTCGGTGCGCGCGGGCGGGAAGGCCACGGCCCCGTACCCGGGCAGCGCGAGGTAGTCCCGCGGCCTGCAGTGTACGTACCGAGCGTGAGCGCGAGGTGCGGTGTGGCGCGGCAGTCGGTGCGCGCGGGCGGGAAGGCCACGGCCCCGTACCCGGGCAGCGCGAGGTAGTCCCGCGGCCTGCAGTGTACGTACCGAGCGTGAGCGCGAGGTGCGGTGTGGCGCGGCAGTCGGTGCGCGCGGGCGGGAAGGCCACGGCCCCGTACCCGGGCAGCGCGAGGTAGTCCCGCGGCCTGCAGTGTACGTACCGAGCGTGAGCGCGAGGTGCGGTGTGGTGCGGCAGTCGGTGCGCGCGGGCGGGAAGGCCACGGCCCCGTACCCGGGCAGCGCGAGGTAGTCCCGCGGCCTGCAGTGTACGTACCGAGCGTGAGCGCGAGGTGCGGTGTGGTGCGGCAGTCGGTGCGCGCGGGCGGGAAGGCCACGGCCCCGTACCCGGGCAGCGCGAGGTAGTCCCGCGGCCTGCAGTGTACGTACCGAGCGTGAGCGCGAGGTGCGGTGTGGCGCGGCAGTCGGTGCGCGCGGGCGGGAAGGCCACGGCCCCGTACCCGGGCAGCGCGAGGTAGTCCCGCGGCCTGCAGTGTACGTACCGAGCGTGAGCGCGAGGTGCGGTGTGGTGCGGCAGTCGGTGCGCGCGGGCGGGAAGGCCACGGCCCCGTACCCGGGCAGCGCGAGGTAGTCCCGCGGCCTGCAGTGTACGTACCGAGCGTGAGCGCGAGGTGCGGTGTGGCGCGGCAGTCGGTGCGCGCGGGCGGGAAGGCCACGGCCCCGTACCCGGGCAGCGCGAGGTAGTCCCGCGGCCTGCAGTGTACGTACCGAGCGTGAGCGCGAGGTGCGGTGTGGTGCGGCAGTCGGTGCGCGCGGGCGGGAAGGCCACGGCCCCGTACCCGGGCAGCGCGAGGTAGTCCCGCGGCCTGCAGTGTACGTACCGAGCGTGAGCGCGAGGTGCGGTGTGGTGCGGCAGTCGGTGCGCGCGGGCGGGAAGGCCACGGCCCCGTACCCGGGCAGCGCGAGGTAGTCCCGCGGCCTGCAGTGTACGTACCGAGCGTGAGCGCGAGGTGCGGTGTGGTGCGGCAGTCGGTGCGCGCGGGCGGGAAGGCCACGGCCCCGTACCCGGGCAGCGCGAGGTAGTCCCGCGGCCTGCAGTGTACGTACCGAGCGTGAGCGCGAGGTGCGGTGTGGTGCGGCAGTCGGTGCGCGCGGGCGGGAAGGCCACGGCCCCGTACCCGGGCAGCGCGAGGTAGTCCCGCGGCCTGCAGTGTACGTACCGAGCGTGAGCGCGAGGTGCGGTGTGGTGCGGCAGTCGGTGCGCGCGGGCGGGAAGGCCACGGCCCCGTACCCGGGCAGCGCGAGGTAGTCCCGCGGCCTGCAGTGTACGTACCGAGCGTGAGCGCGAGGTGCGGTGTGGCGCGGCAGTCGGTGCGCGCGGGCGGGAAGGCCACGGCCCCGTACCCGGGCAGCGCGAGGTAGTCCCGCGGCCTGCAGTGTACGTACCGAGCGTGAGCGCGAGGTGCGGTGTGGTGCGGCAGTCGGTGCGCGCGGGCGGGAAGGCCACGGCCCCGTACCCGGGCAGCGCGAGGTAGTCCCGCGGCCTGCAGTGTACGTACCGAGCGTGAGCGCGAGGTGCGGTGTGGTGCGGCAGTCGGTGCGCGCGGGCGGGAAGGCCACGGCCCCGTACCCGGGCAGCGCGAGGTAGTCCCGCGGCCTGCAGTGTACGTACCGAGCGTGAGCGCGAGGTGCGGTGTGGTGCGGCAGTCGGTGCGCGCGGGCGGGAAGGCCACGGCCCCGTACCCGGGCAGCGCGAGGTAGTCCCGCGGCCTGCAGTGTACGTACCGAGCGTGAGCGCGAGGTGCGGTGTGGTGCGGCAGTCGGTGCGCGCGGGCGGGAAGGCCACGGCCCCGTACCCGGGCAGCGCGAGGTAGTCCCGCGGCCTGCAGTGTACGTACCGAGCGTGAGCGCGAGGTGCGGTGTGGTGCGGCAGTCGGTGCGCGCGGGCGGGAAGGCCACGGCCCCGTACCCGGGCAGCGCGAGGTAGTCCCGCGGCCTGCAGTGTACGTACCGAGCGTGAGCGCGAGGTGCGGTGTGGCGCGGCAGTCGGTGCGCGCGGGCGGGAAGGCCACGGCCCCGTACCCGGGCAGCGCGAGGTAGTCCCGCGGCCTGCAGTGTACGTACCGAGCGTGAGCGCGAGGTGCGGTGTGGCGCGGCAGTCGGTGCGCGCGGGCGGGAAGGCCACGGCCCCGTACCCGGGCAGCGCGAGGTAGTCCCGCGGCCTGCAGTGTACGTACCGAGCGTGAGCGCGAGGTGCGGTGTGGCGCGGCAGTCGGTGCGCGCGGGCGGGAAGGCCACGGCCCCGTACCCGGGCAGCGCGAGGTAGTCCCGCGGCCTGCAGTGTACGTACCGAGCGTGAGCGCGAGGTGCGGTGTGGTGCGGCAGTCGGTGCGCGCGGGCGGGAAGGCCACGGCCCCGTACCCGGGCAGCGCGAGGTAGTCCCGCGGCCTGCAGTGTACGTACCGAGCGTGAGCGCGAGGTGCGGTGTGGTGCGGCAGTCGGTGCGCGCGGGCGGGAAGGCCACGGCCCCGTACCCGGGCAGCGCGAGGTAGTCCCGCGGCCTGCAGTGTACGTACCGAGCGTGAGCGCGAGGTGCGGTGTGGTGCGGCAGTCGGTGCGCGCGGGCGGGAAGGCCACGGCCCCGTACCCGGGCAGCGCGAGGTAGTCCCGCGGCCTGCAGTGTACGTACCGAGCGTGAGCGCGAGGTGCGGTGTGGTGCGGCAGTCGGTGCGCGCGGGCGGGAAGGCCACGGCCCCGTACCCGGGCAGCGCGAGGTAGTCCCGCGGCCTGCAGTGTACGTACCGAGCGTGAGCGCGAGGTGCGGTGTGGCGCGGCAGTCGGTGCGCGCGGGCGGGAAGGCCACGGCCCCGTACCCGGGCAGCGCGAGGTAGTCCCGCGGCCTGCAGTGTACGTACCGAGCGTGAGCGCGAGGTGCGGTGTGGTGCGGCAGTCGGTGCGCGCGGGCGGGAAGGCCACGGCCCCGTACCCGGGCAGCGCGAGGTAGTCCCGCGGCCTGCAGTGTACGTACCGAGCGTGAGCGCGAGGTGCGGTGTGGTGCGGCAGTCGGTGCGCGCGGGCGGGAAGGCCACGGCCCCGTACCCGGGCAGCGCGAGGTAGTCCCGCGGCCTGCAGTGTACGTACCGAGCGTGAGCGCGAGGTGCGGTGTGGTGCGGCAGTCGGTGCGCGCGGGCGGGAAGGCCACGGCCCCGTACCCGGGCAGCGCGAGGTAGTCCCGCGGCCTGCAGTGTACGTACCGAGCGTGAGCGCGAGGTGCGGTGTGGTGCGGCAGTCGGTGCGCGCGGGCGGGAAGGCCACGGCCCCGTACCCGGGCAGCGCGAGGTAGTCCCGCGGCCTGCAGTGTACGTACCGAGCGTGAGCGCGAGGTGCGGTGTGGCGCGGCAGTCGGTGCGCGCGGGCGGGAAGGCCACGGCCCCGTACCCGGGCAGCGCGAGGTAGTCCCGCGGCCTGCAGTGTACGTACCGAGCGTGAGCGCGAGGTGCGGTGTGGCGCGGCAGTCGGTGCGCGCGGGCGGGAAGGCCACGGCCCCGTACCCGGGCAGCGCCCGCGCGAGCGCGAGGTAGTCCCGCGCGCGCGGCGCCGCCTGCAGCGCCTTCAGCTGGTAGAGCCGCGCGCCCGCCACGCACACGCCGCGGTTCACGTCCTCCACCGCCTGGAACCAGCGACGACTATCACGCCTCCGCGACCCCTCCACTCAATTAATCGAAATATTGTCGCGATCTATGGCTGAATACAGACATTATAAAAGATCAGTTCTAGAGATATATTTCCTAAGCTAGCACCCACTAGTGGCGTGATCCACTGACCTGCCAGAATATGAACATGGCGCAGACGGGGTCGCAGGCCACGATGCCGAGCTCGGTGGCGGGGCTGAACACCCACTTGCGGACCGACAGGCAGCTGCTGGAGGCCGTGGAGTAGTTCTGGATGTACAGCGAGTGCGGGCACTCGTTCGGCTGCAGCTTGCGCTCTGGAACAGCCGGCAGGTGTAGTGAGCGGCAAGTGGATCCAGACACAACTCGCTTTACATAGTATTGAACAAAGTCGCTTTCCGTGACTGTCTCTCTGTCTCCTAAACCACACAACGGATTTAGAAATTTTTTTTCTTCTTTTAACCGGTGTTATTTCTTTTGACCGCTGATAACCGGTTTATAATTATGTAGTGTGAAATGAGCGTAGCATAATTATAATTATGTACCCGCCAAGATCGTATACTTTCTCCACTGTGTAGTTAAACAAGTAAGGGGATATCGGGTCACCTTGGTTCACGCCTTCGTCAATAGAAAATTTACGATCGTAGGATTGTTGCATTGTGGTGGCGATTTCGATTGAATAAGATAAAAATATTATTTTCTTATGTTTAGACGTCCGCTGGTGTGCGGTGACATTAAAGGCTGACGCCCACCAAATGCAGGTGCAGTTCGTGTCCGATTTGCGGACTAGTAGAGGACTAGTAAAGTATGACATTTTATGAAAGACGTCACACCGAAAGCAGTCCGTTTCCAGTCAGTGTGTAGTAGCTGCATGTTACACGGACACCTCGTTGACCATCTCCAGCCTACGTATCGGTTGTATGGTAGCCCAGAACACAACTGACTACCGTGAAATCAAAACTCCAGAGCCTACAACGCCTAGCGAGCGTAGCAGCCACTGGATGCAGGAGAACTACTCCATCAGCAGCGCTTGAATACCTTCTGAAACTGAGACCTCTACATCTGGTCATTCTGGAGGAGGCTAGGGCAGCCGCCCTTAGACTAAAAACCAATAAGATATGGAAACAGGACACAGTTACAACAAACACAGCATCCATGAATGGGATCCTAAAGGAAATACCACTCCTTGAGGCGCCCATGGACAGAATACCATGTCAGCATGTTTTCGATAGAAGATACAATTTCCGACATAACGCAGAAGCAAAAGATAGCTCTGGTATCAAAGACGGCAGACGGCACCAAAACCGCACACGGGACCGAAGCGGGCGTCTTCTCAAATAACTTAAACATCAAAATATCGACCATCGAAGAAATAGTATATGGACTAGAATCACTAATGCCTATACTCCAGGCCCAGACAAAAACATGGCTGCGTCACAAACGTACGTCATTTACGTAGCTTACAGAATGGACTAATGTTGAGGGCTGCAGGCAAGCTAAATATGCGGTTCCGGTGACATCAAAAAGATTTGCACGCAACCTCATCCGACTAAAAAGGGACCAAACCTGCAAAGTTATAGGTACTGTAACTGGTCACTGCTCCCTAAACAAACACCTATTTAACATAGGTGTGACTGACAGCCCTCTGTGCAGAGGATGCATGGAAGCAGAAGCCACGCCACGGCACATGCTTATGGAGTGCAGTAGCGCGGCAGAACATCGGGCTCGGATGCTTCAATCTCCATCGTCGGTGCTTGTGGCAGCCTGAAAAGGCTGCTAACCTTCTGGTAGCTCCTGGGCTGGTTGGAGTGAGAGGAAGGGAAGAGAAGTAGACTTCACGCACAATGACCCAATCAAGCGGCTAAGTGCGGAAAACGCTCCGCTAAACAAACAAACAAAGAAAGACAACGATCAACTGACAGCACGCACAGTGCGAGTGACGTAGTATTCAACGGGCTTTCTTACAGGACGTTACACACCAATCCGTGTACACTGCAGTACGTGTGCGTGCAGTTAGATGTAGCGCCTCACGGACTACACCCGTACTGCAAACAGCCTGCACTGTAAGGACCGAATTGTCACCGGATTTGGTGTGATTCAACACTTTTAACCTTCACTCTTTATTCTTTCAAAAACCTTTCGCAGTTTTAAGATTGTAAGTATACTATGCATGCAATTAGAGCATTTTAACTTACCAAAATTATATTCCACGATCTCGAAAAGGTAGAAGTATTTTTGCACAGATTTAGATAGACCGATCTTGTCTGCAACCGCGCGGTATACATCGTCCGCATTCGTGGACTTTAACACTGATACTGTTACTACCTCCTGAAAGCATTTTAAATTAATATTAATTTTAGTCCCCATACATATAAAAGGGCTCACTGAAGGAAAATTTCAAATCACATGTAATAAATTAATGAAAAAAAGATACTTTAAGGTTAACAATTGTTTAGAAGACAAAGATGCGTGGAGGGGCATATTTTTACATAGGGGCAGCTAAGCCAACAGACAAGGGGGTCAGTGTGTTACGTTACCTTGTCGGGCAGCAGAACCTTGAGGTCTACAGGGGAGGGGTTGCAGGAATCATCAGAGTCTGTTAGAAACTCCTGAACTGCTTCGCATTCTGCTATCACACGCACCGCGCACACCTGGGGCAGAGAGAGTTGCACGGTCAACATTGTCAATGATGATTCCTGTTACAGTTTGAAAGTCGTTTTACTGAGATCTTAGTTTTAATGCCCACTGCTTACCCTGGTATACTTATTTTACGCTAAAATTTAAATACTTTCTATGTTTTTGAAGTTATACTTCTTTTGGCGCGATATAGAAAAATGATGAGAGTGAAGTTTTACGATGCGCGCGCACACCGACACCTAAATTCTACATCGTGAAGTTAGTTCTAGGTGGCATGCAAATTGATAACTATGATCAGGTTGTATATTCTAGTATTTAATATTTAGAACACGTGTTTCGTAAGAGTACAATTAAACAGTGAATAAAAAAATATTATTTTGGTGTTTTTATTAAATCAATTTCATATACGACGGTGACAGTATTTACTAATAATTTATTATTTATTAGTATATCTATATAATTATATTGATTATTTTTTTTCCATACGCCAAAGAAGTATAACTTCTAACGCGTGTACATAAGTACACACCCTCTTTTTTTTTTCTTTACTATTTCTTTTAGCGTAAGTAGGTTAATTATTAACTTACTATCATATTATCATGATTTTTGATCTTATAATTTTGACCATTATTATGATTTAATATGGGATGACTGGACTGCTGCATATTGCAAAAGCTTTTTACTTATTAAATTGTTTTACAAGTTATAGTTGTTTGTATATAGTTTGTATATTTAGCTGTTTCAACTAGTATTTAAACATGTAACAATTTGTAAAAAAGAATAGCAAAAATGTTACTCAGCAAATTAGTAAAGCACATTTTTTGTGCAAATATTTCTTAAGCTTTTTTAGATCCACTTTGATAAATGGTAACCTCTCCATAATATGGCTAAGATGTAATAGTGTTATGTCAGGTATGTTTTTATGTGTGTGTATGTGTGTGTTGGCTGCCTTTCACAAATAGTGTATCGTCATTTATGTTTTTATGTATCTTTTTTTTTTTATATAGAATAGGTCGTCGTTTGACCACCAACTCACCTGATGTTAAGCGACGTTGTGGTCTAAGATGTATCTGTGTATTGTGTGTGTAACCTTTTTAAATAATGTAATATCATGTATGTTTTTTTTTGTGTGTGTATGTGTGTGTTGGCTACCTTTTCTAAATACTGTTCGAGTCCTCTCCGGCGCGCGTCCAGTTGCTGCTCGCTCAGTGTGAAGGGCCACTTGCCCGGCAGCTTCGGGAAGTTGAAACCTGCCAACGAAATAACAAAAAATATAGCAGAGACGAATAGGGAAAAGCGTGCCGTGAAAAATACTTTGGACACTCTGGAATTACTCTGGTAAGGGATTATAATTTAATAGTGAGTAGGGAGTAAAAGCATAGTAGAAACAAGATAGCCAACAGTCAGCGAAAATCGATTTTACAAAATACAGCGTTGCTTATCGCATGTCACAAAAATTGACCTTGAATTTCATAAACCAAAAAGATCGACCTTACATATGCAGCATAGAGTCGCTTTTCGCATGTCGATCCTCAAGCAGCACTGCGGTACGTATGGCGACAGCGGCGTGAATATTAAAATCTTACCAAGAAACTCTTTTCTAAGCAAGGTGTGCAACGCAGCAAACTCCCGGTAGCGCCGCGAGCACAGGTGGCGGCCCGCCATGTGCACGTTGAACGCTACGTAGGACCGACCTGTGTTGCGCTCCATCACCACCCTGCGGGAGAAAATGGACTTTATTAAATACGAATAGGAGAGGTTTTGCCGTTTTGATATTTCCAAAAATTTGGGGGTTTTTGACCCCCGACGCAAAAACGACGGGGAGTTATAAGTCTGACGTGGCTCTGTGTGTGTGTGTGTGTGTGTGTGTGTGTGTGTGTGTCTGTGTGTGTGTGTGTGTGGGTGTGTCTAATGAAAGGTACGCAATTATAGGCAAGCCAGCGCAGCGTCAACATTTCTACCTCCACTAGCGTCAACATGTACGCAAGCGCTACCACCAGTTAATGCGAACCCCACCGCCGACTCATTTAGAATTTAATCACTGTGCTCTTGAAATAAGATTGTTTATCATATCAATAGTTCGCTATAGACACTGGCGCGCCGCTGATGATACCTTCATATTTGATATTGAATTGTAATCCCTTTGCTCCTTGGCAATAAGGTAGTATATCGCACCTGTAGTCCGGTATAGAGACGGGCAGCGAGCGCTTGTCCGTGTACTGGTAGACGTTGGCGCGCAAGTTGGCCGCGCCGCCGATCACGCCGATTCATCTGACATTGAATTCTAAACACTTTGCTCTTGAAATAAGGTTGTATATCGCACCTGTAGTCCGGTATGGAGACGGGCAGCGAGCGCTTGTCCGTGTAGTCGTACCGCTGGTAGACGGTGGCGCGCGAGTTGGCCGCGCCGCCGATCACGCCGACGGGCGCCGAGCCGTCGTCGCATGGCTCGAGGCGCTCGGCTTCCTGAAACACATGAGTTTCATATCATTAGCCTAGTAGTTCACGATAGAAAGTCAAAGAAGCGCGTCAAATGATTTGACTGCCTCGGTGGTTCAGTTGGTAGTAAACCTGCCTTCTGAGCTTGGGGGCGTGGGTTCGATTCCCACCTAGAGTAAACATTCATGTAATGAACATTTGTGTTTGTTCTATGTCTGGGTGTTAATTTCTATTTAAGTATGTATTGTGTGTATAATGTGTATATCAGTCTCTGGCAGTCATAGTATAAGCTTTGCTTAGTTTGGGGTCAGGCGACCGTGTGTGCAATAATGTCCCCCGAATATTTATTTATTTATTACTAGCTGCGCCCTGCGGTTTCACCCGCGGTTAAAAAGTATCCTATGTGCTATTCTAGACTATAATCTATCTCTGTGCCAAATTTCATACAGATCTGTTCAGCCGTTCTGGCGTGAAAGAGTAACAAACATCCATCCATCCATCCATCCATCCATCCATACATACATACATACAAACTTTCGCGTTTATAATATTAGTAGGATTAAGTAAGATTTATTTTTGTCCAACCAGCTAGAACTAGAACTATTGTTGCGATGCTCGCGAAGGTGTTCCTATTGGTTGTTAAAAGCTTTTCGACCAATGGGAACGGCGTATCGGTACTTTCGCGTGCGTCGGGCAATATAGGTAGGCTGGCTTTTTAACAATAGCGCGTCGAGGCGGCGCTACAGCGACTGGCGGTGGCGTTTTTTATAAAATTTGATATATTTGCCACACAACAGGGTCTGACTTGTTCAGGTGCCTCTCGGATTAAAACAGCTGTAGTTGCATATATATGAGCTTGGTATTTTTTCTACTATAAGAGGCGAATGGAAGGTATACCTACATATAGCAATTAGGGTAGGTGTTTTTCTGCAAATACTTAACTTTTCGTCCATAGTCATTTTTATAACTTTGAAGTTCTTAAGTGCATCTTCGATACTTTTTTGAATAAAGACATTCTATTTGATATGAACAGTATAAAAGGATCTCTGAATGTACTGTAGTACCGTTATGAAATCATACAAAGTTATGCTGTGAACTCACGGTATCATAGAACAAAACAAGTCGATACTGCACACGATCATGTCCTGTCTGTGATCTAAACAAAAACTCGTTCGCAAGGTCAAGATATCATTACAATAACGCTTACATTAGTCTGTACTCTGTACCTAGTTTTTGTAGTGCTGCAGCAAATCGAGCAACTAGTCTACCGACTAGTAACGGTCAAGAGACGCTAGCCTATACGCGATAGTTTCCGATGTTTGTTATGCGGTTTGCTGTTTGCTCTAGAACACTTCTTTATGTTATTTAATTATGTTTAAATTATATGACGATGATTGTTCCGGGTTCTAGAATATTTTCTAGTTCCATTAGGTGGTTATCAATATTTGAGATCGCGCCATTTCATTCGCTCCTTCTTGCTAAAGCGATGCATACGAGCGGGATGGCACAACCTCGATTGCGAATGAAGATCAATGACGCTTATTGCCATGATAGTTACGTTTTGTTTTCGACGCTACGTATCGCTGTGAGGTTCAAGATAGCGCAGCGTCGAAAGGTTCCCCGAGGTTTTCAGGCGGTTTAAAACACTAATATACATGTATAACTATTCCGTATACAACTACTATACTACTACTAGTAACAGTGTACAGTATTCGTGAATGAACTTACCCTTTGGGTGACAGAGATGACGGTGAGAGTGAGACAGTCGCCGCCCGACTTGATGAGGTCGACCACCTGACGGTGTGTTGAGCCTTCGACATTTACGCCATTTCTGAAATTAACAAAATAGATACTTAATCAAAATGAACTGTTTTTAAAAGGTTCCGCGACATTGAATTTTCCATACAAACGCGCTTGTCTTGGAACTTGGAAACCATTTGTCAGATTATGATAAAATTTGGCATGTACAATTAAATGGACTTCAAAATATCTTCGCTCCTATGTTCTTGTAGTTTTTTAAAACGCCCTCAAAAGAAAATCGAGCTATGAAAAATATCCGCATTTGTAAGGGGTCACTTTTGACTGATTTATTTAATAGATAGACAAAGCAAATCAAAAATTATTTCACATAGGGAGGCTGTCTACATCATTGGCTTTTAAATTAACCCATAAAAAAACTGCCTCGACTGAGGAATAAGACCTGCAGAGAAGACAGACGCCAGCCGCGAGCTCTCCAGGTCACAGAGCCAATAATATATTAGTGTGATGTTTTGATAACGATAGAGTAGGTATATACACATAAATTTGAAACATGATCATCAATTAGGTTCAGTGTTTCAAAGCGAGTGCTCTTCAAATCTACGTGAATACGTCGCGAGCGATCAATGTCAGTGAACTTAGCATATCATGTCCCAGCATATCATAAATAAAAGTGAGTTCTGTTCGCATGCAGTTGAGTTCTATAGTTCCTGATACTTTTTAGCAATAGTTCTGGTGATTTTACCTGAAAAAAATTAAACTGAAAATATGAGATGCCAACTTCCCGTAGCATATCATTTTCTGAAAAACACAGAAAAAAAAATTGTTTCATATGCATTGGGTTGAGTTATATAGTTCCTCATACTTTTTTGCGATAGTTCTGTTGATCTAAGGTGCCAAAAAAAAAAAACAATTCATTGAAAAAAAAAACTTGAAATATAGAAAATCCTTCTAAAAATTAAAACAAAGCACCCAAAAACGCTGTAAATAACCATTTTCAAGGACTGAGCATTAGAACTATAACACATAACGCGAAATATGCCCAGCACTCACCCATGGGAACCAGCATATCATCGACGTAAGTAAAAAAAAAACCGAAAATCTTGAATAAAAAACTAAAGCGGCCTCAGAAGTTGGAACTATCCGGTTTCGAAGAATTGAGCACTGACTCTATCAGGTGAAAGCCGAAATATGCCCAGAACTATCCCGTGAAGGCTAGCATCTCACACCTGTAAAAAAGCACAGGTAATTTGTGAAAAAGCCTTTTCAAAATAAAATCGAGCAGCCTTGGACACTGGCACTAGTCGGATTTGGTAGGATACTTGAGCACTGGGACTATCACAATGAACGAGAAATATGCCCAGGACTAACCCGTGGAAACATGAATATCATCATCGACGTAAGTGACAAAAGCGAAAATCATATAAATAAATAACTACCAGCCTCAGAAGCTGGAACTATTGTGTTTTGAAGAATTGAGCACTGACTCTATCAGAGGAAAGCCGAAATATGGCCAGAACTATCCCGTGGACGCTAGCATCTCACACCTGTAGAAAAGCACAGGTAATTTGTGAAAAAGCCTTTTCAAAATAAAATCGAGCAGCCTTGGACACTGGCACTAGTCGGATTTGGTAGGATACTTCAGCACTGGGACTATCACAATGAACGAGATATATGCCCAGGACTCACCCGTGGAAACATGAATATCATCATCGACGTAAGTGACAAAACTGAAAATCATATAAATAAATAACTACCAGCCTCAGAAGCTGAAACTATTGGGTTTTGAAGAATTGAGCTTTGACTCTATCAGGTGAAAGCCGAAATATGGCCAGAACTATCCCGTGAAGGCTAGCATCTCACACCTGTAGAAAAGCACAGGGAATTTGTGAAAAAGCCTTTTCAAAATAAAATCGAGCAGCCTTGGACACTGGCACTAGTCGGATTTGGTAGGATACTTCAGCACTGGGACTATCACAATGAACGAGATATATGCCCAGGACTCACCCGTGGAAACATGAATATCATCATCGACGTAAGTGACAAAAGCGAAAATCATATAAATAAATAACTACCAGCCTCAGAAGCTGGAACTATTGGGTTTTGAAGAATTGAGCATTGACTCTATCAGGTGAAAGCCGAAATATGCCCAGAACTATCCCGTGAAGGCTAGCATCTCACACCTGTAGAAAAGCACAGGTAATTTGTGAAAAAGCCTTTTCAAAATAAAATCGAGCAGCCGTGGACACTGGCACTAGTCGGATTTGGTAGGATACTTGAGCACTGGGACTATCACAATGAACGAGATATATGCCCAGGACTCACCCGTGGAAACATGAATATCATCATCGACGTAAGTGACAAAAGCGAAAATCATATAAATAAATAACTACCAGCCTCAGAAGCTGGAACTATTGGGTTTTGAAGAATTGAGCATTGACTCTATCAGGTGAAAGCCGAAATATGCCCAGAACTATCCCGTGAAGGCTAGCATCTCACACCTGTAGAAAAGCACAGGGAATTTGTGAAAAAGCCTTTTCAAAATAAAATCGAGCAGCCGTGGACACTGGCACTAGTCGGATTTGGTAGGATACTTGAGCACTGGGACTATCACAATGAACAAGATATATGCCCAGGACTCACCCGTGGAAACATGAATATCATCATCGACGTAAGTGACAAAAGCGAAAATCATATAAATAAATAACTACCAGCCTCAGAAGCTGGAACTATTGGGTTTTGAAGAATTGAGCACTGACTCTATCAGAGGAAAGCCGAAATATGGCCAGAACTATCCCGTGAAGGCTAGCATCTCACACCTGTAGAAAAGCACAGGTAATTTGTGAAAAAGCCTTTTCAAAATAAAATCGAGCAGCCTTGGACACTGGCACTAGTCGGATTTGGTAGGATACTTGAGCACGGGGACTATCACAATGAACGAGATATATGCCCAGGACTCACCCGTGGAAACATGAATATCATCATCGACGTAAGTGACAAAAGCGAAAATCATATAAATAAATAACTACCAGCCTCAGAAGCTGGAACTATTGGGTTTTGAAGAATTGAGCACTGACTCTATCAGGTGAAAGCCGAAATATGCCCAGAACTATCCCGTGAAGGCTAGCATCTCACACCTGTAAAAAAGCACAGGTAATTTGTGAAAAAGCCTTTTCAAAATAAAATCGAGCAGCCTTGGACACTGGCACTAGTCGGATTTGGTAGGATACTTGAGCACTGGGACTATCACAATGAACGAGAAATATGCCCAGGACTAACCCGTGGAAACATGAATATCATCATCGACGTAAGTGACAAAAGCGAAAATCATATAAATAAATAACTACCAGCCTCAGAAGCTGGAACTATTGTGTTTTGAAGAATTGAGCACTGACTCTATCAGAGGAAAGCCGAAATATGGCCAGAACTATCCCGTGGACGCTAGCATCTCACACCTGTAGAAAAGCACAGGTAATTTGTGAAAAAGCCTTTTCAAAATAAAATCGAGCAGCCTTGGACACTGGCACTAGTCGGATTTGGTAGGATACTTCAGCACTGGGACTATCACAATGAACGAGATATATGCCCAGGACTCACCCGTGGAAACATGAATATCATCATCGACGTAAGTGACAAAACTGAAAATCATATAAATAAATAACTACCAGCCTCAGAAGCTGGAACTATTGGGTTTTGAAGAATTGAGCTTTGACTCTATCAGGTGAAAGCCGAAATATGCCCAGAACTATCCCGTGAAGGCTAGCATCTCACACCTGTAGAAAAGCACAGGTAATTTGTGAAAAAGCCTTTTCAAAATAAAATCGAGCAGCCTTGGACACTGGCACTAGTCGGATTTGGTAGGATACTTGAGCACTGGGACTATCACAATGAACGAGAAATATGCCCAGGACTAACCCGTGGAAACATGAATATCATCATCGACGTAAGTGACAAAAGCGAAAATCATATAAATAAATAACTACCAGCCTCAGAAGCTGGAACTATTGTGTTTTGAAGAATTGAGCACTGACTCTATCAGAGGAAAGCCGAAATATGGCCAGAACTATCCCGTGGACGCTAGCATCTCACACCTGTAGAAAAGCACAGGTAATTTGTGAAAAAGCCTTTTCAAAATAAAATCGAGCAGCCTTGGACACTGGCACTAGTCGGATTTGGTAGGATACTTCAGCACTGGGACTATCACAATGAACGAGATATATGCCCAGGACTCACCCGTGGAAACATGAATATCATCATCGACGTAAGTGACAAAACTGAAAATCATATAAATAAATAACTACCAGCCTCAGAAGCTGGAACTATTGGGTTTTGAAGAATTGAGCTTTGACTCTATCAGGTGAAAGCCGAAATATGCCCAGAACTATCCCGTGAAGGCTAGCATCTCACACCTGTAGAAAAGCACAGGTAATTTGTGAAAAAGCCTTTTCAAAATAAAATCGAGCCGCCTTGGACACTGGCACTAGTCGGATTTGGTAGGATACTTGAGCACGGGGACTATCACAATGAACGAGATATATGCCCAGGACTCACCCGTGGAAACATGAATATCATCATCGACGTAAGTGACAAAAGCGAAAATCATATAAATAAATAACTACCAGCCTCAGAAGCTGGAACTATTGGGTTTTGAAGAATTGAGCACTGACTCTATCAGAGAAAAGCCGAAATATGCCCAGAACTATCCCGTGAAGGCTAGCATCTCACACCTGTAGAAAAGCACAGGTAATTTGTGAAAAAGCCTTTTCAAAATAAAATCGAGCAGCCTTGGACACTGGCACTAGTCGGATTTGGTAGGATACTTGAGCACTGGGACTATCACAATGAACGAAATATATGCCCAGGACTCACCCGTGGAAACATGAATATCATCATCGACGTAAGTGACAAAAGCGAAAATCATATAAATAAATAACTACCAGCCTCAGAAGCTGGAACTATTGGGTTTTGAAGAATTGAGCACTGACTCTATCAGAGGAAAGCCGAAATATGGCCAGAACTATCCCGTGAAGGCTAGCATCTCATACCTGTAGAAAAGCACAGGTAATTTGTGAAAAAGCCTTTTCAAAATAAAATCGAGCAGCCTTGGACACTGGCACTAGTCGGATTTGGTAGGATACTTCAGCACTGGGACTATCACAATGAACGAGATATATGCCCAGGACTCACCCGTGGAAACATGAATATCATCATCGACGTAAGTGACAAAACTGAAAATCATATAAATAAATAACTACCAGCCTCAGAAGCTGGAACTATTGGGTTTTGAAGAATTGAGCACTGACTCTATCAGGTGAAAGCCGAAATATGCCCAGAACTATCCCGTGAAGGCTAGCATCTCACACCTGTAGAAAAGCACAGGTAATTTGTGAAAAAGCCTTTTCAAAATAAAATCGAGCAGCCTTGGACACTGGCACTAGTCGGATTTGGTAGGATACTTGAGCATGGGGACTATCACAATGAACGAGAAATATGCCCAGGACTCACCCGTGGAAACATGAATATCATCATCGACGTAAGTGACAAAAGCGAAAATCATATAAATAAATAACTACCAGCCTCAGAAGCTGGAACTATTGGGTTTTGAAGAATTGAGCACTGACTCTATCAGAGGAAAGCCGAAATATGCCCAGAACTATCCCGTGAAGGCTAGCATCTCACACCTGTAGAAAAGCACAGGTAATTTGTGAAAAAGCCTTTTCAAAATAAAATCGAGCAGCCTTGGACACTGGCACTAGTCGGATTTGGTAGGATACTTGAGCACTGGGACTATCACAATGAACGAGAAATATGCCCAGGACTAACCCGTGGAAACATGAATATCATCATCGACGTAAGTGACAAAAGCGAAAATCATATAAATAAATAACTACCAGCCTCAGAAGCTGGAACTATTGTGTTTTGAAGAATTGAGCACTGACTCTATCAGAGGGAAGCCGAAATATGGCCAGAACTATCCCGTGGACGCTAGCATCTCACACCTGTAGAAAAGCACAGGTAATTTGTGAAAAAGCCTTTTCAAAATAAAATCGAGCAGCCTTGGACACTGGCACTAGTCGGATTTGGTAGGATACTTCAGCACTGGGACTATCACAATGAACGAGATATATGCCCAGGACTCACCCGTGGAAACATGAATATCATCATCGACGTAAGTGACAAAAGCGAAAATCATATAAATAAATAACTACCAGCCTCAGAAGCTGGAACTATTGTGTTTTGAAGAATTGAGCACTGACTCTATCAGAGGAAAGCCGAAATATGGCCAGAACTATCCCGTGGACGCTAGCATCTCACACCTGTAGAAAAGCACAGGTAATTTGTGAAAAAGCCTTTTCAAAATAAAATCGAGCAGCCTTGGACACTGGCACTAGTCGGATTTGGTAGGATACTTGAGCACTGGGACTATCACAATGAACGAGATATATGCCCAGGACTCACCCGTGGAAACATGAATATCATCATCGACGTAAGTGACATAACTGAAAATCATATAAATAAATAACTACCAGCCTCAGAAGCTGGAACTATTGGGTTTTGAAGAATTGAGCTTTGACTCTATCAGGTGAAAGCCGAAATATGGCCAGAACTATCCCGTGAAGGCTAGCATCTCACACCTGTAGAAAAGCACAGGTAATTTGTGAAAAAGCCTTTTCAAAATAAAATCGAGCAGCCTTGGACACTGGCACTAGTCGGATTTGGTAGGATACTTCAGCACTGGGACTATCACAATGAACGAGATATATGCCCAGGACTCACCCGTGGAAACATGAATATCATCATCGACGTAAGTGACAAAACTGAAAATCATATAAATAAATAACTACCAGTCTCAGAAGCTGGAACTATTGGGTTTTGAAGAATTGAGCTTTGACTCTATCAGGTGAAAGCCGAAATATGGCCAGAACTATCCCGTGAAGGCTAGCATCTCACACCTGTAGAAAAGCACAGGTAATTTGTGAAAAAGCCTTTTCAAAATAAAATCGAGCAGCCTTGGACACTGGCACTAGTCGGATTTGGTAGGATACTTCAGCACTGGGACTATCACAATGAACGAGATATATGCCCAGGACTCACCCGTGGAAACATGAATATCATCATCGACGTAAGTGACAAAAGCGAAAATCATATAAATAAATAACTACCAGCCTCAGAAGCTGGAACTATTGGGTTTTGAAGAATTGAGCACTGACTCTATCAGAGGAAAGCCGAAATATGCCCAGAACTATCCCGTGAAGGCTAGCATCTCACACCTGTAGAAAAGCACAGGTAATTTGTGAAAAAGCCTTTTCAAAATAAAATCGGGCAGCCATAGACACTGGCACTAGCCGGTTTCGGAAGGATACTTGAGCACTGGAACTATCACAATGAACGAGAAATATTCCCAGAACTCACCCGCGGAAACATAAATACCATCGATCGAAATATAAAAATCATATTAATAAATAATTATATTTATTTTTTTTTGGATGTGGGTAGTCGCTCATGACACATCACATAACTAAGCTCCTAAATAAAAAAATATAAATAAAACACTTTTCAATAAAATAAATATGTATAATTCCGTGGCACGCAGGAATAACTGAACATCGCAAAAACGTCAATTTTTCAGGGCAGCCATTTTAAAGTTTGACATTTTCTGTTTAGTCGGTAAGTTAGTTTAACGATGATGTCAAAGTTATTTTGAGGGTTACTTGAGGCCCTCTTTCGTATGGTTTCAAGAATTTAACGAAACAACTTATAGTTTACATAATAATAGACTTGTCAAACAGCTGAAATGCCTTGAATAAGTTGATAACTCGACTTGTAGACCAAGTTTTGGCTTTTAAGGACATTTATCCAGTTATTCACCATCTGAGTACGGATCATTTTTATCGGTTACCTCAGTTATTTCAATGGAAAAAGCATTATTTCTCATTAGTAAATCAATGACAACTTCAAACAGATATAGTTTGTCAAGTAATTATTACTACTTTACAAGATATATCTTACTTTTCAGCATATAATGCAAAATGTAAAAAAGTCTTAGTTTTTAAAATATATATTTTTTTGAATTATACGCTCATTTACGTAATCTAAAAACTATTTTCACTAACTTATTAAAATTATTTTAAACATATGGGAAAAACACAATGGAAACGCATTTGTTTCTAATTAAAATGAATTATTTAGAGTTTACACTAAATTAACACATAGGCTAGACTTATTATCCCGAGAAATCAACAGTTGGCAATCGTTGAGTTCTACAAATAAGAAAACATTAATCAAACACACTACAAGACATAAATACCTACTTATAGAAGGTCTTATTTAAAAAAGCTTTTCTAATTATTATTTTAAACGACTTCAAAAAACCGTTTTAAAAAATCTTTGAAAATTTTCGTAATCTTAAGTGGCTGTAAAAAATCTGTAAAAATGTCTGATGACACACATGCTTAATACATGTTTTGTTAGATTGCTTACACATTACTTCGATCAATAATAATACTAATGAATAATAATAAAACCCTTTATTCAGACCAACTTAGTATCTATTTACAAAGTATTAAGAACTAAAAACTATGAGTGTGGATTTACAAGTATATTTTGGTAGTAAATCTTAATCTATTCTAATACTTAATTATTTTTTGTAGGTCTGTTTGCCAATCGGCAAAGATCTCCTCCAACCTTTTTCATTCCTGTCTATCTTGGGCCACTCTATTCCAAGTTACTCCTGCTACCTGTCTAATGTCATCATCCCACCATTTCTGTGGTCTGCCCCTTTTCCTTTTCCTAGGGCACCATCGTGTCACAATTTAGCTCCATTTCTCTTGGCCTCTTATCATATGCCCTGCCCATTGCCATTTGAGTCTTCTGATTTTACATTAAAACAGGTAGTACGCAGGTGTTGAAAAGTTTTTTTTTTACATTAATGTGAAGAGTTTTATCTTCCATGGCTTCTCTCAGACTCCAGTATCTCTTTCAGCCATTTGTTATTCTTCTGTCAACTTCTTTGCGTATAGGGACCTCTTGTGTTATTAGCTGTCTCAGGTAGATATATTCATCAGTGTAATCAATTTGTTTATTTCCTAGATGTATGGTGGTTTTCTTCCCATTTGTCCTTACCTTTGTTTTGTCTGGGTTCAGCTTTAAACCTTTCTTCTCACTTTCATCCGCTAGTTCAAGTATCATTTGCTATATGTTTTTAGGTGTTTCAGCAAATAACATTATTTATATGTATATCGTCTCCAAACCTCGATTGTGTTAGGGAGACACGGTCGACAGTGATTCCGAGGTTTTCCCAGTTAAGCCTCCTAAAGATTGTTTCGACAACCGCTGAGAATAGTTTTGGAGGTAGAGGGTCTCCATGTCTGACACCCTTTCCTACTCTAAATGGTTTACCTTTCTTTTCTAGTTGGATTTTCGCGGTGCTATGACTATTATTTTAATTAAATAAAGTGAAAAAAAAATGAACTTCTTATTCTGATTGGCCATCATTGGTGTTTTTCCCCAAAAACCTTAAAACACAGATTTAAAAAATTGTCAGACTTCGTCTTAGACAACCATGGCTCTAAAGGGTCTAAAATTATACATATTTATTTTATTGAAAAGTGTTTTATTTATATTTTTTTATTTAGGAGCTTAGTTATGTGATGTGTCATGAGCGACTACCCACATCCAAAAAAAAATAAATATAATTATTTATTAATATGATTTTTATATTTCGATCGATGGTATTTATGTTTCCGCGGGTGAGTTCTGGGCATATTTCTCGTTCATTGTGATAGTTCCAGTGCTCAAGTATCCTTCCGAAACCGGCTAGTGCCAGTGTCTATGGCTGCCCGATTTTATTTTGAAAAGGCTTTTTCACAAATTACCTGTGCTTTTCTACAGGTGTGAGATGCTAGCCTTCACGGGATAGTTCTGGGCATATTTCGGCTTTCACCTGATAGAGTCAATGCTCAATTCTTCAAAACCCAATAGTTCCAGCTTCTGAGGCTGGTAGTTATTTATTTATATGATTTTCGCTTTTGTCACTTACGTCGATGATGATATTCATGTTTCCACGGGTGAGTCCTGGGCATATATCTCGTTCATTGTGATAGTCCCCGTGCTCAAGTATCCTACCAAATCCGACTAGTGCCAGTGTCCAAGGCTGCTCGATTTTATTTTGAAAAGGCTTTTTCACAAATTACCTGTGCTTTTCTACAGGTGTGAGATGCTAGCCTTCACGGGATAGTTCTGGCCATATTTCGGCTTTCCTCTGATAGAGTCAGTGCTCAATTCTTCAAAACCCAATAGTTCCAGCTTCTGAGGCTGGTAGTTATTTATTTAT
The DNA here is from genome assembly GCA_911728515.1 of Peribatodes rhomboidaria. Taxonomy (NCBI): domain Eukaryota; kingdom Metazoa; phylum Arthropoda; class Insecta; order Lepidoptera; family Geometridae; genus Peribatodes; species Peribatodes rhomboidaria. The sequence continues at coordinate 1,156,676 of OU452181.1, read as the reverse complement.
ATGATTTTCGCTTTTGTCACTTACGTCGATGATGATATTCATGTTTCCACGGGTGAGTCCTGGGCATATATCTCGTTCATTGTGATAGTCCCCGTGCTCAAGTATCCTACCAAATCCGACTAGTGCCAGTGTCCAAGGCTGCTCGATTTTATTTTGAAAAGGCTTTTTCACAAATTACCTGTGCTTTTCTACAGGTGTGAGATGCTAGCCTTCACGGGATAGTTCTGGCCATATTTCGGCTTTCCTCTGATAGAGTCAGTGCTCAATTCTTCAAAACCCAATAGTTCCAGCTTCTGAGGCTGGTAGTTATTTATTTATATGATTTTCGCTTTTGTCACTTACGTCGATGATGATATTCATGTTTCCACGGGTGAGTCCTGGGCATATATCTTGTTCATTGTGATAGTCCCAGTGCTCAAGTATCCTACCAAATCCGACTAGTGCCAGTGTCCACGGCTGCTCGATTTTATTTTGAAAAGGCTTTTTCACAAATTCCCTGTGCTTTTCTACAGGTGTGAGATGCTAGCCTTCACGGGATAGTTCTGGGCATATTTCGGCTTTCACCTGATAGAGTCAATGCTCAATTCTTCAAAACCCAATAGTTCCAGCTTCTGAGGCTGGTAGTTATTTATTTATATGATTTTCGCTTTTGTCACTTACGTCGATGATGATATTCATGTTTCCACGGGTGAGTCCTGGGCATATATCTCGTTCATTGTGATAGTCCCAGTGCTCAAGTATCCTACCAAATCCGACTAGTGCCAGTGTCCACGGCTGCTCGATTTTATTTTGAAAAGGCTTTTTCACAAATTACCTGTGCTTTTCTACAGGTGTGAGATGCTAGCCTTCACGGGATAGTTCTGGGCATATTTCGGCTTTCACCTGATAGAGTCAATGCTCAATTCTTCAAAACCCAATAGTTCCAGCTTCTGAGGCTGGTAGTTATTTATTTATATGATTTTCGCTTTTGTCACTTACGTCGATGATGATATTCATGTTTCCACGGGTGAGTCCTGGGCATATATCTCGTTCATTGTGATAGTCCCAGTGCTGAAGTATCCTACCAAATCCGACTAGTGCCAGTGTCCAAGGCTGCTCGATTTTATTTTGAAAAGGCTTTTTCACAAATTCCCTGTGCTTTTCTACAGGTGTGAGATGCTAGCCTTCACGGGATAGTTCTGGCCATATTTCGGCTTTCACCTGATAGAGTCAAAGCTCAATTCTTCAAAACCCAATAGTTTCAGCTTCTGAGGCTGGTAGTTATTTATTTATATGATTTTCAGTTTTGTCACTTACGTCGATGATGATATTCATGTTTCCACGGGTGAGTCCTGGGCATATATCTCGTTCATTGTGATAGTCCCAGTGCTGAAGTATCCTACCAAATCCGACTAGTGCCAGTGTCCAAGGCTGCTCGATTTTATTTTGAAAAGGCTTTTTCACAAATTACCTGTGCTTTTCTACAGGTGTGAGATGCTAGCCTTCACGGGATAGTTCTGGGCATATTTCGGCTTTCCTCTGATAGAGTCAGTGCTCAATTCTTCAAAACCCAATAGTTCCAGCTTCTGAGGCTGGTAGTTATTTATTTATATGATTTTCGCTTTTGTCACTTACGTCGATGATGATATTCATGTTTCCACGGGTGAGTCCTGGGCATATATCTCGTTCATTGTGATAGTCCCCGTGCTCAAGTATCCTACCAAATCCGACTAGTGCCAGTGTCCAAGGCTGCTCGATTTTATTTTGAAAAGGCTTTTTCACAAATTACCTGTGCTTTTCTACAGGTGTGAGATGCTAGCCTTCACGGGATAGTTCTGGGCATATTTCGGCTTTCACCTGATAGAGTCAGTGCTCAATTCTTCGAAACCGGATAGTTCCAACTTCTGAGGCCGCTTTAGTTTTTTATTCAAGATTTTCGGTTTTTTTTTTACTTACGTCGATGATATGCTGGTTCCCATGGGTGAGTGCTGGGCATATTTCGCGTTATGTGTTATAGTTCTAATGCTCAGTCCTTGAAAATGGTTATTTACAGCGTTTTTGGGTGCTTTGTTTTAATTTTTAGAAGGATTTTCTATATTTCAAGTTTTTTTTTTCAATGAATTGTTTTTTTTTTTTGGCACCTTAGATCAACAGAACTATCGCAAAAAAGTATGAGGAACTATATAACTCAACCCAATGCATATGAAACAATTTTTTTTTCTGTGTTTTTCAGAAAATGATATGCTACGGGAAGTTGGCATCTCATATTTTCAGTTTAATTTTTTTCAGGTAAAATCACCAGAACTATTGCTAAAAAGTATCAGGAACTATAGAACTCAACTGCATGCGAACAGAACTCACTTTTATTTATGATATGCTGGGACATGATATGCTAAGTTCACGCACACAGCGATCAATCATCGCGTCAATTAGCATTCTGGCGCTATTTCTAGGTTACGAGATCATTTCACACGCTTCTTAGATTTAGCTAGAATAGCGGTTATAATATTTGATGAACAATGAAACGACTAAAGCGGCCATTACACCATCCAATTTGCAGTATGCTAACTTGGCATGGCTAAGCCCGTGCTACAGAAGTGGATTATTAACTGTCTAACAGTCATTTTACTATCCAATTTTAGCATGCTAGCTCAGCTAGCGTACTGCAAATGGGATATTGTGATGACCGCTTCATTTGCATAAAATGTTTACTTCTTTCATTTTCAGTTCGTAATCGCTCGCTGCTGAGCAGGAGCCACAGATCTAGGATGTAAAAGATCGACAGTGACAATTCGATAGTGATACAAAAAAACATTTGCGCATGCGTGAGTAAATTAGTGTTGTGAAAAGTACTTATTAATTTATCGATTGACCAAAAATGGTCCTCCGGGTGCTTGTCGATAAATATTATCTTTCGCATACCAATTGAGTTGTTTTTTGTTCCAAGTATAACACCGCTGCTGAGCTAAAATGAATATTAATCACTAAACGGGTGTTAAGCTAGGCGGAAGAGTTAGATATCAGTGTCACCATGTATCTAAATTAACATAAGAAAAGTAAATAATAAGATCAACATAATACTATCCTAGTAATTCGCTTCGAATTGTGACCCTTGACCAAATTTACTCGTATATGGATTAGGATAAGTAATAATACTTATCTCATTGGTTTTGTACATTTATTTATAATTTACATATATATTATTTAATTTAATTAAATATAATTAAATTAGACTTGGATGTAAGACACCCAAAATGTGTAAATTGAATTAAAAATGATGATCAGAAATTGAAGGTACATACTTACATATAATACAAAAATGTTTTACGCCTCATCATTCAGTACAAACTCATAAGAATATCAATTTACTTTTGATGGCATTGATTCAAAAATGTATGCTTTGTTTATGTATTGCACCCATCGCCTACCTAATGAACTTTAATAAAAACTATCGATAATAATGACGTCATCTTTTTATCCATCTCTAGTGAAAATCGAGCGTAAACTAACTAATATTTTAATGCTGAATTTTATCACCAATTCTGCTTTCATCTAGGAAATATAGATGTTACGAAGAAACGACAACAACATACCGCTGGTAAATCGGTTTTTGGAACCAATTTATGTTATGTTTTAGGCAAAATTTAGACAAAAACATCACAATGGAATTTTCATATTTACCCATGAAACGACAAATTTTGTGGGTTGAATCTTGAATTCACATCACAATCGCTAAACGCACAAGATGGCATAACTGCATACAATTTTAATTGCTCTCTTTTCATTCAATTTATAATGATACTAGTAAAAAATAATAATCATAGGAATTTTCGCGTGCTCAAAGGTGGCGCGCTGTCATTAATGACAAAAGAAAAATTGACTAAGATTTTATTTGTAGGCGACCTCTTTCTCTCTTGTGGAGTTTACATTTCGATGGAGACTTCTCTGTCCCACGCTTCGTTGGTCTTTTGCGAAGCAAAAAAAATCTTAGGTCTGTGGCAGGAGCGCTATTTCTTACCAGTCAAGATATTATGTCGTCATTGTCTCTCTCGTTTGTAAAGTCTTAGGAGTGAGAGTGACCAACAAACATCTCCCGCGTCAAGAACGGGGGCCAGCGGTTCACAATCATTCGGAAACGTTTCCGATCGGATTCCGCAAAAAAACTCAAAGTGTTCGAATCTCAGTCTAATTTTATAAATTTTGGAATAGGGAATCGCGTATAAATCCGAGCGGAAGAATGAATCACGTTTAAAAATTTATGAATACGGACTGAGATTCGAGTTTACTTGAGTTTATTTGAGTTTACAATTTTTGAAATTCAATCGGAAACGTTTCCGAATGATTGAGACTACCTATTCTGCTCAATCTCATATTTGATTGGATTTCATTAGATCATTATTAGACCGCAGTCATGATTAGACCGCATTTTTAACCGAGCGAGCGACGCGAGCGTATCTCCGTTTTAGCTTTGGCAAAAATGCTTTCGTGTGTCCGGCGTCTGTCCGGCTGTTCTCCTCTACAGGAGTCAGTTCTCAACCGATTCTCGTAAAATTTTGTGAGATAACAGGGGGGCTATTCCTGAGCGTGAGATGAGATGAGATTTTATCTTGGTCACTCTCACACCTATGACGTTTCAAACGAGAGCAACAAGGAGGAAAAAAGATGAGATGAACATCTCAAATCTCCGAATAGGGCCCCTGTATGGAATATTTTGTCATTTAATTATTTTTTTAACGGCAGTGATTTGATTTGATTACGTTTTCGCGAGGTCGCTTCCAGACCCACTAGTTTACTTTAGCTAGCAGCGGGGCGGTGTAGCGAGAGTGGCGTGTGGCTTGATTTTATAAGCACCGCAAAATACAAATACATAAATACAAATTCACGGGTACATGATCATTTTCGCCTTGCTCTCGTCACCGCTCTTTTGTTCCCGACGGAAAACGCAGTCTTATAGCAACAACAAAAACGGCCAGCTTTTTTGCCTTTTAGTTAGTAAACCTAAGCGCAAGTCAGACAGAAAGGACGTATAACGAGGACGAGACATGGACGAGACGCAGTGTACTTTCATACAAAATGTTTAGGAGAGACGCGATCCAACACACACAGATTAAAATAAAAAATGCCCTTCAGTTTATTGCCTGTTCTTCTGAGTAGTAGCTCTTTTACCGAGCAACGCGGTTTTATCCATTATAAAAAAATTATGTTCATAAGAGTTTATTCGATCATTTTGACTTTGACAGAGAAGACGGGACGCAGACGGGATATAAGCTTCTCGTTTTGTATGAAGGTGACCTGTCTCCGCTCCGCTCGTCTTCGTCTTAAGTCGTTTCTATCTGGCCAGCACCTAACCTGGTGAGTGTGTAATTGTATGTGTTTGTTAATTCTCCATATGGAAAAAGGCGAAGTTTTGGAATATATGTTGATTTAATAACGGAAGCAATCATGTTGAAACTCTACATGATGGTTGGTCAATAAAAATTGTTATTTCTGCAGTTTCACATATAAAGTTTCTGATGATTCCAGAATTACAAACACAAATTGAGAAGAACATGCAATGAAATTAAAATGATAACGAAGCTAATCTGCGTAGTTATCTACAATACACCCACTGCAGGCCAGACAATGGTTTGTCCAGTGGATTGTGTGATATGAGGACTGCGGAGATAGCGTGGTTCAATGCAAATATTTAAGAACAATACCGAATGACGCGGTGTATCGGGTTTACCCATTACTCTGTGGTTTACCCATACCTCTTCTCTTCTTCTTTAATCGGTCCCTCATTACTGAGGATCGTGGTCACTGGACCCCTTTAAGCGGAATATCTGCGTCCATCGATTCCAGTCCAAAGTTGCCATCACCACCTGCTGGAATTTGCTTGAGGACGTAGCTTCTTTCACTTGGTCAGACCATCGTGTTGGCGACCGGCCTCGTGCTCTTTTCCCTTCGGTATTGCCAACAATGACCAGTTTTTCTAGACTTCTATCTCCCTTTCGCATTAAGTGACCGAAATAGGTCAAAATACGCTGTAGGCATACTGATGGTTTACCCATACAGAGCAGTTTTAAAATGTTTGACCCCCGACGCAAAAACAACGGAGTGTTTTAAGTTTGACGTGTCTCTGTGTGCGTTTTCCTGTATATTATATATCTGTGGCATCGTAGCTTCCGAACGAATGAACCGATTTTGATTCTGTTTTTTTTTTTGTTTGAAAGGTGAATTAGTCGGGAGTGTTCTTAGTTACATTTGACGAAATGTGACCTGTAGAGGAAGCCAGCCGGACCGACGCCTGACATTTTTGCCGAAGCTGAAGCAGAGATGCTTTGCCCACTGACGCTCGCTCGGCCGGTTACAAAGGCGAAAGTGAGTTTGTTTGTTCGTTTGTTTCTTTCTCGCTCAAACTACTCAATCGATCATTATAAAATTTTGCATACACGTTGTCAGGAGAACAGAAAAGAAGTTCTTAGGGGTCGGCAACGTATCTGTGATGCCTCTGGTATTATACGAGTAGGTATCTATAGGCAACGGTGATCGCTTACGATCAGGTGGCTCGCTAGCTTATTTGCTAACTATAGCAGAAAAAAAAAGTATCTATTTCATCCCGAAAAACTTAACAGTCCCTGTGGGACCGCGAGTACAACGTTTTGGTGATCATCTCTACCCTGCACTAGCCCTGCTGATGTGTACTTATTACAACACCTACATTTAGCGCCGGACGACAGTCAATCCCAAACGTGACAAGGAGCGGCCAGCCACCATACACCGGGCTCCATTTGTAAAAAAAATATAGCTACGTAGGGTCAACTGGGACAAATATGTCGTGGGGCAATTGTGTCTTTCGAGAATTACTGACAAACCCTTCACAAATTAGGCGCCACCTACAACTTTTTTTCCATCTTAGTTGCAATAATCTGCACAAGATGGCGTTAGTCGCCTAATTTGTAGAGGGTTTGTCAGTAATTCTCGAAAGACACAATTGCCCCACGGACGCATTTGCCCCAGTTGACCCTGAATGTATTTTGTATGTATGTGCGGTGTTTCCCTGGAGTTCTTTGAATGTAGAGCGCAGGTACAAAATAAGCAATGAATATTACATCAGCGAATATTTCACTGATACCTTTCATCAATGTTTAGAACAGGCAGCGTAGATGAATTATTGTTAGACTTCATACGAAACATGGTTAGCTTCTAGATTTATTTTCGTGCCAAAACTAATACACGGAGAGAGAGAATCCTTCCCTTGAAGAGTAAACAACGCATTAGTTGATTTTGGCTGCAATCGTCTGTATATTTATTTTATCTACTATCCTACTAATCGACCGAACGAGCGAAGCGTCTCTGCTTCTGCTTCGACAAAAATACTTTCGTATGTCCGATTTCTGTCCGGGTCTCCGCCCGGATCTTCCTCTTTTTAAAAAAATCATATCTCCGCCATTTTGAAAAAATCCAAAACTTACTCGGCAAAAATACTGTTAAGTTATCAACCTGCTCGCAAAATTTCACGAGTATCTGTTCAGGAATGCGACCTGTAGAGGAAGACAAACGTCAGCCGCGAAGTCTACAGCTCAGAGCCGCTAGTATTAATTATTCTTGTTTCGAGTTATAAAATCTTATTCTTTCTTCTCTACATATGTAGTATAAAACAAAGCCTCTCTCTGTCTGTATGCAGACACGGATACGGGTTTTGATCATCAGTTAGATCATTTTATACGAAAGGTTTATAATACACTAGCTGCGCCCTGCGGTTTCACCCGCAGTTAATAAGTATCCTATGTGCTATTCTAGACTATATCTCTCTGCCAAATTTCATCCCGATCTGTTCAGCTGTTCTGGCGTGAAAGAGTAACAAACATCCATCCATCCTTACAAACTTTCGCGTTTATAATATTAGTAGGATTTGTATTAGGTCCTTACGTATGAAATTGGCGTTTTGTACGGGAGGAATAAAAAGTCGATTTTTTTTTTGTAAAATATATTTAATTAATCAAAGTATGCACCGTTGTTATCTATGCACTTTTGCCATCTTATGGGTAGTTCATTGATCCCTTTACTATAAAAACCATGGGGGCGAGAATCAATAAACTCTTTGAAGGCGGTTTGGACTGCTGCATCGGAGTGGAATTTTTTTCCTTGTAAGAAGTTGTCCAAATTCCGGAAGAAATGGTAATCTGTTGGAGCAAGGTCCGGGGAGTACGGTGGATGTCGCAGACATTCCAATTGTAGCTCAGCTAACTTAGTGGTTGTTTGTTGTGCAGTGTGTGGTCTTGCGTTGTCGTGAAGCAGCAGTGGCCTAGAGCGATTGACCAATCTCGGTTGTTTAACAGCTAGTTCTTCCTTCATGGTTTGCAGTTGCTGACAATAGATATCTGCCGTAATCGTTTGGCCAGATTTAAGAAAGCTGTAGTGAACGACACCGGCGCTAGTCCACCAAACACTTACAAGTGACTTTTTCTGAGTCAATTTTCGTTTAGGGCAGGATTTGGCTGGGTCTCCAGGGTTCAGCCATTGCGATGAGCGCTTTCGATTATCGTACAATATCCACTTTTCATCACAAGTAATGATTCGATTTAAAATCCCTTCATTATTGTGTCGGTTGAGCAAAGTAACACAGCAGGCGACCCGTGTTTGCAAGTTCGATTCACTCAATTCATGAGGTACCCATCGTTCGAGTTTTTTTACTTTCCCGATTTGCTTCAAGTGGATTAATACAGTTTTGTCACTTACCCCGAAGCCTGCTGCTATCTCTGAAGTGCTTTGTGATGGATCCGCTTCCACAATAGCCTTTAATTCTTCGTTTTTCACTTTGATCTCCGGCCGTCCACGGGGTTGGTTCTTAAGGTCGAAATTTCCAGAACGAAAACGTTGAAACCAAAAACGTACCATGCTATCTTTAGCGACACCAGCGCCGTACACATCATTAATTCTTCGAGCTGTTTCTGCAGCACTGGTGCCACGGTAGAACTCGTACTCGTAAATATACCGATATTTCATGTTTTCCATTGCGCGGTAATAAGCGACGCCAAAGAAAAAATAATGAGGAAAATAACAAATGAATGACTGTATTCCAAAGAAAAAAAAACCAGCTAAATGAATTTATTAATTTGAATTTCGAATTCTTAACCAAAGAGGAGATATTTCAGATCAAATTGATCAGTACGACAAAACGCCAATTTCATACGTAAGGACCTAATATTATAAACCTTTACAAAGCTGGAAAGGATTGCTAGTATATTACAAAAGCAAAAGTTTGTGTCGATGAAATTCGGCAAAAGTTTACATTCGACACATAGACAACTTTTCAACCGCGAGAAACACCGCGAATGACAACTAATGTGATATAATAATTACGACAAGCATGTCGAACTTTGACATTCAAAGTTTAAACTCTCCGCCCAAGGGCGGTCATGCTTGAATCAATTGTTCATCCATCGGAATTGGACAAGAGCAACCGGTTTAGAAATCGCAAAGGTCTTCTTAGAGTGCATTGGCATTTTGTCTTCTACTCTACTCTCATGTCTTAACTTGACGTAACGTTTGTATTTCATATTGAAAAATATTGCAAACTACAAGGACCTGACCCGACAGACGTCGTTCCGTCTTAACTAAGATCCAATTTTCTATTTTTTTCTTTTAGAAGAACCTTCTCCTGACCTATATTTCGCCTATGTGTTAGTATCATTGTATGTTTTTACGTTTACCCAGGTTGTTTGGTTATCCAAATTAAATAATAAACACAACCAAAAAAGAATTAGCAAAAATGTGATAACCAAGGGATTTCAAATATTATTTCATCATTAGAAGGCTACATTATTCCTGAGTGACATTGGGCTTTGAGCCGCGGGAAAAAGTGCCAGCTTTTATATTAAAGCGGTCATTAAATTATCCAATTTGCAGTACGCTAGCTGAGCTAACGTGCTAAAATTGCCGCTTATTATAGATAGATTTGCAACAAATGTTTTTTGAGTGTCATCGTCATCTCAGCCAGAAGATTTCCACTGCTGGACAAAGGCTTTACCCAATGATCTCCACAATGACCGTGGAATGTGGAACCAACGAATGTGGAATGTGTAACTTGCAACTTCTTCACGTGACGGTAATTCTGATGTTTTTTGAGATATACTTAGAGACCGATGGCAATATACCGGGTAGGCAACGAAATTAGTAATCATGGAATTTGCGACCATCTTAGATCTGCCTTAAGATGTTTGTAAAGATATTGAACAAGAATGCGAATCTTTTGAAACTGTTTGAAATAAAAATTTCGCGCTTTAAGCGAAACGAAGCGCTTTAAGATGGCTCTTATGAATTTGAAAGACATTTAGAATCGTGGCAAAACAGTTATGACGAAAGGGCATGGGAACTTATAACGTTGGCTAATCTTAAGTTTCCACTCACTCTTAGCCAGCCAGTACCCGCCAACAAAAAGTCCGTCGTCTGTGCTAGCTCTAATGTAACAGTCAATACTACAAGCCGTTTTTTGCAAAAGCGAAAAAAATACCACATCATCCGAAACAGAATAATATTTACGTTTCGCATCATTCAACAAGAAATTAAAACAAAAGTTGCTAAGAACACGCTATTTTATTTATGACCACATGAACTAAATTTAGGAATTACCTTAACCCTTGCTTAACTAGTTTTTCAACTACTTCTGGCCAAAGTCGAAGTCAAAATGTTTTTATTCAATTGGGTATCAAAGGTACACTTATGAACGTCAAAGTTTTATAATAGACTCGACCGCCTTGTTCGGAAAAAGAGCCACTGCTTAGAAGAACAGGCAAGAAAATCAGAGACTTTTTCAAAAAAATAAATAAATTACTGTCTCACAAACTTTTGCTTACAACTAGGTAATATCTATGTACTAGTGGCTACTTGGCGGAAGTTAAAGGCTCCAGACTTCTAAATTATTGTTAAGCTTATAATATCCTCTTTACATTAATGTAGTTTTTACATGTGATTTGAATTTTCCTTCAGTGAGCCCTGTTATATTTTTCGGGATTTTATTACTTTTAATATTATAAAAAAAACGTATGACGGGAACATAAAGTTAAGATTCTCCAAAGGAATGGCTTAAAGTTCGTTTAGAATTTTTTTATGTAGGAGCTAGCTAGGAGTAGAATAAACTAGTCAAGCAAGGCAATTCTTATATTCAGTGCAAGTGGGCATTAAGAGTCCCCGCAGACTGCAGACTTTCTATCGGCCGACGGTTTGGTCGGCTCCTTAATCAGTATGAAGAGGTATGCACATCCGCATATTACAGCGATTCAGTATCGGTCTTCAAACTGGCACTAGCAGACCGACCCGACCAAACGACCAGCCGATAGAAAGTCTGCAGTCTGTGAAGACTCTTAGGATGATAGATTTGACGTTCGATGTTTCAAGTGTTTGATTATCGCGTGTATGATAAACGAGCTTACTGAATAAAGAAATAAATAGTTGGCAGCCGCAACCTGGCAAGACGAATAATGTTCTGTTTATATTGAAGCTATGATAGCTCAGTGGTGGACGCGGTCAGATGCCACGACGTAGGGTTTGGGTTCAAATTTATTTTTACATCGAGCTCCGATTTTCGGTTAAGAAGAAAAATCACGAGGGAATGGAAGAAGCTAGTGCTCGCTTGAGAAGCTTCTAGTGCTCTCCTGGGCAGCGACACCGTTGACAACATTTAAATTCGGGACATTTTTCACACACGGTCGTCTGACACCAAAGTAAGCAAAGCTTGTACTATGGCTGTCAGAGACTGGTACATGTGTACATGCATATTATTAAATACATACTTAAATAGAATATTAACACCCAGACATGGAACAAACACAAATGTTCATCACATGAATGTTTGTCCTGAGTGGGAATCGTTAGGGAAACCTACCAAGCTCAGAAGGCAGGTTCACTACCAACCGAGCCACCGAGGCAGTCATTACCCAGTCCCCGCCGGCGTTTCGCTCTCGAGATCGTATATCTCGAAGCCGGTGCTTGTACAATAATAGAAACAGTAGCGAAACGTCCCCTGGCCACCTCTCTGCACCGACATTGCTGCAGTCTGCAGTACAACTCCTGCACCATTGACACAGGTACTCTTTTACACCTTCAAAGTCTTCAAACACAACACTGTTACATGTTACCACAAACTAAATTTACTTGAACGTGTATAACTCGAAAAGTACTTATCCGATTTTGATTTAGCTTTTACAGAGCTGTAAGCAATTTATCTGGCTGTAATATGAGTCATAAAACACTCATCTGTGATCATCGAGCGTGAAATGACAACGATTTTAGTGATTACACCTACAGCTTCTAATGGATATGCCTGCTGTCCGATTTTATTACGACAAATAAATTTCAACAATGCAGTTATTTAGCCAACGGACGAGTTACTAATGCCACTAATTATTGATGTTAAAACAACAGCAGATAGTGGAATTGCGACGTTGGGTTCTCCGCTAGCGGCTCGTGAGACATTTGACCTCAAATCAACATAAATTATGGTCAGATCTAATGAGCTTGATCTATTTTCTTGTTGCATTCTATTATTAAGTGTTAATTGAGTTGATGCAATTCAGCTGATTGATTGAATTGAGCGTTTGACACTGGATAAGATAGGCCTGGCTAGTAACGACCGATGGAGTAAACCCAAGCCAAAAATATAATTTTTTTTTTGTTGATTGTACTCGATTAGTCTTCGAGTGAAAGAATAGTTCATTAAATATCTAGGTAGCACTCATACATCAATGTAACATTTAATAGCAAAAAAATTACGCTAATTGCTAATCTTGTATGGAATAGTTTATCCTGGCTCTTTTTCCAAACAAGGTGGTATAGCCAATTTTATTACTTTGACGTTCATCGCCTTTTCCCCGAAGGGGCTGGCAGAGGTGTATTACAACACCCACACTTCGTTGGACGATATTTAGTCCCAAAATGTGACAGGGGGCGCGCCTGTCATCATACACCGATATCCAATGTCGGATATCTTCGATACCCAATTGAATAAAGACATTTTGATTTTGACTTCCTCGGAGTTGAATGTTGGCAAAATGTATGACTTCTCTTCTCAATACCCCAGGAATAAAGCATAGGTCATTAATTACTTATTATCGTAAACTTCTAGCAGTCTAGTGTTCTCAAGATAAGGGATAAAATAGGCCAGCTATTTGGATCAGAATGCGATGTTTTATCGAAAACGACCATCCACAATCAGGACAAAGCAGCATGCGTAACGGGTCAGAGGCGGTTGTTTGTCAACATGTTCATCAAACGAAAACATGCGCATGTTCAAGGTCGGATACAAAACATCTACTACAGCGCGTGTGTAGGATAAGCGACGGATGACATCTGAACTACCTATTAATAATATTTGATTCCGGAAAGTCATGATGATATTGCATTAAGTTAGGTAATGGTTTTTGTGATTATTGCGGGTGTAATATAAGGTTAGAACTTAGACAATATTGGCGAGAACCGGAATGAATGGCGATAACAGGCTTGAATGAATAGTAGATGTACATGGGTGGCTCAACAAGTACATAACAGTTCGGTTTTTCAGCTACATCCCGTAATGGAGAGGTAGTGATAGCGATAGTCGAATGGCTAAGGATTTGTCACACTGGATGCGTTCCGCGTCCTACGGTCCGTTCAAAGCAACAGGCGTATCATGGTGTGGACATCATTTGGCGGTCGGAGCAACCGGTTAGCGATCCTTCCACGTACTCTCTCTGGACCGGCGACCGCCTGCCTGGTGCGTTCCTTACGTTCTTTAGCCTGTGGTTGTGTGGTTAAATTGTATTTACACAAGATATATGCGAACAGAATGGTGTTCACACATGATGTGGGATTTGTTCGCTGTGATGCATCACAGGACCAATGCATCCAGTGTGACAAATCCTAATCCTATCCTATAATATTAATATTTTTTTTATTTATTTTTTTAATATTATAAACGCGTAAGTTTGTAAGAATGGATGGATGGATGTTGGTTACTATTTCACGCCAGAACAGCTGAACAGATCTGGATGAAATTTGGCACAGAGACAGATTATAGTCTAGAATAGCACATAGGATACTTTTTAACCGCGGGTGAAACCGCGGGGGCAGCTAGTCCTTTACGAAAGGAACCGCTCGGCCGCCACCCTGCTACTGCTAAGCACAGTCCCATTTCTTCCATACATTCGAATGCATACTTAATCATCCATCCACTGTGTTACTGGCATGTTGCATGCAGAGCTAGGTTCATAACGCAGCTAGAGGATGGAATGAAGGTATGTAACAAAACTGGTTTTACCTTCCATTACCTAGAATATCAACCATAATATAACGACATTCTAAACCTCACCTACTATAAAACAAACAAAAACGTAAGCAATTTGTTCAAAGCCTACATTATTTACCTACTATTTAGTCAGAACCGGAACAAAAAACCTAATTATTCATTTTGTTTTAAGTAAATTTAACTACCTAACCAAAATGCTCGTCATTCGCAGGTTTTTTATTCCACTTGCATTGCATTATGATAAAAGCACTGACTGACAGTAAAATGTAACCAGACACTCAAAGTATCAAGTTAAATGTTTTAAAAACTTTTAACACTTGTGTTTTCATTATTTATGATTAACTAGATGCGCCCCGCGTTGTTACCTGCGGTTAAAAAGTATAAGCTACCTCCATAGCAAATTTCGTCTAAATCCTTCCATCCATTTGAGCACCAAGAAGTAACAAACAAACTCACATGCACAAACTTTTGCCATTATAATATAAACGGGATTTATGTAAGAGTAGGAATATAATGAATTTGAATTAAATTAATATGATTTCTGTTGTGCATTATAAGAAAGGATGTTGTGTCTTAATAAATTGATTTTGAAATTTGAAATTTGAGTTATTTCTACCTAAGTAAGCAAATAATGATTTATATATCCATGCAATTAACAGCAAAAAGCTTACTAGCCAGTCTGTAAGATAAAGTTAGGCAAACTAGGCCAGACTCTATAGTAACAAAAAATAATACTCATTGAGCAATCACAGGCCTGACTGATTGCAATGTGCCCTCAATGTTGAGTGCAGTACGTAGCAATAACAATATATACCTAGATATTATAATATTGCATATTGATTTTAAAATAGTGAATTCTGGTTGTAAGAGAATAATTTTCTTGTTATTGTGTTCTTTTATATGGGATTTAACTTGCAAAACAACTCACCTAAACCTAGCTATTGGTATACCCTCTTAGCAATAAACATCATATTGCCATGTAATAGTTTTACAGTATTTTCTCTTTTTTGGTTGAGTTCTAAAATAAAAATAAAAAATAATGACAAAACACTGTATAGGTAAGTATTACGAGGCTATACAACATTTATTGCTAAGGGGGTTAATCATATATGGTATGGTTACATTAGTGGCTTTCGGCTATCAATGTAAGTCAGGTGGTGTACTAAGTGAATTATTGCTCATGTCCACTTCGCGGAAAGCCAATGAGTTGACTGCTAATGTAGACGAGAACATCACCGATAACCAATAATGATATTAGAGTGACAATGCCACACAAAATATCGAATGCTAATGTAGCCATTTCATTACGCTGTCTGAAGCCTTCTAACATGGCTAAACAATAAAAGTGATCATAAACAAATAAAAAGCACCTATGATTTAATGTTTTCTGAACATTTGATCTCTGTGTTAAACTTAGGTACTAATTAGTGTAGTTATAGTGTAGTATGCTAAATGAGAACAAAAAAAAACTATGTCAAGTAAAGATTATGAGAAACCTTATGAACATGTGAAATAGCACAGTATTCTTATCCTACTTGTACCTAGGTATGTTTTTTTGCAAGGTTTCTTTTGTTCCAATTGAAGTAAAAAATATTACAGAAGCTTTCAACAAGTATGCTGATTATATAAGTAGGTAGGTACATAGACAATCAAACTGGAATCACCAATCTGCTGCAAGGTCACATTCATAATATTTCATTCAAAAATTAATTATGCGTTGCCCCGGCCAGTCATAAAAACAATAATTTCAAACTTCACTGGCTCCATCAAAAATCAAACATGTTTGCCAGAAATGAATCATCACAACATTATGTAAATTAGAATGATATCAACCGAACACATTTCTACAACTTCTGGCAGATAAAGGTGCCATTCGGGAGAGTATTTGTAGCGATTATAAGCAGAAAATGTATTGATATGTCTATAAAAAATAACAATACTGAGAAAATCTTATGGGAACACGATGGTTGCTTTGGTTGCTGGCGTGGTCGGAAAATGTTTGTGTGATGTACTTACACTTCGAGAATTCGGTCGCCTTTCCTGATGCCAGCCTGCTCCGCCGCCCCTTGCTCCAGCACGGCGCTGACATGCTGTAGAGGAGCGTAAAGCTCTCCGTTGATCGATCTCAGCTGCCCGCCCTCCGACACTTGACCGCGCACATTGAAACCGAAACCGGTCTCAGTTTTGTAGATAGTAACGCGCCGGGGCCCATTTGCAGGCACTGGATTCTTGTTATTTCTATCCGTTCTGATAATACTGTTATTATCGGTTTCTGTCTCGGCCATTTTGGACAGTTTCCATTTCACCACAGACGAACGAAAGTTTGTTTTGATTTGACATATCTGTCATTTTGACGTCGCCCTCCCTCGATCCCATCTCGATCCCCTCTCAATCCTCTCATTCACTTGCCACAGAGTATATAATAAAGCAAAAACAGATTACAAAAACGTCAAAAAAAGTAGATTTTAGTAGAGAAATGACAGGAAATGAATAAGTTATTGTGAACGCATTCATAATTTCTTGTCTTGTAGCGCCATCTCTGCATGAGTAGATGTTTTTTTACTACTCTGGCGATAAAGCAGTATAACGTTTACAAACTTTTACACTAGGAAGCAGCACTATCAAAACAACGTGGTGTAAAAGTTATATTTTCTTTCACATCAAAATCAGCTGTGAACTGCAGTATGGCCGCTCCATTGTCCAAAAAATAAATTTGTTTTTGCTAAAATCATACAAAAAAATAGAAAAGTGGTGTTTTCGTACTTGCATGATCAAATTATTATCTGAGAGCAGTGTTGATGTTGACTAAAAAGTGTTGCGTCATGACAGAGACCTCTCACTGACAAACAAAATAATACAATAAAAATTGCGACTCGACTGTTACGGCGACTTTGTAATTTCTAATTCGTGTGTTTTGTCGTTCTGTCGAGGGCTGATGTTAAAGCTAGATCGCTCTATAGGGATAAATAATGAGTAGTGTAAGATTGAGTTTCATTTCGGTGGGGAGGATCGCAGTGAGAAGAAACCATCAGTTGACATCGGGTGAGTGCGATTTTCTAATTTTCTTTAGATTATGTTGTTTTCGTGTTATTGGCGTAAGTCCAGACTCGTGTCAGAGAGTCGTAGGTTCTTCATGGTACGTAGTTACGAGTGTTTGATAACAAAAACTGAAAAGTTTGGCATGTTTGGCTAGCGTTGCCGCGTGATAGCGCGCGTGCTCTACACACAGACAATTTTCGTTACAAATCACTGAAGCTACGACTGCCATGGCCTGATCAAGGCGAGCGCTCTACTGACAAGGTCATGGACACCTATAAATTGTATAATATGTTGTGAATGACCCCACTAAGGATGCTTGTTGGACTCTTATCTGAACACTTCATAATCTGTTTCAACTGTTTTTATTAGATAAGCGTTTATCAATTTTTTTGTTCTCTACAACAGTTTTACTCGGTTTTGCCACAATTTATTGTAAAAGTAGGTATCCTATGATCATCAGTCCTCTCTTATTTCCTGGGTTAAAACTTGACCTACAAGTTATGTCGCTCTCCAAGTCTCCAGATCAAATCAATGGAAACCTCTGGAAAAATCATATGAAAAAACGTGAAATAAAGAGAAATAAACTTCCAAATTAGTGATGCCTACCTACCTATTGTGTACATATTAAAAGAATATGTTGCAGCTGCAAATAAATACATTTTTCAGTAATTTAGGTCATTTGCAACATTTATAATTTACTTATCTACCATAGGTATTATAATCACCCCAGTAAATTACTGTTGCACTACTAATTCCATACTTAGAAATATATTATACCTAGTACTCTGATAAGGCATTTACCCAAATTCGCCAATAGAAATAATATTGCACTGGATTTTGTGTAGATAGAAATTGAATACTTAAATATTCTGCCCCAAAATGTTAAGAATCTACCAAACTACAATAAAAAAAGTAGATAAATAATGTGGTAATTAATTAAAACAATTAAACCCAAAGCAAATTAAAACATTAATCAAAATAATGTAAAGTTTTAATAAACAGTGCCTAATTGTGTGTTGCATAAAATGTGTGTTAAAATCTTACAAGATTGTTCTAAAAAATTTCAAAGTAGGTAGATTATTTTTTAGTCAGTGATATATTGTGTATATATTTCCAGTTGCTTGTGTAGATTTTCTTAAAATAGAAAAACACTTAAAATTACCGGCTGAACAATGCACTAGGTAGGTACTAAGATACTGTATGGAAAACATTTATTACCATGATAGTGACCCAGAGAGACAAACAAATGTGGAAAGCAACTTTGTTTTAAACTATGTAGAGATTTCATAGTCATTGTACTGAGTGCTAGGTCATGCACGAGTCACCGGGTCACAAGCTGGTTTTTAACAAATGTGTGCTAAGGTCAGAACCCTTCCAGCCCTTGTTCTGTATCAACAAAACCAGAATAACTGGTATTTTGACTGTGCTTGTAGAAGTTGATATTGAATTTTTTGATTGCTTGAATGTAACAGTTTTTAATATTTTTTTGTTTTGTATTGAAGCAATAAATTAGGTTGGTATGTATTAATTTAGCAATATTTTTCAATTCAGTAAAAAGCTTAAGCACTTAACCAGCATCACATAATATGTGATGTTATGCGCGAAGCAAAATGTATTTGGTAACACTAGAATATGGGCCCCAAGAGACAGGCCTAGCCAAGTTTAGGGCTCGCTACACAAATACTCAGGTGCATACAACATCTAAGCGTTTTTTTGTCTTTTTTTTTCTTGTTAATCTGATGCGAACTAATCCAATGTGAAATAGATTTTTACTTTACTTACTTTACTATACACATGAGGCGTACGATGAAACACATTTGAATAGAAGAAACCGAGCTACCCCTTTGCCCCTAAAAAAAAAAAACTCCAAAATTAAAGCCATCCACTGCTGGACAAAGCCTTCCCCCAATGATCTCCACAGCAACCGGTCCTGCACTGTCCGCATTCAGCAGCATCCCAAGCATACTTCTACTATAATTTAATTTTCTTCTGAAAAATAGTTAGAGAATTGTTCCAAACACTTTTTCAAGTACACCCACAAGATCTTGTCTTTGTTCTACTTAATATTAACCTTCTGTTAGGTCAACTAAACTATATTTGTGACCTTGCTTAATTCTAATACCAGACTCTTTGGAGATCATTGCCAATTGAACCATAAACATTTATTGCCCCTCTAATTAATAAGTCGGAACAAGAAGATCTTAAGTGCCATTACCTACTTTTGATTGGTTAAATAAAATATGCATTTAGGTACATACATAGTTAATTTAATTAATTCGATACTAATATGAATTGATTCAAAATATTGACATGAACAATATTAGTATGCAATAAATTATGTATTTATAATACTGTCTTGTTCTTTGAAATCAACAGGTTTCTACCCAATTAGACTGCTTCGGTGGCTCAGTTGGTAGTATACCTGCCTTCTGAGCTTGTGGGTGTGGGTTAGATTCCCACCTAGAGCAATCATTTATGTGAAGACATGAAGTTGTGTTTGTTATATGTCTGGATGTTAATATCTATGTAATATATGCGTAAGAATGTATTTAGAAAATGTCTAAGTATGGATATCAGTCTCTGGCAGCCATAGTACATGATTTGCTTAGTTTGAGGTCAGGCGACCCGAAATTATTTATTTATTTTTATAATTAAATGAACAAATAAATGGTCGTAATCGAGACGCTCAGTCTCTATTCACACCGAATCACGCACATAATAGGTACTTACTCACGCAAGTACAAAATCAATTTATTAAATAATCCTATCCTACTTATAATATTACTAGCTGCCCTCCGCGGTTTCACACGCGGTTAAAAAGTATCCTATCTCTCAAGTTGGATCGAACTGCACATGGTGTGCAAATTTGATTGAAATCAAATCGAATCAAATCGCCTGATGTTAAGCGACGTTGTGGTCTAAGATGGAGCACGACGACCTCTAAGGTACTTATTCACTCTAGCCTTGAAGTTTTGTAGAGTGAAGAAGTACAAAGAGGTAGTTGAGTGAGGCGCTACAACTGCACCACTGCTCAGACCCGTCTTCGGAACGGTTACACCGGACTACATCCCGAAACACGACTAGGTCATTTCACGGCATGGCTTGGTCCGGTGGGTTAACCCTATGCGTTATTCTGTATACGTACCTTATAGGTAAGTTGGAATAGGCTGTAGCTGGGCCCGAGTTTACGTAACACTTGTAGGCCTCAGCGGGTCATTACATTATCAAATTTGCAGTATGCTAACTTAGCGTGGCAGTGCCCGTGCGATAGGAATAAATTGAATCGCTAACTGTATTAGGTGAGCTAACTGTACTAGCTGTATTAGGTGAGCTAGCGTGCTGAACTCTATCCAAGTTCAGCACGCTAGCTCACCTAGCGTACTGCAAATACGCCGCTTGAAATGAATGGCTACTATCTACTTCTATATTCGCAACGAGTTCCTTGAAATAGCTATAAGGAGACACGCACTCTAGCTAGATTGACATCAGACTGGTTTTTAACAGACTCCAAAGAAGGAGAAGGTTCCCATTCGGTTGTACTTAATTTTTTTTGTTATGCTATTACTCGGTCATTTGTAAACCAATATTTTTTTAATGAACGTACTTACCCACTGCCAAATTGGTCCCATTTTTGTTCAAAATCGTATTCTGATGGCTGTAAATCGATATTTTTATACTAATTCACCCAAGTGATAGCTGAAAAGAAATATCAGCTAATACCTCTAGAATGGACTCATCTCATCACACCCAGGTCCATCTCAGCTTCTCAGCATCTAGAATGCAAGTGAAAGTAGTTACGCAAGCCTCTGATGCTACGCAATTCTTATAATAGCTCAAATGTTATTGTATTCAATACTTGAAGCGCCTGTCACCGTTCATATTGCATGTCATGGGCCGGGGCACGGCGCGAAATAATATTATGGCTTTTTAGCTTGTTACTTGATAGATCTTGAATTGAATAGGTAATCTAATGACAATAGTTGTTTTGGTTTTGGTTACGTATTCAGACTAGAGAAGCTTAGTTAAAAAAAATATGAATGACTAGCTGCTCCCCGCGATGTTAACCACGTATAAAAATTGGCCTATGTGTTAAGGGTCCGGCGACCATTTTAGACTAACTTAGCATTGGCTAAAGGTTTTCTATTGCCATTTCGCCTAGAAAAAAACTATAAGCGACGAGAACAAGCTCCAAAGTTCAAAAAAAAGTAAAAGGTTCCTCCAAAGTTATGTACAAAGTGACAAAGTACAATTTTAATCATTTTTATGACTTTTGTACTTCTCTAATAATTCTTGAATAACAAAAAAAAATCTTTTGTATTGTGGATTAATTTAAAAGCTAATGGTGTAGACAACCTCCCTAGTCCCTATGTAAAGGGATTTTTAATTTGCTTTAGCCATCTATTAAATAAACCAGTCAAAGCAACCCCTTACAAATGCGAATATTTTTCAATTTTCGTTTTAGAAAAAAACAAGAACATAGGGGCGGAGGTATAGGTAGTTCATTTAATTGTACATGCCAAATTTCATCGTCATCTGACAAATGGTTTTCAAGAAATTTGGCAAGCGCGTTTGAATGGAAAATTCAAAGCGTCGGGTCAGGTGTAGGCTACCTCCATACCAGATTTCATTCAAATTAGTCCATAAGCAAGTATACTCCTGAATCTGCTCTATTGTCTAATTAACCTTGACACCGAAAACTATTGACTCAACTGAGTCTTAATTATTGCATTGACTTAGTTTTAATCTCACTACATTTTTGAAGACTGCAAAGTAATTTCACATTTAAATTTATTACAAAAGACAACACCTAATACGTTGATAGTTTTTATTTTACGTAGGTAATTACACTGTAGGTAAATTCTAATTGGTCACACAACATAAAATTATTAATTATGCAAGAGTTTGTTTTGTAAGTGTTCAAATATGGAACGAACTCGATCTAGGTATGATGCCACTTTACATGTACCTCTTCTACTATTATCATAGTTAATTGGCGTAGAAAAACTTTGGTCCTCACTTGTTTATAATAATCATATTTAATATTAGGTCCTTACGTATGAAATTAGCGTTTTGTCGTACTGATCAATTTGATCTGAAATATCTCCTCTTTGGTTAAGAATTCGAAATTCAAATTATTAAATTCATTTAGCTGGTTTTTTTTTCTTTGGAATACAGTCATTCATTTGTTATTTTCCTCATTATTTTTTCTTTGGCGTCGCTTATTACCGCGCAATGGAAAACATGAAATATCGGTATATTTACGAGTACGAGTTCTACCGTGGCACCAGTGCTGCAGAAACAGCTCGAAGAATTAATGATGTGTACGGCGCTGGTGTCGCTAAAGACAGCATGGTACGTTTTTGGTTTCAACGTTTTCGTTCTGGAAATGTCGACCTTAAGAACCAACCCCGTGGACGGCCGGAGATCAAAGTGAAAAACGAAGAATTAAAGGCTATTCTGGAAGCGGATACATCACAAAGCACTTCAGAGATAGCAGCAGGCTTCAGGGTAAGTGACAAAACTGTATTAATCCACTTGAAGCAAATCGGGAAAGTAAAAAAACTCGAACGATGGGTACCTCATGAATTGAGTGAATCGAACTTGCAAACACGGGTCGCCTGCTGTGTTACTTTGCTCAACCGACACAATAATGAAGGGATTTTAAATCGAATCATTACTTGTGATGAAAAGTGGATATTGTACGATAATCGAAAGCGCTCATCGCAATGGCTGAACCCTGGAGACCCAGCCAAATCCTGCCCTAAACGAAAATTGACTCAGAAAAAGTTATTGTAAGTGTTTGGTGGACTAGCGCCGGTGTCGTTCACTACAGCTTTCTTAAATCTGGCCAAACGATTACGGCAGATATCTATTGTCAGCAACTGCAAACCATGAAGGAAGAACTAGCTGTTAAACAACCGAGATTGGTCAATCGCTCTAGGCCACTGCTGCTTCACGACAACGCAAGACCACACACTGCACAACAAACAACCACTAAGTTAGCTGAGCTACAATTGGAATGTCTGCGACATCCACCGTACTCCCCGTACCTTGCTCCAACAGATTACCATTTCTTCCGGAATTTGGACAACTTCTTACAAGGAAAAAAATTCCACTCCGATGCAGCAGTCCAAACCGCCTTCAAAGAGTTTATTGATTCTCGCTCCCATGGTTTTTATAGTAAAGGGATGAATGAACTACCCATAAGATGGCAAAAGTGCATAGATAACAACGGTGCATACTTTGATTAATTAAATATATTTTACAAAAAAAAATCGACTTTTTATTCCTCCCGTACAAAACGCCAATTTCCAGTTTTTCGGATGTGGGTAGTCGCCTATGACACATCACTTAACTAAGCTCCTAAATAAAAAATTAAAAATAAATTTAAATAAAACACTTTTTAACAAATTAAGTATGTATAATTAATTAAACAGTAACTTTACCTGTCCGGGAGTGTTATTTTCCATAAATACACAGTTTAATCACTTTTTTGTCCGGCTTATTTCGGAACACACTACAACCAATAAATCTACAACCAATCATCTACTATGGAAGCTGTTTTGGAGTCTCAGGAGCAGCTACAAGCTCTGTTCATGCAGAGAATGGATGCATTCCAAGAAGTGTTGAAGCAATCGGCCTCTTCTGATGTATCTACTTCTTTAGCTGAAGAATTCTCATCTTTTCGTGCTTACATCTTGCTGGCTATGAAGTCTCTTCAAGATCAAATTTCCTTGCTTGCACGTGTCACTGACAATCAGGAGATGAGAGCCCGGCGGAAGATCCTTTTGGTGCATGGAGTTCCCGAGGAAAAGGACGAGGACATTACAGCCAGCGTAGTGAAGGTAGTGTGCGGGAAACTGAAGGTAGCTGAGTTCAGCGCTTCCGATATAAGTCGGTGTCATCGTATGGGCCGCTCATCTGGTGCCGACAGAGCTAGGCCTATTCTGGTTAAGGTGCGTGACATGCCTCTCCGTCAGAAGCTGTGGTTTGCCAAAACTGCTCTAAAAGGGTCTGGCATAACTGTGTCAGAGTTCCTAACAAAGTCTAGACATGACACCTTTATGGCTGCCCGACAGCGTTTTGGTGTATCTAAGTGCTGGACACGGGACGGTTATGTCTATGTGCTCGGTCCAGACAACAAACGCCATCGCGTCAGCAGCATTGAAGAATTAGGCAGGATTGAAGCCCCGCCGCCGCCGCCCTTGAAGAGTAAAAAGCTTGAAGTCGCATTGGAGAAGAAAGCCTTGCCGACGAGAGCTACGCGCAGAGTCCTTTCCAAGCAGTGAACGTAGTATTTATGTATTTCCATATTAGTTTTCGCCTATTAGCACTAAGGCAGTCTTACAAGTTTCTCTTCAAGGTAGGGTAGGTGCCGCAAAATATCTAATTTCACCCGTTTTTAATTTTTGCTATTAAAATCTTTCTTTTTTGTTTGTATCACCAGGCTCACGTCAAACTGTCAAACTCAACTAGTTGTCAGGTTTTACTGTCACTATTCAATATGTCATTTCTGTCTGTACAGATTAGGCTATAGCGTTTCTGCCATGTCAAAATTATTTTATGTGTAAAAATTACGAATGACTTTATTAGTTAGTACCACCACAGTAAAGTTTAAAATCATAAGCTTAAAGCATGTATGATTTCATTTTTTTTTTTTTTTTTTTTACATAAAAGGGGCAATTAGGTACCTACCTACCTGGTAAAAATATATAGATTTTCTTTTTGTGGTAACAATATTATTATTTACTATGTTCAAAGAATCTTTGATGCAAGACTTGTAGTCTTAGTGTCGAGTAGGTATTCGAATACTGTGTACTTTTATAAATAGATTTTGTTTATTTTTTTTTTTGCATCTCTGATCAACACAACCGGCTGGTGGATGTTTTTTTTGTTTTGTTTACGCCATTAGAGCCTGTTTGTGTTTTACTTCGAACTTTATTGTAGGTTACTATATTAACATACTATTAGTAAGTAAGTGTAAATATATTTTATTATTTATATTATTTAGTAGGTATATATGTTAAATATTTTCAACGAAAACGATGGCAACAGCGATAACGAATTCCTTTCGGTTTCCTCAGGAGTTTCCACTTCTGGTAGTGACGATAGTTTTTGCAGCTTACTTCCGCTATCGGATTACCTGGAATGCAATTTTTCCGATGTACCTAAAAACTTCAACGTTGTGCATATAAATGCGCAGAGCATTCCGTCATGTTATCCTGAAATGTTGGCGTCTCTAGATCACAAAAACGTTCATGCAATATTAGTCTCCGAAACATGGCTTCGTCCTTGTCTTCCCACTACGTCTTATTCTCTCCCTGGTTTTATTCTCATACGAAATGATCGCGAGCCCCGTGGCGGCGGTGGTGTGGCTATGTACTTGAAAGCTAATATTCCTTTCTCTGTTTTAAGCCAATCGCCACAACCACCGCCGGAGAACGGCGGTGAGCATCTTTTTATTGAAGTTATTCTTTCGCACTCAAAAGTTCTTCTCGGAGTCTATTATTGCCCTTCAAAAAACATAAGTTATTTTTCTTCCTTTGAAAATCTTCTAAATGACCTCATTCCTTCATATAATCACTCCATTATTATGGGTGACTTCAACACATGTCTCCTCAAAAGAGATCATCGAACCTCCTCCCTTGAATCCGTCGTAAATTCATACAACATGCATATTCTCCCTCTAAATGCTACCCATCACTTCCCCAATTGCTCTCCATCTCTTCTTGATTTGATTATTGTTTCATCTCCAAATAATGTAGCCAAACATGGTCAATATTCTGCCGACAATTTTTCTTATCATGACTTAGTTTTTCTATCGTATAAAATTCGCCCTCCTAAATCTAAACCTCGTACTCTTCTGCAGCGTAACTTTGGTGGTATGGATCGTGAGGCTCTCCTTGAAGATGCTAGGAAGATTGATTGGGGTCCTGTCGTGGACTCTGAGTTAGTGGACGATCAAATAACCCGTTTCAATTTACTGATTACGCAACTTTTTGACGTGCATGCCCCTTTACGTGTAATTAAAATAAAACATCTTCCTGCTCCATGGCTCACTGACGAAATTAAGACCTTGATGCACAAGAAATCTATTGCCAAAACCCGGTATAAAGTGCGTCCCACTGACATCAATCATTCCAAATATGTTCAGGCCCGCAATCGCTGCAATAAGGTGTGTAGGGATGCTATGCGACGCCATGTTCATGCTTCTGTAGATGATGAAAATCCTGCTAAAGTTTGGAAGTTTCTCAAATCAATGGGAATTGGCAAATCTCGTCATAATCATGTCCCAAATAGTATTGATATCAATGCTCTCAATCAACACTTTTCCTCCATTTCTGCTTTGTCGGATGCGGATAAAAATTTAACTATTAGCAATCTTTCTGCCACTTCAATTCCCGATTTCTCCTCATTTGTTTTTAATCGATTTACCGAATGCGATGTTAAGAAGAGTGTTATGTCGATTTCATCCAATGCAGTAGGCGGTGACAGTATAAGTCGGAACATGCTTTTGCCCATCCTTGATGTCATCCTTCCCATTCTTTGTATTTTATTCAACAATTCCATTTCTACTGGAGTATTCCCTGCAATCTGGAAAGATGCGCAGATCCTACCACTACCTAAAAAACCTAACCCTAAAACTTTTTCTGAGTACCGTCCTATATCTATCCTTCCTTTTTTATCTAAAGTCCTTGAGCGTCTTGTTCACAAGCAACTAAACGAATTCCTCAACAGGCAAGACCTCCTCAATCCATTCCAATCCGGTTTTCGTCCTGGGCATAGCACTGTATCTACTCTTGTTAAGATCACCGATGACATACGCTTGGGTATGGATGACGGTAAGCTTACTGTTCTAACTCTGTTAGATTTTAGTAATGCTTTTAATGCCGTTAACCTCGACATCTTGTTAGCTATAATGCGCTCCATTAACATATCTTCATCGGCAATCGACTGGTTTCATAGTTACCTGTTTGGTCGCCGGCAACGTATTTGCCTGGAAGATACATTTTCTTCTTGGTGTAATACTACAGCTGGTGTGCCACAGGGTGGCGTCCTGTCTCCTCTTCTATTTGCTATTTTTATAAACTCGATTTCCCAGACCCTTACTTCTTCCTACCACCTATATGCAGACGATCTTCAAATTTACTGTCAAGCCCCACTAGTTAATCTGACTACAGCCATTGCTGCCATGAACGCCGATTTGCGCCAAATTATTAAGTGGAGTAATTCCTATGGCCTAAAAGTAAATCCCACTAAATCGCAGGCTATTATCATTGGCAGCCCTTACTTCATTTCAAGATTAAACTGGGCTGATATTCCGCATATAGTCTTTGATGGGGTTGCATTACCATATAGCGAATCAGTAAAAAATCTGGGCGTGTTGTTTGATCGTACCCTTAGCTGGGACTCTCATATTAAGTCGATCAGCCGCAAATTGTTTGCATCTGGTGGTTCTCTTAGACGGCTTCGTAACTTTTTACCCACTGCCACTAAAGTCACGCTTGCACAGTCTCTTCTTCTTCCCATTCTAGATTATGCTGATGCATGTTATCTAGATCTGACAGAGTTACAGCTTGATAAACTGGAACGTCTGCAAAATTACTGCATCCGATTCATTTTTGGCTTACGTAAATATGATCACGTTTCTGTTTTCCGGACTAAACTAAAGTGGCTCCCAATTCGACTTCGACGGAATGCTCACATCCTTTCCCTTCTCTACAGTACTCTTTTTAATCCTGCCACCCCACGCTATTTAAAAGATCTCTTTTCTTATCTTCAATCCTTCCGTTCCCATCCTCTTAGATCTAAATATACACTTTCGCTTAAAACTCCCACTGCTCATTGTAAAATGTTCTATGGTAAGTCGTTTGCATTTCAGGCAGTCCAACTGTGGAACAAGCTGCCCGTCGCTATTAGACATGCTCCTTCACTTGCTATTTTTAAGGACGCCGTAAAAAAGCTTTATTTATCACAATTGCCTTGATTGTTTTATTTACCAGTGTTGTATGTATGTAATAATTATATGTATTTAGTGATATACAGGGTGATTGGAAGTCGGGTGCAAAGCTTTAACGTGACGCTAGCATAGACCATTAAGAACCTTTTGAGCCATGATTGTCTTAGACGAAGTGCAACTATTTTTTTTTTAACCATTATTTAATGGTTTTTGGCGAAAATCCCGAAAATTTACCGTTAATAATCAATTTTGGCCAGTTTGAGAAATAAGTTAATTCTTTTTCATTTTATTTCATTAAAGTAACGTGTAAGCAATCTAATAAAATATGCATTAAGCATGTGTATCATCAGACTTTTTTTTACCATCACTTGAAGTACCCAAATTTTTCAAAAATGAAATAAAACTGTTTTTTGACAGCTTTAAAAATAAATAACAAAAAATGCTTTTTATGTTCATACCTTTTTGAAAATATGCTTGGTTATTGCTCTGTATTTTGATGTATCATTTACGCCAATATCTCAAAAATTACTAAAATTAAGACCTTAGAAACCAAATTGAGGAAGAAAATTTAAATTTTTAGGCAGACTAATTAAAAAACATTTTTGCTCAAAAACAATATTTTGAATGCGAAATGACGACTGGGTTCAATTCTAAGAATAAAACGCACAAAGGACTCTCCAAACAAAAGACACCGCGCGTGGTGTGACGCGCCGGCAATAAAATTTACCTTTTCAGGTAGCGCACCCAGTAAAAGAATAGGCCATACAGCAAAATCGGCTTAATTACTAAGGCAACAAGGTGTTTCCTTATTGAGGATCAAGAACTATTTTGAGGGAGCAAGGGACTCATCACATCTTATCTTAGTTTAGTCGAGTAACAACTGCCCCTGTGTCTAGACATAATTTTCATCGCGTTTATTCACAATTCACCGTGTCCAGTTGTAGCCCTAAGCGCTCCTGCACGTGTTGATTTTGGACTAGTGATTTGTTGAGTTGACATTTAGTGCGCTCCTATGTCATTTTTTAAATTGTGAAGTGACCATGGCCACTTTTTCTAATGAAGAATATGCGGATATCGTCTTTATGTATGGTAGAGCAGAAGGCAATGGATCGTTGGCACGGCGGATGTACCAAGAGCGCTATCCGAATCGCAGGGTTCCGAATGTCAGTGTTTTACAACACATTTCGTCGGCTAGCTGAAGTTGGGATACACCGTGTGGAACCAGGAGTCAATCCAGGTAGACACAATCCTGACGCCGAGGAAGCCATTATAGCAGCATTTGAAACAGATCCTCATACCAGCACCAGAGCAGTAGCTCGAAATCTAAATATTTCACAATGGAAGGTGTGGAGTACGATGCACCACAATGACAAATATCCGTTCCACGGCAGGGGTGTGCAAGGTCTGGAAGAGCAAGATCCCCTCAGAAGGATTCAATTTTGCCGTTTCCTTCTCAACAGAGACATTGAAGATGCGTGGTTCTTGAAGTCAATCTTGTGGACAGACGAAAGCAAATTTTCTAAGGAGGGCATAACTAACTTTCACAATCTCCATCAATGGGCCGACAAGAGTAACAATCCACACTGGAAAAAGCAGGTGTCGTTCCAGAAGAAATTTTCTGTAAATGTGTGGGCCGGAGTAATTGGCAAAACGTTGATTGGGCCCCACTTCTTGCCAGATACCTTGAATGGCGATAATTATTTAGAATTTCTGATAGACGATCTTCCTTTGCTTGTAGAGGAATCCGGTGCCCCGATATTAGAATCAGAGCGACAAATAATTTTCCAGCAAGACGGCTGCCCAGCGCATTGGACATTAAATGTAAGGGAATATTTAGATAATTGCTTCCCTGACAGCTGGATTGGCCGAGGTGGACCGATCCCTTGGCCCGCTCGTTCACCAGATCTGACCCCGCTGGACTTTTACGTGTGGGGTCGTGCTAAGGCGCTAGTGTATACGAGTGTAGAAATTAACACCAAAGAAGAATTGATAGAAAGAATAAATTCCGCTTTTGAAACAATGAAGCTCGAGATGATGATGAAAACTACTACAACAGAAGTGAGAAGAAGGGCCCGTGCTTGTGTTAGAAATCGCGGTAGTCATTTCGAACACGAAAAATAAATTATTTCAAATGAAATGTTGTTTTAAATAGTCTGCCTAAAATTATTTTTAATTAGTCTAAAATTATTTTTTTCCCCCTTAATTTGGTTTTTAGGTCTTAATTTTGGTAATTTTTAAGATATTCACGTAAATGCTACATCAAAAGAAAGAACAATAACCAAGGATGTTTAAAAAAAGGTTTGAACAAAAAAAGACATTTTTGTTATTTTTTTAACCTCCGTTAAAAAACAGTTTTCTTAAATTTGTAATAATTGTCGTGAACTTCAAGTGACTGTGAAAAAAATAAAAAAATATCTGATGGGACTCGTGCTTAGTTCATGTTTTGTTAGATTGCTTAAACATTACTTTAATTAAATAAAATAAAATAACTATTTACTTACTATTCAAACTTGAAATTATAAGTAATTAACGATAAATTTTCGGAGTTTTTCGCAAAAAACACAAAATAATAATAATACTAATAATAGTCACACTTCATCTTAGATAACCATGGCTCAAAAGGGTCAAAATGGTCTATGCTAGCCTCACGTTAAAGCTTTGCACCCGACTTCCAATCACCCTGTATGTATGTAATAATTAGTATATTTTATTAAGTATAGGTATTTTAAGTACTAGAATGTAATATATTAGTATGATGTACTTTTATGTAAGTTTTATTTAAATAGTTTATGTAGGTGTATAGGTATGTGGGTCATTATAAGTTAAGAGGTACTTTCCATGGCCAGGACAAAAAAATACTTTGTTTTTATACTAACGTCCTTATTAACCTATTTATTACTTAAAACTAAATGTTTTCTTCTTGCTCACTTAAATTTATTACAGAAATGTACGTAGTTTAGTCACAAAAAGATCTAATATAAGAAAAAAGTCTCTTCCCTGGTCTGTCCCCAAACCGACTTAATTTGTAAACCAGTTATTATGAATGTATTAAAATTCAATAATTACTTTATCATCGTTAATTTTACACACAACAATAACTTGGTCACAGTGTCTTATAAGTAAAATTAATTTTATTCCAATTTTTCATAAAAAATTTTAACGCCGAAATTTGTCCTCCGGATTTCGTGTCTCGTCCCCTGGCTTTTTGTTTTCGATTAAAAATCAGTTTTGTTTTGCTAATTTGTGGAAGTTGTGATCTTGAGTGCATAGGATGTAACGTGAAGCTAGCAGCAAGCGGCGCATAAGCCGTCTGCGCAGCCATTTTAACGACCATTTCAGTCACGCCGCTCGTTGGGTGTAGAAATGTTGAGTGAATGCAGTCTTTCTTCTGGTAAGTTTTATTTAGCAATCATTTGTTAAAACACTAATATAGACTTAAATATTTACTATGAATAGTGCATACATTGTTACGTTTGATTGTGAATTGCGTACGAGAAACACTTTTACGGCTATTTTAGATATTCATCGAAAATGTATCGCCCCTGGCGTATTTCCCCTGGCTCTTTTGATTTCAGGGGAGATACTTAATGTCCAGGGGAGATACATGTGTATGCATTTTCATGAATACTTCTACATTTTTCTCTGAAGCTTTACTTGGTATTATGTATACCTTAGCTTTACAATTAAATAAGACTTTTTTACAGAAAAAATGGCACCTAGAAAGAAAAAAGACGCGCGAAGAACGGTACGAAAAAAAAAAGGATAGCAGAACGATTTATTGCATTCACCTCCTGCAATTTGGAGGCATTTCCAGCCCCTACTTTACTGTCTACCGGCTACTGTTACGACTTAACATTTCTTGAGCGATAGACCAGTCACCCAATATCGTAATAAAATTATGTTCAAGGTTTTGGCCACAATGCTAGAAGATGTCTACCCTAACCTTCAAAATTTCACATAGCATTTTCATGAAGCAGGTCACAGTAAAGGATGGAGTGGGTGCTACTTGCAAGAGAACGGCAGATAGAGCAGTTACGAGTGGCACCGATATTTCATCAATAGATTACTTAGCTAAAGCCCTTGAGGAAACCTGCCCGATTATTAAATGACTACGATCATACGTACGATTATTAAATTATTAGATGACGCAGACGTGTCTGAAAAAGCAGCAAAATTAGGTTCTACTGAAGGTATAAAGATTTTTTCAGGCACACTAAAGGTTCACCAAGTTATCGGTAGCGTATTTATACCTAATTGCCCGACATTGAAAAGTTTGAGCTGCTTCTGTGTCTCAGAGCTATGTCGTCATTTTCAATTGGGTACTTTGGATTATCGACAAACACATCGTAAATGTAATCTACGTGTTGATGATATGTGCGGAGGTAGCGATTCAGAAGATGAACTACTAATCAATTTCACATCTCAAGAACACAGGAAGAAGCCTCAAGAAACACTACTGCATTCTGTACCTACCAGTATTAAAACCAAACTGCACAAAGATAATTCAAAGCCCTCAATAACTGGAAAAAAATCATTCTGCAACGGGAACTTTAAACCAAACTGCACTAAGATAATTCAAAGCCCTCAACGACTGGAAAAAAATCATTCTGCAACGGGAACTTTGTCCTGGTTAAACATCAAGATACAAAAACGGAATATCGTTATGTTGCAATGTGCACAGGTGTTGAAGAAGATGATGAACTTCAAGTTTTATTTTGTAAAATGTGTGATGAAACTGGAAAACTGGAAACTGGAAAAGTTCAGAATTAATGATGACGATATTTCTTTCATCACCTGGGATGAGATTTAAAAAAAAACTACCCTCCCTACTTAAAAATGAGAGGGCAGTGTATTTTTTATGCATTTAATGAATCTATTGATAATTATCTTTGAACGCGGGTTTTACGAAAATAATTGTTTTTAGCTACCTTTTAACTAAAATATTTTTAGAGTTTATGTAAAAGAAAATGAAAAAATTCAGAGAAATTTTTGTTTCATTTTATTTCATTATTGACTATTGATAGTAAAGTTATTGATATTTTTGTTTTGATGGAAAGGGAAAGTAAGAACCTTTTATTGTTTTGTACCTAGCGCTTAAGAAACATTTAATTTTTAGACATAAACTGTTAAAAAATGACAAGACTTATCATAAATAAAATATATAATTAAAATTACAATAAATAAATAAAGTTGAATCTTAAAAAAACCCTGTTTTTAAATGTCTATCTCTCTTCCCTGCCTATGAAGTATCCTCCCCTGTGCATTTTGTCTCCACCCTGTACTGAGTATTTACCCTGATCACTAATAAAACGAGATAAAACCAATAAAATGACTGGCCACTTTGTAAACGTTTTCAACTTAAAAGTTTCCATTAAAAAAATGTATACTTAAGTAAAAATTTAAAAAAAAATGCCATGCCGTCACTTCATACAACATATTACCTCTTAACTTAGAATGACCCATGTATAGGTATATACTCTATGTTTTGTTGTTTCTTTGTATCAATCTTATGTTTATTTTTGTTATTTTTTTGCACACCCTGTCCCATACTCATTTGTCGTATCCTCTCCATCCTAAGGTTGCCTGGAAGAGATCGCTTTTAGTGATAAGGCCGCCAGTTGTTACACTATTTAATAAGTTTTATCATTATTTTTCTCTTGTTGTTTTGTTATCTGTGGTGTGAACAATAAAGAGTTTATCTATCTATCTATCTATCTATCAATTTCATACGTAAGGACCTAATACTTACCGAAAAAATAATATTATACTCTTTTAGTAAAACTGGAGATTTAACCGCTGGACATACTCGTATATAAACCGTATTTACAGAGTCGACAGTTCGACAGCTAATTAAAAAATCTTACAACATTAATTAATGTAACATTTAGTTTTATTACTGCGGTGGCGGAAGATAAAGATCTGAATATTGCGCTTAGTTTCCTCTTTTGGTTTAAGTAGTAGTCTTGTTCTGCGTAAGAATATCTGGTTCAATTCACTATAATATTTCTATGTCTTTTAGGTACATACTGAAATAAACATTTTGAAATTTTGTCCCTCTGTCGAAATCTAAGTAGAGTACTAGAAATCAGACTCCACTACAGGTATCATTGCAGCTAGACGCTACTTTCCATGTATATACTTACCCTGAAATAAAAACGTAAAATAGATAGATTTTACACAACATGTAGGTACCTAATTTTAATAAACCACAAACACTTAAAAGGTTTAGGAGGATCTATATCCACTAGTAAGGTATTTTACTACAACCTTTTTTTCAGCCTGGAAATAGATTCCACCACCGGCCCCAGGGTGCGGAACGGGTGCATATATAGAAATCCCCCACTACTGTTACAACAGCCTATCCACAAAAATAACACCTAATGTGTAACCCAACTGTGCGCAAATTGTAGGGGCTAAGGGAAAGGTCTCGTACACGACAGCGCCAGTCCCTTCAGGCATCTCCTCGAGCCTATGCTCTTCCTCTTCATTCCAAACACCAGACATATCGTCATCATCCAGCTCGCGGAACAACTCGGCCGGTGGGAGCCTGACAGCACCTGATTTTACTACAGCCTAAAGTAAACGTAACAACTTTGTCTTTGAAATGTACCTACATAGATGCATGTAAAAATTGTTAAAATATTAACTGACGGAATAATCGAATAGTACCTACCTGCAGCTAAAACGAAAACTATTGCAAAACTAGCGAAAGTGTAACTTACAATCTCTAAACCGACTAGTCATCTCCTAGCTTATAAATGTTTCCTATTGCAGCAAATAGCATAATAATTCAAATAATTCCAACAAGTGTCGTAACGTCTATTACCTTCACGCAGAGTCTAAAATATGGGCATTAACCAAATTTAGGTACCGACGTCTGCACCACTTATATATGTTACGACATGGCTGCAGAATAAGTGATAGAGCAGCTCTCACTTTCCAGGCACCGTGGTAAATGTTGCCTTTTTGCACGGACACGAAAACATAAATAGAAAGTAGGTTCGTACTTGGCTAATCTTGAATGACCTAGTCCACCTTGATACATACAGACATATACCTTGATGATCCACCATTAATAATATTAATAATAATAATAATAACACAATAATAATAATATTAATACAAGGAACTCTACAATTTAGCTAGAAAACCGAAGTTTGAATTTAGAATCGTGGTTTGCAATAACCTCACTTAGGTTATTGCAAAGTTGCCTAGTTTACCGCGATCACAATGTAAGAATCTTCTGCGAGGTCAAAGACTGACAAAAAATAACTTACTCAAGGCAACCATTATCATAGCTTTGATGAACACACTGGATTGAAAACCACAAATCGACAAACGCCTTACAGGCTGCCTTGATTCGATGGCCAGTGGTTGAAAACGAATAAATTTAAGATCAACCTAAGTACCTTGATGCCGCGGCCTCACATTTTGAGTCCAAGCTTAGCTTTGATTGAAAAATTGTCAATACTGAACCTTATTACTGCGTGATACACTTCGACATCAACATTGTGTCCAAAGGCTAATACACTCACTGGTGTCTTGGATCCAACACGTAGATTGGTGCAAAAATGCCCAATGTGTGACCGCAGCATGATAGACGCCAAGTCCACGCAGATATTCACTATGGGAGCTGTTAACAATATGGTTAACAAAATGTCAATAGTTAATCAATGGATATCATACCTACAATAAAAAGCCAGCTACTGCACCAACAAAGGATCATACGTGTAACGACTGCACCAAAGAAAGCGAACAACTTCACAGAAACAATTCCCTCCATTGTGCACACTTTTCCATGTGCAAACAAAGCATGAATTAGCGAGAAAACCGTGAAACAATAGCGGTAGCCAGCTCGTTAGTACAGATCGCTGTCAAAACTATACGACTCCTGATAAGACTTCAGAATGCATAATATGAATGGATTAGATATCTTTAAGTAAATGGAAAGCTGCAACCAAACCCTTCACTATGTAATAGGACATACTTTGGAAAGACAGATTTAGGTGTATAATAATCGTCAAACTCCTGTAAAGAAAATCACTCCTTAGTGAGTTGAATACGTTTGTGAACTTACTTTAGATCCTCTTCACTCGTACCACAGCCACGACAAGTCACCAAAGCTCAGCTAAAACAAAAGAGTCATGACACCAAGGCAGTTAATAGTTCCTATTGCATGTTACAAAAACACGCCAATAACACTTCCTATTTTATTATTTAAAAAAAACTTTAAGAGCCAGCGCAGACCTTGGAATCTACATCCGAAGATGAAATTATGTGCTTATTTGTTCCTGTATGGCGATTTTCTCGCCTATTCGCGATTACTACAAGTATAATGTTATTTTGAACAATTTCACTAACAAAACGTATGTTTTGTTTTTTGCTGTTACAAACAGCTTTTTATGAACATTGAAACTGCAAGTAAGAGTTGCAATTTTGTTTAAAAAAAATGCAACTATAACAATCTATTAGCAACTAATTCATTTATTTTACACTTATACAAGACTGATTAAGGCTGGACCGAGGCTACTGCCGTAAAGTCAAAGTCAAAATGTTTTTATCCAATTTAGGTATCAAAGATACACTTATGAACGTCAAAGTTATTTAAATAGACTCGACCGCCTTGTTCGGATAAAGAGCCCTACTCAGAAGAACAGGCAAGAAACTGAGGGGGGGGGGGGGGGGGGTAATTTATTCATTATTTTTTCAAATAATAAGTAAATTACAATCTCACAAATTTTGGCTTACAACTAGGTAAGTACTACACGAAGAAAGCCCTGTTCTGCAAAGCCAAGTAAGAGATTAAAAAGAGGTCTTAAACACTGTAGTCCAATAATCAGCAAGAGACATTAACCCAGTTGTTGACACCATAATTAATACGCACGTCGAAACCATCAAGACGTTAAACGAAAGCCATTTTGCGTGTAAATTGCCAATAACTGACAATAATACTTTCCATAAAAGGGTTAAAGCCCATCATAGCTCGTATTGTTGCTCAATTTTAACCAGGTGGCAGGAGTAACAGTTTCGGTCTTTGTCACAGTCAGGTTTTCCAAACAGCTTCTTAGCTTGCCAAATAAAGAAGCAAGTTTACGACTGCGACAAAGTTCAAAAGTATCAAGGTTACGTTTTAAAGTCTACCTTGAAGCAAAGGATTTTATGAAGTCCTGTCGCAATACAAGCCTGTCGTATTTTACGCGGACTGTGCTTGAAATTTCTTTGAAACGCCGTAGCGGCCTTCAATTGCACTGGCGCTTACAGAGCGAGCTTTGAGCTCGGATGTGCTGGCTTTTGTTCGGGGATCGATTCTAAGTATGAGCTAGACGTTGTTTCCTAATAGATCATTATTACATCTGTGCCTGGGTGACCTTCTGCCGTCACGATGTGATCGCCCGGCCTTGACCGTAGTATCACACTATTGTGTTTTGAGGCCGATGAGTCCTCACCTAGTAACGTCTTCTTAGCTTGGGGTAACGCGTGCATTACTTTGCCAAAATTATCCTATCTCTGAAGTTAGAATTTGACCTTAACACGTTAGTTTGAAAAAAGGTTTTAACCTCTGTTAATAAAGTATAATTCTCCAGCAGGAGTACAGCAATGCCGCTCGCTGCGGCGCGCCGGGCCGCGGTCGCTGAGCACATGCGCAGTGATGTGCAAGAGCTCCACTGACCAGCCGCCGCACCCGCATACTCCTAAAGACTCTGTCAGCTCAGGTAATATACCAACTATTCACTTTTCTGGGGGCTCACCATGACATCTTATTGTTATGATGTTACGCTTTGTTTTCGACGCTGCGCGTACGCGAATCGTATCGCTTCGTAATAAGGTTTATAGTCGCGCAGCGTCCAAAACGAAACCATTGTGGCAATGAGATGGTAGGCCTCCTGGTTATACACCTAACCGTTCCTGCAATACGACGAGTAGACAACTCTTCTAGCTTCGTCGGTAGCGCGACTGCTTTACAAGCAGGAGCTCCCAGATCCGATTTCCGACCAGGCAGATGTTTGAATGATGAATGCTAAATTCAAATATCTATCCTGAGTCCGAGTGTTAGTTGACTATGCCCTATATGCCTGTAAGTGTTTTACTCATGGTTAATGCAAATAAAAAATCTAAATCTTGCGTGTTCGGTCTTATTCCCGAGTCCCGATACAGGGAATCCTAGTAGAGCGCTTAATATCCACAAGCAACTTTTCTGATGGGTGATTCTTCTTCCCGTCCAGGCACATCATCAGGCGGCAAGAAGTCAGGCTCGGGCGGGGTCCTCACATGTCCCAAGTGCGGCGACCCCTGCACTCACGTGGAGACCTTCGTCAGCTCCACGCGGTTTGTCAAATGCGACAAATGTCACCACTTCTTCGTGGTTCTAAGCGAAGTCGACACCAAGAAGAGCATTAAAGACAACACCGAGAACAAGTCTGGTTTCTACAGGTGAGTTAGCTTTACTAAAACCTCTTCATTTTCCATTACACTTAGCGTGATGTGGTGAAACAAAAATGAATTTTGGCCTTAACAACAAGAATTTCTATTTCGGCTGTTTCTACAAAATTATATGCAAAACAGCTATCATAATTACGTTTTTTGTGCAAGTTGCAGATGACATGCGCATGTTAAAGCACTTACGCAGGTTACATGCGTTGTGAAAACGGCAATTAACAAACAATCTAGTTCATAAATTGCCGTTCAGAAATATTTGTTTACGCAACGTGAACGTTAGAAATCTTAACAAGCAAGAAAAAATGTAACAGCAACAAATCGAACCAACTTCGACCTCTAAAGTATCTTAGTACAAAAAACTGCTAAACCCGTCAATTGTAGAGGAATTTTTTCAATTGAATCAATTGCCAAATCATTGGTAGGGCGTACTCTTATCAAAAGTAATGACTGTTTATTTAATACTTTATCAACGTGCTATTTTTAGAAGCACGTTCCAGTTTCAAGTCTAACTCAACAAGATAACCAAAATATTTGGAACTAGCGACGAGCCCCGGCTTCGTACGGCATGGCCTGTAAACCAACCGTGAAAAAATATCTAAATTATGGGGAAAACGGCATCAGAATCCGTTGCGTAGTTTAGAAGAAGTTGGCGGATATACAGACAGAAACAGACAGACGCGGAAAGCAACTATGTAGAGGTGTGTTTTGTATACACCTAAAAAGCCTTTAGAGTTAAAAAATGTTAAGCTATACTAAAACTAGCACTTTTCCAGGCAAATTAACAAAGTATTGAAATGTTCGGACATATAATTTATTCAACGGGACTAGTGATGAGACGCTTCCGGTAAAGTATAAGTACTTCCTCTATTTAAACGATATGACTATAAATATTTATATACCGCGGTACCTATAAAGTTAGCAACGATTACCTACATTCGACTCTCAACAACAAACCGATTGATCTGGTCAACGACATTCATCATGTCAACTTCATATTCTCAAACAAAATGAATAAAATATGTACTCTCTTGAAAAAAACTGTCTCTCTCAAAATAGAAATTATCGCACGCTACGATAAACAAATCTAAACAAAATACTTGAACAAAGAAATGACACAATTGACAGCAATTTATCGTAAAAAATAACTTAGGGTCACTGCCCCACCATATTTAGTCACACTATAGCAAATAGTCACCTTCCTGAAATGGAAAGTCAATCTACCTATAGAACAAACAACAGTTCAAGATCATGTTTAGTGCTTAATATTTGAACCATCAATATAATATGTTCTAGGTACTAGATTTCATCACCCAAACATTGACTTCGTCCACTGCACTGTACTGCAATCCGTACGCCTTTCGTTAGTTTGGCTTCAACACGCACGCAGTGTGGTTGTGTACGGAGCGAGAAAACTGCGATCTAGCGCTGCATGTTTTAATTTTTTAATAGAGTGAAGAGGACGACATCAAATGTTTTAGCGCTGCAGCAAGCTAGCAGTTAGTTTACGCGGGCAGACCCCCCTATTCTTGACGCTCGAGATGTTTCTTGGTCTCTCTCACTCTTATGATATTTGAAATGAGAGAGACAATGACAAAAAAAATATCTTGACCTGTAAGAATTTAGCCCTCCAGTTTCCGCTTACGTTCCGTTTCATCAAGTTGCGTAACGTTTTCTGTATGAAACAGCTTCTCTAGTACATAGTACTTATATCTCAATGATTTGAACACTTCTAAGTGAACAAGATTCGTATGCTAATTACTAAAATACATTTTAACCAGTTCATGTCAGTTAGATCCCGGTTACATACACAAGTGTGTTCGTTGTCGCTAATTTTCCCCGTTCGTATCACGAAGTGATTTGAATTTTCGGAATCGATCGCGTATTCTGCAGTGGTACGTCGTAAAGTCGGTTTTTGGAATTGACTTTGAGAAGTTCATTGTTGCAAAAGTAAATATCTATTGCAGAGACTAAAGTTTTTCCTAAAGCGATCATTATTGTAAATGTAATGATAAAAATGGATAGTGTAATGGTTGTTAGACAGTTAGTAATTATTTTCTTTTCCTATTGCACAGGCTTAGCCACTACAAATCTGAAAGTGTAATAGCCGCTTGATGCAAACTTCAGCGCTCTATCACACTAGCGATTTGCGAGCGATTTCAAAGTGAGGCAAGCGCGCGGCGAATGGCAAAAATCTGTCTTACAGACATCTACTGTGATGGTTATCGCTGATCTACCGCCCGTAATGCCCTCAAGCTGAAACACCCTTGAAATCTCATTTGCCGTCTCGTTCACAACTCTTCTCTACCTATACACCTTTCAAAGTTCAATACACTCCATCACAAAATAAGTAACAGCTCCAATAAATAACGTGTTACGTCATCAACGTCAGCCAATCAGGAACGTGATAAGAGCTTGTTTACATAGATTTTAGCAATAAAATATGAACAAGAGTCACATTGTACAGTAAACACAATAGTTTTGCTCCATCATGTGGACTGTACGTCTGAATCCGAAGGTTCAATGACCGTTGTGACTTTGCTTATAAAAATTGTTTTCGTTTATTGTATTTTCTGGGCAAATAACTTTGCATAATAACTTATTCTGAGAATAAGGTAATTTGAATCTTATTTACTTAAGTATTTACCTAAGTAAAATGGCAGAGTAAGTAAATTACCTATTGTTTTTTTTTGTGTTAAACGTATGATTTGAAATCTACGCATTTTTTTCTGTTAACACAGTTTTAACAGTGATTTACAACATTTAGTTAAATCATTGTTAGTCAACGACTCCCTTACTAAACGTTGTATAGCCTCGGAATACTTATACAGTTCTTTGTCTTTTTCTTACTTTTAATTATTTGAACTCAATCGAAAAAGACGAAATATTGTATAACTATTCCGACGAGAGAGACGAATTATTTCCGGGACGAGAGGTTAGTATTTGAATAGTTTTTTAAATGCTCTCAGTCTGATATGAACCATGTTTGCCCTTTTCATCCACATCATTACAACAGCTATACTGCTTTTCGTCGTCATTATGCATGTTACCATCTACACCACTGGAGCAACTATGCCAGCGCCCCAGAGCCTCACTCCGGTATTTCAAGGAGTTGGGTTGGCTCGGACAGAGTCGGACTGAGCTGGATGGGCCCAGGTGACTCCTCACAAGTCAGGGGCTCGAGACAAGGTGTAGCCCCCAACCTACATACCGTCTGGCTTGCAGGACGTGCCGCAAGTCCGAGGGGGCCCCGGCTGACAAATGCCACCCTGACTATATGGCCAGTCCGACCATAGGCTCGGATAGGTGCTGGTAGGAGGAAATGCACAATACACCCCAAGTGGGACGTCAGTGCAAGACATGTCGCCCCTCTCGAAAAAGATCAGAGTTAAACCATGAATCAAAGCCACACTTAGACGTTGAAAAGTGTACGTCCGCAATTTGTAACACTCATAACAATACTAAGGCACTTTCTCTACGGCATTTGCAAATGGCTAACGGACTAACAACGCCTGTTGTGTAACCCATAGTTATCAATGTTTAATTGCTTTTTATCATGCAATAGTGATCTCCGAAGCTAATTATGATTTCACACGAAATTAATTTTTGCCACCTGGTGTTAACTTATGCTAAAATCTGGTATATATTTAAATATGCTGTAGCTTAAGGGGGTAACACACTGCCGCCGAATTCCGCTGCGGTGTGCGGAACGACGAAATTCGCAAGGTGCTTCTCCGCACGGAGGCGCGGTATCAGTTGTTATACCTGCGGTTTTTGTATACAAAAAGAGATTTTACAGTCAACACAGAGTTACACAGCGGCGTCAAAGCTTTAACAAAAAACACGTCTTCTGGCAAATGGAAGATTGTAATAGTGTATAAGCCGAACATGATTCACAGGATGCCAGAGGACTTTACGACGTATATCGTGTAGCCGTTAAAGAGAGGATTCAATTTGATTGGAACCTTTCATCAAGTGATTTTGTGTTCGTTGATCATGTTGTAGTGTTAGGTGTCATATTGTTAAAACCCTGGATAAATAAATGTTTTTTTTAAACGAGATTTTACAGTCAGAGTTAAAACCGCATCACCGCACACCGAAACGGTGTCCGGTGCAGTGTGTTCTGCGCTTTAGTCCTCCTTTCAAAAAGAGTTTATACAACGATAATTTCAACAACTTTAAAGAGGTATACAACGTTTTTTTTGCTAAGGCGGTATAGTCTCGAAATTTAGTTAAACAGAGTTTTGTCTTTGACGATGAGTTTAAAATTGAAAATGAAAGAAACGGCAAGACACTGTATAACTATTTCGAAGCTATACAACGTTTATTAGTAAGGGAGTAAATGTATACATAATTGCTATACTTACTCGTACATATATTATCAGGAAACTGATTTATTCATTTTAGTATCACACGCATTAGGGTATATGCCGATAAGCGTAACACTGCTTTGTATCGTTATCAGATAAGGAATTGGTCACAACACAATGACGATAAACACGCGTACAGAAAGTGCTTTGAGAAAGTGTTATTATTTCTTATCGTGTACTATCAGACCTGTTTAATATTGTAATAATTGTTAAGGAGCAGAATAATCATTGAATTCTAGAACAACTGTATGCGATGTACAGTACTACCATGCTACGATCCATGGTCTCCGATATTTTTCAGGTTTCTTTCTTTCTTCATACCAGGAGGTGTCCGCAGTTTCGGTACGTTTGTTTCCGCGCACCTCCCGGGTAGGAGCATGGCAGAAGGGTGTCGCTCGGCGCTCGACTCACGCGCTAGCCGCGAACCCTGTTACTTGCGTGTGTTAGGAGTTGTCTAGCTATAAAATGATTTCATTTACTG
Organism: Peribatodes rhomboidaria; assembly: GCA_911728515.1. Classification (NCBI taxonomy): domain Eukaryota; kingdom Metazoa; phylum Arthropoda; class Insecta; order Lepidoptera; family Geometridae; genus Peribatodes; species Peribatodes rhomboidaria. The sequence continues at coordinate 1,113,150 of OU452181.1, read as the reverse complement.
GTCAGAAACAATATTAGGAACAGATAGACATATTTTGCCAATACAAAAATCGGTAAACTATAGACAAGTATTGGAGTGTGTTTACTTACAACAACAATAAACTACCTTTACTAAATCAGTTACACCTATTTATTCAGTAAAGGTAGTTTATTGAATTAAAACAGAATTAATCTTAAAGGCAGGCCTAATGAATAACTTCTATGTATTAAACGCGTTACCTCCACTGATCTTTATTACCACGTTATCAGTGAGTTTCCTAATCGTACATTTAACAGACACAGCCGCTCGTAATCGTACAGCTAGACCTAGTTTGATAAGATTTAATAAATACGGTATTGACCCGACAAAATATCTTAACTCTTTGTTTCGTTTAATAGCATTCCTTAGTGTTTACTTAGCAATAATAAAATAAATGTCAGGGTATTGTATTTACATGTAGGGTCATATTTAATGAGTCGTAAGAAATTAGTACTTATGTACTAAAATGCTGGACCGCTTAAGCCAGCTCTGCGTTTAAAAGTTCAGTAAACTTCATAATAAAATACGAATATTTAATGAGTCGTAAGAAATTAGCACTTATGTACCTACTAAAATGCTGGACCGCTTAAGCCAGCTCTGCGTTTAAAAGTTCAGAAAACTTCATAATAAAATACGAATATTTAATGAGTCGTAAGAAATTAGCACTTATGTACCTACTAAAATGCTGGACCGCTTAAGCCAGCTCTGCGTTTAAAAGTTCAGAAAACTTCATAATAAAATACGAATATTTAATGAGTCGTAAGAAATTAGCACTTATGTACCTACTAAAATGCTGGACCGCTTAAGCCAGCTCTGCGTTTAAAAGTTCAGAAAACTTCATAATAAAATACGAATATTTAATGAGTCGTAAGAAATTAGCACTTATGTACCTACTAAAATGCTGGACCGCTTAAGCCAGCTCTGCGTTTAAAAGTTCAGAAAACTTCATAATAAAATACGAATATTTAATGAGTCGTAAGAAATTAGCACTTATGTACCTACTAAAATGCTGGACCGCTTAAGCCAGCTCTGCGTTTAAAAGTTCAGAAAACTTCATAATAAAATACGAATATTTAATGAGTCGTAAGAAATTAGCACTTATGTACCTACTAAAATGCTGGACCGCTTAAGCCAGCTCTGCGTTTAAAAGTTCAGAAAACTTCATAATAAAATACGAATATTTAATGAGTCGTAAGAAATTAGCACTTATGTACCTACTAAAATGCTGGACCGCTTAAGCCAGCTCTGCGTTTAAAAGTTCAGAAAACTTCATAATAAAATACGAATATTTAATGAGTCGTAAGAAATTAGCACTTATGTACCTACTAAAATGCTGGACCGCTTAAGCCAGCTCTGCGTTTAAAAGTTCAGAAAACTTCATAATAAAATACGAATATTTAATGAGTCGTAAGAAATTAGCACTTATGTACCTACTAAAATGCTGGACCGCTTAAGCCAGCTCTGCGTTTAAAAGTTCAGAAAACTTCATAATAAAATACGAATATTTAATGAGTCGTAAGAAATTAGCACTTATGTACCTACTAAAATGCTGGACCGCTTAAGCCAGCTCTGCGTTTAAAAGTTCAGAAAACTTCATAATAAAATACGAATATTTAATGAGTCGTAAGAAATTAGCACTTATGTACCTACTAAAATGCTGGACCGCTTAAGCCAGCTCTGCGTTTAAAAGTTCAGAAAACTTCATAATAAAATACGAATATTTAATGAGTCGTAAGAAATTAGCACTTATGTACCTACTAAAATGCTGGACCGCTTAAGCCAGCTCTGCGTTTAAAAGTTCAGAAAACTTCATAATAAAATACGAATATTTAATGAGTCGTAAGAAATTAGCACTTATGTACCTACTAAAATGCTGGACCGCTTAAGCCAGCTCTGCGTTTAAAAGTTCAGAAAACTTCATAATAAAATACGAATATTTAATGAGTCGTAAGAAATTAGCACTTATGTACCTACTAAAATGCTGGACCGCTTAAGCCAGCTCTGCGTTTAAAAGTTCAGAAAACTTCATAATAAAATACGAATATTTAATGAGTCGTAAGAAATTAGCACTTATGTACCTACTAAAATGCTGGACCGCTTAAGCCAGCTCTGCGTTTAAAAGTTCAGAAAACTTCATAATAAAATACGAATATTTAATGAGTCGTAAGAAATTAGCACTTATGTACCTACTAAAATGCTGGACCGCTTAAGCCAGCTCTGCGTTTAAAAGTTCAGAAAACTTCATAATAAAATACGAATATTTAATGAGTCGTAAGAAATTAGCACTTATGTACCTACTAAAATGCTGGACCGCTTAAGCCAGCTCTGCGTTTAAAAGTTCAGAAAACTTCATAATAAAATACGAATATTTAATGAGTCGTAAGAAATTAGCACTTATGTACCTACTAAAATGCTGGACCGCTTAAGCCAGCTCTGCGTTTAAAAGTTCAGAAAACTTCATAATAAAATACGAATATTTAATGAGTCGTAAGAAATTAGCACTTATGTACCTACTAAAATGCTGGACCGCTTAAGCCAGCTCTGCGTTTAAAAGTTCAGAAAACTTCATAATAAAATACGAATATTTAATGAGTCGTAAGAAATTAGCACTTATGTACCTACTAAAATGCTGGACCGCTCAAGCCAGCTCTGCGTTTAAAAGTTCAGAAAACTTCATAATAAAATACGAATATTTAATGAGTCGTAAGAAATTAGCACTTATGTACCTACTAAAATGCTGGACCGCTTAAGCCAGCTCTGCGTTTAAAAGTTCAGAAAACTTCATAATAAAATACGAATATTTAATGAGTCGTAAGAAATTAGCACTTATGTACCTACTAAAATGCTGGACCGCTCAAGCCAGCTCTGCGTTTAAAAGTTCAGAAAACTTCATAATAAAATAAGATTTCGCAATTGCTTGATAATTTTACTAACTTTTTCATTGAAATAATCGACGAATCGAAATTCTTCAAAAACACGGAGATAGAATTGTTTTCTTTTTGGGATAAAAATCATATCTTCGCAATTTTGAAAAAAAACCAAACCCTCTACAAAAAAAATTTTGTATAATTATCGAACCTGCTCACAAATTTTCACGAGAATTGGTTCACAGGAATGCAACCCATAACCAACGATCGTGTATGAAAAGTATCGCGTATGGAAGTATAACAAGCGAAATATGTGTGCTGAGATCATAGCAAGTAGAGAGAAATGGTCTCTACCTACCCTTACGGGAAAAAAGCGAGAATGGATTTATGTCAGCGAGTTGTAATGTAATGTATGAACTTATTTGTTTCACTGCCTCGGTGGTTCAGTTGGTAGTGAACTTGTCTTCTGAGCTTTGGGGCGTGCGTTCGATTTCCATTTAGTGCATACATTCATGAGATGAGCATTTGTGTTTGTTTTATGTCTGGATACTTCAGTATGTATGTATTTAAAAATGTAAGAAGTATGTATATCAGCTATAATACAAGCTTTTCTTAGTTTGGGGTCAGATAACCGTGTCTTCCTAAATATCCCTGATATCCCTTTAAAATTGTTTTCAAATTCAATTTTTTTTCTTTTCTCTTCACTCAGAAAACCGCCGCCTCCACCCAAGAAGATCTTCGACTACCTGAACAAGCACGTGGTCGGTCAGGAGTACGCGAAGAAGGTGCTCTCGGTGGCCGTGTACAACCACTACAAGCGCATCTACAACAACGTGACGAGCGGAGCGCCGCCGGACGCGCACCATCCGCTGCACCACACGCACAGAGGTAAGGACATGAGGACACGTGGGCCTTCGGATCATGTGAAATGGACACGAGGACACGAGAGCCTTTCGGGTCATGTGAAATGGACACGAGGACACGAGAGCCTTTCGGGTTATGTGAAATGGACACGAGAGCCTTTCGGGTCATGTGAAATGGACACGAGGACACGAGAGCCTTTCGTGTCATGTGAAGTGGACACGAGGACACGAGAGCCTTTCGAGTAATGTAAAATGGACACGAGGACACGAGAGCCTTTCGAGTAATGTGAAATGGACACGACGACACGAGAGCCTTTCGGGTCATGTGAAATGAACGAAGAATTCTAATGGAAATGTTTCAGTGCTTAGTTTCTTCTTTTCTTTAGGTTTCCCTATCTCAAATGGAAAAAACGGAACTGTTATAGGATTACTTTGTTGTCCGTCTGTCTGTCTGTCTGTCAAGACACTCTTTCTCAGGAACACGTTTAGGTATCAAGCTGAAATTCTTATCAAATACTCAGATCTACTGTCCCTTGGAGCTGTGAAAAAATTAAACTTCTAAGCCAACGCAATAAAAAAATACAGGCATTTATGCTGCAAGTTCTAGACACTCGCAAGGGAATCAATACCTACAGGGTACCATGAGTACCCTGTAGCCGGTCACGGTCACGGTACCTACAGGGTACCATGATTTGATGGTCCCATGAACTCGGAATCTTGAAATTTGGCACGAAGCAACGTCTTATAGCACAGATAAAGAAAAATTTTTATTACATATTTATTACGTTACATCATTTAATAAAAATATTTTTAATAATTTTAAACTTATTACCCTACTACTTACTACCTTACTCATGAATACCTACAGGTTTGTACTGAACCCTCGGTGCGCGATTCCGACTCGCACTTGGCCGGTTTTTGTCTGGCCACTGAAGCCTTTTGACCAAGTCTTTATTTTGGATCACGGCACTTTATGTAATTAGTAATGAGTTGATGATGAATCCCTCCCCTTTCCACACTCCAGTAAAATGTCGGATACTTTACTCAAACTTCAAGAGTTTGTAGAGAACACGAAAAGTTGCGTTTCGCAATTTACACATGTATCATTTGCCCACACTCGTGCACGTTAACGAACCGATAAATGTTACCAATATCCACCATTAGTACACTTTAACACTCGAAGAAAATAATACAAAATTAGGGACGCCACCTTTTCAGTTTCCCGTCAAAAACCCCCTCAAATCGACTGCACAGTGCCCATTTAAACAAGTTTCTAGCACAAAAACAAAGAAATACACGCAATCATTTGCCTTCAGGAATTCTCAGCAACTATTGTTATGACGATGCAAGTAGTTTGTTGATTCAATATCTTTGTATGCAACGGGCAAGAAACTTGCAGCGTGTAAGTCAGCCTTAATAGTCGTTGTACAGCCCCAGAATAGTTATATACGTACAGTGTTTTGTCTTTTTCTTTTTTTTACATTTTAACTAAATCGAAAAAGACAAAACACAGTAAGGACTAGTGGCTCTGTGAGTTGTTTGTCCTCCTCTACAGGTCGCTTTCCTCAACCGAAACAACCAAAATGTCAAGAGAATCAGATCAACCTAGAGAATAAGATGGCGCACGACGTATGATTTAGGTAAAGCCAAAAACCATCCAAAAACTACGCTACTGTCGTATATGTACACAACATGCACACATTGACGCCAAAAAACTACGCTACTCGCTTGCATTCTTGCCTCGACATTATGTGCATTGATTTATGGTATAATTTCCGTGTACATAAATATACATAATGCATTATAAAAGTGTGGCTAGGACTACATTTTGAGGTTTTTTTTTAAAACTATGCAGACATTTCTTACAAGTCAATTTTGAAAAAGCCGTAACTTAAACTCTAACAAATATGTGCATTAGAATATTAAATCTACTAAGGTTGTATATTGGAACGATTTCCGTTCCAATATGCTAACGTAGAAATTGAGAATAAATCTTAGTTTCTGTGGAATTGTAAATGTTTTTCATGGCAACATTACCACGCGCACACGTTTAAAAAGAAGTGGCTTCAGGGAGAAATAACGCAGTGTTCCATCTTTTCCTCTAGGTTGATCTGAACACGCTACAAGGCATACTGTCCAACGATGTAACTACAGCGACCAGCAGCCCGCATCAAGCAATCAATTATTTATTACGCAGCTTGTAAACTAAAAAATAATTACATAGCAAAGCTATCCCAATCGCAAAATAGACCGATTTTAATAAAATGTAGTTTCTCCGAATTGCCACTCAGCCAAAGTATCCGCTATTAGGCTAAGTGCAGACATTGCTCAATACAACATGTAATGCAATGCAACGTACTAAGCAACATTGTAGGACATACATTTTAATATGTTTTCGATTCATACAGTCGATAGAACATTCTGTATGTATGATCGTGATACATTGATTAAAGCATTCAATCGAAAGGCTATTTACCTATTCTAAAATGTTTCGATCTACTTCTGAACAATTAGAAATGCTGTGCGCTTCAACAAGAAATAGCACATTTTAGTGATAATACTTTTAGTGATAAACCGGACCTTTCTAAATATAATTTTAAGAATTTTGTTCTTCCCATTAAGGACGGTTGTTAATGATACCTGTAGTGTATTATTAAATTGTGTTGATCGCAATTAATTTTCTTTTTGCATTGCACGTTGCATTGCATTACGTCTGCACACGGCCTTATCTAAAATAGCAGTGGTTCAGTAGAGCGTGTAGGCTTTCTCCTAAAACCTTTATGCAGATTCTGTCCTTACTTTCGAACGGAAGCCTGAAAACTGTCCGCAGTTAGACAATCGACGTGAAAGTGTGGCGAATTTGGCCGGTAGCAGCCGCCGATTTAGTCCATAGATGACGAAAGTTTGTAGCAATTGTGTGGGCGATAAAGCGTCGACGGCGTCGTTGCGAGTCGTAAAATAAAATAGAAGATGCCCATAGGATTATGACTTTATTTAAAGTAACACTACTCTCGTCTGTGTGTTTCTTGCCTGTTCTTCTGAGTAGTGGCTCTTTATCCAAACAAGGCAGTCGAGTCTATTTAAAAAAACTTTGACGTTCATATCGTAAGTGTATCTTTGATACCCAAATTGAACAAAATCATTTTGACTTAGACTTTGTGATAATTCTTCTTCTTTCTTCTGGCTACTATCCCAATTTATTTGGGGTCAGCCCTCCTAGTATTTCTGCGCCACACCGAACGGTTGTGGGTTGTCTCTATTGCGGTGTTGCTCGCTATCATGTCCTTTTTAATTGTTTGCCAGCCAGGTTATTGGTGGTCGTCCACGGCCTCTCTTTCCGTCTGTGATATCTTTGTCTATTTGTATTATTAGTTCGATGGAAAATAAAGGTTTTTCTACTCAATAAGTTACCAGTCACAACGTTTAAATATATATTTAGAGAAGAGATAAATCATTGCTTTTTTCTAAAAAGCACAGCCTGATATAATAAATGCGTAAATAATAATGGTAAGGGCATAAATGAGTTTCCAGAAGAAAGTCCCATGCACCTCGTACAAGTGATATCGCAGAAAATTGGAGCTCCACTCGATTCTAAGGACCTGGATTTCGTGACTCGCGTCGGCTCGCGCGGCCGTAAGAACCCGGAACAGGATGACGGGAATGGTGACTTTGTGCCCAGCCTTCCTCGACCTCTGGTTGTCCGCTTCCTGCGCCGCCACACCTGCAAGGAGTTTCTAGCAGCTGGCAAAGCCAGGCGTAACCTGTCAACGGTGGAGATCGGGGTATCTGGGGTTCCAAGAACGATATATATAAATGAAAGACTGACTCAAGGAAATCGATTTTTATTTCGTTCAGCAAGGCAACACGCGAAGACAGCTGACTATAAATTCTGCTGGGTCAAAGGTGGTACGATATATGTGCGCAAGCGGGAGGGCAATCCTGCAATTCCCATCAAGACTACGAACGACCTGCAGCGACAATTTGGCCCCCCTCCCACATAAGGACTGGATAACTCGCAACAAACAATTGTCTTTTACTCGTAGCATATATTTAAATAATATTATATTAATTAATTTAGTTTATTTTCTCACGTTTTTCTCAGCAATCACGAGGAGGATAAATAATAATAATATCATGGCTCTCATTTTGTTTTTACTAAGTAGTTCCATCGCCACTTCAGGACACATGTTACAAAATTATTTTAAAGGGGAAACACTAACACAATTGACTCAATACATATACTCACACAGTTACAGCTGGTTTTACTATAAGATAACGACGACTCTCGTAATTACTAGTGCTGTTATGGCTCCGAATAGATGCATTATTATTGTGACAATTAAAACGTATAGATTCGTTACACTTCAATTTCACAGTTATCAGGATGGCCTTACTTAATATCGTAGATGAAATTGATGAAATCGTACCCATTAATTGTCACAATCTTGGTTCTGTAGATAATTGTCACAGCTTCCTGACGAGTGCGCACTACAAATTAAAAATGTTAGCTTTCAACATACGAAGTTACCAATGTAATTTTGATAAGTTCGTAGTAATGTATCAGCGCTTAAACGTAGACTTAGACGTAATAGTGTTGTCAGAATGCTGGCTTTCTGATGGTCAGATAATAGATCGTTTACCTGGCTATAAAAGCTTTAGGTCAAAGTCACAGATTAATAAAAACGGTGGTGTAATAATTTACATCAAAGATTCTCTAAAGACGATAATGTTAGAATCTGAAATTACTGACGCAGACTCGATTTTAATGTTAATTGATAATAGTGTTGCTCTCCTGGGCACTTACAGGTCTCCATCAACTAAGGATCTAAAGATATTTTTTAACTCACTCGACTCTATTTTACTTTCTCTGAAGCAGTATTCCACCATCGTTGTTGCAGGCGATATTAATATTAATATCTGCGATAATTCCGACGAACAGGCCATGTCATACATGTGCTTAATGGCGTCACACTGTCTTCTCCCGGCTATATCTAGCCCGACAAAAGGCAATTCCTGTCTTGATCACATTTTTATAAAATCAAACTGTCCTTCGGTTGGTGTTATTTGCCAATCATCCATTACAGATCATGACATTACTTTAGCCTGCACCTCTTGTCCTATTAAACCTGCTTCTAAGAAATCTAGGTATTCAAGGTTTAAAACTGACGAGGTCGCAGCGGCTGCTGAAATCGAACGGGTGGATTGGGCTGCTGTTACATCGGTAGACTGTGTTAACACTGCAGCTAAAGCTTTTACTGAGATTTTGGTAAATATTGTTCAAAAATATACGGAAGAGCACAAAATTGGACGAAGATAGGTCACCATAAAACCATGGGTAACCCCAGGCTTAATTAGGTGCATGCGCCACAGGGATAAGCTGCACTTAGATTCAAAATCCCATCCTGATGACCCACTCCGTCGGGCAGTTTTCTCTAGATACCGCAATTTTTGCAACAAACAACTAAAAAAAGTCAAAGCTGAATACAACAGTAAACTGATCGAGGAGAGTAAGAACGACACAAAAAAGCTCTGGAAAGTTATAAAAAACATCTGCCAAGCAACACCTAATAGTAGCGACTCTTCTGAACTCCTAAACAGTGTAAATAGCGACCCACTCCAGTCTCTCGATTTCTGCAATGACCATTTCGCTACAGTTGGGAGTAAACTTGCTAACAAAATACTTGGCAAGCTTTCTTCTTCGCAAGACGCACTTATTTCTGCCTACAAACCTATTACTTCAATTACCTCTTCTTTCTTTATGATACCGACAGATCCTTTTGAAATATCTAAATTTATACTGCAACTTAAAACTGATAGTGCACCTGGCCCTGATAAAATAACTGCCTCTTTACTAAAAAAATCTCTGCATTCAATTTTAGTGCCCCTAACACATATAGTAAACACTAGTTTAGCCTCAGGAGTTTTTCCAGACTGTTGGAAAACTGCCGCTGTTTCTCCGATACACAAAAATGGAACTAAAAACCTCCCCGACAATTACAGGCCCATAGCCCTATTAAGCATCGTTTCAAAACTACTGGAAAAGGTGGTAAACGTTCGTCTCACCTCTTATCTAGAAAAGCACCGATTGCTTTCGGAACGACAATTCGGTTTTCGGAGAGGTAGGTCCACTGAAGACGCTGTCTCTCTTTTCGTCAACCAAGTTTCGTCTAATGTGGAGGCGGGTGACAAATGTCTCGCCGTATTTCTAGATTTGGCAAAGGCGTTTGACACGGTATCGGTGGGCCTACTTCTCAAGAAGATGGAATCCATGGGTATAAGAGGTGTGGCTTTAAAATGGTTCACGTGCTACTTAAGTAATCGCACACAATATGTGAAAGTGGGTTGTCATGTCAGCAGTGACTTAAATATCAGCTATGGTGTTCCACAGGGCAGTATTCTCGGTCCTACGCTCTTTATTACATATATTAATGATATTGTTAATTGCTCTCTTGATAATGCTCAAATAATAACATATGCTGATGATACTGTAATTTTGTTTCATGAGAAAAGCTGGAACCGAGTATACTGCCTTGCCGAGAAAGGTCTGGCTTATGTTGCGTTGCTGCTGGATGAAAACCTACTAACACTTAATGTCAAGAAAACAAAATACGTTACATTCTCAAAAACCTGTATAGGATGCCCACCTAAAGATCTTGTTCTAAAAATTCATACCTGTTCACACTTTGGATCTTCTAATAACTCTGGGTGTGCTTGCAATCCTATAGAACGCACCAGCTCCATAAAATACTTGGGAGTCATGATTGATGAGCGCCTGAACTACTTTGATCACATTGTAGCTCTCTCCAATCGAGTGAGAAGATTAATTTTCATAATGAAAAGGCTTAGAGATTGTACCCCTTTCGATATTATTAGACAAGTATATTTAGCTTTATGCCAATCTATACTACAGTATTGCGTTTCTGTTTGGGGTGGCACCTGCAAGACTTACATGAAAAAGGCAGAAATAGCTCAGCGAACGCTAATTAAGGTTATACTGAATTATCCATTCCGATACTCCACAGATCTTATTTATGAAAAGTTCAAAGTTCTTCGGGTGCGGCAACTCTTCATTCTAAATGCCACAGTTAAAGCCCACAAAGCTCTTCAAAATCGAGAAGATTACGATTGCTTGATGGCTCGACGGGTCTTCAGAATGCCTACTCCTAATTACTGCTCCTTGCTGGGTTTTAGAAGCCCTGATTTTTCCCACCCAAACACATACAACAACGTATGTAGGAAATGTGCTATATTAGGTTGTAATACGTCTATATGTAAACGAGTTGTTAGTAAATGGCTCCTAACACTTACATATGAAAACACTGAGAAACTCCTGTTGTACAAATCTTTCTACATCTGATAAATTTATACATAATCACTTACACATTTACGCTTTTGCTCACTTATAGTATCACACAGTCACACACTTTACACACAACACACATATAATACACCTAAAAATTTTTTCATTTAACCTCAGTTCTGTAATTATGTTTCAAATCCTCCTCATTCATTCATTCTTTCTTTCTAAAATTGTATAATATTTATCTGCTGTTTTTTTGTAAGGCAACTTTGTTCAGATTTTACTGTTTATATAACCTAGCTATAAGATAACTATAGATTATACATTAGCTTAACTCGTGCTCAGAACCCCAAGACACAGGCCTTTGGTCTACTTTGGGGTTCACTGGCTTTGTAATATTATAGATATAATTCTTTGGAAATAAATATATTATTATTATTATTATTATATAGTCAATGGTTCTCAAGTGAAGCGACTAGTACACACAGCCATAGGTCCTTATAAACAGATACTTGACTTGAATAAATTAAAAGCAAACACAATAAAATTTGTAGGCTCCATCTAAGCTTAGCATCAGGAGTAATGGTGGTCAAACACAAGCCTATTATCAATTAATAACTTAAACTAAAACCGATGAATATGCCCGGATGGACATCAATAAAATTCCCAATACTTTCACAGTATTTATTTTACTTGTACAAAATATCTTGGATGCGGGTTAAGGAATAGATGTCAATCAAGTCATGGTCGAATGCGCACTGAAGGTGCCTTATAAAAACAATCACTTTGACAGTTACTTAAAATAATATTAAATGATGAGGCGACGAAAACGCGTGCGTTGCTATGAAAGCAGTGTAGGCGTAAACATCCTGCCCCCGTTGAAAGCTTCGGGTTTCAACAGTCTAATTCTTCTGCAGTAGGAAGAGCGCACAGGCGGACCAATGGGCGGCGAGTGCATCCTCTGGCGGTATTCACATCAGCTACTCGTGGAATTCCATCTTTAGGTCCGTAGAATAGTTTAGAGATGCGTCCGAGTCTCCAGCAGAGTGGTGGGAGGTCGTCTTCTTGGATCAGGACTAAATCTCCTACGCTTGGATGGGTAGAGTCGGTCTTCCATTTGCGGCGATGTTGTAGCTCAGCTATATATTCGTGTTGCCATCTCTTCCAGAAATGCTGGTAAACTTGTTGGACTCGCTCATAGCGTTTCAGATAATGGGTATTGCAGTCTTTCAAATCCGGCGAAGGTAGAGCGGTGAGAGCGCGACCAATGAGAAAGTTTCCAGGAGTTAGGCAAAGGAAATCATCGGGTGAGGAGGATAAAGGGCACAGCGGACGGCTGTTTAATATTGACTCTACTTGTGCAAACAGGGTTGAAAGTTCTTCGTACGTTAAATGGGAATTGCCCATTACGCGTTTAATGTGAAATTTGGCACTTTTAATAGCACTCTCAAAAATACCTCCAAAGTGAGGAGCGTTAACGGGAGAGTAGAAAAATTTGATCCCTTCTTCACTTGCAAAATCAGATATAGAGCTAGCATTATTTTTCAAAAACGTACTTATTTCTTTAGCACCTGATACTATGTTTGTACCGTTGTCGGAAAATACTTCCGTCGGACGGCCGCGGCGTGACACGAATCTGCGAAACGTCATGACAAAGGCGTTCTTCGATAAATCAGAAACCGCTTCAAGATGGACGCATTTGTAGCGTAGACACACAAATATGCATAAATAACATTTTTCTAGCTTAGCGCCTCGTCCTCTTCTATTTAGGATTTGGAATGCTCCGGAAAAATCGAGACCTACTGAAGCAAATGGGAAGTTTGGCGTGACGCGCTCGGAGGGTAGATTACCCATTTTAGGCTTCATAGTTTTACCTTGAAGACGTCTACATTTGAAACAATTACGATAGGTACGTCGAGCTAGCATTCTACCGTTGATAGGCCACACAAATTCACGAATCGTCCCTAATAATAATTGCGGTCCAGCATGTAGGTTATGTTTGTGTTCATATTCAAATAAAATTTTAGTCAGATGATGATTAGCGTGTAAAAGAATAGGGTGTTTTTTGTCAAAATTAAAATCTGAAGAGTCTAAACGACCACCTACTCGAATAATTTTGTCATCGCTATAAAACGGGCTTAGAGACAAAAGCTGAGATTTGGGACTCAGATCTTTGTTATTGGAGAGCAGTTCATACTCTACCGCAAAGGATTCTCGCTGTGAGAAGCGACATAAACACAAAAATGAATCATTTAGTTCATCAACTGATAAGGGACCTGTAAGTCGGGATGTAGAGTTTCTCGTGTTATGCAAAAATCGTAAGAGATAAGCAAATATTCGTTTCAATTTAGTTAGGCTAGAGTAGTTAGTAAATTGTAAAATTGGTTCGCTGTTAGTAGTTAGGTTGGTAATAGTGATAGCTTTGATTTCAGGTAAATTTTCATTTTCTATTTTAGCGTTAAGTGTAGGCCAAGTACTTTCTGGTTCTGAAAGGTATGAAGGACCTGACCACCACAATTCTGTTTTGCTTAATTGTTGTGGGTCAATACCGCGAGAAATCAGATCAGCGGGGTTAGAAGCTGTAGGCACATGACGCCATGAAGAAGAGTCAGTAAGCTCACTAATTTCTAGAACTCTATTTGCGACAAAAGTTTTCAAATTTTGGAAGCTGCTATGGAGCCAGGCAAGTACAATGGTAGAGTCACACCAATGTACTTCCTCTTGAATATTGTATCGTAATGATTCCCTAACTGCCTTGCATAATTTAGCTGCCAATAGAGCGGCACACAGCTCAAGTCGGGGAATCGTAGTAGCCTTAATTGGAGCTACCTTAGATTTAGAGCAAAGTAATCTAATTGTAATTTCGTTATTTGAATTTACAGAGCGTAAATAAATACAAGCTCCCATAGCCTTCTGACTTGCATCGCTAAATGAATGTAGAGACACAGAGATAGGTTCGTCGCAAAGTACACGTCGGGGCACTTTAAGAGTCAGAAGACTGGGTACGGCTGTAACAAATTTATTCCAGTCCCTTTCAATATTGTCGGGCACTGGCTCGTCCCAGGATAGCTTGTGCAACCACAACTGTTGCAACAACATTTTGGCCTTTATAATACAAGGACTTAATAATCCCAAGGGATCGAAAATTTTGAAATAAAGCTGAAAGAATTAATCTTTTTGTAAATACAGTATTATTAGTTTGTGATGGGAGTTTGAATGGAAAATGAAGTTGATCGCTAGAAGGATCCCAGCCCATGCCTAGCGTGGATGCTGATTCGCTAACTATTAGTTGATCGTTTGAATTATTAGCCGCGGACTTTAGTAAAGCAGAAGAGTTTGACTTGAATTTTCTTCAGTTTAGGCAACCTTTTGACAGAGCTGAAGTTACAGCTTGTTGAATATTAATTAATGTATCTTCTCTATCTGCTCCAGTAATCAAATCATCAACAAGAAAATCGTGTTGTATTATTTGTTTGATTGCGGGATCCGAGCATTCTTCTCCAAGCTGCCAGAGGCAACGCGTACTCAAATAGCTAGAACTTGCCATTCCGTAAGTAATAGTATTTAATCTTAGCGTTTTGATAGGATTGGATTCGTCTTCTCTCCATAATATAAGCTGAAGGTTTCGATCTTCGTCATGAATTAGTATCTGCCGATACATTTTCTCGACGTCTCCATTCAGGAGGTACTTATGTTGTCGAGCTCTGATGAGAATGGAAAAGAGAGAATCCTGCATATTAGGTCCTACCAAGAGAATGTCATTGACAGAATGCCCAGAGGTCGATGGAGCGGATCCATCGAACACTACTCTGATTTTAGTAGACTCACTACTGTTTTTGAACACAGCGTGATGACACAGGAAGTATGAGTTGTCAGGTATGGGTACAGAAGACTCCGACAAATGACCTAGAGCGGCGTACTCACGCATGAATTCAACGTATTGTTGTTTGACTATTGGTTGTCGTCTGAATCGTTTTTCTAAGTTTAGTAATCTATTTTTGGCTAATGTATAAGAGTCACCAAGAGAATCGGGTAAATCTTTGAGAGGAAGACCAGTAGAGAATCTACCTGAATCTAGGCGAAAGGTGCGGGATAAAAAAATCGATTCGCATGCCTTTTCGTTCTCACTAAATTTTGATTTTAGGGGAACTTCCTCAAGTTCCCAGAACTTAGTAAGTTCTTGGTGAATTTGAATATCGTCATCATTCGAACGATTCGAAATGATGGAATGGTTGCATTGTACATTATTATTGGTCAAACTTGCCATTATAGGACCTGAAATAATCCAACCAAACTGGGAGCTTATTAATTTTGGATTGTTAGGACCGAGAGTACGCTGCTCGCGGCCAATAATATCCCAGAACAAATCGGCACCGATGAGAATATCAGTCGGGGCTGGCTGGTGAAACATTGGATCTGCAAGTTTTAAGTCATTTGATATTTTTAATAATTTGACATCAATGGGGAACTTTGGGATGTGACCAGTCAATTGCGGGAGCACCAGAAAACCAGAGGTAACTTTGAACGGATTTACTAACGATTTCAATTGAGCTACACAAGATTCGGTGACCTTACCGGTCTGGTTATTGCCTATTCCCATGACATTAATATTGCAATCGGATTTGGATTGTAACGACAGTCTGTCCTTAAGAGACTGTGTCATGAATGAAAGCTGACTTCCGCAGTCCAATAGGGCGCGGACCTTCTCGGTTTTGTTTGTCCGAGGATTAACCACCTCAATGAAAGCGGTTGATAGAAGAACCTGCTTCGAATTTTGTTTTGAAAAATTGGCTATTATATCGTCAGTGTCGTCAGATACAGCTGTGCCAACACGGGAAGTAGAAGAATAATTATTGTTTGTGCTGGACGCCCTATGGGTGAGGGTATTGTGTTTCCCTTTGCACTTTAAACAGGGACCTAAACGACATGTTTGCACTTTGTGACCGGCCCGTAAACAATTTGGGCACAATTTCAACCTACGTACTTCGGCTATACGCTCATCTATGGTATTGGCTATGAAAATAGGACAGTCATAAATACGATGTCTTGCCTGACACACAACACACGTGACTGGAGGAGAGGGAGACTCACTAGCGTCACTGGCGCAAGCGAATGACTTTGTATTGGTTCGATTGTTGTCGGTATTTAATGCGGCCCTGGGGGTAGAATGAGTAGCCGACTTTGATTGTCTTCGGTTTACCGACTCAAGTATATCAGCACGATTGATTAAAAATTTATAAAATGATTCAAGAGTAGGTATAATATCCTCCGAAGCACTACGACATTCTTCCCATTTTAGCAAAGTGTAGGCGTCCAGCTTTGTGCTGAGAATATGGATTATTAAGACATCCCATTGATCTGTGGGAAGCCCGAGGCTGGATAGAGCGCGCAAGTTTTTAGTGATGTGATCGACTATGAATCTTAAGGATCCGGGGGATTCGCGACTAGCTTGTTGAATATTTAACAAAGAATTCAAATGATGAGTAATTAATTGTCGCTTATTTTCGAATCGGTTGCATAAAATTTTCCATGCATTCGAATAATTCGTTTCAGAAACTTCCAAATTGGAAATAATGCGTGCCGCGTCACCCGTTAGGTATGAGTTTAGGTAATGAAACTTGTGTATCGAATCGATGCGTTCGTTGTTATGAATTAGAGATAAGAACGTGTCGCGGAACTCGAGCCAACGGAAGTATGATCCGTCGAACTTCGCAATTTGTATCTGGGGCAATTTAAATCCCATTGGGTTATGATGATCGACATAACATTGAGCTGATGAAGAATGAGATCTATTCAAGTCTTTGGCAATACTTTCATCATGTTTACTTGAATTGTACCTCTGAATTAGACTCTGAGCTGAGGCAATGTTTGTGATGAATAAATGCTCAATATCATCTCGCTCATCAATTTCGTTTGCCAAGTCACTGGAGTTCAAAATATCAATCTGATTTTGCAAGTCATCGTAGCGATTGGATAAAGACTCAAATTTACCAAGTTTAAGTGTCAATTCAGCTAACTCAATTGATGTTAGCGTTTGTTTGGAAAGTACACTATTTAAGTAGTTTTTAAACTTAGTTATCTGACCCTTTATTGAGCTACGTCTGACGATAAGATCAAGTAAATCCTTTGTACTAGTTTCGCCCCCCATCATTTGTAAAAATGTAAATATTATATGTATTAATTAACAGTAAAAATAGGTGGGAAACTTGGCACAAAAAATTGTGAATTTAAAACTTGAATATTAATGAAAATCGCTCACGCTCCTCGACTTTGTTGGTCACCTTGATCCGGCCCTGGCTGCACTGGACTCGCTCCAAAATGCTGGCAGGTCTGGGTAGGTATCGCAGCGACAGGAACAGTTCGCGTAATGACGTTGCTGGAATGTTCGGCAAATGGGCGTGAGTTTATTGCAAAATAGATGATGAAAAAATGGTTTATAATGCTTGTTATGATGAAATTATGCACTTAAGTGGCTAATAAGATAATTAAATCAACACTAAAAGATAATTTATAGATATTTTTTGCAAAATTGAACAAAATTTCGTTTTAATTTTTTTAAGTGGGTAGAAAAAAAATAGTGTTTTTTCGCTATTTTACTTAAATTAATGAATTTTATATAATAAAAATGTTAGATTCGTTTAGAGAAATGTTTAATCTAGATAATTTGCACAAATAATAGTCAAATATGTGACAATAAATAGGTGAAAAGTGGATGGGAATATTTGGTGGGTGTGGGTGTGGTTTGCACGGAAATAAAAATAGGAAGGAAACTTATCTGCATTGGCCTGTGCTGCGACTCGACGCTATAGCTGATCGGCCGGCGGTGGCTGCAATGGATAGGGCTTCAAAATTCCCGTGGCGGTTGCTTGTTGTAGGAACGGCGGCTGAGTTCGGCTTCGTGTACGTCGCCAACTTTGTTGAGGCTGCTCCGTTCGATTTCTTCGATTTTTCTTTAGTTCTAGTCACGGTCGCCAAGATGAATATGCCCGGATGGACATCAATAAAATTCCCAATACTTTCACAGTATTTATTTTACTTGTACAAAATATCTTGGATGCGGGTTAAGGAATAGATGTCAATCAAGTCATGGTCGAATGCGCACTGAAGGTGCCTTATAAAAACAATCACTTTGACAGTTACTTAAAATAATATTAAATGATGAGGCGACGAAAACGCGTGCGTTGCTATGAAAGCAGTGTAGGCGTAAACAACCGATAACACCCACAAAACATTCGTGTAAAACTGCACCTGCTAAAGGTGCTTCTAGACGGGCCATATTGTACTGCAATTTGTTGCTGCAATATTGCCGGATGTAGTCCAGCCATCATCAGCCATGCTAGAAATGTTTGACTGTATGTTTGATTGGCTTAGTTTGGGGTCAGTCAGACGACCGTGTGTGAAAAATGTTCCTAATTTATTTATTATGATTATTTGTGTATTTTATATGCCTGGGTCGCAGTCAAAACATTGTCGCATTGCCAGCAACAGTATTGCAGTACACATTGCCGTAAAAATATGGCCCGTCTGGCACCTGAACAGCAATTATCATCCCCCAAAGCACATTGCATCATCCACCTCTAAGTCAGCGGGACCACGGTCCATTAGTCGGTGTGACCTCAGCGGGCCTCACGTGCGGGCGACGGGCCGCTACTTGCTAAACGTGATGTTGTGATAACGCTATCTCGTGCTGTGATGATAATTTGCGATTGTAGCATATGCTAGTTATGTATTTACTAGGATAGATTAGTCTGTTCGGAAAGATAAACTATTGTAGGACTGAGGGTGCCGCGCCGCTGTGATTTTCCTTTCTTCCTTCTTCTTTATTTTGCGATAATTTGTTGGCCGAGCCAACGTGAAGCGTCTGCGTTTCAGCTTGGTCAAAAATGGTTTCGTATGTCTGTACGACAGATTTCCGGTTTTTCTCCTCTACAGATCGAATTTTTCAAATGAGCTGGTTCAATAGTTATAAGGATTTTGTTGTCGATTCAGTTTTTGGATTTTTTTATAGTGGAGAACTCGCGGTCTTTAGCTCAAAGATACACTAGTTTTATTTTGTTTGAGACATTAGTTAAAGTTTGTCACGATAGTTCTCTTTCCGAACAGACTCTAGTGGAGTGTGATACCTTATTATTGCTTGATCTTTAAGAGACGTGTGACATGCAACTATTGGAATTATTAATAAATTCTGATTTCAAAGTCAAAGTCAAAATGTTTTTATTCAATTGGGTATCGAAGATACACCAATGTTAAAAAGAAGCATAGTTTGTACATTTGTAGGAGGTAAGTAATCTCAATTTAAATAAAATCAGCCAAGTGCTAGTTGGACCTGCGCACGAAGGTACTATTAAAAAAAAAAACAGAATTGTATGGGAGCCCCTTTAAATGTTTATTTCATTTTGTTGTTATAGCAGCAACAGAAATACATCATCTGTGAAAATTGCAAGGTTCATGAGATACAGTCTGGTGACAGACGGACGGTCAGCGGAGTCTTAGTAATAGGGTTCCGTTTAGCCTTTGGGTACGGAAATCTAGAAAGAAAGCTACACAATCACTGAGTGCCAAAGCATAGCCGCTGGCAGATGAGAGTGTCTAATGTTTTCCTCTTGTGGGGTCAATACAGTGTTATTATATGGTACTTTCTTAATTAGAATAAGGAAGTATCTTTCAGCGAAAGCAAACTAGCACCGGTATTCTAATTCATTCGGATTCGTTTCCGTTCGGATTCCAAAAATTTTAAACTTAATCTCTGGCCGCATTCGTAAGTTTTTAAACGTGGTTTATTCTTTCGATCAGATTTATTAGTATTTATTATTACTCGATTTTCTCTATTCTAAAACTTACGAAAGTAGACTGAGATTCAAACAATTTGAGTTTAAAATTTGTAGATTCCAATCGAAAACGTTACCGAATGATTTAGAATGCCGGTGCTGGCGCCCTAGCCAAGTTGTATTTCCTTCCAAGTATTTATATTTTATTTCTACAATCGCTAACGCTCAAACATTAGCTGCTGATTGGACGAGCTATAGACATGTCACGTGCTCTTATTGTCAACTCATCCAGTCAGTAGTTAAGTAAGGTTCTGTAAGTATCATATGTCCGTTTCCAGATCTCCTGCACCTGAGCCACGGGCCGAGCGCGGCCGGCGGCGCCGAGGTGCTGGAGCGGCAGCAGCACGAGCTGCGCCTCGACAAGAGCAACGTGCTGCTGCTGGGGCCCACGGGATGCGGTGAGCGCCTTACACTCACATTACACCTGACTGACTTTACGTTCTAAAAACACATAATAATATTTTGATGTCTTCAAATTCGAACCGATGATGAGGCATATTGATGAGATGGATAATTTAATTGTTTCGCTGGTATAAATTGCACTTTTCCTATCAGAAATCAGCTTCGAACAACAATCATTTCGAACTCGGTCCACATTGTCGCGTCGCCACTTAAGCCGCTGGCCCACCACGGCTCACATTTGCCACGGCCGAGTTACGCACGTGGCGCAGTTTAGCTGCATGGCTTCGTTTGTTTAGCAACGTGGGTCTACGTTTCCACTGCAGCTCACATTAAACATAAATAATAACCCACGTCTATGTACAACTGTAGCGCAGCTCAATTTTGAATCATACGCCAGGCGTCGTTTCCCCGTCGGTCCCGCTTCCCGCAGTGAAGCTACGCACGCTTCCGTGTACGGTGTGCACAGCGTTGAGCTGCGTGGGCGCCATATTGTGAGCGAGCCACGCGTGTAGCAATGACGTCACTATTCTCATATTCTACTGCAACCCGCGAACACGCTACGGATGCGTGCTCGTGCGTTGCAGTGGCCGTTACCACACACATTTTTTTGCATACTAAGATCAACCTAGAGAATAAGATGGCGCACGGCGTATGATCTAAGTGAAGCCCAAAACCATCCAAAAACTACGCTACTTGCTTGGTCATTTTTACCTCGACATTATGCTCATTGGTTTATGGTATAACTTCGTGCACATAAATATGAATAGTGCTTTATAAAAGTGTGGCCAGGACTACTACATTTCGAGGTTCTTTGTAAAAACTGTGCAGTTTTTTTACAAGTAAATTTTGAAAAAAGCCTTAACATTAAACTCTTACAAAGATGTGCAGTTTTAAAATATTAAATCTCCTAAGGTTGTATAATGGAACGAAAATGGCTAAAGTAGAGTTTGGGAATTAATATTAGTTTTCTTGCAATTGTAAATGTTTTTCATGGCAACATTACTACGCACACACATTGAAAAAGAAGTGGCTTCAACGAGATATAACACAGTGTTCCATCTTTTCCTCTAGATTGATCTGAGTTTGCATAGCGAGGCTAAACACACGTGCGTAGCCTATCCATGCGCCGCGGTGGGCCAGCGGCTTTACACCGTCAGCACACGCTCGTCCTACCAAACAGCACAATCAGCGATCTCGTAATGACAACCCGCCAATTGCCCGCCGCACCCCGCGCGCATACCAATCGCCCCACCGCTAGTTAGTAGTTGTGATTCCACCCGCGCCCCGGACACCGGCCACCGGGTTATTTATGCCACCCAAGCCGTGTTGAAATGGATCTTAGTTAGTCTTAGAAAATGGTATTGTTTCTTAATGGTGATGGATTGAGAGAGGCGTCACGTACCGAGGATCTATCAGGCGTGATGTAACTGGCTCTGGTGAGAATTTTAAAATCGAATTGGAATGTGCTTCTTGTGTAGCTAAGTTAAACTAAATCAATGTTTGCACTAGAACTGACATCTCTAAGTAGTATTTTCGAACGCGGATTTAGAATAATGGTCCTAAATGCACTTACTCTAACTAACCTAAACAGCAAGCGAACAATAAAACACACACACACATTACATTACATTAGTGTATAGGAAAAATAGTCAAAGAAGGCCCGCTTCAGTCAGAGGGAGCAGTGTCGTTCCCAGCCGAAGTCACACACCAATTTGTTTATTGTGTGAACATAATATGCGTATTTAATGTGATCTGCTACATGACTGGAGCCCGGTATATGGCGACAGGCTCGCCCCTTGTCACACTTGCGAGTGAATATCGTCCGGCGCAGTGCGGTTGTTTTCACATCTTTCGTTTTACATCTTTGGCAGCCTCTTCGGGGGAAAAGCGTGACAATAATTATGTTGTTTACGTTCGCTTAGTTTCCGTTACGCGTTTGTCGTTCACCTAGCTCAGAACAACAGATTAGCTAATAAGTGCGTTTGAGATCATTGTTCAAAATCTGCTTTAATGAATGCTGGTTCGAGATGTCCATTCTAGTGTAAATATTAATTTAGTTGCCTGCGTCGTCGATGTAATCGTATGCGCTAAATATAAATAACAACCAGTTTCACAAACAAACATAAATAAAACACGATAAGTGCATTTTGTTAGTAATTATATCTCATGCTCTTGACCTTGTCGGACGAGTTTTGGATTCTAAACTTGAATAATAATTTAAATAAAAATATTATACAGATGTATGTTAATTTTTGTACACCAATGTTGGATGTAACATCTAATATTTGAACGAAGGATTTTTCTAATATTTTGAATGCGTTCACTGAGAAAAATGGATTTCGTAATTCCGGACAGTTTTAAAGGAATTTACGGACTTTTATCCGTATTCCCAACAAAAAGGTACCAAGAGTTCTTAATAGTGTTTTGTGCGTAATTCACCAAAAAATATCGTGAATAGTCGTCACCCATAAATATCAAGAAACATCACGACGTTATTATGTGCTTTAAACTTATGTTCTATCGTTTCGCGTCATGACATTTTGTCATGACAAACACTCTGAATACTTAGAACGTCGATGACGAGAAATTATGATCGGAATGATAAATATTGTAGAAAACTGATACAGTACAATTATTGAAATGATGAGTCTTAGTGAACATCATGATAATTTATCGGACTTTCCTAATAATTGTAAGGGAAACCATTGAATGTTTTTCGTAATATCATGACAATTTTTTGAGCTTCCTTGTATTTTATCATTAAGAACTAATAAGATTTAATTACCTATTCTAATGGTTTATTGGTATTGGAAGGATAAATGCGACCTGAATACCTATAAAATAACAGTACCGTCATGACAAAGCTGTATATGTTTTCTTACATATTATCGGTATTTTACTGTCAACATCTAAGTAAATAATATTTCTGATAGCAGGCTGTTTTAACTGACAAGATCACTAGAAATTCCTGATCTATAGGGTTGTGGGTCTCTGAGGGTGGTATAAATGACTTCAACACATAATTGAAATGGGTATAGTATTTTATTTAACAAAGTTACAGATGGGAAACATGAAACAGTTTTAGCTATAATAATTAAAATACTTGCGCGAGCGCCTTAGCCCACGTTGCATCCTCCCCCTCTAACCTAGACATAGCGCCCTCGCGACTAAAGAGCTTTAAGTCTTCGTTGTTTATGCTTCTCATGGAGCGGTACGAGTGGTACTTCCTATTCCTACGAATTGGTCAACTGGAAGAGATGATAACGACCTAAAATCTCACTGGTAGATATCCGTACGTGGTTGCACTCACGGCTTCCCTAATACGGTACGGTCCATCTCTCATTAATTTGGGTGTTTGTCTGCAGGTCGGATCGCTTCTGCCTTGTGTTTTTAAAAGTATTATCGCCACAGTAGAATATCGGAGCTGGGCAACGAGCTCCGTTGGCGTAACGCTTTTGATCAGCTTGAGCCTTTTCACGTACTTTACTCGCACCTATTAGCACAGTCGACATCTTCACCAGGTAAGGGATAGGGCAGCGTCATCACTTTCTTTGATTTCGTGAGTATTCTTGTACGCGTCGGCTGGCGCGCATATTTCGCTCCCGAATGTAAGGTACAAGGATGTCTTTCCTGTGTTGTTGTCACTGCGGAGTTCACACGAAGCGAATAGCCGGGACGTTAGAATACCATGCGTTGAAATAATTGTAATCTGCGGCTTCAAGTCTCTGTTCTTATTTTCCACCAGATTTACCTGAGGATGGTACACCGACGAGAGACACTGGGTAATGCCGAATGTATGGAACATACTGTTTCATTATTTCGCTGATAAACTGAACTCCGTTGTCTCTTAAAATTCGCCTGGGTATTCCGTATCTTAGGATCAAGAATTCAAAGATAGACTCGCCCATCCGCGTCATTATCCCATCAGAATAAGTAGGTAAACACGTCATGCGTCTGCCTCTTCTCTCTAGCGCGTTCTCGAATTTGAATTTTGGGTTAAGAAAAATGGACTCGCCCAAGTGTTTTGCAAATTCTTATTAACACTATTTGTATTAAGTTCCCACTTAAATGCACAATCGGAAAGGGTTCACAAAGTCTATGTTCACGATAGGGATATAGCACATTAAGTCACTTTAGTGTATTGATTCACGTTTTTAGCGTTTTTCACTTTCGATCGCGCCCGCGAGTGTGCCCGTCACTATCAGATGAGTTGGTTGCGGGTCTCTGAGGGCGTTATAAATGAGTTCAACACACGATTCAAAACGGTAATGCACTGTAATTAACCAAAATTACAGATAGAAAACGTGAAGCAGTCTTTAAACCATAATAAAATTATTTATCAAAATAATTGCGCTAGCGCCTTTTGACCGGCGGAATCAGAAGTCTGTCGAGCACTGGTAAAGCCTGCGTTATATTTTTTGATTTTCATAACAAAAAATAACTTATATTTAAACCGATCTAATAAAATTAGGTACATCATGATAAGGTAATGACCAAACCCAATAGATGTTTGTGAATTCTTGACGAAGCATCAAGATATCATGATATTTTCTAAATAATGAATGAGCACCTTGTGCGTCGTAGGTACCTACCATTTTTTTGTCATGCAGTCATGACAAAAAACAGTCATTTTATTCCGCTTACGGACTATTCCAAGTTACACACCTCTCAATTGTCGTGCCTAAATCTGTATCAGGATAAACTCTCAAATCGTCGTGAACTTCACCATAAAACCTTAGGCTAGTACCAGGAATTTAGAATTACGTAATTTAATATTTTAATGATGAAGCGTAATGAAAACCAATGATTAAAATCCCTGCAATTTATAATAATGTAATGTTAGTTTAATCCGACTGAACTATAATTTACTATGCACATGATAATGTTGAAGGAGCCAGGATTAAATGATGTTATTCATGTTACTTTTTTATGAAGGACGGAAACCATTTTTCTCCGTGATTTTTAACGTAAATTTATCAACAAAAAAAAATTTTGGTGAAACACGTTATCTGCTTGTTACATCATTTGCCACGCATACAAACAATTACTTCCAAAGTTTAAAACATTGACTGCCTCGGTGGCTCAGTTAGTAGTGAACCTGCCTTCTGAGCGTGGGGGCGTGGGTTCAATTCCCCCAACTAGGGCAAACATTCATGTGATGAACATTATTGTTTTTTCTAAGTCTGGGTGTTAATATCTATTTAGGTATGTATTTAAAAATATCTAAGTATAAAAATATCAGTCTCTGGCAGCCATAGTACGCGCTTTGCTTAGTTTGTCAGGCGACCGTGTGTGGAAGTGTCTCGAATTTATTTATGATTATTTATTTATTTTAATTACACGTGCACTCAGGTTTAATTGAGTTAGATATCAATTCCAAAAATAGAGTTTAAATCACCACATTAAACCTTCCTCGTGAAATACTGTAACTAATCATCAAATTTCATCAAGATCCGTTCAGCCGTGAGAAGCCTACGAACAGACAGACAGAAAGAATTACTTTCTATTTTATAATCCTACTAATATTATAAACGCGAAAGTTTGTAAGAATGGATGGATGGATTGTTACTCTTTCACGCCAGAACGGCTGAACAGATCTGGATGAAATTTGACACAGAGATAGCACATAGAATACTTTTTAACCGCGGGTGAAACCGCGGGGCGCAGCTGATAGCCGCATATATTTATATTACCCAAAAGTATTGATGATATTAATTTGTTGTGGATGATATTAAGGTGGTGCTGAATTTTTCAATCGTGATTTGTAAATTGCGACCACTTTCAAGGATGGAAAAGAATTAAGGAACGATTTGTCTCATGTCACCCGCACCATCCTACAGTTAATATAGTATAGTATGACCAATCTGATACGGATATTATGTTCGTACATACTTAATAAGTTTGTATATGATAGTAGGTATAGATGTTTTCCTGGTATCTGATGTTTATACAGACAACTTACAACTTTCTCTACGCCGTTTCCTTGTACATGAGTACCTTCATAATGTTATTACAGCGGCATGACGTCTACGTACGTAAATTCCGAAGCCCTGATTGCCTTTCATCTCAAGATATCACATTGTAAACAACAATGAGAAATGGCACGGGTTTGCCTTGAATATTATGACATGATAATCTGTTTTACATGCACCACATGTACTATACGGCTTTAGGAATTTGTCCGACCGCCGGCGAGTAAGCGAGGAACTATCGGCTATTTTGTCGCTCAAGAAAGTTATATTAGATATAGATATATACTCGTAGATCGATAAAAAAGCGGCATCGTTTTATGGTTGACATACCTACAACACGCTCGAAACGCTTTGGTTCCTCATTTCTCTTACGGACCGCTTGAGAATGGAATACTCTGCCAGACTGTGTGTTCCCTGACACTTACAATCTGGGTGTCTTCAAGTCTCGAGTGAATCGGTTTCTTCTAGGCAAGCGTGCTCCATCGTAGGCCGCATCACTGCTTATCATCAGGCATGTTGGCGGCCAAACGCAAGCCTATTAAGTAATATAAAAAAATATATAAGATCCCGTGTGTATAAGAGAGACACGTATATGAATAGTTGATCGCTGACTGTTTACGCCGCCGGCGAGAACTCGCTTGACTAATCAGTCGCAATACTCGTCAAGCGAGGACCGCTCGCCGTGTAAATAATGCTCGCTCGGCGTACACTCGCTATAGCCCAGCGACGTAGCTATCGGAACTATAGGTACACTCGCTCCTCGCTAACTCGTTTCTAGTTTCTAGGCTCTGATCGCTACTCGCTCAACGTCGGCGGTCGGACATGTGCCTTACCCAATCATAAATGCGATTTGCATGGTTATTATTAAATTAAATCCCACCAAAATAGCTTTAGTCGATTATTACCTAAATGTTTAGAGTCGTTTTTTAAGATTAGACGTTTGACCACAGATCACCTAAATAGCTGACGTTATTTTTTTTAATGGGAACGTCTCTCAAGTATGGCTGATGGAATACCGTTACTTCCGTTTCGAGGCGACAGATTTTCAATTTTAGCGATGGCAATTTTTCCATCCCGGATAACATAGCAAAAGTAGCAAATTGAACCGATTCAGAAAACAAAATCGGTTAATCTGAACTAGCCAAAAGTGTTGATGTCCTTTTCTAATAAGCAGTAACAACAAAGACAGAAAGATAAGCAAATTTTTAAATTGCTTGGCTGTAACTATTTTAAAACTCATTTAAAATCTATCTAAAATCACTTTAACCTAAACAGTATTTCAATTACCTCAAAGTTAGGGAAAACTTTAAGGAAAATGCCGATAAAGTTACTCTTGTGTTGCGTAATTACGAGTATGTTACCTACACTCCTAGGCTCGGCCCAGAGAGAACGGAAAATCTTCACGCACTTTTTGACGTCATTGCAAAATGAACTATCCTAATCCTATAACTAATATTATAAATGCGAAAATAAGTTTGTTCGTTTGTTTGTTTCTTTATTAGTTTGTTTGTAACGCTTTCACGCCTTAATAACTCAACCGATCATCATGAAATTTTGCATACATGTTGACTGGGGTGCGGAAAAGGACATAGGGTACATTTCATCTCGAAAAAATAAACGGTTCCTGTGGGACCGCGGGTGAAACAGCGGGGTGCAGCTCGTAATAAAATAAGATACAAAATCACGAAATATCGAGGCGACGCGGACATCACTATCAATATTTTACGATTTTATATTTTAGGCTATAGTAATACGGTTCATTTGTCAATGACAATCAAAAACTGCGCGAGAATTTCTCCGTCCTGTCTGAGCCGAGCCCTAGCCGCGCGTCTGGTGCGAAGCTCGGCTTGATTAAGTTTAAGGTTACATTGCATCTGTGTACATTGGCATCGCATTTGCATACGTGATTCATCGGTTTTACGTAACACTTAAAAGATTGGTTTGGTTGTTATAATGGTTAATTTATTTAGCGTTTGTTTTTGTTTAGTTAGTGTATAGTTGTGTTTAGTTGGTAGAATAACAGTACTACCATATAAAGAGTAGCTTTAATACTTTTTTTAAAAGTTTATTTAAAAGGGAGCCTTTTATGTACATATATCACGTAAAATGGAACTTCAAAAACTGATCTGAATCTAACAAAGTTTACTGGTCTATTAAAAGAATCCATACTAATATTCGAATGTAACTCTCTCTGTTTGTAGGTTTATCACGGCTAAACGGCTGAACGGATCTTGATGAAATTAGATGATTAGTTACAGTATTGTACGAGAAAGGTTTTTCGATACTATTTTTTCTGAATGAACGCTAACAAAGTCACGGGTAACAGCTACAGTAATAAATACATTTGAGACATACAATACACAAACGATCGACTGACCCACTCACGTCAAAATAAGCAAAACCAAACGCTGTAGGCTAGAAGCTGTAGTTAAAACTGACTGGAAGCTAAAAGGCTGAATGGTATGCGTTCAGACTATGTCGAGAAATTAATTCTATAATAACGAAAATAGTTGAACTATGCCAACAAACACTGGGACTCTAATCGTATTCTCACGCGTACGATATCAGTTCGGTCACTGTTTCTCTCGTTAGAAAAGTCATAAGAGCGAATGAGAGGGAGCGTAACCGACATACGATGTCACGTGTCAGCTGTATATGGCCCTTGATCTCATTATCGATCTTGGAAAGTAAAATCAAAGGCCGCTCTTAATCGAAAAAATCGTATTAAAGTGCATGAAACAGGACCAACTTATCTGTGCAGTAGTAAAATAAAGGAACTAAATTTTTCTCACGGTAGGTTGTCGGTTTCGTTTTAATAATGCGATGGTGGCTCCAATGGTAGTCCGTGTTAGTGATCAGGCTGGGTGATTACCAAGTTCTAAGGCTAGCTTTCCTCAGCCAGTCGAGAGTGAAACTTGCATAGGAGTGGGCGGGGCGGTTTGCGATTCACTATCGATCGGTTACATAGACTAGTTCACTATACGTTTATGGATTGTGCTATATGCTTTTTCTATTTGCCATTTAAATATGCAGTATATCCTGCCCCGTTTCAGCATTATACTATAACCGGTCTCCGATTTAACATTCGTTAAATTTTCGGTCTTGTTCAGATTGCAGTTGACGGTGACGGTGTTTTGTCAGAAATGCTTAGGGGAGGGACAATTACAAGCAGGGGACTGACTTATCGCGAGTTTTGATATTTAACGAAAACATTTTTCGTTTTCGTTCGGCTCCATACATTTAACCTAGTTCCTTAACGTTTACATTTCAATAAAATGCCAGGGGCCCTTTATTTAATGGAGCCAAACGAAAACGAAAAAAGTTTTCGTAATGATCAAAAATCGCGTTAAATCCCCTGCTTGCGTTGACTTATTTTGTTGCCAATACGAATATGATATTTGAAATAAATGGATTTGAATTTGAAAAAAGTCATGGTAATGGCCCAGAACGGGTATGAGCGAGGTTAAGGCGCGGCGTGCGAGGTTTTAGGGTCTCCGATCCGTTCTTCATGATATTTTGCAGTCAAGTAGTTCATGCAAATACAAATTATGTTAATTGGAATACGAGGAAAATCGGATCAGCTGTTATGAAAATATGCGACGTCTCCGTTCAATATACACTACTAATTTCATTTTGGCGAAAAATAACTTTAAGAAAGATAGAAGAAGAAGAAACGTAAGCCTTGCTCCGAATCAAAAAAAAACTTAATATCAATATAACCCGCGTATGTTTCAACGTCTCCAGTTACACAGTCGTCGGAGATTCCCAAACTTTCTACGTACGTGCTCGGAGAGCGTCGGCGTTGTTTGTGCATTGTTGACGTACCGCGATAGACATTAAAATGTATTACGACATTACTATGGACGGCGCCGGCGCCTGGCCCTTACGACGGGCGAGCTACATAACATACTATGTCTCTTCAACTCCGTATAACGTTCAAAAAGTTTCGTAATTGATCGAAAATTGACAACAGTTCTGATTCGCGGGTGGAACCGCTTCCAAACGATTATATTTCTACATTCGCTAACTCTCGCACTTGTCCTAGGGTCCCTGGAACATGCCTGGGCTCATGGGCATTTGTATGTAGTCAACGACATACCAATCGGTTCCACGCAGATCGGCAGATAGCATTTAAAACTGTCTCAGCAGTGGCAAAAAGAAGGCTGTGAATCATGTTGATATGATGATGAATGAAACAGTAAGGTTTTACATAACCGACTTCCAAAAAAGATGAGGTTCAGTTTGATTGTATGTTTTTTTTTGTTAATGTATGTTACTCGATTGTTCCGCCAATTGTGAATCGATTTTAATGATTCCGTTTTAGTTTGGTAGATCATAGTTTAGAGATGTTACCGTATAAATTTTATCGAAATCGGTCAAGCAGTTTTTAAAGTAAGTTGTAAGTTTATCTGTAAGTTTATTTCATGTGTTAGTGAGAGCTGTGGATTTTGTTCAAATAAATAAAATGCAACAAAAATCTAATAATTGTTTACATAGATGACGGCCCGACGGAAAGTCGGTTTTTTAAGATTTGCTTTCTAAATTATTTTTCCTATATTTATGGATTAAAAGTATCAATGTGTCTATGTTCTAATTGTTCAAGTCACCACCATGGTGCTATGCTTATCAGTAGCCAAATATTATAAAAACCTGATCATAGGACCAGTATTTCTTCTGTGCATAGGCCTAAACTAAGGGTATACCCCATAACTAATAAAACGTTGTATAGTCTCGGAGTAATTATGCAGTGTTTTATTTTTTGTTCGTTATTTCTAAAAACATTCAGAAACTGTAAAATCTCTGACGTGCTTATTTCCCAAGTTATTTTCGGAAGGAGACATGTTCCGAATTTATAATAACTTTAGGGTCTTCGTTTCGCACATAAATTTATTAAAGCTTTGTTAAAATGAGATTGTTTGTTAAGATTGTGTCAGACGAGTTTCCACCTGCAAGAAAACTCCCGCAAGAAATGTCCGACAACCTGCCCGACGGTAGCAGCACTTGCTAAGAAGTTAATAATTGCAACATTTCAAACATTGTTGAAAGACTGTCAGACATTTCTTACGGAAGTTTTCTTGCAGGTGGAATCGAGACCTTGTGCATTTTTTAGTTCTGGCAATTTGATACAAATCTTTGTAAGTACTTACCTACTTTTCAGACAACAATAAAATCTTTATTAACAAGTATCTTATTAATTAAACAAGTATAAATTAAAAACCCCCGTCACTTCATCGTCATTCATCTCTCAAACAAAAAAAAAAAACAATATCTAAATAAAATGTCAATAAAAAAAGGAGCTATGTTGCCACAGACAAACATACACACACACACACACACACACACACACGCGCGCGCGCGCGTCTAACTGATAACACCGTGTTGTTTTTACGTCGGGGATTAAAAACTGAAACTGACTTAAGACTACTTTTTTTTAGGTCCGAGAGTATTTTGCAGTCATTGTAATCGACTATGTGTTTTGGAGTCATTGTAGGTAATCATTTCCCAAGAAGGCAAAACAGCAATCATCCTGACTTTTATTTACGTCTTGTCCATTTAAATTAATTCCCAGACGACACTCATCTGAAATGTCAACTCTATAAATTACACAATTAACTTTTTATTACTTTTCCACGTCATTATCAACATTTCTGTAATTCTTGGTGTCCCATACGATCCTCAATCAGGAAGTTTTGACTTAATAGCTTTTGCGATCATAAAATTCTTCAAAAGCTAAAGCTTTTACTCTCGCAAGTCAATTAAAAATTACTAGTTTTGCCCCGCGGTTTCACCCGCGGTTCTAGTTTATGCTGCATTTCTTTAGTTTTCGATCCTGGTCACAAAAATATTAATCGACTTTAAAGCAAAAGTCTCACAGTCTACATAAACCATTCGACATTTATACGAATGTTTTTTTATTCAAAAAATTACACTCCACGGACTCCGGGGATCGTGACATTTGTTATGTATCTTAATTATTGTTATTTAAGGGGAATACAGAGGGGGGGTTCGTTGTATAGTCTTGTTTATTTTATTAAACATTAACTTATTGCATTGCTAGAAGAGTTGTGAGCTAATCACGCAACATCACGCATCAAAGTCAAAATGTTTTTATTCAATTTAGGTATCAAAGATACACTTATGAACGTCAAAGTTATTTAAATAGACTCGACCGCCTTGTTCGGATAAAGAGCCTCTATTTTCAAAAAAAAAAAAGAAAGAAAAGCGAAGAAAGAAACTGAGGGACATTCTTTTTTTAAAGAATAAATAAATTACAGTCATCAAATCATTATTTTTGAGTTCGAATTTCAAAAAAATCATCACATTTCAGCTTTTAACGGTTGCTCTGAAGATAAGAGTCGCAAGGTCATAATTTGGGGCGGACTCTTGCTACTACTAAATATTTATATTAGTTTGCTTCAAACGGTGACCTCGCGACCTTTACAAAATTGGCTTATATTTGAATTTGAAAATTGTATTTGCATACCTTGCAAAGTATCATGAAAATCGAATCAACGGAACTTGAGTTCTTAAACTTAAGGTTGTATTACAAACATATCCCAATTCGTCCCAGCTGGGCTAGCTGTGTCGATTAACAGTGTGTATGTTATTCTTATGTTATAGTGTCTGCGATCAATGTTTACACTTTAATCAAATGTTGGTTTTATTTTATTAATTGAGCACATGCTTTATTGAGAACGCTTGCTCATTTTACACTGTTCCCTCTTGAAGGGGCAAGAGCTTGTTCCTTTTTAATAACAGTGTATAGCTAAATGTTAGCTACTGGGTTAGTAAGTGTGTATGTTGCCTTCCCAGGTAAGACGCTGCTAGCGCAGACGATAGCGCAATGCCTGGACGTGCCGTTCGCGATCTGCGACTGCACGACGCTCACGCAGGCCGGCTACGTCGGGGAGGACATCGAGAGCGTCATCGCCAAGCTGCTGCAGGACGCCAACTTCAAGTAACTACACACTCACTACCGACTGCCTCGATGGCTCAGTTGGTAGTGAACCTGCCTTATGAACTTGGGGGCGTGGGTTCAATTCCTACCCAGGGCAAATATTCATGTGATGAACATTTGTATTTGTTCTATGTCTGGGTGTTAATATCTATTTAATCATGTATTCAAAATATAAATTTATGTACTCGTATGTATATCAGTATCTAGCAGCTATAGTACAAGCATTGTACAAGCTTTATTTTTTCGCGCAAAATTTCTCATCTTACACCGATACCTTCCCCAACGTATCCTCCACAACTAGTATGTGCTAAAAGGCTTTTGCTGGTCTACTAATTTACAAATTGGTACATTCCAGCGTGGAACGAGCGCAGACAGGCATCGTGTTCCTCGACGAAGTTGACAAAATTGGAGCCGTGCCCGGGATACACCAGTTGAGGGATGTCGGAGGTAAGATACAGTAAAATGTTATCTTTATTTTGCAACAAATCTTTTTAACTTTCCACCAAATTATCACACGTGGTTTTATTTACCGACTTCAAAAAACGGAGGAAATTATCAGTTCGTTGTATTTTTTTTAATGTAAGTATCCCGATTGCTCAAGGCGCCTGGAGTATCTAGAAAATTAGTTTTTGGTTTGGCTTTTCAGCTGGTTCCATTTTCATCAAGTCATGATCTGAGAACGGAAAGTCTGTTTTTTTATGCTACTTTTATGATCTTATCCCCAGGTGAGGGTGTTCAACAAGGCATGCTCAAGATGCTAGAAGGTGCGGTAGTATCGGTCCCAGAACGCAACTCACGCAAGTTACGAGGCGACGCGGTACAAGTCGACACCACCAACATACTGTTCGTAGCCAGCGGAGCCTACAATGGACTTGACAGGTAGGATACAGTTAATGAAATGTTTTTTTTTTTATATTTGACATAGTTATCAGTTATTATTGTTTTCATGTTGTTCTGGCATTCATTTTTAATTATAAATATTCAACTGTGACGTGTACTGTATTATAGGAGTTATCAATAAATTTTGATTTCTGATATAAATGTCAAAGTAGCCCTATTTGTTCAATTTGATCAGTCTATTAAATTTTGCTAAAAAGTAGAGAGACATATAAGATACTTTTTATTTTGTGCTGGGACACAATTCCTTTATGATTTAACCGATTATGCTCCGCTTAAACCATATTTAGGAATTTTCAAACCAAGACTTGACCCTTCCGAGATTTGTCAGAAGCTTTAGGGTCGCTGCAGGGTGACAGGATTTTATTCGGTTCGGACGGAACGGGGTAATTTTTTTATTAATTATTTTATTAATTTTTTAAACATCGTTACATACAAAAGTACAGTAGTAAAATATACACTACGGGATCACCGACGGGACGAGGCCCGAGTTGGACGGGGCGTGAAAAAACATCGTCTGACGATGTCGTCTGACGACGTCCTGGCCGGCGCGGGGCTCGGCCCGCACGTGACTCCGCTGCGTATGCGCAGTCACCCCGCTCGCTCCTGGGAGTGATGTAGTATGAAGTAAGCTGCGTGTTTAGGTTAGTTTTGCGGAACTTTCACGGTGCGCGTGTATTAAGTTCCCGTGTGGGTTTACATAACGTCATATTCCGTCCTCGTCCCGTCCTAGGTATTTTCCCGTTACGTATGCGGCTACTTTTAATCGTATGGGGGTCTGTCCCATACAGGCCTCTTTCAAATGGGCTTTGGGCGGAAAGCCCCAAGAAGCGGCTCCACCTCGGATTTTTCTTTGCTTTCACCGTGGTTGCCGAAGGCACGGCTACTGAGGCGGGAACCCTCGGGGGGGGGGGGGGGTACCGACTGAGGTTTCAAAAAGTCTCTTTGGATGTGATGAACATTTACGTCTGTTCTATATATTGATCCTGTCCGGCGCAGACTGGTGCAGCGGCGCAACAACGAGAAGTACCTCGGGTTCGGCGCGTGGGACGCGCGCTCGGGGCGGCGCGCGGCGCTGCAGGCCGCCGCTAACGACGCGTCGCCGCTCGACTCCGCGCACGAGGAGAACGAGGAGCGCGACGCCTGGCTGCGCAAGGTGCAGGCGAGGGACCTCATCGACTTCGGGATGATTCCGGTAAATATCGTTGGATCCAGCGTTACAGTATGGAGTAAAGAAAGTAGTGAATGCATCTTATTCAGAAAATCTACATAAAATTAATTTGGCGCGAACGATCTACCCGCCCTTAAAAGGTCACCTGTTGATTTGATATGAGTTATAAGCACTGAGAAACCATTCAATGCGCGTGTTACTAATGTCAATGTTGATTCGCAGGAGTTCGTGGGTCGATTCCCGGTGCTGGTTCCGTTCCACAGCCTTAACCAGGACTTACTCGTGCGGATATTGACCGAGCCCAAAAATGCTATGGTAAGTGGAATCATTTTAAAATACTGCTTATTTATGTTGTATATTTTTATTGGTTTGCAAACTGGCTGCTGAAGCCTATTTAAAAAATAATGTTTCATTATTTTTTTTGGGTTAAAACCTTGTGGTTGACAATTAATATCAAACTCTAGAAATATCTCTGTATATCGCATGGACTGCACCACTACTCTCAATAGCGTCGACTTTGTCTTTCACATATCCAAATAGACTAGATGCTGTGGAACGTCCTGATAAGAAACCATGGTGGGAATCAAATAAAGATTTGAAATGGGAATATAGTACTTTCTGGACCGTCGACTCAAATAACTTCCCTACAGTTTGGCTTTATCACTTTATGAATCGGTGTTGAGTACCTAATATTCACCCTTTTTTGAAATGTACCACTTTTTAATTTTAATGATTTGAAGATGATTTGCAGTGGCTCCGCCAGTTGTGAGATACAGGTTTTAAGAAATACAGGTGGTATTGTATCCTGTCCAGGACCCCTATTTACGTCCAACTGCTCTAGTGTTTTTGAAACGTTTTAGAAAGGTGCTGTCTCTAAATCACTTGCAAATCGAAAATATTTTGAGAATAACTCACTAATCTATTAGTATTAGTTCTTAGTATTTAATTATTAGTTCGATGTACAATTTTTCGGAACAATTAGTCATTTTTTATAATTGTAAAACTGTCAAATCATCATCAACCATTCTCTACTTACTACTGAGTTTAGGTCTCCTCTGTAGCGTCCCATTCTTTACGTTCGTGTTCTAGTTTCATCAACCGCTTTTACAACGTCATCTGACTGATCACCAAGTTGGAGGTCTGCCTGGCGTTCGATTTTATTTTCGCGGCCACCATTCTGTGACCGCATTTGTCCACCGTTTCTCATTAAGTAATGACGAATAGTGGTAAACTGGAAATTGAATGGTGGTTCAAATGAAAGAAAGAAAGAAAGAAAGAAACCATTTATTTTACCGCACAAAACACTACAACAACAACAAACAAAATACACAATAAAACATTAACAGACAAAAAATAATAATTTCTACATAATACTTACATTAAGACATAAACAAATATTTAGATGATTAAGTTTCAGTTGTCGCTGTAGTGTCCAATGCGACAAAAAAGGTTAGTGCTCAGCAATGGTGCTGCTAATTTCTTAGCAGCGCTGGTTTTCAGCACTAACCTTCTGAGACGCACGGGACTGTTGAAAAAGATAGATAAAGAAAGTAGTAAGAAAATAAATAAAACATACGCGTATAAAATACATAAACTATTATGTTAAATATATAGAAATAAAAAACGAAACTAATGTATCGGGAATATCGGGAACAGACTAGGAATGATACTTATGATAAATATAAAAAGGATAAATTTATTAAGAATAGGACTGAGCATCCATGTGATAAAAATGATACTACTGCTGGAGAAATAAAAATAAAATAAAAAGAACAAAAAGAAACTTACAAAAAGTAGTATTTGGAGCCCAAGAAGCACTTAGTAAGGCTGGTTGTTACCTACTAGTTTTTTGCAACTCCAGCAAATGCTTCTTAAGCTTCAGCCTAAAACTATATTTTGTTTGAAGCTCCCGTATGGGCGGTGGCAGTGAGTTCCAGCATTTGGTCGCATTAAACCTGAAACTACCGCGGAACGCGGCAGAGCCATGTCTCGGCGTTCTCAACAGTAGCTTACAGGTGGTTCTAACCGGTTTGTAGTCAGAAGCCCAATTAAGCTTTGAGAAGAGATAAGGAGGCAGCCTAAATTTAACTACACCAAACATTAAAGTGGCTAGATGGAGTGTACGCCTGTGCTCCATTTTCAGAACATTATGGGTATTGAGAAAAGGAGTAACGTGACTACGAGGAGGCACTTTAAAGCAAAATCGAGCACAAGCGTTTTGTACTCTTTGGATGCGACGTGAGGTTTTTTGGAAGAGACACGGCCCGTATACTGTATCAACATAATTGAACTTGGACAACACAAGCGAGTCTACAAGCATTACGCGAAGATCAGTGCTAATGTAGTCCCTTATCTTATATAAAATTTTAAGGCGATAAAAGCAGTTACTGACTATCTCACTGATATGACGTTCAAATTTTAGCTGCTCGTCAAAAATGAGTCCTAAGTTTCGTACCTCATGGACCCGCTCAATCACCTCACCATCAATCTTTAATATAGGTTTTGATAGAGCAGTATTTAGGGTTTGGTGTTTAGAACCTAGAATCATAAACTTAGTTTTTTTAGCATTCAAGAGTAAAGAGTTGGTCGACGCCCAAGCCTGAATTCTTTCAAGATCTTGATTTATTAGAAGTTCAGCTGCACGAATATCACTGGGTTTAAACGAAAAATATATTTGTATATCATCTGCATATATGTGAAATTTACAATGTTTGATACAATTGACTATATCAGCACTGTACAGAATAAATAATAAAGGGCCTAAAATAGAGCCTTGAGGCACACCCCTAGCTAAGTCCCGCGGGCTTGAGCGCAACACCTCTCCATCATATTTTTTAATTTCGACAAATTGAGCCCGGTCGCTAAGGTAGGAACTCAACCAATTTATAACACTAGACTCGAAACCATAAAAATGTAACTTGGATAGGAGCAGAGGAATGTTTAAGGAATCAAAGGCACGAGAAAAATCCAGTAGTACTAGAATAGTACCCATGCCCTGATCCTGCGAAGTTAATACATTATCAATAACATCTAGTAGAGCTGTGCTGGTTCCTCTGAATTTCCTGAAGCCAGACTGCATATCAGATAAAATCTGTTCTCTTTCGAGGTACTCAATTATTTGGCAACACACTGCTTTTTCCAGTACTTTAGAGAGGCAGGGAAGAAGACTGATTGGACGCAAATCTTTCAATAAAAGGGGATATGATACTTTTGGTATTGGTATGATTATGGCGGTTTTCCAAAGCGTAGGGAACACTCCAGTGACTAAAGATTTGTTAACAATAGCTGTGATTGTTTCGAGGCTTTGAGGTAACGTCAGGTTAATCATGTCCAGTGATATTCCATCTACTCCTAAAGCATTAGTTTTAATCTGTTTAAGATACTTTAATATAGTAGCAGAACTGACTGTATTCAAAGCAAACTCGGAAGTATTACTAAATTTATTAAATTCAAAATAAGTCATAGTGGAGATAGCTACATTCAAATTACCCGGTATATTTAGAAAATTATCATTAATTGCATTAGGATTGTCAAATTGTGAACCAATGTCGGTAGAGCTGGGTGGCAAAACTTTATTCTTTAGGTTATTCCACAATAATTTAGTCTTCTTAATGTTACTGTTTATGTGTTGATTAAAATAAGCTACCTTCTCAGCATGCAACGCAAGAGACACCTGTTTCTTTAAGTCTTTATAGTAGGCTTTATGACTGTCTAGCTTCGTTTTCTGACACCGAACAAGAGCTGCGTCGCGAAGACGCATCATATGCTTGACAGTATCAGTAAGCCAGGGATGTGGCTTATCTTTTATGGTTACTGTCTTTTTAGGCGCGTGTAAATCGAATAATAATAAGACTACTTTGTTAAATTCCTTTACCATGCTATCAACATTGTCGCCAGCGCTAATTAAATCCCATCTAATGGTTTCTAAATGCAAATTAAAATTGTCCAGAGAAATATCCTGTAAAGGTCTATAAATAATACACTTAGGAGGTATCTTACATTTTTTGAAGCTAAATTCACAAGTTATAAATGCGTGACCTATATCTGAACCAACAAGCTCTACATTCAGACTACGAGCACGGAGGTTAGTATAAAATGAGTAATTTTTACCGCTACACTTTTTAAGTGTTGAATATGACGTCAACAGAGCTGTATGTCCTGTTCCAGGTATCGCAGTACAAGCTGCTGTTCGCGATGGACAAGTGCGAGCTGTCGTTCAGCGACGAGGCGCTGCGAGCCGTCGCCGCGCTGGCCATGGAGCGCAAGACGGGCGCGCGAGGCCTGCGGGCCATCATGGTACGTTACATGTGCGAGCTGTCGTTCAGCGACGAGGTGCTACGGGCCATCATGGTACGTTACATGTGCGAGCTGTCGTTCAGCGACGAGGTGCTACGGGCCATCATGGTACGTTACATGTGCGAGCTGTCGTTCAGCGACGAGGTGCTCCGGGCCATCATGGTACGTTACATGTGCGAGCTGTCGTTCAGCGACGAGGCTCTGCGAGCCGTCGCCGCGCTCTTGACTATTCAGTAATGGTTAATACAAAAACAGTTTGAATTCATAGCGGCTATAGTGCCTTGTCAATTTTATATTAATTAAGGAAATTCTAAAATGTAATAGTAAAAATATTTCGTACAGTTTAAACGCCACTACAGCTCTTTCCCATTGCTTATTGTCTTTAACTTAGTCTTCTCTATTATATTAGGCGTTAGTATTGAGGTATTTCAAATAAAAATTTTAAAAGTTTTTTCCTGGAGACCCACTACCTGTTTTGGAATTATATTATAGTAATAAAACGCACACAATTGCCGATAAATGAAATATTTGTTTTCCGCAGCTTACATTGAGGAAAAGCGAGCTTATGTATAAATATTTCGTTCCGAAGACGGGTCTGAGCAGTAGCGCACTTGTAGCGCCTCACTCAACTGCCGTCTTTGTACTTGTTCACGCTACAAATCTTCAAGGCTAGAGTGAATAAGTACTTTATAGGTCGTCGTGCTCCATCTTAGACCACAACGTCGCTTAACATCAGGCGAGTTGGTGGTCAAACGTCGACCTATTCTACATTTTTTTAAAAATGTCGGGTTAATATCGGTCATCCTCTTGCTTGATGTTCACTGATTTTTTTCGTTCCCGTATAAATTTGTTTTTGCATCATAAATAAGAGGTCATTT
Source organism: Peribatodes rhomboidaria (assembly GCA_911728515.1). Classification (NCBI taxonomy): domain Eukaryota; kingdom Metazoa; phylum Arthropoda; class Insecta; order Lepidoptera; family Geometridae; genus Peribatodes; species Peribatodes rhomboidaria. The sequence goes on along the minus strand of OU452181.1, from coordinate 1,072,700 downwards.
GCATAAACAATAAACAATATTGGTGCAAGAATGGATCCTTGGGGCACACCCATCAGAATAGGAGACCCTTGAGATTTGGTTTTATCAACCTCGACCACTTGTATACGATCCCTTAAGTATGAGGAAATGAGCTTTAGAGATGCTTCTGATGCGCCATAAAATTCTAATTTGTTCAATAGTATTTTGTGATGCATACAATCAAACGCTTTAGATAGGTCGCAAAATACACCTATTACGTCATTATAGTCTTCCCATGCATTAATAATGTATTCAATCAATAGCAACTCCGCATCGGTTGTCGATCGGCTTTTGTGGAACCGAATTGATTATTGGGTAATAGATTGTCAACATTAAAAATAAGATGAAATTTGCTTTAATAAAAGTTTCTCAAATATTTTACTGACGCAAGGCAATATTGATACCGGAGTTACCGGGATCATTTTTGTCACCGGATTTAAATAGGGGTAAAACTTTACTGTGTTTCATTTAATTTGGGAAAATACCATTGCTGACGCTAGAGCTAAATAATGTGGCTAGGTAAGGGGTAATATTTACTAATATCCCTTCAATAACTTTTACTGAGCATCCACACAAATCCTTAGCATTTTTTACCATTATTTGTTACAATGTTTTTAAAATTGTGACTGCAGTGACATGGTGAAAATTGTATTCCCGGAATGTGTTCTTCGTTTAGATGAAGCCAGACTTTGAAGACATTCGCCGTAAACACCGTCAGAAGTAGTACTCACGGGTGGGAGGAATGTTCCAGGAGAACCTGCTGCTGGAGGTGATGTTCGAGATCCCCGGCTCGGACGTGGGCTCGGTGCACGTGCACGAGGGCTGCGTGGCGCGCGCCGAGCCGCCGGCGCTGGTGCGGCGCCGCGCGCACGACGCGCCGCCCGCGCGCGACCAGCGGGACTGGCCCTCGGTGCGGCTGCACAACTGTACGTACACACGCGACACACGACTCTCTAGAGCAAGCACCAACACCACGGACGATGCTGGTTACGCTGCACACATTTTCATTTTTTCTGCAACTTGGACGGTGTGCACAAAGCTGCTGTCCCCCTGCGGTGCTTGTGGGCGTGTATTGCCTTTTGAGTTACGGCCCACGTTTCCCCGTCCACACATTCCTGAGGGTTTAGCCTCAAAATATCAAAAGAGCAAAATGATAAGCGGTCGCAAATTGTCCAAAGAGCAAAATTTCCAGTTCCAACTTTAGCTTCTCGGTCATTGTGCGCATGACCGAGAAGCAAAATATCCAATGCGCACAATGACCGAGGAGCTTCAATTAGTTACGCATGTGATGGAAGCTTGGGAGAGTTCACAGGATGCCATCGGTGTCTTTGTTATCTTTCTGAAGCGCTTAATTGTGTAGAACACCGTACCTTGATCCGTAAATTACACCACTACGGAATTCGTGGAATCGCTCTAGATCTTGTCGAGTCATATTTAACTGATAGACAACAAAAAGTCGGAATTAATGGCGTCACATCTTCCGGATCTTTAGTTTCAATGGGAGTACCACAAGGTTCTATCTTCGGCCCGTTCTTATTTTTAGCGTATATAAATGATTTGCCGTATGTGGTTAAGAACCTTGCAGTCATTGTTCTATTCGCTGATGATACATCTCTTATTTTTAAAACGGGTAGGTTTTAATAAAGATAGTGGGCTTGTGCATGTGAACAACGTACTGACTATTATTTCGAGATGGTTCGCTGCGAACAATTTGTTACTTCACCAAAAAAAAAACAAACAGCCTTAGAAATAAAGTTTTATTATATGTGTATGCACATTGTATAACACCAAAGCTGAAAAATAAATATATTTTTGACTTAAACGTTGTGTACAGTTCGTGTACTGATGTAACAAAATCAAAGGAAAATAAACATTCGTTACACGGCCGAGCGTCCTTCTTTAGCGGGTGTGTACGGGGTCAAGATGGCGGATATCACTATAACAGCTGATCTAGACTCAATAACTATCATGGAATCTGTGTAATATGTTTCTATAATGTCAAAATAAAAACGTTTGTAGTTGGTAGTGTGGCATTAGACACATTGCAGTCATTTGCAGTGTTGGTAGATTGAAATTTGACTGTTCCGTTCAGAAATTTTGTTGTTAGTCTCCCACTCTAACGAAAAGAAAATGTTTTCCTCTAAAATAGTTTATATCAACAAATTTTGGACAAGAGATTCAAAAAACAACATAGTTTGATTAATATTCCTTTCCTAAAATATAAATTGTATGTGGAAAATTAATAATTAGTGAGCTTTCTTAAAAAATAATTATTAAAAACTATTTGGACGAAAAATTTTCTAAACAAATTTACCAAAGTAGTTGCCAGACGAAAAAGAAAAAGGTGTTAAGATTGTGTGTAAATACCCAATGCCGATTTACACTTTATTGTTCAAACAATAGTTACACGTTTGCATAGCGCTATTTACTGGCTACTTAATGTCTAACTGAACATTGGTTTAGCGGATGTTTATGCATTTCTTTATTTTTAAGGCTGTACTGGCTGTACTGGCTTACGACAAAGTGACCAGCATTTTGTATGACGTAGTACAATTGGACATTTTGCTCCTTGTACATTTTGCTCTTTGAACAATTTGCAACCGTTTGTGAGTTTGTCATAAGGACCTACGAATGAGTTTTAAAAACCCAATGTTGCCTGTAACATTTTAAAATGGAGACGGATCTAACGTATGAATGATACCTTACACTTCAATCCCGACACATCTTTGTTGACAGATCTAAGTGAGGTCTCAAACTCGCAAGAGTCAACCGGGACATATCGGCATTTGTTTGTCCGACTACAACTTAGTACCGTTGATCCGATCTCCATAAAAATCCCCATGACTCGCATCGTTGCAAGATTTTACATTGTTTTGGTAATTTTAAATCTACAGAGCTGTTTTTAATTTACCCAAAACTTATCGCAACCATTCAAGAAGTTTTTTTTAAATTAAATAACCTCCTGGCTCGGAAAACTTGCAATTTTTTACGTACTTATGTATGTGTCAAAAGTACATGGTACAAGCATGATGTGTGTGCAAAAAACAAAAATAAAATTCTTCAATTATTGCCAAAATCCTAATAATTGCCAACAATCCATGTTCAGCCATGTCAGAGGCCCTTGAGCGGCCTAAAAAATCTGACATCAGCAGGCCTAGCATGCGCCAGGCGACTAAGGTATGTCGACTCTATTCATCGAGAGACAGATGTACGTATGCAAATAGCCTTGTCTCGTTCTCGCAGGACAAAAAGTGACTAGAAGAATTTAGTCGCTAGCGCGTGCAGGGCTAGCCACTCTGCCTGTACGAAATTCTGCCAGTACGAAAATACTGCCTGTTTTTTTGCCTATGAGAACTGTCATGGCGGCGCGAGCCAGCGGGTTAATAACAACCCTATGTAGTATTTGAAATCTTAGCTCCGCCTGTGTAGACACAACATGCTCCATTTTATCATTTTTTGTTTAGGTGTTTCAGAGTCCTTACCGCCGAAAACATTAAACCCAAGCATATCTCCGTTCGGTCAATCAACGTTTAGACTCACAATTATTCGCAAAAAACGAATACGAATAAATAACTGACGCCTCTGATATGTTACGCAAGTCGAAATAGGTATGATAACGGTATCTATTTTGTTGTACCACTAGCTAAACTTAACTAGTTTGAGGGGACTAAATACTTGTGTCTCATGTGGTTTTAATACGTTAAAAAAGGATGGCGACAATGTTATTTTAGAGCTGGTAAAGAGTAAACTCTTAAGCAATAAACGTTGTATAGGTACCCTCGGAATAGTTTCAAGTATTTTTCTTTTTGATCGATTTAAACATTTAAAAGAAAGAAAGACAATACACTATAACTATGTTTGGGGGGTAAGTGTATGTATATTATATGTATATTCCTTGTATTAAAATAATACATTTTTAATTATTACTATTGCTCTCAAATGGCGTTCTTTTCTTTTAAATATTTCGAGAACGTGACACTTTAGGGTAAATATACTTGATATTATTTGTTTATATAAGTGTCCCTCTATCCAAATACTATTTAATATAGCGCGGAAGCTTTGGAAAAAAAAAACAAGATCTGTAAGCTTCCATATGTAAGAGTTTGAACCTCTTTGGTCTCGTTTAGATAGTGGCATAACATAATCGATGCCATCGTAAAACGCTACCGGTACCATATTATAAATTATTTCAGAGTATAATCGACGCTGCGGTGTGGCCGCGACAGAATGGATGTTCTTTTTAAAGTCACGTTAGTTTTTCTGTTTTGTTTTTAATATCTTCCTACTAATATTATAAACGCGAAAGTTTGTATTGTATGGATGGATGGATGGACGTTTGTTACTCTTTCACGCCAGAACGGCTGAACAGATCTGGATGAAATTTGGTACAGAGATAGATTATAGTCTCGAATAGCACATAGGATACTTTTTAACCGCGGGTGAAACCGCGGGGCGCAGCTAGTACGCTATATATCTGGGCATAGACAATTTTTTTAAAGTTCTTTTTACAAGTAGGTATTTGTGTAGTTTCACAAATAACAACCTCTTCTCTCTTCTCTCAAAAAAGTATTTTGTATTTATGTGATGTGGCGTGAAGCTCAGTGTAAATATCCTAAGGCGATTGCACACCACGCATCGATCCAGCCACACTTTAAATACGAGTAACTCACTTTTCTCGCTTAATTTTTAGGCGTGACAAGTCGAAACAAGTCGAATAGACAACAAGAAATAGTAGGATCCCCTCTGACGGAACAAGCATTCCATCTCGCTCTGGCTGCTGAGCTTACTACGCTCCAGACTGAGATAGAAGCGTGCCTCGTTACGTACTTGGTCAGTCAGGCAGGACCCAGTCAATGGAAACGCTTCGTATCATTTCTCTTAAAACGCGCGCCTGATTTTGACTTATCAGTATAGTTTACGTTCGATATTGTTTTTTTTTTTTTTTGTGGTTAGAACTTCGTGTTGCTGTGCGATTTTATTTTTATTAGTCATGTTTAAAATTGTCGTGATTAATCTATAATTAGCTCTCATTTATTATTTGTTGGTCAAAAGTTGTTTTAGCTGTTTATTTTCCTTATTTAATTTCATCAATTTTTTTTTTTTGTATTTTATGTATTTGTTATAATTTTATTTTTTTCTTGTTTTCAGAGACGAGATCTAAAGTCAGCCGTATTGCATCCATCTGTCACTCAGTGGGCGTTGTGAGCATACATGTATGGTGGTACACAAACGAACGAACCTTAGATGCGCCGCCAACCGGCCAATCAAATCTCAACTCTATTTCTACACTTATAGCATAATTAATGGCCTACACAAAAACACGTCAATAATGATAATTGCGATGACTTCATCATAATCATTATCATTGCAATTGCAGTACCTAACAGTTTCTTGCCTTCAAATTTTAGCACTGAATTAAAGTGGAATTATCTAAACTCATATTTTTGTAATGTGCAATTTTCTAAACTAAATTACATTTTACGGTTTTAAACTGATTGCCGTTACTTCGTTTGTCTCTATTAAACACTGAAGAGAAAGTAAGATAGCTATAGTTCTTATTCTGAAAATCTAATTTTTCTAGCTTCTTGTTAAAATTACAAACAGATTTCCCAAAAAACAAAAGAACGTCTTCGAACGAAGAAAAATCAACAAAAAAAAAACGTAAAAAATAAATCATGAAAACGAGCTGTTTGTAAAATGGTTTGTACAGAAATGTTGATTAGAAATTTAGATAGTCCATATTTTAAGGCCGATCCACATTGCTGCCGCGAACGTCTTTTTGCAGCGAATAAGCGCTTCCGCGGGCGTTCGCGGCAGTAGTGTAGAGCCGGTGCGACATGTTATTAAAACATTTAAATTAAAAAGTGATTTGCGAGGTCACAAAAAATGCTGTAAAAATTGCGACAGATAAATTGAAGGTAAACCTTAAGATACAATCTTTACTCTAGTTCCTTTTAATTTAACTTATTGGCCACCATACGAAAGGGCTTTTTGTGATGTAAATTACTGTAAATAGTCATAATTAATAACATAGAAGTGTTTAATTCTAAGGTCTATACTGTTAAGGACGATCTACATCACATCGGGCCCATCCGGGCTCGGGCGGACTGACTGAAAATGCGACATGCGACTCTGTCTTGACATGCACAGGGGCCCTGGGGTTTTATTCTTTATCGTGGTCACTCTCACTCCTATGACTTTTCAAACGAGGAAGACAATGACCAAGATAATATCTCACGTGCAAGAATAAGGGGCCGGTCATTTATTTCGATATTTAAATCTCAAAATATTTCTAACAAAAGACATGGACTGAAATAATTTCGAGCATGCCATGGCTTCAAAGCCGAAACAGTTTCAAATGTAAAATATACCTACACTTATTGTTATTTGTCACACGGATCTCAGTTTGTAATTGGAAGAAACTTCAGCTATGCGGGATTGGGTCTAGAGATCACGTTTCAACGTCAGGGCCGTCAAGGCCCAGGCGGGCGCGGCGTGATGTGAATCGTTCCTAAAAGTTCTCGTAGCTCAGTAGACTGTCCCCGTAAGTAAAGTTGTAAGTACGAAAGTTTCGCCGCGAAACAGTTCCGAGCGCCGCCACGATGGCATGACGTTTTGACATCTTTTGTTATTAATAATTAATTTACATTATTTTTTTAATTTATGAAACGGAAAGTTGTGATGTGATTATAGAAAAATGTTATTTAAAAATCTCAGAATAAAGTCTACAAATTCTATATGTGTGATAGTAAATTATAATCACATTACAACCGGAGAAATAGTTTAAGCCTATTTTGAATTTAAAAATATAAATTGAAACTGCATATTTTGTTTTATTTTATTTGGTAATAATCACACTTCACAATACATTAAAAGCAATGCAATACTTGTGTTATTATGGATCACACCGTTTAATCACACTATTAAACTACTACGACTTAAAGTTTAAAGCAGATCTTCACCGGGCAAAACTATTATCAGACAAATAAGAAAACTCATAATAGCAGCGTTTTACCTGAAATAAAACGCATATTAAAATACTTACCTAACTGGAAGCTATATATATGAGAGTGCATTTCCGTTTCCGTCGAAAGTACCAGCGTTTTCGTACTTTTAATGCCTTCTAACCGGAAGTCCTAGGTGGCGCCACCTCTGCGTTCGCGCTTTGTGAAAATATCGCGCGCCATTTTTTATCATTGGCTTAATTTTCCGAATTTCCACCAGGCAGAAATTAAAGTGATAGCTTCCAGTTAGGTAAGTATTTTAATATGCGTTTTATTTCAGGTAAAACGCTGCTATTAAATAACTTGACCGTAACTGGAAGCTATATATATGAGAGCCTGTTTGGTATTGCCTGGTGGTGCCACCTATAGTAGGGCTATTAAAACTTATTGTTAAAAGAAACGCCAATGTGAGCTGTAAATAATATTAAAAATTATTTCAAATCTTCAAAAATGTTGTTGGAAAAACAACTTAAATAAAAGGGTTTACATAATAATAATGAAACCGGAAACAAGGCATTATGTTTTCTCTCTATTGGTCTGAAACAATTACGTATATTACCATTAAATAGTACATTTTCCATCTGTAAAATGTATGTCACCAGCATCTGTATAATGCCGTATTGTATAGAATACTTTGGGAATACGTTCCATAGAATGTCTGACACGTTCAGGCAATGTATAAATAATTATTTATGTCATACTTTCCCTTTGCATTAAGTTTGTATACAGAACCATACATAATATGTTGGTGGTTAAAATTGTTTTACAAATCAACAACAGGTCGTTGATCCAAAAGATTTTGTAGTCTACTATCGCAGGTGACCAACAACAAACAACTTCTTGGACAAGCAGTGATACCATTTTTTCTGTAGATAGTGTTTAAATAGTCAACCATAACTGAGTGGTGTGACAATTTAAGTGACAGGTTAATGTCCAGATCGATAGAAATATTTTTCAACCAGACCGACTCTGGTAATCGGCAATTGTTATAAAATGGCAAAAACAACAATCGTAAATCATGTGAGTAAAAGATGAATCCGTAAAGCCAGTTCAATATATGTATTTCAACAGTTCAGTAAATTTAACGAAAACCAAGAATATTTATAATTCTAAAAACTTTACTGACTTGACAAATCAGTTACACGTGGGAGACAGCTAATATTAAATAATATACTAAAAATCAATTACATCAAGTTTTAGGCAGCTTATGCCAATATTAATGTTTATAGCGAAAATTAGATTTTCTTTCACATCTCTTAACTTCAATAGGCATGTACTGAATTTTTGATAGTGAGTTTCCAAGTCAATGCATTAATCATCAGTGTTTGTGATGATTTTGTAAAATATATGTAAAACATGAAAATCACGCTAGACTTTCAAAGATAACGTAATTTTATCATGAGCGTAGTCTCATAAATAATCTATCACTTTAATAACACTATTTCGTTTATTATATAATTACCGTTATCAAATGCAATATAGGAAGGATTTCGGCTCCGATACCTATTGCCCTAAGAAAATTGTTGGTAGTTTAGTTAAGCAACTTACGATAAGCCAGTAATCAGGATTTATTTATAACTAACAGTTACACGTCACAGTTCGCAGTGCAAGTCTTTACATTGTAATATAAGATAAGAAACACCTTTGGAAGAAGGTAGGTAATTAAAAGGAATGGGCGATGGTAGTTGCGAGCTACTATCTTAACTTACTGCAAACACATTATATCTTATAGCGGTAGGTAGCTTTTATGGCAATTTGAAACATACAATTTTCTAATGATTAAGTCACAGTCGTGCGAAAAATAATTGATATAAGCACCCACGCCCTACTATTTTTTCTCTCAGAGTCGTAAAAATATTTAACTAATTTCATATTTTAAATTATAATTGTGTAATTCAAATCGTTCATTGTGAACGAGAGATTGCTAGTGTCAATGCGATAGCGCACTGAGTATGACAGACAATAGGCCACACATTCAGGTATTACGAGGCTGCTCCAAACAAAATTATTTAAGTAATTAAAAAATAAATAAATATATAAGTATATAATTATGTACTTATATTCATATGAAAAAGGGGACACGCGTGTGACCTTACTTTGCCTCGAGTTAAATGAAAAAATGAAATTTAAACATAATTAGTACAACATTCGTTCTCGTCACATTATCCGTAACATAATGTCGTTTTTAAAAACGACCTAAATTGCAAGAATCGACAAGATAAGACATCGTTTTAAACCAAATAGCAGGTATCTCCGTTGTGATTGGAGTCGCAGGAAATACTGCACGAACTCTTAAGGTTATTGTGCTCATCGAGCACTTTTGTTCAATAAATAATCAAGTAAGGGGTAAGACTCACTTCGAAATTTTGAAAGAACATGTTTCACTTTGCAGTTGATTCAATACTATGCAACCCACCTCGAGGTGGTGACTTACTTCTAATTAAATTAACGTTACACAGGGAACATAATAAGTTCATATCGAAAACTTCTTGATCAGACTGCAACAAACTGGCCTGAAGCCTCGCTTCGAGCGTTTAATTTATCAGTTTCTAAAAACTTAAAAGATTGAATCTGCATTCAGCAGTAGTAGTAAAAACTACGTTTAAGACTGTCTAGCTGTAACATAGAATATTTTCACGGTCTGTTAATTTATTGATTTGGAACCTGTTTCATTACAATTTTATACTTATAAGACATTCCCGCGAGGGTAGTTTTTGCAAGGGTATATTTTTATTTTACCTTGAAAAGGTAGTTTATTACAAGCAAGCTAGAGTATCTATGTTAATAGTTTCATGAAGAATAAAAGACAGATTAGGCATTACAACAACAATAAAAAACGTTTGAAATATTTGATCCAGCATAAAACTAGGTTTTGTTATGAACATACAACATTATTAAGATCAAAAAATCACCCTGTTAGGATGGTTTGTAATAAGCCTACGATACTTACTTGATACAATGAAATATTGTATTTTTCAAAGAGATGCTCATCGGGTGAAGATGGTTTGTTACAACCAAACAAGTTTGTACTATGTTTATCATGAAATTGATATTTTGCAAATACATTTGCACAACTATAGAGTTTTGCTTTATTTATTACAAGCATACATTGTCTGTTGTATTAACTGCTTAATACTATGAAATATGATATTTGCAAAAAAGGTACTCACCTGCAATGGTGGTTTATTATAACCATAAAAAATATTAAAATACGTTCTGTTAAACGCTTATAGCAATGTAATATCTGTGAAGAGATTCACCCTGCGAGGGCGTATCGTTACAAGCGTACTAAAGAATAGTGTATGTATGGATCGCTTGATTCAATTGCAAATAGGTAGCCTCCCTGCGAGGGTGGCTTTTGCAAAGATTACCTACCCTGCGAGGGTGGTTTATTACAAGCATACAATGATGTATGATGTATTGATTGCTTAAAGCAATGATTCAATTGCAAATAGGTAGCCTCCCTGCGAGGGTGGCTTTTGCAAAAGATTACCTACCCTGCGAGGGTGGTTTATTACAAGCATACAATGATGTATGATGTATTGATTGCTTAAGGCAATGTAATATGATATTTGTAAAGAGATTCACCCTGCGAGGGCGTTTCAAGCATTTCAGAGTATTTTGTATTGATTGCATAATTCAATGTAAGGAGGTACAAAAACGGTACTCCTGTATATTCCTATTATAACCATGCGAATGCACGTTGAACTGATTGTTTGCATAACAATATAGTAAAAAGGAATAAATTCAAAATGAAATACTTGTTCCTCTAAACTTAAACGCAATGTCAAAAGATCAAGTGACATTTTGAGTAATATATCCACAAAAAAAAAATTAATATAGAAATAATTTCAAAAAAAAAAGGTTAAGAAAGCCTTTATATGCATTTATTTAATGAAAAGTTTTCAGCATACGGCTAGGTGACGTAAGATATTTTCTCCCCCACTATTGTTTGTTCCTAGGTCTGTGATACCTAGATTATGATTATTTCTTACGTCCAAAATAATAGGCATTACCTAGCCTCTAAAATACATGTGTTCAAATAATTTGCCATGATGTATCAAAAATTTATAGTAACTAAAGCTATAAAGTGAACGAACTGATAGATCGCTAGATATGGTCGAGTCGTTTGTATGACTCGTAGTTAAGCAATTGATACACTGTTGCAACATTTGAAAACCATTATTTTTATAAAAAGGATTTTTTCACTCACCAACTTTCTTCAATTATCGGCCAGCACGTCAACCAATACCGATGAATTAGTAGAATCGTAAAAGCACGCTGTTACGCACCTTTCACTGAACCACCGCCACGGCCCGTGCTCTGTAGCTTGGGCGTTTGGGCGGCAAACATTTATACGTTTCTGGAAGCAAAACTATGTTAAAAACTGGTGATAATCTTAAAGGCGATGACAGCCTAGTTGGAGAAGGCCTGCCTCTCAAGCCAGAGGGAGCGGGGTCGAACCCAGCCGACGGCACGCACCAATTTGTTCGTTGTGTGAACATATGTGCGTATTGTATGTCATCTGCTACATGACTGGAGCCCGGTGTATGGTGACAGGCTCATTTGGGACCGAATATCGTCCGGCGATGTGGGTGTTGGATAACACGTCTGCCAGCCCCCTCGGGGGAAAAGCGTGACGATATGATGAATAATCTTAAATATTACCTAAAAACACTTCAATAATGACAAAACACTGGTATGAGGCATCGTGTGACCCCCATATTGTAAGCCACATATGGTTAAAAACATTTAGGCACACAAAAAATTTTAAATATCAAATTAATCGAACGGTAAAACCGTTAAAACAAATTCTACTCACTCATTTTGAACAAATGAAATGAAGAAATGAAATATAATGTGGGTAGGTACTTACTGCGTAAAATGTATACTTAACACCGAGTTATTTTAGGAAAATAACTACATTTCAGTATTTTACCACATAATTATTAACAAATTATCACTTTGTATTAACTAATTATGCAACACGACGCAAGCTGCTAGGGCTGCGGCGATGTTACTTCGACGAAACTTAAAACGCCAATGATAAAAAATGGCGCGCGATATTTTCACAAAGCGCGAACGCAGAGGTGGCGCCACCTAGGACTTCCGGTTAGAAGGCATTAAAAGTACGAAAACGCTGGTACTTTCGACGGAAACGGAAATGCACTCTCATATATATAGCTTCCAGTTACGGTCAAGTTATTTAATATAGTGGTTAGATTGAAAACTTGTTCATAACCGCTCGGTAATGTAACATGTTTTCTTATTGTCTTGCTTGCACGCGTGAAACTTCTCGTCTGTGAGAAATTGACAGGCAACTTTATAGAACATTTTAAACTTATCGAATTATTGTGCAGAAGAGAAGTTAAGTCACTTTATTGAGTCATGTAAGAATCAGATATAGATATTTTATCTACGTAAGACAACCTAACATAAGGGGCGCTACACACAGTCGGGCCGGCATCAATCCATTCGGGCTAGAAACCCGACCGGCATAAGATCTCGAACGATGGTCTACATAATACATTCGATTTACCTCCCGGCTTTACCGAGCAAAACCAAATCGCTGTTGCCCGGCTGAGCTTACCTGAATGTTCTTAGTGCGGCTAAGACGGTCGGCCTTTTCGCCGAACATCCATCTACAATTCTACACATTTTCGGTTTTGCCGTCCGTCTGTGCCGATTGATGCTTGATGGCTGGACTAAGTGTTTAAGCGCCTGGGGGGCTATTCCTGCGAGTGAGATGAGATGAGATTTTATCTCAGTCACTCTCACACCTATGACGTTTCAAACGAAAGCAACAAGGACGAAATAAGGTGAGATGAAAATCTCAAATCTCCGAATAGGGGCCCTGATAGACTGAATAACAGCGCAGGCTGTTTTATGTCTACTTTCTTTTCTAGACAATGTTCTAAAAATACTAGTCTTAAAACATTAAAAATAATAAAAAGCCGACTTCTCATCATTAGGACTAGACTTTAATAAAAAACGGACCAATCTCATAGCAGGTAGGTAGGTATATTCTTTGAAAAAAAAATGCAAATACAAAGACGGATTTCCGAGTTACAAACACTTTAAAGAATACAACCGAATTGACTACCTATTTTGAAACACTATCAACCTAGGCTCGCCAACTGCCAGTGAACCATGTTTTTCTAAAATATCAATTTTAAATCACACTACTAAAGCTCTTTTGTCACTAAATTCCTTATAACTCTCGGTCTTTACTATATCCAACAGAATCTCGACCAAGTTGTACACATCTACGTAACTAGTGTACAGAGCTACGGGCGTTAATCGGATCACGTTGGGCTCCCTAAAATCTGCCAGGACGCCTTTAGCTTTCAATGACAAACTGATTCTGTAACTTTCATCATGTTCTGCGCAAACATGACCCCCTCTTTGCCCGTCCTCCTTCAAATTTCCAATAGTAAACCCATACTCCCAAAGTTTAGTTTCGATCAAGTACATTAAATATCCTGTGAGGTGCAAAGATTTTTGTCTAATATTGCTCATACCAGCTTCTTGAATAATCTTTAAAGCTCCTTCAAGCGTTGCCATCGCAAAAATAGCAGGAGTTCCAATTTGCATGCCGTTTCCGTCTTCCTGGTGGTCGAATTCTTGCCGCAACAAGAACTGTGTTTCGGGTTTGTTGCCATACCATCCAGCCAGACCAGGAAGCATCTGGAAGTGTTTCCTATTGATGTATATAGCGGCTGCGGACCCTGGACCTCCGTTCAAGTATTTGTATGTACACCAGACTGCGAAGTCGACTTCAACGGCTTTAAAGTCAATTTCCACGGCACCTATCGCATGGCAGAGGTCCCAGCCTACAATAACATCCCTCTCTCTGGCCACGCGGCTGATTTTAGCCATGTTCAGCACTTGAGCGCTTCTGTATAAGACTGCTGGAAGTAAAATCAGGGCGACATCATCAGTCATAGCGGCGATTACGTCGTTTTCGTTGATGTTTTTACCATCACGGCTCTTGACTACTTTCACGGCGTCTTTGGGCTCGTAACCCTTTAGTCTCACTTGGCTGTCTACAGCATATCTATCAGTGGAAAAGTTGAGATCGTCCACCAGGATTTTGTACTTTTGTTTCGTGGGTTTATAGAAGGTGCTGATGGCTTGATGGATGTTGATCGTGGTTGAGCCCGTGACTGCGAGCTCGTCGGGGTGTGCGTTGATCAAGGGCGCCATCAGTCGAGCCAAGTTCTTGGAGTAAAGGAAGTATTTGCTATCTTTGATGTTCCACATTTTGATGCCTTCATGTTTCCAGTCTTCGATGGACTTCAAGACAGATTCCTCAGCGTCCCTCGAGCAGAGTCCCAGAGAGTTGCCACACATGTAAATGGTCCCTTTCTTTATGTAAAACCGCTGTTTGAAGTGCCCAAGTTTGTCATTGTAGTCCATCAGCTCTGGGTAGTCCGGACCCCCTTGAAACTTAAAATGCATGTTTGGAAATGTCTGTTTTAGCTGATTGACCCTTGGAACTGCTCCAAATTGGATTTAAAACCTACTCACTGGATAACGGAAATTGAACGATACTTAGTAAGTCTCCGCGTTTAAATACTTTAGGGTTTATCGTTTTAGATGATATCAATAATACCTAGGAATTGTATTTTAATGTGCAAATAATTGACGTATCAGTTGAGGACAACCGCAGCGCACTGGGGGCTAAAGCTAGAGGCAGCATGATTTATGTAGTGCAAATGCTGTTTTAATTAGTTACGCCTGTAATTTTATCACAATATTAGCGTGATGCCTGTAATTATCTTTAGGTCAGTGGACCGCTTAGTTGGGATTACTTACCTGCTTAACAAGAATCGGGTTGTTATGAAGTCATGGCGTGCTAATATTATGTTTTTCGCCAACTTTTTACAGAAGAAATTTCCCGGAGCGCGTCTAATCTATTCGGTGGGTCCAGTCAGTAATAAAAATTCATGAGCAATTAAAACTATGCCCTTGATTATAATGCAAAAAAAAAATTGAAGAAATGTTGCTCGGTTAAAATCAAATCATTTCTTATTTGCTCTACGTGGCTTGCGCGTTGAGGTCAATTCAGTTTGTATATATCGTCACGCCTTTCCCCCAAGGGGGCTGGCAGAGGTGTAATACAACACCCAAATTTCGCCGGACGATATTCAGTCCCCAAATGTGACAGGGGGCGAGCCTGTCGCCATACACCGGGCTTCAGTCATGTAGCAGATCACATACATATTACAACACGCACATTGTTCACACAATAAACAAACTGGTGCGTGCCGTCGGCTGGGTTCGAACCCGCTCCCTCTGGATTGAGAGCTTCTCCCAACTAGGCTGCCATCGCTTTTTCAGTTTGTAATAAATGATAATACCTAGTTCTGGATCTCAATGAGATCATGGACTCTATTCTTTTGCACATAATTATGGCTCATTTAGATGTCAAAAGTACAATAAATAGTAAGAAAACTTGCCGTTGAATTGTAATAATTTCTTCATTATGTGCACATTTATGCGTATTGTATGTCATCTGCTACATGACTGGAGCCCGGTATATGATAACAGGCTCGCCCTCTGTTGCATTTGGGACTGAATATCGTCCGGTGAAGTGTTAGTGTTGTATTACACCTCTGCCAGCCCTTTCGGGAAAAATAGCGTGACGATACGTTATGTAATGTTTGGACAGTAGGTCCTGTTTGTCCAAACGCGCGTAACTAATCTCTCTAAGACGGCAAGTTACCTCGCTGCTGAGCTTATTTTGATGTGTAAATCAGCCACTGGAGTCCAGGTACCTATTCAATTCAATTCAATTTCTTTATTTGCTCGTCAATGGGTTACAATGATCTTAATTTAGGTTTGAACAGCCAAAAACTACCTCACATTAGGTGTGCAAATTAATGATGTCAATAAAATGTTATGAAATTAAATAAAATGTCAAATAAAAACATATTTAAACACATAAAAAAATGAAATAATGAGAATGTTAGCCAAAAAACTTAATATTTATCGTGATAAATATGGTAGCGACACGATAAGTAGATTAAATAAAGTCTGAATAATATGGTAGGTATCGAAGACACGTTTATGATCGTCAAGGTGACAAAAATTTGACTCCACCTTGTTTAGAAAAAGGACCTCTATCTGTACCTATTTTGAATTTACTCAAATTTGAATTGGTCTAAGGGTCTTTTACTTACCCCAAAATAATTATTGTAATGTTTCAAATCAAATTTCAATCGATATCCGCATTAAAAACTCCAGAATCGTGGTTACTCTAGCGCAGGATAAACGTCTGATAAGCTACGACTATATTTCAAATTGCAGATCATAAAACAATAAAAGTGATAGGTTGATACTGTTATTGAAATTCAACAATCTGGAATCAGAAATGGAATACGAGCGATTGTGATTTATTTAGGTGACATAAGCTAATACATTTTTTTCTATATATCCTACTTCCTACTAATATTATAAACGCGAAATCCTACTAATATTATAAACGCGAAAGCTTGTAAGAATGGATGGATGGATGTTTGTTACTCTTTCACGCTAGAACAGCTGAACAGATCTGGATGAAATTTGGCACAGAAATAAGTTTTAGTCTAAAATAGCACATAGGATACTTTTTAACCGCGGGTGAAACCGCGGGGCGCAACTAGTCCTACTAATATTATAAACGCGAAAGTTTGTTAGAATGGATGGATGGATGGATGTTTGTTACTCTTTCACGCTAGAACGGCTGAACAGATCTGGATGAAATTTGGCACAGAGATAAATTATAGTCTAGAATAGCACATAGGATACTTTTTAATCGCGGGTGAAACCGCGAGGCGCACCTAGTAACTTGATAAATTAAGACCTGGGTGCTAATCTGCATCCGCTCCAGAACAGAATAAACCTACCTACCTACTCTGTAGTAAAATTTGCAAACAAGTAGTTAAAGGTACTTACATTTAAAATTATAAAAATCCTAGACACCGATTTTCATCAACACTGATTTCCTTACATCAAACATAGCTAAGAACACTCCCGAGTCCCGACTAATTCACCTTTCTTACAAATAATCGTTTTTTTTTTATTTAAAAATTACACTCCATAGACTCCGGGGACCGCGACTTTTGTTAACATAAATCTTTAATTATTGTTTAAGGGGAATACAGGTTGAGGGGGGGGGGGGGGGGGGTTAGTTATTAAGTCATAATCTAAAGTTAGGTTAAAGGTTAGGTACCTATCAGATTTACTTATTGCATTGTGAGTACACCACGAGCAGACCAGCGACCCGCAAGCAGCACCCGATCACGAGTATGACGCATGTGCCAGCCATCGCTCTCCTCAACCATATTTGAGGGAAGAGAACGACCCGACACACGACGCCGCCGCAAGAAGGTGCCTTCGATAGTGAGCATGAATGCAAAAAAAATCGGTTCATCCCTTCGGGAGCTACGATGCCAAAGACACACACACGTTTTTCCGTAGGGGATTAAATAAATTATTAATGGAAACAATTAAGAACACTTACTTACGTAAACCCTTTAGTTTACTTTTTCCACCCTCAAAGGCGGAATATTTTCTTAAAATTTCAAAAATGTTAAAATACCTACCAACTCAAAGTATTATTTGTTTAAAGAAACAATCAACGTAAAATAATGCGGTGCACTTGCCGTGCACTGCATGAAGGTGTAGGAAACAGGGACTTCATCAAGTAGTTTTTAAGAATCGGTTCTTTGAGAGTCAAAACACATACTTACCTACCAACCTAAGCGGGATCGGTGAATCATACCTACATCGCACCGGGATCCGTAGCTTATTCAACCTGCGGTGCTATTCACAATATTTCGGAAACGTTTCTGGTCGGATCCCACATATTTTAAACTCAAATTATACAAATCTCAGTTTACTTTAAAAAAAATTGGAATCCGATCGGAAGAATGAATCACGTTTAAAAACTTATGAATACAGACTGAAATTTGAATAAATTCAGTAAGTAGGTAGGTATAACATTTTTGGAATCCGATCGGAAACGTTTCCGAATGATTGTGAGTACCTATGCTGATCCGGATATCGCTGGAGACAAACTTAGACTTCAGCGTGGTCTGCTTGACGACTTCTAAATACATCAAATGTCTTCGAACTCAGTGATTCCCAAAGTTGATTGGACCGTCATCCACCATTCAAATACTCCTGCTTACCTATACCATACATGAGGACAGATACATATATGATACAGAACTAATAGACAAACTGATTCTGTGATAACCTACCTCTGACCGCACTCTAAGCGGAAATCCAGACAGACGACGAGACGCAGACGCGATGTCTCTTCAATGTAGGTACTTTTATACAAAAATGTGTAGAAGAATAGAAGAAACGAACTGAACTTATAGAACGAATGAACTCATAGAAAGACGGGGCGTGGATACGACTTATTTTGTATTAGGTTCCATGTCTTTGCTCAATCCATGTCCCGTCCTTGTCTTTTCTGTCTGGCCAGTGCCATAAGATGCCATCAAACCATGCGATTAATAGTCTAGCTATCTGACTCCCCCGCGTTTCTATTAGGATGCCGGACTGTCTTTTCCCTATTACACCACTCTACCTAGTTAGATCGCATACGACGAATCGCATGGGCCATGGTGTAATAGCCCCTACAGTTCATAACTGCGTAGCAATGGTTGCTACAGCACCACCTCGCTTTGCCAGCCGGGCCCCAGCTGGCGCGTGCCCCCCTCGGACTTGGCTTGCGGGGCTTGCGGCAAGTCAGATGGTATATACTAGGTAGGTTGGGGGCTACACACCGTGTCGGGCCCCTGGCTTGTGGGGAGCCACCCGAGCCCTTCCAGCGCAGTCCGACCCTGGGTCAGCTGACAAATTACCTACTGATTCTACCTACCTAGTTAATGAAAGTCAGGCTTTACAACTATTGCTTAGGGTTGTCCTGAAACGTTAAAATACCTATCGAATCGATTGAACAATCGATACACAAACCAATCTGTTCAAGTACCTAGATAATAAGTGGCGTTACTCAAGGTTCAATTTTCTTTTCTTCCTATGTACTATGTTGGGCTCGTGGCATAGGTATGGTATAATCCTTTCCAAAGTTATCCTTACGCGTCATACATAGGTAAGTCGGTACCTACCTCCTCACATACTTACCTACTCAGATCAACCTAGATAATCCTCTAGGCTTCCTCTAGGTTAATCTGAGCTTACCTACTTCAACAAAGTCACTTTTTCAAAATTGCTCTTGAAATAAAGTCTAGAAGGTCGTCAAAAGCATCAAGGCCGATACACCCTGTAACCTGGATTGTTATTGTCAAGCCCTGTGTTCTGAGTAATAACATTTTATCGTTGCCTTTAGATTGCATAGATTAAGAATATCTAATAGGAAGGTAAGTACTCACTCAATAAAAGGATTAAACTGCTATAAAATGGCTTTGCGTTTTATCTGTAGTAAGTAGCTAAGTGTTAGGTATCAATGCCATGCTTCCTAATAATATAAAGTCGAAAGAACTCTGTCTGCCTGTTTGTAGGCTTTACACGGCTAAACGGGTGTACGGATCTAGACGAAATTTAATAATTAGTTACAGTACAGAGGAGAAAGAAAGAGGTTTTGGGAAAGATTAAAGTCGCAGAACAATCTCCACTTGTGCAATGCTCTATGTGCCCGGCCTACGGACACGGACGGCGGTTCTGCAAGGACGTCCTCCCAAAATACAGCCATTGCAGCGGCCCGCACATGAGAAACAAATGCGCGGATTACTTGGCAACAGCAGCACCAACCTGCTGCAATTGCGCGGCTGCCAAAATGAAGAATACAGAGCATAATGCCTTTAGCTCCGAGTGCCCGGTGCGTAGAAGTTGGGAGGCACTAGCAAGTGCTAAAGTAGCGTATTGCTCAGTGACGGATTAACCCTTAATCAAATTAAGCAATTGCCTAGGGCATCACGTCTGGGGGGCACCAGAAGAAACAAGAAAAATCCGTCCTTAGGTCCTTAGGGCATCACGAATCACGTCTCACTCTCACGTTACCAAAAACCACACCAAAAAAAGGTTCTAGGACTAATTTGAAAATTCGCGCGTTTTAAGTTGACATAGAGTACGACCTAGAGTCATAACCCCGCTCCCGCTTGCCCACTCGCTGCCCGCTACCTGCCGCACCTACTCCACTTCTAAGGTAGGTACGTTACATCTCATCATCTTATTTTACAAAAAAAACTAATGTTTTTAGGCTGTAAAGGTTTAAAGACCGATTCTAGTTGACATACTCGTACGGATAGGGGGGCCCACAGGCGTGGATTGCTTAGGGCATCAAGTAGTCTTAATCCGTCACTGGTATTGCTAAAGTGGTTCCAAGTCGCTCAGGGGCAGACAACCCCACCAGAAGATATGGCGTAGCCCAAGCAATCCTCCAGCGAAAAAACCTAGCGACAACAGAACTCTAACTGTCTAACTAATAGCTAGTATTTTAGAACTGTTTAAAGCTGTATGTATTACATTATGTTACAAGTAGTTACTAGTTTTGATGGTTGCGCAAACTTTTTTCGTTTTCGTTTGGCTCCACTCATTTCAATAAAGTGACCTTGTAACTAGGATAGTTATCAAAACTCATGGTAAGGGTCTGTTCAGTATCCCTACGTTACCGCGGTTCGCCGCGTCGGTGTAAAATCAGCGTAATTTTTTAAAATCTGTGCATTTTCGCATTTTTAACACTAATTTCCATAAATAACAAACTTTTTTTCGTTTATTTCTACGTCCATGACTGACAACTGACACCAAACAGCGGACGTCTAAAGACGTCAATCTCTGTCTCAACACAAAGAATACCAAACAATAATTTAGGATTAAACAATTATAAATCACTTATCTTCCGTTATATTCGTTGAGTATAATCGTTAATAAACTCAAAATTTACAATGAACCAACTCTTGAGGCTACCAAGAAGGCAGCTGCAACTTTCCACCTCTCCCCAAGTGACGAAAATCCGTCAGCTGGTGACTGGTGAGGCGGCCCGATGTGCCTGCTGGCCGAAGCCTGACTACGGGCCGCTGGATGTACGCAGGACGGCCCTGATAAACGGCATCAACGTGGCGGCAGCGAAGTCACTGGGCGAAGTCATCGGGTCTTGCACGGTCATGTTTCAGGTTACGTTTGGGATAGAGTTGCTATAACTATTATGCTAAGGCTGTCATTAATCGTGAAAATCTAAAAGTAATAAGAAGTAAGTTAGTAATAAGATGTTTTATCTGTTGATTTTCCTTAATATAAATAAATAAATAGAGAAAAAGCTCTATTTTAAAAAATAATATCGACATTAGCGGTGCTATTCACAATCATTCGAAAACGTTTTTGACCGGATCCCACCCATTTCAAACTCAATTGTTCGAATCTCAGGCTACTTTTATAGATTTTGGAATATTTTAGAATGGAATCGATTAGGTATACCTACCTACATCCGATCGTAAGAATGAATCTCGTTTAAAAACTTATAAATACGGACTGAGATTCGAAAAAGTTATGAATACTTACCTATGCCTGAGATTACCAATTCGTCGAAATCTTTTTGATTACTGAGTTAGACATGTCCACTGTACATACTTAATTGGTCTGGAATACACACGATTTTCGAAGCTTTCGACAGCTCGACAATTGGACGCAGCGACAGGCCAATAATTCTCATACATTTTGTACAAAGCTCCGCATCCTTGACGTTCGAATTGCGGCTGCAAAATCGATGTCACATGTTCCACAATGCCCGCGTACTGTTAAGATTAAAAAAAAAAGGCTTTCCATGTTTCCCTTCCCACGCATCATCTCCATCCTCTATCCTTCGAGCAGGCCGGCTCTCGTTTCGAAGGCGAGCACATCGGCGCGTCGCACTTCATCCGCGCATGTTCCACCGCCAGCGGCTGTGGCTACAGCGCGTACATGAAGATGCGCATCCCGCAGCAAAACGGCGTCGCCATCACCTGCTCCTCCGACCGTCAGACCCTGGCCTTCACCCTGCGCTGCCCGCTCACTAGCTTTGACTTTATGAAGTATTGTTTGCATGATATAGCTGTCAGGTTCGAATACCTACCTACCTATTGATTGAGTAACAGTTAGATACCTACTTACTTAATGACTTCAGCTGGAATATTTTTTCCAATGCTGAATCTGAAATCAGAACTGTAGTTGCACGAGTAGATAATTATATTTTTATCGCTAAATAGGTACATACCTATACTCAAATTATTGTTTTATTGAAAAATGTCTTTTATGGGATTGTAGCCTGCTCAAATTAATTAGCAACTCTGCTAGGTACCTACCTATTCAATTTGATTTTAAAACTGTTAGGTATATTTAAAATTATTTATAACCTATTGTGATATCTGTATACCTAACTACTTAGTATCTGTATACCTACCTAACTATTAGTTATCTAATTTAGTTGACTTGGTTTGTATTATGTAAGTAATAGTAAATCGCAGCTTTGAACATCAAATAGGTTCTTTTTTTTTTTTTTTTTTTTTTTTATGTAAAATAGGTCGGCGTTTGACCACCAACTCGCCTGATGTTAAGCGACGTTGTGGTCTAAGATGGAGCACGACGACCTATAGGGTACTTATTCACTCTAGCATTGAAGTTTTGTAAAGTGAAGAAGTACAAAGACGGCAGTTGAGTGAGGAGCTACAAGCGCGCTACTGCTCAGACCCGTCTTCAGAACGGTTCTTTTTGCGATCAGGCGTTTTGTCAAGTAGGTACCATTATACGTAAATTAAGACGACTAAACCTACTTCCGACCATCCCAAGATGCTGCTTCAAAGAATGGGAAGTCGAAGATCGCAAGCAAGTAGTCCGCGAAGACCTCCTCCGCTTGTCCCCTGAACAACGCGTCATGGACCTGATCCAGACCGCTTCCTGGACGGGCGGGCTGGCCAACTCCATGTACTGCCCTGAGGGGCGCATCGACGACATGACCGGCGACGACCTCAACTGCTTCGCGTTCACTCACTACAGGACCGACGAGATGACGGTGGCCAGCGTGGGGATACCGTTCGAGGAGACGGTCAAGCTGGCTGGCTGGTTGGAGTTTAAACTGGTTAGAGCTTTTAGCGGACTAAATTAAAATTTTACCCACTAACCACATAGCTTGGTTCACTTAGGATGCGTACCCAATCGCTCAGATCATGAGTAGGCCAGTCGAATAGCCGTTGTTTTTGGTCAACCTTGCACTCTGACCATAAAATCACAAAATGCTGACAGATCCAGGTGGTGCTATAAACGCCATTTTGAAAAAAGTTTTTGACCAATATCTCAGAAACTATGCACTTTACGGCAAAATTTATCGAGAACATTTTATACCTAGGTATAACTAGGTAGAGAATAAAATTTCGTATCTTTAATTTCTTAAAAGCTTTTTTTTTGTATAACTTACCGTTTATGATTTATGGCCTATTTAATAAACGTTCAGTAGGTATCAGTAGGTAGCGTTCAATATCATTAGCTAGGTACCTAGACCTACTGATACTAAACGCTGCCTGGTAGTTCCTCTTAGGTAGATACTTGAAAGAGTTTGCTTACTTGTTGTCTCTCCCTACCTCGCCTAATCCTCGCCTCTACCGAAGCTCTGCAGAAGCAGTCTAAAAATGAAAATGAACCTTATTGCAATACAGGACAGGCCTTGTCCCCGCTTCGTGATGTCGTGCCCGCGGGACGGATTCGAGTATTACGACCTGGGCCCCGGCAGCGAGACCTGGATAGCGGTCGCCGTGCCGGGCTGCGGCACTTGCGGCGATTTGGAGTACGTATATTTGAAACTGCTTTGTCACAGATAGATGGATGAACTTTTCATTGTTCAAACCAGGGCCATATTGTCCATTTAGACAATGTAGGCAACTGCATACGGGCCCAGCGCCACCTGGGGCCCCCGCGGCCTGTGACAAATTATTTATAAACTACCCACCGTGGCGTTACCTGCGGGTGTTTCCTGTGGTAAAAGGTGTGGTATTATACTATATTCCAAACTATACTCTATCCCTGTCCGAAATTTCATCCAGATTCGATAAAATGTTCTGGCGTGATTGACGATCTGCTACATGACTGGAGCCCGGTGTATGGCGATAGGCTCGCCCCCTGTCACATTTGGGACTGAATATCGTCCAGCGAAGTGTGGGTGTTGTATTACACCTCTGCCAGTCCCTTCGGGGGAAAGGTGTGACGATATATGTTTTGTCAATCGATTTCCATACAAACTTACCTTCCTACATTCGCATTTATAATATCAGTGTGATGACATGTACAGTCATTTGAATTCCCTGTTTAAATACCTACTACCTAGGCCCCAAAATATACTTTATCTAAAAGTTTCAACTAAAACTTTAATCATCTAAATATTTGTTTAGGTATGTCTTAATGTACATAAGTATAGATGTTATTATATTTTCGTCTGTTAATGTTTTATTGTGTATTTTGTTTGTTGTTGTTGTGGTGTTTTGTGCGTTAATAAATAAATAAAAATAAAATAAATTGTTTCTTTCTTTCTTTCTTCCTTTCTCTATATTTGTTCTAAGTAGGTAATCCATATCTGGCACACACGGGGCTTACCACGAGTTTTGATAGTTAACAAAAACTTTTTCCTTTGGCTCCATACATTTTGCCTAACGTTTCTTCCAGGGGCGCTTTATCGAAATGTGTGCGAAGTCAAAAAACGAAAAAAGTTTACGTTTACTATCAAAACTCCCTTTAAGGGTACAGAAATTAGAACCATAAAGAAACTAGTGTAGCATTGGCGGCTTCGACCGACACACAACAACACAACACACGTCAGTATAGGTACTATACTTACTAAAATACTGATATATCTACCTATGTATAACTAATACTTTACTAAACTATCCATTTTCCCCCAGCTGCCTGCTAAAGCACAACATAATAGCGGAAGCGTGCGGGTGCAGCGACATCGCGTGCGGACAGCACCACATGGACCGCACGCCCATGCCGCCGCTCGGCGCCATGGCGGGCAGCGACCCCTACACGCAGTACCGGCCCTTCAACATCTCTTACAGAGAGCGGGGGATATTTGGTGAGCGATACTAGTTTTTTTTCTTTATAGGAAGAGTGGCAAACAAGCATTAAGCAGACGGCCATCTAATAGAAAATGGTAACCGCCGCCTATGGACACCTGTAACACTAGCGGTGCTGTTGATGCGTTGCCGATCCAGAAATTTGTAAACACCCTATAGCGTGGGGGTGGGGTGAGTGAATAAATAAGCACTGTTTCTTGCAGTTGTTGGAATTTATTCGTATACCAACCCAATACTACTATAAACACCAGAAGGTGATGAACTCTAACAGCGGCTATATAATTTCACAACGGTATTAGATAATGTAAACTATTACTGAAGAGACGGTATTCAAAACCACCTTAACGTAAATGTAAACAACTAATACTTCTAATAATCCAAACCATGTACAATATGTGGGTAATTCCACTATGAATCTAATGGACACCAAGATCAATACTACAGAAAGACACCCAAGAAAAACACTACTAGGTCCGTCCTTTTCCGTGCTCCAGCGAGAAGTGCCGGTTGGACGGGGCGGGCCACTCAGGCGCTACTCCTTCATTCCTTACGCTACATTCATTCATTCATTCAATACATTCCTTTGACAGTTCGCTCGCAAAACGTCACACAGCAGACTATAGACTGCATTCTTTTGTATGTGTTGCTAACACGGCCCTCCTGCGCCGTGCATGCCCTCAGGCACGCTTCTTATATTGGTTCCAACTCTGCACATGAATTACGTATCTGTCAACACACACATGATTTCAAAGGCTGTTAAAATCTTTAAGCTCGGCCTATCATGACTCATGATGTCCTAAATAGATAGAACTTCTGTTGCAACCTTTTCGTCATTTGATTCCTTTAGACTTGGAAATTTCTACCACTTTGTAACTAGTTATCTCATTCAATAACTTCATTATCAATCATAACACCGAAAGAAAGGTCTTTTAGGTTTCTCAATAGTTCTGCAATGTATCTTTTTTTTATAATAGTACTGACCATCTAAACCAAAGCTGATATATATTTAGGCTTAGAAATTACCTATACGACTGCTATTTTAGCTCACTCCCTTAATCCGAAGTAGTGCCTGGTCCAGATCATTCCTTTAGTCTTAGGAAGTCACTGCTTCAGCTCACTACCACTATTCTGGCGAGTGCCTGTAGCAACCTTTTAGGTCATTTATCAGCTACTAATTCACTTACTGTTCAGCTATCTTAGCTCACTCCCTTAATCCGAAGTAGTGCCTGGTCCAGATCATTCCTTTAGTCTTAGGAAGTCACTGCTTCAACTCACTACTTCTATTCTGGCGAGTGCCTATAGCCGTCTTTCAGGTTATCTACATACATATAGTCACGCCTGTTTCCCATAGGGGTAGGCAGATACCACTTCTCTCCACTTGCTACGATTCTGGCATAATTACATCTTTCGCTTCTTCTACTTCCATGAGTCTTTTCATACACGCTCGTCGTTTCATCTAGTACTGCTAATCTAATGAAGTTAGTTGCCAGACATACCTAATAACATTACACGATTTGCTAAAAATAATTCCGGTATCTTTTGTTTTGATACCTTTATCGATGTATTTCTATTTCTTTTATGGCGCGAGAAAACTACATCCCACTTCTGATGTAAACTATTACTGAAGAGACGGTATTCAAAACCACCTTAACGTAAATGTAAACAACTAATACTTCTAATAATCCAAACCATGTACAATATGTGGGTAATTCCACTATGAATCTAATGGACACCAAGATCAATACTACAGAAAGACACCCAAGAAAAACACTACTAGGTCCGTCCTCTTCCGTGCTCCAGCGAGAAGTGCCGGTTGGACGGGGCGGGCCACTCAGGCGCTACTCCTTCATTCCTTACGCTACATTCATTCATTCATTCAATACATTCCTTTGACAGTTCGCTCGCAAAACGTCACACAGCAGACTATAGACTGCATTCTTTTGTATGTGTTGCTAACAATAAATAAAGGAGGTAGTGGTCGTGCGGTCGTGCGATACGCGCGTTCCAGAGAATGTCGATGGAAGACTGGCGGCAGCGGCGAGCGGCGCTCGGTTGCCGGGCGCGAGCTCGGAACCGGTCCTTGCGTTTGTAGCGCCGTACAAACATCTGCCTATACTGCGCCCGCGCTAGACAATAGCCGCGGCGCAGAGAAGTGCGATTCCAAAACACACGACTATTGAATTTTGGTGTATATGGAATTTAATACGGTTATTTATTTGTTTAGGTTATTTTATTATTAATTAATTAGTGGTTGTTTGTTATAATGCATATATTATGTATAAATATTTATATGTAAATATTGTATGTAAGTAATATTATTATTTATGTAGGCTAGCAAGTATATAAGATATTTATATAAGTACATGTATTGTTATTATATTTATTTATGTATAATTTAAATTTATTGTATGATATGATATTAACTTTAATTTTAACGGAGACGCCTACAACCCCTTTTAAAGCGTTCCATGTTGTATCTCGGCGGAAAGAGCTTCTACCTTTTTTTTAAAAACTTTATAGGGTTGCGTTGGCCGCCAACATGCCTGATGATAAGCAGTGATGCGGCATACGATGGAGCACGCTTGCCTAGAAGTAACCGATTCACTCGAGATTTGAAGACACCCAGATTATAAGTGTTAGGGAACACTCTCTGGCAGAGTATTCCACACTCTAGCGCTCCGTACAAGAAATGAGGAACCAAAGCGTTTCGTGCGTGTTGTTGGTATGTCGACCATAAAACGATGCCGCTTTTTTGCACCCTCGGTTGATTTATAGAAGAACGGGCTAGGGAGAATAAGGTCATGCAAAGCAGATACACACTCCCCGAAATGTATCCAATAAAAAATTGATAGACCAGCAACCTTGCGCCGATTATCTAGACTTTGAAGTTTGGTCGGTTGGAGCTTCTTGGCACGCTTCTCGATGGACTCCAACGCCTCGAGCTGACCTAAACATTACAAGTCATCATGGCTCTGTGTTCTATTGGTTCACCTACCTACATACACCCTATTAATCTATTTAGTTAGCCTAATGCCGGATTGAACACGCGCCAGGCCCCCGTAGCAAATAATAGAATAGAAGGCCCTTGCATGAGTTTCATTCCTGTCTTTCGCGCGGGGCCCGTAGCATTTGCTGCCTCTTGCTCCTTGGCTGGCTAATCCGGTACTGGCTCGTCGTCTGATTTGTTTGGTGCCTGTTATTGTACTTTATTTCACATGCGTTTAAATTTTAATAGGCGCTATGCGGGAACATACTGTTTGCGCCAGAATATTGCGGACAAAATAGGTCATTGTACTTGTAATAATTAGTCTAAGCACTAAGCAGCACATATTGAAAATAAATAAATAAAAATAATTATCTGTAGGCAATATGGATCGAGGACTATTCCTACGAAAGCCGGCGTCATCCACAAAGCCGCGAGGGACCTGTGAGGGGGGAACGAGACGTAAACTCCTTGGATGCGAGTTTCGCGCGGATTCGTGCATTTCGCGCGCGCCCACGCTACCCACTGGTCCAGTCGTCCCCCGCCCGTCTGTCCTTGTCTTGTGAACTATCCCGCGCTCTCGTCCGCTCGTCGGTTTCGTAATGATCGTAATCCCTTATTAATACCGCAGTGAATGTTTAAAATTGTGAACCAGTGCTATCAGTGTGTGGTGTATACGGGGTCCAGAGCCGTGGAGTGTCGAAGGTCAGTAGGTACCTACCTAGTAGGCTTCGTTATTTCGTTTCTGCATAGCTTGGAGAGAACCTGGCGCGAACTAAACACCCCTGGCCAAAACAAACACACTCTAGGTTAGGTAGGTACCTACCTACTTTTACGATTTATCTTTAGGGAAATAGGTAGGTAGGTAAGTAGGTACCTACATCAAGATCGGTGAGTTGATTTCTACAAATTAGAATAAACGCCTACAGTAGAAGAACTGAATGGCGCAAGCGAACTAGGTAAGTACCTAATTATGTTTTCTGTCATTCAGCAAACTGTGTGCGCTAAGACCAATGAGAATAGGCAATCTCGCTGGTTTCCACACTCTTATTGTTGGCTGTATAAAAGTCTGTAGAGTGTGATAGAGATACTGTTGCTGGCAGGTATTCTGGTGCGAACCAGAGCGTGCTCGGCGTGGTCGTGCGCTATGGCCGCCTCGGAGTTCCTCACAAACGTCGGCGATCTCACCTACAAGCAAATGCAAATTGGGAAAGCTAGACTCAGTAAGTTTGTACGCCTCGATCACAGTAGAATTGAACTGCTATTAGGTAGGTACCTATAGTGGGAAATCGTGTCTCTTACCACCAGGCTTTCAGAAAATCTATGCTCGATGCCTCAGACAAACCTAGTTCTCTAGGTTGATCTGAGGCTCGATGCACGTAACGAAGAACGTGCTCAAATAGTAATTACCTCCCTACCTACATATACCTACCTACCTACCTACTTACCTTTAAAAATTAAGGCTATTTTGTACCTACTAGGTAGGTACCTAGGTACCTACTTACGACGCAACGTAAAGTGAATTTTGATGGCATTGATGGCCTTGATGGCCTTCACGTACCTAAATAATTCTTTTGGTCTTCTAGGTAGGTACCTACATGGTCCATCTTTTTCTTTTCTACATTCCCAAACTGAACCTGTTCCTCGTAGACATTAGGTTACAGCAAGAAAGTTAACCATTGCTCCCTTGTCCCGAAACAAGGTTCCATTAGATACCTACCTAGGTACTTAAGCAAAAGATAACGCAAGCGAAGGTAAAATAGGTACCTACCTACGCAAAAGTTATCGACCAAGCAAGCGTTAGCAGGCGAAGCGTCTCTGCTTTAGTTTCGACAAAAATACACTAGGTAGGTACAGGTTGTACCTATTTCTAAATCGATTCTCATGGTGAGTAGGTTCGATTTTATACCTAAGTAGGTTTACAGTTAGTTAGTTTACCCCCTAGGTACGTACCTACAGTTTTTTGCAGTCATTTTGTTGGCAACATTTTAAAATAGGTAGGAGCCTAGGGAGTTTTGGCGGGAACCGAAAAGATGGTGTCGTGTTTTTGTATTATTTTCTAAAACTTGTGATTCTTCGAGTGTTAAAGTGTAATAATGGTGGATTATTAACGTTTACCGGTTCGTCAACGTGCACGAGTGTGGGCAAATGATACAAACATCGCGAAACGCGATTTTTCGTGTTCTCTACAGAACTTCACTTAAAGTTTCAGTAAAGTATCCATAACTTTACTGGAATGGGGAAAGGGGAGGGATTCATCGTCTTCATTATCACCTCATCATCATCATCCCATCATCTGTTACTGAAGAAAAAATTATTACTATTAAGAATCCGACTGAAGGACGAGTATCCATGGTCATGAATAAATTAAAAAAAAAAAAAAAAGGTAGGAGCCTAGGGTTTTTGGCGGGAACCGAAAAGATGGTGTCGTGTTTTTGTATTATTTTCTAAAACTTGTGATTCTTCGAGTGTTAAATTGTAATAATGGTGGATTATTAACGTTTACCGGTTCGTCAACGTGCACGAGTGTGGGCAAATGATACAAACATCGCGAAACGCGATTTTTCGTGTTCTCTACAAAACTTCACTTAAAGTTTCAGTAAAGTATCCATAACTTTACTGGAATGGGAAAAGGGGAGGGATTCATCGTCTTCACCATCACCTCATCATCATCATCCCATCATCTGTTACTGAAGGAAAAAATATTACTAAGAATCCGACTGAACGACGAGTATCCATGGTCATGAATAAATTAATAAAAAAAAAAAAATTGGTAGGAGCCTAGCGGAGATTTGTTTTTTTCCCAAAACTTCACCATCTCCGCTCACAACGTTTTATGAGAATCGGTTGAGGAATGCGACCTGTAGAGGAAGACAGACGCCTGCCGCGAGGTCTCCAGCTCACAAAGCCACTAGTTATCTACCAAGTAGGTAAGTAGGTACCTATTAAAATTTGCTTACCTACCCATCTACCGTACCCTACGTACCTACCTACTTAATACGTACGTACCTACTTAATACTTAGTACCAACGTACCTAATTAGGTATAAATTAATGTAGGGTCGTTGCGCCGGTTGGCGGCCTTTTAGTCGAGTTCCTAACTTTGATCCTTGAAATTAGTATGAAATGTCCATAATTCTGGTTCAGATTATTTTTGTAGGCGTAGCAGATATCATCAAGTTAATTTTCGAAACAAGTCTTGAACGAATATTGTAACAGATTTTTTTAAAAATAATTAATTACTTGAAACTTACTCAAAATGCCAGTTGGCGGCCATTTTTTTCGGTTCGCGGCCACCCTAGAGTTAGTTCGCGGCCGCCAGTTTTACGTACAATATTGACTTACGAATTTTTACAGTTTTTTACTATTTCGTACACTTTTTACCATATAATGGTCCTATCATAAATTCCCACATCATTTGGCATATGATCGCAATTATCACTCGAACGCCTTTACTCTTAAAAAGTACATTCTCTTCAATATTCGTCCCTTTCTTGTGGTCTAACCTAACATTACCTTCACTATTCTAACATCTCTTATTTCCACATTCATGTATTCTAATCTACAGCATTTTCCTTCTCCTCTCTTCTCACCTTCATCTTTAATTTCTGCAACAATTCTTCCCCCTGTTCTTTCTTTCCTTCCTCTAAACTCTTAACCTCTAACAAATGCATTTATTCTTCTTCTAGACTTCTAACATACTATACTTTCTTTCATCAATACTGCATTTATTCTTCTTTCGTTATTAAACACATTACATAGCTATCTCTACAAATAATTAAATAAAACAATGCATTTTAAAATCAATTTGTAATGCAACAAATTAAGTTTGGTTAATATTAACATTTTGTTCTTATTATAACTTGTATTAGACTAGTATTTTAAATAGTCAAGATTTTTAAATATTAACATCTTAAAAGTAACTATTGGTAATTAGTCTTCAACAATTTCTATACATACATATAATTACGCCTCTTTCCCATAGGGGTAGGCAGAGAACACTTCTCTCCACTTGCTACGATCCTGGCACACATCTTTTGCTTCTTCCACTTTCATGAGTCTTTTCATACACGCTTGTCGGTTACGGGTACTCTTGACCTGGCCTTTCTCTAAGCGTCTTCAATTTGGTCGAGATACGTGCGCCTAGATCGACCCTGACCGACTTGCCCTGCCCATCCACACTCGCCATCTAAACCTGATTCGTCAATCTCCTTTTATTCATTCTCTCAATGTATCCATCATCCAGCATCCCTTTCTTAATCTTTACCACTACATTCTCTACCACACACACCACAACGTTTTTTAATGTCGTTGTTTCTCATTTTATCCATCAGGATCACTCCAGCCATACTTCTCAAACTTCTCATTTCTACAGCATTCATTACTTTCATGCTTCTTCTGCCAGACCCTACATTCACTTCCATACATACTCGTAAGAGTGGGGACCACTCTCTATGTACCTCTCTATGTACAGCCAGGCAAGCTCTTTCAGAAACATTCTCACTGTGCATAAAGCTAGGCAAGGCCCCATTCACTCGATTTCCTGCCAAAATTCTATAACAATTTCTATAACCTTGTTGGGGTTTATACAGATGTTGCTCGAATACTGTGTTTGGATCTATTGAAATTTTGTTGTTGGTGGATGCGGATGTAATTGTCGAAGATGATGATTTCTTTGACAAAACGTCACGAAAATCTTAATGTTCTGTTATAGTTGGAATAATTGTAACATCATCCAGAGACCTTTGCTGGCAAATGACACCAAATGACCAAATTTCATTTTCGTTGTCTGATTTTTCTGTGGTAGTAACGGGACTTAATGGCAAGTTGCTTTTTAAATTTGACACTTGAGATAATATTACTGAGTCAGTATCACGATTTTCAGATCCCAAATGCTCTTTTGGGATACTATGTGGTACACTGTGATACACTTCGGTACCAGTTTCCAAACTTCCAGGTACATCTGCGACCTGGATTTGGTGTATCTGTTCCGTGCATAGAGGGCCGTTATTCAAATCTGAGTGAAAATGTAAAATTACAGAATAATGGAATAATAACAGAAACAAACATGTGAAAGAAGTGGCCGTAAACTGACACCTCTGACACTGACACTCTACTTTCAAATCATCAGATATCGGCCGTCTATTTTTCATACGGCCACTTACACACATACATTCATTTCGGACGGCCGCGAACCAGATTTGTTTTGTTGGCATGTGTTAGTTTGCGGCCACATTAAAGCTATAAATGGGTATAATTATATTTTGGCGGCCGTAAACTAAACATATCATTTAAACCAACCCCGATAATAAAAAACAATTGCACAAAGCGAAGCTTTATTTACATTAATAATTGGAAAGAAAGCAAACTTATTTCATTCAGTGAGCTAGTGCCGCGGCCACCCGGCCGTATACCAACTTTACTTAAAAATTATTGTGTTGGTTGGCGGCCACCAAATTAAACTGATATTAAAGTAAATTACTCTCGAATTAAATGCAAAATTACATAAAACAAACAACTATGATCACTCAAAAACAATCACACTAGTAACTAAGTAGTCGTAAACTTAAAATACTTGCGTTTGAAGCGGGACCTGTTTGCTATTTTTTGTGCAGGTTTGCGTACGTATGTGCGCTGACAGCGCGGCCGGCAAAATGGATGATTTATTTCCGGTACATAGATTAGGCTAACAGACTTATTTGAATGGGCATTACATTCTGCAACTATCCAACTGTTTAAAGTGCCACAACATGTTGGCAAGAGTGAGATAGAATTCTTATTATTGCAATATTTATACGGTTGGACCTCTAAAAGGCCGCGAAACAACGCAGGGCCGCGATCCGGCGTAATGACCCTAATACCTATAATTATATTATACCTATCCTTTTACTTTCCACAATGTTCAGAACTCAGCCTGGCCCTCCACGAGGAGAGCTGCGTGAAGACCTCCGAGGGCCTGGCGCTGCAGGTGGCCAACTGCGTGGCCGTGGACAACTCGCGCGAGGCCATGTGCCTGATCGACAGGATCCCTGTAGAGGAGATCTGCACCACCGCCAAGATACTCTCCAGCAAAAGTAATGAAGTATAAATATTATTTTGAAAT
Organism: Peribatodes rhomboidaria; assembly: GCA_911728515.1. Lineage (NCBI taxonomy): Eukaryota > Metazoa > Arthropoda > Insecta > Lepidoptera > Geometridae > Peribatodes > Peribatodes rhomboidaria. Next base: position 1,038,543 of record OU452181.1, on the reverse strand, counting down.
CAATACTCTTCAAGAGACCAAATAATAACAACTTTCCTAATATAGACGGATCAATCATCGGTTCCCGAATAGTCAGATGAGATGATAATGTACCTAGATATTTTATCTTTTACTAGCTGCGTCCTCCGGTGTTACTCGCGAATAAAAAGTAGCATTATACCTACCTACTCGTATGTGTTAATGAGATGTAGACAACCATCAAAAAGTTTCACCTGCAGTCCTGCAACCGTTAATTATTTCGGTATGAACCCTTACTCGGTACCCTACGTCTTTTTCTGTACCCCTGACAACGTGTGTGCGTGAAATCGTTACAAACAAACAAACGAACAAACTCACTTTCGCAATTAGGTATAACATTAGTGAAGTGGAGTAGAAAGACTTGCGTCAGGCGCAGTATCACGGCCTACAACAGAGCTCGCTTGCCTCACAAAAACAGATTCACTCGAGACTTGAAGCATGCTTGAAGAGGGGGCCTACCATTACATCTTATTAAATAAATAAATATAAAAAATAAATAAAATAAATTCGAACACTTCCACACACGGTCGCCTGACCCCAAACTAAGCATAGCTTGTACTATGGCTGCCAGGGACTGATATACATACTTAAATACATATTAACACTCGGACATAGTACAAACACAAATGTTTATCACATAAATGTTTGCCTTAGGTGGGAATCGAACCCACGCCCCAAGCTCAGAAGGCAGGTTCACTACTAACTGTCACTATTGCCATGATGGTTACGTTTTGTTGTCGACGCTGCGCGTCCGCAAATCGTTTCGCCGCGCAATAACGTTCATGGTCGCGCACCTTCAAAGTCAAAAGATAAAAATGTTTTTATTCAATTTGGGTAGGTATACATTTTTGGTAAAACACTTATGAACGTCAAAGTTTTTTTTTAAATAGACTCGACCGCCTTGTTCGGATAAAGAGCCTCTACTCAGAGGAACAGACAAGAAACTGAGGGACATTATTTTTTGAAAGAATAAATTAATATACCTATTACTGTCTTACAACTAGGTAATATCTATACATACTAGCGGCTACTTAGCGGAAGTGGAAGTCAAAAACCAAACAAAACCATCATGGCAGTAACATGTCATGGTATGGACTAGATCTGTTGTTTTGCTCAGGTTGCATGATGTCGTACGCTGTCGTGGGCGACGTGGGCGCGGTGCCGCACAACAAGGAGTTGGTGACCTGCAGGTGAACTCGCGACCATGTGACAATGAGATGTGACAATGTGCTTATTGCTATTGATGTTTATTAAAATATTTATTTATTGTTTCAGACTGAGTTTAAATTTTAGATTTAAAATCGTGTGACTTGCGTCGAAAGCCCAAAGACTACCTTTCATATTTTAGTTTAGAAGCTTTAATTTGACTTGCCGCGTTAGTAGGTATCTAAATTTATGGGCTAAAAATAGAAGCTAAATTAGAACCACTTCCTGACGTTCGATTGAACTCATATTTTGTATACTTAGTAGGTATACCTACTTACTTGCGTATCTTCAGTGACAATGGAATAATTTGGTACCATGGAGCTGGTCTGATGATGAAGTCGGATGGTGACCTTAGGATCTCCTCAATAGTAAAGACTAGCCGTGTTTGAGTTTATTTTAATCAGCTCACGATTTTGCTATCAGTGCTGTTAATGCTGCTGCATGTAATTGTGCTGTCCTCTTCGTTATCATCAGTGGTCAGATGTACACTGCTTGCTTACACAAGCTTGTTTTGAAAACTAAAACTTATTTGATTAAAACAACCAAATAATATTAGCATTGGTTATTACTTAATACATATTAAGGTCTCTCATGAAAAGTCATTGCACTGCACCCCCACTACGGCGTTATTGACAGATTTTTCATATAATAAGATGATCTGATTACCCTGCAGTTCAATTAAGTGGATTTAGTGGATACACATTAAAGTTTTTTTATGTAAAAAAAGCAGGACAAAGAGTCTCGGATAAAATGCTCTTAGGGTATTTGTTAGTAGTGCTGTTGAGCCTGGCAATATGGCTCAGGGTGAAGTGGGGTAAAGTGCGCAGCTACTGGGCGGAGCGCGGGGTGCCGCACGATGCCCCGCACCCTCTCCTCGGCAGTCTCACCTTCCTGCAGAAAGAAAATCCGGTAAATGTTTTTTGAAGATTTATGTTTTCTTATAATTTGTTTTAATTTAATTATGGCTTCCTCTAGCGTACTTCATTTATCAGGAACCATAATATTCTACTTAGTTATGTGTTGATTTAATGTTTGAGTAAACTTTGCAAAATAGTTAAATAGGTAATAAAATATGTTTTTTCTTACAAAAACAATAGGTATTTAAAAAAAACCTAATAATTAGGTAGGGGCTTACTAGGTACATAATATTAATATAAAATAAGCATGTTACTTAAATAAATAAAATGCTCTGTACATAATAAATATTGATTAGTAAATCATGAGTAAATAATGTAGGTAACTTACCATAAATATTAATTAAAAATAATAAAGATAAAATTAGTAAAGCAAATAAAACACTTATCACAATTTTCTGCTAACTTAATTGCAAGTACCAAGGTAATTACTTATTTGTTTTTTTTTTCAATTCCGAGAAAACAAAAATAATTAGAGTGCTATGCGAGACGCAGCCGCGCGCACGTACTCTCCTTGATAAAGGCCGCCGATTGCGGTTGAAACCATAGTCGGAATAATCGAATAAATAGTACGTGAATTCCCGTTTCATAAAATCATGTGCGACAACTGCGTCAGTTTCCATAATAAAACAAATAATTAGATACTTACCCAAAATAATAAAACGTTAGGCATCGATATTTTAGACTAGAACAATAATCTCGCAAGGCATTTCAGAAACTTTTGACTTAAAATCTATGCTAGCCACTCGGCCTTTATGAACGGCTTGCTTTCAACGACCACCACTAAAACAGCCACTAGTGGTCGTTGTTAGGACAAAGTTTTAATGTTTGTTGTTTTGTGTGTTTGACCGCCTCGGTGGCTCAGTTGGTAGTGAACCTGCCTTCTGAGCTTGGGGGCACGCACCAATTTGTTCATTGTGTGAACATAATATATGTGCGTATTGTGTGTCATCTGCTACATGACTGGAGCCCGGTGTCAGCGACAGGCTCGCCCCCTGTCGCATTTGGGACTAAACATCTTCTGGCGAAATGTGGGTGTTGTACTACACCTCTGCCAGCCCCCTTGGGGGAAAGGCGTGAATTTAGTTTCCTTTGTTAATCTGCATAATCAGTGTATTTTTTGCCACAAATAAACGATTTTCTATTAATATTGTATCAATTAGAGGGGTATACAATTAACGTTTTTTGTAAATCCAGTCATATGTACTTATAAAAAGTAGACGCGATTCGGTACGGTTAATGTACTGTTGGTAATGTACGGGTAATGGTTAATGGACTGCCTCGGTGGCTCAGTTGGTAGTGAACCTGCCTTCTGAGCTTGGGGGCGTGGGTTCAATTCCCACCTAGAGCAAACATTTATGTGATGAACATTTGTGTTTGTTCTATGTCTGGATGTTAAAATGTTTTTAAGTATGTATTTAAAAATATCTAAGTATGTATATCAGTCTCTGGCAGCCATAGTACAAGCTTTGCTTAGTTTGGGGTCAGGCGACCGTGTGTGGAAGTGTCCCGAATTTATTTATTTATTTAAAACCCCAACTGCCGTCAGTGGGGGTCGTTGGGTCATAAAAAATAATCATTATTTTTAATGTTTTGTCATTATAGTGCAATTAGGATGCTATGTTTTCTATCGGTTTGACTAAAGTTTAACCAGTTTGGTGGTGGTCGTTGGCACAAAAAATAATTTTATGTCCCAACGAGTCCCACTGGTGACATTTCGGACAAAAATATAAATATTGTTCTATTGACCACCGCTGGTGGCCGTTTTGGTGGTGGTCGTTGAAAGTAAGCCCCACTCAGCCTATATGAACTTACTACCATCGACTCGACCCCATTCCATTTTTTTCATTACCCATCGACTAAGTATAATGAATACGGTTCTCGCTCATGCAGGCTCAAAAGCTCGCACCCCGAATGCGGGCCTTATTGACAAATTTAAAGTCTTTACTTTTAGCAAAAATAACAACACTAACCTCATCTGTCTAGGTGTACTGGATGCGTCGGATGTACAAGAAGTTCAAAACTCCGTACGTGGGCATCTGGCTGTTCTGGCGGCCGGCGCTGGTCATCAACTGCCCGGAGCTGGCCAGGAGGATCCTCGTGAAGGACGCCCACAACTTCAGGAACAGGTTCCTGAGCTCCGGGAGAAGTGATCCCATCGGGGCACTCAACCTTTTTACTGTTAATGTAAGTACAGTAAGGCTCGGCTCAGACAGATCGAAAATATCATCGCGTATGCTTGAGCCTTCTCTAGACGAGACGCCGACTTCTTTGTTGATGTTATACGATTTTGTATTTTAAACCTTCGACGCAAAATGACGATGTGTTATAAGTTTGACGTGTTTGTGTGTGTGTCTGTAGCTGTCTGTATCTGTGTGTGTGTCAATGACGTCAAGGAGCTCGCGAGGATTTTTCCGATTCTGTCTGAGCCGAGCTTAAACTTTACGCACATAATGTTAGACTTATCATAATTATAAACAACAAATATTAATTGTGTACAAAATCCAATTCGGATGATGGCAAGTCTTATTTTCTAGGACCCCCTATGGAGCAGCGTGAGACGGCGCCTCACCCCGATGTTCACGGGCGCCAGGCTGCGCAGCTACGAGGGTCTGGTAGAGGAGAAGGTCGCTGATCTGGTCGAGCGTTACAACATTGAGATAACCAAGAACCCTGAAGATATAAATGTCAGGGTAAGAATCTTCAGTGATTTAGATTTTAAATAAGGGTTAAACCCAATCTTGAAAAACCTCCCCTTACATTTAACTACACTTACAATACGATATCATAAGATTAAAACCGTTTAACTTATTTTCTTTAATTATCCAGGTCATAAATACAGACTACACGACGGACCTAATAAGTGAGGCCTTCTTGGGCGTCCGGTCCCAGGCCGCGAGGACCGGAGACAGCGTCATCAGGAAGGTGACGAGAGACTTCATGAAGTTCAGCGTCTACCGCGGCCTCTGCTGGTCGGCCATTTTCTTCTGCCCATCGCTCGTGGACGTATTCAGGTACATAATTCAAAGTCAAAAGCAACAGAAGCGTGTGTCGTCGGAAAACGGCGAATGAGCGCAATATTAGCTAAACAGCGCTGGTTCGATACAAGCACAACCGGCACCATGCTGAGTTGCGGCCGATTGGTAGCAAAAAGCCCATTTTTCTCCTCTTTATTTAGTTTCAATCCAGGAAGCGGGAAAACCAGCCGACGGCACGCACCAATTTGTTTATTGTGTGAACATAATATATGTGCGTATTGCATGTCATCTGCTACAGACTGGAGCCCGGTGTATGGCGACAGGCTCGCCCCCTGTCACATTTGGGACTAAACATCTTCTGGCGAAAAGTGGGTGTTGTATTACACCTCTGCCAGCCACCTTGGGGGAGAGGCGTGACGATATAATTATATATATATATATATATATATGTTAATTTAGTTTTCTTTGTTAATCTGCATAATCTGTGTATTTTTTGCCACAAATGAGAGAGATAAAACAAAGCGCAATAATACAAATACAAATTCTTGACACGTGAGATTTTTCTTGGTCACTCTCACTCCTATGACTTTTCAAACAGAGACAATGACCAAAAAATATCTCGACTAAGTAGTAAGAATGTGGGGTGCGAGCACGGACATTTAAACCAACGTAATACAAAAACCTTCCTCGTGATATAATACTGTATTAGTTATCAAATTTCATCAAGATCCATTTAGCCGGGAAAAGCCTATAAACAGACAAACAAAGAGAGCTATTTTCGAAGTGTGGATTCTCCGTCCATGCTTAATCGTAATGTTTTTATTCTTTGGATATAGTTTTCTGGAAGGTTGTCTGGAAGAGATCGCTCGTAAACGTTCGCAAACTTCGCGCCGCTATTTTTTTAAATTATTATATTTTCTTTCTTAAGAACCTTCTCCTGACAATAATAGAAACAACAAAAAAAGAATTAGCGAAAATGGTCCATCCGTTCACGCGTGATGCGATGACCAAGGGAAATAGATATAATTTTTTTATTTAAAAAGATTTGGTGTCAATAAAAAGTTTTTGTACTGTATTGTATTTTTTGTTGTAGACAAAAATGTTTGTTGTAGACAGAAATCTTTAGAGGAGGCATTCGTCGACAGACAAGCTGTTCCACACAAACATCCAGTTGCCGATTATTCAAATAAAAGTTAGAATTAGATTTAATCAAATTTAGTTTCAGTTATTAGGCACTCATTAATTGTAAGAATACTAAGAATGAAACAGCAATAAAGGCTATTTTATTTATTTATTTGATGTATGTTTGCAGGTTCTCGTTCTTCCCGAAGCGCAGTACTTCGTTCCTCCGCCAGCTGTTCCGCGACGAGGAGTCGCGGCGCGGCGGCCGGCTCGCGGTGCCGCGCGGGCCGCGGGACTTGCTGGACGTGCTGCGGAAGATGAGACAAGATGCCACTGCCGAGAATCAAGGTCAGTGGGTCTTAGAGTCTTAGACAAAGTAGGTTCATAAGATATTTTAAACCCCAAACGTAAAACAGACAAGTGGAACAGGTGAGTATAACGTGTGTATCTGTGTGAAAATCTGCGGCATTTACTGGCTGATAAACCAGCTATTTAGCGCTAAAAATTGACATTTTAGTCGAACGCTGGCAGAAGGGCTGAAACTTAGCATGTCAAAGTCAAAATGTTTTATTCAATTTGGTTATCAAAGATACACTTATGAACGTCAAAGTTTTTTTTTTTTAAATAATCTCGACCCCCTTGCTCGGATAAAGAGCCTCTACTCAGAAGAACAGGCAAGCAACTGAGGGGCATAATTTTTTCAAAGAATAATTAAATTACAGTCTCACAAATTTTGGCTTACAACTAGGTAATAAGTAAATATACATACTAGTGGCTACTTGGCGGAAGTGCAAGGTTCCAGACATCTTTGTCTTCTAAATAATTCGTAACCTTATAATACCCCCTTTTCATTAATGTACTTTTTACATGTGATTTGAATTTTCCTTCAGTGCGCCCTGTTATATTTTTCGGGATTTTATTGTAAAAACGAACTATAGTTGCCTAAAAATGACTTATTTGACTTAGTCTAAATCTCGGTACAGCTATCCTATCCATATTTCGAGTGTTATTATTGTGATAGTCACAGTTCAACTTAAATTATGAAGATTTTTGCGGACGTACATAATATTTTCAAAGATGAAGGGACAGTTAATATATTTATTTCTTTAAATAAATCTCTCAATGATTCGCGGGGACCCATCCCGTAGATAGCGCGGACCGCTTGCTTTTGCAAAATAAAAACGGCCTCTACTTCAGCAGCTGATCCCCACAGCAAAATGCCATATGACATTATCCTATGGAAGTAAGCAAAGTAAACCATCCGAGCTGTAGCTATACCCGTCATTTGTCTAATCTTACGAACCGCATAAGCAGCAGAACTAAGTCTCCCAGACAGAGCACTACTATGTGGACCCATCAGTAGTTTGGAATCAATGCTTATACCCAGGAACACCGTCGCCTTGTCTATGTTAAGTTTATCCCCCTAAAGCATTACGTTTGGCTCGAAATATGTAACATTAGGCATGGAAAACCTTAAACACTTGTTTTTTTTTCATTAAGTACCAATTTGTGGGCAGCGAACCATCTCGAAATATTAGTCAGTCCATTGTTCAGATGCATAAGCTCACTATCTTTCCTATCTGTTCTAAAACTAGGAGATGTATCATCAGCAAATAGAACTATGTCTGTAAGGTCCTTAGCCATATATGGCAAATCATTTATTTACGATAAAAAAATAAGAACGGGCCTAAGATAGAACCTTGTGGTACTCCCATTGTAACTAAAGATCCGAAAGATTAATTCTAACTTTTTGTTGTGTATCAGTTAAATATGACTCGACAAGATCTAGAGCGATTCCACGAATTCCGTAGTGGTATAATTTACGAATCAAGGTACGGTGTTCTACACAGTCAAAGGCTTTAGAAAGATCACAAAAGACATCGATGGCATCCTGTGAACTCTCCCAAGCTTCCATCACATGCGTAACTAATCGGACTCCAGCATCTGTTGTTGATCTGCTTTTCGTGAAACCGAACTGATTTTCGTTTAATATAGTGTGCATGTTAAAGTGAGACAAAAGTTGATTAAGTATGATCTTTTAAATATTTTGCTCAAAGCTGGAAGCTGGTAGACCCAAAGGGTAAAACAGGAACCTATGTCCGTCCGTCTGTCACCAGGTTGTATCTCATGAACCGTGAAAGTTAGATGCTTAGACATTGGGTCGTATTTCTTAGTAGGTACCTGCTTATTCCCGCTTTGTGTCCAGACATGAGTGAAGACGTGCTGGTGGCGCAGCTGGCCGGTCTGCTGCAGGCGGGGTTCGAGACGTCTGGGGGCGCGCTCACGTGGGCGCTCCAGGAACTGGCTCACTCTCCACATGTACAGGTAAGTGCGAGACGTCGGGGGGTGCGCTCACGTGGGCGCTCCAGGAACTGGCTCACTCTCCACATGTACAGGTAAGTGCGAGACGTCGGGGGGCGCACTCACGTGGGCGCTCCAGGCCTCGCACGGGCTATTTCGAGCAATGCCGTGTACTATATGTCAATAATAATAAAGGTACTATATGTCAATAATAATATATATCAATTTTGAATCACAATAAAAAAAAACATTGGTTTAGGTACTTATTGTTTTTTAACTCTAATATTGAAAAAAAACTACGTACGTTTTTATTCACACCCCCATAAGAAATACGAGTTTTCCTGACCAGCATACGATTGCTCGCAAAAACATCTGGCAGCACTGTATCGTGTGAGAACGTGACAAGGCTATGTGTAAATATACGTCTGTCTCGATAAAAAGAGTCGACAAAATTTTGTCACGCGGCGTGCATGCGAGAGTGTAATAATGGAAGAACAAGCTATTAGAGTTGGCAGCACTGCACCTGTTATGTATACTGCGCGACAAAATTGGCTACAAAACAAAAAAAAAAAAGTTTAAAAAGTCTTGTTTGACTCTATTTTTCAGCCCGTGCTGGTCTAGATTACTTATTTTGTATGTATATTGTAATTTGTATTTCATTTGAAAATAGCTAAAATACTGTATTTTGATTTTTTTATTTCATATACTTTACCTAAAAATATTTTGTATTTCGTATTTCAATTACTTGCGATACAGTATTTTTTAATTTGTATTTCAATTAAAGCAGGGGTCGGCAACATTCTGGCAGGCTAGGGCCGCATTATGCCAAAATAACCAAGAGACGGGCCACACTTGTTCAAAAAATTTACAGTAGTGTCTATCTAAACATAATATTTTACCATAGGTAGGTATCTATTTATTTATGTAGGTATAATCTGATCTCGAAAAATCAATGTTTATCTGTCTCTGGCGGCTATAGTGAAAGCCTTGCTTAGTTTGGGCCCAGACTACGTGTGAGAAAAATGTCCCGATTTTTTTATTTATTTACAAAACCCTCGCGGGCTGCAAGGAGGAGGGCCGAGGGCCGCATGTGTGCCGCGGGCCGCGGGTTGCCGACCGCTGAATTAAAGCAAAGCATGTCCAGCCCTGACCACAGATGTCTAGCAACAGCCCTGCCGAGCGCAAACCTATTAATAAATCAAAACAAAATTAATTTAATAACGGAACCCCATATATACTTATAATGGTTTTAATTAAAGACCTACCTCTGTCTACCACGAGTTAATATTGATTTACCATGAACTATTATTGAAGTATTCCACGTTTCGACCGTGTTGCCATGACCGTAGTCAAAAACCGACTGATAAACATAATACACACACACACATACAGAACACGTGCACATGCAACTTACACATACACGTCACATGACATTTTATAAATAAGTGGAAGCTGCTAAAATATTATTTTATGTTTAACGCGTCATTTAATTAAAATGACAATGACAAACCAAGGCGAAATAAGCATTTCTGATAACATAATCTGTTTGGAAAATAAAGCAATGCGCAGTCATACCGATATCACACTGATATAAATAATGCGTATGTGTGTGTGTAAGTTTGTTTACTACACCAGGTACACTTCTGAAATGCCTGAATTGATTTGGATAAATGATGGACAGTCTGGATTAACAAAAAGACTAACTTAAATCTGACTACTCCAGAAATAAAAACTAAAAAAAAACGGAAAAGGAAGTAAGTACATTTATTATTTATTTATTTATCATTTACTCATTTATTATTTAACAGTCTCATTACGTCTATTCTTACAGGATTAAGCTAATACAAATAGCGTAGTCAAAATTACATAAAATTACGGGCTCCAGTTCTGTAGAAACTAGCAGATGACATTGAAAACGCAAATAATTATAGGCCGGTGTATGGCGACAGGCTCGCCCCTGTTACATTTGGGACTAAATACTGTACCTCAGAGGTGTACAACATTATGTGCCAAAACAAAAACTTTACAGGATAATCAAAATAGTGCGGAGTGAAATTTGGAATGAAATTTTTAGGTAGTTAATTCAAAGCTATTGGAATAAACTTTACTGCATATTTCATGATTAATAGAGTGAATTATTATGAATTACACACGAGCACTATAAATACATTTATTATTTGATTTGATGGACTTGAGACCTTTTACTTCTAAAAAATATTTTTTGCCTCAATGATATAGAACAGTATGAGCCAAACGTACACGTTTTTAGAAGGAGTAAAAATGTAGATTGAAAAAAAAATCAATGCAATAAGAGGGGGTTCTAGCATAAACAGGTGTCGTTATTAAAATTTACATACATACATCATTAAGAAAAAAATTAAGAATTTGAAAAATATTTTATTTTCAGTCACTGGTAAAACAATACTTAATTCAGTCGGAGTCCTCGGGCAAATCCGGAACATCAGCACATGGAAGATTCTTGTAGTAATGTCATGAGGGGTTCCGCAGGCCTCGGTCTTGGGGCCAGTCCTGTGGAATCTCGGCTATGACTGGGTACTCCGAGGTGGCAACTTGAGCGGGGTCGAAGTGGTATGCTATGCGGATGACACCCTGGTTTTGGCTTATGGCTAGAACTGTAGGGAGTCATCGATACTAGCAACCGCCGGCACGGCTCAGGTGAGTGAGTCGTATTCGGCGTCTGGGGCTAAAGGTGGCCCTTAACAAGTCCGAGGCCGTATGCTTTCATGGGCCTCGGAAAGCGCCCCTTGCTGCCCCTTGCCCAATCGGCGTCGGGTCGACGATGAAGTACCTAGGACTCATCTTTGACAGCCGATGGAACTTCCAGGAGCACTTTAAACAACTTTTTCTTGGCTCACGAGAGCTGCATCGGCGCTAGGAAGTTTACTTCCAAACATGGGAGGGCCAAACGTCGCTTGTCGCCGCCTCTACGATCGATGGCACTGTATGGGGCCCCAATATGGGCGGACGCCTACGCCGGTATGTCACCAGTGTGATGGCGCCGAAGACACGGCGCAACACACGCTGGAGGCATGGGTGATGTGGGACAGCCAGCGCTTCTAATTAGTGGCGGAAATTGGAGCCGACGTATCACTGGCAGCCGTAGTTTTGGCTTTGACCAACAGTGAGTCGGACTGGAATGCCGTTCGGGACTTCTGCGAAGACGTCGTAGAACGCAAGGAAGTGGCGGAGCGCATTAGGGAGACTGACGCGTCAAGCCACCCTATGCGCAAAAGAAGAGGCGGACGCAGGCGATTGGCGCATGAGCGCCGAATGCCTCCGTAATGGGGAACTCTGGGTGGCAGGCTCGGGGGGGCCCGTCGCCTGATTAGAGAATTGCCCCGAGGTGCACGATGTGTGTGAGGTGTTTCCACACATTGTTATGAAGGGCGAATGGAGCAAAAGCTCCCCGAGAAGGGGTCTTCGGAGACCAGCGCTGCTGGGGCTGCGGAAGAATTCGGGAGCGCACCCGCGGCCCTGACTAATGGCGCAAAGGAGGAACACCCCCAGGGTATTTAGTGGGTATGCCGCCACTAGGGCGGAGACTCCCACATCACCACACTGCTCCCCCCGGGGCAGGGTGGTACCTATAAAAGGTTTTCCCTGGGACACAAAATAAGAAAAGGTTAGGTTAGGTTAGGCTAGGTGTTCTGTAGCACTCCCCCGAGGGTTCCCGCCTTATCGTGGCAGGGGGGCTCAGTAGCCGTGGCATCGGCAACCACGGTGAAGCCAAGAGGAATCCGAGGTGGGGCCGCTTCTTGGGGCTTTTAGCTCCAAAGCCCACATGGAAGCGGCCTAAGTAGGGTGTGGGTCTGTATGGGCAGACCCACAACTGAGGCGGGGTGCAGTGTCGCATGTGCAACACTGCAACCGAAGGCTGGGGGCCGCGGCGGGAGAGGACTGTTGGTGTGTCGTTGCCACTTTCCCTACCTTCCGCGGCCCAAACGGGGTCGCTACCGTTTGATGGCGGACGCGGTGGGGCCGCAGTGGAAGAGGCGTGTTGGTGTATCGTTGCCGCTCTCCCTATCCTCTGTGGCCGAAGTGGCAGGCGGCGGGGCCACTCATATGACCCGTCGCATGGGGACCATGGGCGCCTAGACACGGGTGCCGTCTGGCGCCCACGGGCAAATTGGTCCCCGAGGAGGTGGATGATGACGATGTGTCTGGTGTTCGATACATCGTCATCGAGGGGAAGAGTGCGTAAGCTCGAGGAGGTGCCCGAAAGGGCTAGCGCTGTCGGGGCCGCGGAAGAGTGCGATAGTCCCCTTAGCCCCGACATTATGCGCCGAGGTGGAACACCCTTGGGTTTTTAGTGGGTAGGCCGTCAGTGGCGGGATTCCCACATAACCACTCTGTGCCCGCACCCGGGCTGTTGGTGGTATCCATAAAGGATTTTCCCAAGGTAAAAAAAAAAAAAAAAAAAATACGGCACGAACTTACTTGCTTGTTTTTGCCAAATTTTTAAATTTCATCAAAGTTCCAACTATATTTTTGTCATTGAATAAAGTACCTTAATGCACAGTTATAAAGATCAATGCCAAAAGAAATGGACAGGAGATACTATTATTTACCTCTCAGTTAGTTTTCTCTATGATATTTCGTTAAAAAGTCAATTTAATAGTACTTACCATGTTCAACAGTAGTGTCATATTGTTCTCCGGCATTTACTAAATCACACAGTATTTTCCGAGAAAACATGAGATTTTTACAAATTTAGGCAATATTTTAAAACCAAACGCACAGTAGCAGCGACGCCGCAGGCACTGACTGTCACTCACGTCACTCGCGTCGCATTTCGTTCAGAGGTAAAGAACATTAAGTCCATCAGTCCATCCAATGAACAACATTAAGTTCGCGCTGTGTTTAGAGGTAAACAATCTTAACATCATTTGAGGTCCTGTACCTTGTAATGATATGAGGATTTAATGTTATATACTATTGGGTATTTGTTTTCACAGGCGCTGTAGGACTTAATGCTTTATACCACTGTATAGAGCCGATTCTTGCGACTCTAAAAGTGCATTAAAAGTAATTTCAAAGAAATTGGAGTTACTATTGTATACCTCTAAGGTACAGTGTTGTATTACACCTTTGCCAGCCTTTTCGGGGGAAAGGCGTGACGACATAAATATATTCACACATAACTAAATTGGCGTGTGCCTTCAGCTGGGTTCGAAACCGGCTTCCTCTGGCTTGAGCGAGCCTTCTCCAACTAGGGTATCATCGACCTCAAATATCACGAACACTAACTGAATTTACAACACTAGGTAATTATCAGTGTTTCTACATGCAGAAACCGCGGGGCACTGCTAGTAAAGATAAATACAATGATCGTACAGAATTATACCTACTTAGCCTAGTAATGTTTACCTAATCTATTCGCATTCTGCACGGTGATATGTAAAACTTAATTCTGTTTACCTATTGTCAATGTTGCTACCTACACATTGGATGGGGAACCTGGGGCATGAAGGGATATCAAAGAAAAATACAGTGCACTGTAATTTTAATAATCGTGAATGATTGTCTTAATTTATTTTCAATTTGACTGCGCAGAATGTTTGTTGAGTGTGTGTAAATATTTACGTTTGGAATTTAAGCCTAGCTCTGCGACCTGAATGACTTGACAGATTTTAAATTGCCATGTATTAGATTGGCCTTTATCTTCGAATTCTATCATTGACATTATGCGTTCGGTTTTTTTATGGTTGCTTTTTCTTTTCTTAGTTAATTATAATTCGACAGTCTTTCTTTAGTTTCTTTTTTAGTTTCTTTAGATACCTAATCTTGCCCAACATAAATCAAGACCCATATACACCCTTACATACGAAAACAAGGGTCTAACATCTATCAGTTTGTTATCATATTCTTTGCGAGTTCCGTAATAAAATCGCAATTCTTCCGATTGCCACGCTTTGTCGACTTTTGTCCACTTTTGTCTTCGATTTGTAACGCTCGTTTTGTTTCACAAACTAAAATTATGACATACGTTAACTCAAAGCTAGTAAGTAAATACTTATTTATTTACTTGGTGATTTTAAAGACTGGAGCCGGTGTATGGCGACAGGCTCGCCCCTGGTTACATTTGGGACTGAATAACGTTCGCCGAAGTGTGGGTGTTGTAAACATTTCTGCCAGCCCCCTCGGGGGAAAGGCGTGACGATTGTTTTTTGTTATTTTAAAAAAACTACTGAGAACAAATAAATAAATAACCCGCCGTTGTTTTTCAAACTTGTAGGTATTCAAATTGGCTGCAGAACCTTACCTTACATTTTATGATTCACGAGAAATTCAATTTACAGGAAAAGTTGTACCAGGAACTAGAGGAAGCAAGAAGAAATTTAGGCAAGGAGCTTGACGCGGGAGCTCTCGCGAAAATATCCTATCTTGACGCCGTTATCAAAGGTAGGTGCGTGATGGATGATCATTACTTACTGTTAAAGTCGTTAGGTACCTAGAACTAGAAACACACACAACCAAAAGTCATCATCAACAATAACTACGAACTGTTTACAATTCTCATAGCTAACAATTTCAATCAACGTTTTCTTAAAGCCTGATGAAACAATACTTCTTCTTTTTCCTACCCTTAAAAGAAGAAGTTATTTTCCTTCTTCTTCTCCATCAGATGGAGTCGGTACATACGGTCTGATAAACCAATTCATAAAATACCATAACATATCGTCACGCCTTTCCTTCGAGGGGGCTGGCAGAGGTGTATGTATTACACCCACACTTCGCCAGACGATATTCAGTCCCAACATGTGACAGGAGGCGAGCCTGTCACCATACACAGGGCTCCAGTTAAGTAGCAGATGGCATTACAAGATGTCGCACATATGTTCACACAATGAATAAATTGGTGCGTGCTGTATGTGCTGGCTGGGTTTGGCTCTCTCTGGCTTAAGAGGCGGACCTTCTTCTACTAAGCTAGCATCTCCTTGTACCAATTCATTTTTATAAAAAAGCAAGCATAAGAGCCGGAACCCTCGGAAACTCGGTGGCTGATACCCATTAAACCTACCTAATTCAGTTGATAAAATAACTACCAGGGGGGCTATTCCTGCGCGTGAGATGAGATGAGATTTTATCTTGGTCACTCTCACACCTACGACGTTTCAAACGAGAGCAACAAGGACGATAAAAGGTGAGATGAAAATCTCAAATCTCCGAATAGGGCCCCAGGCGGTGCTTACCTTGACTAGAGAACTACCATTGCTATTGAACGGGATATAGTTTCCAGCTTTTTGGATACTACCGCTACCACGGATACTGACTTAGGCTCTGATTTCTATGTTATTTTATTTTTTGAAAGCGATGGCAGCCTAGTTGGGAGAAGGCCCGCCTCTCAAGCCAGAGGGAGCAGGTTCGAACCCAGACGACGGCATGCACCAATTTGTTCATTGTGTGAGCATCTGCTACATGACTGGAGCCCGGTGTATGGCGACAGGCTTGCCGCCTGTCACATTTGGGACTGAATATCGTCCGGCGAAGTGTGGGTGTTGTATTACACCTCTGCCAGCCCCTCGGGGGGGGGAAGGCGTGACGATATGTTATGTTATGTTAATTTTTTGAAATAAACAAGAATTATGATTGTCTCAACTTAATTTTCGATGAGATTGATTTCTTGAAAAATAGCCACTCTCTCGCTTGCTCGATATCTCGCCTGATCAATTCAATGCATATTTAGTAGATATGCTATGCTGTATTTTGGAGTAGGTACATATAAACTTATAACCGAAAATATAAACTTTTAACCAAATTTCTATCTCTCAATCTCTGTTTCAATTTTCAGAAACCCTGCGAAAATATCCTACGATGGGTTGGTTTGATCGCGTCGCCGCCAATGACTACAAGCTGGACGAGAACCTGACCGTGCCAGCCGGCACCCCGCTCTACGTCAACGCGGCGGGCATGTCGATGGATCCGGAATACTTCCCGGATCCGGAAGAATTCGATCCGGAGAGATTCATGCCGGAGAACGAGAAGAATATCAAACCGTTCACGTTTATGCCGTTTGGGGAAGGACCGAGGAACTGTATTGGTGAGTAATAATATATAAATCTAAATTGTAAACTAGCTGCGCCATGTAGTTTTCCCCGTGAATTTAAAGTAGTCTGTGAGTTTATTTCATACTATAATCTATCTGTGTGTTATTTTATTGGTGTACTTTTGTCTTGTAAATCGTCGATAATTTATTTACTATCCCGGTCTGCATTTTATTTGATGAATCTCGCAAATCACTGAAATTAACAAAATTTGTAATGAAATTAACATTAAACTGCATATAAATACACGGCTTTTTTCAAAATTGACTTGTAAAAAAAACAGCACAGTTTTTAAAAAGAACCTCTAAACGTAGTCCTTGCCACACTTTTATAACGCACTATGTATATTTATGTACACGAAATTATACCATAAAGGTATAATTTCAAAAGTATAATAATAATAGTTGTAATAATGTATATATATAAATACCGGGTGTAAGGAGACCGTTCTCGAAGCCGAAACGCCGTTATTATACTATCTATACACAACCCGAAACCACTAACTATTAGCCATATAACTGTTATTTTAAACTTTTAGAAATTTGCAAACCAGCAATGTAACGCGTTTATATCGCGGGGGTCAATGGTCGGCGCCAGTACCTACGGAAAGTGCGACGACGCGCCGCCGCGGGCCGCGCGCGCGCCGAGACAGCGGAGGGCGCGGGCGGCGCGGCACCTAGCTCGCGACCGCGCGCAGCTGTGTGCGGGCGTTCACCTCTAGCCTCAGCTGTTGGGCATTTAGTATTAGACTGCCGTTAGGGTAAATTTTTTTTTTTTTTGGTAATTGGTGTTTAAACTAGCTTTTTAAAGCTTGTATAACTTGTGTCGATGTTAAAATATCAGATTTTAAGTTTAAAAAAAAAGTCTTTTTTTCGCGTTTTTTTTAGTCGCTTTGTATTAGTAATCCCCACCACTATTCCCAGTTTTCGTTTTCGAGAACGGTCTCCTTACACCCGGTATATAGTTTGTAATAATACAAAAGTATAATAATAAAAGTCGTGTACAACAAAATGTCGAGGTAAGAAATGACCGAGCGAGTAGCGTAGTTTTTTTGCGTCAATACGTGCGTGTTGTGTTTTGGATGGCTTTTGGCTTCACCTAAATCTCACGCCGGGCGCAATCTCATTCTCTAGGTTGATCCGAGTGGCAACCCGTTGAGCGTAGGTCCCGTTCCGCAGGCGCGCGGTTCGCGTACCTGTCGGTGCGCGGCGCACTCGCGGCGCTGGCGCGCGGGTGCTCGCTGGGCGCGGCGGCGCGCGCCGAGCCCGAGCGCCGCGGTCTCTTCTACATGCCGGCCGGCCGCCTCGCGCTCCGCTTCACGCCCAGGAACTGACCACAGTATGGCCACACCAGCCATCGCCCTTCTTCTACAATGGCACCGGGCGCACAGATCAGAGGCACCCTCTCGTGGTGAAACTTCCGTCTACGCGCACTAAGCCTTTCAAACCACTTTTCTTGAGAGAGGTGTGGAACTCAAAGTCAAAGTCAGAATGTTTTTATTCAATTTAATATCAAAGATACACTTGTGAACGTCAAAGTTCACTCGTTTTATCTTTGTCTATTTTTCCACCCAAATACAATTCAGGGATGTTCAAGAAAAAAGTGATAGGTGGGTATCTCGAAGGCAAACTTGTAAACAAAATATTTGGCAGCTAATGCTGGAATTTGAATTTGAATCGGTTTATTAATTTGTACCATTTTTTATTATATCTACCAACTTTTAACTTTTACCACGGTTAAAAAGTTTCCAGTGTCCTATTCCACACTTTAATCTATCTCAGCGGTCGGCAACCTTTTGGCGGGCAAGGGCAGCTCAGTGCCAAAATAAACAAGTGACGGACCGCACTTGTTCAAAATTTTTACTAAAGGTTTCTATAAATACATATATATTGCCATAAGTAGCTATTTATTTATGTAGGTATTCTCTGATCTCTCAAAATCAATGTTTATCTGTCTCTGGCAGCTATAGTAAAAGCCTTGCTTAATTTGGGATCAGACGACCGTGTGAGCAAAATGTCCCAATTTTTTTTTTTCATTTTATTATTGCGGGCCGCAAGGAACGGGACCGAGGCCCGCATGAGGCCCGCGGGCCGCGGGTTGTCTACCGCTGATCTATCTCTGTGCCAAATTTCATCCAAATCCGTTCAGCCGTTGTGACATGATTGAATAACAAACCTTCATCGAAATTTTCGTATTTTTTATATTAATGTAATTAATTATTAGCTCCAAAGTAGTACACGTAGTACTAAAATTATACAGTCCTAGAGAATTACAATGTGGAATGGTTCAGTGAAATCGAGCACAATATTTCAGAGTAATGAACGCAACGCAGAGCTGCAGTTTTAAAACAGTATCTCACCTACCAATAATGTCCATGGGTTTGAATTTTGATAGTTACGTCAACTTTTACCTACATTTCTATAAAGCGCCCCTGGCGGAAACATTAAGGACCTAACTCTACCATGAGTTGCTATCGAAAACTTACTCACTCGATAGAGTATAAACAAGCATCGAATAGTTTTTGGTGAAACTCTTATCATGAGCTACGTGAGCGTAAAAAACAGTTTACGTAAACAATACAAAAATTAAGGGTACAAATTTCAAACCCTGGGCAGCGCTAAACGGAAAACGTAACGATTACCATCAGCTGAAACGACTGATCTTTGATTCGTGTTTGTCCGTTCAAATGAGAATGAATCTGTATAGTGTATAATTTATTGAGTATGTGAACAATAATCAAAAGTAAAAGTAAAAAAGCCTTTATTTCAAATTACTTATTGCCGTAATAATAAAAATATTAAAAAAAATAACGTATGTATAAAAATTGCCTGTTGCCATCAGACAGGCTGAATCATCGCCTATTTTGAAAAATCTTATTTTTAAACATTATCTCTCTCTTTGTTAATTGGTACGTACATTATTTATATATATTTACAAATTATATATTAATTTATGTATTATACGAGTATGTACCTAAAGGTACCTGTAGATATGTTTTATTATATTTTATTTGTTTAACATTGTATTTATGTATGCCACCGACCGTTTGTCATATTTCGTTCTGTCCTGTCCATCCAAAGGTTGCCTGGAAAAAAATCGCTTTAGGCGATAAGGCCGCCCTTGTACTGCCGAATGATATTTTATTGTTTAATATTTTCTCTAAGTTTGTTTTATTTTGTATTTTTGGTGTGCAATAAAGATGTATTGTATTGTATTGTATAGTTTCTTCAAAGTGTTCTACAATTATACAGTTTTTGAAACGGGTTTGAAATATATGTGATAAATAGAATGCTGTCGAAATTAGAATTTCGATATTAGGTAGATAATGATGATTATCCATAATATTATTTTTAAATGTATTTACTTACCTAATTTACCGATTACCCACAAAATCAACATTTTGAATCTTTTTTCTAATTATATTTTTAGTATATCTGTATCATGTTTTTGTCTGATGGCCACTTGCACTAAATATAAGAATTGCCTAAATCCTTGCTTAACTAATTTTAAAATACTCCTAGCGAAATATTCGCTTATCGGTCACATCAAGTTAAGATTCTCCTAAGAAATGGTTTAAGGTTCGTTTAAAAACTTTAGGTACGAGCTAGCTAGGAGTAGAATGAAGTAGTTAAGCAAGGACTTAGGCAATTCTTATATTTAGTGCAATTGGCCATAGAAGTCTTAGTGGTAACTTGTACTAGAAAAATCGTTATTGACCATTGTCAATAACGACTTTTTTTTGAAAAGCAAGTTCTCAGAGTCTACTGGTACATAGAGCATTTGTTTGTTCGACGTTAACCGTACTGTCGATCTGATGAAATGTTGCTATAGACTTCGAGAAAACCTATGATACAGAAGCCTACGACAGTTGATAGGTACCTACGACAAACAGACAGCCGGACACATGGACGAACAATCTGACAGACAGATAGATACAGAAGTTCTCATTAAGGATTTTTTCCCATTACAATTTAGGAAATGGAACCCTAATAACTTTGGGTGTAGCATAAGCAATTACGGTGACGAAGCAGATGTAAAAGACGCGCATTTGGAATTTCAAGTGATCATGATATATCTATTTATGAGTATAAATAAACCAAAAAATACTAATATTAGTCAATAAGAGTTTCACTTTTGCAACTAGTAGTCGTCTTTTAAAAAAATACTTAAAAACACTCTTAATTAAAACATTTATAAAAAAATACTTATTAAGAAATACGTAAATTTTTTTAAAGCTGCAAAAAACTTTGGTTCCAAAATGCTTGCGGGGTATCTGTTGGTAATTCTGTTGAGTCTGGTAATATGGCTGAGGGTGAAGTGGGGTAAGCTGCGCCGCTACTGGGCGGAGCGCGGGGTGCCGTTTGAAGAACCGCACCCCTTCTTCGGAAACCTCACATTCTTGCAGAAAGAGAACCCGGTAAGGAATTTTCTTTTAATTATTCCTATTTTAAAACTAGTCGAAAAAGCAGGTTTGTATAGGCCGAGTCAGCCCTGATTTCAGAACCTTTTTGGTGTCGAGCGCCCAAAGACGTCTGAATTTCTGTCATAAGATAAACAGCCGGCCCTTGATTTAACTTGTCATCCGAGCTACGGAAGCGCTCAGTTGCAAGTGCTACTCGCGGTCATCCCTCCGTAGACTGACTGTGTTGTTAGTTGCTTAACATCGGTGATCGGTAAAACTAAGAAAGCCGAGATACCCTACGATTATTCGATTTATTAATTTATAAAATGTTTTTTTTTTTTGTTGGTAAATCCATCACTCGTTTGTTTAACAAACGAAATCTAGGTTTTAAGGCTAGCAATAATTTAGAAAATGTGTTATTTTAAATAATGGACAATCCTGTAATAAACAATGTTTTAAAGTAGTAGAAAAATATGTCTTCTGGATATTGCACTCCCAACTATTCCTACAGATAAGCATTTACTGCTCTTTGTCGCAACACAAACAAAATAAATAAAAACCCATAATATTCTACAAGACAACTACTAATGTTACCCTTATATTTTTAAGATTTATCTATGTGTAAAATTTGTAAGCTTTTCATAAATAAAATAAATTTGAATTTGAAATTTGAATTTGATTCCAAAATATTCAAAACCTCTCACTCCACAGATCTACTGGATGCGTCGAGTTTACAACAAGTTCAAAGCTCCCTACGTAGGTGTCTGGCTGTTCTGGCGGCCGGCGCTGATCATCAACTCCCCGGAGCTGGCCAAGAGGATCCTCGTGAAAGACGCTGATAACTTCAGGAACAGATACTTGAGCTCCGGGAAATCTGATCCTGTAGGGGGACTCAACGTCTTCACTGTCAATGTAAGAAATAAAACTTTACTACTAACGCCGCGGCTAACAGTGGTAGCTTGGGGTCCAAACGTGGGTTAAGTTTGAAATGGCCAATATTGAAACTTATTACTGCGTAACAGATTGGCTTCAAGATCAGGTTTGTGTTCAAAGACTGACACACATTGGTGTCTTGCTTCACGATCTTCTTGGTCGCTACGCTCTTGCTCTTCGTCATGCAGTATTGTTATTGGCAGGGGCTGTGTAATGCGCCTCACAATATCTCGCCACGTCTCTCTGCTCGAGGTCATCTTGCACTCATGCACGGGACCGCTTCAAGATCTAGATGTGTGCAAATATGACCATTGTGTGGCCGCGGCATTGGACTTAGTTAACCCCACGCGTTAGCGTGGTAGAACTATCATGGGTTATAATAGTATTGATACATACGTTATTTAGAAAGATCACAAACGTTCGTGTCAGTGTCGATCAGCACAAGAGCATCAGTGCGTAAGTCGATGCAGTCACGCGCTCGAGTTACGAAATTTCACAAACGTTAATGGCGTATCGAGGATAGTACTGCTGGCAAGACCCTCACAAATAATTAAAATTAACATTAAACTAACATCGGGGTTTTGGTCTTGGTAGTGATAGGTTATTAATATTACTATTATTTCTATGACGACAGATTCATTTCCGCAACTAGATTTTCACCTCGTAGATCGTCAAGAGTTTTGTCATAGATATGTCACAGCCAACTAGCTTAATTTGCCGTTGAATTAACAGCCCAGCCTCTTTACTACAGGCATCATTACTTCAGAAAGCTAGTTGAACAGCGCCGTTTAGTAAAATGGCTAGGCTATTGATTGAGCGGCTGATTAAACAAGTTGGCTGCAACAGATATGCCATATCAAATGTACTTGTAATACTTACGAGTAAGTGTTTGCCATTTTGTGTGTAGGACCCGACTTGGAGCAGCGTGAGGCGCTGGCTCACTCCCGTGTTCACAGCCTCCAAGCTCAGGAACCTCGAGGGCCTGGTCAAGGAGAAGACCAATGACTTGATCGAGCGATACGTGAAGGAGATAGAGAGCCCTGAAGACATTAATGTCAGGGTAAGGAAGGAACTCTTTACTCTTGTCGTAATTAACTGGTTTTCGAAATTTCTTTAAAATCTTTAAAATACAAACATACATACATACATACCGCCACGCCTTTCCCTCCAAAGGGGCTGGCAGAGTAGTATTACAACGCCAACACTTCGCCGGACGATATTAAGTCCCAAATATGACATAAGGCGAGCATGTTGCCATCCACCGGGCTCCAGTTACATGACATTAAGTTCTTTTTTTTTCTCACATAATAGTTATCAAAATAATAATTAAACCATTTTTCTTAATAGGTCGAAACACCTATTAATAAAAAATAGTAAAGCAAGCTAAATCGAATTCTAAAAGGGATAACGCAAAGCGTTTATTTAAAAAAAAATATTGAAAGCAACAAAACATAACTTTTTTAAACATCCCGCTTAGTCAAGACTTAGCGAAACCAACTTTGATAATTATTGTTAACGTAGCAAATTGTCGACAGATGATAAACTCCGACTACACGACCGATATCATCGGCGAGGCTACCTTCGGAGTTCAGTGCGAGGCTGTTAGGACTGGCGACAGCATCATCAGGAAAGTGACGAACGACTTAATGGCGTTCAGCGTGTACCGCGGGATCAGCTGGGCGAGCATCTTCTTCTGGCCGGGGCTTGTCGACATATTCGGGTAAATACTTTTGTTAAAGAGTCCGACGACCACTTTAGACTAGCTTCGCATTGGCTTAAGGTATTCTATAGCCATTTCGTCTAGAAGAAGAAGACTAGCGAAGAGAGTGAGTAATGATAATGACGAGCCTCTAAAGTTACCTACAGAGTGACAAAGTGCAATTTCAATTTTTTTTATGACTTTTGCACTTCTGTAATCATTCTTAAATAACTAAGAATGTCCCTTGTTTTATGGATTCATTTAACAGCTAATGATGTAGACAACCTCCCTATGTAATGGAATTTTTGATTTGCTTTGTCTACCTATTGAATAAATCAGTCAAGAGTGACCCCTTAAAATGCGGATATTTTTCATAGCTCTATTTTCGCTTGAGAACGTTTGAAAAAAAAAACAAGAACATAGGGGCGGAGATATTGTTAATTTAATTGTACATGCTAAATTTCATCATAATCTGACAAATGGCTTTCAAGAAATTTGAGTAGCGCTTGTATGGAAATTTCAGAGCGTCGCGGCCCTCTCAAATCCTTATTTATAGAAAATTAAAAGTAACTCTGTGTCTAATAGTAAGTCTGTCTGTTTGTAGGTTTCTCACGGCTGAACGGGTCTTAACGAAATTTGTTAATTAGTTATAGTAAATCTGGAGGAAGGTTTTTGGATACTATTTTCTGAGTAAACGTGAACGAAGTTGCAGGTAACAGCTAGTAATTCAACAAAAAGCTTTAACTTTTATTTTTCAAAAAGTTAGATCTAAATTACAATATAACATAATATCTACCATGCATTTATCTTAGAACTAAAATATTTAGGCCTGCATACTAAAACCCTTCTCAGTCTTGAATTTCGATTTAAAACTTGTTTTACCCTACATACGCACCGTTTCTGAAAACGGCCCCTATAGTACGATAATAATATTATTTTAACCTGCCCTCGGAACTAGCCTTTGAAAGGCTCTCGAGTTTAAGTGATGTAAAACAAAAGACGATTTGAACTAACGTCGTTTGTTAAAAGACATTGTCTGCTACGCCTGTTACAAAGTCTAAT
Organism: Peribatodes rhomboidaria; assembly: GCA_911728515.1. NCBI lineage: Eukaryota > Metazoa > Arthropoda > Insecta > Lepidoptera > Geometridae > Peribatodes > Peribatodes rhomboidaria. The sequence continues at coordinate 1,013,842 of OU452181.1, read as the reverse complement.
GGGTCTACCATACGCTCCAACTTCCTCACACTTTGAACTGCTCCGGCCAGACTTGAACACGGAACTCCTCGCGTGTGGTGGTACATCTGTACACCGCGACCACACGTGTACACGCGGCATGGCTGCGCAAGCCCGGCCTGCGCGTACTTGTTTGTGCGTGTGGTTGAGCGTGCAGTGTTCAAGCCGGGCCGGAGCAGTTACAAATGTGGGGAAGACGGCGACGACTTCGACAAGAATGAGCCCTGCGCGCACTTCACTGAGCCGATCGTTTCGTTACCACAAGGCTCAGTTAAGTACGCACAGTTAAAAGTGTGGGGAAATTGGAGCACATGGCAGGACTCAAACAATGGTAATTGTTATTTACAGATTCTCCCTATTCCCGAAACACACGGTTGCATTCTTGCGGCAGATATTCCGCGGCGTCGTGGAGCAGCGAGGAGGGTTCGACAAACCTGTGAAGGAGCCGAGAGACTTGCTGGACGCGCTGCTGAAGATGAGGCAGGATGCTTCTGCTAATAAACAAGGTAAATCTCTTAGTTGACAAACATACAACATATCACATGAAAAAAGTACTGTGTACACTCACAGTACTGCCGGCTAATATCGCCGGCTCCTACATCTATGCGTACGACTATGCCGAATCCTACATCTATAATAATAATAATAATAATTTCTGGACAAATGGTTGACTTTTTATTATCATTCAATTACAATTACGACATAGCATACTAAATTAAAAAGTTTGTAAATAAAAGCAAGTTGTACGAATAAAAGTAACAGCTTTCTCCCAAATCTGTCACCATTTGGTGAAAACTACAATTAAACCGGTAAAACTCTAACATGGGAAACCATTTTTTGATTATTTTAACACTCACAGCCGTATAGACAGCGAAAAAAAAAAAGCTGTCTCGCTCGCTCGCGACCCTATATATTAGATATTATGATAATATATGTCGACACGAGGATCCGAAAATCTTTGAAAATAATAACTTTGAGTTCAAACCTAGCAGTAAAAGCCGTGTTATGATTTACGGTTGCCATACTTGATGCCAACTGCAAAACACAACTGAAGGTTTATTCTAACTTTAGTTAAAAAACCAGTTAACTATTGTTGAATTCATTTCTGAATTAATAAGCGATAGGGCGTTTGTGCACTACAAGTGATTTTACCGTCCGGCAGACCGATATTTTTATTAGCCGACGAAACGGCGCGGCGGAGGTTTGCAAATCGACGTGTATATTATTTTTGATGTATCATGATCACGCAAAACTTTTTACAGAGTAGTCTGATTTTGATCATTTTTATGGTTTTTAGTTGGCTACGGTCAACTTTGCTTAATCTACAGACATCATGGTAGAATTACTTAAATCATTCATAAATTAACGCAGCGGTGTTTTTCAGAAATGAGCGAAGACCTCCTAATAGCGCAGGCGGCCATTTTCCTGCAGGCTGGGTTCGAAGCAACCGCGGGAACTCTCACCTGGGCCTTCAAAGAACTGGCCCATGCTCCACATTTGCAGGTAAAGTGGACTTTGCTAAACCAATTTTAGCTTGATTTTTAACCCTGACGCAGAAACGACGGGGTGTTATAAGTTTGACGTGAATATGTGTGTGAGTGTGTGTGTCTGTCTGTATGCCTGTGGCATCATAGCTCCCGAACGGATGAATCGACTTTGACTTTGTTTATTTTTTGTTTCAAAGGTGAGTTAGTCGGAAGTGTTTTTAGCCATGTTTGATGTAAATCGGTGTCGGGTTTTTTTTTACATTTTTAATTATTCCTGGAATATGCCAGTAGAATATATGAAGAATAAAGCGGATGTGACAAATGATACCAATGTCCCCCCGGATGGACTGGCAGAAGTTTACAACATTCACGCTTCGCCAGACGTTATTTACTCCCAAATGCGACAGGAGGCGAGCCTGTCGCCATACACCAGGCTCCAGTTACATAGCAGATGTTCACTAAGTGGCAATCTAATTGCAATATTTTTTGCAAATTATACATACTTACCTTTAGTGTCCATTGAATTTTTGTAGTTATTTAGTATTTTGTGTTATTTTTATTATTGTTGTAGTTTATTGATAGTTTTTGTTATTATCTTTATGTATTTTAATTATTATTATTTTGTAGTGTGTACTGTGTATGTGCTTGTACCGTGACATCACCGAGCGGTTCCAACGGAAGACCAGCGCCGGTTAACAGCCGGCATAATGCTGAGTTGGGGCCGTTTTGTGACCTTGTAAAATGTAAAATTCCCTTAATGTTTTTAATTTCAATAGGTCACAAATAAACTTTTTTTCTTTCTTTTTCTTTCAGATGCTATTAAATTCGCACATTATTTTATTTACATAAAATAACAAATTGGTGCGTGCCTTCGGCTGGGATCGAACTTAGATTTATTTCCTATTTTCTCTTTTACCGCCCGCTACTTCGTTTGTGTCTCATAGCCTATGTCACTCAGGGATAATGTAGCTTTCTAATGGTGAAATAATTATAAGAATTCATTTTAATTAATGAGTCCAAATGAGAGTTGAATGATGATTTAAATTTTTGAGTTTATTCGTTACAAACATACAAAAGATAAAAATACAAACCATTCCTCTTTATAATATTAGTGTAGATAAAAATAAGGAGTACTGTCCTGGGCTGGGTTTTTGTTTGTGCCACAAATTTGCATCGATTTATTATGAAACAGACACAAAATAAATACCTACAGTAAAATTAATCTCCAATTATACCTATCCATTTGCCTCACAAATTGATATTTTATGGATGCTATTTATCTAGCGTCCTAAATGTTTTAACTCTGCAAACCAAATTATTGCCTCGAACGATAAATTATTTATGTTGACCTATACCTTGTACTTAATTGCAGGAAAAACTGTACCAAGAACTGGTCGCTGCAAGGGAGGCTCTGGGCAAAGAGTTTGATGCGAACTCTCTGGCTGAAGTGCCTTATCTGAACGCCGTAATCAAAGGTTTGTTTAAAACTCTATCTCCTTCTGTCTTTTGTGTAAAATTAGTGTTTGTCTATCTCGTTCTCGTTGAATTGGCTTATCGTTCAATTATCTTACATTTTAGTGGCGAGGCCGTCAGCTCAAGCATGGCAATAGCTCCCTTAGCGACAAGCCAGACAGAAAAGACGTAAGACGAGGCTGAGACACGGACGGGACGCAGACGCGGCCTCCCTTCAATGTACTTTCACACATAATGTATAGAAATGTCGTGACGTAACACATACAAAAAACACGGGACGCGGGCGCCACGTTTCTTGTCTTGTATGAAGGTGACATGTCTCTGCTCCGTCCGTTGGCCCTATTCGGAGATTTAAGATTTTCATCTCACTTTTTTTCGTCCTTGTTGCTCTCGTTCGAAACGTCATAGGTGTGAGAGTGACCAAGATAAAATCTCATCTCACGCGCAGGAATAGCCCCCCGTGTGTCGACCTCGTCCTACGTCTTTTCTGTCTGACCAGCGGCTTAGGTGTACAAAGACACTGGCATCAGCTATTCAAAATTAAAGCCCAATTGAAGATAAAATACTTTTAAATAAATAAAAAAATAAATTCGGGACATTTTGCACACACGGTCATCTGACCCCAAACTAAGCAAAGCTTGTACTATGGCTGCCAGAGACTGATATACATACTTAGATAGATAATTAACACCCAGACATAGAACAAACACAAATGTTCATCACAGAAATGTTTGCCCTAGGTGGGAATCGAACCCACGCCCCCAAGCTCAAAAGGCAGGTTCACTACCAACTGAGCCACTGAGGCAGGCAGTTTGAGCATATTCTGAAGTATACTTTATCCCCGGCAGAAACCCTGCGCAAGTACCCTGGCATGGGCTGGCTCGACCGCATCGCGGCCAAGGACTACAAGCTCGACGACAACTTCACCGTGCCGGCCGGCACCCCGCTCTACGTCAACGGAGCTGGCATACAGATGGATCCGGAATACTACCCGGATCCGGAGACGTTTAATCCGGATAGATTTTTGCCGGAGAACGAGAAAAACCTCAAGCCCTATACGTATATGCCGTTCGGACTTGGACCGAGGAACTGTATTGGTAAGTAACACCATTTTATTTAGAATTTTTATGTGGTGTGGTAAGAATAGGCTTTATTACCTACTAGCTCCGCCCCGCGGTTTCATCTGCGGTTAAAAAGTACCTTATGTGCTATTCTAGACTATAATCTAAATCGAGCCAAATTTCATTCAGATCTGTTCAGCCGTTCTGGCGTGAAAGAGTAACAAACATCCATACATACAAACTTTCGCGTTTAAAATATTAGTAAGATTGAGGTGAATATTTATTATATAATATTAGTAAAAAAATTTAAATGCACTCTATGTTCAACATTTTTAACACCACTCAACTGAGGGTAGACCACACTCGATTTTTTTAGCTTTTTCTGCCTTCATTTTTCTCGATCTTTACTGCAAACAAATTGTGACTTTACGTCGGGGCTATACGTCAGCCACTAGTACTAGACTTAGAATACTGACTTATTTTACAAATTGCGGTGATGTAAAATTACTCATAGTCAAGAATCTAGTGTTTTCTTTTGCTGGATGAGTAAGTACATCTTTTATTTGCCTAGTTACAAGTAGGTTCTTGATATAATGAGAGTGGTTATAATCTTATTATAGTAAATGCTTGAAATATATACATCCATATGTATGTCTCTCTCTTCCCGACAATGTATCCAACATGGTGGGGGGGTTAACCCGCCTGAGTGTTCTCCTCTACCTTCTGTACCCACAATACCTATCATAGGTATTTTTTTTTACAAAAAGAATGTCAAACTAGCCGCCAGCCCGCCCGATGGTAAACGGTAACCACCGCCTATGGACACCTGCAACGCCAGCAGTGTTTTGATGCGCTGCCAACCCGGAAAGAAATTAGTCGACATCCTCTTTGAAGCGAAACCACATTCTCTGATTTCGTCTTCTGAAACTTCACTCTCTCACATCCTTCGGCAGTACTAGGAAACACGCAATGCATTGCTCTTCCAGGCATGCGATTCGCGTACATGACGCTGCGCTACGGCCTCTCCTCCGTCGCGCTCAGCTTCACGGTCAGCTCTCCCCCCGACACGCGCGCGCCCAACCAGTGGCCGGCCGAGCGCCGCGGGCTGCTGTTCGTGCCGGACGGGACACTCAACCTCCGCTTCGTTCCTAGGAACTAAACCTGGCTTTGAGCCCTGGACAACTTGGGATCCCTTCAAAGCGATTCTTGCTCCTCGTAAGACGCGTAGGATATTATCTTGGCATACTTTGTCTCGTTTGAAAAGTCATAAGAGTGAGGGGGACGGAGATAATACGTCACTCGTCAGGCCGGCTATTCTTACAGGTTGTTCTTGTTTTCATTGTCGTTTTAAAAGTCATAAGAGTGAGAGTGACCAAGAAATATCTCCCGCGTCAAGAACAGGGAGCCTGTTTCTGAAATCGCTGATGCTCGAATGTCAGCTGCTGATTGAACGAAATGCAAGTTTTAAAAATGTCACGTGATCATATAGTCAACTCGTTTAATCAGGGGCTAGCGTTCGAACGTTAACGATTCTGGACACAGAATCGCTTGAAGACGATTGCAGCTTGTCTAGGGCCCTTGTCTGTCTTTTATCGTTGGATTGAAAATGTCAACTCCGTTCGAGAATAGATTTCCGAAATTAATTTTATAATGCGAAACGGCTTTCAACCTTACCGTCTAAGACGAATAATAATTATTGAAAATAAAAACTTTTTCTATTTTATTTTATACATTTTGTAGTAGTATTAAGATGTGTTAAGTAAGTACCTAGATTAATAATAACGGAGAAAATAAAATAATAACAATGCTAACAAGAAATTTTAAATAGTTTTTTTTTTCGAATTAAAATTAAAACATGCTTATTTTTATACTCACATTTTTATTGGAATAACCACATTGTTTGCATTTTGAAGACTGTTAAGCGAAATTATGTTTAAGTATTTAACTTGTACACAAACTTGTTTGAAATTTATTAAAAATCTAAAAAAAAACACTTTTTTGTTATTTTAATTTTTAAATATTAATATTAGTAACCTGTCATAAAAACTTAAATAGATCCTTTTAAAGCACAGATCATTATAACCCGTTGATGGATCATAAACAATATTTCTCGTAAAACACGACTCACCTGCGCGGGCAGGGGGCGAGGTAGCACTGCACACTTGCAATTGGCCTTTATCAATCCCTGAAGATCCAATGCAATCCAGAGATAATGCAATCCTTTAGATGACGCAATCTGAACTATGAATATAGTGATTGATACGACGACTAACAAACAAAATAATATATCGATAAAATTGAATACCTCCTTACGTTGTCATAATTTACGACATCAAATGAATAACAAATAGGAAGATGACCTCGACAATACACTTTAAGTATTTACTTTGATCTGTTAAGAAATGAAATAATCTTAAAGACTATACAATTGTACGTGAGAGTTATAGAGTGCGCGCGCGGCTGCCTATCGCTTAGCACTCTCCCTAAAAAAAACCGCCGAATGCGGTTGAACTATAATCGGAATAACTGACTTAATACTTATGTAAGTAAATCCCGTATTATAAAATCATATTGTGAGAAAACCACGGCAGTTTTCAAAATACATTTACATAAATAATATTTTTGGTGGACTTAAAAAGCTATTAGTACAAGTTTAATTATATCTCAGAATTGACAGATTAAAAAAAAAAAAATGATGTGTGAAATATTTCTAGATTTTTGCTGATCTTGTTGTACGAGTATACAACCAACATTCGATACATTAATGAATGTTGGCAATAATTAGTGATATGATTTGTGAGGCTGAACGTTTTCCGATTGAGAAGACTGCGGCTAGGGCGTGAGGTTAAGGGGCCTACTATAACATTTTAATCAAATCAAATATTATTTATTACAATAGTTTACAAATTATTATTATTGCCATGATGGTTACGTTTTCTTTTCGACGCTGCGCGACCATGGACCTTATGGCGATACGATGCGCGGTGGCGCATAGTCGGAAATAAAACGTAACTATCATGACAATAAGATGTCTTGTTAGGCCCCCTAATACTTGCATTTTGCTAGTATTTCGAGGATGTTGACGGTCGATATCGTCTGTTTTTCGTCTGTGGGCGAGGTTATCAACCACTTTAATAGTCAGTAAGTCTAGACTTGTAGGACGCCAGGTCAGGGCAGAGATTATTTGCATACGAATACGAGGCATGATAAAGGAATTGTTTCTGAATTTTCTCTAAACGAATGATTTGAATTGCATATTTGGAGAATGGCTCGCCCCCTGTCATATTTGGGACTGAATATCGTCTGATAAAGTGTGGGTGTTGTATTACACCTCTTCCAGCCCCTTCGGGGGAAAGGCGTGACGATATGTTATGTTATGTTATGTTATATGGAGACGTATACATAGAAGGTGCCCTATGAGTGTAGAGAATTCTGTGATGTAGGTTTTAGATGTTGAGGTGTGACTCTCGGTAGGTAATAGTTGCAAATAACTGGTTTTGATTGTTCTTTGAAGGTTTTGTCCTTGAAAGGTGATTTATGCAAAACACATCCATTTATGACTTTATTATTGTAAATATGTATTGATATAAATGTATATCTACTATTAAAACCTAAAAGCGATGATAGCCTAGTTGGAGAAGGCCAGCCTCTCAAGCCAGAGGAAGCCTCTCAAGCCAGAGGAAGGTTCAAACTCAGCTGACGGCACGCACCAATTTGTTCATTGTGTGAAAATAGCACATATACCTATATGTGCCTCTTGTATGTTCATCTGCTACATGACTGGAGCCCGATGTATGGCGACAGGCTCGCCCCCTTTCGCATTTGGAACTGACTATCGTCTGGCGAAGTGTGGGTGCTGTATTACACCTCTGCCAGCCCCCTCGGGGGAAAGGCGTGATGATATGTTACTATTGCAACCTGTTTATCCTAAATTTTAAGGACTAACTAATGATGATGGGACTATATCTTTCATTCTCTCTTCGAAGCCAAAACTTGGGTGCGAGCACGGACACCTAAACTGACGTTTCAAATCGACAATTGTTATTAAAGTTATCAGGTATACCTCCATATACTCGTGCTAAATGATATTCGGCCGGGATTGAAGGCTCAACAGCTGACACCACACATATACATGCTCTTTACACTCATACTCGTCTGTTATGATTATGGTACTGCAGGGATCTACAGTACTACCTAGGTACAGTCCGGAAGTAGGGAGGTCGCGGCTTTTTAAATGCCAAGAACCTCCACAACCGTGAAGAGTGCAGTGTCAAGGTGTCATCCGTAACAACGGATGTAGGTTGCATTGCGATGTTGTAGCAGTTGACAAGGTCCTCATGCCGCTATCCTTGCCGCTCCTCCAAACGAGAACTGGCGCAAATCGGGTCATCGGTGCTGAGTGCCGGGGACCGAATGGAAGTGTGGAAGAGCAATATTCTCGTGGCTGTCTCTGACTATGTTTGGAGTCCAATGACCAAGACTAGAAAGAAAAATGACGGGTAAATGACTCACCACACAATTGTATGGTACCTACTTAAATTGTGAACTAGTTACAACCCACTTACTTAAAGGTGTAAATATTTTAAATGGCAATAGGTCGTTTTTAATAATATTTTAAGTACTTACTTAGATGTTGCCTATGGGTTTTAATAAATTATAAATATTGATTTTATTATTTAATATTATGATTATTAAAAAAGCTCTTCTAAGATTCTATCCCGGTTTAGCCGGTGCAATTTATTGTGAACGAAATTATCAAAACAAGCAACCATAGAGGAATCTTTATAATAAAAGTGAAAAACCAGAACGAGATAAAAACGCAAGATGGAGTGAGATGGCGCTCTACAAAACTTCCTTGACATGTTTCTCCCAAACAACTACCTGTTTTTCGGGAATTTGCATGTAATTCGATTCCTTGACCTTCTGGAATCGCGTAAAACTTAATAATTATGGTTTTGGGTGTGTAATTTTTTGTAAGCAGAATAAAATCGCAAGTTCAAATTTCGAGCCAATAGAGATTATATTAGAGAGAATCGCCGGCTTGCTCGAGGGGGGCTATTCCTGCGCGTGAGATGAGATGAGATTTTATCTTGGTTACTGTCACACCTATGACGTTTCAAACGAGAGCAACAAGGACGAAAAAAAGTGAGATGAAAAACTCAAATCTCCGAATAGGGCCCGAGGTCGGGGTCGGGGTCGCGTTCAGAGGATAGGCTCTCAGCGCACCCCGTGTGCAACTCTGCCGTTCAAAACATAAGTGTAAAAATTATTAAATTACATTGAATAAATTTAAACTGTATTACAACTGAAAAAAAACATATTTTCTAGCAAAGTTATAGAACAACTTAGTCGTTTCGTAAGGCGAGTGAAAAAACGGAGCTGTTAGAAAACAACGGAGAAACAGGTTTCTATCCTTTGCATAGAACGCACCCGTCTAGAACGTCAATGTCAGTGTTGCACGTTATTGCTCTATCTGCCTCAAAATGGGCAAATGTTATGCAAATTTACAAAAAAAAGTCGCATCTTAGTGGATTTATTTAACCCAGTGGCATGTCAAGTATTTTGATAGTCACAATCAAAGTTAAGTAAGTATTGTATTCAGAGTCAAGTCGAAGTCATGGTCTTGCAAAGAGGTAAGATTTAAATAGAATAATCGGTTTAAGATGCTGAAATGTTAGTTTGAGAATATTAAATTATTTAGGAAAACAATAACTTCTTTTTTGTACAGGTGTTTGTTTCATCAAACAGTGTACTTTTCTCGCTAAACTGTTTATTAATGAAGACAGCACTGCGTTTTCGAAAATATGATGTGGCAACACTGCTTAGAGAAACAAAAAACAATTTCGATGTTTGTTTTGAATTTTAATTCATCTGGTATGCCTTTATTTGAAAGTTGGTGCAACTATTATGTTACTGAAAATTTTTGGTAATAAAAGGAGGACTAAGTAACGGTACCAGGCTTTTCGCAATTGAAATGGAAGAAATCAACCAATTAATCATCTTACAGGAAGATTATATTTTAACCACATAACCACATTATGTCTGCGTCTGTGTGCGTGATAAGGCAAATAAACACAGCACACATAACGAATTTGTGGCTTGCATATTGAGGTGTCATTTGGAAACCTACGTTCTCGATGTAGTTATTGTAAGCTACCGATAATTGTGAAATAAACATGACATAACATAGCGTCACGCCTTTCCCTCGAAGGGGCTAGAAGAGTTGTAATACAACATCCACACTTCGCCGGACGACATTCAGTCTCAAATGTATAAGGGGGCGAGCCTGTCGCCATACACCGGGCTCAATTTATGTAGCAGATGACATAGTTACAATACACACATACGTTCACACAATGAACACATTGGTGCGTGTCATCGGCTGGGTTTGAACCCGCTCCCTCTGGCTTGAGAGTCGGTCCTTCTCCAACTAGGCTATCAATATATTTTAATTTCTTAATTATATTTTAAAATTTACCTATATATTGTGTACGTATTCGTTTCTTAGATGTATTTGTATCATTTTAAAAACAATAAACAAGAATACTTATGTTTTTGCTGAACATTTTATTATTTACATCACTGTACTTATAATTTAGTAGGTAACTGTTACTTAACCACTAAAACTACTGAATGGATTTACATAATAGGTAATTAATTGCTATGCAATAGATTCCACGCGGGCAGAGCCGCGGGCAAACTCTAGTATATAATAAACACAGGAGCCAAGCAACTATCGAAAACATTCTCTAGCTGCTTTACCTATGGCTTTGATTGCTTTTCATTAGAGAAAGCTTTTTTAAATGATTATAGTTCTAGAGAACACGCCCTGCATATAAAAATTCCTATCTTTACCCCTTTACTATGTTTTTTGTAGATGAGGGATAGTACGGTCGACATTTGTCACGCCGGCTCCCCACGTTGGCGCCAACGTTAGTCTTAACGCCACTCGTTCAACTTGTGTGTTTATAAAATAGTATTGGCCCCAAGGTTGCGGCGAGGGTTTTTCTAGATCCACACATTGGACGAGTGGCGTTGGGGCCTACGTCGGGGTGAGCGTGAGTGAGGAGCCAGCGTCAGGTATACCCCTGGTCCGGGGAGTCTCTCACTTCACTCACTTAGGTTAATGTAGGTTATAGATCAATGTTATTAATACGTACTTAAGATTCATTTTAATATAGTCCGCCATAATGTTAACTGTTTCCACACGGGACTGTTAACGTGTTAAAGGTTGTAAGAATGTCTATACTTTCATATTATCTATACTTCTACATATATTACTACGATCTACTGTAACTGCTTTATATGTAGAGGCTTATTTCACTGGTCTGATTAAAAAATGCAAATTTGCCAAAACCAAAAAATGTTGTTACTATGTTGCTAAGAGAAAACAAGCTTTTGTCAAGTCGACGAAACCAATTCTTCGAGACGTGGTCCGCAAAATGCCCGCTCTATAAGTTTGGTGACGTGATACTGACCACTTGTATAAATAAACCGACACGGACCGGCGCTCACTTTATTAAGGGCTTGACCTCCGCGACTAATGGTTGTCAAAAAAAAATTGTAGTAAATATTGTATTATTAGATAATTAAATATTAAACATATGTACTTATAGGTATTAAGGGTAGAAAATAATTCAGTAAAACGGTGAATATTTTGGTCTGAAAAATGATCTTGGGGTATTTGTTGGTAGTGCTGTTTAGCTTGGTAATATGGCTCAGAGTGAAGTGGAGTAAAGTGAGCAGTTATTGGTCGGAGCGCGGGGTCCCGCACGAAGAGCCGCATCTCATTTTGGGCAGCCTGACCTTCCTGCAGAAGGAAAATCCGGTAAGTGCTAACACACTTTTTCTCGTTCTGACTAAGTTTTTCACACGGCGGTGGGTTTACTTGGTTAAAGTGTGTATCTGTGTGCCTGTCCGTGGCAATACTGGCAATATTGCCGACTGCAGCCCGGCCATCATCAGCCATGCTAGAATGTATGAATAAACTAGCTGCGCTCCGCGGTTTCACCCGCGATCCCATAGGAACTGTTAATTTTTTCGGGATAAAAAGTACCCTATGTCCTTTTCTGTACCCCTGACAACATGAATGCAAAATTTTAAGACGATCGGTTGAGTAGTTGAGCCGTGAAAGCGTTACAAACAAACAAACTCACTTTCGCATTTATAATATCACACTCAAAATATTGTCGCAAACTGCCGGGCCAGAATTGCAGTAAAAATATGGCCCGTCATAGCGTTCTCTGCTAAGCATACAATAAAGCGTAAAACTTCCTTGTTTTTTAACAGATTTGAGTTTTTTCGTTGACTGGCTGATTTTATTTTAGTTAAGTTTTTATAATGCGGTAAAAACTAATCTGACTAAACTAAAGATATTTGAAGCCAAGCTAATGTCAGAGTTCAACAAAGTATTGATAAGGTCAAATAACAAGACAGTCTATCAGTGTTACTATTTTTGTTGTATGTTCGTCTCTTCTGGCTGAGAGCGCACGTGGGCACCGCTGGTAACGAAAGAGCTGATGAGCTCGCTAAAGCAGCGGCACTCACCGGCACTTCAAGAGACTACGGAGAGATTCCTCTGTCCTACGTCAAAAAGAAAATCCGCGAAGAATCGGTACGGAAGTGGCAGGACCGATATGAAACCTCGGAAACAGGTGGAGTCACGCAAACGTTCTTCCCTGATATTGCAAACGCATATCGGGTGACGCGAGCCACAAGACTGACTCCCTTCCAGGTACAAGCGCTGATGGGACACGGAGGTATAGCTGAATATCTGCACAGGTTCAAGCTCAAAGACAGCCCTGGTTGCGAGTGCGACCCCTATGTGGCCGAGACGGTCTGGCACGTGATCATCGATTGCCCTAGATTCATGGCTGTACGACAGGATCTCGAAACATTAATAGATAGGAAGTTGGAGATCTCGGAACTCCATAATATCCTGGCAGATCCAGAATGCAGACCACACTTCTTGTCTTTTGTGGAGAGATCCTTCCGTATAGCAGCCAAAAGAAACTCAACACTCGATTCCAGCCGAACACTACCCCCCATCCAAACACTCCCCCCCATCCAAACACTCCCCCCCATCCGAACACTTCCCCCCATCACACTCACACAGTCTACCAGCGCAACACAAGCCACGATCTCCAACCGAGAAACTTCCTCAAAAAGCGTATCCATTCACGATCTTCTGGAAAACGCAGAAAGAGGAGACCCGGGAATACGGATTCGCGGTGTGGCACTTTTCATGGACAGCAATAGAGAAAGGCTCGGAATAAGCTTTTGCCTCGTCAGGAACCAGAAACGTGTTCGACTATCGCCCGGATTAGCATGTCTGCTCAACGGGAGCACCGCTAAAGTAACTATGAAGCGGAAATCCTACGAAGCTATGCCAGTGTGCATGGCTGACGGCTACCGATTCCGAATAGTGCGAACGAAAAACAAAACGATCGCACTGCTGGAATGGGCGGCACAGTCACCTTTTGCGCAAGCTAGCTCATTGCTTAATTATCTAAGCAAAAATGCTGACAGCACTCCCCGGGTAATAAGCGTGGACGCGATGATGGTCGAATATATGAAAGCGGAAGTCGTAGACCGGTTAGGTTGCACCAAGGCCTCTGAACACCATGAGGTTGTCGTGTACGAGGATAGAGGAGAAAACTTGAGCTTTCTCAAATCCCAAACACTAGACCACATAGGTGCTACAGATAGCTGGGGACACCCCGTTCCAAGTTCGACCACCCAGTCTGGTTCCGAAAGGGCACAACAAAAAATTGTCTCTGAAAAGGCCGCACCCCATGCAAGTGGTAACCGAGAAAGAGGGAATGGCCACATAACCGGTTTCATAACAGCATTCAGCGCTATAACGCAGAGCTTATTCCGTATCGCACCCAAAACACCATCTCCACAGACGTCGAGAGCAGCTCCACAACTTCAAGCAGCTAGGACGAGAGCCGACATGGGCCAGGTCGATTCGCCCCGTTATGTCTCGGCCTCGGGGCTGCAAAGCCATGCTAGAAACGCCTTCCTCGAATTCCTAGCCATACTGAGAGCGACGAAACAAGTTAATCTCAGGACCTGCGATAACATCTTGCAGTCTTTTAGGCTAGGAAGTGAAAGTCTTCTAAACGAAAGGCTTGAGGAAGCGGAAGCCGCCATATACAACAACGTCACTTCTCAGATCATCAAAGGAACCATGAAAGGAGAGTATATGGCAGCCTATAGCGCAGAAAGTGGTTTTGTAGCGCTGGACGAGACAGAGGCGGAGCGAATAGGTAAGCCGAAATACGGGACACCATCAAAGGATCCAATTGTAGTCACCGCCAAGTGCACCAAGATAATGCTGGACGACCGAATCCTAGAGATGGCCAAAACCATCGAAGGGAACCCAGACGTCGACGCAAGTTGGGAAAGCTGGTCGGTACCAAAGATACAATGGGTCAATGGGGTGCCAGGGTGTGGCAAGACAACATGGGTGATCCGTCACTTCGATGTGGACAGGGACGCCATCATCACCACAACAACAGAGGCAGCAAAAGATCTGAGAGAGAAACTATCGCACCGCATCGGAGACCTGGTGAAATCCAGGGTACGAACAATGGCTTCTTCTCTCGTAAATGGTTTTGGTAGAGAGAGTTTCAACCGCCTCCTGGTAGACGAAGCGCTCATGAACCATTTTGGAGCCATAATAATGGTTGCACGACTGTCTGGTGCTGGTGAGCTTGTCCTCATCGGAGATGTAAATCAGTTACCTTTTATTGACAGAGAAAATCTCTTCGAAATGAGGTACCAACGCCCAAACCTGGTCACAAACATCAGCCAGGAGTTGCTTTGCACACACAGGAACCCAATGGACGTCGCGTATGCGCTGAGGGAAATTTACTCGGGTATTTATTCCTCGGCTCCTCGTATTAAGTCCGTTGAGCAAAGAAGGTACAAGGGAGCACAAATTCCCACCACCCTCCCCAACACCCTTTTCTTAGTACATACGCAGGAAGAAAAGGAGACCCTCAAAAGTCAAGGGTATGGGGGAGGCGCAGGGTCACGCATCCTAACCATCCACGAAGCTCAGGGGCTAACGTACGAGTCGGTTATCGCCATAAAGACCAAGCCCAAAATGAAGCTGCATGAGAGCGTGTCCCACGCAGTCGTCGCAATATCACGGCACACCGGGACTTTCACCTACTACGCCGATGACATCGAAGACGATGCCATCAGCCGGTTTTTACGGCGAGCATCGGCTGCATCACCGAAGACCATCAAGGAATATAACCTGCAGATGGCCATCAGAGATCGGAACGCGGTAGTGATGGAGGCTCTGAGTCGGGAGGAGGCCATGATGTTGTAAAAATATTAATTGTTATAAAAATTGTAATAATTTCTGTTCTCGTTATAGTTTTTATTTTGTTATCGTTTTATATAAATTGTGGGTCCATCTCGAGCATTCATGCTCACTATCGAAGGCACCTTCTTGCGGCGGCGTCGTGTGTCGGGTCGTTCTCTTCCCTCAAATATGGTTGAGGAGAGCGATGGCTGACACATGCGTCATACTCGTGATCGGGTGCTGCTTGCGGGTCGCTGGTCTGCTCGTGGTGTACTCACAATGCATTAAGTAAATCTGAAAACCTTTAACCTAACCTTAGATTAAGACTTAATAACTAACCCCCCTCTACCTGTATTTCCTTTAAATAATAATTTAAGATATTTGTTAAAAAAAGTCACGGTCCCCGGAGTCCGTGGAGTGTAATTTTTAAATAAAAAAAAAAAAAAAAAAGTGTTACTATTATATTAGAATGCCTACTTTAATTAGAACAAGAATTAAAAATAACTCTTCATTAATAAGTAACTAACATAGTAATGAAGACTGTAGTCTTAGAAGACTGCACCCCGCGGTTAAAAGATTGTGTGTTGCGAGTGTTCCAGACTAATCGTATCTCTGTCTGTGTCAAATTTCATACAGATCCGTTCTGGAGGGCTATTCCTGCGCGTGCGATGAGATGAGATTTTATCTTGGTCACTCTCACACCTATGACGTTTCAAACGAGAGCAACAAGGACGAAAAAAGATGAGATGAAAATCTCAAATCTCCGAATAGGGCCACTGGTGTTATACCAACATAGTTATAGCAACAAAATAAATATCAATATATCGATCGCACCATCCAAGCTTTCGCTTTTAAGAGTAATTAGATGAATATAAATACAAGATGTAATTAAATTATGTTCTGCAGTTTAGTTATTGTCACATGGATAGTGTTCCTCGCAATTTATAAACAAAGATATTTATTTGTTGTTTACCAAGCGCTGTAGATAAATCTGTTATTTTATTTATAAATAAATGACATTGCAGACATTTTTTAAAGGCCGGTAGGTACTTAACCCAACTTCTACTGGGTTAGGTAAGTAGGTAATTCAGTTCAAAACTACTTTTAAGCGCGCCTATCGTCGCCAAGTTCAGGCTTTTCTTTTTACGCTCAACAAAATGGTGGAATTAGCGCTGAAGTTAAATGAGTATCGCTCTACATCTAAGTTTAAACAATAGGAAGGAGCATAAATATTTATTCTTTTCTAAACTTTACTACGTTAAGCTCGTTGAATTGATTCCATAACATCAACTGCGTCTCCCACGACACTGCTCCTCGCTTCGCGATGTGTCAAACCACACCGCTCGATGAAACTTCCTACATCTAGTCCTGGCACACCGCTCGTCACTTTCTACGTAATCCCACCACGTCGATCCTTTTTTTAGAGGTCCCTATTCCGAATACTTAACCTTACGAAGTAGGGTTCAGTGAATGTTTTGTTTTCTCGCTTTTCTAAGGAGAACAAGTTTAATCACTTCCTAATTAGTTCGTCATTCTCCACAGGTGTACTGGATGCGTCGGGTGTACAATAAGTTCAAAACTCCGTACGTGGGCATCTGGCTGTTCTGGCGTCCGGGGCTGATCATTAATTCCCCGGAGCTGGCCAGGAGGATCCTCGTGAAAGATTCTGACAACTTCAGGAACCGGTTCTTGAGCTCCGGGAGGACTGATCCTGTTGGGGGACTTAACATCTTCACTGTTAATGTGAGTTTTAGGATGATGATATCTCAGCGGTACCTAGGTGTACCTACCTAGTAGTAGTTCCTTAGTAGTCGAAAACTGCGTCAATGCCACAAATTATGCCCACAATTTTCGGTGTAGAAAAATGCCTTAAGCAACAAATATGCTACTTTATGTTGAATGCCTGGCTAGTTTCACTATTTTGTTACTTCCTTTTTTGGTGCAGTGACTTAAACCGTCTTTGCCTCCTAAACTAAGAAACGGTTTTCGGCCGCTGTTCTCGGTCTTTAGCAAGCTCAAACCAGGCATCAAGTTAAGTTTATTTTAAACCACTTCCTCTTTCCACCAATACTTTAGGCGGCTGACAGGCCTTCGCCCCTTTGGCAATCCCAGGTTACGAGTAGCTCTTTTCAATTTTGAGATTTCAACTGTGTTTCACTGTAGAGCTGGCAAATAGCGGTTGTTCCGGTTCGCCTTAATTGAAACTCATTAAGGATTCCACGATGTTCTGAATTTTCCATACAAACACGCTTGTCTAATGTATTGGAAACTATTCGTCAAATTGTGATGTAATTTGTCATGTACCTACATTTAAATAAACTAAATCTCCTTCCCTATGTTCTTATTTTTTAACGTCCTCAATAGAAAATAGGGCTATGAAAAATATCCACATTTTTATGGGGTCACTTTTGACTATTTTTTAAAATTGATAGCAAACAAAGCAAATCAACATTAGCTTTTAAATTTATACAAGGGAAATTCTTAGTTATTTAAAAATGATTAGAGAAGTGCAAAAGTCATAAAAAAATATTGAAATTGCTTGCCATTATCTTTACTTGCTCTCTTTGCTCGTCGTCTCCTCCTAGACGAATTGGCAATAGATAAACTTTGACCAGTGCGAAGTAAGTCTAAAGTGGTCGCTGGACCCTTAAATTGACCACGTCAGATATGGATGTGAGATTAAAATGCGGAGTTACAGAGCAACACGAATCTAAATTAAACCAGTAATACTACCGGCAGCAACTGAGAAACTGAGAAAAAAATTTGGATCATTGATCTGATTTTTCAGGATCCCCTATGGAGCAGCGTGAGACGCCGCCTGACTGCTGTGTTCACGGCAGCCAAGCTCCGGAACCTGGAGGGCCTCATCAAGGAGAAGGCATCTGATCTGATCGAGCGATACAAGTCAGAAATGATCCATCGTTCTGGAGATATTGATGTCAGGGTAAGAGTTTCCTAGATATTTTGATACAATGTTACTTGCGAACATCTTTAGATATTTAAATCTATTTCACCTATCTAATAATCGAATGGTTTAAACAATAAAGTGTTTATCTATTAGTGTAACCTAATTTATTTTTTAATTTTGAAAATTCGAAACTATTTAATGAAATTTATTACAAAACTGCTCCGTGCTCTTACGGAAGGAAACCATCGTGAAGAAACCGACACGTCTTACAAGAATAATTTTTAGACATGTAACATCCACCAGCCCGCACTAAGCCAGCGTGGCGGATGTAGGCTGAATCACCCTTAACGTAAGTCGGTGTCCCTGCAGTGGGACGTAAAATAATGTAATGACGATAATGATGACAAACTATTCCGGCATGTTGAGGGTAACAAAATGCTAATGTATATTTATTTAATCATAAGGTATTTATTAAGTTTACAGAAGAAGGTACAGGCTTAAATTAAATTAAATCGCGTATCGTCCTCGGCGTCTAGTTAGGTATTACTTACCCTATACGTTACTTACTCTTACGTATTGTTTACATTGAAGTAAGTAGGGATATTATCTAGGAATCGCATATAATAGAATCGTCGATACTAGTTTTACACTTATTCTAGAATGCGCACTTTAAAACCACTACGTGTCCTACAAAGTTTCATAACGTATGTTAAATCTACCACATACATAACACCGGTTAGTAAAACAGGTCTATAACTTCTTTCAGTTAATCAACTCAGACTACACGACCGACGTGATCGGGGAAGCTGCCTTCGGAGTCCAGTCCCAGGCGGCGAAGACCGGAGACAGCATCATCAGGAAGGTCACGAGAGACTTCATGAGGTTCAGCGTCTTCCGCGGTCTCTGCTGGTCCAGCATCTGGTTTTTCCCATCGCTTGTAGACGTGTTTGGGTAGGTAAATATTTCGAAGTCACGAAGTCAGCGGGCGCGGGGCGCCTCTGGCCTGCGTTACCGCGCCGCTCCCTCCCGCGCTTACTGCAGTAGGGTGTGTGCTGCTGCCGGCCGCAGCACTGGAGTACTGAGGGCACGGAGAGAGGTAAGCGCGGGAACTGCAAGTTGAGCACCGCACCGCGGTTCGTGAGCTTGTCCCAAGGCGAGGCGATTACTTTACCTTTCCGCTACATGTGCGCTGCAGTAGGGAGTTTCTGCAGAATACTGCACGGCCCGAGTTGTTACGGTGTGGATCTCTTTCAGAGTTGATATGTGTGTTACTTTAAGTCTACTATTAAATGCTGTACTTCAGCACTCTGGTACATTTCGTCACTCTGTAGTTCTGTCTGTTGAGATTTTAGACCAGGTACGTCTTTTCCAGATTTTCTCTATTTCCGAAGGACACGGTATCCTTCCTCCGACAGCTGTTCCGCGGCATCGTGGAGCAGAGAGGAGGGTACGACATGCCTGTGAAGGAGCCGAGAGATTTGCTGGATGCGCTGCTGAAGATGAAGCAGGATGCTGCCGCCGATAAAGAAGGCAAGCATTCTTTTTGCGAATTAAGGAAATTAAGTTTTTTTATGCCATAAATGGCAAACAGGCTAACGGGCCGCCTGATAGTCGTTCCCTATGGATACCTGCAATACCAGGGGCATCACAGATACGTTGCCGACCCTAGGACGTTATTGACAGCCCTTCGGATTTCGAATATCTGACGATATTTAATGAGAAAAAACTTGATTAGAAGGATATATTCATTTTAATCCATACATTCAAATATATTTTTTTTTATAACAAACTAGGCATGCGTTTGGCCACTGACTCGCCTGATGGGAAGCGTTGCCGTGATCGAAGGTGTAACACGCTTGCCTAGGAGATACCTATTCACTTTACTCTTAAACACCCCCGGATTGTATTTAGGAGGAAAGACAGACACAGGCTACGAGTTCCACACCTCTGCAGTTCTTACAAGAAAAGTTGACTTGAAACGTTTAGTGCGTTAAATAAATAATCAAGACTATTTTGCAAACAGAAATGACAGAAGATCTCCTGCTAGCACAAGCTGCTATTTTCCTACAAGGAGGATTCGAGACCTCGGGTGCTGCTCTCTCATGGACCTTCTTGGAGTTGGCTCACTCTTCACACATACAGGTAACCTGCGCCCATATTCTCAATCACACCGGAATGTTTCCGTTCGGATCCAAAATGACGAGAATTCTTCAAATCTCAGTTGCAGACTGAGATTTGAAGATATGTTACATAGGTTTTTTAATATGATTCATTCTACCAATGGACTCATGCTCGATTTCCTATTTCAAAAATAATGAAAATTGACTTGGTGTTTAACATTTTTGGAATCCGATCAGTAACGTTTCCGAATGTTTGAGAATATGGGTGCTGATCACTGAATCTATTACAGAATGGTGTGTGTAAGATAAAGCTAAGATAAGATAAGATAACATTTATGTAATATTATGTATGTTAAAGCAATCTAAAAACGTTTACTTATAATAGCTTATTGTCAAATAATGAACTGTTTTTTTGCTATAAAAATTAATCGTATATTTTTTACTATTGAAGTTTCTGTCTCAAAGCTGAGCATTGAAAAAATCCAGATCTGCTAGATAAAGTTATTATCCAGGTAGTTTATCATATTTTATTAACTAGACTGTTGATTAATTCTCAGGAAAAACTATACCAAGAACTGGTGGAAGCAAGAAATAACCTCGGCAGAGAGTTTGACGCCAACGACCTCGCTGAGCTACCTTATCTGAACGCTGTCATTAAAGGTTTGGGACAACCTGACTCATCAAGCTACATTTTTTTAATGCCATAGGTGGTAAACAAGCTAACGAGCAGCCTGATGGTAAGCGATCACCGTTGCCTATGGATACATATAATACCACGGGCATCACAGATATGTTGCCGACCTTTAAGGACTTCATTGGCAGCCCTTCTGAAGAACCCTATGTTGGAGTTACTCGGAAATACTATTGAAATTATCTAATTAAGATTCCAAGACCAAGAACTAAGGAATATAAGAATTAAGGACCAAGATCACTTGGTCCAGTCTGGTTGGCATTCAAGGATAAGCAAGGGTTATTAACATAGGCATATCCACAGTGAGGCAAGGGAGGCATCTACCTCACCCTACTCCTTAACTATAAGCATCACATTTAGGTTTTTCAGGTAGAAAAAAAAATGGTTGCTATCAATTTAGACAGAACCCTTGCAGCTTATTATTTATTGTAATATGAAGATCAGGAAGTAAATAAATAAAAAGGAATTTTAAAATTTATTATATACTTATCCAAAATGACTTCTATCCCACCTCTAAAAAAACTGGGTTTGCCCCTACTTGTTAACACTTTAAAATGTTTGAAAGACAGTTTACAGTTACTATTTATTGCGCTCGATTTTCATATAACGGAGTACTTATAATTATTACTGTCATAGGTCATGATAATGTTCAGCATACCAGTATGAGTCGAGGAAGAAGGGCATTCGGTCTGCTAAGTCGGGAGCACTGTGTTGGTAATTCAGGCGTACCCAATCATTGAACGTTTAACGAGCTTCACGAAGTAATTAATGCAACAAAGTCAGTTTCTTGTCTGCTCTTCTGAGTAGCGGCTCTTTTTCCGAATAGGCGATAGAGTCATTTTTATAACTTTGAAGAAAGTTCATATGTGCATCATCAATACCCAATTGAATAAAGACATTTTGACTTTGACGTTAAAAGAAAGAATAACACGTTATAATCTTTATTTCATCATCATCAGCCATTTTCTACCAGTGCTGAGTATCCTCTTTACTGCGCCATTTTTTAAAGTCCTGTGCCACTCTTACTACCCTCATATTAAAAAACATTACTATGAGCGCTCGAACGCACAGAGTATAAAAATGTATGGCAGCTGTCATGTCAATGTATTGACAAAGGTCGTACTTTCAGACATTCAGCATTTACTTCAGAAATTTTTGTATATACGGGAGTCAGTCTGATCTTTTTGTAAATCTTGTTATTTTACTTATTCAGAAGTACTCCGTAAATACCCTCCAATGGGCTGGCTGGACCGCATTACTACCAAAGATTACCAGCTTGACGAAAAGTTTACAATCCCCGCCGGGACCCCGCTCTACGTCAACGCGACTGGCATGATGATGGATCCGGAATACTTCCCGGATCCGGAAGTATTCGATCCGGAGAGATTCATGCCGGAGAACGAGAAGAATATCAAGCCGTATACGTATATGCCGTTTGGGGAAGGACCGAGGATCTGTATTGGTAAGAAAAGAGATTTCATTTTTATTAGTATTCTTTGGTATCACAGATTAAGTTATTGCTAAAAGATTATCACATAAATGGTTATTTGATTAAAAAATCCTAGTTTGATTTTGGTTGGATTAGTTGTACTTACTTATGTTAACTTTAATTTGTATCGTCACGCCTTTTTCCTGAAGGGGTTGGCGAAAGTATAATATAACAACCACACCTCGCCGGACGATATTCAGTACCAAATGACAATGACCAGTGACAGTCATGTAGCAGATGACATACAATACACCCCTACTATGTTCACAAAATTAACAAATTGGTGTGTGCCGTCGGCTGGATTCAAACCCGCTTCCTCTGGCTTGAGAGGCGGGCCTTTTCCAACTAGGCTATTATCGCTTTTTCGATAGTATTCAATTTGTATGTGCTTAAAAAGAAAATTAAATTTATTTATTCAACATTGTATCTACCAATTTTACCAAATAATCTCAAAAACACAATAATATTGTTTTCCAGGCATGCGTTTCGCGCACCTTACCCTGCGTTACGGCCTGTCTTCAGTCGTCCGCAACTTTGTGATCCGTCCACCGCTGAACCCGACGTCGCCCAACGACTGGCCAGCGGAGCACCGGGGGCTTCTCTTTGTGCCGGACGGAAAAATCAACCTTATCTTCACATCTAGGACTATTAATGGAGTAAACTAATATAAAAAGTAAATTAAGAGTTCTGTTGTCTACCTTGATATTGTTTGTTGTTGGGCGTTCAATAGAAAATGAAAATTATGTCGATGAAAATTACCTATCTTAGATGTATCAGCGTATAAATCGGCAGCGTACTATTCTAACGCAAGATATGTTATTTGTCACTCTAATTCTTATGACTGTTCAAACGAGAGAGACCACGATATTCAAATATCTCATACGTAAGAATAAGACCCCCAGCATCTCGACAGCATCATCACGCCGAATGGCAATGCGCATACGTTGGGATAAGCCAGAAGAGTCAGTATTTTGAAGCAGATCGTGTTTGTTTAAATATTATCAATGTTTTTTTTTTTAAATAATGTTGACTCAATATTTAACTTGCTAATATTTTATTTCGATAAACAAGAAAGTACTTCAGATACACCCAAGTAATCAGTGATCATCATAATATTTAAGAGACATTTACAATTTTTTGGCAAACTCATTCATTGCTATGTTCAATTTTAAAAATTGTCAATTACAAAAACATTCGTTAACAATATTAGTAAGCAAAAGATAAGAACCATTATTACAGCTAACTCATCGTTATCTCATTACAAATACACAGTTGAGTACGTTTCTTTATTACATTACAACCTATAGAATACAATTTTCTTGATTTTTTTTGTATGACATGATAAAAAACGCTTAGAGGTATAAAAATATATAGGTAAATGACAAGCTGCGCCCCGCGGTTTCACCCGCGATTAAAAAGTATCCTATGTGCTATTCTAGACTATAACCTATCTCTGTGCGAAATTTCATCCAGTTCTGTTCAGTCGTTCTGGCGTGAAAGAGTAACAAACATCCATCCATCCATCCATACATACAAACTTTCACATTTATAATATTAGTAGGATTATGGTACGTACGTTATACCTATATGTTGATACGTACGAAGATAAATAGAAACGCACTCTCAAAGACATACACATTTACAATCCTCTCATAGACAGAAAGTTTTTGAAATTTTAGACGTTATAATAATATTTTCACAACGGAACTTGCTCAAAATCTAAGCTCCATGGAAACCACAGATATGACGACGAATGTAATGTGGGAAAATCATGAAAAAATCTGCATAAGTAAAGCCGAAATACACCTCGGCAGAACAAGCAAACGAGGACCCAACAAAGAAACTGAATGGTGGAACCATGCAGTAAAAACTGCGGTTACTGAAAAAAAATATGCTTTCTAAGTGTGGCAGTCGACTGGTGAAATATGTGACCTCGAAAATCATAAATAAACTAAAAAAAAACACTAGGAAAATAGTTGCAGTGGCAATGGCGGCAGCAAACTCCGACTTTATAGCAGATTAGAGTCTGCCGGAACAGAGTCAGATATCCACAAAATAGCTAAAACACATATCAACACTAAAGTCGTCATGACAACACTAAAGAGTAAAATAACTAACAAGTGTAAAATATATATATGACCAAAATAGTAAATTATTAACTGATTTATTTATTTATTTATTTATTTATTTATTTAATAATATGAACGCATTTAAGCAATTATACATATCAAAATTTCAGAATTAGAGTCAGTTTTCACATACTAAAATACACATAATCAAAAATTATTAGTAGAAATGTCAAAACTTAATTAATATAATTACAAAATGTCAAATAAAATTTTAAATAATAATACACACAAACACAAATACAAATTACGGTATATAAGATTCGCAAAATGTCAATAATAAATTTACTATGCTAAGCCACTTATCGCTAAAAATGTCACAGTCCGGATACATACAAATGAACGCGTTGAGGTCACGCATGGCGCGGTGCATCGGGGTAAATTTCCGATGCTGTGTGCGATACCAGCCTGGGTAGAAGAACTTAGGTCTATGGCTAGGTCTATGGCGGGTGTACTTATCAGGCACATAAATAGTACACATCCGATTGTGCAGCTCCAGGGAATCTATAGCCCCTCTTAATATTTTGCAGCCTGTCTTAAGCTGATCGTGTAACCTTCTGGTTTCCAACGAATTAAAGCCTAAGTGGCCAAGAAGAAAAGCGGTAGGGTAAAGAAATGGATAATATCCATACATTTTTTTATAGAGATTTCTCAAAAAGGCTTTTTGTACCTTCTCAAGAGACAAGATGTGTGTATCACAGTGAGGGTTCCAGACACACGCACCTGACTCCAGCTTACTCCTGACCAGGGCCGTAAACAGCAGCCTCAGAACTTCGGGATCACGGAAATCTTTCGCATTACGAAATATAAAGCCAAGACGCCGGTATGACTCCTTTGTTGTGACTTCAACATGATCATTGAAAGTGAGACCGTGATCGAATGTCACGCCAAGGTCTTTTATGGTGGACACCCGCTTTATGACAGCTTTGTCGATAAAGTATGTGTGCTGCATTGGTACCCGCTTGCGCCCGAAGGACATAACAAAACACTTATCAGGATTGAACATCAATTTATTTGTAACGCTCCAACGGTAAATAGCATCAATGTCGTTTTGCAACTTGCTACAGTCAGCCTGTGCGAGTTTCAAATCATCAGCGTACAATAGGCACCTAGAAGTTCCTATTTCCTTGGACAAATCGTTTAGCATAATTGAGAAAAGCAAAGGTCCTAGGACCGATCCCTGACTCACCCCTGAGGGGGTAAGGTAAGGTTCAGAAACAAATGTACCATATTTGACAAACTGACATCGGTCGCGCAAATAGGCTGCAAAAAATCTTAACAGGCCGGAAGTAAAACCAATGTTACTTAGCTTTTGAAGCAGGATATCGTTGTCGACTCTGTCGAAGGCTTTTCGAAAATCGAAGTAAACGACATCGACCTGTTGCCCTCTGTCCATGCTAGCAGAGACGTAGTCCACAAGACAGAGGAGATTTGTGTTTACAGACCGTCCAGGACGAAACCCATGCTGCTCATCGCCCAGGTACCGATTAATCTGCCTGTAAATTTCTTTATGTAGAATATATTCAAAGACCTTTGCCGGAGAACATAATATAGCGATGGGACGGAATTCATCTACTGCAGTTTTATTACCTTTCTTAGGGATCGGTGTAACCCTTGACAATTTCCATTGACTTGGGTAAACACCAGCTTTCAGGGATAAATTAAATATGTGACAAAGAGGAGGTGTTAAGTGCTCTCTGGAATATTTCAAAATGAAAGCAGGGAGATTGTCTGGCCCCGGGGAACTACTCGTCTTAAGCTTACTAAGTCCATGTTGTACTTCCTTGGGGCTTATGAAAGGGATACTAACAAAACCACCTTCGGACGCACCATCAGAGCATCGATTAGTGTCCAAATGAGGGGGATCTTTGAGGAACACTCCAGAGAAATAATCGGCAAAACCCTCTGCTGCCGCGGGTCCCTCCAAGGTAGCTCCCTGGTAGACAACAGATGGTTCGAAACCACCCATGGACTTTAGACATGACACGTGACGCCAGAAATGCTGCGGACAACTTTTTAGGTTGCTTTCAATAGCTTCAATGTGACGCTTATACGCTTCAACTATACGTATCTTAAGATTTGCTCGCAGGTCAGAAAAGGATTTATAGTCTGATTTATAGTCTGATGATGAAGGCATTAAGGACAGATGGACGGAGTACTACAAACACGCTGCAAACGTCGCTGGTCGTCCGACCCGGCAGCTCTTTGCCACAGGAAGTATTTAGTTTTTGGTATAGGCGCCGGTTACCAAAGGTACACTGTCATACACCGACCTCGCCGGCGAGGTCGAAGACTGCCTACAAGGTCTGTTAGAAGATCGGTTAGTTAGCTCGTAGTGTTCGTTCATTTTACGCCCCTCAGTTTCTTGCCTGGGACCCTATTCGGAGATTTGAGATTCTCATCTCACCTATTTTCGTCCTTGTTGCTCTCATTTAAAACGTCATAGGTGTGAGAGTGACCAAGATAAAACCTCATCTCATCTCACGCGCAGGAATAGCCCCCCTGTTCTTCTGAGGTGAGGTTCCCTTTCCGAACAAGGCGGTCGAGTTATTGTTAATAATAATTTATTTTGTTTTTAACCTTAACTTTACCCGTCCCAATTAGGGCCCTAGAGCAAGCCCCTTCTGGGCTGCCAGGGCAATTCGATTATAAGTTAGCTTGTTATGACTTAATGTTACGACGTACGTACGTACTTTGACGTACTTCCCGCTTCAGTATCAGAATGGTATTCGGGGAAATGGAATGAAATTAAAATAATTAAGGGTAAAATTAACAATATGGGTAGGTATACCTACTAGTTTTACACGAATGTAATGTTTTTGATAGGATTTTATTTCCTCAATTTATGTAGTAGGTAACAAGGTTTTACAATTATAGTTTTCTCTGTGTCGGGAATGCCATAGAACACACACAAAATAAACAACTAACACCCAGACCCAGACCAGATAAGAAATGGGCTCCAGATAGAATGTTGAATTGACACGTTTTCTTAATTCCAGGCATGCGGTTCGCGTATGTGTCCATCCGCTACGCTCTGTCCGCCGTGGTCCGTAACTTCGTGATCCGCGCGCCGGCCGGCTCGGCGCCGCCCAACGAGCTGCCCTCGGAGCGCCGTGCCATGTTCTACATGCCGGCCGGGGATGTCAAACTTATGTTTACGCCCAGAAACTGAGAAATTGTTCAAAATAACAATGATTAGTCAATAACGGATTAATGTAAAAATATTTAAGTATAAGACTATAAGTACCTATAAGTCTAACGCTAAGTTGCGAAAACGATTTCGCAACTAACATTTAAAAAAAACTGCTAACGATAATTATGTTAGTTGTTTTTTATTTGAGTTATTTAGTCCTTAGTCAAATCAAATCAAAATTAAATGAAAATGTTTATTTAAGATAATAAATTTACAAAAACATTTAGTAAAACCTGTGAACCCCAAACTCGGCCTCGGCCTCGGCTCAAACTAGTGATGCCATAACTTTTCTTGTTACGATCTATTTACAAATTATTAATAAAATAAGTTAAGAAACTGAATTGCGCTTTTTCTATTAGTTAAAAAAAACAAAATATAATCTAAGATAGAAAAGAGTAAGTATCTGATAGCTAACCGGAGCGCTTGCCCAGGGTGGTAGATTCATAACATATCGTCACACCTTTCTCCCGAAGGGGTTGGCAGAGGTGTAATACAACACCCACACTTCGCCGGACGATATTCAGTCCCAAATGTGACCGGGGGCGAGTCTGGCGCCATACACCGGGATCCAATCATGTAGCAGATGACATTCAGGCGGTAGATTCAGGGGGTTGCAAAACGTTTTTTATGAGTGGTAACTATCTGAAGAAATGCTCGATGAGGGGGGGGGGGGGGGGCTGGGCACCACTCTCAACTTTCTGCCCCGGTTCAACAAAATCCTATACCCGGGCCTGGCTGTGCTAACTCTAACAATCATCTATTCCTGTAACGAAAGTACATAATTGGTTATGATGTAAATACAGAAGATGCCAAAATTCTTTGTCAACATACGAGTAGGTATATTAAAAAAAAAAACTTGCACAATATTGACATAATCATGACGATTATCGTATTTATCCAGTCGATAGATCATGCTCGGCCAAAAATGCCGATTTACGCTTTAAATGTAGACGATAGATAAGTCGATAAATACATGTACCTAATGGTATCGTCATAAGACAACAATCGGCCAAGTGCTAGTCGGACTCGTGCACACAGGGTTCCGTGCCATTATCTATAAAATCACAGTAAAAAAATCATGTTTTTTGTATGGGCTCCCATACCACAAAAGTGATTTTTTTGCTGTTAAATATTTTGTTTATTTGTTGTTTAGCGCCGACAGAAATACATCATCTGTGAAGATTTCAACTGGCTAACTATCACGATTCATTAAATACAGCCTGACGAACAGACAGACAGACGGACGGACAGCGGAGTCTTAGCAATAGGGCCCGTTTTCCCCTTCGGGTACGGAACCCTAATAAATAACTTTAGTAATTGTGACGAGCGACGTGAGTGAAGCAAATTCTGCGAGACGCAGTCCACATTAGTAGTGATAATGATCTGTGAGACACTCGTATATAAACAAACCAACGGACCACCGGAGTTAATTTAAATAGCGCTTGACCTTAGCGACTGATACAAGTCGATTTATAAACTACCAAATGTTAAAACACGCGTAATACTTCTCTTGAGAGTCACCTTAAAACTCCTCTTAGCAAACTTTGTACATTGTAATATTATAAATTAAATAAATTGATACTTAATTAATTTTGTTAATTGTGAATTCATTTTCTATACTTAAAAAAATGCTCTTGGGATATTTATTGGTAATTTTGTTGAGCCTCGTAATATGGCTCAGGGTGAAGTGGGGTAAAGTGCGCAGCTACTGGGCGGAGCGCGGGGTGCCGCACGATGCCCCGCATCCTCTCCTCGGCAGTCTCACCTTCCTGCAGAAGGAAAATCCGGTAAGGGCTTACACATTAATATTGTCAAAATGTTGAACCTACTTCTTAGTCGGTGGCATATTCTTTGCTTAGTTAGACTTGGTAGCATTGATCACTCGATGCACCATGCTCTTCCACGCGCTTCTGTCTTCGGCGGTCTTAATCGCTTGAGGTATTTTGGCAGGCCCGTGAGTACGAAAAGAATCTACCTAAAGTGAAACAAATCTTATTATATCAAACTAGTGGCTCTATTAGCTGTGGACCTCACGATCGACGTCTGTCCTCTCCTACAGGTCGCATTTCTCATACGGTTCTCGTTTTTATGATATTTTAAATATGAGTTTTTTTTTACAAAAAAAAACAAGTATCATAAAAAATGTAAATTACTAACTTAGTTAATTATTAATGTGGTGCAATTTATGATGATAATAATGTGACTGTTACCCTGATTATTTAATTTAAACTTGAATGAGTCTAGGATACTTGATGAATAAATGATTCATTATTATTATTATTATAATACAAAAACTGACTCGACAAAAAAAAACATTCTTGAACCTATTCACAAAATTTTAAGAGAATCAGTCAAGAAATGCAACCTGTAGAGAAAGACAGCCGGACAAAATTCTGAAATACGAAAGCATTTTTGTTGAAGCTAAAGCATAGACGCTTCGCTCGCTGACGTTCTCTCGGTCGATAATACGGTATGCATATTTAATACAACAATATTTTGATTGTTTCTCTCGGGCCAAACTTTTTACCCCTACTGGGGGTTAACAGGAAAAAAACACCAGCGACTCTTATCGTGAAACTACATACATCTGCGATGAATAGATGCTTACTCGTGTAGATATAGAAATAAATCAATTACTAC
Source organism: Peribatodes rhomboidaria (assembly GCA_911728515.1). Taxonomy (NCBI): domain Eukaryota; kingdom Metazoa; phylum Arthropoda; class Insecta; order Lepidoptera; family Geometridae; genus Peribatodes; species Peribatodes rhomboidaria. The sequence continues at coordinate 983,316 of OU452181.1, read as the reverse complement.
CTAATAATTAGTTTATATACGGTCAATAATTTATAGATGGTAGTAGTTGTAAGGTTAGGAAGTTTTTTAAGGTAGTTTAGTTTGCATTAAGAATTGTAGCGTGTAGCGAAAAGGGCATTGATACAAACTGTTAAGTTTTTCAATACTTTGTGTTTTAAAATGTATATAGGTAATTTACGAAATAAATAAATTAAAAAAAAAACCGACAGCGCAAGGAGTGTTATGTTTTTCAAGTGTATGTATGGATGTATGTTTGCTTGTATGAGGTTTCTTGGGATGCCCTGCAGCCTAAACAGTTCGATAGATTTCGACATGTGAGGTGTCATTTGAATCGTCTTGATAGTGTTACTTGTTTATCGAATAAGTAATTATGGGGGAACTGATTGAGTTTTATCTGGTAGCTCTATGTGTTCTATAAAATCCACAGAACAAAAACTTAGTGGAAGTACCTAACTTCCACTACTAAGGAAGCTACTAAGGTGTTATGTTCTGTCACTCCGCAGCTGCACTGGATGCGTCGAGTTTACGACAAGTTCAAAACTCCCTACGTGGGCATCTGGCTGTTCTGGCGGCCTGCCCTGATCATCAACTCCCCGGAGCTGGCCAAGAGGATCCTCGTTAAGGACGCTGACAACTTTAGGAACAGGTTCCTGAGCTCCGGGAGAACTGATCCCGTTGGCTCCCTCAATATCTTCTCTGTTGATGTAAGAAACACGATTACAGGTATCCAAAGATGACGATAATAATTTTTCATCAGGCGGCTCGTTTTTGTTTGCCACCCACATTACATGAAAAAGTTTTTAATCGATCACAACTCTTCATTTCAAACTAGGCGTAGACAAAATACTTGTTATCGTTGATTTCGTGATAATACCGGGCCTTAAACACCGGCAAGTTTGTATGGAATTTTTAGTGAATTAAAATATTGTAGAGAAACTATATTCTACCGGTTCGCTAATAGTTTTTCTACAATATTATTACAAGTAATAGTATTTTAATAGTATACTTTTCGTGTCTGACTTGTCTGGTTATAAATCAAATTAGTGAAAATATGTTTCAAGCTTCAAAAAATGGTTGTGTGATAGACTCACTCATGAGCAGCGAAATAGCCTTAGATACAAATTAATAAAAATATATCAACCCATAAGTACAGGCACGTCAACATAACAAAACACATAGGTACTGAATGAGTATCAATTTTTATCTTGAGATAGGTACAACAAATGCGTGAAACGTGAATAAAATGTATTTATCACTTATGTAAGACTTAGTCAAAGATTAGACTTAGATAATGAATTATAAATTATGCTATTACATAATCGACAATCTGCATGAGTTGATTATAAAGTTATTTTAGTTTTCCATGCGTAGCCTATTATGCAAAACGATGACAGCCTAGTTGGAAGAAGGCTAGCTTCTCAAGCGTCAAGGTGAGGGTCCGATCCCAGCCTAAGGCACGCGACAATTTGTAAACAAAATAATATTATATGTGCGTATTTTTTGTCATCTGCTAGAAAACGTATGCTCATTGGTATGGTGACAAGCTCACCCCCTGTCCTATTCAGGAACTAATACGGTCCGGTAAAGTGTGGGTATTGTAATACACCCCTGCCAACATCTTCTGGGAAAGAAATGAAAAAATGTTATGTTATTTTTTTAAGGATCCACTATGGACCAGCATGAGACGGCGCCTGACTGCTGTGTTCACGGCCTCCAAGCTCAGAAACCTCGAGGGTCTCATCAAGGAGAAGACGAAAGACATGATCCAGCGCTACGACACTGAGATGAACAAAAACCCTAAAGATATTAATGTCAAGGTAAGAATCCAGACACATCGGTATGGATTTTTCATGTCGTTGTCCAAGAATTACTTATCTTAGATAAATATAATTATATTATGTTCAAGTGCTGTTTATCACTCTTATTCCTATGACTTTTCGAACGAGAGAGACCACGACCATAAAGATTTCTCTTATCGTCACGCCTGTATGCTGCCATCTTCGCAACAATATCACGCCGAATGGCAATGCGCATACGTTGGGATAAGCCAGATAAGCGTCAGTATTTTGTAGCAGATCGTGTTTATCAAAATTGCTTTTATCATGATGTTTTTTTTTTAAATATTAATGACCATCAATATGTAATCTTTATTTTGATAAGCAAATACTTCGTACACACAAGAAATCAATGGTCATTATTATATTTAGAGTTACGTAAACAACTTTTGGAAACTTATATTCAATTTTATGATTGTCACAGAAACATTAATTATTGAATGCTAATATTAGTAAGATAATAATACCAAAAGATAAGGACCATCATTACAGCTGACTCATTATTGCTTCATTCAAAACACGTAGTTACGATTTTTAAATAAATTACAATTATGGGTAGAATACAAGACAAGTTTTTTTGTAAGGTAAAAAAAATATGGGATTAAGACCACACTCAAAAAGACACACGCATAGACAGACAGTAGGTATTTAAAATTATAGACAGCTGTAGTCATTAGCTTAGAAAAAAATGATCTTTTTTCTTGCTCAGTTCAGCACAAATAAATAGCCAAGTACGAGTAGATAAACACTTACTCCAAAGCTATTTGCAGGTGATTAACACAGACTTCACGACCGACGTGATCGGTGAAGCTGCCTTCGGTGTTCAGTCCCAGGCGGCAAAGACCGGAGACAGCGTCATCAGGAAGGTCACGAGGGACTTCATGCAGTACAGCATCTTCCGAGGCTTCTCCTGGTCTAGCATTTTCTTTTTCCCATCGCTTGTGGATTTATTCGGGTAATAATAATACTGCTCTATTCAGTTTACAAACTTACATTTCAGTCATAGAGCCGCATAGTTAGTGTTCACATTTCCTGCTATTGTTTTTATCCTGTGATCTTTCGTGGTCATTGTGAGCCTTGGATATTTTGCTCCTTTTACATTTAGGTATTTGGACAATTTGCAACCGCTTGTCATTTTGTCGCACCAGCACGTTCCATTGTTTAAGGTCTCATAGACCAGTATTATTCTTTCCAGATTCTCAATGTTTCCGAAAGAGACGGTATCTTTCCTGCGGAAACTTTTCTACGGGATCGTGGAGCAGCGAGGAGGGTTCGACAAGCCTGTGAAGGAGCCGAGAGACTTGCTGGACGCGCTGCTGAAGATGAGGCAGGATGCGGCCGCCGATGAAGAAGGCGAGTATGCAAGGCTTGGAGTCCTGTAAACTGAAACTTATTTCGGATACCGTACAGTATTTTTTTCAGAGAAAACTGCGAAATAATAACTAGTAGTCTGTGAGCTTAAGACCTTGCAGCCGGCGTCTGTGCGACTGAGAAATGCGACCTGTAGAGGAAGACAGACAGACGTTGGATAACGAAAGCATTTTTGCCGAAACTGAAGCACAGACGCTTCGCTCGCTAACCCTCACTCGGTTGCTTAAGACTGTATATATGCTGTATATGTATGTACATTCGTTCAAAGTTATGATTAGTCATATCTAACGGTAATTTTTTCACAGAAATCACGGAAGATATTCTGCTCGCGCAAGCTGCTATTTTCCTACAGGGAGGATTCGAAACTACAGGCTCTGCCCTAACGTTTACTTACTATGAATTGGCTCACGCTCCACACATACAGGTAATTTAGTTTAGTAACGGCTAATATAATTAACATAAGTACCTAGTCTAGCCATAAGTTCTGTTACAAATGAAAATGCGTTTATTTTTTTATATAGTGATGTAAAGTTAATAAAAGTTTTATGTACATGTAATAAAAGTTTTTATTACATGTATTGAAGTCTTAACAAAAATTTAACCATTATTTTATTCAAATAACCACATTTTGCCTTGACACAGGCCTTTAGTCGGTCTGGCCAAGAATCTATGGATTTACGGACTGTTTCCATGGGAAATTTAGCCACTGCTTGCTTCAAAGTTTTCTTAAGTGACTCTATGTTGGCGTGTCGTTTAGAGCAGGCCATGCCCTCTAAAACTGACCATAATTTGTAGTCCAGGGGGTTTTGATCTGGGCTAGAGGAGGGCCAGTCTTCAGCCCTTATAAAGTCCGGAACATTGGCTTCCAGCCAGGCTTGGGTAGTTCGCGCATTGTGACCAAGTGCAGAGTCTTGTTGGAAACTCCACGGTAGACTAGAAAAGTAGGTAGAAAAGTGTATTGCTAAGGGGTTTTACAACACCATCGAAGACGGTCTCTTGATACACTTTGGCTGAAGTTTTCACCCCTTTTTCACAAAAATGAAGCTTTGTGACGCCGTGAACGGATACCCCCCACATGGTTTGGTGGGCAGACTGACTGACTGACTGACTGACGCAGGATGATGACCACGCTGTACCTTTCCAACCACTTCCGTAGCTTCTTTAGAGCTGTGAGCGTACACTTTGTCATTTTGCTTGTTGTAGTGCTCTTCTATCGTGAAAATTTTGTCGTCGGTAATAAGGATATTTCTGTAACTTTCACCTGCGTAACGAGATAGAAGACGTTTTGATCTATCCACTCTCTTAAACTGCAGCGATTGATTAGGGCATGTCCTGTATATCGGCGAAATGCACCAAGCTTCAGGTTTTGTTTTATTATACGCTACAGAGTCCTAGCGGGTATCTTCATTTCTCGCGATAAGATTTTTTGTTTCCTCAATGGGTTTCGGCGATTTCTGGCTTTAACAGCATTAACAGCCTTAGTTCACATCGCACGCGGCCGCCCCGATCTTTTATGGTCTTCAACAGAGGAAATGTCGGTATATCTGTCGATACTGTGATATACGAACATACGGCTGATACCAAGATTTTGAAGAGTCTTGAAAATGTCCGACGGTTCCATACCCACTTTGTGCAACACAATCACTGCAATCCTGTTTTCTTTATCACCCCATTCCATGTTGTAAACTTAATAATAATCACGAAAAATATTATGTGAAATAGCAGGAAATTGATTGTAGTTTTCGACATAATAAACGCATTCCAAATTTAAATGCAGAAAAATTAAAATAAACGAAGGAGTTTGTATTGTAACAATATTTATGGCCAGACTAGTTATAAGTAGGTATATCAAAGTTGACGCCAGTAAAATTAGTTGCTTAAAAAGAGACGAGTAATGATAAATAATGATAATTTGCTAAGTAGGTATTTTGATAATAGGATATAAAAACATAAGTCACGCAAATACAAAGTGCAGTTCTATAGATAAACTCGTAATATTGAGATAACAAATTCATAATATACCTACATACCAACCTATATACCTACTTGTACTCATATTTTTACGAGCCATAATATTTTTACTGCAACACCAGCAAAATTGCGACAATATTTTAAGTAAAAGCCTGTACCAACAATTAATATATTTAATATTCATAATTATATGTATTTCTAGCAAGGCTGATGATGCGGGCTACAGTCGGCAACGGCATATTGTCAGGCCAGTATTGCAGTAACAATATGGTCCATTTTAGAGCGCCCTAATAAAAATAATTTAGATACGTTCCGAAGACGGGTCTGAGCAGTAGTGTACTTGTAGCGCTTCTCTCAACTGCCGTCTTTGTACTTCTTCACTCTACAAAACTTCAAGGCTAGAGTGAATAAGTACCTTATAGGTCGTCGTGCTCCATCTTAGACCACAACGTCGCTTAACATCAGGCGAGTTGGTGGTCAAACGCCGACCTATTCTATATATAAAAAAAAAGATACATAACAAAAGACACGATCCTGGAGTCCTTGGAGTGTAATTTTTTGAATTGAATAAAATGTATTTAAATTGATTAGGTGCTCTATTATCACAATTCATAACGCTATAGGTACATAATCACGCTTTAATTACTAAGAACGTAAATACATTTCCAGGAAAAGCTGTATGAAGAACTGGCAGAAGCAAAAGAGAATCTCGGCCGAGAGTTTGACTCGAACGATCTCGCTGAGATCCCTTATCTGAACGCCGTCATTAAAGGTTTGTGATTATGATTTTTTTAAATTTAGAAAAATCCACTTTGATTTCCTCTGTGAGACTGCCTCGGTGGCTCAGTTGGTAGTGAACCTGCCTTCTGAGCTTGGGGGCGTGGGTTCGATTCCCACCTAGGGCAAACATTTATGTGTTGAATATTTGTGTTTGTTCTATGTCTGGGTGTTAATACGTATTAAAGTAAGTATTTAAAAATATCTAAGAATGGATATTAGTCTCTGGCAGCCATAGTACAAGCTTTGCTTAGTTTGGGGTCAGGCGACCGTGTGTGAAAGTGTCCCGAATTTATTATAATTTATTATTATCTTCTATGTATTTGTGCAACAAAAAAAACATATCTCCGCCATTTTGAAAAAAGTCCAGAAACTGACTCTACAAAATAAGCGAAATAATTATCGAACCTACTAACAAAGTTTCAAGAGAATCAGTTAAGAAATGCGACCAGGAGGTCTATTCCTGCCCGTGAAATGAGATGAGATTTTATCTTGGTCACTCTCACACCAATGACGTTTCAAGCGAGAGCGACAAGGGCGGAAAAAGATGAGATGAAAATCTCAAATCTCCGAATAAGGTTCACTGTATAGCGAAAGACAAAGATTCGGACAGAATTTTTACGAAAGCATTTTTGTCTAAGCTGAAGCAGAAACGCTTCGCTCGCTAATGCTCGCTCAGTTGAAAAAAATTTATTTTTAGTTATTGGCATTCTATTCAATTTCCATCAAGTACTTGTATTAATTTAAAAAAAATATCAAATCAATATTATCAAATCTACCGACTCTCCTAAACCTACCTAAAACCTAAAAATCTCCATTAAAATTTTCAGAAACTCTCCGTAAATACCCCCCCATGGGTTGGCTGGACCGCGTCGCTGCCAAAGACTACCAACTCGACGACAACTACACAATGCAGGCCGGTACCCCGCTCTACGTCAACGCCACTGGCATTATGATGGATCCGGAATACTTCCCGGATCCCGAGATCTTCGATCCGGAGAGATTCATGCCGGAAAACGAGAAGAATATTAAGCCTTATACGTATATGCCGTTTGGAGAAGGACCGAGGAACTGTATTGGTAAGAGTTTTGGGGCGCAAATTTGGGGACCGATTTTTTAAAAGTCTAACAGTTTTTAACAGTGTCTTTTTTAAGTCTAGGAACTGATGTACCTGAGTAGAGGTATAAGGGTCCCATATTTTCAAGCAGCACAATCACCTAGGTACTTGATAATTGACATTAAATTAAAATTAATTTAAAGTTTACACATTAAAATTAAAAATTAAACCCGACAACGATTTGCATCAAACATAAATAAGAACACGCTTGACTAATTCACCTTTCAAACAAAAAAAAATTCAAAATCAGTTCATCCGTTCGAAAGCTACGTTGCCACAGACAGACACACAGACATAGACAAAACTTATAACACCCCGTCGTTTTTTCATCGGCGTTTAAAAATTCAGTTTAAAGAAATTATACATATAACTTCAGGTATCATACACACATGATCACACCTCTTTCTCTTAAGGGTAGGCAGAGACTACTTCCCTCAACTTGCTACGATCCTGGCATACCTCTTTCGCTCATTTACACTTATATGAGTATTTAAGACGTCTTCAATTCGGTCGACATACGTGCGCCTAAGTCGACCCTGACCGACTTGCCCATCCACACTCACCATGTAAACCAGTTTCGTCAATATCCTTTCATTCTCTCATTTCATTCTCTCAATGTGTCCAAACCATCTAAGCGTCCCTTAGTTAATCTTTATCACTACATCCTATAGCACACCACAACGTTTTTAAATGTCGCTGTTTCTCGTTGACTCCATCAGGGACACTCCAGCCATACTTCTCAAACATGTCATTTCTACAGCATTCACTATACTTTCATGCTTCTTCTGCCAGACCCAACACTCACTTCCATATATAATAGTGGGGACCAGAATCCCGCTATGCAAGGCCCCATTTACTCGATTTCTTGCCAAAACTAGATAAAAAAAAAAAAAAAAGTTAGTTACCTAGTTTCGTCTTGCTTACATTTACTTTCATTCCTTTGCTTTCTAAAGCACCGTGCATAATGTTAACCATCGCCTGCAGTTCCTTCTCTGATGAAGCCAAAATAACCTGATCATCAGCGTATAGTTAGCATTTGATGGCCAACTCATTCATCCATAATCCATACGTACTCTCTTTCAAATCTTTCAAACAATTGTCTATGAACAAATTCAACAGCCTTGACGAGGCTACACATTCCTGTCTAACACCTTTTTCGATGTAAACCAGTCTGTGTAAGCCCTGTTTATCCGGACACAAGCACTGGAACCCTTGTAGAGAGATTTCAGTGCCCGTATCAACACACCATACATACACAATGTCGACCATAATTCCTTCCTTACTCTGACATACGCCATTTCCAAGTCCACCAATGCGCAAAACACTTTTTGACTTTTAGCCAAACATTTCTCGGTTATGCTTCGTAAGGAAAAGATTTGATCCATACATACCATTCCTCTCCTCACATCCAATATGTTTTCGTCAGTTTCATTCATCACCCGTTAAGAGCCCGACGACCACTTTAGACTAACTTCGCATTGGCTTAAGGTATTCTATAGCCATTTCGTCTAGAAGAAGAAGACGAGCGAAGAGAGCGAGTAATGATACTGACGAGCCTCTAAACTTACCTACTGACTGATAAAGTGCAATTTCATTTTTTGTATGACTTTTGCACTTCTGTAATCATTCTTAAATGACTAAGAATTTCCCTTGTATTATGGATTCATTTAACAGCTAATGATGTAGACAACCTCCCTATGTAATGGAATTTGATTTGCTTTGTCTACTTATTGAATAAATCAGTCAAAAATAACCCCTTAAAAATGCGGATAATTTTCATAGCTCTATTTTAGCTTGAGAACGTTTTTAAAAAAACCAAGAACATAGGGGTGGAGATATGGTTAATTTAATTGTGCATGCTAAAATTCATCATAATCTGACAATTGGTTTTCCAGAAATTTGAGTAGGGCGTTTGTATGGAAATTTCAGAGCGACCCTCGCGACCCTCTTAATCAAAACCTTGGCATACAATTTGCCGACGATACTGAGTAAGCTAATAGTAAGGGTCGCAGCTGCAAGACGGTTGTTTTTACAGTCTTGCTGCGACCCTTTTACGGTACGATAGCGGCTCCTCTCGACGATGACGATGTCTCCTAGTACTCGACCTCTCCTCCAGCGAAGGTTAAAAAGGCGGTACAGCTGACTGGCTACCACACCCTGTCTAGCTTTCAACATCTCGACCGTAATCCTGCCATACCCTGCAGCCTTGCCCAATTTCATACATTTTAACGCTTCCATAATTTCTTCCATAATTATAGTGGATAATAATAATGTTAGCACTTAAAAAACTTTCCATTACGATTCCCTGTGTCGGGGAATGCCACAGAACACGCACAAAGATATGGACAATTACAAACCCAGACTTTGAACAGATTCGGCTCTGGCTTATAAAGCCATCGATCTTCGACTGGGCTAGAAGGGGAGTCCAATCAGGCCCCCTAGTCTTGACGCGTGAGATGTTACTTGGCCTTTCTCACTTCTATATGACTTCTAAACGAGAGAGACAACGACAAAAACATATCTCGGCCTGTAAGAAAAGCCCCCCTGATGCTCAACGGTCAGGTAGACGTTATTTTTTTTTTCTTTTTAGATAGAATTTTGATTAATTGTTTCTTTCTTAATTCCAGGCATGCGGTTCGCGTATGTGTCCATCCGCTACGCTCTGTCCGCCGTGGTCCGTAACTTCGTGATCCGCGCGCCGGCCGGCTCGGCGCCGCCCAACGAGCTGCCCTCGGAGCGCCGCGCCATGTTCTACATGCCGGCCGGGGATGTCAAACTTATGTTTACGCCCAGAAACTGAGAAAATATTTAGACAATCACAAAATACCTACTCCATATTAGATGTCTATGATAGCAATTTAAGTAATTATCGGACACTTGTAAATAAATATGACAATCTATTATGGACTCAATAAAGTTTAATGATACCAAAACCAATAAATTGTTGTATTGACTATATGACTCTAGATTTAGACTATTAGTAACAATACGTGTGACTACCGAGTTGGTACTTACTTAATAGGCCTGAGTAAGGTCTGAGTTAAGAATAGCAGATACCAAACTATAGTTTTACTTACGTCACAGTTGAATATTTATAATTTTAAATGAATGTCAGTACAATAATAATTCATAACTAAGTAAAATATAAAAATATTTGATTAATGTCATTTTATAAATGTAAACTATGGTATGGTATGTTACAGGTATATGTACCTATAGTTAACATAAATGTTATGGATAGCTATTATTCCTTTCATCCACCTTACTTAGGTAACGAAGAAAGATTTATAAGATGAGATAAGATAACATATCGTCACGCCTTTCCCCCGAAGGGGCTGGCAGAGGTGTAATACAACAATTGTTAGGTACGAAGTTATACATAGGTAGGTAATTTTTTAGGTCTTTAGAGACCTAAAAAAATAAATTTGCGACGTTTTACGTGATAATTCAAAAAAATTACCAACCTATTTCATGGCAGTTAGAAGAAGAAAAACTAAATAATACTATCTACTGCTGCGATCTACTGTCTCGATAAAAAAGTGTCAATTTCAATTAGGGCTGTTAACGACAACTGTTTGTCGTAGCCTCTCTGTTGACCAATGTATGTTACTTTATTTAAGGTATGTTGGCTTTTTTGGCGGCGGCTAAGGGCGACGGCGACAAGGCAGCGCGGCGGGGCGCGGCGGGAACCGAAAAGGTGTTGTCGTCATTTTGTATTCTTAAACTTTTGAAGTGTATTATTGGGAGATTATTAAATAAACGAGTATGGGAAAATTATCTAAGTAAGTACTGTAAACGTAGCTTTTCGTATTCTCCACAAAACTCAACTTAAAGTTTTAGTAAAGTATCCATAATTTTACTGAAATGGGGAAAGGGTAGGGATTCATCATCGTCATTGTGAATACGCAATAAAACCACCATTACAGTTAACTCAAGACTGATTTATTTGACATGTAGGTAGATCCACATAAAGTTTTCGAGTACTACCCTACATATACATTACACTTTCCCCCTTAGTAGAAATATATATATATATATATATATATAAAATAAGTACCTAGTAATTAATACTTACACAACTAAGGTATACTTAGACATAACTTACAAAATCAACATCCTGTTTTTGCTACTAAATACATCCATAATGAACGTAAGTAGGTACTGGTAGGTACACTATTTGTCCGTTTTTTTTTATTTATATCTATACAGACTGTTATAGATATGTATAAAATGCATGCTTATGCTTAATTTTGGAAAATTACAAAGTAAATGCAATTTAAAATTAGTAAAAACACATCAGAAAAAAAAAATACATAGCAAATATTATTATGTCGTAATACATAGTAAATTATAGATCAGTTACACAAGGCAAGGCTGACCTTGATCCAGAGAAGGTAATAACGTACTTACTTACATACATGAATTTCTTAGCCTAATAAATATAGATCCGTACACACTATTATTACTTATATACCATTTTATATCTATTCTGCTGTATGTAGGTCGGTCGGTACTGAATGGATAGACACATGAAAAATGTTGTAAGGCTTAATATCGTTTAGATAAGTAATTGGCTATTGAATCTTATTATTATATGTTATTGGTTTAGGTACTCGTACTTATATAAAAAGTTTAAGGTAAGTAAAATAAACAATTAGGTTTCGTTTTACGTGGACGGAGCGTGGGACGGCGGGGCGTATAAGTACCTACCTTAGCACGGCTCCGGCGACGAGGCCGGTGGAGGCGAGCTCTTCGCCGACGTGTCGGTCAGGACCATGCAGGCCGCGATTGGCCGATTAATTACCTGGCATAAGTTAATCAGCGTGATTGCTACCCGTTTTATCTTCATCAGTGACCCCCTTATAGGTGACCGAACCCGTACGCTTTGTCCTTAGTTCAATTTACGTCTCGCTTTAAAAAAATCCGTACCAGCACCGGGTCTCCCGCGACGATGTCTCGCGGCGTGCGCGCCGAGCGCGTTGCGGCGCTGCTGCCGCGTACTCCGCCGCGCTGGGCGCGCAGCGGAACGAGCCGTGAGCGCAGCCGGCACCCGAACATCGAAACCGTGGGCTCCTTCTGCTTGCTGTTATGCGAACTACTCGTATTACAATATCGTAATAAAAATTCGCGGAGATTGATCTCCTTCGTGACGTCCCTGTAACCTAGAAGGAACGTCTCATCTACACCGTGTATAAACGCCGCCTCCTCTTCGCTGACCTTCAACTCACCTTTATCGGCAGCCAGAGGCAGGCGCGATAATCCTTCACCGTGGTCGTTTTTATCCAACGACACGAATGCTATCTCGAAGTCGTATGCGGTGGGCCGCACGGCATACCTCTGTAGACGGTTGGCGGTGGCCTGATGCATCCTATGTTTGGGACCTAAAATGTACTCGTATGTAACTAGTTTGTGGTAACTGCGTAACTCGAAATTACGACCGAACACGTACTGATGATGCCACGTGAACCCGTACACAATATCCAGCGCCTCATTATCTATCTGACCGTACTTACGCTCAGCGGCGTTGAGTGTGTGTGAGCCGCACCACGCGATACGCTCGCTGCCGTCGAAGTACATATGTGAGAGTACCACGCCCAAAACACAATCAGAGCTGTCCACAGCTCGAACTAAAGGAAGCTGCGAGTCGTGGGCCAGAACCGGCCTGCTCACCAGCTGCTCCTTTACGCCTTCAAACGCCTGTTGACACGCCTCCGTCCACTGCCAGCGCGCGCCCTTTGCACACAGATTTATTCTGTGACTTGAATAGCAAACTTCACTCTTGAAAAAATAAAACGCACTATCAACCTTATTGCGCAATCCAGCTTCTTGCATTCTAGACAGAACAGCCTTTAAGTTTTTCATGTGTTGTACCCTAGTGGACCCAGTAATACCTATTATATTGTCATATAAACACACAACATTTTGTATACCACCCAGCGATTCTTTGATAATTTTTTTATATATCTCTAGTAGACATTTTAAGCCGAAAGGCGTCCTGCAAGACATAAATACACCAAGGTGTGTGGCTTTAGCGGTGAGCGGTTGAGACTCTTCATTTAGTATCAGTTTAAGGTACATATTTTTCAAGTCTAATTTTGTGTACTGCTCCCCACCACTTAGCACTGCAAATAACTGTTCAATGCACGGCAAAGGGTAATGCAACCCGTAATCTGACCGTTCGACCTTCGTTACTGACTCTGATTCTAACCACTGTTTTACACATTCAACAGGTATAAGCATCGCCAAAGGTTTCGGACGAGCCTTGCATAATATCGGTTTAGTGTCTTTGAGATGTAGCTTAATCTCAGGTGTAAAGGTTCCCAAACTATTTTTAAATACCTCAGGAAATTTAGGTATTTGTTCAGTTCCGACGGGATCGCACATCTCGTTCGTGTTAAAGGGAGTAATTGATTTTAAATTTAATATACGCATCCAATGACGGCCTATTATTGGGTTTGCGCCGTTTGCAATAACAAACAAAGGTAGAATTGCGGTCTCGCTCCCGCGCGTAACCGTCACCTCGACACGACCGAGAGGCACAATCTCACCGCCCGAATACGATCGGAACTTCACTTCGTCTTTGATTATAGGTAAATGAGCTAAATAATCATCATAAAAACACTTTGACACTGCCGATATTCTGCTACCGGTATCTACTTCAAATGACACCTTTCTATTTTCAACCTTAACATCTAAATGATATGGATCGTCCTTACGGCTTGTTCCTGCTGCCCCGGAGAAATGATATAATCCGTCACTGGCATCGCTTTCCGTATCACTTTCAATATAATTTTGGTATTTGGACTCACCGCCACTGGGATTATTTGCACTGTTTGGACACTTAAGGGCCAAATGCCCCTTCTCATTGCACTTATTACATGAATAACACTTATACCGACACTTGTTCGGATTATGATTGGCCTTTCCACAACGCCAGCAAGCGGTACTGCGCCCTTGTGTGTAGCCCGCGGCCTCGGCCGCCGCCACCCGATGCAGCCCGTTTCCGCCCTGCCCGAGTCCTGAGTCTCCTGAGCCCGGCGTTCCGAGGGCGGCGCCGCTCGCGGCTGCTGTTTCCGAATGCCGCTCGGCCGCCTCCAGCGCCAACGCCAGCTCCACTGCCTTCCGGTAGTCCAGCGTAGGTTCGGCGAACAGGCGTGATCGCATCTCCTCACTGCGTAGACCCGACACAAATTGATCCCTCAGGTTCTCCTCCAGCGACCCACCAAAGTTACAATGAGTCGCGAGGTGTTTCAGGGTTTGTAAGAATGTGCCGACGTTTTCACTCTCTGCCTGCCGCCGCTGTCGAAATATGTGTCTTTCTGCTATCTCTGACCGCTTCGGTTCAAGGTGATCGCGAACCAGGTCCACCAGTTCCTTGAATTCCATGGTTTCTGGATGGTTTGGCGAGCACATGAGGTCGTACGTGGCCGCGCCCACATGTGTAACCAACGTGGCGACTCGTAGCTCGGTCTTGATCTCGTTTAACAAAATAAACTGTTCCACGAGTCGTACATACGCACACCAATTCGCCCGACCATGAATATCGAATTCATGAAGTTTTCCGTACGGCATCTTTAAATATTTCGACGTGATTCCAATAAAACTGCGCCAATGTGAATACGCAATAAAACCACCATTACAGTTAACTCAAGACTGATTTATTTGACATGTAGGTAGATCCACATAAAGTTTTCGAGTACTACCCTACATATACATTACAGTCATCATCACCTTATGATCCATCCATCCATCATTTGTAAAAAACCTTTATTAACCTGACACTGGCAAATGTACAAGACGTGCGTCGCCAAATTCCCCTCGCGGAGAAAAAAAAAAGCGCCTGTCAGCTGCCACTCTAACATTGTGTCAAAATCAAATGTCAAATGGAAAAAATTCTACCTTTTGTTGGTTAATGATTTTGATTTGTATTTAGAAAATAATCATCCCCTCAAGGAAAAAATGAAGTATAACTTGCTGGTGAACTAGGAAATTAATTTCTAATTCATTACGATGATGAATTCACTCCAGAATACTGCAAAATGTAAGTAACGTTTTTAGGTTATGTTACGTTCTATTCATCATCTCAGATTCATCATTAATTTCTTACGAATCGCCTAACATTTCAGATTTGCGGCTCATAAATTTAAAAGCGGCGCTTCAAGCTGGTAAAGAATGTAAGCCGAACATTTATATCAAAACTGCCAGGGCAGAGTCGCTTCTAAACTCGCGAGTGACTTTCGCACCAAGAAGTATCGGCGTTGAGATCGTAGACAAGTTGAATATAGGAAGGATACAGCAAGAGCCTATCAAATATGTGCCGATAATCAACCCACGGTCGATTTTGCCGCTTATAGACAGCGAGCGTAAAGATGAGATTGGTTTACCAACGCTACATCAAGAGGAGAAACAAGCTGCTCGATTGATCGTGATCAGGAAGAAAAAAATGAAGAAACATCAGCGAAGGAAGCTGTGGAAGAGAATGAGGCATCGTTGGGCTAGGGTAGGTTGATTTCCTCTTTGAGAAGATGCCTTTACAAATATGCAACCATATTTTTCCTTGGACGCTTAGTGTTTCAAAGTAGATATCTAAATCCGCACTAATATTATAAAGATAAATGGTTTGTTTGCAATGACTAAACTCAAAAACTATCGGTTTTTTAAAAAGCTACTTTCATTATAAAGCTACATTATCCCTAAAAGTGATATAGGCTATGGAATGGCGAGCTGTGGTCAAAAGAGCTAGTCTTGAATAATCCAAAGAAAAATTATATATTAGTGCTACTAAATTCTCAAATAAATGCGAAAGTGAGTTTGTTTGTTTGTTGCACTTTCATACTTTAACTACTTAACCAATAATCATGAAATTTTGCAAACACATCAGACAAGAACACAGAGTATCATTCATTCAGAATAATTAAAGGTTCAGCTGTGGGACAGCAGGTGTAACTGGGGATACTGTTAAAAAAAAGAGATCTAAAAAAGTAGCACTTTGTTAAATCTCTTTATTCTAGATCATTATCTTAACATATTTGTGTGCCAAGCTATAAAATCTGCTTATTAATCTAATAGATTTTAGAAGGTTGTTACTTTACATAAGTACAAACCTTTTAAAATCTTTGCTTCGCTTCTAGTACATTTTGTACGCTGATACATTCATGAACAGTGCTAGTTAGAGGCTCTGTTAAGATAAACCCCCATCTCTCATGCTAGTATTAACCTAGTACCTGGCTGTTTGTTTATGTAATACCCATTTTTGACAAAAAACTGGATATTGTGACTAATCACAGGTCAGTAGCTAAAAAACCCTTTTAAATTCCTGTGACAATACACTGTAGGTACATAATTACAAGATTATAAAACCATTCAAGTAAAGTTTTAAAAAAAAATACTTGTTTCAAACCCTTGTATTGCAATACCAATTTCAGATAAAGCAGCGTCGTCGCCAAGTCAAAGAGAAGATCTTCCAGAACGAGCTCCTGGCCATGGTTAAAGCCGCCAACGAGTTCTCAGCCGAGGAGTATGTCCGTTCTAAGATCAACAAGGCTAACCACACCCCTCTACCGACTCACTGGAGACACAAGCGTCTTCCTGAGTTCATCATCAGACAGCTCCTCGGGATTGACAAGAAGATCAATTATAAACACACCGATGTGTATAAAGCTTGATTTGAGAAGTTATATACTCTATTTACTGTAAGCACAGAGCGGGTACAAGGGTATTTACCCTTGAATGTGACAATTTACAAATCAAGACTCAAAACTTCATCAACACCCTAAATCAGATCAAATTTCTTAATTTAGCAAATAGTTTAAAGGATGTTGAATGTGAACTGAGGGCTCCAATCTTGGCTAAATCCGTATCTTGAACTTAAAGCATTACCAAAATGGTGCAATTGCATGCACTTACACAAAGTTAAATTAAATATCGCAAGACAAAATGTGGAATCTGTAATAACTAGCAAATTAAGCAATGAATGAAATAAATGTGGATGTCACCCACACCATGCTACAGTAAATAGAATATGGTAGAGTTGTGATTAGTTTGAGGGTTTGTTTGTTTGGCAATGGGCAGACTGAGCACAAAGTATTTCTCTAATACTGTAAACTAGCTGCACCCCACAGTTTCAACCACAGTGCCACTGGAACCGTCTTTTCAGAATGAAAGTTTTTCTTTTTCTGTATCTCTGACAACATGTATGCAAAATTTAATAATAATGGGCCGAGTAGTTAAAGCGTGAAAGCATAACTAACAAACAAACGTACAAATTCACTTTCGCATTTGTAATGTTAGGATGAGAAAGTTTGTGAGTTAATCTGTTAGTCGCTCCAACAGATGATTAGATTTGGATGAAATATGGCAGTAGCTTATATAGCCTGGATTATCACGCTATTATTAACCAAAGAAATTAACGATTCCTGTAGCTCTACAAGTGAAACCGCAGGGCATTGCTACAAATGTTTTAAAGCACATATTAATTACAATACAATACTTTTACTCTGTTTTGATAACAAAAACAAAACATAAAGAAAAGTACAAAAGGCCATCTATAGCCAAGAGCAATCTCTTCCAGACATGGAACTTTCATTGCCATAATGCTTCACAAGTGAATGCTCAAGCTAAGATCAATAGATGATTTATCATTTTGATAGAGAAAACCAAAGCATGCTGTCATTATCTTAGACAATTTCTTAATTGATATTGTTGGTGTATTCACACTTACCTGGTCCTGATATGGTTTTGCATTTAAATACCCAAGTAACAGAAAGGACAGAATCACAAGATTAATAAATACACCAAGATCATTTAGCTTCATCTCAACAGAGGAAACTGAGTTGCTGACTCTAGTTCCACACCCTATATGCATAGTTTAATGCCCACTTGCAATAAGTATATGAATTGCCTAAGTCCTTGCTTAACTAGTTTAACGGCATCGTTTTATGGTCGACATATTTCTCATAAGGACCGCTAGAGTGTGGAATACTCTGCCAGAGTGTGTGTTCCCTGACACTTATAATCTGGGTGTCTTCAAGTCTCGAGTGAATCGGTTTCTTCTAAGCAAGCGTGCTCCATCGTAGCTCGCATCACTGCTTATCATCAGGCATGTTGGCGGCCAAACGCAGGCCTATTAAGTAATAAAAAAAAATCTACTCCTAGCTAGCTTGTACCAAATTGTTTTTACATGAACCTTAACCTTAAGCCATTCCTCAGGAAAATCTTAACCTTATGTGCCCAATAAGCGAACATTTTGCTAGGAGTAGATTAAACTAGGTCAGCAAAGACAGGCATTTCTTAAATTCAGTGCAAGTGGCCATCAGTCACTCACTGTTTGCTTAGTTAGGACCAAGCCTTATGATCTTAGTGTATTTATATCTCTAATCTCGTGATTTATTCTAATCTGTTCTCTGGGCTTTATAATGCTAGCCCATAAAGAAAACAAACACAACACAATTCATTAGTTTGAAACGGATCACACTATGTGTTGTTAACATTTTAATTGTAATTTCTGTTTATCTTCAAATATTGATAATCTTACATTGCAAGAGTTTGATGAGTTGATGATGATCATGCTGAAGAGGATTTTCATGTAGTAGTTTGAATTTTAAGTTAGTTATTGTGAATAGAATTAACAACATGAAATAAATACATGTAAAATATAATTTAATAGTTTATATTTTATCAGGTGAGCTATGTATGATCTAACTCCGGCAAATTTTGTTGGTGACCGTTGAGAGGAAGCCACTTTTGTCAATTTTAGTATACTTAGAAAATAATTATGACGAGTTTTAGTACGATTTGGGCGCTTATTCACAAAGCTTGTCGTAAATATTTTCTGTACCTACTATAGTTATGAAAATTAGTATCTCTGTCTAGCGACACCGTACTCCCAACGGCCACCACCTCAATTGCCATTCACCAGTGGTGGTGGATAGCACTAAGTACTTGTTTTTGTCTCAACTGTCCTGTTAATACAGATGTTGTTTCAAAAAAATTTCAAATTGATACCTACCCACCCTGAAAGTAAGAATGGAAATTGGCTCAACCATTTTTTTTTTCGGAATGCTGTTCGATAATACTTTGTTATTTACTATATAGCTATTACCCGCGAATTCGTTCGCGTTTATTAAGAAAATGATATCCAAAAACCTTTCTCAAGTACCTACTGTAACTAATTATTAAATATGATCAAGATGCGTTCTGCTGCTTAGCCGTGGAAAGCCTACAAACAGACAGACAGAGTTAGGTACTTTCGATTTAAAATATCAGTATGGATTATTAAATTATTGAAGTACCTACTGCTTATTGTATTTATTAATCCTTATTGTATATCAATAGTGCCACTACGGTACTGCATAAATGACCAAGCGAAACGAGGTCTCAGACTCTAGGTACTGGGACATCTCAGCATTTGTTTGTTGACCCGCTCTTCGGCAAACTTTGCAGGCAAGTAGTGTACCGCAATAAAATTGTTGAGTTCGTAGGTAGGTATATGAGCTAAATCGTACGAGGAGTCGTGGAGATATGCGAGGTCTTCGCTCGAGGTGAACTACTAGTTAGGTATATAATTACACACAACAGTAATACAATACTACAAAGCTAGTAGAACTACTATAAAGTACCTACAAGTGATTTTTGTCCTAAATTGATAGGTAGTTAACTCATGTTTTAAAATGCCCGGTTTACGTTATTCCAGTCTATTAGAATGAACGTTGAAATTGCATTTGGTTTCAAATCGATTTTATTTAAAAAACGTATTCGCAAATTTTGAAGTTTCCAAGAAGTGACTCAGCAAAAAATTTTGGTAAATTAAACCTGCTCACAAAATTTCACGAGAATTAAATCAAAATTTCAGAACAGACGCCGTTCGCGAGGTACCCAGCTCACAAAGCCACTTGTGACATAAATCCTACTATCCTATCCTACTAATATTATAAACGCGAAAGTTTGTGAGAATGGATGGATGGATGTTTGTTACTTTTTCACGTCAGAACGGCAGAACAGATCTGGATGAAGTTTGGCACAGAAATAGATTGTAGTCCAGAATAGCACCTAGGATACTTTTTAATCGCGTGTGAAACGGCGGGGCGCTGCTAGTATTATTATATACCTACCTATGTGTGAAAATCCCACGCTGCGTTTTTGCCACAAACTTGCAATCTGTGTCATGAGCTCCCTCCAGCGGCATTTCCAAGTAACTACAACATGGGTGCCTCAAAAGGGCTGTTAATAGAGTAGTCTTAGATCATGACGGTAATCGTTTTCTCCGTATTTACATTCTCTTTGCGTTTACCATCGCCCGTTGGCTTTTCTGCCACCTATGGCACAAAAAAATATAATATTTATAATCTAAGTAGAAGACAATACATAAAGCAAAGCTTAAAAATCGACTTCCCGTCATCCTTGTAAACAATTTTTAGACTTTTGATGATATTTTAAAACTGCTTGACCGATTTTAATTATATTAAATGGGACCAACTCGGGAATCTAACCTTTCGAACTATTTTTTTTTAATCGGTTCCCATTTGGCTAAAATAACGATGAGCATACAAAAAAAAAATACATCCTACAGACGAACATAGAATATCCTATCTTTTTGAAGTCGGCTAAAAACAAATTCAAAATATTCAGAAAATCTGCTTCATCACACACAGAAATTAAGGCGCGCCTCTCGAAGTAATTTTTTGCGCTTTGATTGGGTGCTTAATTACGCAGTCTGTTTTCTCGAAGATTAATAGTTTTTCGCTTAGGAAATTGGGCCAGCTCCAGCGTCCTTCAAAACAGCGCTTTCTAAATCCAAGTAGGTTAATATAGGCTGATGAATTACAATGTTCAGGCGCCTACTCTGTAGATCTTACTCGTAATATAGGCACATAATAAATAATAGTATATGGATAGGTACTACGTAAACAGGCGCGAAAAAAAAAACAATTAGAGTAGAAATTAAATGTCCTATCCTACTTCCTACTAATATTATAAACGCGAAAGTTTGTATGGATGGATGGATGGATGGATGGATGTTTGTAACTCTTTCACGCCAGAACGGCTGAATAGATCTGGATGAAATTTGGCACAGAGATAGATTATAGTCTAGAATAGCACATAGGATACTTTTTAACCGCGGGGCGCTAGTATGTACATATATTTATTTGTTTATAAATGTACATACCAACGAATGATACTAGGTAGGTACGTGTTGCTTACTTATAGGTACTAGTAGTTCGATTCGCCTGAATCGAATCCAATTCGCTCGAATGGAGACCTTGCATTTATCTGTAAGTCGTACAACATTGTATTTGCATGAACTACTTGCCTGCAAAATTTCATGTAGTTTGCATCAACGATACTGAAGTTATCATCGGACAAAGAAATCTCGAGATCTCTGGTCTGCGGTCTCTGCATGGTCCCCGCGAATCATTGAGAGATTTATTTAAAGAAATAAATATTTTAACTTTACCTTCTTTGTATATCTTTGAAAATATTATGTACTTAAATTTATTCATCTACATAAATTTAAATTGAACAGTGACTATCACAATAATAACACTAGAAATAAGGATAGGATAGCTGTACCGAGATTTAGACTGACTATGTCAAATAAGTCATTTTTAGTCAACTGTGTTCGTTTTTACAATTAAATCCCGAAAAATATAACAGGGCTACAAAAATATAATATAACACATGTAAAAACTACATTAATGAAAAGAGGATGTTATAAGGCTAAGAATTATTCAGAAGATAAAGATGTCTGGAGCCTTCCACTTCCGTCAAGTAGACACTAGTATTTATAGATATTACCTAGTTGTAAGCCAAAATTTGTGAGACTGTAATTTATTTATTCTTTGATAAAATAATGCCCCTCAGTTTCTTGCCTGTTCTTCTGAGTAGAGGCTCTTTACCCGAACAAGGCGGTCGAGTCTATTTAAAAAAACTTTGACGTTCATAAGTGTATCTTTGATATCCAAATTGAATAAAAACATTTTAACTTTGACTTCGAGATATCCTCGCTTCACTAGGTATAATAAATATTTACGGTCACTAAAGAATTTATCTATCTATCTATCTAAATATAAACTACCATCCTTACATTTGATTTTCCTTTGAGACGCACCTAAGCGTTTTGCATTCACGGAGCTTCGTACAACCAGGCATGGAACAGACTGTCGGCTTGCTTCCTGAGAGATTAATTTTGGCCTTCGAGCTCAAAGTGAATAGGAATTTTCTAAGGAAGGGTTGAGGAGTGAGGACCTAAGTCGAATGCCTATTATGTGATAGGTAGATGAGTAGGTGGAACCATATACTTATGTGATGTGAGAGGTATTCGAGTGACTTATACCAAACAGTAACATAGTTATTAATAATTAACCTACGCACAGCTTGTGATTAGAACCGCTTTCTTGGAACTGAAGTTGTTTGTCTTGATATACCAAAGTAGACCCCTAAGAGTTTGTGCGTATGTTTCCTTACTGGTTAATATAATTGCCAAAACCCTGAGCCGAAAAATGTATTAAATGTAAAATGTGTCATTAACTGCGCTAGGAGGGGATTTTACGAATACTAATATAAAATACTAATGAAAATTATGTAAGACCTCATAATATTTATAATTTTTAAGGCGTAAATGCTTAGTAAAAATAACCCAAATCTGCTTTATTAGGCATTAAGAAGTGTTATGTCATAAGGATGCATATAGCGTAGACTTTTGTCTAGGCAAAAGGAGCAACTAAGCGATAAAAGATTTACGTGCAATATTAGACTATTACTTCTGTACCTATACGTCATAAGAACTAAAGTTACATGAATTTAGGTGAATAAATCTATAAGTATGTACCTAGGTACATTTCTATTTAGGTTTAGGTTGGGGAATTCAAAGTATAGTACCTTTAGCATTTACTTATAATTTTCAAGAGGTGTCTGAGCTGAGAGTGAAGTGGGTTCCCAAACATTACACAGTTGACCGGGTAAGTTGCATGCTTCATTATCGGTGTCTCTACTACTCTGGTTACGAACTACCAAATTTCAATTAAATGACTTTAAATGTGAATCTCCACAAACATCATTATATTTCAAAGTGATATACCTACCTATTAACTTAAAACAAGTAAGTAATAAGTTAAAACTAGATGATTACAGATTAACGTTTAACGGTTAATATGGCCAAATTAATCACATATTAATTCGAAAAGTAATTATCTATTTTAAAATGATCAATTTATAATTCTTAGGACCTCGGGCAGTTTCATTTTTATTTTGGTGGTGGTCGTTGGGAGTTAAGCCACCAATAAACACTGAATAACGGACACCGGAAACCAAGCAACCTACTTTCAAACAAGTAACCTATGTGCGGAAACTTTTGAATAATTCTTCCAACTTTTTACAAAACTATTTTTCATCGCGAGGTTTATTTGTGCAACGCGATGTTTTGATTTAGTTTTCCCATTTTCAACGAACACCTTTATAAGAACTAGGGCTTCATCAAAACCGAATCCTAAATAAATTGTTAGTAAAATGTATACTTAGGGCGGGCGGTAGTTTTCACGAATTGATTGCGTTTGGGTCGGCGCCCGGTGCCTATCGGGATGTAACTTCCAGCAAAGGGCTGCGCGAAAGGCCTCGTCGTGCTACTAGCGAGTTGACTATCAACGAGATTAATGTACTACTTACTAGAGGAGCTGATCCAAACAAAAAACGTGCAACTTATTGAAGTGAGGCTTGCCCACCGTGGGCTGACCGCAGGTTTGCTGAAGCGTTGACAACTGAATTGCTACTGCTACTGAATAGCGCCGCTCCGTACACAACAACACTGCACGTGTGTCGGGACCACACTAATGCCAGGTGCGAGGATTTCAATGTACTGGAGTGGACGAAAGTTTATGATCGGATGACGAAATCTAGTAGTAAATAATACATATCGATGTTGACTAATGACTTCCTTGTCATTTGCGGTAGATAACGCCAAAGTGATCACAACTTGATGTCGAATGACATTTCGTTGTCGGTGATGGAATATCATGTCCTTTCCGAATGATTGGAAACTACAATGTAGTTTTCACTTTCATAAACCTCAATTACCACGATTGATTGACATAATTGTTTGCCCTGTTCCCGGTACGGGGGGTAGGTGAAAGGGATGTGGTCGTGTAGAGTTGCGCAACTCGACTGGGGAAAAATCTATATATCTAAAGCGTTAAAATTTCATATTGTAAAGACTATATGTACGAGTATGTTTCGTATGTTTTTTTAGTCACTTCGTTGTCAAAACAATCCTGTGACACAGTCGCGGAGATCTTAGTACCCAGTAAGGCATGGTATAATAATGTACCTACTTCGCCAGGTACAGCGTTCTGAATTAAAAATGTTCACTTGGGCAACACGTAGTGACGTCAATGGACGCTTAAGCAAGACCGAAATAAATCACTTATAAATAGTTCGAAAAAGACGATGACGAGTGACGTCATCAGGAATCCCGGAATGCTAGGACCTTGTGTTTTTGGATCATGCTGCAAGGTAAGTAGAGAAGTGTACTATTGGAATGAGGATGCTGTGTCGGCCCGCTCCCAATGAGTCGCTGCCTCATAAAGGTTTGGCCGTCGAAAGGCGAAGTAATAAGTAAATGTTTATTGACAGTTAAATTGTGAGCCCCGGGCCGGCACCCGGCGTAGTTTTGAAGGAAAAGGATGGGGTTTTCCCTTTGTTTATAAACTTTACGGAAATTGTAAGCAGGTAGTTATGTACGTTTTGCGAAAGTGAAAAAAAAGAAGAAAACAATGATAGCCTAGTTGGAGAAGGCTCGCCTCTCAAGCCAGAAGGAGCGGGTTCGATCCCAGCTGAAGGCACACACCAATTTGTTCTTTGTTTGAATGCCATCTGCTACATACCTAACTGGAGTCCGGTGTAAGGCGACAGGCTTACCCTCTCTGTCTCACCCTCTGTTTCATTCGGGAATTAATGTTGTCAGGCAAAGTGCAAAGTATTTGATATATTTATTAATTATTATTGTTCTGACGTTTATTTTTAACTTCCGACGCAAAAACGACAGGGTGATATAAGTTTGACGTGTGTGTCTGTCTGTGGCATCGTAGCTCCCGAACGGATGAATCGATTTTGATTTTGTTTTTTTGGTTTGAAAGCTGAATAAGTCGGGAGTATTCTTAGCTATGTTTGATAAAAATCGGTGTCGGGGGTATTTTAAATTTATTCTTCATATTATATTTTTTAAATTATATAAATATTTAAATGTGACGTAGTTATCCATAAATTCCAATTTCTGGATGTTGTTATACATCTCTGCCAGCCCCTTCAAGGGAAAGGCGTGACAATATGTATGTAGCTTGGTTCTGACGTAGGTATACTTTAGACCTGCTCAGTCGTAATTTTGATCGTTTAGCGACCAAGCGAGCGTTAGCGAGCGAAGCGTCTATGCTTCAGCTACGACAAAAATGCTTTCGTATGGCCGGATTTGTGTCTTTCTCTACAGGTCGCATTTCTAAACCGATTCCCTTGAAATTTTGTGAGCCGGTGCGATAATTATACAGGTTTTTTTGGCCAAGTCAGTTTTTGGATATTTTTCAAAATTGCGGAGATGCGATTTTTTTCCAGGAGGATAGACGTCGGCCGCCAGGTCTACAACTTACAGAGCCACTAGTTTTTTTAAAAACAAGGTTGTCTTCTTCATACTTTAAATTAGTTTCTAGTAAGAAGTAGATTCTATAAATACGGATTAACATCCGGTTCGAAGGACCAAGACTTTCTGGCTCCATCGCAATTTTTGCAACATTCTCGACCTAATTTTAAAGACAGCATTACACAAGAAAGCATTTTGGCAAAGCGCACTTACCCAGCCTTCCAAAACAGTAGAAAATCTGCTATGTCTCCGGTCACATCGCGCGTCCCGGAATCGACGCCATCTTGGATTTCTTTTGCTCTCGGCGCCATCTTTGTTTCTACTTCTTTTTCCCGCCAAAGTTGGGAACTACAAAATAAATAGACAGCACGAAGTTCATAACGCGAGCACCGTGCACAATTTATGGCGAAAACTTTGACTCCTTACTACGCGATCGCTCTTCCCGGGAAAAAAGATAAAGGACGCTTTAAGACAATTTAATGGTTTTATAGATGATAATAAAGAGAGCTTTTTCTTGAAGTTTTTTAAGCTAGCTATTTTTTAGAATAATACCAGTAGCTAGGTGCAGAAAAAAGGTTTTAAAATACAGTTTTGAATTACAGACCTTAATGTTTTGCCATGTTTTAAATAGTCTTCCAACATGTTTAAGAAAAATAAATATATACCCCACTCTGGTAAGCTGCCTCGACGAAAAAAGTCTATATAATTATCGAACCTGCTCAAAAAATTTCACGACAATCGGTTGAGGAATGCAACCTGTAGAGGACTACAGCTCACAGAGCAACTAGTTATCTTGGTCACTTTCACTCTTATGACTTTTCAAACGAGAGAGACAATGTCAAAGATATCATTTAGGGCCCCTGTATTAGGTAGGTAGGCCTTATCTAATGGTATTATTCCACGATTAGAGTATAATAATAGAAATCTTTAAAACTCCTAATGCCTCTCAGTTTCTTGTCTGTTCTTCTGAGTGGCTCTTTTTCCGAACAAGGCGGTCGAGTCTAATAGAAAACTTTGACGTTCATAAGTGTATCTTTGATACTCAAATTGAATGAAAACATTTTGACTTGACTTTGAAAACTACAGTGACCTTTTCGCCATATTTCCTTCCGATCAGAAAGCATATATTATACTTACCTATAACTTGCTAATATCGTGGGCTTAGCGCGGTAGACTTCTAGGAAAATATTGCGTGGGAATGGAAGATTTACAACTAATACATATGGCTACCAACTTATCTCTACAGTTAACAAGAGGAGCCACGGTCGCATTCTGCGAACAAAGCTGATAGGCAACAATAGCAAATTTTCAGTTTCACGATTTGGCCATATTGTTATAAGTTGGTTCTGTTGTGTAGGTGTAGGAATGTATGAGGAAATGGCAATATATATTTGTGTAGGAGTGTAGGGAGATAAATTTGACGTTGACATGGACCCACACGGAAGACAATTAATTAATTAGATTATTTCTGGATGTCAAAACCCTTTTGACGAAGTTTAAAACAAATTAAACAATCCTTAGAATTCTTACAGTAACCTTTATAACTTGGAAAACTTTTGATACTTAATAGATAATTGTCTTCAAACTTTGTGTAATTTTCCGTGTTGTTAAATTTCTTATGAAAACGTAGGTGGAGAAATTGAAACTCCTGATGTGTGTAAGGATGTTAACACATTCAACGCCACAGATATGGCTCTGAACAATATTTTCATGATAGCTTTGCGGTTACCGCGAAAACAAAACGCGTTGGACATGTTGAGCACCATCTCTCTTTTTGCCCGACTTCGCAAGAAGAAGAGTTATGTTTTTCGAGTGTATGTATGTATGTAGGTATGTATGACCCGCGCCCTACAGCCTAAACAGCTTGATGGATTTCGACATGTGAGGTGTCATTTGAATCGTCTTCAAAGAGTCTTGAACAAGATAAAATACTGTAGGTATAACAACTATTCTGAGGCTATTATTATTTATTAGTAAGAGGAATCGTGTCATCCAACAGACATCAAATTTACAAGAACACGCAAGGCGTGACTGTATCATAGTCAGTTTTTTTGGATAGAAAAGCCCCAAAAAGCCACACGCAAATGAGGCGCCCTCAAACGTGATCAAGTGGACGGACGGGTGCAGTCGGGAGACATGCACGAGTCCTTGCTTGGAGCCTAATTAGCAGCAAGCCTAGAAGACTTCGTAGTGGCAGCGAACAACTAATAATAAAGCAGGTAGGCTGCATGAAATATTCTAGAGTATTCTTGAATTTTAATTTATAGGACACACAATATTGGTATTGAACTCATTAAAAAAACGGGAGAAACGGCATCCGTGCCTCGAAAAATTAAATGACATTGTACATAATAAGAAAAACAAAAAAGCCGGCTGCAAAATATCTGTCACTTCTGCTATCAAGACGATTCCAATGACACCTCACAAGTCGAAATCCATTAAGCTTTCAAACAGCTTAGCGTAGGGCGTTCCAAAGAAACTATTTAAATACATACATACATACCCACAAACATACACACATAAATACATACATACATACACTGGAAAAACATAACCCGCCTTCTTGAGCAGTTGGGTATAAATCAGGCGACGTTTACTGATCGAGTCTCAATGGCAATAGGAGCAAGAAATTAGAAAAACAGCGTATAATAGTATTTAAAGTTATCTCATGTGCGTCTACTGCCTGCTTGCCTTCTTGTCTTCGTCATTCATTAAAAAGCATACAATGGAAGTGTAGCTGTGTCCACGTTATCTGCTTGTGTTAAATTTGTCTTCACTTTATAGTAGTGATATTAGAGTACCCTTTCATTTTTACTAAATCAATTTATCTACGAAAGTAGATAGGTACGAGTATAAGCGTGTTACAAATAGTTCAACCAGCCACGCTACGCGGTTTATCTTGCGTAGACAGTTTCTTGGAACTGCATTTTTCATGGATGCAAACTATTGTCTTAAAAAGATGCTAGCGATGGATTTTAAATTCATATTTTCCACACTATTTATTTTCCAATTTCTTTTTTGTTTTTCTTTATGCGTAACATTTTTTTGATTCGTAGTTCTGTAGATGCATAAAAAAGAAGTTAAAACACATCTACCTAAAGTCAAAGTCATGTATTATATTTATTTAATTGGGTATCGAAGATACACATAAGAGTCAAAACTCAACACAAAAAGTTTTATAAAAAATACTTTACCGCCGTTTTCGCGAAAAAAAGCCACTACTCAGAAGAACAGGGAAGCAACTGTAGAGATTTTATTTTTCCTTAAATTTTTTTTATTAAGTATCTAAATATAAAACAAAAATTAAAACACATTTTCGCGTAAGTAACTAAAATTAGTTTGATAGAAACTCCTTAATAATTAGGTACGTAGGTACCTCCTTTGTGTATTCATCAGCTTGTCTTGAAAAAATCTAAGTACTGGAAGCGCTGAACGATTTGACGGATAATGGAAGCCGCTATTATTTTGGCTGCTTAGCTGAAGTAATGAGTCTCGAAGCCTTGAAGGTCTTAGCCGAGCCACTCAAGGGCGTAGTCGCCGGTGCTTTGAGCATTACT
This sequence comes from Peribatodes rhomboidaria, assembly GCA_911728515.1. Classification (NCBI taxonomy): domain Eukaryota; kingdom Metazoa; phylum Arthropoda; class Insecta; order Lepidoptera; family Geometridae; genus Peribatodes; species Peribatodes rhomboidaria. Next base: position 954,069 of record OU452181.1, on the reverse strand, counting down.
GTTCCCAGGGGCCTACCATCGATTCTAAAGCATTCTTATTTTAATTTCAGATCGTATCTCGCTCAGTCTATCTAAAATTGAGAGAGCATTTTTTTCAACATTGTTAACACTCTCACAATGTTTAGATACGTAGATTAGAGTGTTTTTTCCCTAGTCTGAGATTAGAGTATTTAAAGATATTTTATATGTGTATGAATATCAGTCTCTTGCAGCCATAGTACAAGCTTTACTTACTTTTGGGTCAGACAGCCGTGTGTGCAAAAATGACCTGAATTTTATTTATTAGATAAACTTTTTCATCTTCTCTTCTTTATTACTTTTAAACCTTACCATTTGTGTATTAATTTAATTTTTTCAATTAAACATTAGCCTGGCCGGGCATGTATCTTGGGATCTTACAACGCAGTCGCTCTGAAAACTAAACCATACATACTCGTAACATATAGTCACGCCTATCCCCCAAGGTGCGCTGTTAACCCCGAAGGTATTATGACCTATACTTCTCCCGACGATATTCAGTCCCAAATTTGACAGGGGGCGAGCCTGTCGCTATACTCCAGGCTCTAGTTATGTAGCAGATGATATTAAATACGCACATTATGTCAAAATAATGAACAAGTTGGTATGTGCCTTCAGCTGGGATCGAACCTGCTCTTTCATGCTTTGCACGCTTACAAAGTATGTGTGCAAAATGACATACACCTACCTACCATACATCCCATATACACCATGTTCAAAGATATAAAAATGGCTAGGATCTAAGGTTTCATGGATACTTAGAGGTACCATGGATTACAGAAGAGGCATTTAACTTATTAAACAATATTTGTAAACCTCGGTTTTACAAATATTGTATTATAGTGTAGATAGATATTTTAGTAATATTTTCATGGTAGCATTGTCTATTGAATCTTATTTCACGCTCTCGGAAGCATATGAGTAAGTGCCCTCGCACAGAACCGCTGAATATATTGCTCGATATTCGAACCGAGCTTGATTTATGCCCAGATTTCTATGTTTTATCTTTTACTTGAAATATTTTAGTACTACACTGAAGGAAGATTCTGCGACGTTTAATATGGGAGTGGCTGAAAAATTGAACTCCGCAATACTAGTGCCTATAAGAATTTACTTTCTTTGTAGCAGTAACTTACGGAAGGTAGAAGGAACTGTTAGCCCACAAATTTTATGAATGTTCTGGGTTTTGGTCCAGCGCACAGCGAAGTTTACTTCATGTGAATGTGTGAACAAGTATGTGTGTATGTAAGGCGAAAATTTGTGTACTGTATGTGTTTCTTTGTTAGTTATTTATTCACGTTCAAAAGAAAGATAAACAGTTTTTAATGAAATTTGGTATGGATCTAGTTTAAGTTCTGGATCAACAAATAGGCTTTTTAAACCCACGGGGTGCTGTAGCCCACGGGGTGCAGTTAGTACATAAAAAACATACATAAGAAATATTTGTGGGATGAACACGTGTATCAAAGTTCCAAGCTGCCAAAACAGACAGTTCTGTCTACCCAGCTCCTATTAGCCGTTTGTAATGTAAGTAACTAGTTATTTTAAGACCCTTGATTAGCATTTTACCGACAAACATCCGGCATGCCGTCCTCTACACCCATAAAACAACATCCGTCTGAACGACTACACTGTACATGTAAAATAGACTAGAATAGACTTTAGTATCCTTACAATAGGCTAGTCAGTCGCAATCTCCATAGCTAACGCATTAGAGTTGTAACTATGAACTAGTACATTGAGTAAAGGCGTCTACACATCAAACGCAGGTTAATAGCTACGTGAATTGAATGTAGAGCTTCGGTGTGCCAAATAGCAATGGCTGATCCTAAAATTACTAGGAGCTCCGTGTGCTGTAATAATACTAAAAAAACATGTATTTCAAAGTCAAAGTCAAAGTCAAAATGTTTTTATTCAATTTAGGTATCAAAGATACACTTATGAACGTCAAAGTTATTTAAATAGACTCGACCGTAACTAACAATAACTCGATTTATCAAGTAACATAGACTCATAGAAATTTAAACTCAAAATTTTAGAGTAGCTGTCACATTATTATCTTCATAAATTGCACTACGTTAATAATTAATACATATGGATATAAATAGAAGAATTGGGATGTACGGAACTGAACGGACTAAGGAAAGGAACTGTAGACCTAGCGGTCAACGTTTGTCCTCCTCTACAGGTCGCATTTCTCGTCCGATTATCGTGAAATTTGTGAGCAGGTTCGATAATTATACAGTTTTTTAACCGAAGTAGTTAAAACTCATTTTTTTAATTTTTTTTATGAATCGACAATAAGTTTCATATAATTATAGAACCTACTCACAAAATTTCTGTCGAAGTTGAAGCATAGACGCTTCGCTGCTAACGCTCGCTCGGTCGATGCCAAATCAAATTAATCAAAAAATGCCAAAGTGAGTTTGTTCGTTTGTTTGTTTGGGGTACACTTGTCAGGGGTACGGAAAGGACACTTTTATTCCCGAAAAAAAAGTTCGTATAGGACCGCGAGTTATACCGCGGATCGCTAGTAAATATTAAAGATTGACGTTAGGGGCCCTAGACTTGTCGCAATCAAATCAAGCGGGAATTGGAATTACCTTCCTTCGAAGTTATTTCCGCTGCGGTACAGCGCGTACAGTGCGCCGATGGAGTGTTTTAAAACGGGTGTCTACTTTCTTTCCGGGTTACCAGCGCATCAACAGGACCGCTAGAGCTGCAGGTGTCCGTAGGCGGCGGTTACTGTTTACCATCAGACAGGCCGTCTGCTTGTTTACCACTCTGGTTATAAAAAAGCGATTCTGAATGCTCAAACGTCACCTGCTGATTTGACTAAATACGAGCTTTAAAAATGTCACATTATCCTCTGATACTTCACATCATGATCCAAAAAAACAAGGTCTAGCATTCTAGGATCAAACACGTAATGTCGCACTCATCGTCATTCGTGTCTTTCGCACTATTTGTAAATGATTTATTTCGGTCTTTCTTATGCATCGATTGACGTCACTACGTGTACCCCAATGACCGGAATGCTGTACCTGGCGGAGTATATTATTATACTATGCTTCACATTATTAAATTGTCAACTCGTCCAATCAGCGGCTAGCGCTCCAGCGTCAGTGATTCTAGAAACATATTCGCGCTTGAAAACGATTGCAACTCGTCTAGGGCCCTGGTACATTTATTTTTTGTCTGTAAATCCGTAGCACCCAAATAATTTTCATAAAAATAAATTCTTCAGGCAATATAACTGGCATAGAATGCAAGATGCAGAGGCCCATAGAAAATAAATACCTTACAGACTAACATAGATTATAAATAAAATAAAAATTGAAAACTGGAATGTTTTCATTGTATCGGTATAAAGCTGATAATGATTTGTCCAGCGCACTTTTCGAATCGGTGTCATGTTTTATTGCTGGTGCTTAAAAATTAAAATATTCATCAGCCGCTATAACTAAATAAACTTCGTATAGTATCGGAATAGTCATACAGTGTTTTGGAATTTTCGATCGAATTTCGATCGATTAAAAAAAATATAAGAAAGAAAAAGTCAGAACACTATGTAACTATTAAAAATTAAAAATGCGAAAGTTTGTTCGTAGGTTTGTTTTTGTTCATTTGTTAGTTACGCTTTCAACTACTCAACTGATCATCGTGAATAGCAATCACATTGTAAGGGGTAAAGAAAATAGAACATATACAAAAAGGACATAAGGTCCTTTTCATTCCTAAAAAATTAAAAGTTCTTGTGGGACTGGAGGTGAAACCACGGAGCGCAGCTAGTTAGTAATAAAAAGGCTGTAGTACAACATAAAAAGGAATGGTAGTACAAAGAATGTTACGAGCAACACTTCTGTCCTACTTTGGCATGGTGTGTAAAAGTCTTTACGGTGGAACGGCTCGCCTAAAAGTTAATTGTCTATTAATCCGGCGTCGAATGGCGCGATACATCGAGTAAACAAACTCATCTGTCTCGAGACCGCAGCCTCGGAATAGATGCTAGCCACCTCTCGGTGCGATCGTGTGCCCTTACTTCTAGGGAGGCAAGGTAATTACTAAATTCGGCAGGCCGAATGTAACGATTTGATTTTGCCTAATTTAAAAACTATTGCCGAAAATAATGAGACGGGATTTTTTTGCTTTAATTGACTTTCTTTTACTTAGGACATTACATAAATTGGGATTGAATATCGTTCAGCGAAGTATGGGCGCAGTATAACTCTGCCAGCCCCTTCGGGGAAAGAAGAGGAAGAGAATGACGATATGTATCTTTATTTAAGCGTCAATTCTAGCTGCAAGAAAACGCCCGCAAGGAATGTCCGACAGTCTGTCCGACAACAGCTTGCATGTGTAAACTCCGTAGCAAGTATATTATCAATCTATTAATATTAATAATTATTCATTATTATCTATCAATATTAAAAACTAATATATTTAAATCAGATGATCCACGTTTTGACTTGAGCTATAAATATGTCATCTCGGTGGCTATAGTAAGTAATAACTCAGCTTGAAGTAGGTAACTTTGGCGAATAAACTTGGCTGGCTTCACTCTCTATCTATAGCATACAATTCTCACATGCATTCGGCACCATTCGGCATTCCAACATAAATGGAATTGCAATCGCATACAACTCTATTGCGGTACGTTCTCACCAGATTGAAACGTACGGCGGGAACACCACATCAATCTAAGGGGCTCTTTTATAGGTGCGGGAGCAAATCAAGACGCATTGGCCTATAAATGAGACCTATAGGATCGTGGACTGATGAAGGAATTACGCAGTGACGTCCATTACTCCGGATATTAACACTACTGCGTCGCAGGTAATGTTTGAAGCAAATATATCAGTGGAATGTAGCTTTTAGTGTCTATTGTCACTTTTTTTAAACTTGCCTAACGTTGACAGGTCTGAATTTGTTACCAACCTTCTATTAGACACGGAAATTAAAGAAAACGTACGTATTTAATTGTAGACCTGTCAAATTACTTTGACGAGTAGTTCAATGGAATCGATACAACATAGAGTCAAGTGCCGTTGTAGTTGAAAAGCATGTAGCAATGACGTCATGTTTGTCGTAGCATTTCGCAGTGTTGGAGCGTAGTATCACTCGTAGCATTTCGTAGTACAGGAGCGTAGCACCACTCGTAGCAGGACGTAGAGGCAATCGTAGAGCTGTTGCAGCAGGCGTGCGCTTATTTAAGAATACGAGCATTATGTAGGAAGATAAAGGCTCACTCTCCACACCGGCTCCACACTATATCCGCGAACGCTCGTGAAAACGCCAGTGGCTACCCTATCGGTATAAAAGCCATTAACAATCAATATGAACACTTTCGACGTTCACGGAAATAGTGTGCTACGGCCACTACGCAGAATGGCATTCTATTTAGGTAAATAAATACACTAGTAGGTTTAGGGGATTAGGGGTATAGGATGGTGGGTGTCATTGTCCTGCGATCGTACTCATGATAATGAGAAGCAATTTGAAAGATGACGAACATATGGAATGTCTGAACAAAATTTTATTTCTTTTCAAGAACATCACATAAATATCCTAACTACAACCTATACCGTTTCAAGTTGTTAAACACCGCATTGCGTATACCTACACGTTCCGTAAAGAAATTTCTCGTCTTTTTTATTTTAATTTAAAAAGGAACGAAGAGGAAAGCAGGTAATCCCCCGGGAGGCGGGGAAATTGATTCTATACGGGGAAATATCGCGGGATATTAAAAACACGGGAAATGTCCTTCAACAGGTAAAGGTGAGGCCGCATTTATAAATGAACGCGACCTTATAATATTGTAAACAAGGTTTACTACGGAACCCTTACGAAGATAATCCTACTGATATTTTCAATAATAAGAATCGTTTATTTCAGACACTGGTTGTTATGAAATAACAGTACGAGCCCATGTTATAAATACCTTACAGACTAACATACATATTTACCAGAACTGGTTGTTTAAAAAACGAAAAGTAGAAGTACTTACTTAGTTAATTTGCATGTTTGCGAGTGAGTATGTGTGTTTGTTGTTACTCTACACTAAGTTCGGCACAGGATGAACGGACGATTTTAGTGTAAACCTATTTAGTTATAAATGTAACTCGAACATTTTTTTAAACTTCCTGTGAAAGATTGAGTGTAATTATTAATGTTTGTTGCTTGTTCTGTACCGGCTGGATGGGTTTGGATTCAATGGTAGTGTAGGGATAGGCTGTACCAAGGATTAGCTCAAATATTTTATTGTTAAAAAAATGTTAAGACGTTGGCGTTGGTTATTGCCGTTATTTTACCTAATGTGTTTATGTATTAGAACCTCACATCATCACCATCACCGTTCTTTTATAATTGTACCAGGCGCACCAGTAAGAGACACCCTCTCATGGTGGAAATTCCGCCAAAACGCACTAAGCGTTTCAAGTCAGCTTTTCTTGTAAGAACTGCAAAGGCGTGGAACTCGTTGCCTGCGTCTGTGTTTCCACCTAAATACAATCCGGGGGTGTTTAAGAGTAAAGTGAATAGGTATAGGCCTAGGCAAGCGTGTTACACCTTCGATCACGGCAACGCTTCTTATCAGGCGAGTCAGTGGTCAAACGCATGCCTAGTTTGTTATAAAAAAAAAAAACCTACTTTGTTTATTCGTGTTTTAGTGCGGCCTCTCCTTAAAGCCGTATGATATTGTGGAATTAATTGAAAAAGATAATGTGTTCCGGCTCTGGATTCCGGGTTGCGGACGGCTCCGGCTAGACGAGTCCGGAATTCGTTAACAGGATAATGACATTCCCTTTGTTAAGTCTTAGACCGTGTTAAGTAGAAAAAATAAAATAAACAACATTCCGTATTTTTGACGGCATAACTTTTCCGGCTTCCGGAAACCTATTTATTAAAAGCTTTCCGTTTAATTTTCTCTAATTGAAGAATCAAGGGAAAATATTACGTTTGCTTTCAGCTGGAAGAGATTGTATAAGCGATAAGGCCGCCAGTTTTTACTTTGAACTGAAATAACGAAACAGAAGGATTAACTGCGTTATTATCCTTGTTTTGTTGTTTCTGATGGGAACAATTAAAAGTTTTTCTATCTATTCTGTTTATCTATAAAATTGACTGCCTCAGTGACTCAGTTAGTAGTGAACCTAAATTTTGAGGTTGGGGGTATAGGTTCGATTTTCACCTAGGACAAACATTCGTGTGATGAATATTTGTGTTTGTTCTAAGTATATGTGTTTAAAAAAAAATATAAATTTAAAGTCAATTTTTCAATTCAATTTATTTAATTCAGAATCCAAGTCCATATACATCCATGTCCATTCGAATATAACTATAATAAACTAAATCTCCACCCCTATTCAAATATATGCATAACATTATCTGGTGGCCATAGTACAAGCTTTGCATAGTTTTAGGTCAGGCGATAATGTGTGCAAAAAAGTGTGTGTGCAGCGCGTTAGCCCAGGCGTTGAATAAATACCATAAGTTGTAAGCAAGTGATGGCGAAGTTACGTGGTAGAATGTAAAGCAAACTTGAAAGACATTTTGAAAACTTCTCCGGAACATAATTCTACAGCCAATTTACTTAATTAATCCGGGCAATATTCCGGAAACTTAGCGAACCAACTTCTATGGATTTACATTTCCGATGCAGAATTATGTTCTTAGTACACTCACGGAGAGAAATATTTTATTTTTCGTACAGAAATTATACTAATATTATAATTGCGATTGGATGGATGTTCCTTGCGGATCTAAATGAAATTTGGCAAAGAGTTAGGTTATAGCGTGGAATAGCACATGGGCTGCTTTTTAACCGTGAGTAACACCGCGGGGCGCAGGTAGCTCGATATTTTTGCAAGTAAAGTGTGGTTTTGTGCAGTAGAGTAATGACAAAAAAAAGAGTGAGTGCTGAGTTTGAGGACGACGAAGTAGGAATTATAATTATAGGTACCTACTACTGGTAGTACTTTAAGAAATACTACAGCTTGTCAGTTTTGCACCCCACTGTAAAAAAATAAGTATTATTATAAAATAATTTTTTTGAGAAGTAAGATAATAATTATCATAAATAAAAAATGACATAAAATTCATAGGTTAATAATAATACATTGATAAGCAAGTACATTTAAATTCAAATTAAACTACTTAATTTCACTTTAACTTAAATCTAAAATTTCTAAGTCTCTAATTTCATCTAAAGTGAAGTAAAACTATTACAACTACTTTTGTTCCCGACTGCACTTCAGAGCGGCACTTATGCAAAAACAGCGCGCTAAGCGCCATTCACAGCTATTAACAAGCGCTTCAGCTGATTGACTTTAAAAACAGTTGCCGAGTCAGCAGCGCTCGAGCCGCTGAGTGGGCTGAAATGCACGCTGCTATTTTGCGAAATTGCAACGGAGTTTGGAAAAAAATCTTTAAAGAAAAACGTAATACTCGTATCTGAAGCAATATAAAATTTTTAAGCACTTTGCCGCTGTATTATGAAGACAACTGAAATGCTATTTGTGGTTGTTTTTTGACAAGTTAGGTGTTTGACTTAGCTCACCCAATGTTAACTGACGGTGTAGTGTGAATGTGTTCCACCTTAGTCTGGATCAATACTAAAAGTCTGCATTATTGCCAAATAGTCGGTCAACTCAAGCCTTTAAAAAACATGTGGTCAAAGCTGCCTGTTCTGACGCGTGAACTGTAGTCTCTTGTCTTTGTCACTCTCACCAGTGGCCTAGAAGGAAATTGATTCCATAGTTGCAAATAACACACGGACGCGCTTGAACCGTTTCCGCGCATTCTTGCCTTACATCCAGCCTATGTGATAATTGGCCTTGCGTACATAACGAAGATTTGCGAAGAAAATGAGCGGCGCGCTAGAAAATAAAACCACCAGTAAAATCAAGTAGAGTGATTCTATTGGTGTTTTTTTTCCACCACTCATCTTCCTAGCACATCTCCGTGATACGCAGCCTAAACAAGGCTGTCAGAATACACAACTTCGTTGTATCTTTCTTCAAAAATTCATCAACACCAAGCTCAGCAAACTCGAAAGTTGTACAAGTCGAGTGTACAAAGTTTGAGCGAACATGTTACAAGAGTCGAGAGCTCGGCTTCAGTCAAGTGCCTCTTTACTGAGTTTGTTTGTGTGGCCAAAGGTAGCTGGCGTTTTTGTTTTTATGCTAGGGTAACTTTTTCCATGAATAGCTTATTCTGTGCTTGACCACAGCTAAGCTAACGGAATGGCATGATGTTTTTAAAAATCCAGTCACGTTGAAATTGGCTGACAAAATATCGCTTTTTGTGACCATTTTTCTTCTTTTAAATTTGCTAAAGATGTGTGTGTGTGATTGTTTGTTACCTATTCACACTGAAACGGATGAACGGATTGAAGGCTGACGGTAGTTTACACCCTGGATTGATCCAAAGGTTTCTTGTGGACTGCAAGTAACACCGTAGGGCGCAGCTAGTCCGAAATGAAGACAGTAAAATAGTTATCGAACGAGCGAGCGTCAGTGAGCGAAGCCTCTATGCTTCAGCTTCGACAAAAATGCTTTCGTATGTCCGAATTCTGTTTGGATTTCTGTCCGGATCTCTGTCTGGATCTCTAGTTTCTCTACAGTTCGCATGAGAGTAAGTTCAATAACTATGAAGAAAAAAAGCAATAACTGATTTGGCTAAAAAAATTGTATAATTATCGAATTTGCTCACAAAATTTCACCAGAACTGGTTGAAAATTTGACTTATAGAGGAGGACAGACGTCAGCCGCGAGGTATACAACTCACAGAGCCATTAGTAACTAAGCTAGGCTGCCCACCGCCTTTACCTACTTGAACATGTAAGTTATTTTCTACATACTCGTACCTCTTGACACCGACTTAGGTTTGCTCACCACTACATATACAATTTCTTACCATCATTTGAAATGCAAAATACATCAAACATTGTTCAAACTATCCTGCTGTATCAAGTAACTTCCTTACCTTTACGTCTGCGACTTCCCGCTAAAGAAACAAAGAAGAAAATATCAGATAACGACGAGATGAGCTCCACAAAGGCACAGTTTGCAACAACTCGCGAGCGACGTGTTATCGAAGTGGGAACACTTGGCGCCGCCGCACTCCACTACCTACTGAGATAAGGATGGATGGGGTGGGGAGGAAAAGTGAAATACGTCGCTCTGAGGTTAAGTACGGGATGTAGTCCGGTGTAACCGTTCCGAAGACGGGTCAGAACAGTAGCGCACTTGTAGCGCCTCACTCAACTGCCGTCTTTGTACTTCTTCACTCTAGTAAACTTCAAGGCTAGAGTGAATTTGTACCTTATAGGTCATCGTGCTCCATCTTGGACCACAACATCGCTTAACATCAGGCGAGTTGGTGGTCAAACGCCGACCTATTATACATAAAAAAAAAAGTATATGGAAATTCTGCTGCTGTAGTAGATTAAGTAAATATATCAGATATAGATAGATAAACACTTTTTTGTTTACACCATTCGATTATTAGATAGGTGAAATAGATTTAAATATCTAAAGATGTTCGCAAGTAACATATATTACATAAAAAAAAAAAAAAAAGTTTTTCAATACAGTTTTAATAGTTATGTACACCCGACTGCGCAAGAAGGAGGATAGGATATGTTTTTCAGTGTTTGTATGAGAATATGTGGGTATGTATGGATGAGGTTTCTTTGGTACGCCCTACAGCCTAAACAGCTTGATGTATTTCGACATGTGAGGTGTCATTTGAATCGCTTTGATAGTGGAAGTGACATAGGCAACAACATTTTGCAGCCGAGTTTTTTTTTTTTTTTTATTTAAAAAATTACACTCCACGGACTCCGGGGACCGTGACTTTTTTTAGCAAATATCTTAAATTATTATTTAAAGGAAATACAGGTAGAGGGGGGTTAGTTATTAAGTCTTAATCTAAGGTTAGGTTAAAAGTTTTCAGATTTACTTAATGCATTGTGAGTACACCACGAGCAGACCAGCGACCCGCAAGCAGCACCCGATCACGAGTATGACGCATGTGCCAGCCATCGCTCTCCTCAACCATATTTGAGGGAAGAGAACGACCCGACACACGACGCCGCCGCAAGAAGGTGCCTTCGATAGTGAGCATGAATGCCCGAGATGGACCCACAATTTATATAAAACGATAACAAAATAAAAACTATAACGAGAACAGAAATTATTACAATTTTTATAACAATTAATATTTTTATAACATCATGGCCTCCTCCCGACTCAGAGCCTCCATCACTACCGCGTTCCGATCTCTGATGGCCTTCTGCAGGTTATATTCCTTGATGGTCTTCGGTGATGCAGCCGATGCTCGCCGTAAAAACCGGCTGATGGCATCGTCTTCGATGTCATCGGCGTAGTAGGTGAAAGTCCCGGTGTGCCGTGATATTGCGACGACTGCGTGGGACACGCTCTCATGCAGCTTCATTTTGGGCTTGGTCTTTATGGCGATAACCGACTCGTACGTTAGCCCCTGAGCTTCGTGGATGGTTAGGATGCGTGACCCTGCGCCTCCCCCATACCCTTGACTTTTGAGGGTCTCCTTTTCTTCCTGCGTATGTACTAAGAAAAGGGTGTTGGGGAGGGTGGTGGGAATTTGTGCTCCCTTGTACCTTCTTTGCTCAACGGACTTAATACGAGGAGCCGAGGAATAAATACCCGAGTAAATTTCCCTCAGCGCATACGCAGCCGAGTTTTTGTTTTCCTTTTAATGATGTTACTTGTTTCGTATTCGTTCGGTTCCATACATTTCGAAATGTTAAGGAACCAAGTTAAATTTATGGAGCCAAGTAATAATGAAATAAGTTTATGTTAACTATCAAAACTCATACTAGCGTACAAGACCTTAGAATATAATTAATAAGTAGCAAAGATCTGCACTGATTTTGTATGATACGTTTAAATATTTAGTATTTTAACCCACGTATTCAGAAACTGCTAAACATGGCTTTTCTCAGTACATTAATATTAGTTACAGACATCATTAACATGCACCAACACAGTTGTCTATTGGCGGCAGTTTGCTTACCATCAGGTAGACAGTCTGCTTGTTTACCCCATTTACATACATACATATCGTCACGTCTTTCCTCCGAAGGGGCTTGCAAATGTGTACAACACCCACACTTCGCCGGACGATATTAAGTACCAAATGTGACAGGGGGCGGGCCTGTCGCCATGTACCGGACTCCAGTTACGTAGCGGATGACATTAAATACGCACATATATGTTCACACAATTAACAAATTGGTGGAAACCTTCGTTTGGGTTCCTTCGTTTCCCGTGCCTTCCCTGTTGCTTGAAAGGCGAGTCTTCTCCGACTAGGCTATCATCGCTTAATCAGCAGAAATTTAAAAAAAAAATCAGCAAAAAAACTATTCCAATAAAACCTTAAATTATGACTATGACATTTATCGCTAGCAAGTGAGGTGCCGGTTCCAATCAATCACTTCTGAAAGTTCAATATTTTCCTCGGATGTCTCCGAATTTCTCCAGACGTGCCTGATGATGGATGCCGATGGACCGCCGTGATTGATGCGCGTGCTCCTTCATTGTCATAGGATATACATATACTGTCCGGCTGGGTGGACTCAGGGCGGGGGGTGGGGCGGGGCCATGTGGATTTGTCCAGTTGGTGATGCGAGGCCCCGGGGTAGGTAATGCATTGATGCTTCTGAGCTTGGTGTCTGGTGTATTAATTCTCCTTTTTTATATTTTAAAGGCGAAAGGTGGTGTATCTGTGTGTGTTGGTTTGTAACTTTTTCACGCTCAAACGGATCGATGGATTTTGATGAAATTTGCTATGGAGGTAATTTACAACCTGGATGAACACATAAGCTACTTTGTGACCGAGGGTTACACTGTGGGCGCAGCTAGTTGTAAATTAAGCTTGTTTGACAAAGACGCCAGTTGTTGGGCTATGGTTTTAGGTGATATTCTTAACTTATGCTTTGTTATTTCTGGTGTGAAAAGTAAAAACTTTCTCTATCTACTATCTATTACTAAAACTACAAAATCTTGAACAGTTTTTTTGAAATTACTAATAATGAATTTGCCAAGACTAGGCACTTGTATTATTGTATTGGCTAACTATCTCTGATGATCAAGATTGCACCAACGACATCACGCATTGTAGATTGAACGGAACATGTGTATAACTTAGAATGCATGACGTAATCCAAGACAGTGACGAAAATAGATGAAAGAGAGGCCTATACCTGGTAATAAAACAAAAATGTAAGAATATGAAGAAAGAAAATAAATTCGCTAAAAAAATTACTATTTACTTTACTTAAATGTGCCTCCATACCCTAGCGACTAAGCCCTTAGTACGCCCACATTAACCAGCCAAAACTGATCCTTGTTTTATAACACAGCTTATACATCTCAGAGCTCTATATCAGTTTTGATGGTCACCAGATAAAAGTGACCCGAGAATTCATGTAAAATTATAACGATTGGAGATCTATAGATTCTGGATGATTTTATAACGTGAAAAATGTTTTCAGCCAGTGAGATATGAATAAAGATATGACACAGGGATTCTGTTGTCAAAAAACTTGCGATATCATTAAGACATCTTATATCTTTAAATGAGCAATTCTTGTATATATATATATATATATCTCTTAATATATATAAATCTCGTGTCACAATGTTTGTCCTCAATGAACTCCTAAACCACTTAACCGATTATAATAAAATTCGCACACCATGTGCAGTTCGATCCAACTTGAGAGATAGGATAGTTTAAATATATTTATATATATATATATAAATAATAAACGCGAACGAAGTCGCGGGGTGACAGCTAGTATATATATACATAATACGACCAGTTGGCCTGTTGTATACTCGATTGCGCAAGAAAGAGGGTTTTGTTTATCGAGTGTATGTATGTATGTAAGTATGCGGTTATGTATGTATGTATGTATGAGGTTTCTTTTGCACCTCAATCGGCCTATATCATGAAATTTTGTAAACGTATAGAAAAGGACAGCATATCACCTTTGGGATCCTTTCCTAGGATTATCCGTTTCTTAGGACCGCAGGCGAAGCTGCGGGTCGCAGTACGTCGACGGCTAGTATAGGGTATTGTAAGGTAATTTAAGGATCAGAAATCAGAATTTCAATAATACTGTATATAGAATATTTTTGTAAAACGATTGGGTCTGTGCGCTAAAGACCCCATTGCTCAACCGATTCTCTTAAAATTTTGCGAGTAGGTTCGATAATTTTATAATTTTTTTTGGAAAAGCAGAGAATCTGACAGGATTAGGACATACGATAGCATTATTGCCGAAGCTGAAGCATAGACTAGTACTTATAGACGTAGGGATAGGATAGCTGGACCGAGATTTAGACTGACTAAGTCAAATAAGTCATTTTTAAGCAACTGCGTTCGTTTTTACAATAAAATCCCGAAAAATATAACAGGGCCTACTGAGAGAAAATTAGAATCACATGTAAAAACTACAATAGTTAAAAGAGGGTATAATAAGGTTAAGAATTAGGAGACGAAGATGTCTGGAGCCTTCCACTTCCGCCAAGTAGCCACTAGTATGTATAGATATTACCTAGTTGTAAGCCAAAATTTGTGAGACTGTAATTTATTTATTCTTTGAAAAAATTTTGCCTTTCAATTTCTTGCCTGTTCTTCTAAGTAGAGGCTCTTTATCAGAACAAGGCGGTTGAGTCTATTTAAAAAATCTTTGACGGTCATACGAGTAAGTGTATCTTTGATACCCAAATTGAATAAAAACATTTTGACTTTGACTTTGACTTTGAAGATACTTCGCTCGCTCACGCTTGCTAGGTCGATTTTACAAAATAGTAATATTTACTTTGAAATATTTTATTTTAAAATAAGCATCAATGTCATAACACATATTAACTAATAACATGCTAATATCCAAGCTCATAGTTTTGAAGGACGCGGTAGAAGGCGCATCCCGAACGGAAGTTGGTCTGACCCTAAAATATATCTACACTGGCCTCTCCGATTTGACGAGACGATATGACGGGGGAGTCAATCTCGAATTCAGTCTTCGTATTCAATTTGCTAATGAAATGAAGCCAGCCAGTCAGTTGTTAGCTTCGCTGGATAGCTTTGTAAGTCGAGAAAGTAGACAGTAGAATTTCTCTCCTAGTACAATCACAAACAAAAGCTCCACGTGTAGCAGCACCGGTGAGATCTGATGGCATGTTGGAAATGCCAACGTCGCGACCCTGCATGCCACGCCGCATGCCGCATGCCGTGACGTCACAAAGGGAGCGCCACAAAGCGCCTTCCGCTCCGACGGACGCAGGTTTACTTTTTACCTGGCTGGAGAGCAGGGGCTGTGATTTTTGACAGCTACATCCTTTGGAATTGTTCTTACGACGAAAATAGCCTAGAAAAATGTGAATCGACTAGCTGCGCTCCGTTTTAACGTCGGGCTTCACCCACGCTCCCACAGAAACCGTTACTTTTTTTGGGATAAAAAGCACCCAATGTCCCTTTCTGTACCCTGACAACGTGTAAATGCAAAATTGTATGATGATCGGTAAGGGTTAAGAACAAAAAAAAACTCACTTTCTTGAATTCATAATATTGATTAGGATTAGGAAATTCTGGTCGCTATAGGATGTAAGAAAAATGAGTTGGCTCTTGGCGATAAGGCTACCAGTTGTGGCATTACTGTTTTTTTTATCCTTCTTTTGTAATTCGGATTGGTCGATGAACATTTTTTTATAATTACTAGACACCGGCAATTCCAAAAGAAGGATAAAAAACTTATGCCAAAATAATAATTGGCGGCCTTATCGCCAAGAGCAATATCTTTTATTTGAAAACCAGACTATATATCTATAACTTCGATAATCCTGTTTTCCGTAAACACCCAATGAAAAAGTAATAATTTGTCTGATGTGGGAACCAAATCATCTACCTACTAATTATGAAGTTACAAAATACAAAAAGTCTTCTCTTTTCATTCCCATAAAACGCGAAAAAAGGCAAAAAAACGCAGAGAGTATTAAATTACACACCTTTATCGGTAAAATAAAATAACATAATATCTGAGGAAATGTTTAATTTTGTCATCTCAAGGTGTCGTTGAGAGATTTCTTTTCAATCAGGAAATCTTATTTCTCTGGCTTATCTCGTAATCACGTTATGGAGCTTCGGCCGCGGCGTGTACACGTATCTGCTGGATATCCTTCTGTACTTTGAACTTATCTAATCATTATTTTGTCACAACGAAAGGCCGTGGTTGAAGCTTTTGTATATTATATTATCCTTACATATTACACATAATACATACAAAAACATACAGGCGAATTGAGAACCTTACCCTTTTTTTGAAGCAGTTAAATATACTAGACACAACAGGTAACCCATTTAGATTCCGGATTAAGAAAATACACTTAATTATAAAAAAGAAACATTGTTTGGAACGCCTTGTGTCAGCTCCCGATTACTAGCGCTATTATTTAACTTTAAAACTTTGATTTTGGACAGAAACCCTTATATTGTAATACCTTTATGAGGTGATCTGTGCTAGCTACATGGTCAACGCCCTTTACAAAAAGTTTAGTTTCTTTTCAGGGTACAGAAATAAGAGTCTCATAAAAGCGTGAACGACAATTAGGTGACATAAAACGTACGTTTGCCGAACAATAAGGTTGGCTGAAAGGTTACCAGCGGCCAGTGGACTTTTTATCACTTATAGAAGTACAATCAAGGGGTTGTCTATTAATAACGTGATAATTTTAGCGTCTTTCTATTCTTTTCCCCCTATTTTTGATACCAAAGTACCTAGATACTTTTCAGTACCAAATGTGACAGGAGGCGAGCCTGTCGCCATACACTCCAGCTATATAGCCATAGTTTACATATAAATACACAGCTATGTAAATACACATGTAGTATGTTAATAAGAAAATTGGTGCGTGCCGTCGGCTGGGATTGAACCCTCTAACTTTAGAGGCGAGCTTTCTTCCAACTAGGCTATCATCGCAAAAAAAAAAAAAATTGGTATCTCATTGTTATTGATTTTTTCCAATCCTTCCGCCTCTTTCGAGACTCACGTGATTAGTGGACGATCCCCAACCAGTGTGCTGCTACTGCAGACTTTCCCAGACATACTCGTAGTTCTAGGCGGAAAGTTTAATAAAGACGCAGGCTGCTTCGTTTGGGGTGAGTTTACCTTTATAGCTAGAGAAGAAAGTCTTTCTTGCGATATTTTTGAAATATTTCTTTTGATTTTTCCAGACACCTAAAATTAAATGTTAGCTCAGCAAGGACAAAAAATTAAATGGCGGCCTTTTTCTTTGGTATTCAGCACCCATATTCTCAAGCATTCGGAAACGTTTCTGTTCGGTTCCAAAAATTTTGAATTCAAATAATTCCGCATAGAATAATTCGAAGCATAGACCGCATTCATAAGTTTTTGAACGTGATTCATTCCATCGATTGAATTTGTAGTCGGTTTCCTATTCCAATATGTATAAAAGTAAACTGAGATTCGCACACCTTGTGTTTAAAATTTTGGGAATCGATCGGAAACGTTTCCGAATGACTGAGAATATGGGTCTAGGACTGTTTTCAAAATATCTATAAGAGAGTAAATTTCACTAAAAAGTAAGAACTTAAACTTACTAGAAGACTTGATATTTTGTAGTTTTGTAATTATTGTGAGTTTTGTTGCTGGTTTAAACTTTACATAAATACATACCTATCGTCACGCTTTTTCCCCGAGGGGGCTGGCAGCGGTGTAATACAACACCCACACTTCGCCGGACGATACAAGTCCCAAAGAGGGCGAGCCTGTCGTCAAACACCGGGCTCCAATTACGTAGCGGATGACATTAAATACGCACAAATGTTCACACAACGAACAAATTGGTGCGTGCCGTCGGCTGGGTTTGAACCCGCTCCCTCTGGCTTAAAATGCGGTCATTCTCCAACTAGGCTATCATCGTTCTTAAACGGTCTTAAACTGTGTAAACTTTATAAATCAAAGCCAAATCAGCTTACTTATAAACAACATTATTGTTCTGCAACGTACAGGATGTTCCTCAAGGATACAGGAATTGAACGTAATTGGAACATCTCCCATTGGCTGGAGCAGGAAGCTTGTGACGCACTTCCGGTTTCTTAACAATGTTTTTATTTATTTTCCCGAAACAAAATGTAGATCACTATCTTTTTTCTTTATTCGTAACATCAAAGGGGACTCGTTAACCTATTTTGCATGGATTTTTTGTTTTATAAGGTAACGAGGGTTTTTGAAGCTTTATCTTTACGATGTTCTGGAAATTCCAGACTCAATTCATCGACTTCTGCGGTGCCACTCACAAGCATTCGGAAACGTTTCTGATCGGATCTCACAAATTTCAAACTCAAATTGTTCGATTCTAACGCTAGTTTTACATATTTTGGAATAAGGAATCGAGTATAAATCCGTTTGGAACAATGAATCACGTTTAAAAACTTAAGAACAAACAGACGGAGAGAAATTCGAATAATTTGAAATTATTGGAATCCGAACGAAAACGTTTCCGAATGATTCTGAATCCCTATGTTGAAGGATATTCCAAGCTGATTTAATACCGTGGTAACTTTTGAAAGGAACTACCTTTAGGCCGAGGTGTTAGCCCTCGTGTCAGAATTTTTAGGCGTTTGACATGGCTTTACGGTTGTTGTTACTGGACAATTATCGGAGCCGGCAAGCGAACGTGTCATCTGACCCACGGTAGTCAGCCTAAGCCTCAGGGCGTGAAAACGGTACAAACGAACTCACTTTTGCATTTGTAATAGGTATTAGAAAGTTAGGATAGGTTAGGATTAGGATTCCAAACTTATTTTATAGATGAAATTAGTAAATGCGGAAATGAAAAGCCCTGGAGGATATTCCGGATATTTCAGGCTCATTTTATATAAGCGATGATAGCGTAGTTGGAGAAAGCGCGCCTCTCAAGCCACAGGGAGCGGGTTCAGATCAATTCGTTCATTGTGTGAACATTTGTGCGTATTGTATGTCATCTGCTACATAACTCGAGCCCGGCGTATGGCAACAGGCTCGCCCCTTGTCACATTTCGGACTGAATATCGTCCGGCGAAGTGTGCCTGTTATATACGCCTCTGCCAGCGTGTCTGCCGGGGAAAGGCGTGACGATATGTTTTGTTATTTCATTTAGGTATATTCTAAGAAACTTTCACCGTAAAATAGGTTAGTTCAGATAAATGCCTTTTATGATGTAGCTATAGCCAAGGAACTCGGCCTTATTGAACCTACTTGTTCATTCTTTGTATAGCTTCTAAAGAGAAACTTTTCTATAACAAAAATAGTGAACTACTCAAATAATTTTCGAGTATAACAGATACTTGATATAATGATGTAACGTATTTCGTCAATATTTCTTGGAGGAAACTTGACGTTTTTTTGCTACTCTACTTATACGTATAAGAAGGTTGTTTTCTTTACTCTTCTCTCTTACTAATGAACGTTCTATAGCTTCGGAACAGTTATACAGTGTTTTGTCTTTTCAATCGAGTATATTTAAAGAAAGAAAAAGGCAAAATGCTGAGTACGCTGACACACTCACACGGGCCTTTCGCCATGCATACACCAGGCCGGTTGTGTTTACAGCCAGTTGATTTACCAGCTGTTTAATGAGGCTAGAGCTTAGGGCGGCAATTTTAAGGGCGGCAAATTCAAGTGGGGTGCAAGACGATGCAAGTGGTCTTGCAACGTTGCAGAATAGCCTACACCGTTCACAAGTTATATGGCAGATGACTGTTACATCTATCTCATCTTATTCTGTCCGATATCGTCATCACTACTTCAGTCAAAACAAACCATCCTCGTCAAACTATCCTCTAAAAGCTGCTCTACCTTTCGCTACATTTCAAAGAATTACAAAGTAACACCAGTCTTACATCTTTCTACTTGTAAGTCAAAAACGACTCTGGGGGCCTACCATGACATCTTATTACCATGATGGTTACGTTTTGTTTTCGACGCTACGCGACCATGAACCTTTTTTTATACAGAATAGGTCGGCGTTTGACCACCAACTCGCCTGATGTTAAGCGACGTTGTGGTCTGAGATGGAGCACGACGACCTGTAAGTTACTAATTCACTCTAGCCTTGAAGTTTTGTAGAGTGAAGAAGTACAAAGACGACAGTTGAGTGAGGCGCTACAAGTGCGCTATTGCTCAGACCCGTCTTCGGAACGGTTACACCGGACTACATCCCGAAACACGACTAGGTCATTTCACGGCATGGCTTGGTCCGGTGGGTCGTAACTAGTCACGGCCGAAGCCTCCCACCAGAGTTTGCTACCCGGTTAGCACTACCCGGGGACCACGTGTAGGGAATCTGAATAGAGTACACTCCTACGGACGTGGGTAGCTCAGCCCCCAAAATTGCGCGGCGATACGATTCGCGGTCGCGCAACTCGCGCAGCGTCGACAACAAAACGTAACCATCTTGGTAGGCGCCCTGGGGGGTAAGCCCCACAACCTCTTAAAACATCATTAATTAAGCCTTACTTCGTAATTTCGTACCATGACCACCCTAAAAGTATTCCTGTTAAGTTTTGATATCGCTTAGCAGTTTTGTTGACGTCACTCGATTTCGTTCATTCAATCCAAGGAACATTTGTTTAAAAACCGTACCATGACCTCTAAAGTATTCCTGCCGAGCTGTCAAAATAGCAGGAATGATACAAATGACAACGATTGTTAAAAAGTTGCTCTCCGTGTAACTTTTTCTATTTTTAAGTGAGTTTTTGCTGTGTTTCTGAGGTTCTATTTGTAATATTTAGCAAGATGGCCGATGATTTGGAAACTTTCGAGTTTCTCGAAGCAGATAATGGAAGCTCCGTACTACGAAGGACGCCTTCGGACGGGCTCCAGAATAAATTTCAACCCATTTTCACATAGATTTTTTGTTGGCTAAGTCAGCTCCTTTTGATGCACTTGCTTCTTCTTAGAGTGAGCCTTCGCCTGCAGACTACTATTAAAGCCCGCAGCGATTTCACTGTGGGTTTTTAAAAAGTCTCAGACTGAGACTCTGCGGCCGCTGTGACAAATTATTCGCATTAAATTCTAGATATCACCAAAATAATTTTCACAAACTTTAATTGGATACAGCAATTGAATTTTAATTTACCTTCATGATCATAGGTAGATTTAATTTACGGTTTTGAGGGGAACCGAAAAGATGGTGTCATGATTTTGTATTATTTTCTAAAACGAAAACTCGCCTTTACTGAAAGAGGGAAAGAGGAGCGAGATTTATCTCATTTATCATCATCTTCATCAGAGATTTAATGAAAAATGTTATGACAAACATACGGAAGACTATGGTGGTATGGCTATGTTGCCTCTAGCCTGCCCTATGAGTCAAAACAAAAAAAAAACGTTTTTGACATTGTTCATACAACCAAGTGTCGCCAGATGTTTCTTAGGAGAGATTGTACGCGAGTGAGGAAAATAAAAATTCTTAGGGAAGAAACTAATAATAAATCATAGTGTTTTTACTTGCAACTTGTAAAAACCGTAAGTGTAATTTCCCTGTATCGATAGGATATTGTAGGCACAATTTCGCTATGCGGTCGTACTATTGTACGACCCCGATTGTACGATTTTTACATGGCAAAAATCGTATAATTACGATTGACATCGTACATCTGGCAACACCACACTCCAAAATACGCAAAAGTACCACAGAGTGTATAAAAGCACTTGTATCGTACATTCTTTTGACATCACTGTAGCAGGAGTAATAACGTTTTAAAACATTATTGTTTTCAATGCTTGTGGTAGGGTACAAAACAATACTTATTAAGGAATGTAACAAAACGTTCCTGCGCAATGATGTTTTTGTAAAAGTTCATGGTAAGCCCCCTGTTCAGTGCAACAGTAAGTTCATCGCCTAAAACTAGGGCTCGATCGGCGCCGTACTGCTGCCAGTTTTCGAAACTTAGATGTCGAATATCGTCATGACCACGGAATGTGAGAAGTAAATGGAACGGACGTAATGTTGCTCGTAAGTGTCGGTGTAAAGTTATAGTTAGCTAGTTACGAGTGTGAAGCTTCTAGAATCTAGATCCTATAGTTATTGCTTTGCAGCAGTTGCAAAGAAACTCCCTAGTTAGGTACACATTGCTTTGTCTTTTTCGATCAAGTTAAAAAAATAGAATAAAGAAAAAGACAACACTACACCCACACTTCGCCGGACGATATTCAGTCCCAAATGTGACAGGGGGCGAGCCTGTCGCCATGCATCGGGCTCCAGTCATGTAGCAGATAACACACAATACGCACATATGTTCATACAATGAACAAATTGGTGCGTGCCTTCGTCTGGGTTCGAACCCGCTCCCTCTGGCTTGAGAGGCGGGCCTGCTCCGATTAGGCTATCATCGCTTTCTAAAAACACTTTATAAAAGACAAAACACTGTAAGTATAACTATTCCGTAGCCATACAACGTTTATTAGTAAGGGGGTAACAGTTGAACTAATTTTGTTCAAAGCTAACTTAGCCTCACAATAATATAACAATAAGTAATATCATGAAAAGAAAACCCGGCTGCAAAAATTTGTACCCTATGTCACTTCCACGATCAAGACGATTCAAATGACACCTCACATGTCGGAATACATAAAGCTGTTTAGGCTGTAGGTATTTACATACATAACTACATACAACTTACTTACATACATACACTCGAAAAACATAACATTCTTTCTTGCGCAATCGGGTAAAAAGATAAGCTTAAAAAACCGACTTCCCGTCATCCAAGTAAACAATTTTTAGACTTTTGTTCATATTGACCGACTTCGATAACATTGATATGGGATCACCTCTAAAGTATGATGTACCAAAAAAAAATGTATCATTAAAATCGGTTCACGATTGGCGAAGTAATGGCGTGACATACATACACACATACATACATACTCACACTGGTTCTAACGCATTACACTTTCTTACCCATCTAACTCCTAACGTAAAAAAATTTCAAAATACGATTGTAATAATTTAATAAATTCATGTGTTAATTATATTATGTGTAGGTAGTATAGTGTCCAAATGATGTAGAATTGCAAATATAGTGCAAACAACTGAAAGAGTACTAGCTACCACAACACAGGGTATCCTACCGTGGTAGCTAGGGGCTATCAAACACTGTACAAAATTTTTTCGTGTCAAATAAATTTTATATTACATTAGGGTCAACTGGGGCAAATGCGTCTGAGGGGCAATTGCGTATTTCAAAAATTACTGACAAACCCATCACAAATTAGGCAACTAACGCCATCTTGTACAGATTATTGCAACTAAAGATGGAAAAAAGATGTAGGTGCCGCGTAATTTGGAAGGGTTTGTCAGTAATTCTTGAAAGACGCAATTGCCCCATAGACGCATTTGCCCCAGTTGACTATATATATACATACTAGCTGTCACCCCGCGACTTCGTTCGCGGTTTGAGCTATCCTATCTCTCAAGTTGGATCGAACTGCACATGGTGTGCGAATTTTATTATAATCGGTTAAGTGGTTAAGGAGTTCATTGAGGACAAACATTGTGACACGAGATTTATATATAATAAGATAAGATAAAAAAAACGTACAGTCGAATTAAGAACCTCCTCTTTTTGGAAGTCGGTTAAAAACATACAGTCTAATTGAGAACCTCCTGTTTTTTGGAAGTAGGTTAAAATTTCCACTAATAGAATCACATCATTGTGACAGTTTTTTTTAATAATTGAAGGGGCCTCCGTTAGGTCCCATAATGTCATTTTATTAAAATCGGTCAAGCAGTTTTTAAAATACCAACAAAAATAAAAAAATAAAAACTTTGCTTTTTATATTATTCTCGTTACAAATTCTCGTATCGCTCGTTTTAGGTAGAAAGCCAGTGTAATGATGTTCCGTGGTTCGTAGCCAAACTGCGCGTTACCCGGCTGCTTAGTACACCTCTCGCCGACTTTCCTTCACGGCGTGTGTCGATTTAAACTTGTAACATTAGCGGCGAGCTCGTGATGTTTACACGAGTGAAATGGTTTAACTATACATTGCGCGGTGAGTATGGCTTATTTTCTTTGCACAGGTTTGTGAGAAATGAGTACAGTCGTGGATGTAGGAGCTGTAATTGCTGTTTTTGTTTTGAGTAAAACATGTGAAGAATCACCTCAAACAAACAGAGTTTGAGTTTATAGAAATACTAGCTGCGCCTCGCGGTGTTACCCTTTTAAAAAGTATCCTATGGGATAAATCATGGTGCAAGCTAAATCCATACCAAATTTCATCAAAATCTGTCCATCCGTTTTAGCGTGAAGAAGAAACAAACAAACAAACATGCACACATACAGTAACACACACACAACTTTTGCCTTTTTAATATACTTAAGTAGGAAATAAGGATATCACTTTAAAGTATCAAAAGTCAGTCATTTATTGGCCTGCTGGAGGGCTATTCTTACGTGTGAGATGAGATGAGATTTTATCTTGATCACTCTCACACCTATGACGTTTCAAACGAGAGCAACAAGGACGAAAAAAGGTGAGATGAAAATCTGAAATCTCCGAATGGCCTAGAATGTTTATACAATCAAACGCTATCAGTAGATGGCTAAAACAGTGACCTATTAGCATATGCCTAAGCAACGAGCAACACATCAATCCACTTATCTCTAGAGGTAGCCAAATAAGGAAACAAAAGAATTACAAGATAAGGTAAGCCTACACTCCAACCATAATTACAAACAAACCCGACTAGCTCTCAAGGAAATAACACCAAGAATATTCCTTGAAATAATCCCGAACGCACACTGTCGGTATATTTCTAAGAGTATTCGCAAACGGCAATATTTCGACCGTTTCTGTCCACGCAATATCCCTTGGGACCGACACCGCACTTCCGGTTGGATATTAGCGGAACCGGAAGTGGATGTCGCCGTTGCTCGAAACTACGTAAACAAGGGTAGTAGGGACGTGAATATATTTTTTTAGGAAAGTTTTTGAGGTCAATGTACCGTGTCTGTGTAAATAATGCGAAGTATGAAGCTAGGTAACTATTATCTAGAGAAAAAGAACAGTAAATTTATAAGCAAGTATTATGAGGAATGTCTTTGGCATTTTATGAAATACTAGTTGCGCCCTGCGGTTTCACCCGCGGTCCTGCAGGAACCGCTAACTTTTTCGGGATAAAAAGTACCCTATGTCCTTTTCGGTACCCCCGACAACCTGCATGCAAAATATCATGATGATTAATTGAGTAGTTGAGGCGTGAAATCGTTACAAACAAACAAACGAACAAACTCACTTTCGCATTTATAATATTAGTTTTACCTGCTTTGCCACGAGAACCGTTAATTTTTTCTGTATAAAATGTATTCTGGTTCCCTTTTCTGGCCTCTTCCTGGCAACATGCATGCAAAAGAACAATGGTTACGATCCAAACAAAATTTACTTAGGCCCGGGCAAACTAAACATAATTACATAGGTAAATGTTAATTATTTGTGTTGATGGCTATCGCTAATCTTGAGAAATTGTATAATTAACTCTCTATTATAAGTTGGTCATAGCTGTTGATTTTCCTTCAGATAAATAAAAAATCGTAAATGTTTTCTTTATTATTTTATTGTGCCTACTTACAACAATTATCGGTAAAAAATGTGTAGTTTAAGTTAATTAAATTTAAATGTATTCGACAAAAGTTACCCTTACGACATGAGCACCGCTACCTGACATTTATCTGAAGAACTCGGTAGTTCGGTCGGTTTAGTCGGTGAGGCACGGATTTCAGAAATCTGACCAACTTCCAGTATGTCTGGTCTCTGAAAGTATGTAAGTATGTGTATAGATACTCAAAAGCTGTTTAACCATATAACTTAAAAATAAAGAAATGAACAAACTCACATTTGTAAAAAATACTTTCGTATGTCCGATTTCTGTCCGGATCTTTGTATTCCTCTACATTTCTCATTTATTAACCGATTCTCTTAACATTTTGTAAGTAGATTCGATAATTATACATTGATTTTTTTATCGAACCAGTTTTTAGAATTTATTGAAAATGGCGGTGGTATGATTGAAAAAAGAAATCATATTTCCACTAGGTACTTTAATAAAATTCCAAACAGACTCGGCAGACTCATTTCATATTTACAGTATATTGGGGTTACAACGAAGTATCATGAGGTACGAATGAGTTTGTCAAAAACCAATAACTTAAAAATCTTATACCTTTAAATGAGCAATTCTTGTATATATATATATATATAATTGGAATCTCGGAATCGGCTCCAACGATTTTCATACAAATTAGTATATAGGGGGTTTCGGGGGCGATAAATCGATCTAGCTAGGAATCATTTTTAGAAAATATCATTTTATTCGTGTTTTATCGATAATCAATCTCAACTGAAAAATATGACTCTTCCTGACATCTATTGGCAAATAATAATACTACTATTTTTTGTGAGCAACTAATTGCTTTAACTACACAACAGCAGATGGCGTTGTTAAGTAACACGAAGTCAATGAGTGTTTGCTTTGAGGTTAGACTAAAATCAATTGTTTATTATCCAAAAAACACAATTAAAAAATAAAAAAAGATACCGAGCAAAGCTCGGCCATCCAGGTACTAATAATAATAATAACAACTTTAACATGTTAACAATGAAGTTGAGAATGAAGTTGACTCCTTAATACTATGTATAGTAAAGCAGTTTGTTGACAATTTAATTTTTATATTACGTCATTCTCTCTAACAGTAGCTTCTTCAATGCAACCTTAAATCCACTTCTGGTCCTAAACCCATCCTCAAACTCCGCCGGCAGATCATTGCACAATCTTGGCACTATCCACCTTCTAGTACGCGTCCCATAATAATTATTTTTTCTATGGTGTACTTTCAGTTTTGGCCTAGTTGCTCTCGGTTCGTTACAGTAGTTTTTGATTTCTTTATATTAGGTCCTTACGTATGAAATTGGCGTTTTGTACGGGAGGAATAAAAAGTCCTTTTTTTTTTGTAAAATATATTTAATTAATCAAAGTATGCACCGTTGTTATCTATGCACTTTTGCCATCTTATGGGTAGTTCATTGATCCCTTTACTATAAAAACCATGGGGGCGAGAATCAATAAACTCTTTGAAGGCGGTTTGGACTGCTGCATCGGAGTGGAATTTTTTTCCTTGTAAGAAGTTGTCCAAATTCCGGAAGAAATGGTAATCTGTTGGAGCAAGGTCCGGGGAGTACGGTGGATGTCGCAGACATTCCAATTGTAGCTCAACTAACTTAGTGGTTGTTTGTTATGCAGTGTGTGGTCTTGCGTTGTCGTGAAGCAGCAGTGGCCTAGAGCGATTGACCAATCTCGGTTGTTTAACAGCTAGTTCTTCCTTCATGGTTTGCAGTTGCTGACAATAGATATCTGCCGTAATCGTTTGGCCAGATTTAAGAAAGCTGTAGTGAACGACACCGGCGCTAGTCCACCAAACACTTACAAGTAACTTTTTCTGAGTCAATTTTCGTTTAGGGCAGGATTTGGCTGGGTCTCCAGGGTTCAGCCATTGCGATGAGCGCTTTCGATTATCGTACAATATCCACTTATCATCACAAGTAATGATTCGATTTAAAATCCCTTCATTATTGTGTCGGTTGAGCAAAGTAACACAACAGGCGACCCGTGTTTGCAAGTTCGATTCACTCAATTCATGAGGTACCCATCGTTCGAGTTTTTTTACTTCCCCGATTTGCTTCAAGTGGATTAATACAGTTTTGTCACTTACCCCGAAGCCTGCTGCTATCTCTAAAGTGCTTTGTGATGGATCCGCTTCCACAATAGCCTTTAATTCTTCGTTTTTCACTTTGATCTCCGGCCGTCCACGGGGTTGGTTCTTAAGGTCGAAATTTCCAGAACGAAAACGTTGAAACCAAAAACGTACCATGCTATCTTTAGCGACACCAGCGCCGTACACATCATTAATTCTTCGAGCTGTTTCTGCAGCACTGGTGCCACGGTAGAACTCTTACTCGTAAATATACCGATATTTCATGTTTTCCATTGCGCGGTAATAAGCGACGCCAAAGAAAAAATAATGAGGAAAATAACAAATGAATGACTGTATTCCAAAGAAAAAAAACCCAGCTAAATGAATTTATTAATTTGAATTTCGAATTCTTAACCAAAGAGGAGATATTTCAGATCAAATTGATCAGTACGACAAAACGCCAATTTCATACGTAAGGACCTAATGTTACTTTTGAATTTTTCTAATAATATTAAATAGTCAATATTAATTAAGCTATATAAATATTAATTAGTTAATATTAATTAAGCTGATAAGTCGTCTTGCGCCACCAGACTTCTAACTATTAGTGGTGTGCCAACTCAAGAGAAGCTTCTAAGCTAATTAACCCTCCATATCTTCTGCAAGTGCGTCTTAGTAGTCAAAAGTCGTTTTATAAATATTGGTCAAATAAAATCGCTTTGTCAAATATCTACGGTTTTGGTTATTCAACTTCTCCTTACCGAGATTGCTTGGTTAATAAAACGTGGGTAGCGAGCACGTCGGTAATCAGTCTTCCCTGTCTTCCGCATTTCAATATTAGGGCTCGTTTTCATTGGTTGGTAGGTAGTTGGGCCCTCATTCTGGGTGCGGGCTCTGACATGTTACAGGCCCGCAGTTCTTGACGCTCGAGATGAGATCTGGGGGGCTATTCCTACGCGTGAGATGAGATGAGATTTTATCTTGCTCACTCTCACATCTATGACGTTTCAAACGGGAGCAACAAAGACGAAAAAAGGTGAGATGAAAGTTTCAAACCTCCGAATAGGGCCACTGGTCACATTCACTCCTATGACTTTTTAAACGAGGGAGAAAAAGACCAAAAATTTCTCGAATTGTAGAAATAGCCTTCCTGAGCCCGTATGCAAAAGCCGTTTTTTGTATAGTCGATGGGGCCTAAATGCGGCGTGCGAGAGATTTCCTGTTCCCGCATGCTATCGGTCAAGGTTCTTTTCAGGCAATACCTGCACTCTTTTATCTAGTTATATTTGAGATGTATGTCCTAATATTGGTTTTTAAGAACTTTACATTGCACGCCCGCGACTGTTGATACTTGTACCACTAAATTAAGATCACCTTATAAGTACACAGTTTAAGCAAAAAAAATACTCTATTCTATTCGCATGCTGTATATCGACCAAAGTATAGATCAGAAACTTTCATTAGTCGTTTCTCTGCATGCGAGGACATCCTTGAATGTGGGCTAACGACCGAGCTATCGACTAATGAAAGTGAGCCTTATTCTTTTAGAACTAAACTAGAATTTTTCATCATGAATATTTTACTCAAACAAGCCGAAATTGAACCAATAACGCACCCCAATAAAGCAAATGTAAAGTCTAGCTTCCTCGACTCATTTCGCGAAGACAATAATCTCAAAAGTTATTTACTCCCATTTGTCGTGACCGCCTCCCTTCTATTTGAATAATTCTCAATTTTAATAAATTCTTTTTGACGACAAAAATCCTTGTAGAAGAGAATATTTGAGTGTTACATCGCACTGTTGTTACGAATAGAGAAGTGCGAATGTTTGTTTCACGTCTTTTTGGGTGCATATAGCTTAATAATATGACACTATGTAGGCAAAGATTAATCTAAAATTCCTTATTAGTATCAAAAACTTGATTGTTGTGGTCAACATCCTGCTAAAACATATAAACACGCAGTAATTAAGCATACATACATATGGTCACGCCTTTCGCCCGAGGGGGCTGGCAGAGGTGTCATATATACAACACCCACATTTCGCCGGACGATATTCAGTCCCAAATTTGACAGGGGGCGAGGCTGTGGCAATTGTGTAAAATATAAGTTTATACGAGTACACATAGGTTGAGTTTATAACCCATGATTCCAGCTTTGTAAACATCACTCGTAGTAGTTTGTAGCAGCAGGGCTAGCACGGGCCTGAGACAAATTGTCTTTTCGCCGTTTTTACTCTGCGAGAAAGAGACAAACATATCCGTATCCTAGCATTGTTGCATCTAAGCGCGAATAAATTTAAGCGCAAATAAAAACGGTTGAAAGACAATAATTTGTCTCTGGCCTGTGCCAGCCCTGCTGTAAGTAGCAGTAATGCTACTACCATTAATTTGTTAAAATCGGCTGGTAGAGCTAAGTACAAATATAAATAAATAAAGTGCAAAGGTGGTACTAATTCCTACAAAATAATAAAAATGTATACACTGCTGAATTAATTCGTACAATTTTGATGCACGTCCAACTTTACAAAACAATTAGCCCATCTGCAATACCTTATAGAAAATTTGAATAAAATCCATAAAACTTATTTTTTGATAAAATAAGATGGAGCCGCGGTATTGAGCTAGTAGTTGTCGTAATTTAGAGTTTCCCACTCGGTGGCTAAATGATGTCCCTCGCTGATAACTCTTTCAACGTCAAACTAAATATTTCAGTAGATCTCGTGATTCGTGTGATCTTGGGGTTTGTTTTAGAGGTTCAAAGGGTTTTTCCCTTTCTATTTGGTATAGAGTGCTCGGGAAATGTAGTTAGTTATTTGAGATGAGTTTTGGAAGGGTCGGTTCAATGGCATGGTGTTTGTTCAACCACAAATATAAATAAGAGTTGGTATTTACACTTGTCTTACACACAAGTACATGCAAAATTATCTTACTCGTTGTTGGAAAATGCCTTTCAAAAAAAAGAAATGCTACCGCTAAACTTATTTAAATGAATTCCGTTTCCAAAATAAAATAAACTTTTAAGAATTAAGCTAAATTAAACGGCTTATCACACCATGCGATCAGCGGTCTGGGTATCTTTTAGATAGCGTAGTGTAATATGAGATAGACATATAATATAATCTACCGGGCCCCTATTTTAACGCGTGAGATATCTTAGTCACTCTCTAAAATCTCTCTGTAATCTGAAAAGTCATAGGAATATGACTTCTCAAACAAGAGAGAAAACCAGAAAACATCTCACGCAGAAAAGGGGCCAGACAGCCAAAATATAAATCGGATACGACACATAGTGTGGGATAATAGTTCCTTAACTCGGAATCAAATTGTATACTGAGCTCAGCATCAGACAAGAAGCAGCATCTTATATCTCTTATAGCACGGGCGGGAGACATGTTGTCTTTCCACCCTTTTTATCCACGCTTAGATGCGACAAAGCTATGTTGACGGAGATGTTTGTCTATCTCTCACGAAAAAAAAAAAAACAGTGGATAGACAATTTGCTCCGGCCCGTGCTTGCCATGCTGCGCAAATATAATCTTCTGCGAAAATATAAATCATTGAAATTATTCACCAAAAACTAAGCTCTAAAACACAAAAGTAAGCAAAATTAGTTTTCGCAAGTCTGCAAGTTATGATAACTCCGACAGTCCAATACAACTTCCCTGTATAAATACAGGGCCGGAACACGACTGAGGACCGCGCGAACAAATTGCTTAAAGATTACCACCGGAATTCCCCCTCAGCTCTCTCAGACATTCGCATTGCTTAATTCCCTCTCGTCAAGTATAAAAAGAAACCTCTCTGTGCAGGGACCATGGTTTTGTTTTAAGAAGGACAAGGAGATTTGAAATTGGAATGTTTTTTTTAAAGACTGAATTAAGAGACGAGTGCCACTCAGAATATAAACATCCTGAACGGCAATGCACTAAACTAGTCACCTTGAGATATTGGAATGTATTGAGTTTAGACAGCTAAGTATTTTGTTTTAGTGTAGATAATGACGCGATTTTCAGTTTTGCTTCTTGGATCTTATTTTGTACTCTGGAAGTAAGTGTTTGCAGAATTCTCCTTCCGCTTTCTAAAATATTCACATTGCTTAATTCCCTCTCGTCAAGTACAAAAATAAACCTCTCTGTGCAGGGACTATGAGTTTTGTTCTGTTGAGGACAATTTTGAATAATTTGAAATTGCAAATCGAATTGAATTTTGAAAAGTACCTATTAAGTTTTACAGTTCTTTTTAATCGAACTAGCGAGCGTTAGCGAGTGAAGCGTCTATGTTTCAGCTTTGACAAAAATGGTTTCGTATGTCCGGCGTCTGTCCGGCTGTCCTCCTCTACAGATCGTACTTCTGAACCGATTCTCTTAAAACTTTGTGAGTAGGTTTAATTTATACAGTTTTACTTTTGTCGAGTAGGATAAACATATGATTTTTTTAACGTACAAATCATATCTCCCCCATTTTGTAAAAATCTTATCGTAGACGCAATACTACCTCTTATGTATCTCTTAGTATTTTCAAAATTACCCTTGAGCTCTCTCAGACATATTTAGCATTGCTTAACGATCTCGGAATATAATATGCATAAAGAGGTTCGGATCCCGGAACTCGGGATCGGAACCTCTTTATGCAGTGACAATGTTTTATGTAAACTAAATAACGTTATTAAATCAAGTTCTCTCGTGTTTTTTATGAACAGTTTCCTTTTTCTCGAATGTAATCAAGATTGTTTCAACAGTTTAGATTTAAAAAAAATGTAATTCTGTGTGATGTGAAAGTGTGACGAATGATAAACAAAAATCTAGTATCGGTTCTACTTCATACAGCAAGTATTTGAGTACATTTACAAATATTTTAGACAAAAGCCAGGTAAAAACTCAAATTCAAATATTTTGCCCTAAATCTTCGAAGCTGCTAGCCGCAGCATGGTCGCCCTACAACTAAAGAAAGCATAAACCGCCCGTACAGGGGATTTTCCGCCGCTTTTCAAGTTTTTCAGCAGATTTTTTCACATTATTACACGAGGCCTGAGCCTACGAGTTCGCGTTAAAATATTATATTTAAGCACCCTCCAGGGAATATGTTTTTCTAGTCTAGGCTTTAGAGAGAAGTTTTTGCGTTGGAAAAAGCTGGATAGAAAACTTGGTGTTTGTTAGAGACGGTGGGGTTTTTGAACTGGATTAGTTGGTTGGTTGAACTGGTGTTTGGACTGCTGGTTGGTTAAGAGTTTTTTTATAAATCTCTAATAATAACAATTATGTGTGTATAATCGATCAAAGGACCGTTAGCGAGCGAAGCTTCTATGCTTCAGCTTCGACAAAAATGCTATTGTATGGCCGGATCACTGTCTTACTTTACTGGTTTGACCGATTCTCTTGATTTTTTGTAAGTTTTTTTTTATGTAGAATAGGTCGGCGTTTGACCACCAACTCGCCTGATGTTAAGCGACGTTGTGGTCTTATAGGTCGTCGTGCTCCATAGCACGACGACCTATAAGGAACTTATTCACTCTAGCCTTGAAGTTTTGTTGAGTGAAGAAGTACAAAAACGGCAGTTGAGTGAGGCGCTACAAGTGCGCTACTGCTCAGACCCGTCTTCGGAACGTAGGTTCAAAAATTCAAACGTCGACCGTGAGGTCTCAGAGCCACAAGTAAACTCGTACTAGTCTACAAGTTTGGGAAGATAGCGAGCATATTATATGCAAATCTTTACTTCCTTCAACTAGTTATCAACCTTGGTTTTCATTGTTTTAAGATGCAGCTATGTTCTTGGCTTGTTCTTAAACGGCTCGAAGGCCTGAAATAGATTGCCACATCGCTTTTCTGTGCCTTGATTGACGTTGGTATAAAGCTGCTTTTATGACGAACAGACCTTAAAGCGTCTCACAAACCTTTATTCGCCATAACTGAACATCAACATGCTACTGTCACCTTTTTCTAAAAAATAGCTCTACCTTCCTTCCATTTAGGCCCTTTTACAAAGAATAAATTTCTTTACGTCCACCGCCATAAGTTGCCTAGCCGGAGGTCGTAGTAACTATTCCCTAATCTGCATTTTGGCTATAGTAACTGTAGTTTAATCTAAGTTCGGGTCATAGTAACTGCTGTTTAGGCTGTGGCAGCCGTGTGGGTCCGGCTCTGCGCCTTATGTCAACCTTGGAATGGTTTATTAGGGCAACTACTTTTAGAATAAAGGTCGTTTTTCTGTTGGCCTTTTTGTTTCTGGCTGAAGTGTATGTATTTTAGTCTGCATGAGAAAAGGGTCAATATACTGAAATAGTTTGTGGCTGCGTTTTTGAGCTCAGCGAGTTCGTGTAGCGACTGTGATGATATTTAATGTTACCACTCTTACTGATAAACGTTGTAGGTTAGTAAAAAACGTCGGAATAGTTAAACCAAAGTTAAACAGTGTATTGTCTTTTTCGATCGAGTAAAAAATATTAGAGAAAGAAAAAGACAAAACACTGTATTTCTATTGCAAGGCTATACAACGTTTATTAATAAGGCAATTTAGGTCTTCTCAAAACTGACGGCATGAGCAGAGTGGTGGCAAGATACTGTGGTGTTAGAGCGCATTTTGTTTGTCGTCCCTATACTAATAAATAAAAGTAAATAAATAAATTCGGGGCACACTCGCCTGACCCCAAACTAAGCAAAGCTTATACTAAGGCTGATGGCTCTGTGATTGGACATGGCTTCATACAAATTATGTGCATAATCAATTAGATTTTACACTCTTATTTTAATACAAGAATTGCTCTTGTTGGTGGAGACAAGCCTTACCGATCTTCAACCAGCATTTTGACCTAATTAGACGTTTAATTCCTCCTTAGTTTTGTGTGTACTTCCTCCTTGGTCGGAAATCCTGTTGCTTAACTTAAAAATCCTAGTTCATTTCATGTTGATTACGTTGGATCACGCTCTACTGTTACCGCTTCGCTATCACAATTGAGATCGCTGATGTTCTAACCCAACAAGTACCTAACTTCCGTAGCTAGTTAACTCAAACCACAATAAACGTTCCAAACACACACTATTATTTTTTCAACCTTTTAAATAGAAAACCATTGATATCACAAATCATCGTTCGATTCCAACACAATCTGGGATAAGCTCCAACTATCGGGAAAATAAAATGTTCGTCTTATAGATCCTCTTCATCTTATCTGTGGGTGAAGTAGTGAATGTTCCCATATCGCCGTGATCCGCTGCATCGCTGTCCGTGTCCATACATCGTCGGCATCCGTACACGTCCCCCGGAATCCCTTAAATGATAGCCGTCGGACAGATGGAGGGAGCTGGATGTACGGTATTGCGACGAAAATAGTTTTCAACGAATGTAATGTTCTGACTTCTGACATAATGTAACATTTCGTCATGCCTTTCCCTGTAGGGGCTGGCAGAGGCGTATTACGACATCCACACTTCGCTGGATGATATTCAGTCCCAAATGTGACAGTAGGCGAGCCCGTCACCATACACCGGGCTCCAGTTATGCAGCAGATGCCATGACATTAAACACGTAAACACGCCATAATGTTCAAACAATGATCGAACCCGCATGTGATCTTCTGTGATCAAATTAAAAAACCAATTTTTCCATATTAATTGTAACTGTAATATGATCTCATTTCGACTTTGACCTTTGGTTAGATGTTAAGATTCTGACGAGAGTGTACATTTAAAATGATTGTTTGTATCTCCTTTAAACAATTAATGATTGTTCAACTATGGCCATTCATCACCATGGACCTACCGGATTCCTTATTTATGAATACCCTGAAACATGAGATGAGTAAAACTACCAATGATTACTTAGATCTAAATAGTTCCCTCGCAGTATCATAATCAAATGTTATAATCTTTCTACATCAGTTTCATATTACTGTTATCTAGTTATAGCCTATGTCACTCAGGGATAATGTGGCGTTCCAAAAATTAAATAATTTTTGAAATCGTAGTTTTTCACTAGTAGTTTTTGAGTTTATTCATTATAAACATAGAAAGATACAAATATTCCCTCTTTATAATATTAGCATAGATGTAGATGTAGAATAGCAACCCGTCCGGCATCGTACGGTAGCTTTAAACTTTTCTTGAAAAATCATCTAACTGATGGGGAAAACCGCATCGAAATCTTTTGCGTCGTTTAGAAGGAGTTAGCGGATAAATATACATACAGAAAGAGGGACAGACGCGAAAAGCGACTTTGTTTTATACCACGTAGAGATGTGATATGATGTCCAGATAAAATATTTCTACATCGCCACAATGCCGTGCCTCCGAATCGCTCCATCCCACGTCCGCGATCACCAAACACAATTCTCTCGTATATTTCTTCGCGAATCGCTCCATTTTGTCTCCGAATGTAATCGTATGAGCTTCAAAGCGCTCGGACCAGTTTGGGCCAGAATTAAGCGGCCATTTAGTGCCGTCTCACTGAGCGGCACTTAGCTAGGGGCAGTGCAGTTAAATAATTGTTCCGGAGATATTGCAGTGTTTTGTACTCAGCAGTTCGGACATGCAAATGAGGATGGCAGCGAGTGCTTTGGAAATGTTATCGCCTTCTGAACGCGCGGAAATAGAATGGAAACTTTTTTGTGTTAGCTTGAAACAATAGCTTGAATAAATAACTTATCCAACTTATAGTTCGGTAATCGTTATTCATAGCTTGATTCGCAGGACAGCCATCAAGATGACATACATATTTGTCATAGATAGATAGATAGATAAACTCTTTATTGTTCACACCACAAATAACAAAACAACAAGAGACAAATTATAATAAAACTTATTATATAGTGTATATAGTTATAAAAATGTCATCTCGATGGCTGTCCCACGAATCAAGCAATATGTTTAACGATCTATGTATAGTTTACATCAGGTGCGGGCTAAATGTACCGATTATTAAAAAGCTACTATTTTTTAACTTTTCCTTTTTTCTAACATTTCTCAGCGCTAATTTATATACATTGTTTTTTTTATCACAGACTAAGCTATACGAGTACACACGCTGTTTCGTTCTCCGTCGTCATTAGGACGCGCATAAACGTTTGGACGGCAAACAGCCGCGCCGTGACCGTCTGTTTACGGCCTAATACGTATGGGACAAGGAGTTTTTATTGAGAGATCTAAACGGAGAGACGCGCCTGAATACTA
Organism: Peribatodes rhomboidaria; assembly: GCA_911728515.1. Classification (NCBI taxonomy): domain Eukaryota; kingdom Metazoa; phylum Arthropoda; class Insecta; order Lepidoptera; family Geometridae; genus Peribatodes; species Peribatodes rhomboidaria. The sequence continues at coordinate 917,084 of OU452181.1, read as the reverse complement.
AGCAGCTTCTAATCTTGTTTAGTAAGTACCTATTTACTTATATTTATCCCAAGTGTGTTAGTAGTAAAAGTAACCTAATTTGTCAACTTCGAAGGACGGTTTGTGACTGAGTTTTATGAGTGAGTGATTCTAGGTCAAGCAGTTTTGATCATGGTTTTGGAGATTCACAACAGAACAGGACAGTAGGCAATGTTGCTTTGTAGACCATCTCTAATACTTATAATGTGGGAAAATGTGAGGAACTTCCACATAACCCCGCATGCGTTATACAGCATACCCACTAAAAACTCTGGGTGGGTATCTTCCCGGCGCTCATGTGTCGGGCTGCGGCGACGCTCTCAGACTCGTCGCTGGCCCCGGCGGCACTGGTCCCCCAGGACCCTACACTTTCCGTGAAGTTCAGGGTCTACACACCTACGGAAGCCTGTAGACTTCCTAATCTACCCAATGAAAAGCCCTATTTTTACCAGTCGACATATTGTTTGATCATTGTCTCTCTCGTTTGAAAAGTCATAGGAGTGAGAGACACCTCAGACAAATATGGTATATTTGTCTGCGGAGACAGACGTATGTTTACACATAGCTTTGTCATGTTTTAACATAATATAATAAGAATAAGATAAAAAGTGAAGAGAAGTTTTTTTGTCGCGCGCGCATGCTTTTGCGATATATTTATATACGAGGTATTTAATTAAGCGAAATTTAGCCGTAGAGATTCGTACTCACTCGACTGTGAGTATGCATTAATTGTGGGAAATATGCCATTGCTGAGATGCGAGTGAAGAATGTCGTAGAAAAATACGATATGAAGTTAAAGACATTTAGCGACATCTTAGGAGTTTAATGCCAACTATTGCTCGGTGTATGAATTTTTGTTCGGCGTTGGAAGTATTTGGTAGTGTATTTGCCTATGCTCCCATTTAGTTCTGCAGTGAGTAAGCACTGAGTAAGTAGCTACTTGTTGTCTAAAAGTGTCGGCCGCTAGACAGCACTCACGTACGCGTTCCGCGTGAGAAATCCCGCGCAGTTCAATCTACGGGATTTACGGGGATACGATACGTGAACTATTTATTAACAGTAGGCCAGAAAGTTTACTGAAAAGCAACAAAAAACGTAATTTGCTTAAAAATAAAAAAGACACCTCGAAGTTCAATGTCGGTCAAATATACGTCGTGCAATCTAATCTGCAAGTCCTGCAAGCTAATTAATTGGCCATTGTTGTGACCGCATAGAGTTTAAAAGTTGTCGGTCGGTATTTTTCTATAACGCGGTAAAAGTTAAATACGTTTTTATGCGATACTAGCTGTTACCAGCGACTTCGTTCGCGTTTTACTAAAAAAAGTATCCAGAAACCTTCCTCGTGATATGTATGATATGATATGATCCGTTCAGCCGTTTAGCCGTGAAAAGCCTACAAACCGACAGACAGACAAGTATTATTTACGATTTTATAATATTAGTGTAGATTTTTAACTCGACTTTTCATTAATGATCATGTCATAGTAGCAGGTAAATACTACATTTATTTTCATGTGTTTTTACCCAACTGAAAAAGAAGCGTTTTGTGTTTGATCTGTATGTACGAGATGTATGTATGTGTCTCCGTACCTATGTCTCCTTGTAACTACCGTTTTATAAAAATAATTTTCCGTTAGATTCGTTTTTCTTATGCGAGCGTCTTCAGCTACATTTCGCAGTCAAATTTTCTAAAAAAAATAATAATATTTAGTATCAAGTTTCAACCCACCCCAACCCGCACGCATTGTTTACCTTGTTCAGTACAGTCGCGGTTTTCGTAGCCCCGCGCGAGCAGAGGGTTCTCCTCGTAACAGATACGTGCAATTAATTAACCAACTCTGCGGAGTGCTGTATGTATGTCACGCGCTAACGATAAATCTTTTCAATACAAATATTGTTTGTCGACAGAAATTTGAAATTTCATTAAAAATGTGTGTAATTTTTAGTAATTCAGATAATTATTCAAGAGCTCAGAAGCTCATTGGCTATTTCATACGATTTCAATCTAGTTTACCCATAAATGTTTAAAAACTTACCCCTGCCTAATAAAATAGCCTCGGAATAGTAATACGGTGTTTTGCTTTTTTTGATCAAGTTAAATATTTTACAGAAAGAAAAAGTCAAAACTTTGTATAACTATTTCAAGGCTATGCAACATTTATTAGTAAGGGTGTAATTAGTAAGGGTACCTGCAGTGAAAAATGCAGTTCAGTGTTGAGTGTTCAGACCTTGAACCGTACCAAGCTATAACACAAACTACACTAGTATTTTGTTATTAACCCCCGACGCAAAAACGACGAGGTGTTATAAGTTCCGTGTCTGTTTGTGTGTGTGTGTGTGTGGGGGGGGGGGGGCATCGTAGCTCTCGAACGTATGAACCGATTTTGATTTTGTTTTCAAAGTTGTATTGATCGGGAGTGTTCTTAGCAATATTTAATGAAAATCGGTGTTAGGGGTTTTTTAAATTTTTAGTTTTTACTTTTTAAAACTTTTAAATTAAGATAAAAAGTGGATGCTCTTAATTTATCATGCATGTACGATACCACGATGACAATATGAAAATGCAAGGCGTAAGGCGTAAGGCGCGTATACGGCGCGGACACGCATCAGGCGTGAAAACTATAAAGAGGCGTGCCCGCGCCGCGTCTCTTGTGTATGATTCAAAACACGTCGCTCTCATACATTTTATACGAACAAATTTTGGCCAATTTCGGGCCAGAATCTTGTCCGCGCTACACCCTCGCTTTACGTCCGGTCTGTATAATATTAGCCTTATGGTGAACTCAGACCAAAACTACGCTACTGTCGTGTGTGTACACAACACACACACATTGACGCAAAAAAACTACGCTACTCTTGGTCGGTCTTATCTCGAGATTATTTGCATTGGCTTATGGTATAATTTCGTGTACATAAACATACATAGTGCATTATAAAAGGGTGGCCAGGACTATATTTTGAGGCTATTTTTACAAACTGTGCAGTTTTTTTACAAGTCAATTTTGAAAAAGCCGCAACATTAAACTCTAACAAATATGTTCAATTTTATAATATTAAATCTACTTAGGTTGTATATTGGAACGGAAATGGCTAACGTAGAGTTTGGGAATTAATATTAGATTTCGTGCAATTGTAAATGTTTTTCATGGCAACATTACGACGCGCACACGTTTAAAAAGAAGTGGCTTCAGCGAGATATAACGCAGTGTTCCATCTTTTCCTCTAGATTGATCTGAGGTGATGAAATGGCTGTTAGACATACACTGGACATACAAGTTAGCTTTTAAAAAAATCTAGCCGACTAACTGACCTCCAAGCTTCGGTGTGAAGATGGCACTTTATTATGATAATTAAATTAACAATCCAGTTAAACACTAGCCTACACGCTGCAATCCGGACCACAAGCCAAGGGATCGCGACATAAACAGAAAATTGATCGCGCTAGACATTGAAGCGTTTGCCTCGAAAAGTATTCTGTAATTCTAACCAACTCAATACTTGCGCTCGCAAATCGCAAACTGGAAGTCCTTGTGTGCGAAGTGTGAAGGCGACAAAGAACTAGGTTGCACACAAGTACGCCTACTTGTAATAATTCTATTTTATACTCTCGTCCTTATGCCGCGGTTATGATTATTGCCCTCGTAAAATGAATTCGCCGGTATTCCTGCGTAACAAATGCACGAAAAAACTCTGACGCTAGGATGAGTAATATGGAAGATGTGGTGCTGGAGCAGTGTGCCGGTGGACAGCTACAGGTTCGGTGTTTCGTGGATAAACTCGGAACATTTTTCACACACGGTCGCCTGACCCCAAACTAAGCAAAGCTTGTACTATGGCTGCCAGATACTGATATACATGAAAATATATTTTTAAAATAGATACGTAAATAGAAATTAACACTCAGACATAGAACAAACACAAATGTTCATCACATGAATGTTTGTCCTAGGTGGGAATCGAACCTATGCCTCAGGCTCAGAAGGCAGATTCACTACGAACTGAGCCACCGAAGCCGTCAAAGGTTTGGTTCAGGTTGACGCTGAAGAGCAAATGTAGAGCCTAAACTGACTTCCCGTCATCCGAATAGGACTTTCTAAACAATTTTTACTTTTTTTGATATGTTTGTTGAAATTTTGAAAAGCGCTTGATCGATCAATAAAAATTATATGGGACTATCTCTAAAGTATCTACCAAACAAAAAAAAAATCATCAAAATCGATTCATAGTTCGCGGAATGATCGCGTAACATAGTCCATACAAAAAACACACAATCGAATTGAGAACCTTACCTTAATTTACCTCCTTTTTTAAGTTGGTTGAAACAAATGTGCAATATGATAAAACTTATACATCCTAACTTATTAATAATTATAAATGCGAAAGTGAGTTTGTTTTTTTGTAACGCTTTCACGTCTAAACTACTCAACCGATCGTCTTGAAATTTTGCATTTAGGTAGTCTGGGGTACAGAAAAGGATTTAAGGGACGCAAGGATACTCCTTATCCCGAAAAACATAACAGTTCCTGTGGGACCACGGCTGAAACCGCGGGGCGCACCTAGTTTAAAATAAATTCCTTGTTCATAGTTCTAGTTTAGACAACCTGGCCCCTAACCTTGAGTCATCGACAAAAACAATAAGCCGTTAAGCAGGTATTCATTATATGCACGTGGGCCTTATCTACATGTCTACTGACAATAATTAGTTTGATAAAACGTCGCAGGAGGAATTAACTATGTTGCTCGTCATTGACATTAAGTACGTTGACCAAACAACATGATTTCTTTACTTCTAATAGTTTTCAAATTTATTTTAACTCTAACTATGTCTTTATTTGTACTATTAATTGTGTTGTTGGCTATCTTAAAAGTATATAGTTCGTTAACGAAAGGAAAGTGCAAGAGCAAGGCGAGGTTAGACGGGAAAGTGGCTTTGATTACTGGAGGAAACTCTGGCATTGGTTTAGAAACAGCTAAGGACTTAGCGAAGAGAGGAGCCAAGGTCATCATCGCTTCTAGAGACGTCGACAAATCAGCCAAAGTCATAGAAGACATAATAGCTGCAACTGGGAACAAGAACGTGCAACAGAGATATCTAGATCTCGCCAAATTTAGCAGCGTCAGGAAGTTTGCTCAAGAGTTCAACGAATCATTCGACCGCTTGGACATTTTGGTCAACAACTCTGGCACTGCTGGAATAAAGCATAAACTGACAGAAGATGGAATCGACGTCGTCACGCAGATTAACTATTTCGGACCGTTCCTTCTTACCAACCTGCTTCTAGACAAAGTGATCAAGTCTAAGCCTAGCCGAATTGTTATAGTGTCATCGAAAGCGCATTTGTTCGGTAAACTGAACCTGGATGATTTGAGATGTCAGACTAAGATACCATTGTACATGATTTACGCAAACACCAAGCTTCTTAACGTGTTATGGACCAAAGCTTTAGCTGAACGAGTACCAGACGGAGTTATAGTGAACGCCTTGCATCCTGGTGTAGTCAAAACAGAAATCTTTCACGGAATCAGTCCAAAGATTAGAAAAGTAGTTCTTGGTTTAATCGGAGCTATATTCAAGACAGCGGAAGAGGGAGCACAGACCACCATCCATTTGGCAGTTTCTGAAGAGGTTGAGCATATTTCTGGAAGGTATTTTGTGGATTGTCAACTGTGTGAGGAGGCAAAAGACGCGAACAATGAAGACTTGATCAATAAAGTGTGGGAGAAAAGCCTTTTGATTACTAAATAATAACAACGGAAAAAAGTAAAGTCAAGTAGAGTAAATAAATAAGACGTTAGTCATGTGAAGTGCAAATAAGCCGCTTAAAACAAAAATTTAAAATATTTGTGTTAAAAAATCGTATATGTGTTCAAAACAAAGAATTGTACTGATTAAAATAAATTAAATCAGCTTAGTGATAAAGAGTTATGTTAATGAAAACGATGAACTCTATTGTGTGTAAAATTAGATTCGGGACCGAATCAATAGAACTATTTAATTATTTATTCAATGGAAAAAGTCATAAAGGTTCATTGTTCAAAAAGGTAAACCATTCACCATCCTGCCTAGTAGTAGTAGTCCGTTGTGCAGGATTGGTGCATAATATTCACGAAAGGTTCATGAAATACAGCCTGGTGACAGACGGACAGACAGACAGACAGACGGACGGACAGCGAAGTCTTAGTATTAGGGTCCCGTTTTACCCTTTGGATACTGAACCCTAGAAACAGGTATTTCTATAAATCAGGAAAAAAGGTTATATAACTCGAAGTACATACTATTATCAGATATACAAAATAAATTTATAATGGGGCAGCATATCGACCGTAAACCAAAGCCGTTTAAAAAAAATATATGTACTACAAATTTAGTAGAACTTATGCCTGGTGGTACAATCTAATAACGTTTCTTCCACGTGTTGCATCCTAGCACAAACAGCTGTAGGTGTGCGTTAGTGAATAATTCCGTTTTATTTCTCCGCGAGATGGCGTTTGATGGACGTAGAACGTATTACGGAAAGCGACGTAATTTTACAACGTGCGAATAGCATTTACTTAGGAATAAAATCGCGGAGTTAATCCGGCTGGTGCTTTATTTTGATAAAAGATACTCTTAGACAATAGACAATACATTTTTTTTGATGATTTTTTGTTTATATAACTGCGCATTGAAGTTTTTTTGGGTTAGCTTTTTTTTCATTTTGAGATAAGAATAAACAATGGTAAGTTTATCATAGGGTATAAAAGCTGTAAATATACGACTCACGATACACCTACTGACATATTTGTACGTTTGTGTATGATTTAAACAAAAAATCCTTAACTGAATGTACTCAGAAGTCAGATAGATCGTCAAATTCTTAAAATCACCTGATATCTCAAACAAAATTCAAAACTGCCTTAATAGTTCGCTCAAAAATTATGTGGCCACTCAAAAAAACTACCAGGCAAAGACAAAACAGACAAAACTTCAAAGTACTATCAAGAATTTTACGACATATTATTAATTGATTGCCTCAGTGGCTCAGTCGGTAGTAAACCCGCCTTCTGAGCTAGGGTGCGTGGGTTCGATTCCCAGCTAGTGCAAACATTCATGTGGTGAACATTTGTGTTTGTTCTATGTCTGGGTGGTAATAATCTATTTAAGTATGTATTTAAAAATATATATTTATATGTATCTCTGGCCGTCATAGAACAAGCTTTGCTTAGTTTGGGGTCAGACGACCGTGAGTGTAAGTGTCCCAAATAATAATATATTATATTATTAACAATTGGTCCTGGATGGGTAATTTTCATATTTAAATTAAACAGTCACTTTCTTGGAAAACATGTCCTAATTCCTAAAATTTCTTTTGTCATTTCAGAATACAATTTGGTAACTAGTAATCCTATCCTAATCCTTACTAATTTAAAAAATGCGAAAGTGAGTTTGTTCGTTTGTTTGTTTGTAACGCTTTCACGCCCTAACTAATCAACTGATCGTTATGAAATTTTGCATACACGTTGTCTGGGGTACAGAAAAGGACATAGGGAACAAAGGACTTTTTATCCCGAAAAATAAACGGTCCCTGTAGGACCGCGGGCGAAACCGCGGAGCGCAGCTAGTTAAGAATAATTTTAAAGTAATTTAATTTAAACAAACAGAGCTTAAAAAATACTTTCAAAACAGTGATCCCTGGAAGTTGGAAGTGACTTTGTTGAAAACTACCAAAATAATCCACATCTCCTAACCAAGGGATCCTATACTCTAATGCGTCTAGATTTATCTTGGTCACTCTCACTCTTCAAACGAGCCTTATTGATGGTTACGTTTTGTTGTCAACACTGCGCGACCATTAATCGTATCGCCGCGCAAGAAGGTCTATGGTCGCGCAGTGTCGAAAACAAAACTTAACCATCATGGCAATGAGATGTCATGGTAGCCCCCCTGTACACTTGTAAGAAAGCCCACTAACTGAATATCACAACCCTTCGGCGATCGCATATAAAATACCCCATAAACTATTCAAAAAAGCCCGTCTGCCCCTTGATCACGAACACTAAATCCCGAGAAAATATTTATTTCCATTCATAAAAAATAAGTGCGGCCTCAGCAAATAGGCGGTACAATAAAACCAACCGAAAACGTAGAATAGATAGCTGTGAACTGAAGCCTTCGTGGTGCGGAATTTCGAGATCGGGAGCGTTCGGGAGCGTTCGGGAGAGTTCGGGACAGTTCGTGAGAGTTCGGGAGCCTTGAGGGATTCAAGAGCTTATGGTGTTTCAGGGTCTGAACGCGGTTACAGTACTTGAATGAAGCGTTGTGGGAAGGATTCTGGTTTATGTAAAAACATTTGTGTCATACTTTTATTTAGTCGTAGTGTATTTGACTGCCTTGTTGGTTTAGTTGGTGGTAGTGCCTTCTGGGCTTGGGGGCGTGGGTTCAATTTCCCCCTAGAGCACACATTCGTGTGATGAACATTTGTGTTTATTCTTTGTATGGCTGTTAAAATCTATATAAGTATGTATTTAAAAATATCTGTATTTATTTCTCATCAGCCAAAGTAAGTAAGCAACGCTAAGTTTGAGGTCAGACCACCGCGTGTGCAAAATGTCCCGAATATTAAATATGAATCAGTCTTGATTTAAAGTCTGACAGTTAAATGCATGCGCACATCAAGACTCCTAGACAAATGATCGGACAGATACACAGAACGCCTCTACGGACTTGATAGGATATTGCTCAAAGGTAAAGGTCAAGCTATCTTTTATATCAGTGAAAATTTAGGTTTTTGACAGGTTAAGTGTTTGACCACGGCTCGTCTTAGAATAAGTGACGATGTTCCGTATTGGCCTACGATTCAACTAAACATCCGTTTTTAAATTGCTTGCTTTTTATTAACGCTTATGTATGCCAGAAATATCAGAACTAGATAATTCATCAACAATTTAAAAACAATTTCTTAATAGAGTTGACGTCTTGGACTTCATTCTAGGCGTTTCCAGGTCATGTTTCCTAATTAATTAATTCAAGTAATCTTAGTTGCCAACTACTTACCATCGATGTCTCATCAAAACTGTATCTTTAACAAAATTAATGTAATGAAACCCATACTCCTCGGAGTATGGGTTTTTGTATCCTCCATACTTATTGCGACGTTAAAGTTGAAATACAAGAGATTTATTTAAAAAAACAGGTTTGAAGATGAAACAAAACCAAATTCAGAGCTTGGTTACTATATAATCTGTTTTATGACCTAGAATCTTATTTTAAAATAAGATACTTTTAAATTGTTAATTTATGTAACGATAGTTATATTATTAATAAGTATGTGTGCAATTTATTTTGTTGACACTATTTTATATTTCTTAATTGGCACATTATATTACATTATATTATTGTGAAAATTTAACTGACCAATTTGACAGGAACAAAAAGTCCATATTATGTGTCTATGATGTTTGATTAAAATATGATTGGCTTTTTACTTTCGTGTATACGATTAGGAACCTATTTAAATAAAATAATTTAAACTCTTTTATCTAGTTAACTCTTAAATAATAAATAAGTACTACAACAGCAATATATACCTATTTATAGTTTCTAGTTCTACAGTCAAAAAGTTTCCAAAAAGTCAAAAACTTTATCTACTTATTTCGTACATATTATGATTTTCAACTTCTTAAATGTTAAATTATTATCAAAAATCGATATAAAAAGTTAGTTAAAAATTAATAACTCAATCACAGTTAAAATTACATTAACAACAAAAGTTTTATGGGCACCTGACAGTTTGGTGCTATTAAATATTGATGTCCCTAAATGCACGCCTGGTCCCGACCACAAACTACCCTCAATGTTCCCGCGACGCACTTTTATTGGTATTTGTTCCAACTTCCGTTTTATTGACAACAAGAAGTGGAGGCTTCATTAAAATGAGTTTTTTTGCTTGAAAATGGCGACAAAGTTTCGTTCGTACCTTGGTCTAGTTGATTTGAAGTTACATTTTGCAAAACTGTTAAATTTTTGAGAATAAAAAATATTACTGCTTGCTTAAAGCGATGGCAGCCTAGTTGGGAGAAGGCCCGCCTCTCAAGCCAGAGGGAGCAGGTTCGAATGGCACGAACCAATTGGTTCACTGTGTGAGCATATGTGCGTAATGTATGTCATCTGCTACATGAGTGGAGCCCGGTGTATGGCGACAGGCTCACCCACTGTCACATTTGGGACTGAATATCGCCCGGCGAAGTGTGGGTGTTGTATTATACCTCTGCCAGACCCTTCAGGGGAAAGGCGTGACGATATGTTATGTTATGCTAAAAGTGATTCTCATTTTCCTTCTAACCTGTTTTTTTTACACGTGTTAGTTACTGCGTGGGTTAGTATGTATGTTTGAGTCAAATCTTGGTGCCTAAATTAGAATTCTAAAGAGCTGGTCTGATGATGGAGTCGGAAGGTGGCCATATGACTCCTTGATTGTTAGTAGAATGGCCGTGTTAGAGCTCATATTGATCAGTTCGCGGTTCTGATACTAACGTCATATTCATCATTAGTCAGGATTACATTTTTGTTAAAAAAAAAATCCATTATCAACTAAAAAACTTATTTTTATACAGTATACCTCTGAATATAACAGTGGGTACAATAGTGTTGTTCTTGATGACCTCTCTTTTTGAAGTGGCTAATTATATTTGTGTCCGTGTTAGATCAGAATTTATTTTCAAAATCTTCCGCTGCAGTTTAAAGGGAGTCCCACATTAAATTCCGTCCTTTATCGAGCATAATTCGGCGCAAATTGATCGCCACTCCCCACTCTCCCCTGACTTATAAACAAGTGGTCATAACTCCGCTAGTTAATGCTGACACTCGGATGAATAAAGCGTTGGACGTGTCACTTGGTCGTTGCAGCCGTCCATTGCCTTAGCAGTCGAGGCTCAGATACCAATTACAATAGCCGTTCATAAAATACTTTGTATCTTTGAGGCATCTACTGTACCACTACCTACAACTAGGTACATAATGTAATGTAACAAGTAACATTATTAAAAGAAAAACAAAAAACTCGGCTGCAAAATGTTCTACCCTATGTCACTTCCACTTTCAAGAAGACTCAAATGACACCTCACATGTCGAAATATACAGACATAAACTCGAAAAACACAGCCCTCCTTCTTCCGTAGTCGGGTAAAAAAATATCTAATTTTAATAGTTGGAAAACTAGGTTTTTACTTTGACTTTTATTGCAGACATTGTTGTATAAGATGGTTAACGATATATTTTAACATGAAACACAAAACAATTGCTTCCAAATAAGCCTGCTATCACATTGTTATACTCGTAGGCGCTAATAGTACACTAACATCATAGACTACTAACATCATAGACTACTAACATACAGTAAGTTTTTATTTAATTTTTTGTGCTACAATTGCTCAAGCTTTACCGTGGGGTTTTATCTTCAAATTGAGGCGCGTCTTATGGGTTATTCTTCCAAGGCTTTAGCTACAGGGTCCCATAATGAAAAGCGTCAAACCCTCCCGCTATCGAGGGCCCCAAGACCCGTGGCCCCGTGCCCCAACCTAACCCTTACTAATTTTATAAATGTTTGTTTGTTTGTTCGTTAATTTCAAAACGCTGCTTTTAATAATTAAAGCAGCAATATTTAAGCCGAGCACGCGTTTTAAACTCATCATTATTAAAATTACCTAAGTCAGAAGACATGTACTGAAAAATGTGTGTGCAGATGTAAACAAAGGTCTCCAAGAATTTTAACGATGGACTTTTTAAACTAAGTAAATTCTCTGGTTTTTACCAGAGTAGAAAGTTGTAGAGTGGATATTGAATACTCATAATGACCATGATTAAGGCATAATTTTTTGTTTAATTTGTAGAATAGAATAGAATAGAATAGAATAATTTTTATTGTCATTAAGTAACAGTTCCTTAAAAATTTTAGTTAAAATTAATTAAGGATGCTCCTATAATGGACTCGTCAAAAAGATAATTTAAAAAAAAAAAAATTACAATTAATTACAATCCAAATTGGTAATATTATTAGTCTTGTGTCTCCCTCAAAAAACGACAACGACAATATTGCGCGGGTATCCAGACTAGATATTTTAACTATGTTTAACTGTAAAATTAGTTCAAATTAATCTAATTCTAAGTCAGCTGTATAGGGGCTTCGTCAAATAAAATAGAAAAAAAAAATAAATGAAAATAATAGTAATTGTAATACTATAATTGTATGGATTTTAACTTCTATAAATAAATTCGTTCTATGACATCGTTATTAGAATTACATAATAAAAACAAAATAATAAATCACAATACAATAAATTCCAGCCGTATTCCCTACTCATCAGTCTCTATTAATTGGTGGCCCTTGTAGTCATTACAGAGAAATTCCGATATTTTATAGATGGATTTAGACAGGAGCAGCTTCTTAACATTGGCACGAAACTTGCCTTCGTTCTCAATTAGTTGTATGTTTTCAGGTAGTTTATTATACAGTTTTTGTCCCATCAGTTTCGGCAATTTACTTGTCATTTTTAACCTGTGCCTGATTGGAACCAGGAAATTATTACCATTTTTACAGTTCCTAGTCTTAGGTTTACTTTTCTTTTCGTACTCATGCAAATTGGAACGAACATATTTAAGTACTTCAAAAATATAGACTGCGACTGCCGTCATTATAGACAGTTTTTCAAAATGATCTCTGCACGATTCCCTAGGTGCACTTTTAGTTAGTACTCTGATGGCTCGTTTCTGCATTTTTAGCACACGCTCATAGTCTGTGGAACATCCCCAGAGGAGTATACCATAAGACATTACCGAGTGTATGTATGCGAAATATACCTCTTTGAGTTGCGTTTCTGATGTTACATGTCTAAGTTGTTTAAGAGCATATATTCCTTTCGCCATCTTTTTGCATGTAGCGTTTATATGTTCCTTCCACGTTAGTGCTGAGTCTATCTCAAAACCTAGGAGTTTTACTTTATTAACACTTTGCAAATGTTCGCCCGATGTAGTAGCACAGGATACTAATTTTTGCAATGGTGAAACTGCATTGAAAACTATTAAGCTAGTCTTACTGGTGTTTAATTTCAAACCGTTCATCACGAACCACTCGTTAATAATGCGAAGCGTTTCGCTGATATTTCTGTGAAGGTCTTCCTCCGATGTCCCTGAAACAACGACTGTTGTATCGTCCGCATACTGTACTATGTCCCCTTTTAATTTTAAGTGTGCTAAGTCATTCAAAAAGGTTATGAACATAACATTTCCAAATGAGGAGCCCTGCGGGACACCAATTTCGATGTATTGGGCTGCCGATCTCATGACTTTACCGTCTATCTTTACTTCGACAGTTTGTTGCCTTTTTCTTAAAAAAGATTTAATAAGATTTTTGACATCATCGTTAATACCATACACTTTTAGTTTTTCGATAAGCAGCCTATGGTCTACAGAGTCAAAGGCCTTAGATAAGTCAAGTAGTATAGCTGCCACACGTTTTTTATTATCCAGGCAAGTTGTAACTTCTTCTACGATTTTTAGCATTGCAGAAGTAGTCGATTTACCAGTTCTATAAGCAAACTGACAATTCGAGAGCGCTTCATTCGTATTAAGGTGCTTCATAATTGCTTCTGACAGTACACACTCTATTAACTTCGATATAGTTGGTACAATTGTAATCGGCCTATAATTCTGTACGTCATCTGTTTCGCCTTTTCCTTTATACAGCGGGGTTACACGGGACATTTTTAACATTTCGGGATAAGCGGTAGATTTAAGGATTTTATTAATTAGAAATGTCAGATGAGCACAAATAAATGGTATTACTTCGTGTAACAAATTTCCTGAAATGTCAAAGATATCTTTGGTATCAGAATTATTAATCTTCTTTTTAGCCAATTTTATAAGTTCATACTGACTTATTTGAGGTACTTCAAAACTGGGTAATTCAGTAACAGATTGCCTTAAAAACTCAACCGCTTTGTGTATATTAGGTTTATTATTCCTTTCTAATTCGTGTCCAATTGATATAAAGTAGTTGTTTAGATAATCTGGAATACACTCTTTGGTTATTTGTCTATTAGATTCATTTTCTTTTAAATTCCAAATCCACTCTGTCTTCGATTTATTCGTGTCTTCTTTAATAACTTGCCATACTTCCCTTTTTTGGTTCTTTGCATTTTTAATACGATTGTCAATATATTCTTTTTTCTTATTTAGTAAAAGTTCGTCTCTTATTTGTATTTTTTTCTTAATTAGGCCAGTATCTGATAACCGGGGAAACTGTCTTTGCAGTATATAGAGATCGTGAATATCTAGTTGTATTTTAATTAGTTCCTCATTTATCCATGGAGTGTTTTCCTTCAGCTTTTGTTTGGACTCTACTTTGGGGAAAAAAATATTCATGTTCCAGGTAAACTTTGACATAAAACTTGTAAAAGATGTTTCGTCATAGTTATCAAAAATGGTATTCCAGTCATATGAGAGCAGAGCATTACCGAAATCCGTAACTCGCTGTGCGCTAAATATTCGTTTAGTTTTAGTTATATATTTCACGCGCTTTATATTTTTTTTATTATCTAGGATTCTAATTAGCTGCGCATCATGATCAGATACTGCAGTGGCTAATGGTTCAATGACTAAATCTTCATCGGTCATATTAGATACTACGCAGTCAATCGACGTTTCAGTACCTTCTTCTATCCTCGTGGGAAAATTTACAAAGTTTTTGAACTTATTTGGGGTCATAATATCAGTTAAATCTTTTTTATAGCTACTATCTGTAAGGAAGTCAACATTCCAGTCTCCAGTTAACACTGTGTTAATATTGGATAGACCAGACAATACATCAAACAATTTTGATACAGTATCTTTGAAAATTGAAAAGTCTCCTTTACCTGTTCTGTATAATCCAATAACAATCATTCTTTGAGTATTTTCATCATTGAGTATTTCAACCGCTACAACTTCACAATGATATTCTACCGATATCCTATCAATATCCGAACGCTTCTTGACTCTTATATCGTTTTTTGTCAGGATTGATACTCCACCATGAATGCGTTTCTGCCTAATAAAATAGTTTACGTGTTTGTACCCATTCATCACAAAGGTATCTACGTCATTTTGACACAGCCATGTTTCGGATAAAATTAAAACATCTGGTTTATACGTTTCGACTACTCCTTGCAATTTTAATCTTTTGTTTTTGCTTTTAACGCTCCTACAGTTTTGATGCATTATACTAAGTTTGCTATTTTTCATGCAATTGCCGATGCAATTGATCTTTGGTCTAAAAAAGAGCCGTTGTCGCTTTTTGCTTGAGACACAGTATTATTTACAATGTTAGAGTCCTTATCCTTAGATAAATTATCACAATGAGTCAAATTAATTAAATTATTATATAAATGTGTATATTCGTACAAAGAATTAGTCAGAATGTTCCTATACAGGAACTGCACAAAGTTCTTTGTTAATCTATTAAATGGTGAGAACATATTTTTATCATAGTGATTAATGTCAATAATGGACATTCCTGTCGATCGGGACACTAGGTCAAATAGTTGTTTATTTAGTTTGTATATATACTCATTTTTATTTTTGTTTTGTATTGTGGTGTATGGTATCGTAGTTATCTGTAGCTTAATTTTCATACGTTTACACCATTCTCTAGCGATTCTAATTGAATCTAGTCTGTAAGTAGTCGGGTCCGATGCTATAATTACTACGTCGTCTCCTTCTCCTAAATCCTTTGTTACTTGTGGAATGTCTTGAACAATACGTTTTAATGAAGCACCTGGCTTACAAATAGACAATACTGCGTCGTACTCCGTTGCGGTTCTTCCTATTTGCTCAGCGAGCCCCTTTCCCATTTTGTCGCAAAGGATAATCATTTTTTTTTTGGTAGTAGTATTTTTTGTTGCAGGCTGGTTTTCCAAATTTAAATTCTTATTTTCCGGTTTTTCCTTCAAAATATTATCTGTTCCTTCTTCATTGCTTATTTCATGACCTAGCTTGTCCTTTTTCATCATAGTTTCTTTTCTTTTTCTAATTGAAATTCTGTCTTCTATATTTATCCTTGCATTGTTTTCATATTCTTCTGAGTTTCTCTTTTTTTCAGTCCTATTCTCAGTTATTTCGTTTTTTTCTAACACTTCAGTTTTATCTTCTGAAATTAGATTTTTTTGGCTTTTTCTCAGGCTCATATTTTCACGCTGAAGTGCTATGTTTTCAGATTTCAAGTTTTCTATCTCTTCAATATATTTTAAAACTACTTTTTCGTGATCCATCTGTATATTTTTTTGAAGTTCTTCAAACATAGATGAATTTTTCTCATGCATTCGTATAATATTAAGTGCATCCTCATATTAAGTATTAAGTCCATCTTTATATATTTTCCATCAATAATGTTTTGGAGTTCCGTTTTCTCAGCAACAATTTCATTAATCAATACTTCTTGATTTGCTATCTGAACTTTTAAAATAGCGTTTTTATCTATCATATCTTTATATTCCGCAGAATATTCATCGTGATCTTTTATGAGCTTAATATTAAGCTGCTGCACCTTCCGTAGTTCCGACGTGAGTTCGCGGATTTGGTTTTTGGCTTCTGCCAAACTCTGCGTTCTAGTCAGCGGCATAATATTAGAAAAAATATGGAATATGTGAGGTCAATATTTCACGTAATTATTGTTGAAATAATATAGTAAAAGGTACTCAAGCGAAAATCCAGTAGGTAAATTCCCAGCGTTCTATGTTTACGGCGCTCAGTGGTGGCGGGGGCGCGGGGCTGTAGCGTAGGCGTGAGCCGGTCACAGCAGCAGCGAGCGCGGTGAATCATGCGCTGCGCGGCGCTACAGGTTGTTCACCCCGGCGGGCGCCCGGCGGTCGCGCGGCACTCAGCACTCAATACAATTGTCGGCCGTTAACATAATAATTTGAACTTAAAATTGTAATATCATCTTCATTTATATGCCGATTTTCATCAAATAACTGTCACTGGAACCACTTTTTCATAGGCAATTTATTAATATAACCATATCTTGGAAACTATTGCTTTTTACTAGAAATATTGATTATTTTTTGCGGAGCGATTTGACAAGATGTTACCGCTAGGACTGTACGGGACGACTGTAGAAAATATATTATTGACTTTACCATCTAATTATGGTTAAGGCTAGTTGGAGAAAGCTCATCTCTCAAACCAGAGGGAGCGGATTTGATCCAAGCCAAAGGTAAAAGTTAAAATGTCTTCATTCAATTGAGTATCGAAAATACACGTATGAACGTCAAAGTCATAAAATGTACTCCTTGTTTGAAAACAGAACCACTACTCCGAAGAACGCAACAAATTGGTTCATTGTGTGAACATAATATTATGTACGTATTTAATATCATCTTCTACAAGACTGGAGCCCGGTGTATGGCGACAGGCTCGCCCCCTGTCTCATTTGGGGCTGAATATTGTCCAGCAAAGTGTTGGTGTAGTAAAAAACCTATTCCAGGCCCTTCCGGGAAAGGCGTAACGATGTATAATACTATAATATAATCTGCACTATCTTCATTAATCATTTCATTAATTTGTGACTCCTCGGGTGAAACCAGGAAGCGTGGCTAGTGTCTACATAATTGGATATTGAAACCTAGTTGATCGCTCTTAACTCATAGAAGATCAAATATTTGGCTCGGCTAATAGCTGTGCTGTAAATAATAGTTTCAGTTTGATTGTATTCAAAACGAGTCGTTTATCGGTTGATTTGTTTTAGAGCTTTACAGTGAAAGTGGCCTTTGTGTAATAAACTTGTCTTTGTAGCTATTTCGTTTGTACTATTTTGTGTAGAAGATTTAATTTTCAGGTCTAAATTGCAACGTTTATTCAATTTTAGAATCTGTAGTCACATAAAAATAGTACAGGTATTTAGAATAAGAAAAGCTTATGTGTTTATTTAAGCTATAAACTGGCTCTATTTCAAATTTAATTAAATCCATTTAGCATGTATGTATACTCGTACCTACCAAGTTACTAAGGCGACAGACAAACAAGACGCATTTTGGCATTTAGTGCCTGTAGATATCATCATCATTATCGCTCAACATTGGACAGCTTTCAGACTGTGATGAAAAAATAGGGCTAGAGAGAAAAGTAATGCCCGTAAAAACGTGGAGCGGGAATGACTTATACATATAAGCCACCGTGTCATAGAGATACCCTATTTTTAGTTTTTTTATGATTTGAACTACGTACAGTAAGATTTTTTTTATCAGTGGTTTCGTATGAAGTGGGTACTCTAAATCTATGTCATAAAACTGCCCGCGCTATTCCACTCCTGAGCACCGTGCTGGATGATTTGCTAACAAATCTGTAGCTACAAAAGAAGCCTAACATCTCCAACATTCAGATTGCCCCCCAGTCTCAACCTACAAACTCACCTTACTTTTGTCCCCAACCCAGCCAGCTTAAGGCCCGGTCTCCCGTCTCGGCTCACCTCCCGGGCTCCTCGGCTCCACTCGTCTTTCCCCTCCAGCCGAGTGTGAAAGCGTTACCGTTCCTGAATGCCGTTTCTTGGATTCCGCTTGAGTAAGCCGTTAAAGAAACGAGCAGTTTTGTCAAGCACATTTTAAATATCAACAAGTTAGCGAAGTGAGGTTTTTAGGTATTCTTTCCTATCACGAATATGGAGCGATCGTAATGTAGCTCAACTTTACCTGCTCATCGAAATTTATTAAGTATGTCATTGGTGTAACTACTATTTTATTGGATAGGATGATAGGATGGTGAGGCTGATATTAGACAAAATGTTCGTTTTATTATGGAAACTGATGTGGTTTTCATACAGTCATTATGGTTATATGATACGGAAATTAATTATGTGTCATTCCCGTATAGTATTCGCATATTAGCCTAGTTGGAGAAGGCCGGCCTCTCAACCAGAGGGAGCGGGTTCGTTTACCAGCCAACGGCACGCACCAAATTGCTCATTTTGTGAACATATGTGCGTATTGTATGTCAACTGCTACATGACTGGATCCTGGTGTATGGAGACAGGCTCGCCTCCTGTCATATTTGGGACTGAATATCGTCCGGCGAAGTGTGGGTGTTATTTCACACCTCTGCCAGCCCCTTCGGAGGAAAGGCGTGACGATATGTTATGTTATGTTTAATTCTCGTATCATGAAAATCATAAAAAACCGCTCGTTGCCGCGATTTTCAATCATGAGTGTTAAACAAGCAGACGGCCCGCTGGATGGTAAACGGTAACCGTTGCCAATGGACACCACTGCAAGTCTTATAACCGTATATATGTCAGAGACCTTTAATGAGCCTAAATACTCTGAAACCAGGGCGGGCCTTTCGGCCGCCTAAGGCCCCTAAATATGTTTAGCAATATGTCAAAATTAAACGCTCCAAAACGGATGTTTAGCTTTGCTAAAAGTATTTAGCATATTGGATGACCGGCTGATCGATGAAAAGATTACAACATTTGCTCTTTGACATTGACAAATTTGACATGCAAAAATTTCTTTTCACGCAAAATGTTAACTCAATTCTTTTGTGTTTGATTTGGCTTGATGAAGGTTTGACGGAAAAAATCACTCGGCGCGTTGAACGGAACGTATGTGGCAGTTTTAGGGAGGGGGAACTAATATCGTTTAGCTAAACAGCATCGAAATGCGTGTGGAGCAAGACTACACAAATGATTTTGAATTTAAACTTTTTTAGCAGCTAAACAAAATTAAATAAAATTCAATGGAAATGTTACGCAAGTCGCCCTAAGAATATCTATTTTCACAAATTTTTATATTTACATAAGAGAAACATAAGTACTCGATTTGGTATTTTAAGTAGTAAGTATCTCCTTTTTACAATTTCAACAAAATTGCCGCAGTGAAATGCTCAGAATTTAATAAATTTCACTGAACCAATATTACCGTTATTAAACCGCATATTTCAATATTACACTGGTTCAAAAATGAGTATTTTCGTAATTACGCGCGTATAAATATCGAGTAATTGCAAGAAATTGCCTTATTATTGTACGAACATCATTGCTCGAATCTGGACAAGATTGGCACAGGACCGGGATGAGTGGCGTACGAGAAAGAGGCCTATGCTCAGCAATTACGAGCTGATGATGATGATGATGATGTCTTATTGTTCGCTACATACAATTATAACTGTTCGTTTCCGATCGGATCCCACAAATTTCAAACTCAAATTGTTCGAATCACAGTCAACTTTTATAAATTTTTGAATAGGGAACCGAAAATTAATCCGATCGTAATAATGAATCACGTTTAAAAACGTATGAATACAGACCAAGATTCGAACAATTTGAGTTACATTTTTTGGAATCCGGAAACGGAAACGTTTCCGAATGATTGTGAGTACCTATGCCGGATTGTAAAAAAAAAAACTTTTAATAACCAGACCAATTCATCCTTTATAGAGAAACGTGAGTAAATCAACGTGCACCAAATAGTCTGTCATTAAGTTCCGAGTTACTGACCAATTAAGTTTGTTCGGAAGTTTAATAAATCGGGTCGGAATTACGTTTAATCGCATATGACCAGCCTCTCTGTGCTGATAATCTGTTTAGTGCGATATCGTTCAGAAATTGGGGTAATATGAACCGGTAACGATATAGGGATATGATCATAGCATATTATACCGACACCAAGTAACACTTACTCGAATATTGGTCCAGGTCAAACGTCTTTGACAAAGCGTGCTACTCACAGCATAGTGCCGCGGCCATAATGTTTTACTTTGGGTGCAAGCTTTGATTCGAAATGGACAATATAGAACCTTATTAGATATTCCTTGGCACTTTGGCTTCAATATGAACTATCTGTCCAAAGACTGATACACTAATTGGTGACTTGCCCATTACACCAACATATGTATTTGTGCAAATATGGCCAATGTGTAGGCGCAGAGTAAGTTTGTGTTTCATATGTCCAGATTGAGTTGATGCGATGACGTTGGTCGAGTTAGTGTCGTAGTTAGTACAAAGTCTTTGTACCAAGCGTATACTCTAAGTAAAAGTCAATGTTATTACCTATTTATGTATAGGGTCAACTGGGGCAAATGCGTCTTTCGAGAATTACTGACAAACCCTTCAAAAATTGATCTATGCAACTAATGAAAGGAAAAAGATGTAGGTGGCGCCTAATTTGTGAAGGGTTTGTCAGTAATTCTCTAAAGACGCAATTGCCCCACAGACGAATTTGCCCCAGTTGACTCTAATTATGTGTATCACAATGGAAAGACTAACCCACCAAAATATAGATGTTATTAGGTACCTAGAAACTGCACAAATTGTTGTCTAATGAAATAAAATGGTCTAATCTAATTGATTGTAGCTCAATCACCAAGATTATTTCCATCGCCTTCAAATAAACATCCGAAAAAAAAAATCATACACAAACCTCCTCCTCACAACTCTCCTTTAATACATTCAGAAATTACTCCAAATTTATTGAAAAATTGCTCTCATTACTGAAACATGTCGACAAAGACAAATCCATAAAAAATAAACATCGGAATTTGATAACGATCACTGAAGCGAGCCGGCGGCGCGTGTTATATTCAAAGTACATAGTAAAGCCCGTCACAAACGATGAAGATGCTATAACATGTAGAGTATCTTAGATTATTATATTTCACAATATCGCTAGCCAAGCATTTAAGCACATACGACGAAGATAATATTAGAAATATATTTTTTAACAGCCTACATTTAAGACTAGCTGAGCCCCGCGGTTTCACCCGCCGGTTTGCTGTTCTAGACTATAATCTATTTCTGAGCCAAATTTCATCCAGATCTGTTCAGCCGTTCTGGTGTGAAAGATTAACAAACGTCAATTCTTACAAACTTTCTTTCTCGTTTACAATATTAGTGGGAAGGATACTGAACAAACGCAGTGATTACCTTAACATTGGTACTTAGGTAAATATGCCAAAATTTCATGACACATCTGGCGATGTTATCTGATGATAAAATATTAGAGCATCTTCATCGTTTATAACGGCCTTTAGTTGAGCTTACGATACAGGAGAATTCGGAGGTATTGTTTGAAATTTTCCAATATTTTCTTTGAAATCTTTGAAAATAAACCTGAGCGAATATCGCGATGTTTTTAAGCCGCGATTCGCGAGCTCTGTTTGCGTTCCTCCTCCAGATTCGCTCGGTGAAATAGGATTTTATAAGCGTAAAGAAGAGGATTTGTACAAGGTGATTTTGTAAAGGTGGAATGGAGGAGGCAAGCTATACGAGCAGTACGGGCAAAACTTTTTTTATAACTCATTTTTTTTTTTTGGCATTATGTATTATATAACTCAAAGGTAAATAAAGTATCACAAAACTTTTAAATTAAACGGTTTTGATATTTTAGCGTGTTACTATCATGTAAACTAATTGTGTGCGCAAAGTTTCACAATCATCATCAACAAAATCGAAAAACCTGTCCCAAGATTGTCCCAAAAAACCAGATATATATATTATACTAGCTGCGCCCCGCGGTTTCACCCGCGGTTAAAAAGTATCCTATGTGCTATTGTAGAATATAATACAACTCTGTGCCAAATTTTACCCAGATCTGTTCAGCCGTTCTGGCGTGAAAGAGTAACAAACATCCATCCATCCATCCATTCTTACAAACTTTCGCATTTATAATATTAGTAGGATAGTTCAATACATACATATCGTCACGCCTACAACACCCATACTTCATTCACCAGACGATATTCAGTCCCGAATATGACAGAGGGCGAGCCTGTCGCCATACACCGGGATCCAGTTACGTAGCAGATGACATTAAATACGCACATGTTGACACAATGAACAAATTGGTGCGTGCCTTTGGCTGAGATCGAACCCTTGACTCGACTCCTCTGACTTGAGAGGTGAGTCTTCTCCGACTAGGCTATCATCGCCTAAAAGTTCAATAATTATATTTTAGCGGGTTCAAACGCGAGGCGCGTTCATTAACTTTTTAAAAGTATGTATTTAAAAAGGAACAGTTAATTTTACTGCGATAAAAGTAGACTATGCACGAGCTGTCTCTGTTCTAAATTTCACTCAAACCAACAACGATCAACACGGTGTTTATATGCATGATTAAAAAGCTTAAACGTGAAATGTTCGAATCAATTAGATTTAGTTTTTAAATCTATTCTTGACTTGCTGTCCATACTGGCTTTTCATCGTTATAGAAGTAAATACAGTTGAGAATAAAATGTTTACTTGAAGAATACGTATCAATAACAAGAGAGCTAGATTGTTTCGTAAGATTTTAGAGCTCAGATGAGTTTTTTTTTTGCGCTTTTTTACTTTTTTGACCTTTTACCCTACTGTTTGAGAAGACTGACGATATGTATGTTATGTATGTCAAAATAGTATGTTTTTTTAGGTATCTACATACTCATATTTTCCTCATTTCGCATTTGTATGTTTCTACGTCAAGCATTGGACAACACAGCCAGTCTACGGTTAAGAGACTGCTATTGGTTTTTATAACTAAGTGATACCGTGATTCTGAAGTCACGTGAACTGTAAACTTCAGTCGTTTGCTCTATTAATATTACAAGTGGCGGAGTTTACAGACACAAAGTCGCCGACCCACCGGAATGACGTGTGCGGGTAATCGAAATAATATAAGGAAGAAGCGGCACGAGTCTGATTTCTAGTACACAGTGCGTGGACCCAATATAACTAGAGGCAAACGGACACTATACAGCTTCGTTGATAGTACTATGTTACATGTATCAGTAACAAAGTCTGAGAGACGTACAAGAGACTATAGTGTGAACGATTCAACAATAATTATCACTGTTACGAATGGTTGCGTTTGTTTGTGACTACGGTGAATTGAGTGCAGCACTTAATTTATGCTGTCCGTTTTTAGTGTCTCGTACCGTTTCACCCTTATATTTAATCGAAGGAGTGGGTTGATTTATTTGGAAATAAAAATAAATAAATAAATATTCGGGTCATATACATACATATATATTTTTAAATACATACGTAAATAGATTTTAACACCCAGACATAGAACAGACACAAATGTTCATAACATGAATGTTTGTTCTAGATGGAAATCGAACCCACGCCCCACAGCACAAAAGGCAGGTTCACTACCAATTAAGCCACCGAGGCAGTAAAATTTGAAAAACTTGATCGAAGGAGTGGCTTGATTTATTTTGAAATATGGCATTGACTACAATGGTGTTAACTACAAAAAATATAGCTGTACTACATATATGTACTACATATATGTTTTTACTTTTACTTTTACTTTTTACATATATGTATTTGGGAGTATTCTGTGCCATAACGTCGACGGCTGTCACCGCCATTGGTGTGTACACTCCCAAGCCAATTCAGCCTCCAGGCGGTATTACAATTAATACCAGGTACAGCCTTTCAGCCTTTACTTTGACCAGTCATCTAAAGGCATAAACGAATAATTACTTAGTTCCGAATCCAGCTGAAATAGGTGACCTAAATCCATCTGATCCGTGCATTTATCGTTTCGAGTCTTAGCCCGGTGGATGTGGAATCAATGGGTATCGGAATGGCCGCTCGAGGGGCGAGACACAGGCTGCCCTGCGGTGGTACTCGCTTCACCACGGCCTGGGGGGTAAGTCACAAAAGAAACTATTTAAAAATAAAACAGAAAAATAGGCTAATAATTAGCTAGCTACAAGTTCACTGAACGAATACCTTGTAGCATATCTCTATAACTTTCGTCCGATTTCGAATTAAAAAATTGTATTTGAATGAACTACTCGCTTGTAAAATTTCAACAAGATTAAATCTACAGAACACACAGATGCCGAGATGTCCCAGTAGATTCTGGGATCTTGCTTTGCTCGGTAAATTAGCTGTAAATTATTAGGTAACACATAAACATTAAGCTAATTAATTAAATAAATTTTCAACATGATCTTTTTCTTTGATTTTTTTGGCTCTATGTAAACCCTACTTAATCTGTTATATTGCAAGGTAAACTCAGAGCTCTGGTAGTTCAGTCAATGCTGGGATATAATACGACAGCCCACCACTCGTGTGAAAGTCACATAAAAGTGACCTGGATGATGTTAATAGTTAAAAACAGCTTTGTGGGTTATGGAATAAATAAAAAATTTAATTATAACACTTTTGCGGTGGGATTTTATAATATCCCATTACTCTTCTCTTCCTATAAAAACCAGCCAAGTGCCAGACGGATTCGCGCACCAAGGGTTCTGTACAAACCTAATTAGTAACAAATGATTTTAATTAAAATTATCAAAAATATTTTATGTATTAGATGTTCTCTCTTTTTCTTTTATCTGTGCTATTTCAAGATTCTGAGTTCATGGGAAATACCCTGTAGGTTTTGATTCCCTTGCGAGTGTCGAATATTTGCAGCAAAAACTGCTGTATCTTTTGATTACTTTGGCTTAGAAGTTTGTTTTTTCACAGCTCCAAAGGACAGTAGACCTGAGTATTTGATATGAATTTCAGCTTGATACCTCCACGCGTTTCTGAGAAAAAGGGTCTTGACAGACAGACGGACAACAAAGTGATCCTAAAAGGGTCCCATTTTTCCTTTTGAGGTACGGAACCCTAAAAATGACCTTTTTTGATAGAGGCTTTTAAGGTCTAAGATGACAGGACAGTGTATCTGTCATCGATGTCACTTGCTGCGACAAAGAAATCCTACGATCGCGTTTAACCTGTTTATCCTTCCTTGGTTTTACTTCGTTCTAAAACGCTGTAGCTTGTGAGTTGCGCCACGACCGAGCAATGAGATTACGTGAGGTTCCACCGTGTCCGGTGTGCGGTCCAATCTAATTTTTCACTCACCTACGTTCCGAAGTCCGGATTACAGTTTTTAGCTCAATATTTAGTTAAGCAACTTCGGGGAGAGTTACCGGAGCGTGGCTCACGGTTGAGTTGGCTAATGGATGGGGAAGCTATAACCTGACGTGGGTTGTGGGTTGTGCAACCAGTTGGGTTGTAAAGTTGTAGGTTGTTAGGTTGCAGGTTTTGATCGAAATTGAAATAGTGTCGATGTTTGCAGTTGTAATTGTGAAATGCTTAAGCTTGTCGAGTTGCAGTTATTGTTGGTTGGTCAATTTAAATTAAGAAATTAGATTACAAAGAAAAGATGTTATAATGTGACAAGTCTAAATTATAAAATATAAAAATCCAACTTTTATAGCTACGAACGCTCTCGATGAAGTCACTTTTTGGACAAAAAACTTAAACCGAAATAGGTCCATTCGTTTAGGAGTAATGATGCCTCAGACAGACACACAGACACAAAAGTTAAGCTGATCACACACCACTCTTTGCATTGGAGGTTAAAAATAATAGTTTTGGAACACACGTCTTTCTATAAGGCACAGGTTCGGTCGTGCATGGAGTACTGTTCGCACCTTTGGGATGAATCGGCCAAGTATCAGCTCGAGGCTTTGGAGTCGATCGAGAATCGTGCGAAGAAGCTCATTGGTAATGACTCCCTTGTCCAGACCAAACTTCAAAGTCTGGATCATCGGCGCAAGGTTGCTAGTCTATCGGTTTTTCATTGGATACATATCGAAAACAACCAAGAGTACAAAAAAGCGGCATCGTTTTATGGTCAACATACCAACAACACGAACGAAACGCTTTGGTTCCTCATTTCTCATGACCGCTAGAGTGTGGAATACTCTGTCAGAGTCCGCACACTGTCACTCTGGCACACTTATAATGTGGGTGTCTTCAATTCAAGTCTCGAGTGAATAGGTTTCTTCTAGGCAAGCGTGCTCCATCGTAGACCGCATCACTGCTTATCATCAGTCATGTTGGCGGCCAAACGCAAGCCTATGTTATAAAAATAAACCTAAGTAAAATTTTTTCACTTACTTTTACTAAAGAAAAAAAACATTGGCTTACTTAATGCAACGTTAGAGCGGATATAAACTAGAGATTGGTTTAAGTAACAGTTATAAAGAAATCATTGAGCAAGTTGATGTTTAAGTAATAAAGAACGCCTTATTTATTACTTAATCATCTTTGCAATCTTTATTACTGAATATATTTTGAGCAAAAAATAAGGAGTTTGTTGTAAATGAAGTAAACGCGATATGTCTGAATTTAACTTCGCAAGATGTATGAAGAGGGCCTGCGAGACCAACAAATCTCTGAAAACGACACCCACGACGGAAGTTTTGGTCAAAATCATACCTAACCTCGGAGAATACCAAAATATTATTTTGAAGCCCCAAATAATTTAGGCAGCAAAAAGACTTTGAGCCGAATTTATGAAAGAAATACAATACAAGGAGATTTTTAAGTAGCTAGTAATTTAGTAGGGAGATTCAAAACTCTAAACTGCGAAATTAAATAAAAAACACGTTTAGACAAGGACATCAAATTATACACAGACAACAGTTATATTAATATACTGATTAAAAAATACCGAGCCGACGCGACGGCACGCACCAATTTGTTAATTGTGTAAACATAAATGTGCGCATTGTATGTCATCTATCTGCTACATGACTGGAGCCCGGTGTATGGCGACAGGCTCGTCCCCCATCACATTTAGGACTGAATATCGTCCGGCGAAGTGTGGGTCTTGTATTACACCTCTGCCTGCCCTACGGGGGAAAGTCATAATAACATGCAAAAAGAATGAACCAAAGTGCTTCGAGCTTACTCTAAGATTGAAATCTCTATTTTCAAAAGTCCGTAAACACTGTGAAGGCACTCGTAGTTTCTACTTTGAAACATAGTTCTCATCGAGACTTGAATACAAAGCAGAAACGAAGAGAAAAAATTAAATTATCCAAGTCTTTGTTCGAGAAAGTTTTGGATAAGATAAATACTCCTCGGAGAGTCTGTTTCTTGATATAGTTGTTTCGTGTTTTAATGAGTTTTTGTAAATAAATAAGGCATTTGTTTTGGTTACCGCCAGTTCGGATGATGGGCAGTTGGTTGGTGATGGTTGTGTGCTGGGTTTTAAATAAATAAAAATAAATAAAAAGGTATTTATTGCCAAAACTAAAAAAATAAAAAAGACAAATCATTAAACAAAAATACATAACAAACAACAATTTTAGTTTGGCAATTGGGATACTCTCAGCAATGTACTGCGTAGGCTGGCCAGCCTACGCAGAGCTGGTTTTCAGAGTATCCCAATGCTCGAACTAAGATGGTAGTCGAGTATAACTAGTAAGTACGGATTTAACAAACACAGAGAAAGAAAAAAAATAGTAGGCAACATTAGATATGTATCTTACTTTGACAATATTTTAAGCAGATTGTATACCTACGAGTGCAGAACGCTAGATATCTAATAATTTATTTACATATTTGCATATAGTAAGTATCAACCGCAATGAGGTGTGGTAAAACTGCAAATGTACACATTGTGCGCTTGCAGGCAAAAAAATAAATAAAGTGACATGAATTTAAACAGGTGCGTGTGCGTGAGTGTGTCGGTGTGTGTGAGTGTGTGTGTGTGTGTGTGTGTGTGTGTGTGTAAATTATTGTGCACGAGGGTGTGTCGATATGTTAGACCGTGTTTCAGAGTATATCGTTTTAAAAGTTGCTTCAAAAAGGCTTTCATAGCGTTGATATAATAATGCTCTATGTTTTAGAAAAAAGAAGGATTTTTTTACGGTGTTACCCGACTGCGCTAAAAGGAGGGTTATGTTATTTGAGTGTGTGTTTGTAAATACGTAAATGTATGCATGCATATGGGTATGTTTGTATGTGTGTAATATGTATGAGTGAGATTTCTTTGGCACGACCTACAGCCTAAATAGCTTGATGTATTTCGACATGTGAGGTTTCATTTGAATCGTCTTGATAGTGGAAGTCACATAGAGTACAACATTTTGCAGTCTGATTTTTGTTTTCTATAAGGCAACTAACGCCATCTAGTACAGATTATTGGAACTAAAGATAGAAAAAGATGTAGGTGGCCCTAATTTTAGAAGGTCCATGGTCCATCAGCCATAGGACGTCCACTGCTGGACATAGGCCTTCCCCATAGATCTCCAATAAGACCGGTTGGTAGCGGTCTGCATCCAGCGCGATCCTGCGGTCTTGATAATGTCATGTCATGTCATGTCACGTCCATCTTGTGCGAGGACGTCCTACGCTGCGCTTTTAGAAGGGTTTGTCAGTAATTCTCGAAAGACGCAATTGCCCCAGAGACGCATTTGTACCAGTTGTAATTGTAAAACAGGAATCTGATGCATTAAATAATATTATATTTGATTTGATAGCTGTGCCGCACGGTGGTTGAAAAGTAGCCTCATAATCATAATCTATATCGGAGTGCCGGAACAGAAAGAAGAAAACCTC
This sequence comes from Peribatodes rhomboidaria, assembly GCA_911728515.1. NCBI lineage: Eukaryota > Metazoa > Arthropoda > Insecta > Lepidoptera > Geometridae > Peribatodes > Peribatodes rhomboidaria. The sequence continues at coordinate 887,727 of OU452181.1, read as the reverse complement.
CATCACGTTGTTCTGTTAGCAGCCAAGATGGTCGGAGTAGAGCTGAAAAATGTCGACATAGAGGGCATAAAACGAGCAGGCTGGAAAAAACAACCCGACACAGTTTCAGCCATCACGAAAAACTCACGCCCTATAATAGTCAAAATCACCAGACAAAGCAAGCGAGATGAGTTTGTTAAGGCAGCTAAGTCCAGGAAGAATCTCACGACTGAGAATATCGTCAGTGGCCCAGTCGCCCCCCTCTACATAAATGAAAGACTAACCAAACAGAATCGTCTGTTATTTCGCGACGCGAAATCGCGGTCAAAGCAACACGGCTTCAAGTACTGCTGGATCCGACATGGATGTGTATATATCCGGAAGGGTGAAAACTCAAAACTCATACACATCCGCACCACTGCTGACATGGAAAAACATCTCGGAGTCTCACATACTGCCTAAATCAGTTGTGAACGAATATTGTTGCCTGCTTAAATATCAAAAATGGCTATTTTCCAACATTGCATATTTATACCTTAAGATAAACAGTGCCAAATCATTACACAAAATTCGCATATCACCTCTACACACATCTACCACATACACTCAGTCATTCCTGACACACATCACGTTCCTCTCTCACATTCCGCTGACTCCGACCTCACAAGAGTACCAATTAGTAATCATGAGCTCTTTACAAGCAAAACATTACTCATTTATAACGTATAGAAAAATAAACTGCAGTCCAATTACTACGTACTTGTTTCAACTACAGCTGCAATGTCTGACAATTTATAATAAAGATCAAAATAATGATATTTACGCCTATGTCCAATACCAAAAATGTTAACAATTGACCAAAACTTATTAAATGATATTGATAATGATTTTTCAATAAATTGTCAGGCACTACCTATTTTAGAAAATTGCAAATCCATAATTACGCAAGAATACAATTTCAAAATTTTGACTTTTAATATCCGCAGTATCCAGTGTAACTTTGATGCTTTCCTCGTGGCGATTCGGAGAACTGGTGTCACCTTCGACCTTATCATCCTAACCGAGTGCTGGCTTTCCTGTAGCACCGTTGGGCAAATTCCTGGGTACAGTGCTCATGCTACCAGGAGAAACATTAATAAATGTGGTGGCGTGGTTGTATGTGTAAATGACGTTTGGTCAGCAAATGTAAGCGAGCCGGAAATTGACGACGCCGAATGCTTAGCAGTGGAACTTTCCGACTCGATTACTGTGCTCGGTATTTATCGTTCTCTATCGTTTAAGGACAAGGGTCGATTTCTGGACTCTCTATGCAAATCTATGAATACTTTTAAAAATAAGGCCACTGTTATTCTGGCAGGTGATATTAATATAGATACGCTAGGGGATAGTCACACTGATGCTGCTGAGTACCTCTGTCTTCTTTCTGAACTTGGCTTCACTTCGGCTATTACACTTCCTACGAGGGCCGGCTCATGTTTAGATCATATTTTTATCAAGACAAAACATCGCCAAATTCTGGGCTTGGTCGGTAACTGTGATATAACAGACCACGACTTTGCAATTATGGCGCTAAATAGTAAGGTAAATACTGGACCCAAAAATAGGATAGCTAAAAAAACCGACTACTCTGGAATATCTGGAGATCTACATGCAGCGGACTGGTCTCAGATTTATAACGCTCAAAATGTTGATGATGCTGTAAGGGAGTTTAATAACATAATATCAAAATTAGTTCTACGACACACTACGATCCGACGCATTAGCCATTCAAAATTCATCATAAGGCCTTGGATGACCCCTGGTTTACTCAGATGCGGTAAGCACCGTGATAGGCTTCACCAAGACCACAAAAAGGATCCAACAAACGAGCTAAAGGAAAGTGTGTACAAAAGGTACCGCAACTTCTACCGAAATCTTCTTCGCAAGCTGAAAACAGAATACGATAGCAAGGAATTCGAAGACAATAAACATAACCCCAAAAAGCTATGGAAGTGTGTACGCAATGTCAGTGAATGCGCCAACAAAAAGAGTGTAGCTACCGAGCTTACTAAAATTAAAAGTAGCCCTGAGGAGTCACTCAACTTCTGTAATAACTATTTTTCCACCGTTGGTGAAAAGCTAGCGCACCAACACATGGATCAGCTTCAGAAAAGTGAAGAAGAAATATTATCTGATATTGTTCTGGAGGGCGCTGCGCCTATGAGTTTTTTCATGCAACCCACAGATGTGGCCGAAGTAAATAAAATTGTGGTGGGACTTAAATCTGACTCTGCTCCAGGACCTGATGGATTCACCGTGGCCTTAATAAAGAACATCAAAAGCGAAATTATCGAGCCTTTGACTTACATAATGAACCTCAGCATTTCCAGTGGTGTTTTCCCAAACGAATGGAAGCGAGCGACAGTAGTACCTATTCATAAAAATGGTTCTAACCAGACGCCAGAAAACTACAGGCCAATATCGCTTTTGAGTATTTTCTCAAAAATATTGGAGAAAATAGTAAACTGTAGGCTCATGAGGTTTCTGGAGAAAAACGGTATTCTGTCTGACAGGCAATATGGCTTTAGATCTAAACGGTCCACGGAAGACGCAGTAGGCCATCTGACTCGACATGTGTCAAATTGCCTTGATAATGGAGCAAAAACTGTAGGAGTTTTTCTGGACCTAGCCAAGGCATTTGACACTGTCTCAGTCCAAATATTGTTGAAAAAACTTTAACACGTAGGCATAAGGGGGAAACCCTTGGACTGGTTCCAGAGCTACTTAACAGCAAGACGTCAGTGTCTGAGGGTTGGAGAATGCACCAGTATAGAATCACCAATAAACTTTGGAGTTCCCCAGGGCAGTGTACTCGGCCCCTCCCTTTTTATTCTATACATAAATGACATTCACACAGTCGTCCCAAAACATGCTGAAGTTATCTGCTACGCTGACGATACCGTGGTTATTTTTTGTGGAAACACATGGGAAGCAGCAATGCAGAGAGCTGACCTTGGTATGACGCAGCTAAAGCGTTGGCTTGATTGTAATCTACTTACCCTCAATATATCGAAAACAAAGTACGTGTGTTTCCATAAAACGGCTGCATCAAGACCATCTATGCCAACTATCCTAAAAGTCCACCAGTCCTGCGACCCCTTGTGCTGCCAGTGCCCGAAAATTGACAAAGTGAAGGATATAAAATACCTTGGGGTTAATGTTGACGAATATCTTTCGTTTAAGGCTCACATAGCTTTAACATCCAAAAAAACCAGGAAGCTGATTTACGTCATGAAGTTACTCCGCAACTCTGCCAGCGATAGTATTCTGCAGGTAGTCTACTCAGCTCTTTGTGAATCCGTGATAAGTTACTGCATTTCAATCTGGGGAGGCGTATGTAAGACTTCACTGCTCTTGCTAGAACGGGCTCAGCGCTCGGTACTAAAGGTGATGTTCCGGAAACCTTTTAGATATCCTACAGCGACTCTTTACTCCGAAGCTAAAGTACTTACAGTACGACAACTTTATGTCAGAAAGGTCGTCTTGTTGATGCATCGATCGGTATTAAATTCACAAGAATACCCCAAAATGTTGAAAAAACGGATTTTCAGGGTTCACCCGATCAGTGTGAAATCGGTATTCTCTCAGCGCCTACCAAATTTCTTATTTGCAGCTGTTTACAATAAAGTACTTCGACTCTGTGACATTCGGCATAGCACTGTCCGGGAGGCCAAGAGAGTTATTGAGTGTTACCTGCGCTCACTGTCCTACGACAAAACGGAGAAACTCATATCCATCGTCAAATAAACTCTCGGTTTGCGTCTCGCAAATTCATACCTACCAATTCCCATCCTACCTTCCTCACTTACTCCCCCACCGCTTTCACACATCCTTACACACTTCACACACACACACACACACACATACACTCACACACACACACACAAACACCCTGTTTATCTTTCTAATTGTCAGTCCGATTTTATTTTATTTCATTTTACTTCAAATTTATCTTTAAATTTCTAAATTTTACTTTGTTTTAGTCTGCCATTCATTTTGTGTAAAGACGTTCAAGTGGACGCCCGCGATACTGGGTTTTCCAAGTGCGGGGTCCACAGTGTTTGTAAATTGTGCAAATGGTTTGATAATAAATATATTTGTATTTGTATTTGTATTTGTATTTGTATATCTCTGCCAAATTTCACCCAGCTCAGTTCAGTTGTTCTGGAGTGATTGAGTAACAAACATCCATCCATCCATCTAAACATTCGATTATTAGTGAAATAGAATCGGGCGTCAGTCATTAAATTTTGACGGGTAGCATAACTATCTACGCATTGTAATTTTTAACGGCCCAAAAAGATTCGTAATAGTTTTGCATTTGGCATTTGTGTGTCTGATTTTTTAAAACATTTTTTTATTTAATTCGATATGATTATTCCAAAGTAAAAGCAGCAGTATGTTTGTGCCTACTTTCCTTAAAATAAAATTTACACAAAAACAAAAAAAACAAGTATGGGTTTGAAATATCAGTTCATTTGAAGCCGACAAGAAGAGCCTTAGAATCAAGGTTAAATTTTCTAATTCAACGTTATTTGTCTTAGGGTCATTTGCTCGGACATATTTTTAACTCGGTTAACAGCTCATCAGAGGTTGACAATCCCTCTTGCGCCTCCGAGAGTTAGCAGCTTGAGTAAACACAGTATTAGAGTGACCTTCATAACATATAACTCTGTGTTAAGTAGCCCTTATTGACAAGGTCACAAGGCTGCTTTAAGTTTTCGCGGATACAAAATTTCCATAAGTGGTAATTGAAGACAAGCCTTACATTTTACCGCCTATAAATATTTATGACCGGAACAACCGAGCAGATGTTACGCGAATATTTTAAACGTATAAAACAATTCGGTAAAGTTTTTATTCGGCCCGAGCCAGGTGATTGTGACACTAAACATTTTTATAGTTGGCTCGCAGCGCTGATCGTAAATCAGGCCGAGTTTACACCGGCTTGTAAACCGAAGGTTTATGACGATCGGTGGAGCCAAGGGTTAAGCGCGCGTGGAAGCGCTGTCGAGTTTTCAACTGATATAGGTACCTTTTTTTTTGTTATAGGTACCTAAGTTTTTTTTTCCACATACGGGGAATATGACGCCTCACGTGTAGTGCATTTGCCAATGTCAGTAAATTACGTGTTTCCTAGTCGTAGAAACAATCAAGTGATAGCTACGATAAATGACAGCGCAATCCTCGTTTCAGTAGACTAGCGGAAACTTTACTGTTTTTGCCATGTTTCTGCTATTTACAAAAAAAAAAAAAGAAAAAGAGTATTTGTGACTGTTTAAAATCAGGCATTTTTTATTTAGTTAACAAAAAACAAGTAAGTATAAAAAACAACAAATAATAACAATGAAACAAACTAAACAGCACATACCAAGACATGGTCGCGGGAAGCCGCTGGAAGAGGGCAGCGCAGGACCGGTCGTTGTAGAGACCATTGGAGGAGGCCTTTGTTCAGTAGTGGACATTTTACGGGCTGACATTATGATGATGAAACTATAAATATTTTCAATGTTTTTTGCCACAATTCAGCATAATGCAGGTTAACAAAAAACTACAATACAATACAATACAAAAACTCTTTATTGACACCAAATACAAAAAAATCTATACTAAACACTCAAAAATAAAGGCGCAATGGGCGGTCTTATCGCTTAAGAGCGATCTACAGCCATTTACTCATATAACTATATAAATAACCTACAATACAAACCCACTCAGACACTGCTAAGTCAGCGAGCTTCAACTTTGAAAAATGCTTGCGTTTGTATGTCCTAATTCTGTCTGGATTCCTGTCCGCGAGCTCACAGAGCCACTGGTAATTATACTCTGTCACTTCCATGATCTCTAGCTTTCGGTTCTTCCCACGGGGCTCTTGGCCCGTAGTTAATCACCGTTCAGCGGTTACCGGTCACAATAACGTCAGCGCGTTCAACCGGCCCTCTTCATGTAACGCGCGCATTTATGTGAATTGGACAATAGTATTTTACCACAAACCTAGTCATTACGAGTTATGTATATATGTATATATATACATATATATATACATATATATATACATATATATATACATATATATATACATATATATATATATATATAACTGACTCTAGCAGCCATAGGACTAGTTTTGCTTAGTTTGGGGTCAGAGGACCGTGTGTCCAAAATGTCTCTAATTTTATTTTTATTTATTTTATTTACATAAAAAGACGCATTTTTAACACAGTTATTATTTCTTCATTATTATATTTATCTTTGCCATCAAACATTTTCCACCTATCGTTGAGTCTCGTCTCAGTGTAGCATATTTTCCGGGGTCTTAGGCAAGTCTCGTGACACTACTTTCTATATGTTTAGTGCACCCCGCGGTGTCACCCGCGGCTAAAAATGCCTATGTGTTTATCCAGGGTGTGATGTATCTCCATACCAAATTACAACAAAATCCGCCCATTCATTTAAGCGTGAAACAGTAATAAAAAAAAACACACACACACACACACTAGCTTGCTATATTATGCTATGCTATACTATGCGAGAGTCAGTTATATATATATATATATATGTATATATATACATATATATATATATATATAACTGACTCTAGCAGCCATAGGACTAGTTTTGCTTAGTTTGGGGTCAGAGGACCGTGTGTCCATGACATACATACATGTCCTACTAATTATAATGTTTTTACTTTTAACTTATACTAACTATTGTCTCCTATCCACTGTTTGTCATGAATTATTTTTGTTTGTCATTAATTTTACATATTAAGTAACATTGAACTTGCTACAAATGAATACAAATCGCTATTTACAACGTGTTGCTTTGCATTCACACCGAATTTGAAGAGGTAGTATACTCCACTAGCAGAGCACGAATTAACTATTGACAACCATGAAATCGAAAAAAAACTCAGCTGTGTAAATACATTTTGTCGACAATCAACGAGTTTTTTGTATCGAACAGCTGTTTTCTTTTCTCCATTTCAAGGTTGCCCCCTTGTATATTCGTGGTCTGCTAGTGGAGTATACTACCTATAGAAATTCGGCGGGAATGCAAAGCAACACGTTGTATGCGGATATTTGCTCCATTGTATAAACAGTTCACATAATTGAAAATTGGTGTGGCGTAATGAATGGATTATACTTCACCCATGGGGTTTACGTTTGATAGCACTACCATCTAGGAATGCTGTGCAGAAAGTAGACTGAAAAAACTCTTTGTATTGTAAATTTGGCACTTAAAAGTGTAAGTGTAATTTGTCATTTTTCGAACAGCCGTGATGCCCTCTCCCCGTGGGTGAGGGATTATCCACTCATTACGCAACACCCTGTATACGTCCATATCTAACAGCCAGAGACACGACGAAGATAATTACAATTAATTACTAGCACATACTAAATCTAAATTCTATAGCAAGTAATTTAATATCTCCAAGATCCAATCAATAGGTAATTTATTGCTTCATCACTTCATCGTAAATTAGAGCTCATAATAATGAGGATGCCACGTCAGCCTGAGTTATGGCCGATCTAGGCCAGTTGCTAACGTCTATACCTAAGGCGCTGGCCAGACAGAAAAGACGGAAGGCCAGGACGAGACACGGACGGAGCGGAGACATGACATCTGCTTACAAAACGAGAAGTGTCGCGTCCGTGCCCCGTCTGCGCCTCATCTTCTCTGTATGTGTTGCGTCGTGTCTCTTCTATACATTTTTAACCGACTTCCAAAAAGGAGGTGTTCAAGTTGACTGTATGTTTTTTTTAATATATATTGATACTCGATTACTTAGCCAATTGTGAATCGACTTTAATGTTTTTTTTTGGTTTGGTAGATCATACTTTAAAGGTGCTCCTTTATAAATTTTATTAAAATCAGTCAAGCAGTTTCAAAAATATATCAAAAGTCTAAAAAATGTTTATATGGATGACGGGAACTCGGTTTTTTAAGCTTTGCTTTTTATTTGTTACTAGCTGCGCCCCGCCGTTTCACCCGGTTTAAACGGTTAAAAAGTATCCTATGTACTATAATCTATCTCTGTGCCAAATTTCATCAAGATCTGTTCAGTCGTTTTGGCGTGAAAGAGTAACAAACATCCATCCATCCATTCTTACAAACTTTCGCGTTTACAATATTAGTAGGAAGTAGGATTAGTAGGATAGGATGTATGAAAGTACATTGAAGAGACGCCGCCTACGTGCGGTCCGAACCTCGTTGTCGTCTGACGTCTTTTCTGACTGGCTTGCGCTAAGGTACTTGTTCCACCGTCGATGTTGCAGCGACTAACTATCGACTAGATTTAGCTCAAGATACCTAAAATATACCTAATGTAGATCCAGTGCCAATACGAGAGATACTTACCTACATACTTATATAAATCGTTGATTGCTGAATGTTCACACAGCTACCAAAAGCTCTCTCGACTTATTTGTGACAGCGACAAGAGCTATCTAAGATAAAACTCGCTCAGTGTTCGTTTGGGAGTTGGAGGTCGTAAGAGTTTCTTACTACAAGAGACTTAAGACATACTAAATGCCGGGACGGCTTGCATGTATGCTTATGCAAGAATATAATATGCAAGCCGGCTGCCCGAGGGAATGGCACCAGTAATCACTCGTCACACTCGCTCACTCGCTAGTAACAGTAGTAACCCAGCGACAAAACTATCGGAACTACACACTCGCTTCTTGCTGGTCGCGAACTCGTTTCCAGTTCTGCTTGTTTTTGTCCATAGTCAGCGGTGGATACGTAACCTAAAAGCTGGAGCACACCAAAGGCAGCTGCAGTCCGCGCGCGTTCCGGTCCAGCGAGAACCAGTACAGATTCTATGAAATTCAGTAAAGTGAAATTCTATGAAAAACGTCTCACTGAAAGCAGACCGTTTTCAGTCCGTTACAGTAGCACGGCAGCAGTAGCAGTAGCGTGACGCACGGACTGCTTGTTGACACCGACAACCTGACAGCATGCACATGGAACTGGATTTGGTGTGTTTTAGCTCTGCTATGCTGCATATCCATTGAGACGGATCTGAGCGGTGCGGTGCGTGATTGACCAATCACATTACCCAAAAGCTCCGCTCGTGCATCGTGATTGGTCAATCGTGCAAGGCTCCGCTCCGCTTCGCCCCAGTGAAAACACAGCCTATGTCTATGCAAAGGCTTCGCTGGGACGAATGTAATAGGATTACGAAGAAATTGAAATGAAACGTAATTATTTTAGCTTAGTTTGAAATTAGTCACTCGAAATTTGTCAGTGGCACAAAGAAAACTCTCGGTGGGTTTCTATGTGATCAGTATTACTTGAGTTTGTTAGATATTTTTAAAATTACCTACTACGTAACACAATGAAAAAAAAAGCATATTTGGAAATAAAAAAACTGAACGCTGAAGTACGTTTTAATAACTGCGCAGTAGGTACAAAATAATATTAAAAATGACAGCTTGTTGTCTTTTTCTCTCGTTAAAAATCAACATGAGTGGGTCTGATAAAAAAATCGGATACCTGACTGCACACCCATCTAAAGATACTTATGGGTTTTTCATGACGAAAATAACGATATCCATTCAGCCGGAAGGTACGAGGTAATAAAGAAATTTACATACTTACATACAAGATACGCCCGAAAAATATAACCCTTTCTTGTCAGTCGGGTAAAAAAGACAACTCTGTTTGATTGCTACTCTACGTTTAATAATCTGTTTGATGCACTCTTAAAGTTACTACCTCCTTGGGTAGTAACTTGAGTACTAGACATAGGTCATATCAACGAGATTAATGTCCTACGTACTAGAGGAACTGATCCAAACAAAAACGTAACGCAACTTAATAAAGTGGGGGCCTGCCCACCGTGGGCCGACCGCAGGTTTGCTGCAGCGTTGACTACTGAATTGCTAATTTACGTCTCTCCAGTTTCACACTTTGATTCCAGTAAATTAGCGCCATACAGTATACAACCACACTGCACGCGTGTCGCGAACACACTAATGCGCTGGTGCAAGGATTTCTGTACACAGAAGTGGACGAAAATTTGTATTCGGATGATGACATCTAGTACGTATATCCTGAATGTATATTGATGGATAATATGGAATTATGACGATGTGCTACCAACTATAGAAGAAATTATTTCTTAGTCAGATCCACTTCCACTATAAATAGCATAGACTTGTCTGAATTTGACCTTTTCAATTCACCGGTATACAAAGTTCGCAATCCCATGAGTTATATTTGGTTTGACGGCGGCTCTTAGCTTCTTATATATAACCCCCTATAGGACTAGTTTTGATTTATACATTGATTGTAAACAAGTTGTGTACTTAAATTCTATATGTGAAAACTAATTAATGGTGCATACTGTAATAGTAAATTAGTCAATCTATTTTTCTAATTTGCTATTACAGTACGGATAACACTGTATGTTTTCCAAAAATAAATAAATAAATAAATGACATCGACATGAAAAATAAATAGACGAGTGGCCAAACTACACCTTTACCACACTATTTACTAGATTAGTTTCCAAAGTTTCCAGAGACAGTACACCGTCCTACTTCCGAACTAATTCGACTGGCTACTTTAAAAATTTTATTCTATTCCATCAACTTTTACGTCTCGTAGCAAAACTTCAAGCAATTTGTAAATGGAAACTAATATTTTCTCCAATATCAGCTACGTTTGAAACGATCAAAAAACTGCGAACTCCGAGAATTTGCTCGTAAAATTGTCGAGAAACCTCGGGAAGTTCGACTCTCGCAGGGGTGTGTTTACACCCGTGTTTGGTAAACATTTGTGTTGCGTAAAGTTTATGCCGTGATCGTTTATGAAACATTTTTTATGACCAAGTTTTGAAGTGACAGCCCTTTTACTTTGTGTTTCGTATGAATAATATGAGTATGAGGTGTTTTGTAAGTAAATGTATAGCGGCGTTTACGGAAATGATGGCATAAAAACTTAAGTAGGTTTAGGAATGCTCCGTTCAATGTGAGGATCTTTTTTTTCTTAGCTAAAGAATAGAATTTTAAAAAAAAAAACAGATAAAATTCTTGAAGATATCCACCATCATTAATTCACCCTCCTGCCTTGCAGCCCACTGTGCAGGACTGCCGCTTCATGCAGGATGGTGAATGTTGTCGCAGCCTGCATCGTGTCCGGCAACGACGTGCAGGATGCTAGGCAGGATCGTGTGTGAGCTGCATCCTGCTTCACAGTCCTGCACCGCGGACTGCTAGGCAGGATAGTGAATGGTGAATGGAAAACCTTAAGATACTTTACACCTGCAAGAAAACTCCCGTAAGAAAAGTCTGACAGTCCGTCCAACAGCATCAAGTGCAGTCGTAGCAGCACTTGCTAAGGAGTTTACACTTGCAAGCTGCTGTTGGACAGACTGTCGGAAGTTTCTCGCGGAAGTTTTCTTGCAAATGGAATTGTAATTTCAAGAAAACTGCCAAAATGTTAACGATATTAACATACTTTTTCTCGTACCACAAGCCAACAAATTGTCTTTCTTTTTACAAATTTTAAATTTACCATTTAACATCTGTTACATTAAAAAAATACACCAAAACATTGTGTAGTAATAATTTCACTTTAGTCTTTGTCTCGTAGGTATCTAGATTTTCCCAGATCAAGCCTTCAACCCGATACAGATAAAACAAGAAGCAGTCAGGCAATCGACAACAACTGGCAACCCTGTGCTCTACATTTCTCAGCGAAAAACAAGAAACAGGGGTTGCGAACACCTGCGGATAAATTACCCCAATCCTGGGCGACAAATTACGCGATTACCCAAATAAATTACGGACTCCCCAGCCCTCGGGTAATAGTTTACTGCGGCGGGTATACGATACATTGCCGAGTTATAATCATAACTTTTCTGCGGCTGGGACCAGGTTTTTGCGGTTGGGTTTAGATGTGACAGGTTAAAAGTTGAAGATCGTGAGGTCTGCCGTTACGGTTGTTTATTCAGGTGAGGTTAGGTCAAGGGTATGCCATGTAAATCATTTGATGAATAGAGGCATTATTCTTAACAAGATGGCACCGTCGCCGAGTCTAAACTAACCGTACACCATGTTTTGGACATTTTCTTTTATTTGGGCCTGCTACTGTCGGTCTATCTAGTCTCTATAAACTCTAGGGTGTTCTTCTTGGCGCTAAATGTTAAGGTTATGGGGACGCTTTTACACGATTCCGCGGCCCTAACAGTGCTAGCCTTTTCGAGCTCCGGCTGTGAAGATGTGTCTGGTGTCCCGACGATGTGTCGGGACACCAGACACATTCCGCGGCCCTAACAGTGCTAGCCTTTTCGAGCTCCGGCTGTGAAGATGTGTCTGGTGTCCCGACACATCGTCGGGACACCAGACACATCTTCATCATCCACCTCGAGGACTAACTTAGCCAGTGGGTCCCAGACAGCACCTGTGTCATTATCTATCGGCGTGAGAACTCACGCGGTAATGATAATTATAGCAATCTATATCAAAGTTGCCGACAGCAACCGACAGCCACCGAAAGCCGCCGACAGCCGCCGACAGCCGCCGACAAGCGAGTGTTAGAAATCCACCTCTGCCAGCCCTTTTGGGGGAAAGGCGTGACGAGATATGATAAGCCATGGTATTAAGAATGACTTAATTGAATATAAACATAACCTTGTAACTATGTACTTACGCAACCTTTTGAAATATCAAGCCAGACTTCTGAACGTCTTCTGAAACGTCAACACTAATATTATAAAGAAAGACCCCCTACTAATCAACGAGAATAGCCTCGGAATAGTTAATTAGGGTTTTGTATTTTCTTACCATTACTTTTTTTACTCGATCCAAGAAAACAATCAATAACTTTTTCGAGGCTATACAGAGTTCATAAGTTTGTACCTATATAGATGTACCTATATAGATAAATCACATAGATGGAACAGATAGTAGTTACAATACTCTGTACTAGATGGCGTTTGTTGCCTAATTTATGAAGGTTTTGTCAGTAATTCACGAAAGACGCAATTACCCTACAGACGCATTTGTACCAGTAAAACTCTTTCAATAATAAAAATCTAAACTACACAAACAATTTATTTTATGACATAAGCTCTGATATGAAATTTAATGTGAAAAGTTGTGGACAGATATCTAACTGATACATATCTACTGACAGCTGGGCTAACTTTACAAAACATCTATTCCATGAAAACCCATCAATGAAATCAAAGTCTGAATAAAACATCTCTCCCTATTCAAAAATAGAATTAGCTTCGAATGTAACCAAGTTTAATTCATAGCCAGTTCAGTTCAGACTCTCAAAGCTAAGCCATTCAGCCAATAGCCGTTATTACCCGCCAAATGTCCTTTCCAATTTCAAAATGTGATCCTATACGATCTCAGTCGTAACAGTCGAATATAAATTAAAATTTCAGGTATACTTATAATTTTCCCCTTTGACAATGGAAGAGGTTAAATTATTGTAAATTCTGTGTGATTGTGTTAAGGTTTAGATTTGATTGGTATGGTCGGATGCGATACGTCAATTTTACGAGCGTCATTTATCGGTTCGAAGAATCTTACGGGAATATAGCCTCTGAATATAATATTACTGTGATACAAATAGAGCTGGGATATGAGGATTATTCCGTATTCATGCGGAGGCTATTCAAATATATTTGTGGTAAGTAAATAACCTGCAGATTGAAGCCGTTTTTAGTTTTTTTGACGTGACAACGTCTTATATTTCGATAGAGCCGGCTGCACGCACGAAAAAATGCGGCGTTACCTCGCTCTGAGGCGTTCCATGTAAGGCTTGAAGTGCAAGCGAGAGCGCGGAACGAGCGACAAAGAAGCACAATCGGCCTTTGCGTTCGGCAGCGTTCGACATCTGTCTCTCTCCTACTTGAGTGAGCACGTTGTCACGTTCAACTATCGACAGTATACCGACTTTACAGACAACCATTTTTTTATTTCTAATGAAAAAAAATGGCTTAGAAAACGAACTTTATAGGTTTGTTTCTTCTGTGTATGCAACCTCTCTAACTGGTGAAAACAGTCGAGGCCAATTCAGCTAACCATAGTCGATGCGTACCAAAACCGTTGACGTTGCGTTTGTCATAAAAACTCGGACGGGTAACGACTCAGTATCACCAATGTTTAGCTGAGTACGGGTAGAAATGTGGTAGCGGCACAAAATAAATCTAGTGATTTTTCGTGCTCAAGACCTTGTGAAAAGGCTTTACCAGACGCGCATCCGATACGATTTATTTTTTTCCGAAGCTGAAGCAGAGACGCTTCGCTGACGATCGCTGACGCTCGTTCGATCGAATAAACATAGTACGAGTACAAGTAGTAGCAGTCCTGCTGACACGTTTGTGAAACATTAGTGATACTGAGCTGTTTCCCGTCCGTTTTTAATGACAAATGCGACAGCAACGGTTCAGTTGAGCATCGGTTTTGGCTTGTAGAATTGACTCCCAGCTCTACGCAACTATTCAGTCATGTGACATACGAGTAATTACTAAGTTAATGAACACATATTGATTGCGCGATAATTCATATTGTGTGCTGGTTTAATTGTTTGATGTCAATCTGGCGGTATCTTGGCCAGTTGATAAGTCGACTACGGGATACGCTTTCTTTTCTATCCAAAGGAAATTACGAATAGAAGTCCTTGTTCATTAAAAAACTAATGCCCACTCACACTGAATATAAGAATTGCCTAAGTCCTAGCCTAACTAGTTTTAAACTACTCCTTGCGAAATATTAGGTCCTTACGTATGAAATTGGCGTTTTGTACGGGAGGAATAAAAAGTCGATATTTTTTTGTAAAATATATTTAATTAATCAAAGTATGCACCGTTGTTATCTATGCACTTTTAACATCTTATGGGTAGTTCATTGATCCCTTTACTATAAAAACCATGGGGGCGAGAATCAATAAACTCTTTGAAGGCGGTTTGGACTGCTGCATCGGAGTGGATTTTTTTTCCTTGTAAGAAGTTGTCCAAATTCCGGAAGAAATGGTAATCTGTTGGAGCAAGGTCCGGGGAGTACGGTGGATGTCGCAGACATTCCAATTGTAGCTCAGCTAACTTAGTGGTTGTTTGTTGTGCAGTGTGTGGTCTTGCGTTGTCGTGAAGCAGCAGTGGCCTAGAGCGATTGACCAATCTCGGTTGTTTAACAGCTAGTTCTTCCTTCATGGTTTGCAGTTGCTGACAATAGATATCTGCCGTAATCGTTTGGCCAGATTTAAGAAAGCTGTAGTGAACGACACCGGCGCTAGTCCACCAAACACTTACAAGTAACTTTTTCTGAGTCAATTTTCGTTTAGGGCAGGATTTGGCTGGGTCTCCAGGGTTCAGCCATTGCGATGAGCGCTTTCGATTATCGTACAATATCCACTTTTCATCACAAGTAATGATTCGATTTAAAATCCCTTCATTATTGTGTCGGTTGAGCAAAGTAACACAGCAGGCGACCCGTGTTTGCAAGTTCGATTCACTCAATTCATGAGGTACCCATCGTTTGAGTTTTTTTACTTTCCCGATTTGCTTCAAGTGGATTAATACGGTTTTGTCACTTACCCCGAAGCCTGCTGCTATCTCTGAAGTGCTTTGTGATGGATCCGCTTCCACAATAGCCTTTAATTCTTCGTTTTTCACTTTGATCTCCGGCCGTCCACGGGGTTGGTTCTTAAGGTCGAAATTTCTAGAACGAAAACGTTGAAACCAAAAACGTACCATGCTGTCTTTAGCGACACCAGCGCCGTACACATCATTAATTCTTCGAGCTGTTTCTGCAGCACTGGTGCAACAGTAGAACTCGTACTCGTAAATATACCGATATTTCATGTTTTCCATTGCGCGGTAATAAGCGACGCCAAAGAAAAAATAATGAGGAAAATAACAAATGAATGACTGTATTCCAAAGAAAAAAAAACCAGCTAAATGAATTTATTAATTTGAATTTCTAATTCTTAACCAAAGAGGAGATATTTCAGATCAAATTGATCAGTACGACAAAACGCTAATTTCATACGTAAGGCCATACGAATTTGCTTTTCGGGGACATATAGTTAAGAGTCTCCTAAGGAATGACTAAACGTTCGTACAAGAAAAGTTAGAAGCTAGCTAGGAGTAGTTTAAACTAGTTAGCAATTCTTAATTAATTCTTTTCTTCGCTCTAGATCTTGTCGAGTCATATTTAACTGATAGACAACAAAAGGTGGGAATTAATGGCGTCACATCTTCCGGATCTTTAGTTACAATGGGAGTACCACAAGGTTCTATCTTAGGCCCGTTCTTATTTTTGGCGTATATAAATAATTTGCCGTATATGGTTAAGGACCTTACAGACATAGTTCTATTTGCTGATGATACATCTCTTATTTTTAGAACAGATAGGAAAGATAGTGAACTTGTGCATGTGAACAACGTACTGACTATTATTTCGAGATGGTTCGCTGCGAACAATTTGTTACTAAATGCAAAAAAAACTAAGTGTTTAAAGTTTTCCATGCCTAATGTTAGATATATAGAACCAAACGTAATGCTTGAGGGCGATAAACTTAACATAGACAAGGCGACGGTGTTCCTGGGTATAAGCATTGATTCCAAACTGCAATGGGGTCCACATATTAGTGCTCTGTCTGGGAGACTTAGTTCTGCTGCTTATGCGGTTCGCAAGATTAGGCAACTGACGGATATAGCTACAGCTCGGATGGTTTACTTTGCTTACTTCCACAGCATAATGTCATATGGCATTTTGCTGTGGGGATCAGCTGCTGAAGTGGAGGCCATTTTTATTTTGCAAAAGCGAGCGGTCCGCGCTATCTACGGAATGGGTCCCCGTGAATCATTGAGAGATTTATTTAAAGAAATAAATATTTTAACTTTACCTTCTTTATATATCTTTGAAAATATTATGCACGTTCGCAAAAATCTACATAAATTTAAATTGAACAGTGACTATCACAATTATAACACTAGAAATAAGGATAGGATAGCTGTACAGAGATTTAGACTGACTAAGTCAAGAAAGTCATTTTTAGGCAACTGCGTTAGTTTTTACAATAAAATCCCGAAAAATATAACAGGGCTCACCGAGGGAAAATTCAAATCACATGTAAAAACTACATTAATGAAAAGAGGATATTATAAGGTTAAGAATTATTTAGAAGATAAAGATGTCTGGAGCCTTCCACTTCCGCCAAGTAGCCACTAATATTTATAGATATTACCTAGTTGTAAGCCAAAATTTGTGAGACTAATTTATTTATTATTTGAAAAAATAATGCCCCTCAGTTTCTTGCCTGTTTTTCTGAATAGAGGCTTTTTATCCGAACAAGGCGGTCGAGTCTATTTAAATAACTTTGACGTTCATAAATGTATCTTTGATACCTAAATTGAATAAAAACATTTTGACTTGACTTTGACTTTGACTTAAGCTTAGTTAGCTTTTCTTAATTCAGTACAAGTGGGCATAAAGGTATTAAGTACTTTAAGAGAAAAAACTAAGACAAAATGTCGTAGCATAAATCCAGAACGTTCGCCAAAATCCCGCTCCCCATTAAAACACCAATCGATTATAATCACCATCGAATCCCCGGCGTTTATCAGATGGATACAAATTAGCGGAGACAGAGTGACAGAAAGATGCTAGGCCGTTAGCACACTGGCTTGCGATCGGTGAACGCTTTTGAAGTGCGATACATTCACACTGCGAAATTCTTTTTCCACTTGCCGGCCAGCACGGCGCCGACAAGATCAAGGGCCGACCGTCACCGGTATGTGCCATACATTTTCATACAATTATGGGTTTTCGGGCTGGCGATGCCGTGCCGGGCCAGGCCGTGCCGTCAAGTGAAAAACTGCCTAAAGGTTTGACTAATCAACATTCAGGAAGTTCTTTAATTGTGTCTGGAAAATAAATTAATGAAAATCATAAGTTCCTTTGATTTTGAGGATACTTACAGCGCAGTTAAAAGTCATTAAAACTTGTTATGAACTGGAAAATTCACAAACACAAGTAAGGAAAAACAAGCGCTTTCAATGTGTTCGCAAATACATTGCCTACTATATATGAGGGCATTGCATGACACATTTTGTATCAAAATTATCTCGTGCGAAGTATATTTTTTTTCCAACTCACTAGTTAACATTGGCCGTTCAAATCACCGTAGGTATTATAATCTTGTCGGTAGCTCACAAATCGCAAGTGTACTAATGTCTTTAGGCAGAGAGTGACAGAAAGAAGCCAGTTTGTTCTCATTTAGGCGTAGAAACAGATTCCGAACGGCGATCCATCAACAGGGATTAGTGCGTCGAGAGAGCTAAGCGACGGCTGGGCACGGACTTAGGGGGAGGAGGAGGGGCGGAAAATTAAATATATCTAATTAATAAATTACTGCTTAGTTTGGGGCTCACTGTCAAACTATTTAAGGTGCTGACTTAAATTAAGTTACTGTCTGTCAATCTCAAGTCTTCTTAAATCTTAAATCTTCCTTTTCCTAATTTTTTTTATGTTATGTTCATGTAATTACCTACCACTCAACTTACATTTAACGCCAAAAATCACTCTAACGAGTAGGCAGTTCGCTTCAAACTGAGACATTACGACTCCTCTGTATATGATAAGGGCAATTTTAGAAGTCTGGTCATTATGAATAGTGATCGGTCTGTTTGTTCAAAATTACTTCAAATGACAGCGACTAGTGACTACTTGCCCAGCCTAGTCGTTAAAGTAGATGATAGGAGGTTTCGGGTTGTTGTAAAAAATAACCACGAAGGCCTCAGCCTTCTAACCCAACTAAACCAAGTCGGATTTGCTCTGATAGAGGCGTCCGGCAGGAGAGACGCTCTTGGTCATTATTTATTACAATTGCCCGTAACATATAATTTCCACAATCCCTTGATCGATTTTTCACAGGAAATACAATCACAGTCATTATAAGTACTTGGATATTTAATCTCGCTTTGTTCTTATTTTTTTTTAATTGGATATAGTTCACCTTCTAGCTCTATTACCTTTCCCCTCTCAGCCCAGACCTTAGTCTGTCCCCGCACCAATTTTCCCCAGGGCATCTTTTCGTACGCAAGTGTTCTAAAACGCTTCTTGACAATTTAAAGCCCGTCGGCTTCCATGCAGGGTAATTAGTATGATTGCTGTTAATTACATCACGCGTGCTTGCCAACATTTGGCGAGAGTTGTAAACATAGTATTGGTTACCTACTTTCTTACTTACTTTGTAAACGTTATTTCCTGGTTGGAACTTTTTGTGTCAAATTATAGTGGCGTTTGCGCAGCGTAAGGTTTTAGACATACTTTCATGATAGTCCTAAAAAATACTCATTCATCTGAAATAAACTTGATTTGCTTCTCAAGTAGATTTCATGGATAAAATTATGCTTAGACAAAGTTTAAAACATTCGAAATGTCATAACACAGAAAATTTTGTTTTTCTTTGTATCAAAACCACTCTGGCGTTTTAAATTATCATGAATACCTAAATACTGATGTATATGCGATAGGAAAAGCGCGTAATGAGCTATAGCGTTCTTAAAGGTGGTAAACAGGGTATTACGGCCCACAGATTAGATTACTGGTGTTTCCTCTTGTGAGGTGAGAAATCGGTTTCATGGCACTACTGCAGACTTATTAAGTACCTACATACAAGAAATTACACGACTACTAATGTGCTGTACATCAATAATCGCCCGAGCAAGCGTTAACGAGCGAGCGTCTATGCTTCAGCTTCGATAAAAATGCTTTCGTATTTATATATTTTTTTAAGAATAGGTCAACATTTGGCCACCAACTCGCTTGATATGAAGCGACATTGTGGCCTAAGATGAAGCACGAAGACCTAGTAGGTACTTATTCACTCTGGCCTTGAAGATACCTATGTTAAATGATATGATATGAAATGTTCGAATTCTGTCTGAATGTCGTCCTCTACAGGTCCACAGGTTTAAAAAATCATTTCTCCACCATTAAAAAAAAAACTGTTTCGGCAAAAAAAAAAAAACCTGTGTAATTATTGGACCTGGTCACAAAATTTCACGAGAATCCGTTGAGGACTGCAACCTGTAGAGGAGGACAGACGTATCTACAGCTCATCAGGCCACTAGCCACAAGCCATAATTGGGTGCAGTTTTATTGCTCGTCAAAGGTGGGAACCTCCCTAACATGAGACTAATTACTTTTAAGAATTTGCAAAACTATTCATGTATTTCGATAATTATAATTAGGTGTGTTACCCGCGTCTAAAAAGTAATTCAGAAAACGTGAACGTGTCACGTCGTTTTGCGTAGGGGGTTAAAAATGTAGAAAATAAACAAACAAATAAGCAAACAAGTTCATTATGATTTATGACACGGGAATTACTCGTAACTCACCTAATCGTACGTGAGTAATTCCCGTGTTATAAATCATAATGTGTGAAAACCACGTCAGTTTCTATAATCAAACGAGTTCACTTTCGCATTTAAACTATTATACATAGATTATAATATGTATAGGTGCTGTGAAGTACTTAATCTTGAAAATGTCATCCCAATAACTATGAACTGACATATCTAATGATAATACAAGCTCAGTTTCGAAAATCATGTCTTGTTCAGACTTACTGACTACTAGTTCTCAGATTAGATAGGTATCCCAATTTATCTGTACAGTTAATTGAGGGAGCTACTATCGCATTTTCTGAATCAAACTTGTAATACCTGTGGTAAGTCTAAGTTAGGTAATTTAGCCAACTTAAGAGATGAAATGGTCGCTTTAGAGATAGTTATACCAACTGTTGAAGGTCCTAGATAAGCTACCCGCACTGTTGTTAGAGATTTAACTGCCATTCTATAACCGGCCATTCCGAATATTCGGCCTTTTTATTTTAGCAGCTCAAAGTATTCTACCTTTCCAAACTGGCTCATTACAGGTAGACTCGATTCCTTTTTACTATCTGTCTTCAATGTATATATTAGTATATTTATTGATGTAGGTACTTGTGTATGTTTATGACTGGGTAGTTTATTTGTATATTTAGTAATTATTTATGTAGGTATTAGTATGTGTGTTTATTATAATTCTCAAATTTGTAAGTACATTATTTAATTATTTTCTTTAGCACACACCACCGTCCATGCTTAATCATAATGTTTTTATTCCATCCAAAGGTTGTCTAGAAGAGATCGCTCTTAAGCGATAAGACCGCCCATTGCGCCTATATTTTTGAATGTTTAGTTTAGATTTATTTTGTATTTGTTGTCAATAAAGAGTTTTTGTATTGTATTGTATTGTTAATGTTAAATATTAAAATCTGTTGGACTATAGTCCATAGGCTATTGTATGAAGCGATGACAGCCTAGTTGGAGAAGGCCTGCCTCTCAAGCCACAGGGAGCGGGTTCGAACTCAGTCGACGGCACGCACCAATTTGTTCATTGTGTGAACATATGTGCGTATTGTACTCGTATGTCATCTGCTACATGAATGGAGCCCGGAGTATAGAGACAGGCTCGCCCCCTATCACATTTGGGACTGAATATCGTCTGGCGAAGTGTGGGTGTTGTATTATATCTCTGCCAGCCCCTTCGGGGAAAAGGCGTGATATGGGGAGGCCCATATTTAACTCGTAAAGTTCTAAAAGTTATTTCCGCACTTAGGTAGGTACGAGTACATAACTGCAATTAAAATGTTCTTAATTTAATGACAATACCTTTTAGATTCTTTACAAAAGACGTACAACTCTAATTTTAAAAAACGTTTCATCTAACAAAATAAATCTAGACAGCTATGAAGCATTAGATCCTTTATACTACTATGTACTCTATGCCTACAATAGGGCTACCCCGTTGCTGGCAAACACTAGACGCTGCACTAAGCGACACGAGGCGCGCATTACCGCGAGTAGTAGCCCTAATGCACCTCTCATGACCCTGCATGCTAGACTTAGTACTAGCTAATGCACTAACACTGTGGCCTTTGTGTTTGCAGGTTTAGTTGCTTCATTGACCGAGGGAAGCGAGTCTCAGCACGGATCGGAGTCATAGACATAGACATAGACATATATTTATTTGTAGCAAAAACATACACAAACAAAATAAAAATTACACAATTATATAAAAAAAAAAGAACAAAGTTTTTGCCAGAAACCGGTCCCAACTCAGCATAATGCCAG
The DNA here is from genome assembly GCA_911728515.1 of Peribatodes rhomboidaria. Taxonomy (NCBI): domain Eukaryota; kingdom Metazoa; phylum Arthropoda; class Insecta; order Lepidoptera; family Geometridae; genus Peribatodes; species Peribatodes rhomboidaria. Next base: position 865,556 of record OU452181.1, on the reverse strand, counting down.
TCGGACATTTTGGCATTTTGTTTGTCCGACGACCAATGACATTATGTCATACTAGCAGTTAAAAAGCACCCGCGGTTAAAAAGTATCCTATGTGCTATTCTAGACTATAAACTATCTCTGAGGCAAATTTCGTCTAGATCTGTTCAGCGGTTCTAGCGTGAAAGAGTAACAAACATCCATCCATCCATGCTTACAAACTTTCGCGTTTATAATATTAGTAGGATACTTCCTTTTTTTATTGTTATTTTTCTGTTTTGCCTGTGATGTGTGTGACGTCACTCGCCGGTTCTAACGGAAGATCAGCGTTGGTTAACCACCATTAGCCAGCATTTTGCTGAGTTGGAGCCGGCTTGTGGTAGGAAGCCTGTTTTTCTTTTTTGTCTTTTTTTTATTCTGTGTTTTCTGGTTTCCTGTTAAAAGCCTTGGCAGCCTAGTTGGGAGAAGGCCCGCCTCTCAAGCCAGAGGGTACGGGTTCGAACCAAGCCGACGGCACGCATCAATTTGTTCATTGTGTGAGCATATGTGCGTATTGTATGTCATCTGCTACATGACTGGAGTCCGGTGTATGGCGACAGGCTCGCCCCCTGTCACATTTGGGACTGAATATCGTCCGGCGAAGTGTGGGTGTTGTATTACACCTCTGTCAGGCCCTTCAGGGGAAAGGCGAAACGATATGTTTTGTGTTATGTGAAGCTGGACCGGAAATGAGGGCGCTAAGAAGGGGACGTAATATATTGTTGATGATGATGATGATGATAAGATTGTATTGTTTATTGTATTGTATTGTGTGTTATAGATATTACCTAGTTGTAAGCCAACATTTGTGAAACTGTAATTTATTTATTATTTGAAAAAATAATGCTCCTCAGTTTCTTGCCTGTTCTTCTGAGTAGAGGCTCTTGATCCGAACAAGGCGGTCGAGTCTATTTAAATAACTTTGACGTTCATAAGTGTATCTTTGATACCTAAATTGAATAAAAACATTTTGACTTCGACTTTGTAACATCGTTATTAATTTCAGTTGTGTCATAATACAATTATCGACCGAGCGAGCGTTAGCGACCGAAGCGTCTATGCCTCAGCTTCGACAAAAATGCTTTCGTTGTCTAAATTTTGTCCGGATCTCCGTCTACCTCTACAGGTCGACAATCTTACTCGATTTTCTTGAAATTTTGTGACTACTCGTATCTTTCAGAATTGCGGAGATATACCATTTAAAAAAAATTGGTTGTCTGTAAAGTCGGTTTACTGACGATAGTTGAACGTGACAACGTGCTCACTCAAGTAGGAGAGAGACGGATGTCGAACGCTGCCGAACGCAAAGGCCGATTGTGCTTCTTTGTCGCTCGTTCCGCGCTCTCGCTTGCACTTCAAGCCTTACATGGAACGCCTCAGAGCGAGGTAACGCCGCATGAGTTTCTTCGTGCGTGCAGCTGGCTCTATCGAATTATAAGACGTTGTCATGTCAAAAAAAAAAAAACCTTCCCCGGCATTTTGAAAAATTTCCAAAAATTTGACTTGGCAAAAATTTTGTAAAAAAATCGAACCAACATTTCAAGATAATCGATTGAGAAATGCGACCTGCAGAAGAGGGCAGACTTCGACTGAGCTCTTTGTGTCTGAGAGAATGAGATTATTAAGTTTCTAGAGCCTATTAACTTTTTATTAACAATTCCTACAATTGGTTATAGAGTTTCAACTTTATTTTATCGCTGAAAAGTCGCCATCGTGGATGTAAACAGCGATCGAGACAGGCCATAATAGGCCACGATGGCCCATTAAGCTTTTAGCCCTTTACTTACAGTGTTTACTTGGCCTTTATACAGGGTTATAGTCTAAACGCCTACTAAACAGAAAACGTGGTATAAGTACTTGTTTGCTCATAATTCTAAACAACTTTTGCTATGTAGACAACCCTGAACTCGTTAAAGAAATCTGGCGTTACAAAGAAAAATGTCATCGCCACTCAATGTGTGCAACTGACCAGCCGTTTTTCGGGGTTTTAAGATGGTTCACAAACGAAAAAAAAATACTAGCGAGCCTCCCCTGGCTTCGCACGGTACCAATAAACCATGCGGAAGAAATTTTCAGAACTATAGTGAAAACCGAAACAATATCCGTTGTGTAGTTTAGAAGATCTAAGCATACATAGGGACAAACAGCGTGAAGCTACTTTGTTTTAAACTATGTAAAGATAAGCGCAAACCTGTTTTCAGTTGAGTACACTCTAACCTTCCTACTAACAAACGTATAGCCTCAGAATAGTTCAGACAGACAGGACAGTGTTCTGTCTTTTTCTTTCTTTTAAAATGTTTAACTCGATCAAAAAAGACAAAACACTGTAAAACAATTCCGTTTAATTTTATTTGTATATCATTAACCATTAGCAAGGGGGTGACCCTATAACCCTGTACACGTCGAAGTTTCAAGAGACGCTATAAAACGATTAAAATTCTCTTCGCGCCGCGACAGTTACCAACAACTTATGAACTTTAAGGCTACAAGCCAAAAGTAATTAATAAGGTAATTGCCGATAAATGTTACAAACAAATGCATGAATAATGAGAAACCCTTTAGTGCGCTCACTCGTATCGTATGATGTAGTTATCTTATCTTATACCTTTAAATGAGCAATTCTTGTATATATATATATATATATATAATTGGAATCTCGGAATCGGCTCCAACGATTTTCATACAAATTAGTATATAGGGGGTTTCGGGGGCGATAAATCGATCTAGCTAGGAATCATTTTTAGAAAATATCATTTTATTCGTGTTTTATCGATAATCAATCTCAACTGAAAAATATGACTCTTCCTGACATCTATTGGCGAATAATAATACTACTATTTTTTGTGACCAACTAATTGCTTTAACGACACAACAGCAGATGGCGTTGTTAAGTAACACGAAGTCAATGAGTGTTTGCTTTGAGGTTAGACTAAAATCAATTATTTATTATCCAAAAAACACAATAAAAAAATAAAAAAAAATACCGAGCAAAGCTCGGCCATCCAGGTACTGAACTGTTTAAATGTTCTTACCTTCCTACTATTATTAAGTATCCCCTTCTAGTAATATTATAAAAAGTTTGTGTTTAGGTGTGTATGTACCTATATGTTAGTTACTTGTTCACGCTTGAATGGGTGGACAGATTTTGATGAAGTATGGTATGGAGGTAAATTATAGGCTATTTTACTTTTTAATCACTGGTAGTATTGCAATGCTCAGATTTTTGTATGGAGCAGCTGTTTTTTTTCCCCATTGTAAAAGTTGTTTGCGATGATGTAAAGAGTCAGCCCTTATAATGTTGCTAGCATATTTAAAGTAGCGGTTTTAAGTAGAATATCATGAAATATTATTATCCATTTTTTTCAAAAAAAGTCATAGCTCCGCCCATTTTGTACGATTTCCAAATTGTACTCGGCAAAGAAAACCCTGTTCATAATTATCGAACCTCCTCACAAAATTTCACGAGAATAGATTGAGGAATGCGACCTGTACAGGAAGACAGACGCCGGTCGCGAGGTCTCCAGCTCACAGAGTCACAAGTATAAATTAAAAATTAAAAAAACCCCCGAATCCATTTTCATCAAAGATAGCTAAGAACACTCCCGACTAATTCACTTTTCAAACAAAACACAACATCTAAGTCGGTTCATCCGTTCGGGAGTTACCATGCCACAGACACACAGACACACACAGAGAGAGAGAGAGAGAGAGAGAGAGAGAGAGAGAGAGAGGAAAGAGAGAGAGAACGACACACAGTCACACACAGAAACACGTCAAACTTGTCACACTCCGTTGTTTTTGCGTCGGGAGTTAAAAATAGGTAGTAGGATAATGTACTGCTGCATCAGTAACTTTCTGTCTGTCAAGTTACAAGTATATAAGTGAGGTAGCCCGAGTGTGTCTGGTCGGCCGCCGAGTGCCGAGGTGAAGTATAACATCCTGCATAGTTGCGAAGAAATGTTCGCCTCCCGGCGCCGACCGCGCGAATACTTGCCAACTGTTCGCAACTCATAACGCTCTCATGCCGGTGGATGACAGGCTTTATGGTATGCCGGAAATTAGCTTACCTGGTAACGTAACTTATATTACCATACTATTGCTACATAACACATAAAATACTTGTGATATTGTGAGGTGAGCATCTCGTGAAACGTAAAGAAACGAGTTACATTATTAAAAGAAAATGAAAAAACGTGGCTGCAAAATGTTGTACCCTATGTCACTTCCACTACGATTCAAATGACACCTCACATGTCGAAATATATCAAGCTGTTTAGGCTGTAGGGCGTGTCAAAGAATCCTCACACACATACATATATAGATACATACATACACTAGAAAAACATAACCCACCTTCTTGCGCAGTAGGGTATAAGTAAGTATAAGTTTAGTAGAAACTGATGTGGTTTTCACACATGATTTTATGATACGGGAATTACTCACGTATGATTAAGTCGGCTAGTTCCAACCTAGTATAGTTTTAACCGCATGCGGTGATCTTTTTCAAGGTGAGTGTAGCTCACATATATATATATATATAAATAATAAACGCGAACGATGTCGCGGGGTGACAGCTAGTAAAAGAAATCTACACTGAAGTGAAGTGATTTTAAAGTGATAAAAATATAAAACTTCTAATACATGTTCAGACGTGACCTGTCTAACATAGAAGTAAGGAACCTTAAATAATGAAAGAAAACAAATAGGTAAATTAAGTGCGAAAGTTTGGATGGATGTTTGTTACTCAATCGAGCCAGAACGGCTGAACGGATCTGGATGAAATTAGACACAGAAATAGATTAAAATCTGGAATAGCACATATAATACTTTTTAACCGCAAGTGAAACCGTGAGGCGCAACTACTTATAATGTAAAACATAATAAAAAAAGTATTACACAAGTTAATCAGAAGTTAATGTATGACATGCATCAATGTCTGTATGTTTGTAAAATACATGTGTTGAAACGGTTGGATTTTAGCTTAAGCTAAAACTAGTAAAAGCTAGTCGCTTAAGCGTACTAGAACAAGTTATAAGTATTTTTAGGCCTAATAGGTATGTCGGTAAATAATTCACGCAGTGGACTGTATAACTGGTATTTAATTACGATATAAGGTAAAATAATATTGAGACCGTTAGCGGTTAATTTCGTGCGTTCGTCTTGTCGTTGGTGTGTGAGCTTCCGCCGGTTGACACCCGCGCGCCCCAGCCCTGCTGACGCCTGCACGCGTAGATGTATGAACAGTAAACATTAAAAAAAAACCCGACACCGTTTTTCATCAGACATAAAGCTAAGAACACTCCCGACTAGTTCAGCTTTACAATAACAATACAATACAAAAACTCTTTATTGACACCAAATCCAAATAAATCTAAACTAAACACTCTAAAATAAAGGCGCAATGGGCGGCCTTATCGCTTAAGAGCGATCTCTTCCAGACAACCTTTGGATGGAATAAAAACATTATGATTCAGCATGGACGATGGTGTGTGCTAAAGAAAAATAATAATAATTAAGGTTAAATAAATCCTACTAATATTATAAACGCGAAAGTTTGTATTATGTATGGTTGGATGGATGGATGTTTGTTACTCTTTCACGCCAGAACAGCTGAACAGATCTGGATGAAATTTGGCACAGAGAAAGATTATAGTCTAGAATAGCACATAGGATACTTTTTAACCGCGGATAAAACCGCAGGGTGCAGCTAGTATTAAATAAACTAACTAATTTGAGAATTAAAATAAACTACATACTAATACCTACATAAATAATTACTAAATAGGTATACAAATAAACTACTCAGTCATAAACACACACAAGTACCTACATCAATAAATATACTAATATAAATATACATTGAAATATGACAAATATTAAAAAAGAAACGAGTCTACTTATATTGAGCCAGATTGGAAAAGTAGAACACTTTGAGCTGCGTTTTAAAACTATGAAGTGCTTTCAAACAAAACAAATCAAAATCGTTGCAACCGTTCGGCTACGATGACACACACACACACACACACACACACACACACACATACACACACACACACAGAGATACGTCAATCTTATAACACCCCGTCGTTTTTCCGTCGGGGGATAAAATCGACTCCTATACAATAGTGGATAAAGTCGACTCCTATACAATAGTGGATAAAATCGACTCCTATACAATAGTGGATAAAATCGACTCCTATACAATAGTGGATAAAACCGCAGCACGGAGCTAGTATTTTTACACTAATATTTTACCTCAACCTCAGTAGTGTTTCGGCTTCACTCGGTCTTTGTACACTAAGCCTAGCATTTTACATTGACAAATAGTAGACTTAGCAACGGGGTGACGTCACAGTCTCGGCGAATTACGGCGGGATCTTTGCTTCTGACGTCAGAGGACTTACAGCTTTCGAAATATTCAGAACATTGCTCTAGGACGAGAATAGGTTATCTAAACATCTTATTGATCCTACTTAGATTATAAGAAAAAAGCGATGATAGCCTAGTTGGCGAAAGCCTGCCTCTCGAGCCAGAGGGAGCGGGTTCGCCGATCCCAGCCGACGGCACGCACCAATTTGTTCATTGTGTGAACATATGTGCGTAGTGTTTGTCATCTGTTACATGACTGGAGCCCGGTGTATGGCAAAAGGCTCGCCCCCTGTCATATTTGGGACTGAATATCGTCCGGCGAAATGTGGGTGTTGTATTACACCTCTGTTAGCCCCTTCGGGAGAAAGGCATGACGATATTAAATGTTATATTGTAAACTATCTGCGCTTGTTAATATAGCCAAATAACCATAAATATCCTCGTGGGTTGCATCTACTTTGAGTATTATCACGTTATAGAAACTTGTCAGGCTGAAATGACCTCTAAATCTAGACTATTGTTAAAAGAGTGCGGCCAGATCATTCAGTCTAGACTATTTAGTCCAAAATAATCTTGTAAGCCTAGTACTAGGTACGTGTTTGGTAATTCTAGGGCAACGTTAATTTGCTTTAAATATTAGTTACTAGCTACGCCCCGCGCTTTCACCCGGGGTTTAAAAAGTATCCTATGTGCTATTCTAGATATAATCTGTCTCTGTGCCAAATTTCATCTAGATATGCTCAACCATTCTGGCGTGAAAGAGTAACAAACATCCATTCATCCATTCATTCATCCTTACAAACTTTCGCGCTTATAATATTTATATGGGATAAGGTAGCGAAACATAAAATCTTAGTAAAGGCATAAGTTGGAATCTTAACGATGATGGATGGTTAGATGGATGTTAGTTACTCTATCGTGACAGAAACGCTGTACAGATCTGAATAAAATTTAACACAAAAATAGATTATAGTCTGGAATAGCATATAGGCTACTACTTAGTGCAGCAATTTTTATCTAAGTAAAAAAAAACGTACGGATACTAAAACTCACATATTCACACACACACACACATAACGCAAATCTCGAAATGTATTAATAATCGAAATTATTCCCTTTGTTTATTTATTTGTATAAGAATAGGCATCTGCAACTTTTGTATTTAAGCAAACCCGCTATAGCCACATGTTCACGATGCTTGACAAACATCTTAGCGCAAGCAATGGGGTAGTCTGAAAACCAGCTCTGCGTGGACCTCTTCTACTCAGAACAGTGCTGAGTCTACTCCAATCGCCAAAACAATTTTTCACACCACCTGCTCGACAAGGACCAATAACATTACGTAGTCTCAACGTAAAGCGAGGCATTGCTTCTCTAGGTAGATAAAGATGTTTGATGAATTCCAGGGAAGTTTTCGAGCAAAGAGGTTAAAATTGAATGAAAACTCAGCATACGGGCACTGTAAGAATGGTTTATTTGAAAAATAAACTGGCCAGCAAGAAAAAATAGAACGCTGTTGGACCATGAGTTACACGAATTTAAAAAAATAGACAAAATTTGGTGCGACATATTTTCACAGTTCCTTATTTTGCTTTGTAGAGGGTGTGAAAAGTAGAGTATTCACCTCTGGCATAAAGCAGTCTCTTTCGTCGTCGGCGGCTTACTGAATCCTGAGCGTACTGAGGGACTCGAGAGTTAACTCCCGAGCGCAGCGAAGGAGTTATGTAGAGTCCTGAGTGAAGCGAGGGGTTCAAGCACAGAACAGATATCCTGGACATTTGTTCTGTGGGTTCAAGCCACCCAAGACAATGTTTGTTATTGGGGACAAACTTTGTCCCCTCAGTGCATAATCCATATTATACTTAGTATAAATATAATCTTATGGAGTACTTTTAGTTTTCTTTATTGTGTTGTAAAGATATAGGTTTAGGCAATTTTTTTTTTTCAACATAAATTGGCTACTGAAGAATCCGAGTGCTACTTTTGTACACAATTTCGTTCTCTACATTCTATGTTATTTTGAAGAAAATCGTAAAATAAAGTTTTGAAGAAAGCTGTAAAAGTGTTCAGTTTTATTACAGTTCGCCGGAACTTCGTAATGAAAGGTCCCCGCTAGTGTGCCGAGGGAAACTTGGACAATGTTTTTAAAAATCAACAAAAGTATAAGTCGGGACGGTTTGTTAGGGTTATTTTGACTTTTTCTTTGTAATAAGTAACACTCTGACAACTACGTGCGCAATAGTCCAGTGGTTTTAATAGTTTGAAAACGGAACAAAGTAATAAGTATTTATAAGTAGTTAAAAAGTTTACTTAATACATGTAATAATATAACATTATTATTTACTTGTAATTTGTTTGTTTTCTTGTCAGCATTAAGCAAATTAAAGACAGACAGACAGACAGACATTTATTTGTGGCACACAGGTAAAAAATATATACACAGAATACAGATTAAACAAAAAAAAAATGAATAAGCAAATTATTACTTTTTATAAAATAATAGTAGGTCACCTATGTTAGACCTCGTACACTCATATCTCTACAAACCCTAAAATGATTTAGCTCACATTTAGACTTAGATATTGTATTGGCATGAACTACTTGTTTGCGAAACTTCATGAAGATCGGATCTATCGGAATAAATCTGTCAAACATTAACTTATGTCAAAAGTTGAAACGTTCTGAAAATTAACCTAAAATTTTCAGAACGTATGCAGAATGTACCGAACTTAATTTCTTAGTTTTATGAACAAACTATCTTATTATTCTTGCCATAATCATCATTACAGTCAGTTACGTCCCACTGCAGGGACACCGACCTACCCTTACGTCGAGGGCAATTTAACCATTACCCATCACGCTGGCTCAGTGCTGGTTGGTAGATGTCACATGTCCAAGAACTATTTTTTCTAAGTAGGGTGTCTTCAAATTTCGAGTGAGTCGGTTTCTTCTAGACAAGTGTGCTCTATCGTAAGCCGCATCACTGCTTAACATCAGACGAGTTGGTGGCCAAACGCAAGCCTATCAAGCTTTAAAAAAATAGTAAAATTATAACATAACATATCGTCACGCCTTTCCGCCGAGGGGGCTGGCAGAGGTGTAATACAACACCCACACTTTGCTGGACGATATTCAGTCCCAAATGTGACAGGGGGCGAGCCTGTCGCCATACACCGGGCGCCATTCCTGTAGCAGATGGCATACAATACGCACGTTCACACAATGAACAAATTGGTGCATGCCGTCGGCTGGGTTTGAACCTGCTCCCTCTGGCTTGAGAGGCAGGCCTTCTCCAACTAGGCTATCATCACTTCATTCTTAATGTCTTCATTCTTATGTTTTTCATTAATCAAATTATATATTCATTCTAGGACATGTCTGTTTCCTAACGATGTTTTCCGTCATCATGAGAGTGAGTATCAAATTTATTCTTGCACTAAACTAAAATAAAAGCTCATCAAAGTCAAACCAAACACATAGTTGCAAGTACAATACGGAAGTTCCGGAGAGTGGTTGCGCAAGTTCCCTCGCTGCAATTCTGCCCAAACTGGCAACTTCACCTAGCCGTAGTAACTAGCTAGGTACCGAACTAGTAGTGGTACTTAGAACACTGCAATTGCGTTGTAGAAACCTGTGATAAAAAATGTGTCTTAATGGACTGAAAAAATATTAGCGGGTAATAGTTAGCCCCTAAATGAACAAAAAGTATTACGCAACGCTAGTATACGACGTACCTGTCACGCACACTAGTATGGAAAAATTGGCCTATCACTTTTCGGTCAAAAGCAGTACGATACTCTCTCTAGACATATGTATTCAAGATTTTTTTAAATACGTTGGAATTAGGTAGCCAACTCATACTAGTCGTGCCTTGCGGTTTTACCCGATATCCTGCCGGAACCGTTAGTTACTCGCCTGCATAAAAGAGGAAATGCTATTTTTAGAGTATAAATGTATGAATGTTATGTGGGCTTGTTAATTTTACCATAACTTTTGAACGCGTTAAAATTTCGTACCAATGAAAAACGAGTAACTATGCCAAGCCATAAAAATCGGATATAGTATTCTAAAACATTTATTTTTGCTATCCACTTGCATCAATTCTCCACATTCTGTAAATTAAGTAATATAACCTGGCTTTTTAACGAAATTCCGAGCGATAACATTCACCGCTTCAGTAAAAAGAACATGTTAAAAAGAAATACAAAATCTACATTACAAAAGCAGACAATACCTACACAGTCAGATCTAACTAAAAATTCAAATTACGACAAAATAAATAAAGTGAAATTCCATTTCCTTCCAACAATATTTATACAAACATTGACAAAGAAAGTACCGTCCAATTTGTCGATCAAAGAAAGTAATTCCCTTTAAAGAATCTATTAATTGAACCAGAAGAATTAAAAAAGAGAAAGTTTTAGAATACCTATAGAAGGTAGGTTTCCAAACAACGCCTTCCCAAAATGCAAGCCAAAAATTTGCTACTGTGCTGTGTTTACTGCCTTGTCACGCACACAAACGCAAACATGGAGTGATTAGTTAAAATGTTTTCCGGCTACAAATTTGATCATAGGTTGATTTGTAAAATCTGTTCTATACAATTGATTTATTATTGCCTATACGTTGCGTCGTACGGTGCCGTTTCCGGCACCAATTTAACGGCAAACATTTCGCGAGTGTTCTTGGTTTCTGTAGGTAGTTAGTCTAAGAGAGAAAGTATTTTTAGCTTTTTTTCAGATATCAAGTGACGGTAGGACGAAATTAAAAGATAAGAAAACCTCCCTGAGAGTTTATCCTTTAATTATAGGGGATGAAATAGGCCGAAAGTCGCAGTGGGAGGAAAACAAGTTTTAGGGTTCCTCGAGAATAGCAAGCTCATTGTTAGGTCGTTTGGTGAACAATTTGTAGGCTTTAGAGGATTTTGTAGGAATTCGGGCTTGTTTTTGTGAGTTGATTGAGTCGTGGATGTTTTGGGTGGAATATTTGGAGCGAATCTGCTGGGCTTTTTGTTAGAGAAAATAAAGAATTCTGTTCGCAGAATTCTAATTTGTCTTTTTGTGGTGGTAGAAGCGGTAATCTTTTTTATTTTTCTATTACTTGCTTAGTGTTCTTTTTTTTCTGATGTGAACAAAGAGTTTATCGACCCATCTTTCTTGTTTAATGCTTGGTATGGAATTCTAACTAGGTAATCACAGCACATTACAATGACATCACACTCACACTATAAACGCGAAAGTTTGTGGGTGTGTAAATGTAAATGTTTGTTACTTCTTCACGCTCAAACGGGTGAATAATTTTGATAAAATTAGGTAACACTTAGTTATTATTTTTAAACCGCGGAGCGCAGCTAGTATTATATAAGCGAAAGTGAGTTTGTTTGTTTGTTTCGTTTTCTAGCTCTGACTACTCAATCGATCATCATGCAATTTTGCATACACGTTGTCAGGGGTACAGAAATGGACATGGGTACTTTCATTTAGAAAAAAAATTACGGTTCTTGTGGAACCGCGGGTGTAACCGCCGCAGGTCGCTGCTAGTATGTCATACTATACGAGCTGATTCCGTCATCTGACTTCCGCCGCAGGTCATCGAGGCAGACATTCCATCGATATGTCGTTAGCTTTAATAAAGCCCGCCCGAAGCGCTTTCGAAACTCCTTCCTGATGACTGCCAAGACTGCCAAGGAGTAGAACGCACTTCCTGCCTCAGTGTTCCCCAGCAATAGATACAACCTGGGTCTCTTCAAGACAAGAGTAAATAGGCACCTCATGGGCAAGCGTGCTCCATCTTAGACCGCATCGTCACTTTCCATCAGCTGTATTGTAGTCAAACGTGGGGCATTGAATCATAAAAAAATACCTATATTTAAACACTTAAATAATACGGTAGACTTACCTTTTACGAATACATCGTCAAATAATATTAAGAACGTAAATAATTAAAAGTGTCTAAAAAAGTTTCTTGATTCAGTTCAAATTACACAAAATAAAACTTTGTAGAGTTCAGTAATTTCAGTTATGAATATGCCATTTATTTTGTAAATTGATACAACTTCTCCACGATTTGTGGAACCCGCCATTTCACGAGCGAACCGCTCTTAACCCATTCCAAAATTTGAAATAAAAAGCAAAAGTTGAGCGGCAAATGGTGCAAGCTCTCAAAAGCGTCACTCTATTAAATTATTCCGTTTCGCCGACTCAAAATGGCGGCCGGTAATGTTGCCAGTATTCAAAAGAGTCTGAAAGGGCCGCTTTTACAACCGAACAGAAAATAAACAGAGAAATATGTTGTGAGCACAAAATTATAGGCACTGCGCTGCATGCGGGAGTAAATAGATGGATTTTATAATGGAAACTGACGTGGTTTTCACACATTATGAGTTATGAAACGGGAATTACTCACGTACGATTTAGTCGATTATTCCGACTATAGTTTTAACCGCATTCGGCGGTCTTTATCAAGGCGAATGCGCGCACGCGGCTGCGTCTCGCATAGCACTAAATCGTACGTGAGTAATTCCCGTTTCATTAATCAAAAATGGATGGAGGTTTGGTTTAATAATATACCTATTTCGCCAGGTATAGCGTTCAAAGACAAAAAAGTCACGTGGGTGACACGCGCTTACGTCAATCAACGCATAAACAAAACTGCTCTAAGTATTCTACAGCAAGTTTGGAAGAGACGATGATGATGACGATTGACGGAGTAGGGTGTCATTTACGTAACCTTGTTTTTTTGGATTATGTAAAGACTAGCTGCGCACCGCGGTTTCACCCGCGGTCATACAGGAACCGTTTATTTTTTCGGGATAAAAAGTATCCTGTCCTTTTCTGTACCCCAGACAAAATGTATGCAAAATTTCAAGGCTATTGGTTGAGTAGTTGAGACGTGAAAGCAAACAAACGAACAAACTCACTTTCGCATTTATAATATTAGTTAGTCACACTTCACACCAGTTGATACAAACAATAGGATATTATTGAAAGTAATTGACATTTCGCTTTTTAAGTAAGTGGTTATAATAAAATTATGTACGTACCTAATCTTATTCCCTATTTTATATTTTTTATATTATTAGTTTGTGTTTGTGTGTTAGTTTGTTAGTCCTTCACGCTCAAACAGAACTACGGATTCAAACGAAATTCAGAACAGAGATAAAAATTGTACTTAGTATTAGTATATAGGATACCTAGTTACCTCAAGCAACACCGCCATGTGCAGCTAGGAAGTAGTACCTATTCTACCTTCTTCTTAATTGTAGTTCTAATTTCTGATGTTGTATCTTCCCTACTCTTTCTAGAGCTCATATTTCAAAGTAATTACAAATGAAAAAAAGTATTATGCTTTTCATTCCAGTTTTTAAAAAAGCATAAAATATTACCTCTGCTTTTTTTACTCCCCCATCAAACGGTCAAGTGCACCCTTTGCCGTGTTTGGGAAAACTGTTACGTTTCCGGAATAGCGATTTTTTCCGTCTGTTTGGGTTTTAGTGGCGCTGTCCTTTTGGCGGTTTTCTCGTTTCCAAGGGTTATGGCATTGTAAAGGGGAATTGGAGCTAATAGCGCCCTTTGTTGGTCTGTTCCATTTTTAACCTAAGAATGGATATTTACATAACGTATCGCGAATTGTATATCGTATTCTTCTGTTTCAACTATCTGTTCGTACGAACTGTGATCTTGCGACCTCCATACCTATAAAATCCCATGATTTTAGCTAAAGGCCTCTACGCACCAAACCTGCCGGCCCGCCAGCTTTACCGGGGGGTTGGTGGCGGCGGGTTAGGCCGGCGGCATTAGACCATTGTAAGCCGGCACGACCTTTGCCGGCGGCATCTGCGGCCTACATCACTACGTTATGAAAGCTGGCAGGCAACAGAGCGAGCGAACATAAAGTGCCCGCATGCCCCGCCAGGGAGTGCGCCCGGGTGCAACCCGCCGGGACAATAACCGCAAAACAAGCCCGGCGGCCTAGCCCGCTGGGCAAAGCCAGCGGTCCCGGCCGGTGGGTTAGAGGCCTTTATATTTTAACTTAAAGGTTATTTTAGTTGCTTTATAATTAAAATTAGATCCTACTCTTATTATAAATGCGAAAGTTTGTGTGTATGTTTGCTTGTTACTTATTCGAGCTGAAACGGATAAATGAATTTGAAGGAAATTAGGTATGGAGGTAGCCTATACCCCGGGGTAACACATGGCTACTTTTAAAACAAATAATATAACATTGATTAATATTTAAACAATAATTTATATTTATTAATATATAAACAATAATATAACAGCTTAATATAACATTGATAGCAAGAAATACATTAAAATTATGATTACAATTATATAGGTAATTATTATATTAAGTGCCGAACAATGACTCGATTCATAATGTTTCGCCTCCCGCGGTGCTGCACCGCATCGTTCTTGATGCACTGATCAGACATCGCATTGCCAGATTCCAGCGATTATAAAGACTATGTTGACCACTGTTTTAGTATACTCAAACGGTGGTCAACAATACTCAAATGCTAAATCTGAAAAAATGATGCACTTGTTTTATTTAAAATGACTTTTTTAATTATGGACCTCATTGTTATTATTTAGAAAGGTAGGTATTATTTTTACAAAATAGCCCCCTATTTTGTTTTAAAATTAACCACATGCCTGCTAAATTTCATGTAAGTTGGAGCAACGTTATTTAAGTTAACTTCGGACAATAATAAAAGACATTAAAACAAATACCAACTTGTCCGACAATACTCTGAGATTTTTAATTTACTGCGCTAATAATTAACCTGACGACATTTTAATAATAAGCGGATTTTTTTTAAATTGATTATCGGCTTGTGTTTGGCTTTACGGTCTACTACGCTCGCCTAGTATAAAACCATATTACTCGAAATTGTACGAAATTTTCCCTCCTATTATGATACGTGATTATCTTGGTCACACTCACTCTTATGACTTTTCAAACGAGAGAGAAAATAATCACAACATATGTCACACGTAAGAATAAGACCCCTAGACTACAACTATCGTAGGAACACTCACTTAGGCAGAACATTCCACACTCTAGCAGTACGCAGTACGCACAAAAAAACCCAGCTTCACCTCGTCATTCTAATCAAATCTTTAACTAACGTATGTTGGGTGGAGTATTTATTTATTGTTACAATAAACGTATTAACTTCCTCAAATTACTTCCTATAAGTAGAACCATAATACAAATTGAAAACCCCGCTTCCACATTCCTCTGTCATAATATTATTTCTGTATAACATTACGTAGCAAATTGAGTAATAACGCTCCCACAACGAACGTACAAGACAACACGTTTCAAAGCGGAGTATCGTTACTATACGGTAATAGGGCTGCCTGTTGCTACGTAAAAATATAATGGCCAACAGCCATCAGAAAATTAAACGGCAGTTAAACATGCTATTTTTGTTAATTGTTTACACGTAAAGATATTTTTAAGAGCTATTTTAATCGTGGTTAGGTAGTAAATTTTTTTATTTTTATTTTAAAATTTCAAGTTTTTCGAAAGTACTTCTAATAAACTGAATGGCCAGCCAAACAACCAATACCCAATACCAATTGGTTGGAAGGATGAAGTAACGATTAACTTCGTATCTAAAATAATAAAACGAGCATTAACAATACAAAACCACTACTACTAATAAACTGACATGGTTATAAATAGTATGTACTCGTATATAGTCCAACCATAACCATAACTATGCCTTTTCAAATCTGAACCACTAAAGTACTATTAATACGACACGGACATCCCTAGTTACAACGCCGTTACTCGGTATAACGCCGCTATACGTTATAACGGCGGAAAACATAGCATTCACGACAATTTATGCGCGTTGCGATTTACGCCGATGAGATACATGTTCCATGTTCGACTCACGCCGATACTGTGGCAGGTCTATTACGTGTCGTGATTCCTATTCACTATCGCCATGAGTAAATCTAAGGATCTATAAGTGTAATTCTTCTATTATAGTTTCCAGAGTCAACGCCAAAAATTTAGACATACCCGTAGAAGACATAGACATAATAAAATATTTTTAACATTTTTATATTACAATATTTTATTACTATGTTAACAATGATACTATTTTTGTGCTGTTGAGTTGTAAAAATAAAAATTTAGCTCTGCAGTTCAAAACAATTAGAATTTCGTCGATAGAAATCAGACATCAGAATTTGTTGCTAACTCCAAAATTTACACGTCACATACACGATAATAAAAATTGAACTTTCTACTGCTAAATAAATAATCCTTTTATATGCGCTAGCCACAATAAGCAGTTTAAGGGCTATAAAATAATTCTGCAATAGCAGTAAAATTTTGACAGAGATCATAGAGAACGAGCTTTCTCAGACAAACACTATGACAAAATAAAAATTTATTTATAAATTTTGCAATAAAAAAAACCCCTGACACCGATTTTTATCAAACACTCCCGACTAATTCACCTTTTAAACAAAATAAAAACAAAATCGAAATCGCTACATCCGTTCGGGAGCTACGATGCCACACACACGCGTCAAACTTATAAAATACCGTCGTTATTGCGGGGGTTACAAAAACATATATGTAGGTACATGAATACTGAAAAAGTACATGAATTATGAAAAACGTTAATTTATTAATCAGTCTATCGCCATCCCTTTTTTACGAGTCGACACGTAACTCAAGCCTCGCCTATAGCTCCGCTCCACTACGGCTGTCACACGAATGATTCTGTACTACTCGAATCATGTCACATTCGATCCTGATCGAACAGAAAGAATTGCTTCGTCAAAAATCGATGAATCTATTCAATACTTATTTATTTCCAAGGATAAGCTTTTCTTGTGTCTATTGCTTTTCGGAGCCGTGTTTTCGTTGGTTTTTATGACGTGATACGCGTGTCCGTGTCTACCTTGGCCTAGGATTTATGTGTTTTTGATTTATATAACGAGATTTTTTTACGTATCGTCTAGAACACGGCAATATTATTGGTTTTCTGTAAGTCATTGTCCTATTTTCCATACATTTTTTCGTTTATTTTTTTGGTTTTCTGTTTTTGACTGCTCAAGAAGGAGGGTTATGATTTTCGAGTGTATGTATGTACTCGTATGTACATATAATAATGTGGGTATGTATGAATGAGGATTCTTTGGCACGCCCTACAGCTTAAACAGCTTGATGTATTTCGACATGCGAGGTGTCATTTGAATCGTCTTGAAAGTGGAAGTGACATAGGGTACAACATTTTGCAGCCGGGTGTATTGTTTTTCTTATAGTAATGTCAGTTGTTGTACGAGTCTTTGTTCTTTTCACCATATTTTTTTCCTGATTTTTTTTTGGTTTTCTGTTTTCCCTTTTTTTTTGCTGGTATTAGATACTGTAAATGGTCACCGACTTTCCCTTTCAGTATTTAAATAACACTAGATGCGACCCGCGGTTTCACGCGCATTCTTCCAGCAACCGTATTTTTGTTTTTTCAAAATAAAAAAGAACCCTCTGTCCTTTTTTGTACCCCCGACAACGTGTATGTAAAACTTCGATGATGACGATCGGTTGAGTGATTAAGACGTGAAAACAAACAAACAAACTAACTAATTTTATTTTAGTATTTATAACATTAGTTAGGTTCTAGGAAGCTAAGATTAGGATAGTGAAAACGTCAAGAGATACCTATTAACATAAACAGTTAATACGCGCTAACTTTCATCAGCTTACTTAGACGTAAAATTTTCGAAAACTTAATGTAACTTTTACTAAAATCTAGTTTTTAACCCCAAACGCAAAAGCCACGGGGTGTTATAAATTTGACGTGTGTGTGTGAGTGTATGTATGTCTGTGGCATCATAGCTCCCGAACGGATGAATCGATATTGATTTTTTTTTGTTTGTAAGGTGCATTAGTTGAGAGTGTTCTTAGCTATGTTTGATAAAATCGGTGTTGATGAAAATCGGTGTCGGGATATTTTTTTTAAATTTCAAATGTATACTTGTAACATACTCAATATAATTAGTGGACGCATAAAATGGTAAAAAATAGAATAATTTAAAGATGAAACTCGTATGAGTTTAAACACTATTTCAACTAATTTGAACCCAAAATAGGCATTTATTTGTAGTTTGATTTAGTCCTAAATGTTAACAATCTTATTGCTTGAGAAAATTACTCTGTCTGTATCACAAAGGTTTCTCGAAATACCACACATGTCTAGATAGGTTTACAGATTTGACAGCTATATTATAAAGAGATGACATACATACAAACTAACGCACATAAGTTAAACACACATACATACATCTAAGTAAATTAAATTACAAGCTCAGGTATCCTACTAATCCTACTAATATTCTATACGCGAAAGTTTGTAATAATGGATGGATGGATGTTTGTTATTCTTTCACGCCAGAACGGCTGAACAGATCTAGATGGAATTTGGCAATGAGATAGATTATAGTCTAGAATAGCACATAGGATACTTTTTAACCGCGGGTGAAACCGCGTGGCGTTGCTAGTAGCTTATTAAATTTAAATTTAACTGGTTTGAAAAGACATTCTATGTCTGTTACATTTAAAACAAACAAAAAACCAGCAAAACCTAGACTTGAAATTTAATAAAGCTTAGATACAAGTCATATAAATCATTTACTTGTGACTCTGTGAGCTGGAGACGTCGCGGCCGGCGTCTGTCTTACTCTACAGGTCGTATTCCTCAAACGATCCTCGTGAAATTTTGTGGGCTGGTTTGATAATTATATAGATTCTTTTTTGACCAGCCAGTTTTCGGAAATATTTCAAAATGGTGGAGATATAACTCTTTTCCAAAAAAAAAAAAACAAATTTCTATCATTTTGAAAAAAAAAAGTAACTATCGAACCTACTCACAATTCACAAATTCAAGAGAATCAGTTAAGAAATGCAATCTGTAGACGAAGACAAAGATCCGTACCGAATTCGGACATACGATAGCATTTTCGTCGAAGCTGAAGCATAGACGTTTTGTTCACTAACGCTCGCTCGGTCGTGAAAGAAAATCTAAAAAAACCTACAAAAGCAATCAAGAAGATAATATCAAGATAATATCTTTTAAACAGAAAACTAAGTCAAAATCCGATCACCCATCAAGCTACGACGCAACGCCAAGGACAACAATAACTTTTTCTCTATCTTCTTTTCTCGCTTTAGTCATTTCTTCCGCGTCTGTCTGTCTCTTTGTCTATATATCCGCTAATAACTCCTCATAAACCACGCAACGGATTTTGATGGGGCTTTCACCATCAGATAGAGAACTTTTTTACGGAAGGTTTGTAGGTACCGCGTGAAGCCGTGGCGAAGAGCTAGTGCATGTATAACACTCAATTTTTTAAATGCTATCTGTAACATTAGGCTCCGTTTATGTCTCGGGATCAATATTAGAAAAAAATACATACACAGACATACATACTCGTACGAGTACATAATTGTCACGCCTTCATTCCCAATTCCCATTCCAATATTCAGTCCCAAATGTGACAGGGGGCGAGCCTGTCGCCATACACCGGGCTCCAGTCATGTAGCAAATGACATACAATACGCACATATGTTTACACAATGAACAAATTGCTGCGTGCCGTCGGCTGGGTTCGAACCCGCTCCCTCTGGCTTGAGAGGCAGGCCTTCTCCAACTAGGCCATCAACGCTCCGCATAGAATTCGCATAAAAAAATTATGTAGCCTTTTCAACTCTTTTAATCTGGGATTGTTTTTTAGATGAAATTACCTACCACATAGGATTATAAGTACCAAAATTTTACCTAGTAGTGTGGTTCGAGTTGCGAATGTGAGCGGAGGGCGGTAGGACCTTGTGCTCTATTCTGGTGCTTGCTATATTCTCCGTTACGGTCTCTCTCGTTAGAAGAGTCATGTGAGTGACGGAGATGGCATTGTACGCGCTAGTGTAGAGATCTGTTTTTGCGTCCGTCTGATAATCCGCCGCTGTCGGTGGGTGGCGCGCATCCATCAACTGGCATTAACGCGTCACGTAAGGGTGTGGTCAAAATTATAGCGAGTAGACTCTTAAAAGTGGCTTTGTTCAATGTGTATAGTGCCTCTATACTATAAAAGTATCTAAGTATAATGCAGAGACCATATATCCTACTTCACACTAATATTTTAATTGCGAAAGTTTGGGTATGAATGTTTTTTACTCAATCACGCTAGAACGGCCGAACGTATCTGTATAAAATTTGGCGCAGAGAGTTTATAGTCAGTAGCACATAGGCTACTTTTTAACCGTAGGTAACACCCGGGCTAGTATTATTAGAAATGCGAAAGTTTGTGAGTTTGTATGTTTGCTACGGCACGCTGAAACGCAGGTTTTACGATAGGCGCAGCTAGTTGATCATTTTTGCACATATATCTAGGTGTTGGAGCCAAGACTGTGTGTGTATCAGTCTTTGTCACGAAGTGACAAGGTCCAATATTCGCCATTTTATATTGGAGCCCAGCTTGGACACAAAGTCGAATCCAACGTGAGGTCGTGGCATTAAAGACATGCTTGATAACTTTAGCGAAAGTTCGTGTTATTTTGTTCAAGACTTTTGTTTTATGCTCGCTAAAATCGTAGCGTTCAACAAATAAACCATAGTTTAAAAAAAATGACGAAATCAATAATAACCATTGTTTCAGTTCAGCCAGCATGATTATGCCGTCAAGTGTAGTTTTAACTTCCAAATATATATTTTTTAAGGCGTGACGATGTATTCATGTTTGTGTGTATTTTATAACAGGTTTTAGTTACTTTAGACATGAGTAATTGAATAGGTACGAGTATAATGTGTATTGTACTTAGTACTTACTTTTTGATAAAAAGACGATTTCCGCTGTTAATTTAAACAAACCCGACCGCCATACGTAACTTTTTTGCATTCATATCTCTACTTGTATAAACGTTTGGCTATTTTTTACATCGGATTAGGCTTACAGACTGAGCTACGTTTTTTATGGAGCACAGGTCTATTTGCGTTGTTCTAAAATTCCTATTGTTTTGTGTTTGCAGTTGATTTCGACTGAAAAGCTTTTCAAATGTTGAAATTTTGTGTCTAAGTAAATAAATACCATTTTTGAAAATCGTAGAACAAAAGATGTTTATTTTGATGTACAGAATAGAGGATGCTAGATTACTACCAGTACTCCTGTATAGTGACAACGATAGTACACAACCTCCTCATGCATGCTCGAATTACTTAGTTAAAAATGTTGTAAAAGTTTTTTTTCTTAAAACGTCGTTTTACCTGCAAGAAAACTTTCCGACAAAATTTCCGACAGCAGCTTGCAAGTGTAAACTCCGTAGCAAGTGCTGTCGGACATTCCTCACGGAAGCTTTTTTGCAGGTGGAAACGCGTCCTTAGAAAAGTTACAATCAAGCCTTGACGCTATTTTGATAGATTCAGATGCTGTGGGCTTCTGCTCTGACCCGCAATTTATATATTGACTTACAAACTTCGTTATTTGAAACTTTTTTACTCATTTATAAAAATAACTCTAGGATCTGCACAGCAAGTATATATGGCACAGAGTAAATAAGCAGAATGAGAACTTGTCATGTAATGTAATGTGCCTACTAAATAACAACTAACAACATACATACAGACACGCCTTTTTCCCGTAGGGGTAGGCAGAGACTACTTCTTTTACTGGCTATGATCCTGGTACACATCTTTCGCTTCTTCTGTATTTTCATACACGCTCGTCGTTTACGGGTACTCTTGACCAGCACCAGCATGCTCGCGACAAAATTAATTCTTCTCATCACTTTTTGTCTTGCGAAAACGTGACAAGGCTATGTGTAAACATACGTCTGTCTCGATAAAAAGAATCGACATACCGTTGTAGCGTAGCGTATTTTAGGCCTGCTGGCCTTTCTTCAAAACGTCTTGGATTTTATCCTAATACGTCCTCCTCGGTTGACCCTTACCGACTGACAGACATCATCTCATGTCCTATTTGTTTATTATTATTCGACATTTGTAACTCCGAATGAATGGCCGAAGCAGCCAGACCACGAGAACACAGCACGTCGATTGTGGAACCCGTTTTTCAATTTTGTATGAACAAAACGGGCCTGTTTCAATTGTGCCAGAGCACAATGGTCGGCTACTTTATATTCCGCCGGGTACATGTTTACTTGGGCCTTTATTCCACTCACGAAATAAATCTTTCCTTTATTTATCCTTTCCACAACTAACCTATTGTTTTTCCCGTGTTTCGTCGAGTGATTCGGATTTTCTTTTTTGTGCGCGAGTTGAGCGCTCTTGTCTGCGCGGGGACAGGGATTACAGGCTGTTGTAAAATCAACAGATTAAGTTCATTAGTGAAATGGGGTTGACTTCAATTTACGGCGTCTCGGTTAAATATCTGAAAATTAAGTATACTACGAGGAATTTAATTTAATTTTTAGAAAATTGCATTTCATTCATCAATCAGTCAGGTAAGAATTGCAGACAATTTTACTATGGAAACTGGCGTGGTTTTCACACATTATGATTTATGAAGCGGGAATTACTCACGTACGATTTAGTGGATTATTTCGACTATAGCTTCAACTGCATTCGGCGATCTTTATCGAGGCGAGTGCGCGCGCGCGGCCGTGTCTCGCAGAAATCTGGATATTTACTTACATCACTTCACAGATGAAATCTGATCTAAGGAATGATCTAGCCCAAATCAATTACGATACGAGTGACGATAATTATTGGTATTTTTACAAATATTTTTTATGAGACGTCAATTATTTAAGATGTGCTTAGATCACTTGTTGATTTGAACAATGGCGAAACCTCGATTAAATTGTGTAACAAAGTATTTTTACCCGACTGCGCAAGAAGGAGGGTTTTGTTTTTGGAATGTACGTATGTATGTTTCTTTGGTAGGTCCTACAGCCTAAACAGCTTGATGTATTTCGATATGTGAGGTGTCATTTGAATCGTCTTGATAGTGGAAGTGACATAGGGTACAACATTTTGCAGCCGGGTTTTTCATTTTTCTATTAATAACGGTCCTTGTTTTACTAATGAAAACAACGTTACATAAAAAATTGGCACTCAATAGTAAAACAAGTTTCTCACAAGACAACAATTCTCCTTCTTAGCCAGTCAGGTAAATATAGCCACCAGCAAAGACCAGCCAGATCAATGCAATTTACCTTGTGGCGAAACTATCACTATAAAATGAATACAATCTGATTGGTCACGTGTGCCCATAACTGCAGTATTCCCACCGTCCCGATACAATCGTCGCCGGGACGTGCTGCTACTGGCTTTAACCGGTGTTGAACCGGTCCTATCTGGATATGACTGGTTGGGATTGGTTTAAGGTGGTGTGAATTGGATTAGAGCGGAGTTAGACGATTCGGGGGGACTGAGAAGACAAAAATATATTTTACAGCGATTTCAATATACTTTTCTACTGACAATAGAGTTTTGCATGTAAGCATGTAGAATGTATGAGAATGTAGTACTACACATTTTAGGTTGCCCGGGGTTCTAAAATTTCCAAACAAAACAAGCTTGTCTATTTTTACTACTATTCGGATTTTTTTACACACTGTCGTCTGACCCCAAACTAAGCAAAATTTGTTCTATGGATCCCAGAGACTAATATTAAATACATAATATATTTTTTAAATACATACCTAAATAGATATTAACATCCAGACATAGTATAACTACAAATATTCGTCACACTAATGTTTGCCTTAGGTAGGAATCGAACCCACGCCCCTAAGCTCAGAAGGCAAGTATGAATGCATTAAATGAGCTATATCTCCTTCCGCAATGTCTTAGTTTTAAAATAAGTTCTCGTAAAGAGCTCGGGGGAATAGAGCTATGAAAATTATCCGCACTAGTACATAATCGTCACGTTTTTATCCCGAAAAGGCTGGCAGAGGTGTAATACAACCACTACCTACACTTCGCCAGACGATATTCAGTCCCAAATGTGACGAGGCGAGGCTATTGCCATACACCGGGCTCCGGTTATGTAGCAGGTGACATACGAAATGCGCATTACATATGTTCACACAATGAACAAATTGATGCGAGTCGTGGGCTGGATTCGAACCCGCTACCTTGAGCTACGCTTGAGCTACGCTTGAGCGGCGGAACTTCTCCAACTAGGGTATCATCGCTTTAGTAACGTGTCACTTAATCACTTTGGATTGAATTATGTAAAAGGCAGACAAAAAAATTATAATAAAAATCTTTCCCGATAGTTACCTAAATCATTCGTTCTTAAATCCTACTAATATTATAAACGCGAAAGTTTGTGGATGGATGGATGTTTGTTACTCTTTCACTCCAGAACGGCTAAAGAAATCTTAATGAAATTTGGCACAGAGAAAGATTATGGTATAGAATAGCACATAGGATATTTTTCAAGCGCGGGTGAAACCGCTAGGCGCATCTAGTTCATCCATAATGCAATGAAAGTTCTTAGTTAATTAAAAAAAAATTACAAGCGTGAAAGTCTTTAACAGTGGTTGAAATCATAATTTATCAAATTACATTACAGGCTCATTAATGTCTTGTTTTGCTCTCTTCACTTGGTCGCCTTCTAGTTGCAATGCTTTATCTAATGCGAAGTTAGTTTTAGTACAGAACTATCTGGAAATGTTTCATTAATCTAAACCTACTCGTAACTCCATTCATTCACAGAAACATGGTTAATATAAACGTACAATGAGCAAAGCAAACTAATACTAATATACAAATAGTGGAACCTTAGACAAAGGTTAATCAACTAAAAAAATCTTCTAAACCGAAAATAACTTTCAGTTCTAGTTCAGTTTGATTCCAGGTAAAGCGTAATTTTAATTGAAAATTAGAATTTCGAATTTCGCTTGAAATACGGCTTTTAGTTAATTACATTGTGTTTTAATTTCTCTCGCAATTTGTTCTTTTAGTTGGTAGTTTGTTTTATTATTATTATTTTTTTTTTTATGTAGAATAGGTCGGCGTTTGACCACCAACTTGCCTGATGTTAAGCAACGTTGTGGTCTAAGATGGAGCACGACGACCTATAAGATACTTATTCACTCTAACCTTGAAGTTTTGTAGAGTGAAGAAGTACAAAGACGGCAGTTGAGTGAGGCGCTACAAGTGCGCTACAGCTCAGACCCGTCTTCGGAACGGTTACACCGGACTACATCCCGAAACACGACTAGGTCATTTCACGGCATGGCTTGGTCCGGTGGGTGGTAACTAGCCACGGCCGAAGCCTCCCACCGGAGTTTGCTACCCGGCTAGCACTACCCGGGGACCACGTGTAGGGAATCAGAATAGAGTACACTCCTACGGACGTGGGTAGCTCAGCCCCCAAATATTATGTTTATAGGACTTAGCATGGTCCAAAGAAACAAGGTCTAGCATTACGGGAACCAACATCTGGTGACGTCAGTCGTTATTGACGTCGTCTCTTTCGAACTAGTTGTTAATTACTTATTTCGGTCTTGCTTATGCATCGATTACGTCAAGGCGTGTTGCCCACGTGACCATTTTTGAACGCTATACCTGACAGAGTGTATTATTATACCATGGGTTTAGTAAGCAATGTTAGGCATACCAAGCTATGTAACTTTTGACTTGCTATTTTTGTTTATCCTTTTTTGAGCGATGATAGCCTAGTCAAAAACTCGCCTCTCAAGCCAGAGGGAGCGGGTTCGGACCCAACCGAAGGGACGCACCAATTTGTTCATCGTTTGAACATATGTGCGTATTTAATGTCATCTGCTACGTAACTGAAGCCCAGTGTATGGCGACAGGCTAGCTCCGTGTCACATTTGAGACTGAATATCATCCGGCAAAGTGAGGGTGTGGTACACTACTGCCAGTCCCTTCGACGGTGTGATGATACTAAAACGGATATGGAAAGGCGTGACGATGTTTTTTGACCGTGCGAGCACGTAGCGCGAGTCAGGCGCCTCCGTTTCAGCTTGCGCAAAAATGCTTTCGTAAGTTCGGATGTCCGATGGAATACCGACTGATCTCCATTATTTTATCAACCGATTGTTGTGCCATTTTATGAGCAGGCTCGATAATTGTATGTTTTAGTTTTGGTATGTTTTTTTAAAACAGATCTACTGTCAATATTTTATTTAAAAAACCTTTAATCACTTTTCGAAACTGCCGAATATTTGTCTTTCTTTATTTCTTTTTCTAGCCTCTATCAGAAATCAGTAAATTCATAAAAATATAAGAATATAATTTATTAACAATCTTATTACTTACATTTTCTTATATTTCTACACAGTATTGCTAATAACAATGGTTATTACTTGTGTATTATAAATGTAATTTTAATATAAATAATGTTAGACACACACCGGTTTCGTGATTGTCTTGCTTTCCAGCATAGGCCTCCTCAAGTGTTCTCGATAGCGGTCTATAAGTCCATAGTAAATTCATAGTTTCACACTAATATTATAAAATCGAAAGTAACTCTGTCTGTCTGTGTGTCTGTTTGTAGATTTTTCACGGCTAAACGGCTGAACGGATTTTGATGAAATTTGATAGTGAGTTACAGTAATATGTCACGAGTAAAGTTTTTGGATAGTATTTTCTGAATAAACGCGAACGAAGTCGGGTATTTGTTATGATGTTATGTTAAATAAAAACCTATTCTTTTCCAAAATCTATCTAGGTAGCTAGTTAGATATGTTTGTGGTAGCTTTGTTTACGCTCGCTAGCTTTGTTGTCTTAGTTTAGCGCTGGTTGTGTTGTTTTGTGCTATTTTGTGCTATCGTACGCCAGCGATGTACCGTTCTGCCAATCGCATACTAATTACCATACGAATGTGTGCATAGGGCTGGAAGCCGGGATCGAATGGACTCGATTAAGCCTCTACGATATTGCGTCGATTTTGTCATGAAATTATTGAAAGTTACTTGGTAACACCTACAGTGTAAAACACTAGCTGCGCCCCACGGTACCACAGGAACCGTTTTTTTTTTATAACTTAATAGGCTTGCGTTTGGCCGCCAACATGCCTGATGATAAGCAGTGATGCGGCCTACGATAGAGCACGCTTGCATAGAAGAAACCGATTCCCTCGAGGCTTGAATTAAATTAATTAATAAACTTCACCGTTATTTTGATCTGGGTGAAAGGCCTATACAGACATACAGACCATACATACCCACCTGTATGCAAAATTTCATGATTATTGGTCGAATAGTTAGAGCGTGAAAGCGTTACGAAAAAACGAAATTCCGCTTTTATAATATTAGTTAAGATGACAACACTGTTTTTTAACTTAGCCTTTTTTTACCCGACTGCGCAAGAAGGAGGTTATGTTTTTCAAGTGTATGAATGTATGTATGTATGAGGTTTCTTTGTTACGCTCTACAGACTAAACAGCTTCATGGATTTCAACGTGTGAGTTGTCATTTGGATCGTCTTGATAGTGGAAGGGACATAGGGTACACCATTTTGCAGCCTGGTTTTTGTTTTAATTATTTTACTTGTTGTGGTTTCAAAGTCAGTAGCAAATAAAGTTATTTAAATCAACAAAAAATGGCTTTTATTGACGTTTTGTTCGCCACTGTGTATTGTATTGTGTTCTTGTCTGCCTGGAAGAGATTGTTCGTAATGAAAAAGCCGCCAATTGCAACATTAGTTTTACGCGACATTATCCTTTTGTATTTGCACTCTCTGACGTGAATAATAGTTTATTTTTCTATCTATAAATAAATACACTGTGTAAATCTTACTAACGATTAGATTCAGATCAAAAACAGCTACAGCCAATTGAATTTTATCACTTTGTCTTCGATATGTTAACTTTTATTGCTTGTTTCTCTTTCTCCTTGCGTCGATTCCCCATGCTGAGGCGAGACCGATCTTGTGCATGACGTACCGCCATCTGTTTCGGGTTCCACAACATGCATTTGGTAGTAATTTATTCATTCTATTTTGTTAAACAAAAAATTTCACACAAAAAATAGGTACGTTAAATTTTACAATTTTTTTTTCGGTTTTTGAAATATTTAAGTGTACTTATATAAGTATCGTAGGTATATTCTTTCGTTATTCTTATCATGTATTTTTGTCGTTTGTAAAGACACCATAAAACTCTGGAGAAACCTGAACTTATACTCCTGATTTTCGAAGTATAAAACCAAATAAAAAAAAGTTTAAAACCCCCGACATCGATTTTCATCAAACACATAGCTGAGAACACTCCCGAGTAATTTACTTTTCATACAAAAAAATAAATAAAATCAATATTCGTTCATCCGTTCGGGAGCTACAATGCCAAAGCAGACACACACACACACAAACTCAGTCAACACAGCAACAGTGGTGCCTCCCAAAGTTTTCTCCGACCTGTGGGACATCGCAATGGGACCACGATTCCGGAGTAGTTTTGGCGTCGGAGTTTAATAAAAAAACACGTTTTTAGAGTTTTAAACTTCATAAAACTATGATCCCAGCTTTATCTGAATCTCGTTCCTCAGCATAGTCCCTGCTTAGCATAATCTATTAGAGGCTAGTTTATGTTCCGCGTCGAGAGCTGCATACAATTAAACGTGTATTGGGCTAATGATTTTACGTCGATTGCATGCTTGTATTTAGTTGATTCTAATCGTAGCAAATAATGGAGCTACGACTATATCATGCTAGCGATTTGCGAGCGATTTCAAAGCGAGGCGAGCGCGTGGCGATGACGCTGCGATAATGCCACGGGCGCAAAACCACAGATTTCTAAATAATTACTACGCCGCAGTGTCTAGTAAAATCGCGGCGTCATCGTGGCGATTAAACCACTCACTCGCCTCGCTCTAAAATCGCTCGCAAATCGCTAGTAGGTATGATAGACCACTGAAGCAGACATTGCTAGGCCACGTCGAAGATTTCGGATGGCTGAAAAATTAATATGTTTTTTTATATTTTTTTTATATTCAGGCTTGCTTCTGGCAGCCATCCCACCTGACATTAAGCAATGATATGGAACACGTTTGCCAAGAAGACACTGACGCACTCGAGACTTGAAGACGAAGTGAGACAGTAAGGTTAGTTGATTATTAAGAAATCATCACACCAATATTATTAGAAATGTGAAAGTTTGTGATTGTGTATGTTTGTTACATCACGCTGAAAAGTAGGTTTCACGTTATGTGAATTGGGATGACAATGGGATAAAAATTATAGCCTAGTTGGGAGAAGGCTCGTCTCTCAAGCCAGAGGGAGTGTGTTTGATCCCTGCTGACGGCACGTACCGATTAGTTCATTGTGTGAACATAATGTGCGTATTGTGTATCATCTGCTACATGACTGAAGCCCGGTGTATGGCGACAGACTCGCCCCCTGTCACATTTGGGACTGAATATCGTCCGGCGAAGTGTGGGTGTTTTATTACACCTCTGCCAGCCCCTACGGAGAAAAGCCGTGACGATACGTTATGAATTGGGATAGAATTCGCTAAAATGATAGCTCATGTTACTTTCCAAATACTTTTTATACTTACCGAAAAATATAACAGTGTCAGTCGAATAGCGGGATCAACCACAAGACACTGCTAGTCACACTATCAGATTTTTCTAATATTGTTATTACGAGAGTGTGTATGGATGGTTATAGGTTTGTTACCAACATAATCACGCCAGAACGGCTGAATGGATTTTAATGAAAGGCAGATAGAGATAGATTATAGTATGGAGTAGCACATAGGCTACTTTCAAACGCGGGTAGAGCACCGCGGGGGCGCTGTTCGTAATCTAGCTGGCCAGTCCTAGACAAAAACATTCTGTCTATTCAGCCAATTAAAATAACAAGTCCACTTTATTCAAAGCGCATAATATTTTCTCGTTATATTTTAATCCTTAACTCCCGAATAATATTCGAAGGTAATAAAAACCTCTGTTTCTCAGAGTTAATGTTGTGCGCGGAATGATCCGGCAGTGAAGCAACAATAACAAACAATTCGCGATATCATTATAGCTTTGCAAAAATTGGGGAAGTGCCTCGTTTACTGCGGGAGAGTAGGTATGTTGTGAGGATTGTTACTATTGATGAGCTAAGCGTTTAGTGTTAGTGTAGTTTGCTTTGTGTTGATGCAATGATACGAGTAAATACGTAAATGGGATTGTGATTGTTTTATACGTTTTTTATTTGTTAGGTAATGATGGCAAAACATACAAATAAAATGCAGTCTGTGCTCTGCTGGGTGACATTTTCCGAGCGAACTGTCAAAGGATTGTCAGTAGAGTGGCGCTCGAGTGGTCCGGGCCGCCCAATCGGCACTTTTTAGTTGGAGCACGGAAGAGGATTCGTATTGTTTTTCTTTGGCGTCTTTCTGTTATATTGATCTGATTGTCCATTCGATTCATACTGAAATTAGTCATATTTTGTACTTTATCGTTTAAATTATTAGAAATATTAGTTGTTTTTATATTCACATTTTAATTATTACGTTAATAGTTCAATAGAGAATGTAGTAAAATGGACCTACCACAGTGACATTTCTAATGAAAAACTATTGTTTTATTACAAAATATTTAAATTGTAAACTAAGTACAACGGAACGTAATTTCAACCACAAATAAGCTGGTAGTGATGTCACTTCAAACAAAAAGGGCATTTGCTTTCGGTTCGGCATGCCGGTAGGTTATGTGTTGTGCTTGTGTCATCCCGCGTCGTCACAAAAGCAACCCAATTTCGCTCACTCATTCAATTTCTCACTGTCCTGCTCTAAAGTGAAACCCATGGACGGTCGCACGATAAAGCGACGTGTCACAGCTTCGTGTAAGACGTTACGGTCTATTCATATTGAAATAAAGAAATCACAGTGAAATAAAGTAGCAAAATATTTGTCCGCGAAAAACGTACTTAGCGTTGTACCGTGCCTCGCTGCTGTGAGCACCGGCTATAATAAATGTTAACAATTAGGTCGCGTGACCCTGCCTTTTGGCGCGGACTCTAGAAAATCAAATTTCAAATTACAATTGTAAAAAAGTATTTTAAGGTTTTTTTTCTGATGTTTTCTTTTAAATTAAATGCTTTACGTACAACATTCATGAATTATCTATCTACTAGACGCGCCCCGCAGTCGTACCTGCGATTAAAAAGTAGCGTATATATCTACATGAATTATTAATATTTATGATTATAAACATTTTTACATACACAAAAATTTAACTATATTTTAATCTAGAAGGCAGAGGGAAAGGTGCCCAGAATGCTAGCAGCATTGCCACGCTGAATGACAATGTTTAATTTCTGGCCGAAAATGCCAGCATTCTGAACACTTGACGCCTCCACCAACCGATTAGCCAGGTCCTTGTAGAAAGCTAGGGCCTGGGCCCCACGGACCTAAAGTTTCCACTGCAAACGGCACAAACATGTAGACACCGGTCTAGACGCGAATATTTGTGCCGTATATTATATTTATATTTTTTTGTTTCTGACAATTTTATTTGAGACATTATTATTTAGGATGAACTCAAAAAAGTTTCCTATTATCACGTGTTTTCTGTCGAAGGAGTTGGCAGAAGTGTATAACCACACCCACAGTTTCAAATGTGTGAAGGGTTAATCTGTCGCCATAAGCCCTGTGAGCTGGTGATCTCGCGACCGGCGTCTGTCCTACGCTATAGGTCGCATTTCTCAACCGATTCTCGAAAAATGTTGTGAGCAGGCTCGATAATTTAACGTTTATTTAAAAAAAAAAATTTGTCATAGTGAAAAAAATCTAAAACCAACTTGATAAAAAAATCTTTATAATTATCGAACCTACTCACAAAGTTTCAAGAGAATGGGTTAGGAAATAGAACCTGTAGACGTAGACAGAGATCCGGACGGAATTCGGACAGAAATCCAGACATCCAAAAGCATTTTTGTCAAACCTGAAGCAGAGACGCTTTGCTCGCTAACGCTCTCTCGGTCGATTTTTGTCGGTTTATTTCATTACTGAAGTCAACACCAAAGTAGTAAGGTATGCACCGTATGCAGAAATTCAGTAGACATTATCTAATACTGTAGCTAATTCATAAATTTATACATCCTGTTCATCTATGAAACATCGTAATCACGTACTATAAAAAAGAGCTGTCCCAATTCAAACCAACCTACAAACAAGAAAGAAATACAAATAGCCGTGCGAGTCGCCATAAAAATAATGAGAGAGCCATAATTAAGGCGAAAAATTAATCCAACGCCATTAACAAATATGTATAAAAATACGCGCAAAATGAGTTTTGTTTTCAAGTTTGGGCGCTCGTTTCATTTTGTGTAATTTGGTGTTAGATGGGAGAATTTTGTTGCCTTTAGGCCGAGTACTCACCAGTGGTTTGCGAGAAAAATGAGCGGTGAGCGAGGAACAAATCCACCAATAGGATTACTTCGCTACGTAAATGACGTCACATTATTATCTGCCCATTTTTAAAAATCTCGTTTTTAACTATTATTTCGCTCTTTGCTAATTCGGTACGCATAATAATAAACTATATAAATATGTATTGATATATTTATTTATTTATTCATACATATTATATTTATTTTTGGTTATTTATTTAAGTACATACTATTAATATTACTTATTATTTTATCTTTTAAATTTTAATTTAGTTTTATGTACACCACCTACCCTTTTCGTATTTCTGTAAGTTCCTGTCCATCCAAAGGTTACCTGGAAGAAATCGCTTTAGGCGATAAGGTCGCCCTTGTACTGCCGAAAAAAATATTTTAGTTTTTAAGAGTTTCATGTAGTTTTTGGTGTGCAATAAAGATATATTGTATTGTATTATTAGTGGATTAATAAAATATTAGCTCTGTGAGCTGAAGACTTCGCGGCCAGCGTCTGCTAATGCCACCTGTAGAGGAAGACAGCCGGACAGAAGTCGAACAGACGCCGGGACTTACCAAACTATTTTTGTGGAAGGTGAAGCTTCGCTGATACTCGCAAGTTCGATTGACAAATATTTGGGACATTTTTGTACACACGGTTGTCTGACCCTAAAGTAAGCAAATCCTGTACAATGTCTTCCTAAGACTGCTGTACATACAATATATCTATCATACATGTTTTGAAGAACATACTTAAATTGATATTAACACCCAGACATAGAACAAACACAAATGTTCATCTCATAAATGTTTGACTCAGAAGGTAGCTTTATCACCAACTAAGCCACCGAGGCAGTCAAATCATTTTTTCTCGCACAACACTCATCTTACTTGCTCCGGTGTACACGCAGCCTTACTCAACGCCCTAAAATTGGGGTAATGGTTCTTTTGAAATATGGTTTGACCGTTGATTTGATGTTTGGGATT
Organism: Peribatodes rhomboidaria; assembly: GCA_911728515.1. NCBI lineage: Eukaryota > Metazoa > Arthropoda > Insecta > Lepidoptera > Geometridae > Peribatodes > Peribatodes rhomboidaria. Next base: position 831,856 of record OU452181.1, on the reverse strand, counting down.
TGGAAATTGAGTTAATTTAATAAAAAGATGATGAGGATTCATTTCGGTCAGGTACGGAGATCGTGTTTCGTTACCGACTGCGAAACAGACCTGTGTGAAATGAGACAAATAAAAAGTTTTTTTTAAAAGATTGTTACCGCATTACTCCGTTATTTGTAAATCGAATTAAAAAGCCTTGGTTTTTTACCTGACTGCGCAAGGAGGAGGGCTACGTCTTCCTGTGTTTGTATGTAGGTATGTATCTATGAATATGGGTTTGTATGTACGTATGTACTCGTATAAAGTTTTTTTGGCACGCCCTCAGTCTAAACAGCTTGATGTAGTTCGACATATGAGGTGTCATTTGAATGTGGAAGAGACATAAGATGCAACATTTTACAGTCGCGCTTTTGTTTTTCTTTTATGGTGCTACTTGTTTTAAATGACATTCTTACAGATTGGTCCCATTTTCACAAAATCTTTGCATTTAGCTTACAATGCATCATAGCCTATAATCTGCTACCGAACCAATTCAAATAAAACCAGCAAGCTTTGCTTCAATACAATATAATACAATACAATACATTATAAAAACTCTTTATTGGCACCAAATACAAATAAGTCTAAACTAAACACTCAAAAATAAAGGCGCAATGGGCGGTCTTATCGCTTAAGAGCAATCTCTTTCAGACAACCTTTGGATGGAATAAAAACATTATGATTAAGCATAGACGGTGGTGTGTGCTTAAGAAAAATAATAATTATTAAATAATTAATTTCCAAGCATGTCAGGGGCGAGCCTTTCGCCATACACAGGGCTCCAGTTATATCGCTGATGACATACAATAGACAAATATGATCACAATAAAGAAATTGGTGCATGCCGTCGGCTGGGCTTGAACCCGCTCCCTCTGGCTTGAGAGGCCGGCCTTCTCCAACTAGGCTATCATCAACTTGCTATCTTTTTTTATCCTGAAAAAATTAACGGTTCACGTATAATAGTGGTACATACACGGGTGCAACTAATATAATAATTAAGTAAAAGAGCAAAGATAAAAATCTTGTATCATTATCTTTTTTTACCATTTCCTGTTGGCGTAACAACGAAAGCATTGTGACCATAGAATCTAGAAGCAGCATGGAATAGCCGCAGGACAAAGCGGTTAGTGTTGATGGCGCGCCGGGCAAATTGCCGGCGCCGGACAATTTGACGTCGATTTGCCGTTATTACGGACAACGTCTCTAGTTGCCGTAAATTCTGTGATCGGGTGAGAACGTAGTGAGCTTGGAGTTGCTACAGAATATGATGTGTAATCCCCGAGACGGGCACTTGTGTACTTTGTCCTGATCACTTACAACAGTTTTTATTGTTTTTCACTTAATTTAACACCTTTCTACTCCTTTTAATATTTTTAAACATTTAATCCCGCTTTCAATAAACTCTTACAATCGCCATCTTTCTTATCGTCCTTCTTTCTCTCTCACAAAAAACCTCTCGCTCTTTTCCGCATGTATTCCTCTCGCTCACTCGTATCTTTATTCGCTATTATTAGTAAAGCTCTTTCATTCTTTTACTCAGCTTAGCATACTATTCCTGTCTTGCTCACTTGCATAACTCTCTTTCACCCATCCTACAATATTTTAAGTTTTAAGGGTTTTTTAAGGGTTAAAGTTTTTAGAACGAGAAAAGCACAGGACCGGGATAAGTGATCTACAAGAAGCTATGCTCAGGAGAGGGCGCTTATGGGTTGATGATGATGATGAATTCAGAACGATCTCTTAACAATAAATTTGGACAGGCATAGTACTGCAAAATTTCAAAAATCGTAATTTTCAATTTGTTTTTTTTTTTCGTCTTTTAATTCAGAGTTGGGCGTTCTAAACACCGTCATAGTTTTTTAAACTATTGCGGTTACTCTTTTGAACTGTACTTGTACAATTATTATTATAGTGCTAAACAGAGAATTTAGGTTTCACTTGTTTCATTTTAAAATAGATTTTGATACTCCACCGAATTCGTAACCTTATCAAAATTATTTGATTATGACGCGTCGGTAATATATTGTTTGCTTCAAGGAAAAGGATAAATAAAATGGTACTGTAACCAATCTCTAGGTCAACCCTGATTTAATCAGATAAAAGTGCTATGCAAGACGCAGTCGTGCGCGCGCACTCGCCTTGATAAAGACCGCCGAATGCGGTTGAAATTATAGTCGGAATAATCAACTAAATCTTGCGTGAGTAATTCCCGTTCCATAAAATCAAAATCAACTAAATAAAATGTACTTTTTTTCCATACAAACATAAAATATACTATAGAATAATCACGCCTCTTTCTCCTAGGGGTTGGTAAAGGCCACTTCTCTCCACTTGTATGATCCTGGCATACACACAAATTTCGCTTCTTCACTTCCATGAGTCTTGTCAAACGGGCAAAACAGGTATAACATCGGTTTAATGCAAATGGAAATTCCATATTATTTCTTCGAGCTGATCGCTTCAGCTCGCGCAACATGGCCGCTCCCCGTCCATGCCAGTAACTTACATTATAGTCGTTGTTTCCGCTCTCACACTGCGCCATGAACCGGATGTCGCATCACCTGGAAAACTGGAGATATTGCTACAGAATTTCTGTCCTCACACTTCACAATAAAAACACGGAGGCTAAAGTTTATTGTGAGCTACTATTTTGTGAGGCGTTCTGAATGTAGGGAAGTTAGAGAAGTTTGTTTAGGTCGCTTCATGAAAAGGACATAGGGTACTTTTTATCCCGAAAAATTAATAGTTCCTGTAGGACCGCGGGTGAAACCGGGGGGGCGCAGCTAGTATTATAATAATCTGTAATTATGTTTTTTTAGTCAAGATTTTTCTATTGAAATTTTACGGAAATTCACTTATCGGAACTTTTGCAAGCGCAAACTTGTTATCGAAAACAAATAATATAATAATTGTTACTACTATAAGAACACTTAGCTGAGCTTACCTACAGTTGTAGGTAAGCTTAGTTAGAGCGTGTCAGAGTGTTAGGCCGCCTAGAGGCCTCTGGCTTGGCTGTTGTTATTCTACAAACAAGCGTGACCCACAAAGTACCGTGTTTGTTACCACTTAGTTCTCGGTATTTGCCTTCTTCATTCAAGATAATATTGTGCTTGATGTGAATGATTAATTATGCCTAATTTTGTGTTTATGTGTACATTCTCACTCAACGTAGGATTCTGTGAAATTACAGTAGTAGGTAGTGAGTATAGGGGCGCTATAGACGAGTCGCAAACGCTTCCAAGAGATTCTGTTTCCAGAATCGCTAACGCTCTAACGACAGCTGCTGATTGGTCGAAATTTATGAACGATACAAATGTTACGTGATGATATTGACAATCCAATATACAGCTAGCGGTCGAACGTTAACAATTCTAAAAATATAATTGCTTGGAAGTGATTTTAACTTGCCTAGGGCCTTTCGTTACACTATTTTCATCGTAGGATGGTGCCGGTGACTTTTAAGAGAAACCGTTCCTTTTCAGCCTTAAAAGAAGCCGCAATATTTAAATCATGACAAGACAGCACTGTTAGTAGTACCCTTAATGTCGGTACACTAAAATACGGAATCTTAAATAACTGTATTAAGCAATAAATAAAATATTTACGGCCGTCCCCACACCATGCTACAGTAAATGGAATATAGTTACAGCTTAAATAGTGGATTAGTAAAATAACAAAAACCTCATGATTTTATAAAACGGGAATCACTTGCGTTCGATTTGAGTTGGCTACTTCGACTAAATAGTTTCAACCGCTTTCGGCGGTTCGCACTGCCAAGCGAGATGCAGTCGCGCGCGCGCAGGCTCCTTGATAAAGACCATGTAATGCGTTTGAAATTATATTCGGAGTAACCGATTCAAATCGAACGTGATTTATACCCGTTTTTTAAAATCATAATGTATGATAATGAATTATCATTAAAAATATAAAAATATTAATTAATTAAAATTATTTAAATAACCATTTAAAACAAGGTTTTTGTTTTTAAATGGTTAAAATTTCTTGATTTACGTATGGTGTTGTTATGTAATACTTTAAGCTTGAATTTAAATAGAACACTATCACTTAAAAACTGAACGATTCCAGTAAGAATGTATCCACTGTATGCTAGTACAAACCTTCAGTATTACTTTTGCTAAGCCACGGCTTGTACAAAACCGAAACCTATCTGTTCTATGTAAACCATTTATACCATAGAAAAATACATTTCCCATAAAACGTTCTATGTAATATTTGGCAATATTTTTTGGGGAAAAAAGCAAATCAAGTGAAATTGCTAAACACGTCTCGGGAGGAGCGGGAAATAAATGGCGCCGCTCGCTCAGGTACGCGCCGGAGCTGGCACACCGATCTAGGGTTGCGATGCTGGATAAGTCAGAAAGAAAAGGTTAGTGTGCATTAAGTACCTAGAAAGTCACAAACGTGTGACGAGCGGGACCAAAGCTCAGCGTGCGCTTAGCATAGCGCGATCTGATTTTAACACTGCGCGAAATAAAAGCATTCACACATAATTATGTTTGATGTGTGAACATATGTGCGTATTGTATGTCATCTGCTACATGACTGGAGCCCGGTGTATAGCGACAAGCTCGCCCATTCTCACATTTGGGACTGAGTATCGTCCGGCAAAATGTAGGTGTTGTATTACACCTCTGCAAGCCCCCTCGGAGGAAAGGCGTGACGATATGTTATGTATGTTATGAAATAAAAGCGCTCAGTAACAAGGTGCCCGAATAGTAATAGCGTTATGACGTCTTAGTTAGAGCAAACGTGATATAGCGACTATATTAGAGCAGTAGTTTATTAAAAAAACTGATCATTCGTTGGGTTCGTTTGAATACATTCAATCTAGGAGCCCTAACCTAATCTTAACTTGACTTGGTAGTATTGGATGCAGCGGAATAGAATGTTACACTTTGTTCTTGCACGTGTGAACAGTACACCAAAGTCGCATTATGACCTGGAAATAATAATATCAGATTCTCGTTCTCTGTTTCTTCATTAACCATGATCCAAAAAAACAAGGTCTAGCATTCAGCAAACGCATAATGACGGTATCGTCATCCGTCTCTTTCAAACTTGTTGTAAATTACTTATTTCGGTCGTGCTCAAGCATCGATTGACGGCATTATGTGTAATTTACCTGGCGGAGTATATTATACCATGATTTAAACACAGTCACACACAGCTCTCACTTTATTACTAATCCGCTTCCAGGAACAAGGTACTAGTCCTTGTTCCTAATAGCTTCTTTATTCTAATAACTGTCTCTGACGTCACGTGACAGACGATCTACTATCATTTGTTTTTTTTAAAGGACTACATAATATAAAGTTTGGTTGAATGGTGTTAAGTATACGGATTAATCTCAATATTTCAAAATACGTATTACAAAGATGTTATTTGTAAATTTTGTAGTATTTTTTTAAGTTATTTGCGTTGGCTGAACGGAGTTCGTTTTTGACGCAATGAAGTTTAAGTTTCGAAAGTTTGTTGACGATGAAAAACTAAGCTAACTAAAAAGTACCTAGTAGAAAACTCCTTACTCATCACTATGCCATTTTCAAAAAATCAACTGTCTAAGCGGCCAGGCTACACAGAAAAGACGTAAGACGAAGACGGGACACGGGCGAGACGCAGAAAAGGCGTCTCTTCAATGTATTTTAAAAATTACTTAAAATGTAAAAAGAGCTTCTCGACTTTTCTCGTTATGTATGAAGGTGCCGTGGTGCTCAGATGTATCCGTGTCTCGTCCTAGTTCTACGTCTTTTCTGTCGGGCCTGCGCCTAAGAAATTAGAGTAGCCGTCGCACTCGGTAGTTCTAATGCCAACCGTAATGGCGTTGAATTCAAAGCTGAGTACTGTGTCTTCCTCCCACAAACTTCCAATCTGTGCTTCCTCCCAAGATGATTTCTCATCCAGCCTCTCTACGCCTACGTTCCGTTCATCCTGAGAGGTAAACACGATTGTATCTCATCCAACGACGCCTCTCTCCAGATTTACTTTGATACGCCGCCCTACATTCTATAACAAAAGGGCCTTAAACATGAATCTCCGACTCCTAGTTATATTTATAAAACGTATAGCCCAAGGAATCGGTATTGATTGAGTGTGCTTTAGGTAACCTCTTACAAAAATAAGACATACGTTGTGTTTATGATACATATATTTATATAGGCTTAGGTCGGGCTTTAAATTTCTTCTAATGATGATCCTAACACTTAGAAGCGTATAGAAGAATATTCAAGAAATTCGCAGACACGCAAAATTATCTTGACGTCTTGTTTCAACGGCCGAAATCTCGAGTTGAAACTAAAAGTGTAATTACTTGCAAAATAATTAGGTATTTTAGTGTGCTTTGAAATAGGCTGAAAATAAGCTCTAAAAAAAACAAAATTGTGAAGATATTTTCGGAAGTTAATACTTATTTTTTATTGTGATGAATTTGAATTAGTGGTACTGCTTTTAAATACCGTGTTTCGGCGTAGCTTGCTATGTTCTACAGTGCTACGTCGTAGCTAATTCGTAGCAATTGTCTACGAAAACATTAAAACTTTCAAGTAGATACACTGTCAAAATTAAATAGAAACACAAACTAAATCAAATGTTTTATGCTATGAAAGTATTTGTGACTATTTCCTTCTAATTAATTCCAGCATGTTGTTTATGTTAATAATCGTCATTTATGACAAAAAGACACGGCTTAATTATACCCAGAGAATTCTTCAAACGATTTCTCGTAATCAGCTACAGACTATGTTTATAATAACTAAACACGAGGCTCCGGGCGGCGCCCTCATTAGACCAGCATAATGTTACGAAATTCGCAGAAAAATGGTTTGATGTCTAACGTGATCAGCTTCAAAGTAAGAGTATACTAGTGTTCTCATTAAGAGATGTTTTTAATAATAACATAAAAGTTACTAAAAAATCGAACAAATATAGAGTTAGTCTTTTAAGGGCCACTTGGAGACGTTCGGGTTATCTGTTCGACCGAATGACCCTAAGTGAGCGAAGCGTCTATGCTTCAGCTTCGACGAAAATACTTTTGGATGTCCGGCGCCTGAATGGAATCGAAATGGCGTATTTATGTTTTTTTTACGTTAAAAAATCATTCCTTCGACATTTTGAAAAACTTGCGAATTTAACAAAAACAATTTGGATAATTATCTAATTTGCTCACAAAGTTTCATGGGAATCGGTCGAGAAATTCTGCTCATAGAGGAGGACAGCCAGACAGACGCCGGCCACGAGGTCTTCAATTCACAGAGCAACTAGTTAACTGAGAAAATGCTCAACAGACTGATAATTTGTCTTGCGCCACCAAGAGAAGCTAACCTTGGTTTAACGCAGTTGGAGTAACTAATATGACATTTTAACTCTGCGTTAATAAATATCGTTTTAAGAAGTTAGGAATAAACTCGGTATGATCGGCAAGAGAGACTTGGAAGGTACAACAAAAAAATATGTGCCAGACGACACAACCGCTACGGCAGTGGGACAGAACCGGGGTGAGTGGCGTGGCAAAAAGTGACGTCTAATAACTCAGGACACTTCATATGGGCGTATACATAACATAACTTATCGTCACGCCTTTCCCCCGAGAGGGCTGGCAGAGGTGTAATACAACACCCACAGTTTACCGGACGATATTCAGTCCCAAATGCGACAGGCGCCCCCTGTCGCATACACCGGGCTCCAGTCATGTAGTAGATGATATATAAATACGCACACATGTTCACACAATGAACAAATTGGTGCGTGACGTCGGCTGGGTTTGAACCCGCTCCCTCTAGCTTGAGAGGCAGGCCTTCTCCAACTAGGCTACCATCGCTTCGATACATTGTATACTATCAATACTCGTATATACATAGATGTAGCATGCACCTCTAAACTCCATCGTCTAAAGCAGATTATCGGTACAGCTAGTCGCATCTAAGTTTACGACAACTTCGCAACAGCTTAGCTCCTGTCGCCGGGAAAATAATTCAGTTTCTGAGTGTAGTACTCGTACTTACATTTACTAAGCCGTACTTAGTCGTATAGCGTATAATGGTGGGCTCTCAGTTAGGCTGTTTGTACACCGGGAAACCAGATATTTGGCGACAGCGCTTACTGTAAATTTTGATAGTGTTCGTTTTCACAGTTACATTACTAGAATATTTATTGAGAAAAAGCAAACTTATAGAGAATACTTAGAAACTTAAATATTCTAAACTAAAAATAATTTTACAAAATGTACAAAACCTTATCTAATACTATACTACAATAACTAAAAAATCTAGCACAATCTATCCTAAACTAACAATAACTTCAATAAGTAAAAATTGAATCTAAAAATCCTGCGTGAGGTTACGTAGTTCGTACACAAGGCAACCAGATGTTTGGCAAGATGCCTCCTTGTTAACAAACGGTGTAAAGCTCAGAATAGTTATACAATCTTTTGTCTTTTTTTCTATACAACTTTTAAAAGTAAGGGAGAGGGATAGTGTTTATTGTAACTTTTGATAGCGTTATCTATTTTAGGTTCAGAGCTGAGTGGTTTATAACTTTATACCAAAAGCAACAAGATTCCTATTTCTCCGCTAAAATGGTTGTTTTAGTGGGAAGCGAGAGGCAGCCACACGCGCGCATTCACCTTAAAAAAGACTGCTGACTGCGGTTGAAACTATTGTCAAAATAACCTTGCTTATATTTATAAAAATGAAATTCTTAATTCAGTAACTCAATTATTTGTTATTATCATGTTTAAAGTTACTCGCAGCTAGTTCACACACTGTTACTTTTTCCACCAAACCCTGTCTGATAACGTAGAGACTCCTACACTCATACATTCTGCCGCCATAAAGTTAATAGAGGATATAAAATTCTAAATAAAACTAAGAAACTTGGAAGTGAAATGAGTTTTTCAGACTTTGCAACAAAACGTGGACGTATGAATCACTGGACGAGTCAGTTAGCATGACTCTATCTAGCTTTACTCTTCATAGGTATCATAAACTAAGCCCGCTAAGCAAGCAGCTATTGTTAGGTTCAGCAACAAATGTCACTTAGCTAGTTTCTATAACTATTTTTCTTAATCAGTCAACTGTCAACATTAAGGTTTCTCGACCAACTGATTTTTTCTCCAACATTAAAACCACAGTAAAAACAACACTTAAAAGCTCAAAGAGAATTTTAAAATGTCACTTGTATGTTTACGGTTACATCACCAGAGCTTCAAGGTGCACCGTTCTCGTACACTTTACATTTAAATACCTTACAGGGTCTCACAGATAGACGTAGACTGCGGTGGTAGCCAATGGACCGCCAATGAGAAGTCCACAAGCGGCCCAGTGGCTGACACCGCTGGCCACGTCTGACTGGAAGACCTCTTAACCGCAATTTTTTTCTCCACGTTTTGCCGATAGCCAAATGTTTCGTGTCTACAGTTTATTGGTCATAGCAAAAGAGTTTAATATAAGTTGTATAAGTATGTACGTACAGTACTAAGGTAGGTATACATACCTAATCTGAGATGTCGCATACCCCAGGGGTCGCTTCGTCTTTGACTTGCCCTTAGTATATCTTTACTATACTATGCTGGGAGTCATGCCGGGGAGTTATACAGAGGAATTTTATTTATAAAGAAACTGGCTTCTCGCACGCTCATTTGCTTTTCAGAAATGTTTTTGTATTCGATTTTAAGATATGTATTTCGATTGCAAATAAATTTAAGTTAATATTCTTTAATAAAACAAGAAAGTAGCTGCCTTCTGAGTTATAAGGCGTGGGTTCGATTCGCACCTAGGGCAAACATTTATGTGATGAACGTTTGTTTGTACTATGTCTTTGTGTTAATATCTATTTAACTATGTAGGTATTGCAAAATATATATGTATGTATATTACTCTCTGACAGCCATAAACCAAGCTTTGATTAGTCAGGCGACTATGTGTGAAAAATGTCCCGAATTTATTTATTTACTCTGTCAGCTGTAGACCTCGCGGTCGTCGTCTGTCTTCTCTACAGGTTCAAATCAAATCAAATAATTTATTTTGCAAAACATGGGTTACAGATAGTTCTTATAAATAAAATTAGTTCGCCATGGTTTAACCGCTTGGTATGCAAAAGTTTACAGAATACAGAAAAAATAATTATATTGGATTAATGTCAAAGTAAAAATATTATATAAAATGAATGTCAGTGTCCTTCAAATATTCGTCAATAGAATAGTATGCCTTGTCAATAAGATATTTTTTAAGTTTCAATTTAAAAATATTGTAAGTTTGCGTATCTTTTAGGTATCTTTTAGGTTGCAATCTTCAACCGATTCTCGTGGTATTTTGTGAGCAGGTTTGCTAATCATATAGATTTTTTTTCACAAAAATTCAAAAGAATCGTTTAGGAAATGCGACCTGTATGCGAAGACAAATATCCGGAAATCGGACATACGAAAGCATTATTGTCGAAGCTGAAGCATAAACGCTTCGCTGGCTAACGCTGGCTCGGTCGATATTTATTGATCCACGCACTGCTTAGCGGTCTAGCACATCTCTGGTGTAAACGCAGCCTAAGGTTGGCAACGTCTTTGTACTGCCCCTGGGACCTAGACAAGTTGCAATCCCTAACTCTAGAACCTTAGCTGCTGATTGGACAAGCTGACAATAAGATCACTTGCCATTTATATAGCTCGTATTTCATCCAATCAGCAGCTGACGTTAAAACGATAATGATTGTGAAAATAGAATCTAACTTATATATAGGAGACGGTGGTCGCTTACCATCAGACGGCCCGTTAGCTTGTTGCCTTCTATGGTATGAAAAAAATGACAAAACAAAAAACAGGACGTAAAAAACAGACAGACAGATAAATTTTAAAGGTACCTTTATATAATTGTAAAGGTTTTTTAGTTTATTATGAAACTCCAATGACACAATTAAATTTAAAAAAAAAATGACGCTTTACACCTCCATCAGATCATCTCCAAAATATCAAATCATAGTTTTGTCATCTAAACTACATAATACAACTACTACTTTTTATTTCAATACGACAATTAGAAGTTGCTTAAATAAAACTAAAAATAATAAGAATGTTTGGGAAATAATAAGCTAAGCCAAGCCAGAGACTGACTTCATACAACAAATACCTTCATACTTAAATATTTACTTAATCGAACTTACACTCCTAAGCTCAGAATCAACCAACTGAGGCAGTAAAAAACTGACTCCCAAGATTTGATTACCTACTTAGTTGGTTAGTTACAGATGAAGCTAATAAAAGCATGCTATATTAATAGCACAAAAAGATTGCAAATGCCTAGAGTAACACCGCGGGATACAGCTAGTTTATAAATAAAATAGAAGCTACATAATAAAGAAACATTCTACACCAAATCCAGATCAATCTTCGAAAGGTGTTACATAAAACACACACTTAGTAACAATGTAGCTTTACATTCAAACATCAAATAATATTCAAACGCTGAACGCTCAGCTCAAAATTCTATAAATTCGTAGCGGGTTCTGTGAGGAATTCACATTTTCATCCGACAACATTTTACATTTGGATGCAAACACGACTCTTGTGACGTACAATATGTGAGCAGTAAGGAGCTCAGCAAAACGTTAACTCTGGAGTCTCTTGTTACGCTGAGGGTCCTATAAGCCGCCCTTTCATAATAACAGATTTAATAATCTAAATCTGTTACAAAATCGGATATACTCGTACATATTATATACATAGTTCCGGACATTTCCCCTGATGCAAAATACGAACTTACGAACTTTTCTATATTAGTACCAGTAGAGTATATTTGATAAAAATCAATAAACGACGATTTATACTAGACCGTGCCGATGTTTTTATGACTATGCTGTTGGCCACTGAGGCCTCGACAGAGTACCGGGTATTAGGCAAGCGCATATGGCGCAGGGCTTATAACTATGGGCGACTAGTGCAAGGGCACCTCTAAGGTACTGATCGTGCCGAGCGCGGGCCGTGCCTCATAGAAACCACCCTCTCCCAGAACTCGAGCCTGCTTGCAGGCGCCGCAGCACGGCCTGGCACGGTCGAGACAGCCCGGGCGATAAAATGTTCCAGAATTTTGAATCTGCACCTTGGCTAGGGGACCAGGGATAGGAGTATGCCAATAGGAGAGGGATAGGCCAGTCACAGGAGTAAGAGTGACCAAGCTAGGGTAGAATAGGGATTCTGAAGCGTGAGATGTTAGCCTAGTCACTCTACAACACCCACACTTTGCCACATGATATTCAGTCGTGTGGCAAATTATAGGTATAGTACCTGGATGGCCGAGCTTTGCTCGGTATTTTTTTTTATTTTTTATTTGTGTTTTTTGGATAATAAACAATTTATTTTAGTCTAACCTCAAAGCAAACACTCATTGACTTCGTGTTACTTAACAACGCCATCTGCTGTTGTGTAGTTAAAGCAATTAGTTGCTCACAAAAAATAGTAGTATTATTATTCGCCAATAGATGTCAGGAAGAGTCATATTTTTCAGTTGAGATTGATTATCGATAAAACACGAATAAAATGATATTTTCTAAAAATGATTCCTAGCTAGATCGATTTATCGCCCCCGAAACCCCCTATATACTAATTTGTATGAAAATCGTTGAAGCCGATTCCGAGATTCCAATTGTATATATATATATATATATATATATATATATATATGTATATATATATATATATATATATACAAGAATTGCTCATTTAAAGGTATAAGATTCGAATGTGACAGGGGGCCAGCCTGTCGCTATACACCGGGCTCCAGTAATGATCAGCAGATGACATACAATAGGCACAAAAGTTCACACAATAAACAAATTAGTGCGTGCCGTCAGCTGGGCTTGAACCCACTGCCTCTGGCTTGAGAGGCTGGTCTTCTTCAACTAGGCTATGTCGAACTGGGCTAAAACCGGTCATAGCCTAGTACAATTTACAAAATAAAATAATCAATTATTTTCAACGTTTTACCATAACATGTGTTACTGGCGAATTATTGCACAGTGAGCACAGAGCAGTTGATCCGCTAAGATGACGCCTGAGCGGAAAATCCTGACACATTGTGGGTTTCCCATAACTTTCCCCTTTATTTTCCACTTGCTTGTTTTTAATCCGATTTCGCGTTCAACATTTTGCTAAGTAATTTAGGGTAGGAAAAAGTAATTGAGTGAACGAACCCGGTTTTTATTCGACAAAGCTAAAAGTACCTTTTTACGCCCGCTAGGTAAATTTGGGCAGTGTATTTTACTTATTTTTGGGATACTGAACCAATGAATGTTTATATACCTCTGGGATGGAATCTTTTCTTACCTAAGGGTAGTAAGACTTGAACTTTATGCGTACCTTCCTAAATCCGTTTAGAGATTCCAAAGGTGAGATCAGACAAACATCCATACTTGTAGGACAGGCCCACTTGCAGAAGATACGGAGCTATAAATAAAAAAATAAATTCAGGACATTTTTACACACGGTCGCTTGACCCCAAGCTAAGCAAAGCTTGTACTATGGATGCCGGAGACTGATATACGTACATAAATTTTTAAATATATACTTAAATAGATATTAACACCCAGACATAGAACAAACGCAAATGTTCATCACATGAACGTTTGCCCTAGGTGGAAATTGAACCCACGCCCCCAAGCTTAGAAGGCAAGTTCACTACCAACTGAGCCACCGAGGCAGTCAAAACTTAAAATGTCATAAAAATGCCACTCTATTAATATTTGTTAACTCAAGGTTAGCTTTTAACTTTTTCCTATGACTTATCAAACGAAAGACACAATAACCAGAAAAAACACACGCTTAAAAATATAGCGCTTGTCTGGAGCAAGACGATTTACCAGTTAAACCTCTGATGAGCAGTTAACTTCAAATGTTTTTTTTAAATTTATTTATCTAAGTTAATAACATACATATGCATAAACAACTCTGCCAAACTGCGTAGCAGTTCGTAGGCAGAAATATACTCTCATTTCATATTTACATTGTTACATACGAATGAGTTTGTCAAAAACCAATAACTTAAAAATAATAATAACTTTAACATGTTAAGAATGAAGTTGACTGCAAGAGTTTAAAACCTTAATACTATGTATTGTAAAGCAGTTTGTTGACAATTAATTTTTATATTACGTCATTCTTTCTAACAGTAGCTTCTTCAATGCAACCTTAAATCCACTTCTGGGACCCTATTCGGAGATTTGAGATTTTCATCTCACTATTTCTCGTCCTTGTTGCTCTCGTTTGAAACGTCATAGGTGTGAGAGTGACCAAGATAAAATCTCATCTCATCTCACGCGCAGGAATAGCCCCCCTGGTCCTAAACCCATCCTCAAACTCCGCCGGCAGATCATTGCACAATCTTGGCTCTATCCACCGTCTAGTACGCGTCCCACAATAAAAAAAAGATAACCCAAGCAAGTGGCCCAAATTCTTTACAAAATTGATGTTCTCATAAAAAAACAATAACTCCTTACGTCAACTCGTCTACGCAGAAGGTACTGAATGTTTTTACATCACCATCGCGTAATTTGGTCTCGAGTATGCATTGTGTTGCCGAAATAAATGAAATACCGTGAAATATGAGGAATCGTGGCTGACGTCGCGCCCACAAATGAAATTGGTATGTCTGCACACGACAAGCGACATGTCAACCTCCTGTTGAGGACAGGAAACATGGCACGTTTTGGCTGACGATCAATTAGTTTAATATATTATGATTTAAAACACGGGAATTACTCACGTACGATTCAGTCGATTATTCCGACTATAGTTAAATATATATACTTAATTTTTCACGAGCACTTTTCCAGGTAGCTTTCATTATAGCATTCAAAGAATGCAGAATGGACTTTCTCTCGGTGATCTTTCCACCGAGGTACGAGGCGTTTGAAAAAGGGTGTCAACAAATTGAGGGTGGTATAAATGATGACTTCAACACATAATTCAAAAGGGTATAGTATTTTATTTAACAAAGTTACAGATGGGAAACATGAAACAGTTTTAGCTATAATAATTAAAATACTTGCGCGAGCGCCTTGGGCTAAGGCGCTCGCGTTACATCCTCCCCCTCTAACCTAGATAAAGCGCCCTCGCGACTCAAGAGCATAAGTCTTCGTTGTTTATGTTTCTCATGGAGCAGTACGAGTGGTACTTCCTATTCCTACGAATTGGTCAACTGGAAGAGATGATAACGACCTAAAATCTCACTGGTAGATATCCGTACGTGGTTGCACTCACGGCTTCCCTAATACGGTACGGTCCATCTCTCATTAATTTGGGTGTTTGTCTGCAGGTCGGATCGCTACTGCCTTGTGTTTTTAAAAGTATTATCGCCACAATAGAATATCGGAGCTGGGCAACGAGCTCCGTTGGCGTAACGCTTTTGATCAGCTTGAGCCTTTTCACTTACTTTACTCGCACTTATTAGCACAGTCGACATCTTCACCAGGTAAGGGATAGGGCAGCGTCATCACTTTCTTTGATTTCGCAAGTATTCTTGTACGCGTCGGCTGGCGCGCATATTTCGCTCCCGAATGTAAGGTACAAGGATGTCTTTCCTGTGTTGTTGTCACTGCGGAGTTCACACGAAGCGAATAGCCGGGACGTTAGAATACCATGCGTTATAATAATTGTGATCTGCGGCTTCAAGTCTCTGTTCTTATTTTCCACCAGATTTGCCTGAGGATGGTACACCGGCGAGAGACACTGGGTAATGCCGAATGTGTGGAACATACTGTTTCATTATTTCGCTGATAAACTGAACTCCGTTGTCTCTTAAAATTCGCCTGGGTATTCCGTATCTTAGGATCAGGAATTCAAAGATAGACTCGCCCATCCGCGTCATTATCCCATCAGAATAAGTAAACAAGTCATGCGTCTGCCTCTTCTCTTTAGCGCGTTTTCTCGAATTTGAATTTTGGGTTAAGAAAAATGGACTCGCCCGAATGTTTTGCAAATTCTTATTAACACTATTTGTATTAAGTTCCCACATAAATGCACAATCGGAAAGGGTTCACAAAGTCTATGTTCACGATAGGGATATAGCACATTAAGTCACTTTAGTGTATTAATTCACGTTTTTAGCGTTTTTCACTTTCGATCGCGCCCGCGAGTGTGCCCGTCACTATAAGATGAGTTGGTTGCGGGTCTTTGAGGGCGTTATAAATGAGTTCAACACACGATTCAAAACGGCAATGCACTGTAATTAACCAAAATTACAGATAGAAAACGTGAAACAGTCTTTAAACCATAATTATTTATCAAAATAATTGCGCTAGCGCCTTTTGACCGGCGGAATCAGAAGTCTGTCGAGCACTGGTAAAGCCTGCGTTAAATTTTTTGATTTTCATGACAAAAAGTAATTTTTAAACCGATCTAATAAAATTAGGTACATCATGATAAGGTAATGACCAAACCCAATAGATGTTTTGTGAATTCTTGACGAAGCATCAATAGATCATGATATTTTCTAAATAATGAAAGAGCACCTTGTGCGTCGTAGGTACCTACCATTTTTTTGTCATGCAGTCATGATATTATTTTATTCCGCTTACGGACTATTCCAAGTTACACACCTCTCAATTGTCGTGCCTAAATCTGTATCAGGATAAACTCTCAAATCGTCGTGAACTTCACCATAAAACCTTAGGCTAGTACCAGGAATTTAGAATTACGTAATTTAATATTTTAATGATGAAGCGTAATGAAAACCAATGATTAAAATCCCTGCAATTTATAATAATGTAATGTTAGTTTAATCCGACTGAACTATAATTTACTATGCACATGATAATGTTGAAGGAGCCAGGATTAAATGATGTTATTCATGTTACTTTTTTATGAAGGACGGAAACCATTTTTCTCCGTGTAATGTGGCCGATGCCACTAGCAATCGCCCGTCGGAAGACTTCAAGACTGTTTTTATATATATTTTTAGCCGTGCCGTTTTAGGACTTCCGTGATCTTTTGAACAGTCCAGCAGCTACTTCCCGAGCATTTTAAGAAACATTTTCTAGTAAAATCAAAAATGTTAGGCCTCCAATAAGAGTAGGTAAAAACCAAATGATGATCCTAAAACTAAGTGATTTGTTGAAAACTTCAATTTAAATGCTTTATTTCTAGAGACATTGAATTTAAAACACTTGTTGCCTGCAGCCACAGTTAGTTATTGCAAGGCACAAGCGCATTTCACGCCTATTTCCCAATAAAGGGAAAATTAACAATTTGCGCGGGGCATTGAAGTTTCCACTTAACCAGCTTACAAGCACTGTGTCGGAAAATTGGACAAACAATGCACAAGCTGTAAACTGAGGTATTTTGGTCGACGAATAATAAATAAATAAACATTGTCAGTTTTATAGTGGAAACTGACGTGCTTTTCACTCATTATGGTTTATGAAACGGGAATTACTCACGTACAATTTAGTCGATTATTCCGACTATAGTTTCAACCACATTCGGCGGTCTCTATCAAGGCGAGTACGCGCACGCGGCTGCGTCTCGCATAGCACTGATAAAGACCGCCGAGTGCGGTTGAAACTATAGTCGGAATAAGCGACTAAATCGTACATGAGTAATTCCCGTTTCATAAATAAATTTTGGTGTTTTTGCTTGTTGAAGAGTGGAATATTTTTATTGTTTTTTTTTCTTCTTTAATCGAAGGATTGTTATCGTTTTAGAAATTACTGCTTGTATTTTGTGACTTCGGCTTACTCCTAAGCTATGTGGAATGGAATGTTTTCCAGGAATGTGTACATTGGAAGGTTTGCCAGTAAGACACACATGGCATCGTTAAACGCTGGTTCATTACGGTCTGTTCTCATTCGTTTTAAAAATAGCATAAGTACTACTTTGAAATTTAAAAAAAACATTGTAATATTATTAGAAAGAGCATTGGCGAAGAATTAAAAAAATACATTTTGCTTTATATCATTTGCGTTAAAAAAAGGGGGGGGAGGGGTACGTTCCCAAACACATATACACAGACACACACGTTGAACTCACAACACTATTGTTTATGTCAGAGATTGAAAATAAAACCCGCGTCCATGATTTGGCCGGCAGTGTTTCAGTAATCGAAATTGTCCACAAAAAGCGGTCAACGGCATTTCTGATCCGCCATCGGGGCTCGTCCGTCCGATACGCATCGACGTGCTAACTTTTACAATAAAAAACGACCATTTACTTTGTAAAGGCTTCGCTTTGAGTTGGATTCGGCGATTTGCGGATCGGTGGAATGTGAAACGCTTTTAAATAGTAAGGTTTCATTGTACAATAGATGCGGCTCAGTTTCGCTCGCGGTCCTACAGAAACTGTTCGATTTTTTTTTTGGAATAGAATGATCCATACTTCCTTTTGCACAGCTGTTCGACGTGTTTGCAAAATTTCATGACGATCGGTTGAATCAACCGAATGAAAAAACTCACTTTCGTCTTTATAAATTTCCCATCAAGCACTACAGTTGAGTGTTACAGTTGAGGGTGTTACTCGTTGGGAACAAACCTATAATATTAGTTAGGATAGTCACGATTTACTTTTTGTAAATAGATCTTCCTGTAGTTGATTTAATCTAAACGTGGAAATTAATAGTTGAAGCAGAAATATCTACACTAGAGATTCGTCAGAGGAACAGTTTTAAAGCAGCTTGTATTTTTTTAATGAAAGAAGCATGTTTTTCGATTTCAGTCATCACCAAAAATTCTACTTAATTTATTCTTTCTTATATTATACAAGCGAAAGCTTGTATGAGTGTTTATGTATGAGTTGCCGTGTGGATTTCAATGAAACTCTGTATGGATGTAGCGTATAGACTGGATACATCTATAGTTACTTTTTTAACCATGGCAGTGGGTAACATCACGGTGTACAGCTGGTTGACCGAGCAAGGTCTCAAGAGTCTACTGCGGGACGTTTCGGTATTTGTTTGTTTGACGATAACTTGAGTATCATTCATTCGATCTTCATGAAATTTAGCAGGCACGTGGTTCTTGCAAATATTTTTTTAAATTCAAATATGAGCAAAATCGGACAACAAGTTATGAAAATATGCGAGATCCCCGTTCAAGGCGAACTACTATCTAGTCTTACCAGTCTAATTGACTAACTAAGTCTAACTAATAACAACTAAGTCTATCTAATAACCACTAAGCCTATCTAATAACAACTAAGTCTAACGTGTAACCACTAAGTCTATCTAATAACAACTAAGTCTAACTTGTAACAACTAAGTTTAACTAATAACAACTAAGTCTAACTAACTAACTAAGTCTGACAAACTAACTAAAGGACTAATAATCCCATGCAATCTGTAGTCTGGCTATTTACTAGGTAGCGCAGATAGACAGAGAGATAGACGGATAGTCGCTACCGGCTCCCTATTCTAACGCGTTCTATCTTGCTCACTCTCACTCCTATGACTTTACAAACGACCAGAAAACGTCTTACACGCAAGAAGAGGGAGCAGATAGCCAGACTATTTATCGCATTCGACAGATAGTGTGGTGCTAATAAGCCCTAACTAACTAAGTCTAACTAACTAATAACTAATAACTAAGTCAATCCTAACTAACTAATGTAAGTTTGGATCAATTTTTGTGTCGTAGCTAGCATACAACAAACAGCCGGCAGCGCCGCAACCGAACATCTCCCGTTAAAGTAACGGTAAACAAATGTCGTGTAATCCGTTCAGACGATACTAATGAAAGTTCCGTGTTCGAATCCAAGACTAATATCCGCGAGCTTAGCTTGTGTCAACGCATTTGCTTAGTGGGACAAGTTACGAGCTTTTTGCTATTTAAGAAAATCAAAGAATTTAGTCCAATTTTTACTTTTATACTAATCTATTTACTATCTAGTTCTATATAAACTAATATTACTAGTGGCTTTGTGAGTTGGAGACCTCCCGGCCGGTGTCTGTCCTCCTCTACAGGTCGCATTCCTTAACCGATTCTCGTAAAATGTTGTGCGCAGCTTTAATAATATTTTGCCGAGTCAGTTTTTGTTTTGTCGAAGCTGAATCGTAGACGCTTTCGGTAAAATTGAAAGTAGCTCTGTTTGTCTCAAAGTCAAAGTCAAAGTCAAAATGTTTTTATTCAATTTAGGTATCATAGATACACTTATGAATGTCAAAGTTATTTAAATAGACTCGACCGCCTTGTTCGGATAAAGAGCCTCTACTCAGAAGAACAGGCAAGAAACTAAGGGGCATAATTTTTTTAATAATAAATAAATGAGTCTCACAAATATTGACTTACAACTAGGTAATATCTATAAATACTAGAGGCTACTTGGCGGAAGTGGAAGGCTCCAGACATCTTTATCTTCTAAATAATTCTTAACCTTATAATACCCTCTTTTCATTATTAATATTTTGCCGAGTCAGTTTTTTTTTGTCGAAGCTGAATCGTAGACGCTTTTGGTAAAATCGAAAGTAGCTCTGTTTGTCTGTTTGCAGACTTTTCACGGCTAAACGGCTGAACGGATCTCGATGAGGTTTGAAAATTTGTTACAGTATGTCACAAGGAAGGTTTTTGTATACAATTTTCTGAATAAACGCAAACAAAGTCGTGGGGAACGGCTAGTACAAAATATAGTCTACTAGTAGTAAATAATATAGTCAATTTTTGCACGCCTCTCTAGGCATAACATGAAGGTCATATTTTAAGTTGTGTGCCACTAAACGTATGTCAACTTAATCTAATCTGACTTCTTGTTTTATCAGCTGCAAGAAATAAAAGGCTTTTTATTTAATTTATTATAAACGTATGCTTTACTCATTGCAAATGCAAATAAAATATCTTCATCTTTTATCTTTATCGACACCCCGTAGTTTCTACTGTGCTCCCATGGGACCTGTTAATTTTTCGGGACGGATACCCTATATCCTCTTCTGTACCCCTAACAATGTGCATATAAAATTTAATGATGATCGGCTGAGTGGTTAGATCGTAAAAGCGTTACAAACAAACAAACTCACTTTTGCTTTTATATAAATTAATTAGAATAGAATAAGATCGGGAAGGATTAGGATTATGGTTTTTATGAATCTTTAATCAACCATGAAAACAATCGGTTTACATTTTTAACCTACTTCAAAAAAGAAGGAGATTCAAGCTGCGACTATAGGTTTTTTTTTTACTTATGTGTATTACGCGATTACTCTGCGATCATGAAACGATTCTGATAATTCTTGTTTTTTGTTTGGTAAATCATATTTCACATGTGGTGCCATATTTATTTTACCGAAACCGGTCAAGCGGTTTTTAAACAATCAACAAAAGTCTACGAGTTGTTTATAAAATCCGATTCGAATGACTGGAAGTCGATTCTTTTAGCTTTGGTTTTGTTCAATTATTTAAATAATAACAATATCATAATAATATATCGTCACGTCTTTTCCCAGAGTAGGCAGAGGTCTACAACACCCACACTTCGCTGAACGATATTCTATTTATAAATCCTACTAACATTATAAACGCGAAAATTTGTAAGAATGGATAGATGGATGGATGTTTGTTATTCTTTCACGCCAGAACGGCTGAACAGATCTGGATGAAATTTGGCACAGAGATAGAGTATAGTCTAGAATAGCACAAAGGATACTTTTTAACCGCGGGTGAAACCGCGGGGCGCAGCTAGTTTTGTATATTCTATATTTATTATTATTTAAATAGGTGCAAATGATAAAGGCACTTAAGTACTTACCTGTTTGTGGTTACAGATTGAGTTCGAAAAGCTTAGTCAGCGACAATTTTCTTTTATTATTTTATAGGTTTTCAATTCTTTAATAGAAGCCCTTATCTACTTGCCCCACAACATTAAAGGGCAATCTTCATTTGTATTCATCGTGCGCGCGGCGCCAATCGAGCGCGTGCCCCGATGGAGATTGATGGAAGAGCCTCTTAAATAAACTACCTACTGTGTGAGCGTAGTGGACAGACCTTGATTTCCGGAGACCTTGACGTAGAAAACATACATATAAACAAATCGTCACGCCTTTCCCCCGAGGGGGCTGGCAGAGGTGTAATAACAACACCCACACTTCGCCGGACGATATTCAGTCCCAAATGTGACAGGGGGCGAGCCTGTCGCCATACACCGGGCTCTAGTTACGTAGCAGATGACATTAAATATGTTCACGCAGTGAGAAATTGATGCGTGCCTTCGGCAGGGTCCGAACCCGCACCCTCTGGCTTGAGAGGCAAGTCTTCTCCGACTAGGCTGTCATAGTTTTATTCGACAATTTCATCGTAAATAAAACAATTTTCTAGACTCGGAACCAGCTGTACTGCATTTTCAGTGCTTTAAACAATACAATAACTTGTTGCTTAAAAAAAATGTTAAACTAATTATTATTATCATTACGTTTAAACCTATTTGCTGTAAAACTGCGACATCGTGCGACACACTTGTGAAATTTTGATGTAGACTTATACTTAACTTAACATATGTCTACCCGTACCCATTGAGTTATAATGCTTCGTATAGAGAAGACACTGGACATAACTAACTCTCGAATGCTTCCACCGCTCGGTCGCGAGAATACTACTTACACCTTTACAGCTTTTTAGCGATGCGTGTGTACTATCTGGTTAGACGACTAATTAGTGTTTCAACGCTGCAGCAAATTTTAGTTTAAGTATATCATCACGCTTTTCCCCTGAGGGGGCTGGCAGAGGTGTAATACAACACCCACACTTCGCCGTACAATATTCCGTCCCAAATGTGACAGGAGGCGAACCAGTCGCCCCTGCAAACTTTGGTTTAAGCTCTTAACAAATGAAGCATGACCTTTTTAACCAACTTCAAAAACAGGTCATCATTCGTCTGTATATTCTTTTTTTTGTATGTCTGTTACGCGATTAGTACGAATATGAATCGATTTTAATGATTCTTTTTTTTGTTCGGTAAATCATACTTCAGATGATTTCCCAAATGAAAATCGGAAGGTTTTGTTAAAATGTATATGGGATCACTCATATAAATTTTATCGAAATCGTTCAAGCGGTTTTTAAAATACCAACAAAAGTCTAAAAATTGTTAACACGGATGACGGGAAGTTGGTTTTTTAAGCTTTGCTTTCCAATCCCTTCGGGGAAAGGCGAGACGAAATGCTATATGCTTTTCATATTTTAACCTAAGCAATGACGCTTGAACTTTTCTTCTGATAGCTTCTCTACACGTAGTAGTAGAACTCAATGCACTCACTCCTCACATAGCTCCAAGTCAAAGTCAAAGTCAAAAGTCAAAATGTTTTTATTCAATTTAGGTATCAAAGATACACTTATGAACGTCAAAGTTATTTAAATAGACTCGACCGCCTTGTTCGGATAAAAAGCCTCTACTCAGAAGAACAGGCAAGAAACTGAGGGGCATTATTTTTTCAAATAATAAATAAATTAGTCTCACAAATTTTGGCTTACAACTAGGTAATATCTATAAATATTAGTGGCTACTTGGCGGAAGTGGAAGGCTCCAGACATCTTTATCTTCTAAATAATTCTTAACCTTATAGTAGTAAGTAGCACGCGTCCTGGCAGCGTGTATTCGAGTTTGAGGCAGCGCCTTCCCGCTGTTGAATAAGTTGGGATGGCTAACTTACCCGGGTAAGGAGTGTCAAGCGAAGGATTACGAGCCGCCCAAAGCACAAGCGGGAGCGGAGTTGCTCAAAGAACTAAGAAGGTATGAACAGACATGCTCAAAAAAACATGCTTAAAATCAGCATGCTTGAAAAAACTATCTAATCTGGAAGAGATCGCTTTTAGTGATAAGGCCGCCAGTTGTTACACTATTTAATAAGTTTTATCATTATTTTTCTCTTGTTGTTTTGTTATCTGTGGTGTGAACAATAAAAAGTTTATCTATCTATCTATCACATTATTATGTAGTTACCTACATATCACATTATTATGTAGTTACCTACATAATAATGTGAAAATCTAGAGCTATAGAATTACATTTTTGATTTAGAGTATGTTCGGAAAGAGAATCAATGTGGGATTTGAGCGCAACACTGTAGTTAATCCTTTATTTTGTACCACGAGAATTTATTTTCAGTTGTATGAAAAAATAGTTCTCGTTTTCGCTACGATAGTTCTTTTTCCAAACAGATTCTATTTTTGGTAAAGTTGTTTTTGTGAAATTCAAGCCCACAAAATGTCGCAGACGAAATTTTATTATGATAGCAAGATAACATTTTTATTGTATAAATACACAATCAATCACACAATCGATCATGATAATATACTTTTATTGTAGCATACATTGTACACTTCTCATTTTCTAGGCATCTACGCAATTGGATTACAATAGAATCTTTTCGATACATATTAGGTACGACGAAACCAAAGCAATGCACATAGAACTAGATAATATATTTATTGGAAATAACATTCTAAAATAGCATAATGATTAATTCATATTCCACTGAGCATATCCTCCCTTAGGCTTCGTCCTGACTAAGCGACTAAACTGAGCGGCTGAGTGTCCAATGACTAATTCTGAGTCACGTTTTGGGCAAACTCAGAGCAAGCGGCGAACTGCAGCAAACAAAATACGAGTCGACCGCTCGTCAGCAAGCAATACGAAGCAAACTGTGTACAGTACGCGATGTTGAGACACACCATTTAAAATAGGGTGGTTAACTGGAGGCAAACAGTACTGTTTGCTTAGCTAGGACAAAGCCTTAATCTGCGCTAATAAATAAATAAAATAAAAATAAAAAGGTATTTATTGCCAAAACTAAAAAAATAAAAAAGCAAATTATAACAAAAATAAATAATAAGCAACAATTTTAGTTTGGCAATTGGGATACTCTCAGCAATGTACTGCGGAGGCTGGCCAGTAATTACTAACCCCTCCCCGCACACCCCTCTCGTATCAGAAAAGATCAACAGGACCCTATTCGGAGATTTGAGATTTTCATCTCACTTTTTTCGTCTTTGTTGCTCTCGTTTGAAACGTCATAGGTGTGAGAGTGACCAAGATAAAATCTCATCTCATCTCACGCGCAGGAATAGCCTCACTGTTCTCGCTCGCACCTCCATTTATTTTCCTCTAAGTCTACGCAACCAGTTTCTTAGAAAACCCTTTCTAAATCTACTCGAAGCCTATATTATGTACTACAAAAAGTAAGTAACTTCAAGCAACTGAGCTGAAATTTAATATCACCACTCATGCCTTGAGCACGCGACACAAGATAGAATCCTTTACCTCTCTAGTCACTCCCTCTAACACTGGATTACAGACACATACTCTGAGAGTAGGACAAAACGCTCATTGAATTTCATAAGGCAGCTTCCAGGCTCTGCCCTGCGACAGACCGTACGTGACGTCACGAAGACACTTCCGGCCGGATAAGTTTGAACTTCCAAGTTTATTCGTGCATGTAATTATGTACTACGTACTTTGAGCTGCATGTGAGATGAAATATGAAGTTGTGGTGTTCAATGAGCTTTGGGAATCTACCGTACTTGAGACTGAGCGGAAAGTTTTAGTGTCAAAAGCTTAGGTCCGCTCAACTAGCTTTGGCAAATATTCTGCTGCAGGGTCTAGGATGAACCAACTGGGAAATTATTGTGTTATCTACCGTGAGGTGAAGTTGTAGATGCCACTCATGGTAACTAATCCTAAAACATGGCACATGGCTGCTAGTTCATTAGAAGAAAATATATATTTGCTGCACGAAATGCTTGCTATGTAGTCTTACCTCCGTATTCACAGACTTTACTTAAGGGTTCGCGACACTCTGAATTATCCATAAAAACGCGCTTATCATACTCATTGAAAATCATTTGGCATGTACAATTAAATCTAATATATCTCCGGCCCCTTTTTTTTCGTCTCGATTTTTTTGAAAAATGTCCTCAAGAGAAAATAGAGCTATAAAAAATATCCGGATTTGTATCAAATTGTATCAAATTTCTCTTTACATAGGGTGGTTGTCTACATCATCCGTGTCTAAATTAATCCATAATAGAAGGGAAGTTATTAGTTATTTTGGAATTATTAGAGAAGTATAAAAGTCATAATAATTATTGAAATTGCACTTTGCACTGTAGATAACTTTAGACGCTCGTCAGTATGTTTATTTGTTCTCTTCGTTCGTCATCTTCTTCTAGTCGAAATGGCAATAGAAAACCTTTAGCCAATGCGAAGTTAGTCTGAAGTGGTCGCCGGACCCTTAAATAGTCTTCTATATTTAATTATCTCTTTGGTTTATATATTTTTTCAAATGTCGTCTGCTACACAACTGGACCTCGGTCTATGACGACAGGCTCGTCCTGTCACATTTGGGACTGATTATGGTCTGGCGGAGTAAGGGTGTTGTAGCCAAGCTTCTGCCAGCCTCTTCAAGGGAAAGGTGTCAAAATTATGTTATGTGTGATTTTTACTAAAGTTTCTTAATTTTTCATAGCACTTTTCTAATGATAAAAAGCAGCAACCTTTCGCAAAGTTCAGTGGGTACTAGCTAGACGGCTGCAATCGTAATTTGTACAGATTATACCCGCCAGGTGGCGCCAACGACTGTGTACTTGTACCTGCGATTTGGAGGGGATGTAAGGGGAGGGGTAAAAGTTATTGCGACATTTTGTTTGTTTAAAATGTGTTTGTTGTCCGCCAAATTTTGCTAAGTTAGTTTATTTTTGGTATCAGTAGAATTTGCTTTTAGTTTTCAGTAATTGAATGAAAGTTTCAGAACCCACCGTAATTTTATTATGTTCTACGATAGTTGAAGATTATTTTCATGAAGTGTTGTAGTTTAATAATAGTTAAAATATAGTTTGGATTATTTCACAGAGTGAAATACAAATAATATCGGAAACAAAATAGCCTCTATTCAGAACGCTGAATCCCTAAATTTGTATGAGCTCAAAATAAATATACCTGCCTTTGTTGTTGCTGCGTATTAGACAAGGACATAAATACTTTTAGGTAGATTAGATATAGCACTTTAGCGTTCTGAGTGAGGCTTAATAAGTAGTATTTCATTATTTTCGATACAAAAGTTATTTCAATACTAAAAAAGTAATAGGTATTAATAACAATATAACATGATTGAATTTTAAGTCGTCTCCCAGACAGACGCGGCCTGCGGTGGCGGCCAAGGGGCCGTCCATGCAAACGTCCATTGACCGCCACCGCAGGCCGCGTCTGTCTGGGAGACGACTTAATTCGGTTCGTAGAAAGTTGTCAAATAAAACACTTCCTATAAAAAAATACTTTTTTGTTTTTATTACAACGAATGTTCTGTTCTTTTGGCTACACAATCAGGGCTTTACAATTCTGCTCAAAGTGGGAACCAAAATTATGTATTCAAATTTCAGCAGACGGTCTCCAAAAAGGTACACAAATGATTTTCGATGCAAGTTGGAGGTATTTTATTATTCAACTCGTATGCAGGAACCTGGGGGACGCCGTTGAGAAAATTTCAATTTTCAACCCAATGCCATTTCGGAATTTCAGATATTTGCACCAATACTATAAAATTTCCAGTATGTCGGTCTTTCCTTATTTCGCGTCAAGATGGGGGACAGAAAATTGTACTTGCAAAATCTGTCCGAAAAAGTGGTTTCTTTTGTATGTGTTTTTACTAAAGAATTTGAAGGTTGTCGACAAGTGATTAATCTATTTTTATCATCAGTAATTTGTTTTGTTTGTTATTGACTGTTTTCCACCTAAATACTCTATTTGGATCTGCAGTTTAGTGATCACTGCTTACAACATGTAATAACTGTAGCTATTTCATTTTTTATTGTGCTAAATAAACAATTCTACAAAATGTACTACGTGTTCGTCCAAACTCAGGTGAGTTAAGGTTTAACGCGCATTTTTAGGTATGTGTTTAATTAAATGTAACTGTTGTTGTGTAAATAATTTTTGAGTTAATCCAATATCAGGAACTGGCCTTTGTCGGTTTTCGAGGAAATTATTCGAGGATTAATTAAACAAATTGATAAACTTTATAACTATTTGACTTTCGATTTAAAATAACTATGATAATAGTAAACTTTATCATTATTTGACTCTTAATTAAAAAAAAATACCTACAATAAACGGAATCACGAAGCACGATTTCCAAAAAAATATTTTCAATCTCACAGAAATACACATAGGGTCAACTGGTGCAAATGCGTCTGTAGGACACAATGGTGTCTTTTGAGAATTGCTGACAAACCCTTCAGAAATTAGGCGCTACCTACATCTTTTTTCTATCTTTAGTTACAATAATCTGTAATAGATGGCGTTAGTTGCCTCAATTGTGAAGGGTTTGTCAGTAATTCTGGGAAAACGCAATTGCCCAACAGATGCATTTGTACCAGTTGACCCTAACACTTTTCTACGTGATTAAAATCCATACTTACCTATATTATAAATGCGAAAGTTTGTCTGTTTGCTTATTACGTCTAAACGCTCAAACGAATAGACGGATTTTTGATGAAATTTGATAAACCTTGGACTAAAATCCGCAGGCTACAGACTTTATCCTATCTTCACACACCTCACATCTCATCTCACGTAGGTTAATTTTTAGCCACGGGCAATACCGCGTGTCACAGCTAGTTCAATAAGTTCCAGAAATTATTATGAAAATTCCCTTGAAGCGGAAGTTAGTATAAAAAGCGCTTTAAACCGCAAGATGACGCAGTTCATAAGCGCTGCATTCAGCGCCAATGCCGCTGACTTTGCAATCGGGTGAAGAATACAGGCTGTGCGGTTATTGCATCGCGGCTGCTTGATCGCTGCAATATGAGGTATTGGAGTTATTCTTAAAATTACTGCACGCCATATTGAATGTACGAATTAATCTAAAAATTGGTCATGTATTGAATGAACGAATACATACATATCGACACGCCACTCCTCCAAAAGGACTGGCAGAGGTGTAATACAGCACCTACACTTCGCTAGACAACATTGAATGAACGAAGATGAGTGAATTATTTTAATCTATGTTAATGCAAAGGTTGTCTCGAAGAGATCGCTCTTAAGCGATAAGACCACCCATTGCGCCTATATTTGAATGTTTAGTTTAGATTTATTTTGTATTTGGGGTCAATAAAGAGTTTTTGTATTGTATTGTATTGTAATGCACGCCTTTCACTGCGAGCGGAGCGTGCTTCGTACGAACTCCGTTTATAATAGGCTGAGTGGTTGGATCAAAAACCAAGATTTTGATATTAAGGCTAACCACTCATAGGATCCTTGTAGGTTTTAGTGCCAACCACACAGCTCATAATAATCGGAGTCAGTACGAAGCTCGCAGTCGAAGGCTTGGATTATAGCTTACAACGTAAGTAATTTGATGACGAAAATTTTATTCAAAAACGTGTGTGTTATTTCAAAGCATTGACAAAAGCTACACACAAACATCTGCGCTTTCAGTCTTATTTTCTATGCCATAGGGGTCAAACAAGCTAATGGCCCCCTGATGGTAAGCGATCACCATTGCCTACGGATACCTGTAATACCAGGGTGCATCACATTCAAGGCCTATCAATTGCAAATTTTGTAAAAACTATCCCTAACACAATCGCAACTTAACGCTTCGCCATTGCGTTTACGCAATCACCCGCCGAGAAAATTACACACAAAATTTAATACACGAGCAAACTATGCGCCATATTTCAGCTCACATGCGACATTCGCGAAACAACTCTAAACTACTGCAGCCTTTTTCTGTACGTTTTACAGAAAATTGTGAAACAACCCGCTGGAAAGTTTCACGAAAAAGTTCAAAAACAAATTCTTTGTCAGAATTTCAGTTTAAATTATTCATGACCGTTAATTAAAAATCTGAAGAGTCGTTTTTGGATTCGCGTTGAATAATTTGTTTGTTATTAACAAAGAGGAAAAAAATTGAGTGTTTCAGATGATGAATAACTCTACTGAATCGGCGTATAACTGTATAAGGATAACTTCTAATAACCTCAGAGAAAATTTAAACTGGTTTCCCTAAAATTTGTAGGTTAATAAAATAAGTGGACTGGAGCCCGGTGTATGGCGACAGGCTGTCACATTTTGGGACTGAATATCGCTGGCAAAGTGTGGGTGTTTTATCACACCTCTGGCAGCCTCTTCGGGGAAAGGCGTGCTGATAATGTTATGTTATTATAAGTGGTAATGAAGGCACGCACCAATTTGTTCTTTTGTGAACATAATACGACTATGTGCGTAAATGTCTTCAGCTAGATAACGGGGAGCCTACCATTAAGATATTATTGCCATGATAGTTTCGTTGTGCTTTCAACGCTTCGTCACCATGGAACTTACTGCGTGGTGATACGATTCGCGGTCGTATAGCGTCGACAACAAAACGTAACCATCATGGCTATAGGATATCATGGTAAGCCCCCTGTAGTCCGGCGTACGGCCACAGGCTCACCCTGTTACGATTAAGGCAAAATTTCGTCCGGTGTTGTAGCACACCTCTGCCAACCCCTGCTGAGGAAAAGGCGTGACGGCTATAAATATATTATTATATTATTATTATTACAATACAAATTTTTAAACACAGTACGTTTTTAAAAATCTTGGATAGACTTGCGCTTGGCCGTCAATTTGCTTGATGCAAAGAACTGATGCAGCCTACGATGAAGCACGCTTGCTTATGAGAAACCGATTCCCTCGAGGCTTGAAAACAGCCAGCTTTATAATAGCGTGCAGTAGCAATGTAATCGGAATGGACGGTGCAATATCTTGATAGAGAAGACAGTGGGAGGCGGTCATGACCCTCAAAATTGTGGAATACGAACCAGGAATAGAAGCAATGTATCAGTTTTGATTAAACTATTATTTTTACTATACTGTCCACTGTTTGAGAGCTAAATCTTTCTTCGTAGATTTGTAGATAACGTCTGTACAATATTACAAAATTGTTAGGACTAGGCGGAAGCAGACACTGGAAGCGAATTGATTGCTCAAGTAGGATGTGTGGATGGTTTATTCATTAGTTTACCCCGTCCATAAAGAATGAGGCACGTGTAACAAACTATTCAGTAAAAAAAAATACAATTTAAGTAATCTGCCAGACCTAAAATAACTAAAACGTCATCAAGATTTTTCAACGGATATCGACCCACATAGAAGGACAGTAATTAATTATGTTAAACGATCATGCTCGCTCAGTGGCGACCTCTGTTCGAAGTTTAACCTGTGACCTCTTAAAGCTTTGCTCTGTGAAATATCTCAGCTGTTTGTCAGTGTCCCCTCGCGCCCCAGTTGTGGCGTGGAATTAGTGCAGGGAGAAAGACCGTAACTTTTTGAGGAAGGTTTGTATTTGACGAGATTTTGATTATTTCGCAAAAACAGTGATATATACCATATAATAGACCGGAGACATACGGTAACGGAGACGTACGGAACAGCTAATTTTGTTTTGCGATTTCAGGGCTGGTCTCATAGTAAAAGTTGTTTGTTATGATGTAGACAATCAGCCTTTTAAATTGTGCTAGTAGGTATATAAAAATAATAGCAGTGTATAAAGTGTTAAATGTAGTTAATTGGCAGTATTGCGTAGTGCTTTAATGAGTAATTTTCGGGTCCCATAAATAAAAAAGTAGCCTAAAAATAGACTAAGAAACAAAATAGGTACACTAGTAATTGATCATCATATTCGTTAAACAACGAACAGAATATTCTAACGGAGAATCTGTTTTAACTTGATGTAAGGCGTGCCATTCTACCAGTAATTTTACCAAAAATCTTGGTTAAACTAATGACCTAGAAAGCTAAAAATTCCTTTTTAACCAATTTCAAAAAGGGGAAGATTATAATTCGATTGTATTTTTTGTGTTACTTAGCGCATAACTCCGTTATTTACTTACCGATTTTGAATTTTTTTTTATTTAAAACGATATATTTAAAGATTTTCACAAAATCCAATTTAAATGACGGGAAGGTGTTTTTTTTAATTTTATTATAAAAAGGTTTCGTTTACATATTTATTCTCGTATCTTCTGTCTTGATTAATTCCTCTCTAGTGGCGGAATGAAGCGGACTGTAGCTAATTGGCGCTCGGTAAACTTATTGGAAAATATTTGAAGTTACGTCGCCGGGGTGAAGGAGGGGGCGCACGGGGGGAAGCAATTTGACGGGCAAATAGTTCTGGTTGATGTTAATGAAGTTATTTTATTGACTAGCAAATAAACATGCCTTTCACTATTCGTTACCTGTTGCTGTGTGTTGGCATGCCTTAGCATGCGGCACGTCGTCGGGTGTTTATGTTTAGGGTTGAATTTAAGTTGAGTTGTTGGTGGGTTTCTGGTGAGATGCGGCGAAGAGACTTAAAATATAACAATTGAAACTAAACTTTAAAGGTATGTAATTCGTCAAAACGCTGAATTTTAAATCGGCTTGGCAGCTCGCCGTCAAGCGCTTGCTAAAATATATCTTTGGCACGTTATCAACTGTATGACATACATTTAAAAGTTTAGTTTAAAATATTGACATACATATTCTGCTTCTTGACTGGAGCCCGGTGTATGGCGACAGGCTCGTCCCCTGTCACATTTGGGACTGAATATCGTCCGGCGAAATGTGGGTGTTGTATTACACCTCTGCCAGCCCCATCGGGGGAAAGGTGTGACGATATGACGATATGTTTAAAATATTATATTACTCTCGGTGTCTTTCCTGCACTTCAACCGGTTTGTACTGAGCTTAGGCAGCCCAAACTCTAACATCAAGGCTTGATACTCGACCTATACAAACTTCCTAGTTTTTCATCATCATAAATGATCCACCATTTTTACTCACCGGTCAGTATATTTCTCCACTTTAACGCCATCTTTTCCGGTCCCGTACCAGCCCACCACATTTAAAGTATCTAATTTACACACTAGAACAGTCGAACATGTCTGGTTTTAGTGTTTGCCCACCTTTATAAAGGTTACCCTCAACCAAGTCAACCCCCCCAAACCAAAATCCTGAATCCGCCACTGACTCCCATTCTTGCCGCCTCTGCAATCTCATCCGACTATCAAGTTGAAGGTCTGTGTTCGCTTTCCGTTAAAAATTATTACATAGCAAAATTTGTGACAGAGTATTTTACGAGTCAACCCCAGCAAGTCTCCCGTTACAATTATTGACCCAGGGCGTCTGACAGTTCAATTTAAGAGCGCCCTGTCAGGCACTATAACCGGGGCCCGTTAATAGAAGACGGTAGGTAATTAAAAAGTTACAGCCTCAGAGGGCGGACGCGTCAGCTGGGGTTTACGGCCCCGGCCGGTGGCGGTTCGAAAAATCCACTGTTTCACGTTTTATGAGCGAGTTCCTTGGAAATTTGTTAAAATAAAGTTGTGATGAGTATGTAGTTGATACGAGTACTTCTATGTTGTCACATCAAGTGAACCCTTTGGACTTTGTCCCACTAGTCAACGGCGGTCGGTACATAACTGTGATAGCGTGTCATACGATACGACGATGGATGGATGACCACTCCAAAGACCATGTCCAACTGAGCATCAGGGATCTGTAAATATGAGGTAGCTATAAACCTCGAGGTCGAGCTCGACGCCCACAAAAAGGATTAGCTCACCAACGCCAAAACCAGGGACAACTGGAAAAAGGGAAGAGAGGCCTATGCCCAACAAAGGCACATACCAGGCTAAAATACTAATCTAATAATACCCATTATAAGAACAAAAGTGACTCTGTTTGTTTGTTACGCTTTCACGCTCTCTCTATTCAACCGATTATCATGATATTTTGTACCTACACACGTTTTCAGGGGTACTCAAAAGGACATAGGTCATCTTTAAATTCTGTGGCACCGCGGGTGAAACCGCGGCGCGCAATTAGTGTTTTACAACATCAGTTACCTTACTTATACATACATAGTTGTGCGTAACTCGTATCAAAGTACTAATCACAAAGTAGTCCAAACTCCTCCCAAGAAGTATTCCTCATGCCAAACGAGATTGTTTGCTAACAAAGTAATTTTCAAAGTTATTTCATAAGGCTGTGCTGTGACGTAACATTATGTACGATGCGCCTTGTTTGTTTGATGGTTATTACAATCAAAATGTAATTATGTACTGTAGGGATGGGGCCGGCTACGAACCGGCAAGTCCGGCCAATTTTACTGAGTAAATGGAGCGTAATAGACGTGTTGGGAAAAGTACCTACCTATCTTCTCTAAACTGTATGATGCAATTAAAAAATTGCTCGACCGGAAGTAGCTGTAAAGCTTGTTTTTAGTAAGCCGAACACAAAATGTATGAAAATTAAATTTAAATTTTAAATTAAATTATGTGTTTGATCCATACACAGTAGATACCTACATGGTAGAAAGTTCATATAAATATTTTTTCACACCACCTGCTCGAAAGTGACCAATTACACATCACGTAATCTCAACATAAAGCAAGGCATTGCCTCCCTAGGGAGAGAAATTGTATGTAAACCACAAGGAAGTTTCCGAGCAATTGGGTTAAAATTTATTTTATGAAATACGTATGCTGACGAGTTTATTCGAAGATTGAACTAGTCCTCATAAAAACAAAAACAAAAAAGAACGCTGCACGAAATTAAGAACAAAAGACGGTGTTTAGTATAACATGTTATCCACAATTCTTATTTAGTGCCGCGTAGGTAGGTGTAAAAAGTGAAATATTCACCTCTTCGATAAAGCAGTGTTTTTTGTCGCCTCGGTGCATTAACTACTATTCTATTAATTATGAAACAAATACACAACGGTTCATGGTTACCTAATGGTTCATCAAGTTGAAATAGTAATCTTCAGTTTCATATGCTCTCTAGTCCTCAATTTTTTTTTCTACCAAACTAAAACAAGGCGAATAACAAAACTCGTTTAAACAATCCGGCCAAATCGCTGCCCTCCACATTTCTACTACTTAGTACTTTGTGCGTACGAAAAGATAATTTATTGCGTTCATTACAGAGGTAATTACGAGCGTTAATAAGGACAATTTAGTAAAAGGTTGTATCCATGCATGTACTCGTACCAAGAGCTTTGGGATAGTCTCTACTCCATTAGTAGCTCGTCTCGACTCGACTCGGCTGCTTGTAGCCGATTACCAATGTGACACGAACGGCGGACAGCGGACGAAACGGTCAGTCCGAGGATGGGTGACCACAGGGTAATTTATAACTGAGCGCTACCGTAGCTCGAGTGACACGTTAAGTTGTAGGCTCCGGTTGTTGTTTCGAAAACAACAGTCGTCAAGCCATGTCAGAAGCTCACGGGCGGATTAGATGCTCTGGCATAAGGGCCAGCTACTCGGCCTATGCGAACTTAATTGATTTTACTGGAAAATAGAGAGAAGAAAATAGGGACTAGCAAATAGAAGCTATTGAATAGAAATCTACTCAATCATTGAATCCCTCATGTACAAACGCGAGGCAAAGCTGCGGATAGACATACTAGTTATTACAAAATTATATTCGATAAAAATGAAAATGTTTTTTTTTGTTTTCTAAAACATAACCCTAGGGTTCCGTATCCAAAGAGTAAAACGGGACCCTATTACTAAGACTCCGCTGTTCATCCGTCAGTCTGTCTGTCCGTCCGTCTGTCACCAGACGAACGGAATGAACCGTTATAGTTAGACAGTTATACATTTTCACAGATGATGTATTTCTGTTGCCGTTTAAGGCTCGGTCATTCCACGATTATCTACCCACACATACGTTTACGTAACCCGCTATAATTAGAGTTCAACATTGTAAATCATATTTGATAATAAAATGAGATACCTAGAAATACATGTTTTTGCCGTTTTTATTGCTATTAATTGATCGTTACAAGAACACAAATAAGAATAAGTTGCTCTGTTAAACTTTAGAGAACTAATCTGGCTATTTAATAATCGAAAAAAATAATGTGGTGTAATCGCTGAAAATTTAGAGAACTACGTTCCGATAGTTTGAAGATATTATTTAAAGATACTTTTGTGATTTTTTTTTCCATTTGAGAATGATTTTCAAAATTGTGCTTCTGTTAAACTTTGGTTGGTTGTTTCTTCTACCAGCTGTATTTTTTGCACCTTATCATCAGAATTTTTCATATCAAGCTAGGCGCAAAAAAAGAATTGGTTTTTTTTTGTGATTTTGTGTAATACGGGGTCCTAACAACAAATACTAAAAAACAGAATAAAATATGTATTTAAGGGGGCTCCCATACAAAAAACGTCATTTTTGCCGTTTTTATAGATAATGCTACGGAACACATCGTGCGCGAGTGCGACTAGCACCTGGCCAGTTTTTCTTAAAAACTATACTCCATTCACTGTTGCATGGTGCGGGTGACAACTGCATTTATTTCGTTAAAAAAGACACTTTTTTTCTTATCTTAGTTAGCCGTTTACCGAATGCACGAAAGAAATCTTTAATTTCATACAGAACTATAAACCTGTTTCTTATTTACAGCCACAGTGCAGACGAGCGAGCTGCATGAGCAGCTTGAACAGCTCGTGCCGCTCCGTGCTTCATTAGCACGTTTAATGTAGCTCGTGCTGTTATGGTGGCGTAGCACGAACCGTGCTGGTGTGAGGCGGGGAGATGTTTTTGTCGTTCTACAAGAAAATGTTATCCTAAACGCGGATAGTTTGCGAAATAAAGAGGTTTGTGCCTTGCTGTGGGGGAAGTGAGTAAGTCCACACATTAGCCGAGAGGCAAGCCCTGGTGTCAGGGTTTTTGATGCCACCAGCAAGCCTTGCAAACGCAACGCGACAACGGTATGTCGACTCCAGTCAACTCTTTTTATAGAGACAGACGTACACATAGCCTTGTCACGTTCTCGAATGACAAAAAGGGACAAGAAGAGTGGTCGCCATTAGGCTTGAAGGCCTTTGTGGTGGAATGGTGATGGCGAATGTAAGTTAAATGTAACTTTTATAACCAGATTCGATTTTGGAAATAAGCATGCCTAGATAAACATATAAACCATTTTAGGGTAACTGGGATACGAGTATACTGCTAGTACCTTTACAATTCAGTCAGTTCAAATCTGCTGTCTCTATAAAAGGAAGTACGACTGTACTTGCAAGGCTGTTAGGCTGGTTTACACCAGCTTTGTTATCTTACTGGCTGCTTGTTTAATTACCAACCTCATAAAATATATGAGATGATGTTACAAACACTTATT
This sequence comes from Peribatodes rhomboidaria, assembly GCA_911728515.1. Classification (NCBI taxonomy): domain Eukaryota; kingdom Metazoa; phylum Arthropoda; class Insecta; order Lepidoptera; family Geometridae; genus Peribatodes; species Peribatodes rhomboidaria. Next base: position 794,714 of record OU452181.1, on the reverse strand, counting down.
TAGCAACGCTAGTACCCAGTTTAATTACCTATCTAAAATAATAACTAGCTTACTCGTAGCTACCTTTTCGGTTTTAATAACACTTCACGCAAAACCACACCAGCTTAACAGAAACCAACCAATTTCCCCGACCCAACATCAGTTCCAATCCCAACATTTAATTTTATAGCAGCTAACGAAACGTACCTGTGCAGAAACAGAGCAAAAAGACCAAACAAAACCAAACGACCAAACGTAGATTTATAACATTCGGTTGCCAATTTAAAGGCATTACCGATGCCATGCATCCCTGGAACGACTAAAAGATGCAAAACACAGGTTACTACTGAATTACTTGCGAAACAAATTCCCTAACAGAATAAGGCTTGGAAGGAAGTTTAATCTTTGGGGCGCACTTTGAATTTCAAATTTCAAAGACTTGTAATAGAAGGCTTGGAATAATACGGCGGCGTGTCCAAGGTAGAGGGTGGAGCGGAAGGTGTTTAGGGTTCTTTTGGTGTTGAAACTAGATTATCGGCCGAGAGAGCGTTAGCAAGCGTCTATGCTTCAGCTTCGACAAAATGCATGTCCAAATTCTGTCTTAATTTTTGTCTGTCTGATCTCTGTCCGGATGCAGACATTAGGACATCGTTAGAATCTTTCGTTGTAAAGGGTTTATCAGTAAATTCTCGAAAGACGCCATTGCCACATAGAAGCATTTGCCCCAGTTGACCCTATATGTCGCAGCCAACTTGCTTAATCAACCGTTTAACTAACAGCCCATTTTTTACTTAACTAGCGACTTGATATTCAGCCGTAGCAACTAATATTAAGCGAGGCTTAGACCTTTTATAGAAAAGATACTAATTTGAAGAAAAAAAACTGTTTTTTGACCGAACAAATGTGTTTTGAATTAATAAAGATATTATGAAGTCCGAAAATGCGTGAAACGAAACGCAATTCTGATTGACATGACATATAACAACCCAAAACCTCTCCTACCAGATTCTGTCAGAGCAAATTCGACTTCGATTGGCTAGGTTGGAAAGCTAAGGGGGAGCTCCGCCTCGCTTCGTTCCCTCCTTAGCCTTTCTGGTTATTTTTTAAAATAATCTTAAACATACCGAACTAAAATGACTAGACTAAGCAAGTACTCTACGTTATCGATCCAAGCCATGTTGCCTAGCTATTTGATTGAACAGTTGAATATAAACAGGCCGCTTGTTGAACGCCACCGCTTAGTAAAAAGGCTAGGCTGTTAATTGAACGGTTAATTAAGCTAGTTGTCGGCGACAAAATATTTATACGCTGTCTAGTTATATTTTGATTTTATCTAGTGATAGTGTCATCGTGTATCCTGACTCTCATGCTTTAATTTTGAATTAACATAAAATATCGTCACGCCTTTCCCCCGAAAGGGCTGGTACAGGTGTACAACACTCACAATTCGCCGGACGAAATTCAGTTTCAAATGTGACAGGGGCCGAGCCTGTCGCCATGCACCGGGCTCCAGTTATGTAGCAGATGACATTAAACACGGACTTATGTTCACACAATGAACAAATTTTGAATAAGGTAAATAATAAAACTATCTAAAGCGTATAGTCTGCAGATATTACAACCTTATTAACAAGTAATACATAAAAAAATAAGTGTAGGTTCGATGAAGGGGATACTGGTTTTCATAAAACATAGCTGAGAACACTCCCGACAAATTCACTTTTCAAACAAAACAATCAAAATCCGTTCGGGAGCTACGATGCCACAAACAAACAAACACACACACACACACACACGTCAAACTTACAACATCCCGTCGTTTTTGCTTTGGGGGTTAAAAATTATAAGTAGTAACAAAATTAATATTTCAAAACCAGCAACGCCCGAGGCTTGTAATATAAACCACTTCCAACATAATTTCGCATTGAGTATAATAATATCAGGGCATAAACTAAACAAGCTACAGTCTCGGTTTAGTTTCGGTCTGGCGCATCCTTTGGCGCTGCAGTTCATATAATTTGGGTATTATTATGGTAAAGCCATGATAGCCTAGTCGGAGAAGGCTCGTTTCTCAAGCCAGGGAGCTCGGGTTCGATCCCAGCCGAAGGCACACACCACTTTGTTCATTGTGTGAACACATATCATGTGCGTATTTTATTTTCATTAAAAATGTTATTTGATCAAATCTGCTGTAACTGGAGTCCGGTGTATGGCGACAGGCTCGCCCCCTGGTACATTTGGGACTGAATATCGTCCGGCGAAGTGTGGGTATTACACACCTTTGCCAGCTCTTTCGGAGGAAAGACGTGACGATATGTAATGTTATGTTACGTTATTATGATGACTATATTCAATGCACTTTAATCTCTACATAGCATCCAACAAAATCACTTTCCACTTCTGTCCCTCTTTTTGTGTGCGTTCGCTAACTCCTCTAAAGGATGTTTATGCAATTTTCACTAGATATTTTTTCACGGAAGGTTTTTTAGTTATGTCCGAAGCCGGGCCAGGTCGCTAGTTGATGTCTAGTTTAGTCTATTGACAATATGAAATAAATGATTCGTAATTATATTTACTCTAGTAGAATTTCGATCCAGTTTCTGACCTAGACTGGCGTGTTAAAATTTTTGGAACTATCAAGAATCGCCATATTTAAAGCGGAGCGGCTCGGGACCGCCTCGACTGGTTGTCCACGAGTGGACGCCGAATGGTCAACGAATGAACGTCGCGTGGTCCACGAATTTCCAAGTAAGTAGTCTGCCAGCGATTGTCACTAAACTTGTCCTCGCGTGAACCACTCGCCGGCGGTGGGTGGTCACGTAGTGGGTGGTCAACGCCGTCCGCGCGTTGACAGCTTCCGCTAAGGCGATCTGGAGTTGATGTAGTGGACGCATATCCATAGAAGTTCACAGAAAGAAAACCTAAACCTCATGAGGTGAGGCGGTGCGTTTCGGGTCCTGGGTGGCTCTAACCTTTAATCATCTTTACAGCGTCAGAAGTTTTTAGAATACTTGCCCTTATGACTGAATAAACAAATGCGGGACCCATAAGAGAGTACACACCGACTTAATATGAGCGGCTCTGTTCCTTAACGTCGACGGCCAAATAAAAAATCACACCCATAGCTCCCCACTAGGTTTACCTGTGTCAGAAAAGCATTAGCATACACACACAAAAACAAAAAATAGAACCCAGAACAGTTTAAATATTTAATATTCATCCATTAAACATCGAACCCGGGACCTTCTACTTCCCGGGAAGGCATCGAACCCAGGTCCTTCTACTCCTTATAAAACAGTCGAACTTAGACTAGGCTATAATTACAGGCTTGAAGGCTACGAGGCTGGGAGGAGAATTGCAGAAATCAAGCATCACACATAGACCTCCCAACCTCCCAATATGACGTCATACGTAATGTTGGGAAGTCAGCGACTATAATTTGTAGTCTTCTTAACCCTGAAATACTTTTATACAAATTTCGTAAACTACCTAATTCTAGATACTGTTCGTCTGGATGTCAAATCAAGATTACTACTTACCACAATACTCTGCTACTATCTAATGAAACATTTTATACAGGAGCGTGTAGAATAAATGATAATGTGGTGTAGTACTCGCATTACAACAAGTAAGTCGATGGCCTATTTGAACAGTTCGTAGTTGGAGCAGTGGTCAATATTATATTCAATCAAAATAATATTCCTCTTTAAGAGCAATAAAACTGTCTCAACTATTCAATGTGAAATGTTCGTAGAATTCGTTAAAAACCAAATAGTTTCACATCAAAAGTTTCCAGACTGGATAACTATTTAATAGAAGAATCTATACAAAAGTTATTTTGAAACTCACTTGCGAATGGCTAATAAAATAGGTCAATCAGTTTCGGTTTATACAATGAAAATAGCTGCACAGTTAGGTTGCGTGAGATTATTGACATTATTTGACACATCAGAGAGTTAAGAGGGCCGCGACGTTCTGAAATTTCCATACAAACGCACTACTGAAATTTCTTGAAAACCGTTTATCAGATTATAATGAAATTTAGCATGTACAATTAAATTAACAAAATCTTCGCCCCTATGTTCTTGGTTTTTTTTAAAAACGTTCTCAAGTGAAAATAGAGCTATGAAAAATGTCCGCATTTTAAGGGGTCACTTTTGACTGATTTATTCAATAGGTAGACAAAGCAAATCAAAAATTCCGTTACATAGGGAGGTTGTCTACATCATTAGCTGTTAAATGAATCAATAATACAAGGGAAATTCTTAGTTACTTAAGAATGATTACGGTAGTGCAAAAGTCATAAAAAAAAATGAAATTGCACTTTGTCACTCTGTAGGTAAGTTTAGAGGCTCGTCAGGTATCATTATTCGCTCTCTTCACTTGTCTTCTTCTTCTAGACGAAATGGCGATAGAATACCTTAAGCCAATGCGAAGTTAGTCTAGGTCGCCTAGGTCGAAATTAGTTAGGTCGCCGGACTCTTAATCTTAAAACAAATATCTGTGATGCCCTAGTATTACAGGTACCTCCATAGGCAACCATCGCATAGGTGATCGCTTGCCATCGGGCGGCTCGTTAGGTTGTTTGCTACCTAAAAAGTATCCTATGTGCTATTCTAGACTGTATTCTATCTCTGTGCCAAATTTCATCCAGATCTGTTCAGCCGTTCTGGCGTGAAAGAGTAACAAACATCCATCCATCCATCCATTCATCCATCCATTCTTACAAACTTTCGCGTTTATAAAATTAGTAGGAAGGATACATACATACATACACTCGAAAAACATGTTATAAGTTTGTCGTGTCTGTGCGTGTGTGTGTTTGTGTGTGTATCACTAAGATGCCACAGGGCATCGTAGCTCCCGAACGGATGAACCGATTTTATTTTGGAATTTTTCTTGTTCGAAAGTGAATTAGTCGGGAGTGTTCTTAGCTACGAGTATGTTTGATGAAAATCGGTGTTGAGGTTTTTTAATTTTTAATTTGTCGGTGTTTATCTTCTCACCACATCACGCAATCGCTTACCTACCTGCCAAGCCTCATTAGTACAAATACAAATCATATCTTATTTTGAACACTTACACATATAACTAGTGACTCTATGAGCTGGAGATCTCACGGCCACCGTCTGTCCTAACCAGAGTTCCGGACAGAATTCGGACAAATACGAACATTTTTTTGGTGCTGAAGCATAGACGCTTCACTCGCTAACGCTCACTCGTTCGATTTCAGGTCAATATAAATTATTTCAAAAAAGCATGCTAACATAAGAAGAAAATAAATTCATAATAGTTATATTTATAATACATATAAGGTATTTCAATTATCTGCCTGAACTCGTTCAGCTATTACAGCCTTAAGTTTTTAGTAACAAAAAAGCCATTTCATAAACTCTAGATATTCCCAGATAAAACTCAACAGCCACTTTCCCTTCAAAACTGAGTAACAAATCTTCAAGACTCGGCATAATTTCCATAATTTCACAAAAATTCCGCCCCGAGGTCTCGGGAGTAATTTCCGAAAAATGCGAGCTCCGATAATTAAAAGTAAAAAAAATCAAGTCAAGTAATGGAACGAGACGCGAGATCAAAGCTTCTCTCCTAACGAAATAATTCAATTTGGTACAGTTCAAGGCGAAAATGTTAAGAAAATTGTATCTATGTTTAGGGGAAAAGTTAACATAAATTATTGGATTAGATAGCTTAGACTCATTAGAGCTTGATCACTTTGTAAAGTGCTCAGTACTCTTGTTCAGCATCTAGTGAGGGTTGGGTGAAGGCGCTGGATGCGGGCAGCGCGAGACTGGCCATGGTGGAGATTATTGGGGGCTTTTATCAACATTGGACATCATTCAAATCACATGTAAAAACTACATTAATGAAAAGAGAAATGAAAAGAATTATTTAGAAGATAAAGATGTCTGGAGCCTTCCACTTCCGCCAAGTAGCCACTAGTATTTATAGAATAGATATCACCTAGTTGTAAGCCAAAATTTGTAAGACTGTAATTTATTTATTATTTGAAAAAATAATGCCCCTCAGTTTCTTGCCTGTTCTTCTGAGTAGAGCCTCTTTATCCGAACAAGGCGGTCGAGTCTGTGTATCTTTGATACCTAAATTGAATAAAAACATTTTGACTTTGACTTTGACTTTCAGATGATGTTGATGATGAAAAATTTATGAAATTGTCTGTTTTAGGGCCGTATTCAAAAACGACAATCAGTTATGACTTTCGACTTAAAACTTTTTATGTATGGTAAAACCAGTTTCAAATCGACATTCAAGACTGAGCGTCTTTTTCGCATGCGGGCCCTAGTATGGCAATACCTGTATGTTGCTAAATTGTTTCATCCTCAAGCGAAGACATTTTTTTTACTGACTGTATTTTTTAAGAACAAAACTAGCTATAATTTTCTTCGCACCAGTACTTGAGTTCATTTTGAAGTCAGGTTCTTTCACCTTTCATGTTTCCTTCTAGCTGAAAAGGGTAGAGTGAAAAACATCTCAAACGGGTCAAGACTGAAAAATGTAAGCTGACATTCAGGTAATTATACCCTTTTATCTTCAAAAACACGTTATTAGTTAAAGTTACTCTTTCTAAAATATTGCTTAGTGTATTCGGAAACAATCTTAAAGAAATGAACCAGCGAAAGGAAACAACACGTAAAAAAACACTTGGCAAAAATGCACTCCATTGGTTTCTACACACTAACGTAGAAATTCGACAGGCGACAGGCTCGCCCCCTGTCACATTTGAGACTGAATATCGATCGGCGATGTGTGGGTGTTGTACACCTCTACCAGCCTCTTCGGGGTAAAGACGTGACGATATATACATATAACGTATAGTTAGAAACTCTTAAGGCAGAGACTAAGTGATAACGTTGCAACGTAACATGTTCGCGTATCAATTTACAGTATCAATGCAACGAGTCGAGCCGCTCGCTGCAAGCATTCTAGGCTGTCGGCTTTTTCACGCTCACTACAAGACACGAGAGGCTCGCGAGCCCGCGGCGAGTGGCTAGGCTTGATCAATTGATACGGTGAACTGTTACGGCAAATCGAAACGCCAGTTATTCTTCACACTTAAAAACAAATTAATTTGTACAGCAAAGTCTAATAGTAAACGTCGCAAATAATATTTTTTCATCTAATGAAGTTCCTGAATTATTTATTAGCTGCATCCCACGGTTTTACCTTCTTTTCCACTGGCACTGTCAATTTTCCAGGATATAGTAGCCTTTACTGTGCTAAAACAGATAATCATCCTCCGTGCAAAAATATATCAAAATCTGTTTAGACATTTTTGAGCGATTGAGTTCTAAAACATTCTAAGCTAAAAACAGATTTTAATATTAGTAAGATAGGCTTCCTAAATGCCAATAACAGTTAGCCGTCTTCCTACATTGAATATGCTAAATTCAGAGATACGTTACCAGGTAACTCCATCTTGCTACGTAATCCCGCAGGTAAGCTTTTAACTAGATGCATGTTTAATGTCTGAGAGTCGCAACTTCGGCTAGACCCATTTAGAGCACTAATTAGGCAAATGCATTAGGAAATTAATTAATGTTCTATGTTTATAATGTTATGTTTTGAGTGATCTTTGAATATTGTCTCTCTTTTTCTCTTGGAAAATACGCATTTGTGACAATGGGCGACTAGAGCGCCAAACGACACGTTCTGTTAAAAAATGTTAAGTAGTTAGTCAGTGGCCTTTAGGAGGCTTTTGCCCGCGTAAATAAATTTGAGATATTCGTCAGGGCCGCCTAGTGCAAATTTACACCTTAATGTCAGAGTAATTAGCCCGCTTTAGGCCTAGCTTGGCAGGTGTTGTGATTATGACAAAAAAGCTTCTTATCTTGTCTCATCTAAGCATCGGTAACTTCTTTAAGACAAGAACGAATAGACATCTACACTCATGAACAAGCGTGCTCCATGTTAGACCGCATCGTCACTTTACCAGGGAAGTTATCCAGCTAATCAAAGCTGATACTTAACTGATCCGTTGACGTTGCGTGTGCCATAAAATAACATATGTCACACCTTTTTTTTTTTTTTTTTTTTTTATTTAGAATAGGTCGGCGTTTGACCACCAACTCGCCTGATGTTAAGTGACGTTGTGGTCTAAGATGGAGCACGACGACCCATAAGGTTCTTATTCACTCTAGCCTTGAAGTTTTGTAGAGTGAAGAAGTACAAAGACGGCAGTTGAGTGAGGCGCTACAAGTGCGCTACTGCTCAGACCCGTCTTCGGAACGGTTACACCGGACTACATCCCGAAACACGACTAGGTCATTTCACGGCATGGCTTGGCCCGGTGGGTGGTAACTAGCCACGGCCGAAGCCTCCCACCAGTGTTTGCTACCCGGTTAGCACTACCCGGGGACCACGTGTAGGGAATCAGAATAGAGTACACTCCTACGAACGTGGATAGCTCAGCCCCCATACAGACCATACACCTTTTTAAAAAAAGCTGTTTTGTAAAAAAACTGTATTTATCAAAATTGCCTTGATTGTTTTATTTATCAGTGTTGTATGTATGTAATAGTTATATGTGTATAGTGATATATGTATGTAATAATTAGTATATTTTATTAACTATAGGTATTTTAAGTACTAGAATGTATTAGGTCCTTACGTATGAAATCAGCGTTTTGTCGTACTGATCAATTTGATCTGAAATATCTCCTCTTTGGTTAAGAATTCGAAATTCAAATTAATAAATTCATTTAGCTGGTTTTTTTTTCTTTGGAATACAGTCATTCATTTGTTATTTTCCTCATTATTTTTTCTTTGGCGTCGCTTATTACCGCGCAATGGAAAACATGAAATATCGGTATATTTACGAGTACGAGTTCTACCGTGGCACCAGTGCTGCAGAAACAGCTCGAAGAATTAATGATGTGTACGGCGCTGGTGTCGCTAAAGACAGCATGGTACGTTTTTGGTTTCAACGTTTTCGTTCTGGAAATTTCGACCTTAAGAACCAACCCCGTGGACGGCCGGAGATCAAAGTGAAAAACGAAGAATTAAAGGCTATTGTGGAAGCGGATCCATCACAAAGCACTTCAGAGATAGCAGCAGGCTTCGGGGTAAGTGACAAAACTGTATTAATCCACTTGAAGCAAATCGGGAAGTAAAAAAACTCGAACGATGGGTACCTCATGAATTGAGTGAATCGAACTTGCAAACAGGGGCCGCCTGCTGTGTTACTTTGCTCAACCGACACAATAATGAAGGGATTTTAAATCGAATCATTACTTGTGATGAAAAGTGGATATTGTACGATAATCGAAAGCGCTCATCGCAATGGCTGAACCCTGGAGACCCAGCCAAATCCTGCCCTAAACGAAAATTGACTCAGAAAAAGTTACTTGTAAGTGTTTGGTGGACTAGCGCCGGTGTCGTTCACTACAGCTTTCTTAAATCTGGCCAAACGATTACGGCAGATATCTATTGTCAGCAACTGCAAACCATGAAGGAAGAACTAGCTGTTAAACAACCGAGATTGGTCAATCGCTCTAGGCCACTGCTGCTTCACGACAACGCAAGACCACATACTGCACAACAAACAACCACTAAGTTAGCTGAGCTACAATTGGAATGTCTGCGACATCCACCGTACTCCCCGGACTTTGCTCCAACAGATAACCATTTCTTCCGGAATTTGGACAACTTCCAAACCGCCTTCAAAGAGTTTGTTGATTCTCGCCCCCATGGTTTTTATAGTAAAGGGATCAATGAACTACCCATAAGATGGCAAAAGTGCATAGATAACAACGGTGAATACTTTGATTAATTAAATAGTACCTGGATGGCCGAGCTTCGCTCGGTATTTTTTTTAATTTTTTAATTGTGTTTTTTGGATAATAAACAATTGATTTTAGTCTAACCTCAAAGCAAACACTCATTGACTTCGTGTTACTTAACAACGCCATCTGCTGTTGTGTCGTTAAAGCAATTACCTAGTTGCTCACAAAAAATAGTATTATTATTCGCCAATAGATGTCAGGAAGAGTCATATTTTTCAGTTGAGATTGATTATCGATAAAACACGAATAAAATGATATTTTCTAAAAATTATTCCTAGCTAGATCGATTTATCGCCCCCGAAACCCCCTATATACTAAATTGTATGAAAATCGTTGGAGCCGATTCCGAGATTCCAATTATATATATATATATATATACAAGAATTGCTCATTTAAAGATATAAGATATTTTACAAAAAAAATCGACTTTTTATTCCTCCCGTAGAAAACGCCAATTTCATACGTAAGGACCTAATATTATATTAGTATGATGTAATTTTATGTAAGTTTTATTTAAATAGTTTATGTAGGTGTATAGGTATAATACTCGATGTTTTGTTGTTTCTTTGTATCAATCTTATGTTTATTTTTGTTATTTTTGCACACCCTGTCTCATACTCATTTGTCGTATCCTCTCCATCCTAAGGTTGCCTGGAAGAGATCGCTTTTAGTGATAAGGCCGCCAGTTGTTACACTATTTAATAAGTTTTATCATAATTTTTCTCTTGTTATTTTTGTTATCTGTGGTGTGAACAATAAATCTATCTATCTATCTATCTATCTATCTATCTATCTATCTATCTATCTATCTTTTTCCTGTAGGGGCTGGCAGAGTTGTATAGCACCCACACTTCTCCGGACAATATTCAGTCCCAAATGTGACAGGCGAGCTTGTCACCATATATACACCGGGCTTTAGCTACGTAGCAGATCACATTAAATACGCACATAAAGTTTACACAACGATCGAATTGGTGTGTGCCTTCAGCAGGGTCCAAACCCGCCCCCTTCAGCTTGAGAGTCGAGTCTTCTTTGACTAGGCTATCTTTGCGTCTAACGATTTATATAAATTAACGTCGGGAAATAGCTCAACATTACGAATGTCTCATAAACGGGCCAGCCGGACTACCGATGACCCGCTGGAGACTGGTGACACTTTAGTGAAATACTAGTGATACTGAACCGTCCCCATTCCGTTTTTAGGGTTCCGGACATCAAATGAAAAAAAAACGGAACCCCTAAAGGATGACTTTGTGTCAAGATTTGTGTCTTTCTGTCAAGATTCTTTTTCTCAGAAACCCGTATCAAGGTAGAAGCGAAGGTATCAAGCTGAAATAAATATCAAATAAATAGCCCTCCAGGTGAGTTGCGATCAAACGTATACCTATGGTATAATAATATACTCCGCCAGGTATAGCACTCCGGTCACGTGGGCAACACGTAGTGACGTCAAGCAGGACCGAAATAAGTCATTTTTAAACAGTGTGAAAGAGACAAGTGGCGTCATACGTGTTTGCTCCTGGACTGCTAAACCTTGTTTTTTTTGGATCATGCGTGGACCCATATCTTATACCTTTAAATGAGAAATTCTTGTATATATATATATATAAATATAATTGGAATCTCGGAATCGGCTCCAACGATTTTCATACAAATTAGTATATAGGGGGTTTCGGGGGCGATAAATCGATCTAGCTAGGAATCATTTTTAGAAAATATCATTTTATTCGTGTTTTATCGATAATCAATCTCAACTGAAAAATATGACTCTTCCTGACATCTATTGGCGAATAATAATACTACTATTTCTTGTGAGCAACTAATTGCTTTAACGACACAACAGCAGATGGCGTTGTTAAGTAACACGAAGTCAATGAGTGTTTGCTTTGAGGTTAGACTAAAATCTTATTGTTTATTATCCAAAAAACACAATTAAAAAATAAAAAAAAATACCGAGCAAAGCTCGGCCATCCAGGTACTGTTCATTAAAAACAAACCCTGAGTTCGTCACACATTCCTCTCTGCGTATGTAATAGGCACCGTAAAGGTACATCCATATTGAAACCTGGTAAGTAAGATAAAGCGTCCGCTGCGCTACTACGTGTGGGGAAAGATTGATGATTGCGGATGTGCCAGGAATTTCTTAAGAAATGTGCTGCTACGAGATATTCCTGTGGCTTGCTGGGAATCGATGGTACATAAGTAATGGGGACAGTAAGACAAACATCATTAAAATATTTTGTAGGATCAATTTATATTTAGGCAATGCTTGCTAAAAATATGTTCTAAAATATTTGTTTTGTAATCTTTCATGGAGATATTCAAAAGGCGTCTGTCGATGACTTTCTTGTAAGACTCCCTAAGCTGACTTACTCGTATTGTAAACATATTTATGCATCAATTAAAGCCTACATTTATCTATTTAGGTACAAATAACATTTAAATCAACAAACTATTCAGTCCCGCCAATATTATTTTACCAAATAGAAAAGAAAAAGAAAAACAATAAAAATTTCGTTCAATTTCGTTTTTTTCTCTTAACTACTTAGGTATTATATACTAAGGCCTTTCAAAAAACTGGCCTTGGCGTTCGTTTTGCTGTGCCTCTAAGATAATGTTCAAGAAAGTGGTTTAGACATCTAAATAAAATAAAATGTAAACAGATAACCTTAAGACGAAATTTCCTGCAATACACACACCTCGTTAAAAAAATAACGTCTCAAGTTTGAAGTAGAGTCTCCAGCTCTACCGAATCATGAAGCCATTCAGATTGTACGGCCCTGGTAGCTGGAGGAGCACAATGTGCCAACTTGATGAAGTAGACTCACCTGCGTATGCCTGATTTACAGGTACAAGTAAAGCAGGCGATTCATGGTACGACGCGCTGCGTTTATAGACTTTTTTAAAGGTTTACAGGTTTCTTTACTTTTAAATGTGGTTTAACCATGTAACGGTTTTCTGATGTTAACGTGTCATATAAATCATAGGATAAGGATAAAAAATAGTTCTAGATTGAGTATTTTCAGAAATCAAAACGCTACTAATATGTACCAGTAAGATTTGTAATAAGTTGTTTATTATTAAAGATTTTCACCATGTATGAAAGTAACCAAAATACTAATAAAGGTCCTTACTTTATTAGTAAGTTTACCTAATTTTTTTTTTCATATCGAGTCCTTTATTTGTTAATATTTATAAATAGAAGATAAGATGGTTAACAAAAATATTGCAAAATGTCTAAATTCATTTATTTGTCTTACGAAATCTAATCGATTAATGTAAAGTTGAGGTACCGCGCTCTCTTTGCCAAAAACAAAATGACAACGGATTTTATTCTACCACAATCATTTACAGAAGTAGGACATCGAACTTCCAAACCAGTCAACTCACTCCAAGATTTCTAACAAATTCTAAGAAACATTAAAATCCGCTGTTCCTAATTGCCTTGAATGTCCCACCTCACCGGTGAGTTAATTATAATGAGCCAGGGACTAATCGCAGTGTCGCTTTGTCTCAGAATGGGGGAACAAAGCAGCGCCACAGAATATGTAAGAGTACCACAGGGCCTCGCCATTGTCAGTTGGAATTTACGGCGAGTAAGTTCGCGGCGCTCGCGCGTGAATGGGTAGCTTTAAATTTTAAATTGTGTAGTGGAGCGGAGTGGAGTTAATGATGTAAGTGTACGTCTTGTGTGTGACGTTTACTTTTGCCTGCTTTAGGAGAATTAAACGTGCTTTAAATTTGAGGACAAGATTGTAAAGTTGTTTCCTTGTGCTCTTGAAACTAGACTTAAGATTACATAAGGGGCGAATCTATTCTACCTAGGGAGCGAGAATGGATATTTTAACTGACGTTTAAAAATCAACTAAAGCGGTAGTTGCCATACGAATTTGCCGATTTAATCGATTTGAAACGTCAGTTTAGTTGTCCATGCTCGCACCCCTGGTATTATAAATGCAAAAGATGTGTTTGTGTGTTTGTTTCTTACTTTTTAACGCTGGATTGATTGGGCGAATTTGGATGAAATGAGGAACAGATAGCTTTACGCTGAACTAACGCAGTATATTTTTTAAGATGATAGCCTAGTTTCTTTCTGCTACGTGACTGGAGCCCATTGTATGGCGACAGGCTCACCCCCTGTCACATTTGTGACTGAATATCGCCCGGCGAAGTGTGGGTGTTTTACACCTCTGCCAGCCCCTTCAGGGGAAATACGTGACGATTTGTTATATTATGTTACTTTTTAACTGTCAGTAACACTGAGGAGTGCTAGATAAAACTAATACGAAAACAATACATTATTATACATTTTTGCCATAGTAAAAATAATAAACAAATCAAAGTATTTGGAGGAAATTGATGAAATGGTTCAATGGCCGATTGTTTTGGAACATCATTAATATTCGAAATAAAAAAAAGAGTCAGCCGAACTTATATAGGTGCATTAACGTTTTGTCAATGCCACTCTCGGTCACCCATTAAAAGAATGGCCAAGGTAATTTTGGATCACTTACGTCATCTGCTATGATCTGCTTAATAAGAAGTACAAACAAAGGGAAATTTACATAGGTATTCAAACATTTTCAAGGTTTTGATGACGAGGTCCGAAGACGGGTCTGAGCAGTAGCGCACTTGTAGCGCCTCACTCAACTGCCGTCTTTGTACTTCTTCACTCTACAAAACTTCAAGGCTAAAGTGAATAAGTACTTTATAGGTCGTCGTGCTCCATCTTAGACCACAACGTCGCTTAACATCAGGCGAGTTGGTGGTCAAACGCAGACCTATTCTACATAAAAAAAAAATGTTTAATGAAGCATTAAATTTCGAAAATAGCTTTCAAGCTGTCTTTAATTGGTAGTCGTCTAGCTTCAAGACCTGGAGGTGTCGAGAATGATGGAGAAGGGCAATTTCCTGCAGCCGCCCCACACCGCCCTAGACCGCCCTATTAGGTGGCTGTAACGCTGGTGTTAATAGAATCTAATTGCAAAGGAAACTTTGGGTTACCATTCGTTGGAGGTGGGTTGAGATAAAAAATTGATATTAACAGAAAATAGGTTAGGTCATTTAAAGTCTTTCTTTAGTGTAAAGGCAATTATAGTTATTATCGGCATACGTATACAAGGGGCTGGTTTTGCGTGTAGTAATATTTAAGAGTGTTGATCTACTCGTCAATGTGAACAACTTTTAGAACACAAGTTTTTATAATTGCAATGAAAAATAATCGGGTCTCCGTATAAAAAAACTTGCCCGTTATAATTTTTGTATGAAGACTTTTTGTGTTTTGACTTTGTTTTTTTTAAAATTTACTAATGTGTTGTAGAAGATGTTTAGTGTAACAGTTAGAACAAAACCAGCACCCTGTACATCTACTTCTACTAGTAGTTTGCTTCGAAGTGAGACCTCAGTATGCTCATATTTTCAGAGTTAGCAGTCAACTCACTCTGTTCATACAGTTCTCTGTTCTGGTGGCTCAGTCGGTTGGTAATAGACCTGCCTTCTGAGCTTCGAGGAGTAGGTTCAATTCCTGCCTCGGTCAAACATTCTTGTGATGAACATTTGTGTCTGTTCTATGTGACGGTGTTAGTATCTTTTTTTCACGTAATTAAAAAATAAAATATGACATGTATTTATATCAGTCTCCGGCAGCCATAGTAAAAGCTTTGCTTAGTTTGGGGTCAGATGACCGTATGTGCAAAAATGTCTGGAATGCTGTTATATATTCGAACACATACATTGTATTTGCAGGATTTACTAACTTACTTGCCTACAAAACTTCATGATGATAAGATCATTTGTAACTGCTCGAGTTGTCGTCGAATAAATAATACCTATATAAATAGATATAACAAGAAACATAATTAAAAGAAAAAAAAACCCCGGGTGCAACATTTTGTAAAAATGACACCTCACACGTCGAAATCCATTAAGCTGGTTAGGCTGCAAGGCGTACCAAAGACCCACATACATACTTACATACACACACTCGAAAAACATAACCCTCCCTCTCGGGTTAAAATTCCACGTTATCTTAGTAGACTCTGTAATCTTCCCTTCGCTCGGACAGTGAAATAAGTCTGCAATTGAAATTTTACAATTTCCAAAAATATACAGAACCCATGGTGTTCCAAGCTCGCGTGTCCCATCCGTCAAGTTTTGTGTCTTGCGGTTCGCGATCGCGCCTTCCAGCCACGTACTTGGCTTTACGTTTTCAAAATGCAGTTTAAAATTGAACGGTGACTTGAACACTTTTCTGTAGCAAAACATAACAAAAATTTTCGTACTCAAGAAAATAATTGGAGACTGTTATTTATATTTTCATTCATTTAAAAACATATAACATAACATATCGTCACGCCTTTCTCCCGAAGGGGCTGGCGGAGATGTATGACAACACTAATACTGCTTCGGACGATATTCAGGCCCAAATGTGACAGGGAAGATATTTTTGGAATTTTATGATGAACTTAACTGGGTGTTGCACATTTTTGCCAATCATTCGGGGGAAAGGCGTGGTGATATGTTTATGTTTATATGTTTATGTGAACTTATTGTAAAAGCTCTACGATTCTAAGTGTCCATAGGCGCAATTTTTATTTTATTTACACACGTAATTACAAACAAAAGATACAAAAAATTATACTTCAGTAAAACTATAACTAGCGTGGTAAATGATCATTACGTTAGCCAAAATGAGAGCAAAAAACAGTAAGCCTTGTGAAGTAGTCGTCACTAGGTTTCTTGACCCGTGTCGAGAATTACTTACTGCAGTCCGCCTCTCAGTACATAGCTCATAATTACGAGTATGTTTAAAAAATTAATAATTTTGGATTGAATTGATTCAGCGGCGAGCTTGTTGCCATCGTCACCATAACCGAGTTCCAGTTATAAATCAGATGTCATAATAATAAAACACACATAATTTTTACATTTACGAATGAACAAAAAAATCTAAGATTGTCAGTCCTAGTAGCACAGAATCAACCTAGACTTAAACATATCGTCACAATGAACAAATTGGTGCGTGCCGTCGGCTGGGTTTGAATCGGCTCCCTCTGGCTTGAGAGGCGGGCCTTCTCCAACTAGGCTATCATCGACCTAGACTTAACACGAGTTTAATTTGCCTAAATAGGTTAGTGGCACAAATAGACACCTACAAAATGTTCACCATTTCATTATTCCCTTCAAGGAGGACACTTTATAGAACCAAGTGAAATTATCTCTACACACTTATCTTACTAATTACGTGCCTCATATAAAAACACTTCATAAATAAAACAACGCACATACGCGTCCATTCAACCCAGCGACATTATCGTAGACCCATCTCATAACTATTATCTTCCGAAACATGAAGCAAGAAAACGCGAGAACGCGAGAAGCGGTTGCTCTTAAATTGAATCTATTTACTAACAAAATCCCACTCTAGTAAACCAGATTGAGAGTGGAGCTAAAAACCGGAAGCCGCGGGAGCAAACAATCGCGAAGAATCAAGGATCCTTAATGGATAGAGAATGGATAGTGTAGTCGGGAACACCAGCACATTTTGCATAGTCAGAGATACAGATGTAAATGAAATGGAAGAGACATCAAATAGATAAATGGATAATAGTAATAACTGTTAGCGGTTCTAGGATTCGACTGGTCATTTCCCTAATATTCATGGTCTCTAAAAAAAATTACTGTCGCACTTTAACATTTCGCGACTGCATTCTTCAATCTATGGCAAACCTTACGACATACTACTTGTCTACCTACTACCACATAATCGCAAGACATGGATTATTTGTATGTACCTAATAGTAATATTCTACATTCATAATTTATTTTTCATAGAAAAAATGCAAGCCGTTAAATTGGTACCAAAAATGGCACCGCACCATAATAAGTATGAGCTTATCCTCACTTATAAATAAATTCATGGAACAGATTATATCAATCCACTAGCTATAACTAAGGAGAAAACCTAACAGTTGCAAATTGTATTTTTTTTCCAACCACACTATATTTGCGTGCTTGTGCCTGAAAAGGCAAGTAAACAGCACAATTTGTAGCGAATTTTGTGGCTTGCGTTTTGAGAAGGCGTTGGTTGGAAATATTCGGTCTACAGGCAGGTATTAGGTATTAATTCCAAATCGTCCTGAGTAAATTGGTTCTACCCAATACAGTACTACGAGTATGCTAGATTTTATCTATTCTATCTATTTGGACTATCGAACTTCATCACAAAAATCATAATTTCTTACCACTCGCTAACTGATTTTAACCACTGTCACAGTCTTAAAAAAAAACCTAATAGCCGCTACTACAATTTGTAAGGCTCTTCCATCCACCGAGCCCCTCGTCCAATAGCAAGCAATCGCGGCCTTTGGCTCCTCTCCAACCGGCGGGATGAAATTTAATACCGACCACTGAATATTTATTTATGATAATACATAATGATTTATGCCTGGATTACTTTCGGCTAATAATTCTTCGGATACTCTATTGATCGAGCTGTGAACAGGAAAATGGAGTCTTGTTATTGTTAAAGTATATAATAAGTTTGTTATTGCGAGCCATATAAGTGGTTATGGGCAAGAAAATAAGCGTCAATATTGAGAAAGTTTTGTTTGATATTCGGTCGTATTAGGAAAGTACAGGAAACATTGATGAAATGATGTATTAATAATAAATTAGAACGTGTGCCGATTCGGATCGGCGGGCGTAAGGGAGCCTACACACAAAAATAAATCAAGCCGCACCCATGACATCATGTGTGCAGCTTAGTTTCTTTTCATGGCATGGCATGGCATGACATGGCATGGCGTGGCATGTAGTCTGTAAAAGTTAATGCATATTTTCATGAAAACTTTGCGTTTGCATGCCTCGGCATTGAAAGTTTAAATCAAAAAGCTACGTAACGTCACGTCATATATATCGACCCCGGCACAAGGCCTAAAGGCTAAGTGTAAATAAGGGTAGGTCTTAATTCGTATCTAAACGATAGCTTACCTCATAAAGAGACAGTCGTAGACTAGGTAAATAACGCCAACCATTAGATTCTAGTTTACTGAATATTTAAATTTTCAACATTTTAAGGGTTTTGCATTAACTTTTAACAAGGCCTTGAATAGCCAGCACGTGTAAAGAATTATAAAGAGAAAAACTCTTAAGGTATTTTTAAAAAATCTTTGCTTTAGCGAATTTTCTTCAGTACCTTTGTTTGAACTATTTTTTTCTAGTGAACATGACAGCAATTTTGACAGCACACAATACACAATTTTTACTGTAAATAACAGTAAACGTGATTATGACCATAGGTAGCTGTGACGTGACAATTATCGTGGCAGCGACTGTCACTGTAACATGAAAACTAATGTGATGACGACCGTGACTGCGACCATGGCAGTAATGTTTGTCCAGTTGACCTGGACAGTAGTAGGTACTTGTAGGTAAATGTGACAGTCTTTAATGCTGATCAGAATACAATGTATCACCTTGTCGCAATCACCTGTCGCTTTCATCTGTCGTCACTGTCACCTGTCACTTTCACCTGCCGCGTTGCTTCCCCGTCATCCCGTTGTTGTCTATATAATATTGTTAATAGCAGCCGTTGTTTGTTCAGGTGCCGTGCAGACGTCGAAATTAGCTCGATCTTAGATAGTCGAAGAACTCGGATTTCAAACAAAAGTTTGACAAGAAGGCTATTGGAGAACTCTCAGATCTTCAAAGAGGAACGAAACTCTGAAAACGGCCAAGGGCACGCGTTATTAGGAAATTTAGATTTGGATCAAATGCTTTAAGCGTTTTAAATGTCAATACAATTAATAGTAGATATTGATGGGACTTTTAACAATAGGCGTACCTACTTTCCTGTCTGTTAAATCCTTAATCTGTTTTATTCATTTATGTCCGACTTCGTGAATACAAATTTGTTGCCAAATTGTTCAGCTGTTTGATTGGAAAAATCACATGCAGTCTATACGATTTTTCCATTGATTGTCCAGGTGTATGGCATAGATCACCAGGTCCATGGAAAACCTATTTAATTCAATTTTTTTACGCATGTTATGATGCCTGTGATTGATCTAGGGATTGTAGGGTTACACGAAAATGGTGTATTAAACCAAAAAGAGCTTTTTGTTCTCATAAACATCAACTATTATTATGGGACCAATCTAAAAATCTTTGAATAATATTGTTTTCTTTTTTTTGTGTCAAGCATTTCATTAATTTATATTTGAGTGTGGCACACTAAATTAGATTTTTATTTATCGCATAGGAAAAGCTGTCCGCAACTATACGTATAATAAACTTCTTTTAGCTGAGTACACTCTCTCCATGTAACTCAAAATACTTTATAAGCATAACATAACTTATCGTCACGCCTTTCCCCCGAGGGGGCTGGCAGAGGTGTAATACACCCACACTTCGCCGGACGATATTCAGTCCCAAATGTGACAGGTGGGCGAGCCTGTCGCCATACACCGGGCTCCAGTCATGTAGCAGATGACATACAATACGCACATATGTTCACACAATGATCAAATAGGTGCGTGCCGTTGGCTGGGTTTGAACCCGCTCCCTCTGGCTTGAGAGGCAGACCTTCTCCAACTAGGGTGTCATCATATAAATATAGCACAACAACCATAAAAACTAACTTCTAAAATCTACTGCTGGTCCCATAAAGTCATAAGAGTGACCACTATAATTATTAGTATAGTGGGGTTAGTGTAATATGGTGTAGTGCGGCTATCACGCATTATTTTTACCCACGATTTTAGGATTCCAAACCCAAAGGGTCAAACGGGACTCAATTACTAAAGTCAAAGTCAAAGTCAAAGTCAAAATGTTTTTATTCAATTTAGGTATCAAAGATACACTTATGAACGTCAAAGTTATTTAAATAGACTCGACCGCCTTGTTCGGACAAAAAGCCTCTACTCAGAAGAACAGGCAAGAAACTGAGGGGCATTATTTTTTCAAATAGGTAATAAATATATATCAGTCTCACAAATTTTGGCTTACAACTAGGTAATATCTATAAATACTAGTGGCTACTTGGCGGAAGTGGAAGGCTCCAGACATCTTTATCTTCTAAATAATTCTTAACCTTATAATATCCTCTTTTCATTAATGTAGTTTTTACATGTGATTTGAATTTTCCTAAGACTAAGACTCCGCTGTCCGTCTGTCTGGCCGTCTGTCACCGGGCTGTATCTCATTAACTGTGATAGTTGAAATTTTCACAGAGGATATATTTCTATTGCCGCTGTGACAACAAATTCTAAAAAAAATAATAAAAAAAATAAGGGGGCTCCCATACAACAACGTGTTTTTTTTTGACATTTTTATTCATATTGGTACAGAACTCTTCGTGTGCGAGTCCAACTCGCACTTGGCCGTTTCTTTTCGCTAATTCTACAGTATTGATATGTATCTGTATTTTTTAGTGTTGTGATACCTATCTAAGGTCTGGCTATCGCTAATCGTGTCAACTTTCAACGGTGAAAAAGAACGCTTTTTTTAATGTTAACCGCAACATTCTGCAGTGAAAATAGTATGCCCAAGTTAATCTGATTATCAAGCGATACATACAAGTGGAGTCAAGTGTGATAGCCATGGCCATTCAGTCCGCGGATGTCTATACAAAGTTTTCTTGTTATGACTTCGTCCATACAACTTCATACAACTTGTTGGCACAAACTTGGCGGTGGATAATAAGTATGACATGACCAAGTTGGTATGAGAAAAGTATGGAAGATTCTTGAACATTCGAGAGAGCGTTAACCCTTACTTTGTTAGTTTTGTATGAAATCTAAGTTTTCATATATAAAGTAGCGCCTCCATTTTTATAGATAATTTATTTTAAGTATCGTGTGAGGTTTTGCGTATGTATCAATTTTAGTTCTTCTTTTTATATTTATGTACATTGTATTTGGCTTGTATCACAATAAGGAATCCTTTTTATCATTTTTGTACAGAACTTTAAATTAGAGATCTAATTTATAACAGTAAAGCTCAGTTGTCAATGTCAAACGCGGTTACCCATCTGAAAATTGACCACCACTATGGTATGTAATAATATACTCCGCCAGGTATAGCATTCACCAACACGTCGTGGCGTCAATCGATGCTTAAGCAAGACCGAAATAAGTCATTTACAACAAGTACGAAAGAGACGGACGACGATGACGTCATTACGTGTTTGCTGAATGTGTTTTTGGATCATGACCACCACTAGATTCACAGGCTGTTAAACCTCCCTCATTGGTTGAATCTGGTTCGAAAATCGAACTATGTTCCATTTAGCCCCAAAAATACACAAAAGCTCTCAAAGGTACATAAATTTTAGACCGAACCACTCGCGTTATCAGTCCGTTCCGCATGCACCAAATCTGATCCGAATGACAGCTCTGACGTGCAATTCCACCGAGGCGTCTGATTGGTGGGCGGTCGCGTTAAATGGCCCTGATTGGCAGACAGAGCTAGCGCGTTTGCGTCATTACGCGTGAATACGATTAACGGACGGTTAGTTAGTTTATATTCAAAAGTGGTCAGGGTCAAATAAATAGTGCAATACATGTTATTTTTCCCCCTTAAGAGGCCTTAAATTTTTTGACGAAAAAAGTGACGAGTAGTTTGTTTTTAGCGGTCTTATTCTAAGAGTGAGACTTCGACGAGCGCTTGGGCGTTTCTGAGCTCACGTCGCAAGCTCAAGAAAATATACCATATCTTTATACATACCTATATCTTTGATTTGTAGGTGATGAAATATTAAAAAAATATATATACGAGTATCCTGTTGGGGAGAGTCTGAACTTTAATGTGGTGTACAATGATTATGTACATTTTACTTAGAAATTTTATTGTA
Source organism: Peribatodes rhomboidaria (assembly GCA_911728515.1). Taxonomy (NCBI): domain Eukaryota; kingdom Metazoa; phylum Arthropoda; class Insecta; order Lepidoptera; family Geometridae; genus Peribatodes; species Peribatodes rhomboidaria. The sequence continues at coordinate 772,067 of OU452181.1, read as the reverse complement.
TTGAGAAGAAAATTGAGTTGGTTTTGGCAAGATTTTAGTGAGAAAGTGCGTGTAAAAAAGACTCGTTTGTCTGAATTACCTTGCAAAAAAGAACAAAAGGAGCCGCTATCTGGAAAATGAACCTAGAAGAAATAATTAGTAATTATAAAATTGTGTTTTTTTTTTAAATTTAAACAATATGTTTACCGTCCGAGATTTTTACGAAAAAATACTATTGTGTATATTATTGTATTCCATTTGTATTCTGTCATTATTTGAAGCCCCTGTCTAGTATACAATAGACCGATCTATGCGATTCTGTAATTAAATATTCTAGAGATAAGATAGAGATAATAAAAATTCACTTTTTAGTAGGTCATTAAATCAATAAAATTATAGTCAGACCATTTAATAGGTCTCTTACGATGTGTTAGAGTGATTAAATACTTATTAAATCCAAGACTAACCTAAAATTACCCTAATTTTATCATAGACAATCCAAAATGATCCTCTAAAACTTGCACACTAATTGTAATATCACGCGAAGATCTCCAAGATTACACGACTTACGACTAGGCAGCTCTCACTATTACGTACTACCCTCATAATTCATACACTGCAGCGGGTAGCGGCAAATTTGTCCAAGAGCTTTGTCGGAATACCAACTAATTCAGTTTGTACCCAGCTTTATTCGTTTAGGACAAGCCGAGTCCGTGTGGTTTTGTTCCATTGAATCTGATTTGTAAAGGGTGTAAGAGATGTTTGATGTTCAGTTTTTGACGTAAATTCGATAATTGTGTTTGTGTATTTTTGGAATGGAATATGCTGACGAATTAGGTCTTAAATAAAAACATTTGGTCAGGCTTGGTGTTGTGTTTTGAAAACTTTGCATAGGCCTTAATCGGTCAGGTCTAATTCGATTTTTGAGGTAATAGAGCTTTAGGGTTTCAGAGGGTTTCAGGGTGAAATGCCTTAGTGCCGGTTAGTAGCATTGGTCAAAAAGTCACAATTTAAAATAAATATTTGGAACATTTTTCACACTCGGTTGCCTGAACACAGACGAAGCAAAACTTGTACTATGGCTGCCGGAGACTGATATACATACATTGTAAATTTGTTTTTAAAAACATGCTTAAATATAGATTTATTAACATCTACATATAGAGCAAATATAAATGTTCATCACATTAATGTTTGCCCCAGGTGGAAATTGAGTTCACGCCCCCAAGCTCAGAAGGCAGGTTCACTACCAATAATAATTGAGCAACGGATGCCTCCGTTTCCGTCTAAAAGTTTCAAATCTTCTTATTTCTTCGTAAGCTAGTTAAGTAGATACCTATTTTTTTTCTTTCATTACCCCCATATATTGCTTGATGTTTAGCAATGATGAGGCCTACGATGGAACACGCTTGTCTGAAACAAACCGATTCACTCCAAAACTTGAGATGCATAGTAAATATTTATTTTCCTAAGCTTCTAACTAACTAGCTTATAACAGTTAGTGCTCAGCCCCAACTTGGCAAGTAATATTCCTAATAATGTGTTTGGATAGCTCTCTCCACACGAGCTTGGTACAGCTTCTGGATCTAGTAATCCCGTAGACGGATGGCGCCGCTAATGCAGATTAATGGTTACGATACGCACCCTACACTACCAACTTAGCTTTAGACTTCACTTGAAGCGCTACCGTCGCATTTCCTAAAGGAAATTGAAAGCCAGTATTAGGAATTTATAGTTTGTTATTTTGGGCGGGTCGGTAGGTAAGTTGGTAGCGCCCTGTATCGTTGGATTGTCGCCGCTGTGAAGCCGCGGTGATACATCCCGGCGGATTGGCGCGCCTTACCGATGGCTATCTACTTGAAGTGTTCTAGTAAAGCTATAGAAGGGAAGGGCGTTTAACTACATCTGATATTGTTAATGCGAATATTTGTCTGTATGTTGGTTGTCACTCGGCTCTGTAACGGATTAAGAGTTCCGCGACGCTCTGAATTGTCCATACAAACGCACTAGTCAAATTTCTTGGAAATAATTTGTGAGATAATAATGAAATTTTGCATGTACTATTAAATTAACATCTCCACCATTATAATCATGATTTAAAAAAAAACGTTCTCAATAGAAAATAGAGCTATGAAAAATATTCGCATTTGTAAGGTCACTTTTGACTGATTAATTTAATAGATAGACATAGCACATCAAAAATTCCTTTACACAGGGCCGTTGTCTACGGATGGATGGATTTCGAGACGTAATAATAATAATTTTTATTGCATAGATACAAACCAATATCACATATGAAAATTAAAAATTACTTTAGAACTTTAATTTAAAATTATACTCTTAAATAAGGCAGCTTACAGTACCTATGTACATTAAAGCTTCAAAGTCCATATTCGGCTTACGGTAACGAGTAGGTTGGTCCGCAGAACCTACACTAAGCAGAGCTTGTGTTGCAGGTTTCTGTATACCTTCATGAAACAATAAAGAGCAGATATTTTGAAGCTAAAACTAATACTATGTGAGGTGTCATTTGAATCGTCTTAATAGTTAAAATGACATACAACATTTTGCAGCCGGGTTTTTTTTCTTTCTTTTAATAATGTTACTTGTTAAGGTTGTGGCCAGCGCAAAGGCAATATGGACAAAATCAGAAAGGGACATAGAACTTTTTACTAGGTAGTAGTTAGTAGTCGAACATTAGATTCACATAATTAAATTTAAAATTTTATTTGCATGTGTTAATTTCCTGCTAATTTTATGAGGATCGGATCAACGATACTCAAGTTATTGTTAAACAAACAAATGCCGAGATGTCCCGGTAGACTCTGGGACGTCGCTCGCTAGGTTAACTCGTAGTTCAAATTACAAACAATAGACAATCATTTATTTGTGGTAAAAAACACACACAATACAGATTAAACAAAAAAAAAAACTATACTAAATCAAAAAATCTGAAAAATAAATAAAAATAAATGTAATGAAAATAAATATATTAAAAATCATCAATGGTTCCCCATCTCCGTTCGCCTGCTCGTAAGAAAACAACCTACAATAACAGTCCCCTTGTAAGGCGCACTATAAATCAGACCATTCATGTCAAAGCCTTATTATTTCGCCACAAGAGCTCTGTGCCGGTTCATAAACTCCTTGTGGTAATGGATTCGCTCTATTTTGGTTCAGCCTTTGTATATTTTAATAAGAGAACAAAAATGTTTTTACTTGAGATTTTTTTGTGGAATTAAACGTTTTTGGTTCTGCTTAAACATTACGTTACAACAGAAAAATCTTAATCTGTAGTGTAACAACTGGCGGCCTTATCACTAAGAGCAAACTCTTCCAGATTCTCTTTACATATCGTCACGTCTTTCTCCAAGGGTCTTGTCTGTTAATAAAATAGAAGGATGGGATGTGATGTAGGTGTATATTTTAAATACCCCATCGAGTTAGATATCGGTAATGTTATTTCTAAGACTATTCAACGCTGTTTTGCCATTTTCAACTGAGTTCAAAAACGGTTCTCAATATGGTTTTCGACCGAACGACGACGAATCTACTTCATATATATCATCATAGCTTTCCCTTAAAGAGCTGGCAGAGGTGTAATACACCCACACTTCGCCGGACGATATTCCGATATATTGTATTCAGTCCCAAACGTGACAGGGGTGTCACATTTGGGACTTAATACACATCACATTTACAGTGGGGCTCACCCCCGCGAGCCTGTCGCCATACACCGGGCCCCAGTCATGTAGCAGATGAAATTAAATATGCACATAATATAATTATGTTCACACCGGGAACAAATTAGTGCGTGCCTTCGGCTGGGTCCGAACCCACTCCCTCTGGCTTGAGAGGCTAGTCTTTTCCGACTAGGCAATCAGCGCCTTCTCCTTCAGTTTCGACAAAAAATGCTTTCGTATTTCTTAAGGCGCGGTCTTACCACGAGTTTTTCACCGCACACATATTTACTTATTTAAGCCGCTTCATTTAGAGTTGAAAATCTTAAATCATACTTGATGGTAAAATTAGATCAGCACACAGTATTACATTTTCTTGCCGTTTTTATTAGTATTAATCGTAATAAGAACAGAAATAAGAATAAATTACTCGATTAAACTTTAGATGACTAATCTAGCTAATTCATAATTGAAAAAAAAAATGTTGTAATCGGTGAAATAGAGAACCACGCTCAAACAGTTTTTTGAAGAAGATGCTTTGTGTGATTTTTTTTTCAAAAATTAGTATTATTTTCATAATTCTATAACGGTTAAAGTGTTTCTGGTTTTTATTTCTACCATTTGTATTTTTTTTGCACCTGATCATCACAATTCATCTTCATATCAAACTAGATGTAAACAATTTACTTGCTTTCGTTGATTTCGTGATTTGTTGATACCGGGCCTTAAGTTTAGCTTATCCAATCTAGTACTATTTTATAAGTGCGTACTAAGTTCATGGATTTTCTGGATATTCAAATTAATACTAAACTTATCATAGGCAGAATTTAAATGTAGTGTTTTATATGTCTAAGTATGCGATCTAAATTCCATTTATCTAGTTAACGCAAATTCCAATTTGTTGAAACCCTTTAACAAAAAGTGCGAAACTATTTTCACCCAGCTCTATCAGCACTTACATATTTGAAAAGAATGAAACACTACTTACTTCTTTGAATAAATTATTTGCCGACAAAATAAAAATTATCTATAATGTTATTAAAATACAAACTTTAGGATATTTTAGGAATTATTGTCTTATCTATTATGACAAATATTATAGACCGCCCATTGCGCCTATATTTTTGAATGTTTAGTTTGGATTTTATTTTGTATTTGGTGTCAATAAAGAGTTTTTGTATTGTATTGTATTGTAACTACCTTAAATTTACCGTAAAAAAAGTACCATACATATTAATTGTTCACGATGCCTTTTATATGCTAAAAACTTCTTTATTTAGAAACATTGAATTGCCTCGGAATTTAACAGCCTTAGAAATAAAGTTTTAAAACATGTGTACACACATTGTGTAACACAAAAGCTGAAAAATAAAAATATTTTTGACTTAAACGTTGTGTACAGTTCGTGTACAGATGTAACAAAATCAAAGGAAAATAAACATTCGTTAAACGGCCGGGTACCCTTGTTTAGCGGGTGTGTACGGGGTCAAGATGGCGGATTTCACTATAACAGCTGATCTACACTCAGTAACTATGATAGAAACTGTGTCATGTTTTTCTATTGTCAAAATAAAAACGTTTTTAGTTGATATTGTGACATTAGACACATTGTAGTGTTGACATTGATTGTTCCGTTCAGAAATTTGTTGTTAGTCTCCCACTATAACCAAAAGAAAATGTTTTCCTCTAAAATAGTTTATATCGACGAATTTAGGACAAGAGATTCAAAAAACAACATAGTTTATTAATATTCCTTTCCTAAAACGTAAATTGTACGTGCAATTTTAAAAATTAGGGAGCTTTCTTAAAAAAAAATTACTAAAAAACTATTTGGACAAAAAAGTTTCTAAACGAATTTACCAAAAGATGCCAGACGAAAAAGAAAAAAGTGTTAAGCATGTGTGTAAATACCCAATGCCGATTCACACTTTATTGCTCAAACAATAGTTACACATTTGTGTAGCGCTATTTACTGACTACTCAATGTCTAACTGAACATTGGTTTAGCAGATGTTTATGCATTTTTTATTTCTAAGGCTGTAAGTGTTTTGTCTTTTTCGGTCGATTAAAAAGTTGAATGAAAGAGACAAAAGACTGAATAACTATACCGAGGCCATCCAGTTTATTTGTAAAAAAAATGCTAAATGCGTCATACTTGTGTGACTGTGATCTTACAATTACAATAACATTTTAGAACACATAAAACGTTTCGTAACCGTTTAAATTTTAAAACTACAAACAAAACTTGGTAATTTTACTTGCTTACTTTTACACAATCGATACAAGAATAATAATAATTTATTGCAGAATTGTGTACAAAGGTCTTAATTTAAATATAGTCTCAACAGTAGATCCAAGTCGGGTGTGCAATATGATGTGCATAGGTACTTATAAAATGTAGTTAAACAATATGAAATAAACAACACTATCAAAATAAGACTAAGTAATCGAATTTTTTATCATTATAAAACTCTTTCAAATCGTAAACCCTTTCTTCAATTTCCTGGAAAACAGTGCTCCTTCTAGAGTCTTTAAGTCAGAGGGCGAATTGTCGTACGATATAGCTGTAAAGTATGATTTTTATAAAATAAAGCGTAATTTGCTTGAGGAATTAATATGTTATTTTTATATTTAGATCTTAGAACGTCAGCTCTGCTTGAGGATTTGAATCCCTACGATTTTGCTTTACAATCAAACAAATCGTATTTCCAACGTACAAATGTTTCGTAAATGTGTTTACAGGTAATAAGCGTAGGAACTTGTGTTCCGTGAAGGTGTCGCGCAGAGAATCCATACTTCTCATGCTAAATAAAAGTTTGTAAAAGGTTTAGGAAGTTAGGACCCTATTAAGAGTATAAGACATTTTAATGTTAGCAACACATACAAAAGAATGCAGTCTATAGTCTGCTGTGTGACGTTTTGCGAGCGAACTGTCAAAGGAATGTAGCGAATGAATGAATGAATGAATGTAGCGAAGGAATGAGGAGTAGCGCCTGAGTCGCCCGCCCCGTCCAACCGGCACTTTTGGCTGGACCACGGAAGAGGACGGATCTCGTTGTGTTTTTCATTGGTGTCCATTCGATTCATACTGAAATTGCCTACATATTGTACATGGTTTGGATTATGAGAAGTATTAGTTGTTTACATTTACATTAAGGTGGTTTTGAATACCGTCCCTTCAGAAATAGTTTACATTAATTAAAAAAAAATGGTTTCAGCTGTAGCCTATTTTCTCGCTACAAGAAACGTACAATAGATATAGGTATGTATGTCCCGTGTGAATAAATGAGACACGTAATAGTCTTATCTGTCTAGTCGCTGACTGTTCTGTTCACACTGCCGTCTCGGCGAGAGCTCGCTTTACTAGTTTGTCGCACTAGCCAATCGAGTATGGCTGAGAAAGTATCGCTTGGTGACAAAGCTATCGGAACTATAAACTCGCTACTCTCTGCTCGCGAATCTCTACTTGCTACTACTAACTGACTGGTGGGACAAGGGCCCTAAGCTATGGGTTTATTACTTTTTATTTGCTTTACTTTGCTGCTTTTTATACAGAACAAAGTCCTGTAGAAAACGATTCCTGTAGAATAGATGGTGAAACCTCTAGTTAATAAAGTTCATACAGAGGCCACAAAAGAAAAAACAATGGTTAAGGTGTTTTAAACAGTGTATTTTATTAAATGCATTAAGTATACAAAATTACAATTGTAAAAATGTCACATTTCGTGTTGCCGGATACGACTGCTGGAAGAAGATGGAAGTACTTGTTGGGAGATATTTATTTATTTTCCCTTATCGGTTAATACGCCCCCGATGTTGGCATTAGTATCGTTGACGTTCACGGGTATATCGAGATTTTTTACATCTGCAAGAAAAAACATTTTTTATTTCTCTCTCTCTCTCTCTTAAGGTAACCCTAAAGTTGAGCATACACTACAATTAAATGCCAAAAAAAATCATAGCTTTCTATACAAGCGCACCCATTAGCCTCTTTTTACCCGACTGCGCAAGAAGAAATGCTATGTTTTTCGAGTGTATGTAAATGGCTAATTATGTATGGGGTTTCTTCAGCACGCCCTACAGCCTTAACAGCTTAGTGTATTTCGACATGTGAGGTGTCATTTGAATCGTCTTGAAAGTAGGAGTGATATAGGGTACAACATTTTGCAGCTGGGTTTTTTGTTTTGAGTGACAGATTTTAAAAACGTAGCTTGCTACATTATTTTGTATCGCGGTTTTTAACACGATTTTTTTTGTGTCCCATAGTAATAGTATCGTTGCGCACGCACTGGTACACTAGTTATATTCGATTTTTTTTCATTTGATGAATACTAAAGCCGCCACACGCTGCTTGCCAGAAATCTGTGGTGGCATTGAAATTAATTTTATATATAAGCAAAATGCCAGTACCACTACGCCAGTATTTGTATGCGGTTTTGCGTTTTAAGCTATAACTTAACCTTAACCTTAACCTTAAGTTTTAACTTAATTGCATTGCGTGCTCAGACCTAAGTAGATTTTTTTAGAGTAAGTCTGCTGCATGGAAAGCCCTGGGATGGGAAAAAAGTGTATCCGTAGCCCACCGAGTACGATATCGGTTGTGCTGTTTTTGAGAATACGCAGCTCAAAAAAACTTTTTAACAAAAAATTAAACCGCCAAAAAAACTGGAAAAATAATTTATTTAATCTTAATTTAAGTTAAATAATTTTTTTTTTCTAAATTAAAGTTAACAAACTAAGTTCTTAAACTAATGCAAGTATACCTAAGTAATTTTCAGCCGGCGCCAAACTTAGGTAAGTATATCTATACTTATTTACGCCACCGTCATGCATCGCGCTTTACTCAATTAATTACCTAATTTGCTTGTTAGGCACCGATTTATAACTACTTGGGTATACTTACATTAGTTCAAGAAATTAGTTTCTTAGTTTTTTCAGCGGTTTAATTTTATGCTAAAAATATTTTATAATTTTTTGGGGGTATGAAAGAGACTGACAGGTCTGAACTTTATTTTCCCTTTACTTTTTATTTAGGGAAGATTTTTTTACAAAGTTTACATGAGACCATCTTCGAGGTAAGTATATATCCTATCCAATAAAAAATAATTGTCAAAATCAGACTACTCTGTAAACTGAAAATGTGCCCTAGAGGGGACCGTAATTATTTGTTTAGGTTTCAGTTTTTACAGCTATAACTTATTTAGCAGTTTTTTTAATAATTGTTAATGGAATGTTTTAAGATCTTACCTACTACAGCGGCTGTTTGTAGACCCTGCGAGTAGAAACAATTAAATTAATAAATAAATTCAGAATATTTTCAAACACGGTCGCCTGACCCAAAACTAAAAACACATTACATTTTTAAATGCATAATTAAATATATTTTAACACCCAGAGATGGAACAAACACAAATGTTCAGCACATAAATGTATTTCTTAGGTGGGAATCGAACCCACGCCCCCAAGCTCAAAAGGCAGGATCACTACCAACTGAGCCACCGAAGCAGTAAATTCAAAATCGAAGTCAAAATTAGGATATCGATTGTTTTCTTTGTAACTTGAAGTTTTCCTCGTATACTTTTGCTTTTTTCTTACATACTTGGATTAATCAGTTTTTTGACATTAACTTCAGACACAAAGGGGTGTCACAAAGTTGTTTTGTGTTAATAATTAGACTGCTACAATAGCTTAGTTGAAACTGAACCTACCTTCAGAGCTTAGGGCATGGATTCCATTCCCACTTAGGGAAACATTCAGGTGATAAACATTTTATATTTGTTCCATGTCTGCGTGTAAATTTATTTTTATGTTTGTACTAAAAATATATATAAATGTATATATATAGTACATACAGAGTAGGTGTGCAAAAATGCCCCGAATATTTATATACGCATAATTAAAATTATAAATTAAAACAACATTTAATTTTCAATAAAATAGGTACTTACGCATACGATCACCATGACTACTATGACAAGTAAAAGGAAAAGCTTAAACATGTTGAGTTTTTACTAAAGAGAAGATGAGCGGATAGAAAATTTTCATGAACTGTGATGTTTACTAGCAACACGATTGGCTTTTATAGGCCAAAAAATATACATAAATGGCACGCATAGACAAAATTTAAATAATTTGTTTTTTAATGTCTAATTGTGCAATTTATATTCAATGTACGAGTACTTATCTATTAAATGCAAATGCTATTTTTTGAAACTTTTTCTTCTTATCATAAAGTGTGCCCATTATGTCTGCTGGTTTTTTACTTGTCTATATATTTAAAAACAGGAAACTAGTTTCACCCGGCTGCGTATTTATAGAAACCGTCATTCAATAAGTTCAATTTATACCCGCGGGGTAAGACAAACAGAATTAGGCTCGCCACTCATTAGACGAGCCACGAGCTGTACGCCGCGTACGAATCGGTGGACAATTCTGTCATCGCCCACACACTACACGAGCGCTTTGATGGCGAGGGCTTGGCGAGCGGCGAATTGGTCCGCAAGTCACTCACACGCAGATTTGTCCGCGGATATGTCGCCAGCGACATATAACAGCGGTGGTGCTGCAGGGAAAGAGGAGAGTCAATATAGCGAGGCGCCGCTCTCCCTATCCTCTGCGGCTGGAGTAGCAGGCGGCGGGGTCATCTCAGCCGTCACATGTGGACTATGGGTGTCCAGAGACGAGTGCTGTCTCGCCCCCACTAGCTGAGTTAGTCGTCCAGGTGGAGGTCGATAACGATGTGTCTCGTATCCTGAAACATCGTCGTCAAGAGGAGGAGCTCAACTCGGGAAAAGAGGGAGCCCGAAAGCCTGGCGCTGTCGGGGCAGTGGTGGTATACATAAGCTACTAAGTAAAGAGAGAGTGAAAGTAAGTGTAATTATGGAATCCTCATTTTCTTCTTCAATAACTGCGATTAATGTCTTCAAGACAAGAGTGAATAGGCACCTCATGGTGCAAGCGTCCTCCATCTTAGACCGCATCGTCACTCTCCATCAGGTGTGTTGTGGTCAAACGTGGGCCCATCCAATCATAAAAAAAAACATAAAAAAATGAAGAATTCTAAAGTAAAACTACGGGGCACATCTAGTCTTTCTCGAAATAATATTTGGAGTCTCGAAATCTTGTTTAACTGGTTTTGTCGAAAATGTTTTAAATAATAAAGAGATAAGCTTTTTACAGCGTAAGGTAACCATTAGAAGTAATAGATTTTTGTACAAACCTGTGGGCGTAAGTACCTAAAAGTTTATCTAAAAATATTTGAGTAAAATTTCAGATAAGTACCTATTCAGTTTTGAGAATAATACTTGGAGGAACGAACAAGTTTTCGTTATAAAACGTAGATACGGTGACATTTATGGAAATAATTTTGTAATGCCAACATGAAGAAAATACAATTAAAAGTTAAATTCTTGCCCGCAGTGTAAATTAAGTCAGAGTTAAAATGTTATAAATATTACTCTAATATTGTATTAACTCAAGATTAGTTAAATTCTTGGTAGCACGACCATTCATGAGTTTAAGCTGTGATGAGCAGTTTAAAATAATCAACAATAATTTATTTCAGGCACAGGTTGTTTTAAATAACAACATGGGCCCATATTATAAATCCCTTACAGACTAACATACATATTAAAAAACAAATTAAATTGACTATATCTTCTGGGATTTTGCTCCCAAAAAATAAGCTAGCCTATGAAAAAGATAACCTGTAATTCTGTAAGTGGTCTTAAGTTCATAAAATTTACTAATTTTAGGTTTAATGAGTAAGATGGAACTCTAATATAGCCTCACGTCTGTCCATTACAATTTCTCGGAGAAATATTGGTGAAAATGGAATATGGGTAAATACATTAATATTACTATCCTGGGTACATAAGACACAATATTTTCACTCAAAAAATTGCATGAAAATCCTGGGTACATTTCACAGCATGGTTACTAAAACAAATATTGTTATTAGCATCCGGCAGATTTCCGACACTAAGCTCAACTTCGGAATATCTTTCTAGAGCATCAGACATAATTTCAGAGAATAAAATGCATATTAAGCTACTAATCCTTGAATGAACTACCAAGGACTGGTAGAAGTTTTGACATAAACAACTAACACTACAGTACATTTTTTTATGTATTGTAAACAGTATTGTAAACATATACATGTATTGTAAAAACAAACAAAAAACGATCATAGCTTCCACTAGGTTTCCTTGTGAGCGAAGCGTCTATGCCTCAGCTTCAACAAAAATATTTTGTATGTCCGAATTCTGTCCGGATAAAAGAAAACGTATCTCTGTCATGTTTAAAAAAATTTATGAACTGATAGGGCAAAAAAAATGTAATTAGCAAACCTGCCCACACATTTTAAGAGAAACGGTTAAGAAATGCGACCAGGGCCGGATTTAGAAGTGTGGAGGCCGTAGGGCACGGGAAAGTGGAGGCCTCTAATTATTACTCAAATAAAATGAAAAAAAATGTCAAAAATGTAATGCAAAATTAAATGTAGTGTAATGATATAAGTACTTTTCTTTAATGTGTTTTTAACTCATAGGTTTTGGCAATAAATACCTTTTTTTTTAATGCAAGAAACAAATTAATTTTTAAAACTATTCATATTTATACAAATAGGTACCTATTGAAGTAAAAATTTTTGTAAGTAATTTTTTTAATATCGTTTGTGGGGGCCCTCTCTTGTGGAGGCCCCGGGGCTCTAGCCTCGTCTTCCCTCCCCTAAATCCGGCCCTGAACGCGACCTGCAGAGGAGGACAGACGTGAGCCGCGAGGTCTCGCTCACAGAGCCACTAGTATTAGTGATGCCGGAACACATACAAAAACATAGACATCCAGCTCTGGATGCTTAGATTACTTAAAAATCAAATCAAACTTAAGATTCATCATTTATACATCTACCCGGCCGGGAATTGAACCCGAGACCCCTCGTTTTTTAGGCAGTCGTACTGCTTACTAGGCTTGAAAGGTCATAAGACCTGTTTGTCCATCCTATTACAGCATAAGTCATGATACAAGCCTCGACCGGCGGCATAAAACTTAGATAAAAAGAAGAAAATAGCTTAGGCATAAAAACCCCTGATACAAAAACCAGAAGAAATACATTACATGAACCAAGTAGCTCTGAGCAAAAACTAAGGAAATAAACTTGCTTTGATTCCCATTTAATATTAGAATATTTAAGCTCCATATTCGTGTGTTTAATGTTATTCTACCTCTTATCAGAATCACTAACTCGCTCAAACCGCTCCGCTGCTCTGGTATACTCACACAAAACGTCAAACGACCAATTTTCGAGCTGTTTCAAATGTATAAAACTTTATGCGCACTCACAAAACCTCGACCGATGTAACTTGGTACATACTTGAGCATGTTCGGGACTGGGGATTCTGTACTTGCTGAAAGAACTTGCGAAGGACTTTTAGCGCTTTACTAAGACCTATTATTTTAGTCAAAATAAATAACTTACTAAACTAAAACTAACTTACTAAAAAATACTTTTATTTTTAACGACCCGACGCAAAAACGATGTGGTGCTACCATCGCCAACACGCTTACACGATAAGGCCCTTCACTGATTCCTAAGAGCAGTTGTTAGAATCAAGGTGCGAAGAGCGAGAAAGACAAAAAATCTTTCCATTCTTATATGAGAGAGACAGAATGGTTTCTTTATTGAACTGTAGCTAACTTTCGTACTAGCTAAATTCCGTACTAGCTTTAAACAATTCTTGTTGAAATGATAACTAATTGGTCCATCACCTCATAATACTCCATAACACTCATCTGGGTTCAACGGAGAAAAGAACCAACAAATCTTTTACCACACATTTTGTATGCTGTAAAGCCATGGTATTTGTATACGAGTTACTCCGACAGATAGCGTTCCGGGACAAACATGTAACGTGTTATAAAGACACGCTCTTACGTCAATCGATGCGTAAGCAAGACCGCAATAAGCAATATACAACTAGGTTTGAGAGAGACGATGACAAAGACGAGGATGCGGCGCGGACATTAAAATATTAAAAAACCCTTTTTTTTTTATCAAACATAACTTAGAACTAACACTCCTGACTAATTCACCTTTAAACACACACACACACTCCAAACTTATATAATGCGGTGATTAAAAACACTCCGATTTCATACATTTTGAACTAGTTTTGAAGGAGCACCGCGCTCTGGCCTGTATAATTTGATCCTAAGAGTGACGTAGTTTGGTGTCAACTTCCGGAACGCTCGACTTTGTTTTTGTTGCTAGCTAGCATAGATTTTTGTACTAGCTCCAGAGGTCTGAATAGACTGGTCTGGTGCTAAGCTGTAACTGTTAATTTCAAAGAACAGCCCAAACCTTTCCTCTTAACGAGAGGTGGCCATTAAGGGGTGTTTAACAACCCCTTTAAGAATTCCGGCCTTCGCGTTTACGCGCAATTTATGCGCGTTAGGATATAGACGTTTGGCGAAAGAGCGCGTTAAATGTTTTGCTTTTGAATAAATATGTATTGTTTGAAAGTTTAAGGTTCCATCTAAATCTGACGAATCGTTTCCGAGAAATTCGACAAGCGCTTTTGTATTGACTTCTGGAAAAGCTACGCAAGTATGTGGGAAATCGTAACTAATTTTATAAAAAAGGGAAAGTGGATTTGTTTGTTGCGGTTTCACGCTCTAACTACTCAACTGATGCTAATCACATTTTGAATACACGCTGATATAAATACAGAAAAAGGCAGAGTACTTTTCATCTCAAAAAAATACTGTAAAAATGACATTTGATGTATGACAAAAAAGATTTGAGGATAAACGTCCGCAAAGCTTGATTCAATCAACCCCAAAAAATAAAATTATACCCTCAATATTAATTCTATTTTAGTACTAAAATGTTGCGCCCCGCGGTTTTTCCCGCAGTTAAAACACAGCCTATGTATAAATCCAGGGTATAAGCTACCTCCATACCAAATTTCATTAAAATCCGTTCATCCGTTGTAGCGCGAAGAACTAACAAACACACTCACACACACATTCATAAACTTTCGCCTTCATAATGCTAGTGTGATATAGTAATAGTACTCTACTTTAGTTCCAGAGTTTTGTTCTCAATTTAATTTTCCTCTATAATAAGCTATACCTTGCCCTCAACTTCATCAACTTCGGCAACTACAGTTCTGAAGAAAACAACCAATGAAAAACAAGCGCCAAGTTGAGTGCAACTCAACTTGAGACGATCAACTAACGCTTGTTAATTAACTACCCCTGTTATTCAAGTCGGGGCGCCAGTAACTCGCGCAAGTTACTATCCCGGCAGTTTGGGAAAAGTTAACGAAGCTCGGACGCCTTTACTGAAATCACTGGTTTTAACGAACGGCCTAAAAACAACTCTTGCTTCAGGAGATAAGGTTTGAAGTCGTGATGGAAGTGTGTTGGTGTAAACTAGGGTATGACTTTAGGTTAAGGTTCTTATTCGGACCTTGGTGGGATTGGTCAGATTTGCGCTGTTCTTAGTAAAGTGACGTAAAAGCAATTTAACTTGTAGTTTCAGTTTTATACTTATAGTTTCGGGCCAGTTTATATTTCTTTGTTTTGAATTGTTTCTTGAAATTGAATCAACTTATTTCTGTTCCTGATTATTGTAGAGTATTTATTGTCGTTGTGTCATCATGTTCGAGATGTTGTAAACTCTATGTATAATAATATACTCCACCAGGTTTAGCATTCAGCAACACGTAGTGACGTCAATCGAAGTTTGAGCAAGACCGAAATAAGTCATTTACAACAAGTTCGAAAGGGACAGATGACGATGACGGCACTACGTGTCTGCTGAATGCTAGACCTTGTTTTTTGGATCATGGTAAACTCTAGAGATGATAGAGATAGGCACACAATACAGTTTTATCGCTGAAAGCAATCTCTTCCAGACTGAATCTGACAGTGACGTTAGATCAACAACAATCTAGGAAGATCGTCGACAATCTAGGAAGTTGTCTGGTAAAAATATTCGTTGATACGCCAGCCTAAATCGCTTATCACACCATGCAGTAGATCGCATATAACATATAACAGGTAGTGTAATATAAGATAGACAGATAGTAGTCGTATTTCTGTAAGTTCCTGTCCATCCAAAGGTTACCTGGAAGAAATCGCTTTAGGCGATAAGGTCGCCCTTGTACTGCCGAAAATGTATTTTAGTTTTTAGGATTTTCATGTAGTTTTTGGTGTGCAATAAAGATATATTGTATTGTATAGTCTCTACCGGCACCCTATTCTAACGCGTGAGATGTTATCTTTGTCACTCTCCCTCCTACGACTTTCAAACGAGAGAGACAATGACCAGAAATATCTGTCTATCTGGCTATATGAAATAGGAGTCAGATAGCCAATCGCGGATGACAGATCGTGACAGTGATACATGCTTAACTGTCAAGGGCTTTGTAGATAGATAGATAAACTCTTTATTGTTCACACCAGAAACAACAAAACATAAGAAGATAACGAGCGTTAACGAGCAAAACGTCTCTGCTCCAGCTTCGACAAAAATGCTTTCGTATATCCGATTTTGTCTGGATCGCTGTCCCGATCGCTGTCCGGGTCTCAGGCCGGATCTTTGTGTTCCTCTACACTTCTGCAGTGGCCCTATTCGGAGATTTGAGATTTTCATCTCACTTTTTTTCGTCCTTGTTGCTCTCCTTTGAAACGTCATAGGTGTGAGAGTGATCAAGATAAAATCTTATCTCATCTCACGCGCAGGAATAGCCCCCCTGGTCGCATTTCTTAACCGATTCTCGTGAAATTTTGTGAGCGGGTTTGAGAATGATATAGTTTTTTTTTGACAAGTCCGTTTTAGGAAATTATTCATAATGGCGGTGATCAGATTTAAATAAATAATACATATCTCTGTGATAAAGAGAATCGTTTTAGGAATGCAACCTGTAAAGGAGGACAAAATTTGGCCAGAAGGTCAACAGCTCACAAAGCCACTAATCACTAAAAGCAATCTCTTCCAGGCAACCTTAGGATTGGTTGTTGCTAAAAATAATTTCTCCACCTCGACCTTCAAGTTGAACTATGCCAAATATATCACTTAAATTCTAAATACATAGCACAAATAGTGTTCGCCTCGGTAAATACTTGGTCCCTGCAGTCTCGGGCCGATCGGTCGTCGATCGCCGATCGCCGGCATCCAATTTCCTGTGTTCGACCTCGCCACAGATTTTTAGACGACCCTGGCTCTAGACGAAAGGAACCAGAAAGAAGAGATAGACAACTCTTAAGACATTCATCTATAGTAAATCATACATATCGTCCGTCACGTCTTTTCCCCGAAGGCGCTGGCAGAAGTGTTCAAGTCCTACACTGCTGGACGTTTCCGAACGATATTAAGTCCCAATTCTGACAGGGGGCGAGCCTGTCGCCATACACCGGGCTCCAGTCATGTGGCAGAAGACATTAAAACGCATATAATTATGTTCACACAATGAAAAAATTGGTGTGTGCTGTCAGCTGGGTCTGAATCCGCTCCGTCTAGCTTAAGAGACGAGCTATCTCCGACTAGGCCATCATCGTCATAAGACAAGTGAAGTATGAAGAACGATTCCATAAAATGAATAAAAGTAGAATAAAATCTTTGATCTATTTTATAGGAGTTCGAAATTTAAAATTTGAAGTCGTTTAAACTTGGAATCTTGGCATTGGGATGGCACTATAGAAAAATCATAGATGTCAATTGACGTATAAAAAGTGCACAGTAGTACTGGCACTATTTTGGGTTTTTTTTTCATTTGTCCCGCGATAATTTTAATTTAATTTTTAGTTTTGCATCTATCCCTTAATAATCCGTGCTTAAGGTCCATAATGTTTTTACGATACCCGATCTGTGGTTTATACGAGTTTGCATGAAATATGGTGCCATGACGCGCTTTATAGCGCTCGACAGTACATTTATAAGCTGCTTTATTAACATTAGGTCATAAGGTTGGGAATGAAACCAGGGGGCTTACCATGAACTTTTACAAAAACATCATTGCGCAGGAACGTTTTGTTACATTCCTTAATAAGTATTGTTTTGTATCATACCACAAGCATTGAAAACAATAATGTTTTAAAACGTTTTTACTCCTGCTACAGCGATGTCAAAAGAATGTACGATACAAGTGCCTTTATACACTCTGTGGTACTTTTGCGTATTTTGGAGTATGGTGTTGCCAGATGTACGATGTCAATCGTAATTATACGATTTTTGCCATGTAAAAATCGTACAATCGGGGTCGTACAATAGTACGACCGCATAGCGAAATCGTGCCTACAATATCCTATCGATACAGGGAAATTACACTTACGGTTTTTACAAGTTGCAAGTAAAAACACTATGATTTCTTATTATTTTCTTCCCTAAGAATTTTTATTTTCCTCACCCGCGTACAATCGCTCCTAAGAAACATCTGGCGACACTTGGTTGTATGAACAATGTCAGGGAGTTTTGGCGGGAACCGAAAAGATGGTGTCGTGTTTTTGTATTATTTTCTAAAACTTGTGATTCTTCGAGTGTTAAATTGTAATAATGGTGGATTATTAACGTTTACCGGTTCGTCAACGTGCACGAGTGTGGGCAAATGATACAAACATCGCGAAACGCGATTTTTCGTGTTCTCTACAAAATTTCACTTAAAGTTTCAGTAAAGTATCCATAACTTTACTGGAATGGGAAAAGGGGAGGGATTCATCGTCTTCATCATCACCTCATCATCATCATCCCATCATCTGTTACTGAAGGAAAAAATATTACTAAGAATCCGACTGAAGGACGAGTATCCATGGTCATGAATAAATTAATAAAAAAAAAAAATGAACAATGTCAGGGAGTTTTGGCGGGAACCGAAAAGATGGTGTCGTGTTTTTGTATTATTTTCTAAAACTTGTGATTCTTCGAGTGTTAAATTGTAATAATGGTGGATTATTAACGTTTACCGGTTCGTCAACGTGCACGAGTGTGGGCAAATGATACAAACATCGCGAAACGCGATTTTTCGTGTTCTCTACAAAACTTCACTTAAAGTTTCAGTAAAGTATCCATAACTTTACTGGAATGGGAAAAGGGGAGGGATTCATCGTCTTCATCATCACCTCATCATCATCATCCCATCATCTGTTACTGAAGGAAAAATTATTACTAAGAATCCGACTGAAGGACGAGTATCCATGGTCATGAATAAATTATAAAAAAAAAAAAAATGAACAATGTCAGAGTTTTTGGCGGGAACCGAAAAGATGGTGTCGTGTTTTTGTATTATTTTCTAAAACTTGTGATTCTTCGAGTGTTAAATTGTAATAATGGTGGATTATTAACGTTTACCGGTTCGTCAACGTGCACGAGTGTGGGCAAATGATACAAACATCGCGAAACGCGATTTTTCGTGTTCTCTACAAAACTTCACTTAAAATTTCAGTAAAGTATCCATAACTTTACTGGAATGGGAAAAGGGGAGGGATTCATCGTCTTCATCATCACCTCATCATCATCATCCCATCATCTGTTACTGAAGGAAAAAATATTACTAAGAATCCGACTGAAGGACGAGTATCCATGGTCATGAAAAATTAATTAAAAAAAAAATATGAACAATGTCAGCTGGAGTTTTGGCGGGAACCGAAAAGATGGTGTCGTGTTTTTGTATTATTTTCTAAAACTTGTGATTCTTCGAGTGTTAAATTGTAATAATGGTGGATTATTAACGTTTACCGGTTCGTCAACGTGCACGAGTGTGGGCAAATGATACAAACATCGCGAAACGCGATTTTTCGTGTTCTCTACAAAACTTCACTTAAAGTTTCAGTAAAGTATCCATAACTTTACTGGAATGGGAAAAGGGGAGGGATTCATCGTCTTCATCATCACCTCATCATCATCATCCCATCATCTGTTACTGAAGGAAAAAATATTACTAAGAATCCGACTGAAGGACGAGTATCCATGGTCATGAATAAATTAATAAAAAAAATGAACAATGTCAAAAACGATTTTTTTTTGTTTTGTCTCATAGGGCAGGCTAGAGGCAACATAGCCATACCACCATAGTCTTCCGTATGTTTGTCATAACATTTTTCATTAAATCTCTGATGAAGATGATGATAAATGAGATAAATCTCGCTCCTCTTTCCCTCTTTCAGTAAAGGCGAGTTTTCGTTTTAGAAAATAATACAAAATCATGACACCATCTTTTCGGTTCCCCTTAAAAACGTAAATTAAATCTACCTATGATCATAAAGGTAAATTAAAATTCAATTGCTTTAAACAATTAAAGTTTGTGATTTTTTTTTTTTTGTGATATCTAGAATTTAATGCTTAGAATAATTTGTCACAGAGGCCGCAGAGTCTCAGCGAAGCAGTTCGATATCATGTGAGACTTTTTAAAAACCCACAGTGAAATCGCTGCGGGCTTTAATAGGAGTCTGCAGGCGAAGGCTCACTCTAAGAAGTAAGAATTGCATCAAAAGGAGCGGACTTAGCCAAAAAAAAATCTATGTGAAAAAGGGTTGAAATTTATTCTGGAGCCCGTCCGAAGGCGTCCTTCGTAGTACGGAGCTTCTATTATCTGCTTCGAGAAACTCGAAAGTTTCCAAATCATCTGCCATCTTGCTAAATATTACAAATAGAACCTCAGGAACACAGCAAAAACTCACTAATAAATAGAAAAAGTTACACGGAGAGCAACTTTTTAACAATCGTTGTAATTTGTATCATTCCTGCTATTTTGACAGCTCGGCAGGAATACTTTAGAGGTCGTGGTACGGTTTTTAAACAAATGTTCCTTGGATTGAATGAACGAAATCGAGTGACGTCATCAAAACTGCTAAGCGATATCAAAACTTAACAGGAATACTTTTAGGGTGGTCATGGTACGAAATTACGAAGTAAGGCTTAATTAATGATGTTTTAAGAGGTTGTGGTAAGCCCCCAGCGCGGATTTGTATGGAGATCACGCGTGCACTGTACAGGGTGAGTTTGAAAGGATGCTACGCTGTAAGGAGGTGATGGCAATCTTCATTGTGATCAACTTTTTAGTCGACTAACCCTGAAATGTATTTTTAAAGTTTCTTGGAAGCGATTGAATTTTATTAAGCAACTTTATTGCTACCTTTTGCGTTGAGAGAGGTATTTAATTTGGAATTAGCTACTTACCGAAATAGTTAAAACTAGCTAGATAAAAAAAAAGTCGAGTAATTTAGTAGGTATAATTTTTTTTTTACAGTGAACCGAATCAATCAAAATTATAGAAATACATTTATGACAAGTTACCCAAATATATCAAGTACATAGGTACATGTTATATCATAGACGAGGGCCAGACATCTAATGAAGATTGTGATCTGCAGCTATTTATTCCATAACGTGGTATTTACTGAGCGTATCGACTGAAGTGTTGACGGATCTCACCTCGGACCTCACCAGATCGTGGTATAGATCATAATAAATATTTACTTGTAACCTTCGCCTCTGACTAGACAGGAAATCATGCTAGATGACGTCACTATCTATCCATCATGTAAAACTAGTCTATGCCATCGCACAGAATAGCTAGCAGTCCAATAGTACCAGCTCAAGTATTTACTATCGCTGAATAATCGAACAAATTGAATATAACATGTATAAAACGCAACCTTTGCTTCGGGCTGGCACTTTGGCACATTTCCAAAAATAATCTGGGATGCGCGAATGCTTTGGGCCTCTGTCAATAAGTACTAAGCATAAAATAAATAGCTAGTATCAATGTATATAATATATAAAGTCTTATTAAAAAACTACGCAGATACTCCTGATTTTTTCAGTTAATTTATAGAATGCCTAGCTGCGCCCCGCGGTTTCACCCGCGGTCCCACAGGAACCGTTGATTTTTCCGGGATGAAAAGTACCCTATATCCTTTTCTGTATCTCAGACAACATGTATCCAAAATTTTATGAT
Source organism: Peribatodes rhomboidaria (assembly GCA_911728515.1). Lineage (NCBI taxonomy): Eukaryota > Metazoa > Arthropoda > Insecta > Lepidoptera > Geometridae > Peribatodes > Peribatodes rhomboidaria. The sequence continues at coordinate 750,451 of OU452181.1, read as the reverse complement.
GATCAGTGGATTAGTTATGGCGTAAAAGCGTTACAAATAAACAAACGAACGAACAAACACTTACTTTTGCATTTATAATATTAGTTAGGATGTAAGAGATGAAAATAGAAAAGTTGTTCATATTTCCAAAGTTTATTTTTATGTTAAATCTGAAACACTAAGGCCTATTTTAACTAAAATTGAGCTTGGTGATTATTTATTTGACCGCATTTTATGACATTTAACTGATTGAAAAATTAATAAGTAAGTGTTGTCATAAACAAAAAAAAATAAAATCAGCTGCTCAAGCTTGTGCACTTTGTCCCTAAATCATTTAAATTAAACTTACAAGATAGAAATGAATGAACAACAACACCAAAGGAAATCGCATATTACTGTGAAGATTTTTCACGGCTCTTCATTTTTACCCAAGTTTTACAAATGTGATTTAAAATAATACAAAATTACAAACCCTAGTATAGCTAGGGAAAGGAACGAAGATGAACTAACGCCGCTGTATCTAGAGCCCCAAACTAGTTCGTCGCATTAATCTTTACCAACAAAGGCGCTATCTTTGAACAAACACTATAGACCGTATCCGTTAATATATCCTACTCATAAGCTGGGTTATATTATAACTCAAAGATTACCTCCTGAAGATTCCGTGGTCGAGACGATCATAGCGCGTCACGCATTGCTCAAATGTCACTTCCGCCAAGTAGCCAATAGTACATCGATAAAATATGATGTTACCTAGTCGTAAGCCAATATTTGTCTCACACATTTAAAAAATATATCTTTTAGTTTCTTGCCTGTTCTTCTGAGTCGTGGATCTTTTTTTCCGAACAAACCGGCTATTATAAAACTTTGACGTTATATAGATGTTGGTGGCTGAGCTACCCACGTCCGTAGGAGTGTACTCTATTCCCTGCACGTGGTCCCCGGGTAGTGCTAACCGGGTAGCAAACTCTAGTGGGAGGCTTCGGCCGTGGCTAGTTACCACCCACCGGACCAAGCCATGCCGTGAAATGACCTAGTCGTGTTTCGGGATGTAGTCCGGTGTAACCGTTCCGATGACGAGGTCCGAAGACGGGTCTGAGCTGTAGCGCACTTGTATTGCCTCGCTTAACTGCCGTCTTTGTACTTCTTCACTCTGCAAAACTTCAAGGATAGAGTGAATAAGTAACTTATAGGTCGTCGTGCTCAATCTTAGACGTCGCTTAACATCAGGCGAGTTGGTGGTCAAACGCCGACCTATTCTACATAAAAAAAAAGATGTATCTTCGATACCCAATTGAATAAAAACATTTTGACGTTGAAATACAACTGTCAGCGCTCAACGGCGGTCAACGTCGCGTCGCGTCTCATTATCAGGCGAGTTGGTGATCAGACGTTGATTCTTTATCAAATAAGCCAAGTTTATTATCAAATACAAAAATAAGAGTTCCTTGTAATCCTATAAATACCTCTAACAATTCAATTTCATTAGACACGGGTAGGCGAAACCTTGAGATAGTTAATGTTAATGCTTTGTTTCAGTACCGTAATTTGCACTTTGCATAAAATTCCGTGAGCTTTAATCGCAAAGAGATCTATTAACACGCTACCTATAGAAGATAATCCGTGACCATTACACACCCAGCACATTATTTTCCCCATTTTAACTTGACACATTATTCTCACTACCTTGTTACTTACGTTTTAGAGTTAAAATTTGTGTAGCAAGTTGTTGTACAAAGTTTGTATGGGAAGTCGCAGCTGCGAATCGCTAGGTCTACGCATTTGCGGTCACGAGTCTAAACAGGCTGGAGCTGACAGATATTGTGAACTGGGGACCCTGAATTATGTTTGAAATGTTAGAATCTTTGCGATGTTCTAGCTGGGTCGGGATGGGACCTAGTTGTTCTTTTGTTTGAGATATATCAGCGGATTCAAATAGCTAGATTGTAGATTTTAAATGTCTGTGTTTTAGTGGCGGGTTTTATGCAGCGCTTTGTGTAGCTACAATCTTTCGGCGATTATCGAATTTCGGCACCTAGTAGCAAACTTTTCGTAGCGTATTTGTAGCGGTCGTAGCGTGAGTGTAACGCTCGTAGCAAAGCCGTAACATCATAGCGTAGCTCGACTAACGGGTCATCGGTAGTAAGGTAAGGTAAGCAAAGACGGGTAACAAAAAAGATGGGTGACCGCGGGTGGCATTTAGAATTAAGCGCTGCTGTGGGTCGGATGCCACGGTAAATTGGAGGCCAGTCAGGTTGGTATTTAAAATTAATAAATAAATTTGGGACATTTCCACACACAGTCGCTCGACCCCAATCTAAGCAAAGCTTGTACTATGGCTGCCAGAGACTGATATACGTACATAAAAACATACTCAAATAGATAATTTACACCCAGACATAGAACAAACAAAAATGTTCATCACATAAATGTTTGCCCTATGTGGGAATCGAACCCACGCCCTCAAGCTTAGAAGGCAAGCTCACAAGCAACTGAGCCGGTGAGGCAGTCAACATAATATATGTAGGATATCCAAATCATTGTCCTCCTTACGAATAAACGTTGTATAGCCACAGAATACTTACACAGTACTTTGTATTTTTCTTACTTTAACATTTTTAAAACGACAAAACACTATTCCAAGTCTATACATTATCTATAAGGTTTATTAGTAAGGAGCGTAAGTCCAGTAAAGTTTCTCTATGTAATGTTACACATTAGCTGCGTAATTATCTGTGTCTCCCGGAAGCCTGGGTCTATGAAGACAGTTTGAGCGAGCATGGCTCTAACTGTTCGTTTAGGCGCATTAAGAACAGAAACGCTGTCGAGATAAGAAATTCGCGTACAGTAGGCACAAACATTCATAGATTCTGTGTTAATGTTGTAACTAAGAAGGGAAGGCGGGACGATATGTACGATATTTTTGGGTTCCGAAATAATAATGAAGAACGTTTCACACTCATAGTTCTTCACTAGGTTTCGCTGTGTCGGGGACGCCACGGAACACACAAAGACATGGACAACCAGCACCCGGTTTTGGGTCCGGACCCAAAACAGATTTTTTAAAATTGATCATTCAAACATCTGTCCGGCCGCGAATTGAACCCGGGACCTTGCTTCAAAAGGAGTCGAACTCCGTCTATAAGGAGGTTGTCACAGAAAAACAAAATACTACTTTGCAATGTTCGTTTGTCTTTCTGTCTTGCGACTGTATGTCACAGTATTTATTTGCTTTTTGTGGGGTGTAGTCCGCCATTGTAGTCATAATTATCTAGCCTAAAATATAGTCACGCCTTTCCCCCGAATAGGCTGGCAGTGGTGTTACATTACTCTCACTTCGTCGGGTGGTTGCGGATTGCATAAATACAGGGCTTCAGTTATGTAGCAGATGATGACGATGATTATCCAACTACATGAACCCGTATTGATGCGTGAGATGTCTCTTGGTCACCCTCACTCCTATGACTTTTGAAACGAGAGAGACAATGACCAAAAAAATATCGACTTGTAAGAATAGCCCTCCTGTTCTTATCCTCCTCCTCCTCAAGTCGCATTCCTCATGTCTGAGGGTCGTGACCACCACCTCCAATTACTCTCTCTCTTACGATCTTCCGCCAAAGTTTTCTATCTTCCGCAACATGTAGCGCTTCGTACATTGAAGTGTCCAGAGCGGTGCGAATCTGGTCGGACCAACGTATCGGGCTGCGGCCTCGTGACCTCTTGCCGTCGACTTTCCCTGTCACCATCAACTTTTCCAGGTTGTCGCCTTGTTTTCTAGCAATGTGGCCGAAGTACTCAAGAACCCGTCTCAGACAGATGGTAGAGAGTCTAGTTGTGACCTTGAGTTGCTTCAACATGGATACGTTAGTCCGATGTGCTGTCCAAGGTATTCGGAGCATTTTTCTCCAGCACCACATCTCAAAAGCGTCGATGCGACTGCGATCCATCGCTTTCAGAGTCCATGTCTCAGCACCATAAAGAAAAATTGAGAAGACCAGGGTGCGGACTAGTCTCACTTTGGTTTTCAGCTTTATCCCCCTGTTCTTCCATATTTTATCAAGCTGTGACATAGCGTTTTTAGCCATTCCGATCCGTCTTCGCACATCAGTTTCACTGGAGCCATTGTTGCTGATGCTGGAGCCCAGATAGATAAATTCATCAACAGTCTGGAGATTCAGCACGTCGGTGTGGTTCAGTGTCCTTGCGCGATCCACCACCATGACTTTGGTCTTAGATCTGTTGATGGACAGACCCAAGCTCAAACTTATCTGCTCCATTTTACGCAGCAACGACGCCATTTCATCCGCGCTTCGTGCCAAGAGAGTTGTGTCATCGGCATATCGAAGGTTTGTAACTTTAACCCCGCCGATGCTCACGCCTCCATTCCAGCCATCACAAGTTTGTCGCATAATGTACTCTCCATAGGCATTGAACAGGATGGGCGAAACGATGCACCCTTGTCGGACACCCTTTTCGAAACAGAAAGGCAGGGAAGTCATTTCATCGATTCTGACAATACCGTGACTGCTATGGTACAACGATTGAAGTACCGCGGTTAAATGTTTAGGTACGCCCAGGCTATCCAGTACTCGCCATAAAGAGTCCCATCTAACGCAATCAAACGCTTTGCTGTAATCAACGAAACACATGACAACTGGAACGTTGTACTCATAGGCTTTCTCAATTAGTTGTCTTACGTTGAGGATTTGTTCACGCGTGCCCTTGCCCTTAACGAAACCAGCCTGTTCTTGCGGAATCTGCTGGTCTAGATAGTGACGGAGACGGTTGTTAAGTATGTGGAGTAGGATTTTACTTGCGTGTGATATGAGTGCCAGAGTGCGATAGTTATCACATTGCATTGTGGATCCTGTCTTATGCAATGGAAGGATTATGGACTCAGTCCAATCTTTTGGCCATTCTCCGGTAACCCATACTTTGTTGCAGATGGCGTGCAGAGTGTCGACGCCCCTCTCTCCCAAGGCTTTCAGAACTTCGGCCGTTACTATGTCAGGGCCGGGCGCCTTCTTGTTCTTGAGGGAATGTAACGCTGCTACTATCTCAGATCGAAGAATATCTGGTTCCCTGTCTAAGCCATTGCAGAACGCAAGCCCGTCGCGACTATTTTGCGTGTGGTCTCTATATAGTTCTTCACAGTAAGAACGCCATCTTTCTGCAATCTCGTCTAGCTGATGCAATCGTTGACCATTGGAATCTTCAATTACCCAAGACTTGGGTTTGAACTTTTTGGTCAGTTGGCGAATTTTCTTGAAAAGGTCTGCGGTTTGGTATTTGAGAGAATGATTTTCTATGTCAAGGCATATTCCATTTATGTAATTGTTCTTATCTTCTTTGCAGCATGCGTCTATGGTTTTGCAAAGAAGGCTGTACTCATTTCTCACTTCTGCATTCTGCAACCCCTTTACCTTCAAATCCTTCCTGCGCTGAGTGAGTGCCCAAGTGCGATCTGTAATCCATATTGTTTTCTTTGGATCTGGCTTTTGAACTTTACGCAGATCACTTAAGGTGTCATTAATGAGCGTTTTAAACTGAGTCCAGAGGGAATCCGCTGTAAGTTGCTGCTCTGCGCCCGATCCTTTGAGTTTATCTTCCATAGCCTGCTGGAAATAGTTGCGTTCTGATTGGCCCAGTTGTTTTAGACACATTTTAGGTCGGCTTTTTAGTGCTTTTAAGCGGAGCGCGAAATTCGCGACCAGCATGTTATGATCCGAGTTGCAGTCAACCCCAGGGTAGGTCTTTACATTACTAACTGAACTGTTGACCTGACCTGTTCTTATAACCATAGTTTTATTATGAAACAGGCATTTGGCAGCTAATCTGATTTTTAGTAAAGTTGTAGGCACGGTAACTGAACACGCACAGAACCTGAAAACTCTCTTAAGTAAGGACGCCTAACATAAATGGCGGTTGTTGAAAGATTTCCAACTTGAAAGACTAGCTACCTAAACAAGCGCTGTCACGCTTCAACGAGATCAAAGGAAATGTTCGGGTTTCAGTCACTACTAACCTAAATAATCTTTTGTTTACAAAAATAAATTTAATTAAAAATAATTTGTTTTAGAACCAATAAATTCTACCAAACCTATCAAACAAAATAAAGCCAGAGGTTTAGAGAGATTGCCAGAGAGTCAATGGTGAGTAATGGGACAACTCAGCATTTGCATCTGTGTAACTACGTTTAAATAAGGTGAAAAAAATCGAGTCTCCGTACAAAGTAACTAGTCACGTTATCAATTACTCGTATGTATGGAGATGTTTTTTATTTACTCGTAGCAAACTATTATTCTTGAAGTTGTTCACTTTGACGGGTAGAACAACAAACTTTGGTATTAACTACACCCTTTTGTTCCATCTTGTATATTTTTTTAAGACGACGACAAAAGTACCGATGAACTGATCCAACATTTTTTAGGCATGTAGTTCATTTCAAATTAAATTTTAAGTCCGAAATTAAGCCAAATTGATCGTAAAGTTATGGATAGGGAGTTCTTGGTTACAGGCAAACTACTAATGCGTATCCTAAGTCGCCACCAATGAGGTTATTGTTTTGTCATTTTTGCGTCTCCTTTTCAGCTTGCGCAAAACTGATTTCCCATGTCCAGCTGTTCTCCTTTACAGGGCTCTCAAAAGATTCTTTCGTAATTTTGTAAGCAGGTTTGATAATTATAAATATGGATTTCTTTCGTCGATTTTATTTTCTCTGGTGGGAGGCTTCGGCCGAGGCTAGTTACCACCCACCGGACCAAGCCATGCCGTGAAATGACCTAGTCGTGTTTCGGGATGTAGTCCGGTGTAACCGTTCCGAAGACGGGTCTGAGCAGTGGCGCACTTGTAGCGCCTCACTCAACTGCCGTCTTTGTACTTCTTCACTCTACAAAACTTCAAAGCTAGAGTGAATAAGCACCTTATAGGTCGTCGTGCTCCATCTTAGACCACAACGTCGCTTAACATCAGGTGAGTTGGTGGTCAAACGCCGACCTATTCTACATAAAAAAAAAAAAAAAAAAATAGTTCGTAGTAAATTTTCAAAATATCGAAAATAACAGCTCCGCCTGTTTAAAAATTTACTACCTTTGTATTATGACGATTGAAATGTTTAAAAAAGTCATATTTCAAGAAAGAGAGACGTGAGGTCTTTACCTCACAGAGCCACCGTCTTAATGGATAATATTTGTTAAATAAAACACTGGCCTCCTTAGCAATAAACGTTGTATAATCTCGGAATAAACATAGTGTTTGTCTTTTTCTTTCACTTAAACTTTTAAACTTGATCGATAGAGACAAAAGACTGTGAAACCAATCCGAGGCTATACAAGGTTTATTGCTAAAGGGGTGAGAATGCAAGTAGGGTAGCGCACAGAAACATACGTTACAGCGACGGCAAATGCATATTTGATGGACGAGCGTCGAATACGGACTATTGATTCCAATTCTGCTTGCTTTTACAGGTCAGTGCATCCGTGTTCGGAACGATGTGGCTGCAATTAGTTTCGCTTTGATATAGCAACACGAGAAGCAAGGCATCTCGTTACAAGCCACTCGACTATAGCTAATAGTTCACTTCAAATTGAGACCTGGTATCATCATGTCAGCCCGTACGACGTCCACCGCTGGACAAAAGCGTCCTCCAATGATCTCCGCGGTCCGACTGGTCCTGCGCTGCCGCATCCAGCGGCTTCTCGCGACCCTCACCAGGGGGGCTATTCCTGTGCGTGAGATGAGATGAGATTTTATCATGGTCACTCTCACACCTATGACGTTTCAAACGAGAGCAACAAGGACGAGAAAAAGTGAGATGAAAATCTCAAATCTCCGAATAGAGTCCCAGGCCTTCCCACGCGGCGTCTTCAGGTTCAAGGTCGCCAATAGAGAATCTTGCTGCTCCATCGGCTGTCGGTTCAACGAGCGATGTGCTCTGCCCACTGCCACTTAAATTTAGCAATTTTTCGGTCTATGTTGGTTACTTTGGTTCGCCTCCGGATTTCTTCATTTCTAATTCGACCTCGCAGGTAAACTCCGAGCATAGGCCTCTCTATTGAGTGACCTGGAGCCAGCCTTTTTACGAGGCTCATCGTAAGCGACAACGCCTCAGTTCCATAAGCCATCTCTGTCATCACCATCACCTCGTACCTCATTAGAAGAATATCTCAGAGATAAAAACTTAAATATTAAAGAATAAGCCGGCCCACTCCACATGACATTGCAATACCCTAATAGGGTCCATTATGAGATACTTTTGTATATTATAACTTTAAGATCTTGTGAACTAATGTAACAACCACCATAATGCGCAATAAATACTTTGACTTTGACTTTAAAATTAGTCATTCTGTCGCCGACGTCTGTACTCCTCTACAGGTCGCATTTCTTATTCGATTCGCGTGAAGTTTTGTGAGCAGGTTAGGTTAGATAATTATACAGTTTTTTTTGCGTGTCAGTTAGATGATGTTTTTTTAAATTGTGGAGTTTTTTTCTTAAAATGTGACCTTTAGTGGAAGACAGAACTCCAGAAAGAGATCCGGACAGAGATCCAGACAGAATTCGGACATACGAAATCATTTTTGTCGAAGCTTAAGCATTGATGCTTAGCTAACGCTTGCTCGGTCGATAATGTCATCTATAAACCCTGCTCTTATTTAGTTCATATTTTAACAAAAAAATCAACAAGTGGAATTGAGAACCTTCTTCTTTTTGGAAGTCGATTAAGAATAGTACTTATTAAAATGAAGAAACATGATGATCGGATTAGCGGTAAGTAAAATTATCTTCAAATATATAGACATTCATCCTATGAACTGATTTTTTTTGGGATAAAAAGTTGCCTCGAAACTTGATAATCCAGGGTAACCTCTATCCTTGCCAAGTTTCATACAAGTCCGTTTAGCCGCTTTTGAGTGATCGAACAACAAACATCGAAACATACAAACTTTCACTTTACAATATTAATGATAGGATACATAGGTATGTGCCCATCGCGTGTACGAGATTGGCACAGGACGGGGAACAAGCGCAAGGGGAAGAAGGCCTATTATACCCAGCAGTGGGTCAATACAGGCTGATGATGATGATGATGGGGTAGTAGGTACATGTTAATGCCAAGGTATCCCAGTAGAATCTGAGGGCCACATTCTTAATCGTCTTACTTTCTTACATCAAACTGGTTATAACCTTAAAACCAGTTTTAAATCGATTCATGTCTGAGCGTCATTTTAGAATAAGCCATTCAGACTATTTTATCAGCCAATAATCCGTTTAAAATTCTAATATATCTTTCAACTAACAGACATCGTTCTCTGCTACGCCAATGAACAAAAAAGTCATACAATCGAACTCTCGACACCTGGTACAGTCAGGTGAACAATCACTCGCCAACTAAAACCTCTACGCCGACAGTCGTGCACAAAAGTGCTCGTTCTATCGGCCAAGTTTCGCGATAAATCGACCGACTCCACTGTGACGGATCTGGCACTAGTACTGTTTAGCACAAAGGTGTACGAAAAAAGTAGAGCGAAGCAATGTCGGGTGCTCACAAAAAAATCAAAACGAAATTGAAAGCTGTTTTAAAATGAGTTGTCTCAGAAATAATTAATTGATTTAAGTATTAGAACGAACAATGTTTTGGTAAGTAATTATGTGTTATTAAATGTTTTAATTATTCAATTGAAAATTTTCGTGTCTAACGTTGTAGAGCCACCACATAATTATGACAGATTTAAGTAGGATGAACATAATGTGGCTCTTTGTCTCGCTTTTGCTCATATATAATTCATTTTCTGACCTTCTCACTCTTTAAATTTTCGATGCATCTGCTTACTATAAAGTTCCGTATAATTATTTAGCAGCCTAGCCTTTAATTAAGTTATTGATCCTACTCCTATTTATATCATAAAAGCAAAAGTGTGTATGTGTTTGTTTGTTATTTCTTCACGTTCGAACGGATGGACAGATTTTGATGAAATTTGGTATGGAGGTGACTTATACCCTGAATTAACACTTAGCCTACTTTTGAACTGCGAGGAACACCGCGACATCCAGCTAGTTTCAAATAAAATAAAATCACTTCTCAAAATATTTAAAAAAAAACAAGAAAATTCTTTAACATTTACTATCACGACTGTACTGCACATGAACGTTTTCCAGGATTTATTCCGCACCTCAAAACCATTGTTAATCCCCACTCCTTCCCCCCTTGCTTCACCCCCCACACTCCTTCCCTCCCGAGTAGGGCTAACATAACTTATGAATATAATTTTCCGATACGCAGCACATTCAATTTATTCATCTGGGGAAGCTATTTGGTATAAAATGTTTTTTGTTGTGTCGGAATATGGCTGTGGCTGTGCATGATATTAACCCACCGGTGGGGATTGTGTGTTTTTGTTTAACGCAACTATAGACGAGCTTGCAAAAAGCTGTTCTGTACGTTTCGTTGTCAATGACTTTTTTCTTTGGAACAGCTGATTTTTTTGCGGGAGTGACATGATTTTCCGTCGAATGACATTTTTATGGAGCACTTGTTGTTTTTTTGGTACTATCATGATTTTTCGTCGTGAGTATTTTTTTTATAAATCTATACAATGAAATGAAAGACAAATAGTACAATTAGTAGACCTGACAGACGTCCTGCCCAATTTTTTTTGCGTCGCTATCTGCTGGATCAAATTGTGAGTCTAAACTATCTAGAGACCTACTTACATAATACAAAAAGGTCACCAAAATCGGTTTAAAGCCATTTAGTAGGAGTTCAGTGACATAACACGTACGTACAAAATATTTAGAACAGTCAATATAGTAAAGAAATTGTTTAGCATTTGAGTGTCACGTTTCATGAAAACGCAAAGACCAAACCAGGCAATTTGAAGGCCTTATTACGAATACGCAACGATGAAGACTTTCGTCGTGTCAAAGGCATACCTTGTTAGCTCTGAAATTGTAAGAATATTCACAGAAAAATATACGAGCTTCTGGAAAAAATACTAAGTAACAAAATAAAAATCCAGTCCGCCTCACTCTTTGAAGTTTTACTTAGGGTGACGTTTTTGAGTTGATTTGGCAGGATACCAATTGACCTCCATTATTTTATTTATTTATTTATATTTATATAACCTCGAACGGAGACCGAACATACATATCTCTACAACAACGAGTCCAATTTAGCTCATAAAAGAAATTTAGAATTGAATTGGATAGTTAGCTTTAAATCTGCAAAATTTCATGAAAATCGGAGCCGCGGTACTCAAATTATCGACGGGCAAACAAATGCCAAGATGTCAGTAAACTCTGAGACTGTGCTTAGCTCAGCAAACATTAATTGATCCTTAAAACTTGAATTATGTTAATTTTATCAAACACTCCAATTCTAAAAGAGTTTTACTATGAAAAGTAACAAACTAGCAAACGCAATATTACTTTAATTTTGTCAATTTTAACGTTGCAAACGCAAATTGCATCCGATGTCAGTACTGTACAGATCTACAAGGATCTTTTGGCACGTGGCCAAAATCGGAACTAACGATACAAATGAATAATTTGGATGTATTCTATAACTTTGACTTTCTCTGTATTCTATGATATTGACATGTAACTAATACCTACAAGTCCTATAATATTAATATTTCTAATAGGTTCGTTCTTTTCTCTCATTAATTATAATAATTAATTATAATTAAGGAGAGAAAAGAACGAACCGAAGAAGAAATATTAATATTATAGGACGTATTATGGAGATAATCGTACACAAACGACGTTTGCGTCCTCACTCGTGTCAAAAGTTCCTTGTAACACTGTACATACATACGCCGCGAGACTGCAAGTTCTGACTATTCATACTAATATTATAAAATCAAAAGCAACTCTGTCTGTCTGCTTGCAGGCTTTACACGGCTAAGCGGCTGAACAGATTAGAATGAAATCTTTAATTAGTTACAGTACATCACGAGGCAGGTTTTTGGATACTATTTTCTGAATATGTGCAAACGAAGTCGCGGGAAACAGTTAGTAGTCTATAGTTCCGAGGCTCAGAGCAATTGCAATAAGGACTATTTCTATGTAAATTGAAGACCTGAACAAATCCAATACATTTGGTTTCTATTTCGGGAAAATCTCTACAACTGACAACAATTTTTTGCAGAGCACAACGCTTTTGAAGTGGTCGCATATGCAAATACACTTTCACAACGGCAGTTGTACCGAAAAAAGTGCATGTCCAACAGTGGATTACAAAAAACATAGGCTGGGAGACAGTGAAATATATTTGCTTAACAAAAGAGGATAAAGTTATTTTGTATTCAATTAAGCTTCGTTTTAGACTAGCAAAAACTTTTAGTTTTTATCCGACTGCGCAAGAAGGCGGGAATGTTAAGGAATGTTTGGCACGCTCTACAGCCTAAACAGCTTCATGGATTTCGACATGTGAGATGTCATTTGAATTTTCTTGAAAGTGGAAGTGACATAGGGTAAATCATATTGCAGCCGGTTTTTTTTGTTTTTCTTTTAATAATGTTACTTGTTATTTCTAGTAACAAAATGCTTCCAATTTAAAATTGCATAATTATTTAAAAAATGTAAGAGATAATTATTAAATAATTTTTCTTTTATTAAATCCACTTATAATACTGTACCTCAGAGGGATACAACATTATGTGCCAAAACAAAAACTTTACAGGATAATCAAAATAGTGCGGAGTGAAATTTGGAATGAAATTTTTAGGTAGTTAATTCAAAGCTATTGGAATAAACTTTACTGCATATTTCATGATTAATAGAGTGAATTATTATGAATTACACACGAGCACGATAAATACATTTATTATTTGATTTGATGGACTTGAGACACGTACACGTTTTTAGAAGGAGTAAAAATGTAGATTGAAAATAAAATCAATGCAATAAGAGGGGGTTCTAGCATAAACAGGTGTCGTTATTAAAATTTACATACATACATCAGAAAAAAATTAAGAATTTGAAAAATATTTTATTTTCAGTCACTGGTAAAACAATACTTAATTCAGTCGGAGTCCTCGGGCAAATCCGGAACATCAGCACATGGAAGATTCTTGTAGTAATGTCATGAGGGGTTCCGCAGGCCTCGGTCTTGGGGCCAGTCCTGTGGAATCTCGGCTATGACTGGGTACTCCGAGGTGGCAACTTGAGCGGGGTCGAAGTGGTATGCTATGCGGATGACACCCTGGTTTTGGCTTATGGCCAGAACTATAGGGAGTCATCGATACTAGCAACCGCCGGCACGGCTCAGGTGAGTGAGTCGTATTCGGCGTCTGGGGCTAAAGGTGGCCCTTAACAAGTCCGAGGCCGTATGCTTTCACGGGCCTCGGAAAGCGCCCCTTGCTGGAGCAGAACTAGTTGTGAGCGATGTTCCAATCGGCGTCGGGTCGACGATGAAGTACCTAGGACTCATCTTTGACAGCCGATGGAACTTCCAGGAGCACTTTAAACAACTTGTTCCTAGGCTCACGAGAGCTGCATCGGCGCTAGGAAGTTTACTTCCAAACATGGGAGGGCCAAACGTCGTTTGTCGCCGCCTCTACGATCGATGGCACTGTATGGGGCCCCAATATGGGCGGACGCTCTGAGTGCTCATAACGTAAAGCTCCTGCGGAGACCGCAGCGGTTTATGGCACTCAGAGTGACCCGAGCATATCGCACGGTATCGTACGAGGTGGCTTGCGTTCTGGCTGGTACCCCACCGTGGGATCTGGATGCACAAATGCTGGCTCACTTTTACCGCCAATTGTCGGATGCACGATCCAGGGGAGATTTTCCTCCCCCTGAGGTGATAACACGTTCTAAAAGTCCGACCCGTTCTAAAAGAATGGGTTGAATGTAAGCATGGGGTCTTCTCTTTCAAGCTCGTTCAAATCCTGACATGTCCTGACATGGTCATGGCTGTTTTGGCCGATACCTGTTTAGGATAGTCGGAAGAGAGCCTTGTCACCAGTGTGATGGCGCCGAAGACACGGCGCAACACACGCTGGAGGCATGGGTGATGTGGGACAGCCAGCGCTTCTAATTAGTGGCGGAAATTGGAGCCGACGTATCACTGGCAGCCGTAGTTTTGGCTTTGACCAACAGTGAGTCGGACTGGAATGCCGTTCGGGACTTCTGCGAAGACGTCGTAGAACGCAAGGAAGTGGCGGAGCGCATTAGGGAGACTGACGCGTCAAGCCACCCTATGCGCAAAAGAAGAGGCGGACGCAGGCGATTGGCGCATGAGCGCCGAATGCCTCCGTAATGGGGAACTCTGGGTGGCAGGCTCGGGGGGGCCCGTCGCCTGATTAGAGAATTGCCCCGAGGTGCACGATGTTTGTGAGGTGTTTCCACACATTGTTATGAAGGGCGAATGGAGCAAAAGCTCCCCGAGAGAGGTCTTCGGAGACCAACGCTGCTGGGGCTGCGGAAGAATTCGGGAGCGCACCCGTGGCCCTGACTAATGGCGCAAAGGAGGAACACCCCCAGGGTATTTAGTGGGTATGCCGCCACTAGGGCGGAGACTCCCACATCACCACACTGCTCCCCCCGGGGCAGGGTGGTACCTATAAAAGGTTTTCCCTGGGACACAAAAAAAGAAAAGGTTAGGTTAGGTTAGGCTAGGTGTTCTGTAGCACTTCCCCGAGGGTTCCCGCCTTGTCGTGGCGGGGGGGTTCAGTAGCCGTGGCTTCGGCAACCACGGTGAAGCCAAGAGGAATCCGAGGTGGGGCCGCTTCTTGGGGCTTTTAGCTCCAAAGCCCACATGGAAGCGGCCTAAGTAGGGTGTGGGTCTGTATGGGCAGACCCACAACTGAGGCGGGGTGCAGTGTCGCATGTGCAACACTGCAACCGAAGGCTGGGGGCCGCGACGGGAGAAGACTGTTGATGTGTCGTTGCCACTTTCCCTACCTTCCGCGGCCCAAACGGGGTCGCTACCGTTTGATGGCGGACGCGGTGGGGCCGCAGAGGAAGAGGCGTGTTGGTGTATCGTTGCCGCTCTCCCTATCCTCTGCGGCCGAAGTGGCAGGCGGCGGGGCCACTCATCTGACCCGTCGCATGAGGACCATGGGCGCCTAGACACGGGTGCCGTCTGGCGCCCACGGGCAAATAGGTCCCCGAGGAGGTGGATGATGACGATGTGTCTGGTGTTCGATACATCGTCATCGAGGGGAAGAGAGCGTAAGCTCGAGGAGGTGCCCGAAAGGGCTAGCGCTGTCGGGGCCGCGGAAGAGTACGATAGTCCCCTTAGCCCCGACATTATGCGCCGAGGTGGAACACCCTTGGGTTTTTAGTGGGTAGGCCGTCAGTGGCGGGATTCCTACATAACCAGTCTGTGCCCGCACCCGGGCTGTTGGTGGTATCCATAAAAGATTTTCCCAAGGTAAAAAATAAAAAAAAAGGTGAAGAAAAGAACAGACCAGACACCTACAGACCAGAGATGTCAGAAGCCTTCGAGCGACCTAGAAACTCTGACACCAGGGCTAGCCACTCGGCCTATACGAACTTACTTGCTTGTTTTTGCCAAATTTTTAAATTTCATCAAAGTTCCTACTTTATTTTTGTCATTGAATAAAGTACCTTAATGCACAGTTATAAAGATCAATGCCATAAGAAATGGACAGGAGATACTATTATTTACCTCTCAGTTAGTTTTCTCAATGATATTTCGTTAAAAAGTCAATTTAATAGTACTTACCATGTTCAACAGTAGTGTCATATTGTTCTCCGGCATTTACTAAATTACACAGTATTTTCCACGAGAAAAGATGAGATTTTTACAAATATAGGCAATATTTTAAAACCAAACGCACAGTAGCAGCGACGCCGCAGGCACTGACTGTCACTCGCGTCGCATTTCGTTCAGAGGTAAAGAACATTATGTCCATCAGTCCATCCAATGAACAACATTAAGTCGCGCTGTGTTTAGAGGTAAACAATCTTAACATCATTTGAGGTCCTGTACCTTGTAATGATATGAGGATTTAATGTTATATACTATTGGGTATTTGTTTTCACAGGCGCTGTAGGACTTAATGCTTTATACCACTGTATAGAGCCGATTCTTGCGACTCTAAAAGTGCATTAAAAGTAATTTCAAAGAAATTGGAGTTACTATTGTATACCTCTAAGGTACAGAATACTGCTCAGCTACCGACGCGTAAATTTCCATTTTTTTAACAAACGAAGCGAGTCTCAGCGTCTACTGGGAAATGTCGGACATATCGTCGAACAGACAAATGACAATTCGATAACTTGAGTTTCGTTGATCTGATCTTGATGAGTCTTTTGCGGACAAGAAGTTCATCCAAATACAATTTTTAAGTTTAAATGTAAACTAAATCGGATGAGGAATTTATAGAGAAATTCGAGGTCTCCTTTCGAGGCAAAACACTGGTTTAAGGTGTTGACAGCTGTTGAAGTAATAATTTTCTTCCCCATCTCCTGGACTAGAAACAGCCATCCGTAGATATCGTAATAAAACTTTATAACGGCGTATGTTGCGCTAGTAAAAACCTTTTTTTATATTGAAAAAAACTACTTTTTACGTCCCTTATGCGGAGAACTGTCGGGAAATGCTGAAATACGAGCAGCAGCGTGACTCGGGGGATGTACTGTCGCGGACTGTCTCTCTCTTTATAGTTATGCCTTTGAGTGTTTAATTTATTGTTACATTTATTCTTATACTGGGGTCACACATAACAAATTTACTAATGTGAAAGTGAGCTTGCTTGCTTATTAGGCGCAAACCACACTGCACTGGACACCTCGTCGGAGCGCGATGAAATATAGTGACTGTCGGACTGTAAACTCTCGATTTGTGTATAAAATACCGCAGGATTTAACATACTGACACCGCGTCTCCGTGCGGAGAAGTGCATGCAAATTTTCATCGCTTCGTGTACCTACCGCACTGACATTCGGAGGCAGTGTGATATCCGCCTTACGCTTTTTAGTCTTAGCAACTGAACAGATCATCATGGGTTTTTTCATACATGCACTTTGTCAGGGATACTGAAAAGGACATAGGGTACTTTTCATCCCGAAAAAAATTACTGTTCTTGTAGTACCGCAGGTAAAACCACGGGGCGCAGCTAGTTGGTCATTTGACAATAAATATTTTTATCCGTTATCCTTTTTTTTAATTCATATGTTCACCAATCTAGGTTTAGGGCCAATACGCCAAAGTGTGTATCAGTTTTCGGACACAAAGTTGATATTGAAGGCATTGTGTTGCGCAGTAATAAAGCTCAATTTTGCACACTTCAAATTGAAGCCAAGCTTGGCCAACACGATGCCGCAGCATTGACTATTACTTGCTACTTAGTTATATTTGCTTGATAAAAATCATAACGCACGCATAACTTTTGGCAACGCCTAAAATGGTGAGTTAAGAAAACAAATTAAAATAATTCAGTCGCATGAGTGAAGAAAACAGATTCAGGATGAGTTCAGATTTTTTTTTAAAGATATTTTTACTAATCAACTTTATGGGTTGTTTATTAGTCAAAACATCTTAACATACACAACACAAAATCACGTATGCTTTGCGCATACTTGCAGACTTTAAAAAAAAAATACGGTTCTCTAACGAGAAAGTTTACAAACAATTTCATTTTACTTTTGACTAAGATAAAACAATTTTATAAACAAAAACAGAAAATAAACGACAAAACGATCGTTACAGACCATTTGCTATCCCATCGGGAACGGTTCAGCAATGGTACTTATTTACTAACTGTCTGTCACAGTTCCCACTGTCAAAGTACAAATAGCATCGAGTTTCGAACAAAACTCAGTAAAACACCTCCGCGGTGCATTTCGACAAGGTACTACAGTTAAGTACAGTTAGCACAATGCCCTCTTTATTAGCAAAGATTAATGGAGCAAGTTACTGGATCCAGTTCCGGTTCCAATGGATACACACTAAATATATGAGCTAGGGGGCTTTGGCACGTGATTTGTTATATATTTGCGCGATGCAATAAATATTTTGGAAACACTGTCTTTTGGAAAGCGATGACAGCCTAGTTGGAGAAGGCCTACCTCTCAAGCCAGAGGGAGCGGGTTCGAACCCAGTCGACGTCACGCACCATCTGCTACATGCATGGATCCCGGTGTATGGCGACAGGCTCGCCCCCTGTCACATTTTGGGACTGAATATCGTCCGGGGAAGTGTGGGTGTTGTATTACACCTATGCCAGCCCCGTCGGGAGAAAGGCGTGACGATATGTTTATGGAAAACCGAAAAAAGTTTATTCAAGTATTTTCATGGAACTGTGAAAGACATTTCGATTGTAATTTTTTAATGTTTTTATGAAACTACAATGTTTTTTAGTTTTCCTGCGTTTTCATAACATTGGTAGACGTATTAAAAGTCTTCAGCTTGCACCGATTTCTTTCGTAGACGATGCCGATGCCAGGGCTCTATTGAATATCTTGAATCTTGAATCTTGAATCTATTCCTAGAATTCGAGATATTTTCTGGTCTTTGTCTTTCTTGTTTGAAAAGTCTTAGAAGTGAAAGTCACCAAATCTCATCTCACGGGTCAAGAATTAACCCTCCTGACGCCGGTTGAGAAGTCTCCAGCGCACAGAGCTTCTAGTACTAAATTTCCTTTTTTCTTAAAATATAAATAAAGAGCTAGTCGCTTTGTGATTGCATCACCATCTGAGTCAAAGCTGGAACAACTATGACCTACTAGCTGCGCCCTGCGGTTTCACCCGCGGTTAAAAAGTATCCTATGTGCTATTCTAGACCATAATCTATCTCTGTGCCGAATTTCATTCAGATCTCTTCAGCCGTTCTAGCGTCAAAGAGTAGGTAACAAACATCCATCCATTCTTACAAAGTTTCGCGTTTATAATATTAGTAGGATTACAAATCGATTAACCTAAAATTCTTACTTCTTAAAGCTAAATCTATAGTTGTATTTTAAAAGTTTTACTGTTACTGTTAATAAAATTATCAATTCAATGTAGGGAAATAACTTTTTCTGTAAAAAAACTCGTAAAATTTATCTAATAGTTTAAAACAAATCTTTGGTAATCTGACGCTAGAGCGGGGTCACCGAGAGTCTCTATGTTTTTACCCGACTATGGCGAAGTAAAAAGGAGGGTCATGTTGATTGTATAAATAAACATTCAAACTACTAGGGTCTAATTAAATTGATGGTGAGGGTGAGATAGAAAATAAAACCCAAAACTGTGTACATGCAAAAATAACAAACTAACAAAATCACGTCCAAATCGGATCGCACCACATTCCAAGCAGAACTATCTAAATAAATTAAAAACAAACACACTAAAACTATTTCACAAAATGTAGGCAACAGGAAACCGTAAACTTCGCAACCTTCCCCGGAACTCCTTAATTTTCCAAGTGTCTGATACACATCAATCCGCTCCGGGGGCCATTAAAGAAATTAGTAAAATTACCGCAAGTCATGCCGAAAGTAAACCGACCCCTTTGCCAAGTTTTTCCTTTATCCCGAAATCTTCGGACTTAGCGGGATTAGCACGGGATCAGTTTGTATATTTAATTTTGGATCATTTTGTTTTGGTAACTCAGCTGTGTTTTATTTTGGAACTTGCTTATTTTTGCTTAGTAATAAAACAAAGATAATTATGTAATTCTACTAGTACTAGTGGCCCTGTGAAGTGTAGAACTCGCGGCCGACGTCTGTCTGCCGCGTCTGTCTTCCTATATAGGTCGTATTCCTCAACCGCTTCTCGTAAAATTTTGTGAGCAGTTTCGATAATATTACAGTTAAAAATATTTTTTTCAAAATGGCGGAGTTCAATCACAAATGATTTTAAAAAAACTTGTCTCCGCTATTCCGAAAAAATCTTAAAACCACCTCGACTAAAAAAAACTTATTACGATCGAATCTACTCACAAAATTTAAAGTGAGTCGGTTAAGAAATGTGACCTGTATAGCAAGACAAAGATCCGGACATAAATCAGACATGCAAACATTTTTGTCAAAGCTGAAGCAAAAACGCATGACTCACTAACGCTCGCCCAGCCTACTACTGCGCCCCGCGGTGTTACTCACGGTTAAAAACAACCTAAGTATGGGCTGTTCCCGATTATAATCTATCTCAGTGCCAAATTTCATCCGGATCCGTTCAGCCGTCCTGGCGTGATTTAGTACCAAACATCCATCCATGCATCCATCCGAACTTTCGCATTTATAATATTAGTGTGATTAATTGTTAAAAAAGATCGGTTAAAAGACCTATTTGAAGTTTGAAACGTATTTAGCTACTAATTCTGACTACTAATCTTCTGAGCTTGGGGTCGTGGGTTCGATTCCCACCTAGGGCAAACATTTATGTGATGAATATTTGTGTTTGTTCTATGTCTGGGTGTTAATATCTATCTATGTATGTATTTAAAAATATCTAAGTATGTATATCAGTCTCTGGCAGCCATAGTACAAGCTTTGCTTAGTTTGGGGCCAGGCGACCGTGTGTGGAAGTGTTCCGAATTTATTTATTTTTTAAAATATTAATAACTACTATTAATAATACGCCCCGCGATTTCACCCGCGGTCCCACAGGAACCGTAGTTTTTTTCGGGATACAAAGTACCTAATGTCCTTTTCTGTACCCCCGACAACATGTATGCAACATTTTAAGAAGATCCGTTGAGTAGTTGAGACGTGGAAGCGTTACAAACAAACAAATAAGCAAACAAACAAACTCACTTTCCCGTTTAATATTATAAACGGGAAAGTGAGCTAAAAGCATTAGGATAATATTAATGTTTAGATCTTAATCACTAAATAACCCTCCTCTAAGCGCTCCAGTCGAAAGTGCCCATCATACCCACAGTATTGCCACGCTGAATTACGATGGTCATCCTCTGCACCAGGAACGACCCGGAGCGGGAGTCGCCACCCCTATCCGCGAGCCTCTTTTCAATCTCCTTGATAAGCTCACGGGCTTCACTGCACTATTAGATTGTGCTCCAGTTACTTCACCCAGTGAAGATATAACAGTAACCCCTTAGTATAAATATAACAGTGACCCCTTACTATATATAGAAGTGACCCCTCGCGCTCATTACTGCTTAATCGTTCCGATAACGCGACAGATCAGTTTTTATGGACCCCTGCCTTTATGTCTCGTATAATGACTGTCTCAGCTCGCCGGCTGATTAAATATCTTCATTAAGGAAAACTATATTAATATATTAGATCGTCGTTCTTTCTAATTGTTTCTGATAAGTAATTTCAATTAAGTACTTACTCCGAACCCCTTTTAATGTTTTCACCTATTTAAAAAAAAGGGTTAAGCTTTTTTTAAAGTTCATTTGATACTTATTTTGTAGATAAAAAACTACGACAGAATATCCATTCATACTAATATTACTCTGTCTGTCTGTTTATAGGCTTTTAACGGCTAAACGACTGAACGGATCTTGATGAAATTTGATAATTAGAGACAGTAATACGAGAAAGGTTTTAGGATAAACGCGAACGAACTCGCGACCGACAGCTAGTAATGATATACGAGTATACTAACAATAATTCAAACATGTGAAGTATTGTAAAGTTTATTTGTATATTTAGTAATTATTTATGTAGGTATTAGTACGTAAGTTTATTATAATTCTCAAATTTGTAAGTACTTAATTATTATTATGTTTTCTTTAGCACACACCACCGTCCATGCTTAATCATAATGTTTTTATTCCATCCAAAGGTTGTCTGGAAGAGATCGCCTTAAACGATAAGACCGCCCACTGCGCCTATATTTTTAAACGTTTAGTTTTAGTTTAGTTTTATTTTGTATTTGGTGTTAATAAAGAGTTTTTCTATTGTATTGTATTGTTGTATTGTAAAGATGTACGAGTAAATATACATTTCGAAATTTGTTTACGTAGTATGCGTTAAAAGTCCAAAAATGTAAGATAATGTTATAATTCATTTAACAAAAGAGGTGAAAAACACCTCAACCTTCCATTTAATTTAAAAAATATTACACAGAACTTGACCATAATAGATCATCAACTTTTTATTACCTCTAATATTTACTTACCTCAAAGTAGCATTGCAATGCATGAATTATTTCTAGCATTGCCAAAGAATTGCTAAAGAAATGTGTGGTCCCTAAAAGCTTTTGTAACGCAAAAGCTTCCCCGCCTCATACATCTCCACAATTAAACAAACCTAAACAAATTGTAACCAAGATCAGCGGCCGGCCTGTCCGTCTGTCCGTCTCTCATCAAATATTCATACGAAACCGTTCCGATAATCGAGTCACGCTAAACGTTACGTTATTTCGTTACGGCTCCGTTATTTAGACGTGTTTCGTTGTAGCTTCGTTAAAATAACCCAGTTACGTCACACGTAACGTCGTTATAACGGCGCGTTGGATTATTCGGAAAAATAACGAATAACTGGCTAATACGAAGGGCGATGGACGTGAGGTAAACGAGCTTAGAACTTTTTTTATTGTTGTTGTTTACACGTAGGTTAATTTCGTATTTATGGAGGGTCTTACACAAATGTTTGCGGTGTGCTTTGGACGTTAAATATTTTGTGAAACGAAGGTCGGTGAATGCTTCTATTTGTGTTTTTGATAATTTTTAAATCTGAGATTAAAACAACACATGCTTTCGGATTCATTCGTTCGTGTCGCGCTGTCTTGCTTGCACATGCAACATTGGCGGTCGTTTCTCCTGAGGACCTATGACAACAGCCGGCATGCCAAGAAAGAGAGTTGTGACTTCAAATAAAAACTTATTGATTAAATAATTTACGGTACTGAGACGTGGTACTTATGATTAGCCTTATAAGGGAAGCTCAAGGTCAAAAAGCGATGGAGAGGGCGATGCTTGGAGTGTCCTGCGAGATCGAATTAGAAATAATGAATTCCGGAAGTGAACGGTAATAACCGAAGTAGCCTTACTAGGTTCTATTACTATCTTTGTACCACTACCATTACCAATACCATTACTTGTATTCAAAACTTTGTTGGGTTAGTGATCACAATCCCTATGCAGTGAGAACCACCTCGAAGGTACTGCTGCGAACACCTAGACACGGCTCAGCCGCGTTTCGTGGCAGTTTCAGTTTTAATGCCACCAAATGTTGGAACTCCCTTCCTCCACCAATACGCAAACTCAAAAGCAAGTTCAGCTTTAGGGTAGGATATAAGAAGCACTTGTTGGAGTTCCAGAGAAGTAATAATATCATCTAGCACATCAGCAAGTGCTTCTTTTAGTTTTAGTTTTAGCTTTCAGTTTTTAGTTTTTAATTTTTGGTTTTAAGCTTTGTTGGCACGCGAATTTATGTTTTTTAATTTTTGTTCCAACATAATTTACTAGTATTATTATTTATTTTTTTGTTTGTTTTTTTTTATAAAGCCCAAAATAACTTTTAACAATGAATTATTCTTTATGCTGCTTTATGGTATTTATTTATCCGTATTATTTATTTAAAGTCATATCTCCTTTGAGAATGTTATTGTTTATTTTATTGTACTATTATATTACTTCTCTCTAGTCTAATATTTACATTTTATTTTTATTTGTGTTTTTCCTTTGCTTTTTTTTTGTATTCTTTTAATTGTACATTGTAGTCCCGTTCGTCTCTTAAGGTCAATGCTGAAAATCAGCGCTGGGAAGAAATTTTCAGCATTATAGCTGAGCATTGACCTTTTTTGACGTACTGGACACTACAGTGACAGCACTGTTTTTGTTAGTTTGTGTATTAGTATTAAGTATTGTCACCGTCTTTGTAGTGTCTTGTGTGTCAAAATAAATGTATCTTTCTTTCTTTCTTTCTTTCTTTCTTTCTTTCTTTCTTTCTTTCTTTCTTTCTTTCTATCTGGCATATTTGCTGATGTCTCAACATCTAATAATGTAATAATAATAAATAAATAGGAAATATATCCTGAAGGACGGTACGGTCGACATTTGTCGGGCATGCCACCGTCCCGGAGAGTCACTTCTCCGTTGAGACATTTCCGGTTGTTCGCATCTTGCTAACGGCGAGTACTTGCACAGGCACAACCAAGTAGCCAGGATCATCCACCAGCAACTTGCCCTTCAATACGGTCTTGTCGAGTCCGAGGTGCCGTACTATAAGTACGCACCAGCGTCAGTTCTCGAGAATGGCCGTGCTTTGCTCTACTGGGACCGCTCTATCATCACGGACAGGACTATTGTTGCCAATAAGCCTGATATCGTGCTGGTCGACCGGTCCCAGCGCCGGGCAGTGCTCGTCGATATCACCATCCCACATGACGAGAACCTCGTGAAGGCCGAGAAGGACAAACTCAGCAAGTACCTTGACTTGGCTCACGAGGTAACCGCCATGTGGGATGTTGACTCGACGATCATTGTCCCGATAGTCGTCACGGTGAACGGTCTCATAGCGAAGAGCCTCGACCAACATCTCAAGAGGCTCTCGTTAGACGGTTGGATCAAGGGCCAGATACCAAAGGCAGTGATCCTAGACACGTGCCGTATTTGTCAGGAGGTTCCTCACTCTGCAGCCCTAACCACCGGTAGCTTGGGCCTCGCCCCGCTGCTGGCGGCACCCTAGTTTTTAAGTTTTTTATAGTATTTGATTTTTATATTCATTTATTGTAAAAAACTTAGAAATTAAGAATACAAATAAATATCTTAATAATAAATAGTAATAATAATTATCTTTCTTAATTGTAACGAATTCTTATAAATCGTGATTGTGTAGCTTTCCATTTGATACATATATAATTTTTAATTAGACCAGTAGATTGGGAGATTTCTCCTATAATTATATGCATATTGACATACTTACAAATTTCGATCAGATTTAAAGCTTACAAACATTACTTCGTAATATTAGTGTAGATTAGTATTATATGTACTCGTATATATAGGACCTATATGTATGCATAGAGTTCAAATCTACGTGTGTAAATAATAATAATAATAAAAAACAGTTCCACACACGGTCGCCTGACCCCAAACTAAGCAAAGCTTGTACTATGACAATGCCAGGGACTGACATACATACTCAGATATTTTTAAATACATACTTAAATAGATATTAACGCCCAGACATAGAACAAACGCAAATGTTCATCACGTAAATGGTTGCCCTGGGTGGGAATAGAATCCATGCTCCAAACCTCAGAAGGCAGCCGTTCACTATCAACTGAGATACCGAGTCAGTCAATGTTGCATCCAATACCAGTCACCATACACGAAAACGAATATAGAATCATATAGGTAGAGACCTTCACGGTAACTATCTAAGTTCCAGATTACATCACAGTAGGCCAGCCATAGCATTATGTACTCTGTCGTATTCTGTGATGGTAATAAGGCGGGTGATTCTATTCATGGCGCTGCGACGGCGCTATTGCAGAATCATCCCGACGAAATGGAGCTGTTAAGTTTTATCGCTCGCTTACAGGATGCCATTGCATTTCTTTTACTAAAATGTCAGCAAATGTTTGGTTTACATGATCTTTAGAGGGGTTTCGAAGATTGCGCGCTCGTCTGCTGACCGAGCTTATATTTTTCGAAGAAGATATAAAATTGTTGAACTTTTGAAATATAATAGAACTATTTTCTCCATGAACCGCTATTATACTACTTTTTTATTAACCCTTAGCTGGTATCGGGGTCAAAATTGACCCCAAAAGCTTAACTTTTTGAGGATAACTTCGCAGTCTAAGCACTTAGAATCTTGTGCATCTAGGTTATTTAATTACGTCGCAGCCTGCGACAAATGACGGCCGCGCGTCACTGTACTGTTACTGTATAATTTAGGGTCAAAATGTACCCCCGATACCGGACGTGTCCATTTTAATATTATGAGTTATTTCATTGTTTTTCGGTAAATAATCGTCGCTATGGCAGGTTTTTTGAGGGTTAATCTAATTGAACAACTTATTAAAAGACTCTGGCTCTCAGACTCTGAATTCTATCACCATGATGCGACAGCTGACTGTGATTAAAAACATCAGTGATTGTGACGAAGCGAAGATACCTACTAGTAGCTGTCATAAACGGAAATATTGAATTTTCTAGTTTAAGCAGTAAAGATATTTCAGGAAGAGCTCAAGAAGAAGAAAAAGAAGAGGAAGAGGATGAAGAAACTGAATGTAAAATTTGTAGCCCTTCTGTCAGCATTTGCTTTAGCCTATTTTTTTCTAATTCCTATGATTTGAAAAGAAGTTCCTTATTTTTGTAATATTATTTGTTCATACGTAAACATTATAAAGAAGGTTTGTTATGTATTTTTTTAATTATCTTATATCTTTAAATGAGCAATTCTTGTATATATATATATATATATATAATTGGAATCTCGGAATCGGCTCCAACGATTTTCATACAAATTAGTATATAGGGGGTTTCGGGGGCGATAAATCGATCTAGCTAGGAATCATTTTTAGAAAATATCATTTTATTCGTGTTTTATCGATAACCAATCTCAACTGAAAAATATGACTCTTCCTGACATCTATTGGCGAATAATAATACTACTATTTTTTGTGAGCAACTAATTGCTTTAACGACACAACAGCAGATGGCGTTGTTAAGTAACACGAAGTCAATGAGTGTTTGCTTTGAGGTTATACTAAAATCAATAGTTTATTATCCAAAAAACACAATTAAAAAATTAAAAAAAATACCGAGCAAAGCTCGGCCATCCAGGTACTGTATTTTTTTAATTGTCATAAGAGTAAGTGTACCTTAAGTTCAGTCTAAGAAAATATATGTGCGAAAAAGGATGTTAGCTTGATAATAAGATGTGATCTCTGATTAAATTGTGCCTAAGGTTTTAAAAATTTTAAGATTTTAATTTTATTTTTATAATTTAATCAGAAAATTTAAAAAATGCTCTTTAATAAAATTTCTTAATAATCATAGATTTTTATCGTGATTATTTTTTACTCCCATTACCAGTAACGTTGTTTTTTTTTGGCGAAACCAGCTAAGGGTTAAAACAATAGTTTAACATTATTATAAAAGATGAAAAGCTCAATACCGTGTGTTTAATTAGTAGGAAGTCAATACCGTGTATTTATAAACGAGGGACATATTCTAGGATATCATTGCACTCGTCTATTGTCGATGAGCGAGCGTAAGCATCTCTGCTTTAGCTTCGACAAAAATGCTTTCGTATGTCCGAATTCTGTCCGGATCTCTGTCCGGATCTCTGTCTTCCTGTACAGGTCGCATATCTTAAACGATTCTCTTGAAATTTTGAGAGCATCATAATCGTATCTCCGCAATTAAAAAAAAATCCAAAATTACCCAAACAAAAAAATTATGTAAAATTATTGAACCTGTTCACAAAATTTAACAAGTATCAGTTGAGCAAGATGACCTGTGGACAAGGACAGACGCCGATCGCGAGCCCCTTAGCCGAGTAAAAAAACAAACAGCTGTTTCAGACATTTTGTTGACAATCAATGCAGTTTTTATACATAAACTGCATTGGTTGCAACAGCGGTTTTTTTGTGATTTTAGCGTTTGCCTTATAGTAAAAGTTGTTCTTAGTGATGAGTACAATTATATTCTAGAATATGGCTATGTCCGATGTCTGACTTCTTGTCTCATATCCTTCAAACCCTACACGACTTCAAGATGAACTCCACAAGATGAGAAGGGCAACAGTCACATTCCCTAAACATACCAGATCCACTCCTTATTTATACCCTACCCGCCTCCAGGATTTTGGCGCATCGCCTTCGCGCCTTGTTAGACCACGGAGGAAGACATCTGCAAAGAAACAGCTTCGCAAAGCATGGATTGCTTTACATAATGTAGTATACAATTTTGGTCCACTCGAAGCCACAGCATTCTAGAGTAATAAATGTGCAGTTTGACGTATTATCTCAGTTTTCCTTATTTTTTTATTATGATCTAAATTTTTGTTGTAAGGCTCTGTTTTCACTGAGGTGGAGCTGAGCGAAGCGGTGCGTAATTGACCAATCACAATGTTCGAAATCTCCGCTCCACTTCAGTGGTAGTGTGATAGGTAATTTAAGCACCGCTCCGTCCTTAGAGACGGATGATTACAGCTGCAGGTATAGCATTACAGTATAGTGTAGCATTTTTGGCGGAATGACAATAACATTCAGAGTAAATAAATAAAATAATTCGGGACACTTTTCACACACGGTCGCCTGACCCCAAACTAAACAATGCTTGTATCATGGCTGCCAGAGACTGATATACATATATATATTCTTAAATGCATACTTAAATAGATATTAACACCCAGACATAGAACAAACATAAAATATGTTCATATCATAAATGTTTGCCCTAGGTGGGAATCGAACCCACGCCCCCAAGCTCACTACCAACTGAGGAACCGAGGCAGTCAACAATGAGAGTGATGCAACAGTGTGTAGGGCTATTTCTGTCGTATGCGATTAATAATTTGTAAGTAAATAATATCTCTAGCAGGTGCATCCGGAACCCAGAGTTCCGGGACACAGGCTTATACGCCTAGTTTGGGGCTCTTCGGTAATTAATCAAAAGTTTTCTACAAAATAAAAATTGTTTAAGAGTCCGGCGACCTAGACTAACTTCGCATTGGCTTAAGGTATTCTATCGCCATTTCGTCTGGAAGAAGAAGACGAGTGAAGAGAGCGAGTAATGATACCTGACGAGCCTCTAAACTTACCTACAGAGTGACAAAGTGCAATAATTTTTTTTTATGACTTTTGCACTACCATAATCATTCTTAAGTAACTAAGAATTTCCCTTGTATTATTGATTCATTTAACAGATAATGATGTAGACAACCTCCCTATGTAATGGAATTTTTGATTTGCTTTGTCTACCTATTGAATAAATCAGTCAAAAGTGACCCCTTAAAATGCGGATATTTTTCATAGCTCTATTTTCGCTAGAGAACGTTTTTAAAAAAAACCAAGAACATAGGGGCGAAGATATTGTTAATTTAATTGTACATGCTAAATTTCATCATAATCTGACAAACGGTTTTCAAGAAATTTCAGTAGTGCGTTTGTGTGGAAATTTCAGTACGTCGCGGCCCTCTTAATTATTCCTATAGTCTGTATATCTGGCCCCTATTCTTGCACCTGAGATGTTTTCTGGTATTTTTATCTCTCGTTTGAAAAGTCATAGGTATGTGCAAAAGTGACCAAGAAAACCGCTCATGCGTTGGAATAGGGGACCGGTAGTGATTATCTTTCTTATTACACTACGATACCTAGTAGATAGCCAGACTATAGATCGCAAGGTGTGATAAGCCTTTAAGCACTTTTTCGCAGTGTGGTTAGTGCAGTTCTGTTTTTACTGTACTTAAAGTTTTGTACACGAATAGTTTCTCTGTAGGTGACTATTCGTTAGCTAGACGTTCCAAATTTGAATTTTAAACTAAGCGTTCCGTTTTACGCGGAAGGTAAATTCTGGGCAGCGTTTTTTACACTCTCCAAGGTAATTTGGTTTGTGAATAATTTATAGGACGCTAACTAAGGTATAAACCTCTTGTTTGGTTTATTGTTTCGGTTTGCGTCGTTTGGTTTGAGGGGTTTGGTCTTTTGCAGGCTTTTAGGGGTTTATTAGGGAAGTAAAGGGCATTACTGTATTTTTACTAGCAACTGGTAAGCCTTTACAATCCGCACTTTTCGTTTATGATTTTAAAATTAAATTTGCATATTTAGAAATGACAAGAGGGCTGGCTCATTCGTTGCACAGAATATATTATATATTTGCTATTCAGCATTGGAATGAAGCGAGCGTTTTTGGACCCTTAGCTCAAAATGATCCAAAATGTGTCGGGTCGAACCTGGACAAGATTGACACATGACCAGGATGAGTGGGCTAGTGGGATATAGGTGAGTAGTGATTTAATATAAATATTCGGGACACTTGCACACACTGTCTCCTGACCCCAAACTAAGAAAAACTTGTACTGTGGCGGCCAGAGACTGATATACATACTTGGAATATTTTTAATACATATCTAAATAGATAATTAACACCCAGACATAGAACAAACACAAATATTCATCACATGAATGTTTGCCCTAGGTGGGGATCGAACCCACGTCCCCAGGTTCAGATGGCAGGTTCACTACCAACTGAGCCATCGAGGCAGTCCGGACAGAAATCGGACTTGTCGAAACTGAAGCAGAGACGCTTCGCTCGCTAACGCTCGCTTGGTCGATAATATCTCTGTTAATCGTGTGATATAATTTGATAAGTGAGTCAATTTGGAAGTTCCAAAATACTGTTAACGAGCAAAATTTACAAAAACATGACCTTCCTTTTTGCTTCGCCGTAGTCGGTTAAAGAAGGTCTTTACAAACCGATAAATTAAAGTTACGTACTTTGCGTGGGGCGCGGACCGCAATACAATCCTCAGGCCTTTCTGGGTGAATAGATAATTAGAAAAAGCGCCATTTGGTTTCACTCGTTTTTAACAAAAACTGGTTCGTAATTTCTCACCAAAAATCAATAATAACACAATAATAATTAATAACTGCGACCTACGGTGTTTCCCGCGGCTAAAAATAACTATTTTGCTTAATAGTAAAATAACTTTACTTTTACTTTACTTCTCTAATTGGTTGTCAGAGCTAAAGAAAAGAATATAGGGTACTTTTAATCCCAAAAACATCAACAGGTCCTGTGGGACCGCGGGTGAAACCGCGGGGCGCAGTCAGTACAATCTATAATATAAACAACAAAGTTTAAAAACCGACTTCCCATTCTATTATTCGTCATCCATGTAATAAAGGTTTAGATTTTTGTTGATGTGTAAAAAAAAAATTGTTGGATTTCCATTTAATTTAGATGGAACCACATCGAGTAAAAGTATGATCTACCAAACAAAAAAAAACCTGTAACATACATACAAAAAAAACATACAGTCGAATTGAGAATCTCCTTCTTTTTGGAAGTCGGTTAAAAATAACAAGTAAACATGTTCAAAACCTATGAACCAAATAGAAATATTCTCCCCAAACCTAGCAGTCCTACCATTCTCCCCAAGCCTTCCATTTCCCAGCCGGCTATGAAATCTTGAAGCGTATATTCAAAACCTACCGTGGCCTGGGGCAGGCCATTATTCACATTGGCTATCGACGAACGGTTAAAATGAAATATGCCCTGCCGCCTACGCCCTGGCTATAGTGCGGGGAACATTGTGTTGTGATACACAGTCTTGAAAATTGTAAATGGTAACGCTTACAGAAATAATGTAGCCATAGGATTTTTTTTTTTCTATCTTTCTGTCAATTTTCTACTTTACAACTTTTTTTATTAGTAACCTGCTTGGTCAATTACTCTGTATAATACTTTTTAACTTTATAGGGTAATATTTATTAGTGTTTGTGTGGGAGAGTATGTAGTGGAGCGACTACCCTATATGTATCACTCTCACTAATTATGTATTACTATTGCTGACTCCAAAATGTGGTAAATGAAAAACCTTTCACGATACGACTACTTTACTGCGATGTTGGCTTAGGACTAATACAATGCGTGTGATTAAATCTATGCTTAACTATAGCTATAGGTACGTTACTCATAGATCGCGTATCGCGTTACACTTGTGGTGTGATGTAGGTAGGTAATGTAGGTATGTAGCCCTACATCTACATCCCCCTTTTTTTTTAAAAAAAACTTTTTTACACTGTGTTGTGAAGCTTGTCGTGTTGTATGGTTGGCGACTGCTGACGACATGTAGTGACGAAACCGCACGAGGGCCGGAGGTTTCAGGTGTCAAAGCGCACAGTCTTCTTAACTGTGCGACCGGATCTCGTAACGATTGCTTTAGCTGGAACTGGAACGGTTAAAGTACTGGGGCTCGGTGACTCAGATAATGATTTCGTTTGTTTCTCGGTCGAGGCGTCAAATGACTGTGTTTCGTTCAATGGTGGTATTATAACATAAGCTGGTTTAAGCCTATCGAGCGATACTGTGGCTTCCCGAGAACCCATTTTGATTGTGTAAAATTTAGAATGTTTACTTATAACTCTGAATGGTCCTTCATAAGGCGGTGTTAATGATTTTCGAGCCTCTTGTTTGATGAAGACGAAATCCGACTCATGTAGGTCTTTGTGCATAAAAATCTTCTTGGTTGTTTGGACTCTTGTGTTATTTGGTCGTAAAGATGCTAGAGTGTCCATGAGTTTGGTGGTGTTCTCGGTGTCCGTTTCAGTACGTTCCGTTGGAATGAAAAAATCGCCAGGTAATCGTAAAGACTTTCCAAATGTCAGCTGTGCTGGGCTAAATCCTATGTCCTTTTTTATGGCGGACCTAAGTCCTAAAAGAACTAAAGGTAGTTCTTGAGCCCAGTAAGCCGTGTCTTTACAGCGTGCCATTAAGGCTGCTTTTAGAGTGCGGTGCATACGTTCTACCGTACCGTTTGCTTTTGGGTTGTATGCGCACGTGTGTATCTTCTCGATTCCGAGTTTTTTTGTCAGTTGTGTAAACAGTTGTGACTCGAATTGTCTGCCTTGATCTGTGGTTATCCTAACTGGGCATCCATATCTTGAAATCCAATGCTCTATAAATTTATTTCCAACTGTTTGTGCTGAGATATCCTTGATTGGAATAACTTCTATCCATTTAGTGGCTCTGTCTATAATGGTTAGACAGTATGTATACTCTTCAGATTGTTTTAGAGGTCCGATTATGTCAATATGAACATGTTCGAATCGATTTGAATTTTCAAATTCTCCCAATGGTGTTATTGTATGTCGTTGAATCTTTGCTTTTTGACAAGGTATGCAGCTTCTGACATATTTCGTTACGTCTGCATTCATACCAGGCCAAAAATATCTTTGTGTGATAAGGCGTCGAGTAGCCGAGGCGCCAGGGTGGCTAAGTGCGTGGGTACTTGATATGGCGCGTTCTCGGAACTGCGCCGGCAGGTACAATCGCGCTTTGTTCCCTGCCGTTTCAAAGATTAGTTGTTGTTCCACATCTGGTAAGTTGAATGATTTAAATTGGAGATTATTTTTTTGTCGTAAAGTTTCCAACTCCTTATCTTCGATTTGGCTCTTGTAAAGTTGCTCGTAGTCGAAAGTGGTTGGTAGCTTAATTTCTTCTAATCTTGACAAAAAATCTGCGGCGTTATTGAGTTCGCCCTCAATGTACTCGATCTTGTTGCAGAATTGTGCGATAAAATCTAACTGTCGCAGACGTCGAGGTGAATCGACCTTTGATTCTTTCTTTGATAATGCGAAAGTAAGTGGCTTGTGGTCTGTCATCACAGTTAGTTCTCTGCCTTCAATTAGGTATCGAAAATGTTTGATTGCCATGAAAATAGCTAGTAATTCTCGATCGTAAGTGCTGTACTTCATTTGTGCGTTATTTAATTTTTTTGAGTAAAACGCTAGTGGTTGAAGTTGTTGGTTTACTAATTGATGTAGTGCGCTACCGACACAAGTGATTGAGGCGTCGGTAATTAAAATTAGTTTGGCGGACGGGTCTGGGTGCACGAGCGTGGTCGCCTCGCTTATCATTTGTTTACATTTGTTGAATGCGTCTATAGCTTGATCCGTCCAAACTATTTTTGTTTTATCTTTCTTTTTAGAGTTATGTAGGTACTTGTCCAATATTGATTGTGTTTCTGCGGCTTTCGGCATGCTGCTTCGATAAAAATTACAGAGCCCAAGGAATCTTCGTAGCTCCTCGATGGTCTCGGGTTTGGAGTATTCTGTGATGGCCTTGACCTTATCTTCCTGTGGCCTTATGCCGTCACACGTGACGTTGTAACCGAGAAATTGGAGCTCTGCTTTGCCGAACTCGCACTTGCTGGTATTTATAGTGATTCCATACTGGTTTAGTCGCTTGAAAACTTCCTCAAGGTCTTGTAAATGCTGGATCCTATTTTCAGAGGCTACTAAAATATCGTCTAAATAGGAAAAGGTGTTTTCCGTGTTTTTTAGAACTTCGTTGATAAATCTTTGAAAACTTTGTGCTGCGTTCCGCATACCAAAATTTAGCTTCAGAAATTCAAAACTTCCGAATGGTGTGACGATTGCGCTCTTTGGAATGTCTTCTGGTGCAATCGATATGTGATGGTAAGCGCGTCGGATATCGATTTTTGATAAAATCTTTTTACCTTTAAGTATATAAGTGAAATCCATCAGTCTAGGGATAGGGTAGCGATCGGGCTCTGTTATGGCGTTTAATCGCCGGTAATCGCCACACGGTCGCAATTCCCCGTTTTTTTTCTTGACAACGTGAAGTGGATTGGCCCAAGGACTGGTGGAAGGTCTGCATATTCCGAGATCCATCATGTGTTCAAACTCCTCTTTGGCTGCCTTATATTTTTGTGGGTTAAGTGGTCGTGGTTTCTCATATACGGGTGGTCCACGCGTGCAGATGTAATGTTGTACATTGTGTTTCGGAATTTCTTTGAACGATTCCGGTTTGGTGATATCTGGGTATCGCGCTAGTATTTGATGAAACGGATCGTCTATGTTGATGGCTCTGATAGTGGCCTCAGCGCTTCCGGTAGACAGCTGTGCTTTCTTAGAAATGTTAGTTAACTTGTCGACCAACTTTCTGCCGTGTAGATCAACCATAAGTTGATTTTTGGCTAGGAAATCGGCTCCGATTATTGATCTCTGGACGTCGGCCATGATGAAAGTCCAGCGTAGTGGTCGCCGGAGTCCTAGGTCCAGGGTGAGTGTCTTTTCGCCGTATGTATGGATGGTTGTGCCGTTGGCCGCATAAAGGATGTAGTCGGTGGGTTGTTTGTTTCCCTTCTTGCAGGCTAATACGGACACATCGGCGCCAGTATCAATAAGAAAGCGTGATCCGTTTGTCATGTCTGTGACACATAGGCGATATGATGTTTCGGCACCGACGCTCGCCAACGTAGGTGTCGAATTTAGTTTAACGACTTTTTAGAACAGCGATCGTCGCCGCATTTTTTTGCGTTTTCCCCGAAGATATAATGGAAAAAGCATTTGAAGTTGGCGTCTCCCGGCTTTGCTTTCTGCTCCCTGTATTTGTCTTGGTTGATCCTGGAGCGTGATTTTGATCTTGATCTGTATCGTTGCTGCTGTTGGTCGTCGTTCTGTTGTCGCCGAGAGAGCAACGGCTCAAACTTTCGGTTCATGTTTGCTATTTCTCGAGTTAGATTTGCTAATTGGTCGTTAATTGTTAGATTGACGCTGTGAACTTCAGCCGGTCTTGTCGTTTCTATTATCTTGTCGGCAATCTGTGCTATGTCGTCTAAGTCGACTTTGCTGCATGCTGCGATTACTGCTTTTACCGTGCTAGGTAGGTGTTTCAACCATAACAATTTAATGGTTTCTTCCTGCACCTTGTTACGACCTAGCTCTTTCATTTTGCGAAGCAGTTGTGATGGTCGCTGGTCACCCAACTCGATTTCAGTTAATAGTTTATGCAGTTGTATTGTTTCTGACTCTTCGTACGCCAGAATTAGTCTATTTTTTAGAGTTATATATTTGTTAATGTCGGGTGGGTTCTCGAGAATGTCACTTACCTGACTCAATTCCTCTCGCCCCAGCTTAGCTACTACCAATTGAAATTTGCACAAGTCACTAGCTTTTTGTGATGCGATGATGGCCTCGAATTGGTGAAACCACAGCCTCGGTTGTGTCGTCCAGAAGTCTGACAACCGGGTTTGGATGGTGACAGCGCTGGCTGCCATCTCTGCTGCTGCTTGGCTGGTGGTGGGTTGCTGTGGTGGTGGCGCGTACGGTGCGTCATCGGTGGTGGCTCCCATGAGAAGCTTGAGTCCCTCCGTATCGGTGTTAGCCGGGTTGGTCATCGTGTTTCTTCTTCGTAGGTAAGGTCACCAATATAGGGTAATATTTATTTACGTCGGGGTCACCAATATAGGGTAATATTTGTTGGTGTTGGTGTGGGAGAGTATGTAGTGGAGCGACTACCCTATATGTATCACTCTCACTAATTATGTATTACTATTGCTGACTCCAAAATGTGGTAAATGAAAAACCTTTCACGATACGACTACTTTACTGCGATGTTGGCTTAGGACTAATACAATGCGTGTGATTAAATCTATGCTTAACTATAGCTATAGGTACGTTACTCATAGATCGCGTATCGCGTTACACTTGTGGTGTGATGTAGGTAGGTAATGTAGGTATGTAGCCCTACAACTTGATATAATTATGTATTGTGAAACAATGAGTGGGTTAATTATTCCACGACCACAACCATTCACTTAGAGTAGGTATACCTTTAATGTTTAAACAATGCTTGGTATTTTTAAAAACCTGCCGAAATCTTGTATAACTGGGTGCTAATGCTATAAATAATAATAATAATCGTTTATTCCAGGCACTGGTTGATAGAAAATAGCAACACGATAGCTGTAAGAGCTTGTTATGATTCATAAAAGGTCTGGAATAGAAGAAATATCTCAAAGAATTGAGTGGTATACTTTGAGAGATATTTAATTTTATACTGCCCTACATAGGCGTAGCCAAATCGCTTCAGCCTTGATCATAAAATCTCAAGACCGAGACTAAGACTGTCCTCTCCGTATGATTTACGACTCATCACTATCTCCAATATAATCGCTATGAGAAAAATCTTCGATGTCGATTTATGTACCGAGGATATACCGGCGTAAATCTATGGTTTCGTTTGTTTGGACCCAACGCGCTTTTAGGGGTTGTGACGTTTATTGACTTTTCTAGTTATGTGTTCCTGGTACCTAGGTAGACGAATCAATGCGCTCTGCTGTGAGATTTTCAAATAAACATGAAGTAACTGTTAGTTTTTGTCAATTTCTTGAATCAACTGCTTTTAGTTTTAGGTTATTTCAACCTATTGATTCACAACACAAGGTAGACCGACAATCTGGTAAGGGTCGCGAGAAGCCACAAGAAGCAGTTAGATGAGGACAGCGCAAGGCCGGTCGTTCTGAAGGCCACTGGGGAAGGCCTTTGTCCAGCAGTGCACGACTTCTGGCTAAAACGATGATGATAGATTCTACTTCTGGTCAATGAGTTGTCAACTTGAAATTTGTTTAGCAACAATTTGTATTTTATGCATTGTATCTTTTACATTGGCTTTTCGTATGTTAGCTGCTATTGAAACAAAACCTGTTGCCAAGCATCAATTTTGGTAAATGTAATGCGACACAACATAAATAATCGCAAGTACTTGGGTATAACAAGATCGGTTTAAGATAATACGACATTGTTCCTAAGTTTTTAACGTAAACTATTTCTGAAGGGAGGGTATTCAAAACAACCTTAATGTAAATGTAAACAATTGATACTTCTACTAATCCAAACCATGTACAATATGTGGGTTATTTCAGTGAATCGAATGGACACTAAGATCAATACTACAGGGGGCTTACCATGAACTTTTACAAAAACATCATTGCGCAGGAACGTTTTGTTACATTCCTTAATAAGTATTGTTTTGTATCATACCACAAGCATTGAAAACAATAATGTTTTAAAACGTTTTTACTCCTGCTAGAGTGATGTGAAAAGAATGTACGATATACACTCTGTGGTACTTTTGCGTTACGAACTGTCATTATCAGTGTCAATGTCATCTATCAATCTTACAAATCCAGTATTTTGGAGTATGGTGTTGCCAGATGTCAATCGTAATTATACGATTTTTGCCGAGTAAAAATCGGACAATCGGGGTCGTACAATAGTACGACCGCATAGCGAAATCGTGCCTACAATATCCTATCGATACAGGGAAATTACACTTACGGTTTCCACAAGTTGCAAGTAAAAACACTACGATTTCTATTTATTTTCTTCCTTAAGAATTTTTATTTTCCTCACCGGCGTACAATCGCTCTTAGGAAACATCTGGCGACACTTGGTTGTTTGAACATTGTCAAAAATGTATTTTTTTTTGTTTTGTCCCATAGGGCAGGCTAGAGGCAATATAGCCATACCACCTAGTCATCCGTATGTTTGTCATAACATTTTTCATTAAATCTCTGATGAAGATGATGATAAATGAGATAAATCCCGCTCCTCTTTCCCTCTTTCAGTAAAGGCGAGTTTTCGTTTTAGAAAATAAAACAAAATCATGACACCATCTTTTCGGTTCCCCTCAAAAAGACAAAAACGTAAATTAAATCTACCTATGATCATGAAGATAAATTAAAATTCAATTGCTGTATACAATTAAAATTTGTGAAAATTATTTTGGTGATATCTAGAATTTAATGCTTAGAATAATTTGTCACAGCGGCCGCAGTCTCAGCGAAGCAGTTCGATATCGTGTGAGACTTTTTAAAAACCCACAGTGAAATCGCTGCGGGCTTTAATAGGAGTCTGCAGGCGAAGGCTCATTCTAAGAAGAAACAAGTGCATCAAAAGGAGCGGACTTAGCTAAAAAAAATCTATGTGAAAAAGGGTTGAAATTTATTCTGGAGCCCGTCTGAAGGCGTCCTTCGTAGTACGGAGCTTCTGTTTCAAGAAACTCGAAGTTTCCAAATCATCGGCCATCTTGCTAAATATTACAAATAGAACCTCAGAAACACAG
Organism: Peribatodes rhomboidaria; assembly: GCA_911728515.1. Lineage (NCBI taxonomy): Eukaryota > Metazoa > Arthropoda > Insecta > Lepidoptera > Geometridae > Peribatodes > Peribatodes rhomboidaria. The sequence goes on along the minus strand of OU452181.1, from coordinate 711,987 downwards.
CAAAAACTCACTAATAAATAGAAAAAGTTACACGGAGAGTAACTTTTTAACAATCGTTGTAATTTGTATCATTCCTGCTATTTTGACAGCTCGGCAGGAATACTTTAGAGGTCATGGTACGGTTTTTAATCAAATGTTCCTTGGATTGAATGAACGAAATCGAGTGACGTCATCAAAACTGCTAAGCGATTTCAAAACTTTATCAGGAATACTTTTAGGGTGGTCATGGTACGAAATTACGAAGTAAGGCTTAATTAATGATGTTTTAAGAGGTCATGGTAAGCCCCCAGAAAGACGCCAAAGACAAACAATACGAGATCCGTCCTTTTCCGTGCTCCAGCGAAAAATCCCGATAGGGCGGGGCGGGCGACTCAGGCGCCACTCCACTGACATTGCTTTGACAGTTTGCTCTGAAAACGTCACACAGCAGAGCATAGACTTCATTTTTTTGTATGTGTTGTCTACATTAACTATAAAAAAATATATACAGCACCGTAGCCTCACTTCTAATCACATTACTTAAGACTCATGACGCACTATACCTACTTATGCATATTTCCACAACTCTCCTCTGAGAGCCCATTCATCTCTGACCATTAAAATGGTCATTATCGCATTAAATGACGGTCTTAAATCAATTTAATGCATTTCGATAAAGTTGATCGATAAAAATCCAAGTGCATGTCAACACGCGCAAAGGTTTCGTAGCTATTTTTTATATTTTATTTGACCGTGTATAATTTTGTTAAATACTTAGTGTTTGACTAAAAAGAATTGATATATTTTATTGATATTATGTATAATTGATGTATTGAAAGATAAACTGTCACATAGACAGATATGAATGATCAGGCCCTCGATTCTGCTAACCAATTATTTTCAAACTGTTAGTGATTTGCCTCAAATTGACACCTTTTGTATGCCAGAAGTGTTTAATGACATTATTCATTCATTAATAATTTTAAAACAATTTAATTGGTATACGACAAAAATCAAATAATTTAACCGTTTCTCTTTGCTACGGAGGAATCCTAAAATACACTGGTAAAATTATCAAAGACAAAAAGACTCATTTTCAAAAGTAATTATCCATCATTTGCAATCAATGCAATTAAAGTTTTGATCAATTTAACTTATAGGAAGTTAATTACCGTCACAAAAGACTTGACTTTGAATGCCTTTTATTGAGACGTCGCTCGGTGCTACAGGAAAAATAGAGCAGTAGAGCAATAGTGGAACCCTTTTGGCCGAGTAGGTTGGACCGCCCCTTCCTATACCGAGGTCGTGGGTTCTATGCTGGCCGTGCACAAAAAACTTTTCCGTTCAAGAAAAGTATATGTGCATTTAAATTTAGCACGTGCTCTTACGGTGAAGGAAAACATCGTGAGTACTATCCTAGTCCTAACCGAAAACCTAGAAGAAGTCATGTGATATCCTCCAACCCGCACTGAGTCAGTGTCATGGATAACGACTCAGTCACCCTCGTAGGTCAGTTTCCTTGCAGTAGGAGCGTAATTAGACTTTTATGATGAGGTAGGTAGGAGGAGGTAGGATATAATATATGTAAATGGTATATAAATGGTAGGAGGTATGATGAGGTAGGTAGTAGGAGGTGAGGTAGGAGGAGAAAAGTAGAGTACCATTGATCTGTTTCATATGGAAATTGGTAGATATTTCAGTATTTCATACAAATGAAATTTTCGAGTTAGAATTTGAGCAAAATCGGTTCAGGGTCTACTAGTTAGGTACTATGGTTTTTGATTAGCGGTATAAATGGCCAATGTAGAGGTAGTCATTTTGTATTTATTTCGCTATTTGTGACTGATTTTATATAGTCTGTGAAAATATGTTCTGCAACGTAATGATAACACAAATTTCAGTTGGGTACTTAAATTTATTTTGCGCAAATCAGTTTTACCTATTTACGCGTTTTCTAAATCTAAAACATAATTTGATTAACTGCTCAAGTTTTTCTGTAACACATAACTTTCGTCCAGAAAGGGGTGAGCCCGGTTCAATTGTTTTCGGCGACAAGTTATAAATTGAATGTGCTCAATTTCAGGGATTTATTCAATTGATAGAGATTAGGAATTGACTGCAAGAAGTTTTGAAGATCACAGTATTTTCAGTTGATCTTCCAAAACTATGACAAAATGTCGCCTCAGCTTTGTTTAGTTTGGGGCCAGACAACCGTATGTGCAAGATTGGCTGAAATTTAATTACTTCTTGATTACTATCTGATCGAAGTTGACAACCCCTCGATCGATTTTGTTCATTTATAAACTGAAAAATCATGTTATTATGAACTACTTAATAACAAAGGTTCATTAAAATTAAGTTAGTAGAGTAAGCAAATTATCGTCGAACACACATATGCAAATGCAGCTTTGGTCCTGCGAATATTTAGTGGAGAGCTTTTCTTCGAGACCGTAGAGATTCGCTGAGGATTCATTTTACAAGTCAAGATATTTTTTGTCATTGTCTCTCTCGATTCAAAAGTCATAGGAGTGAGAGTGATCAAAACACATCTCATGCGTCAAGAGTAGGGGCCCTAATAGCAATTTGACTCTCATAGCTTAACGCGGTCTGATAAATACAACCATCATCATCATCATCATCAGTCTGGAAGACGTCCACTGCTGGACAAAGGCCTCCCCCAATGATCTCCACAACGACCGGTCCTGCCCGCATCCTGCGGCTTCCCGTAATTTTCACCAGATCGTCAGTCCACCTTGCACCGGTCTTCCCATGCTCCGGTTTCCGGTTCGTTGTCACCACTCGAGAATAACCTGCCTCTTCAGCCGTCGGTTCTACGAGCGATGTGCTCTGCCCACTGGCAACAGTTCAGTTTGGCAACTCATCGAGCCATGTCGGTTACTTTGGTTAGTCAACGTTACGTTTCGTTTGATTGCGTCATTTTTGATTCGATGTCGCGGGGATAAATACAATATCACAAATAAATACACAATAGTTCATGAAAACTAAATTTATTCGGCCATTAATTCGTTACAGCCATTCTGCCAATTAATTATCAGTATTTATAAGCCTATTAGAGCTTTACTAATTGCGCACCCGATATTATGAATTGTTTAATAATACCCCGTTGTGGTTATCAATTTGGATTTACTACCCACTAAATTTCTAATAACTAACTGTTAATTTTTATTTTTCTAAAACATTTGGCCCAGGTATAAACATAATCAAAACCATTTTTTTTGTAGTTGGCTAGGGCTGTCGTACTTTAACAAACTTGGTTTAACAAACTTTTGTCGTAATTTAACAAACATAATTCTATAGCTATCATCTAAACATAGCTCTAACCATCGGCATCGCTCACAAAGTCACCCTATCCTTACCTTTGTACGCCTATATCATCATTACAGCCGTAAGACGTCCACTGCAGGACCAAGACCCTTCGCTCCTCCCAATGATCTCCACAACGCAACGACCGCTCTTGCGCTGCCCTCGTCCAGTGATTTCCCACGACCCTCACCAGATTGTCGGTTCACCTTGTGGAAGGCTTTCCCACGCTACGTCTTCAGCCTAAATACATTAATTTTTTTAAATACTTTCAATTACTATACTATAAGCTTATTTATCTCAATACACTTAAAACAAATTATTAAATGCAAATGAACGAGACTTTTACGACACGTTTCCCACTCGCTCCTTCCGAGATTTGAAAAAGAATAAACCTTTTTTATGCGTCTTACAATGAACAATACTAGCAATTACACGATTTTCGTTTACAGTTCGCGTGTCTACAAATTGATTCTACCGTGAAGCCTACCAGCCAGCGGTAGGTCTACCTGCACCTCAGCAGCACCAGGTGAACCGCAACTGACGGCGAGTTAAAACTTGCAAGGTGTTAACGCCTGCCTTTGGGAGTTTATTTCGTAAATGTAGGATGTTTTTTACTCAAGTATGAAATCAAAATCAGTTATTTTATTCGGAAAAAAGGCCATTAAAAACTATCTACGAAGCGTCTCTGCTTCAGTCTCCACAAAAATGGTTTCGTACTCGTATGTCCGGAGCTCTGTATTCGTCAACAGGTTGTATTTCCCTATTCTCTTGAAACTTTGTGAGTAGGTTCGATAATTAAATAGATTCTTTTTGTTGAAGCAGTTTTTGGATTTATTACAAAACAAGCTGCGCCCCACGGTTTCACCCGCGGTTAAAAAGTATCCTATGTGCTATTCTAGACTATAATCTATCTCTGTGCCAAATTTCATCCAGATCTTTTCAGCCGTTCTGGCGTGAAAGCGTAACAAACATCCATCTATCCATCCATTCTTAGAAACTTTCGCGTTTATAATATTAGTAGGAAGTAGGATGAGGATGAAGTAGGTGGAGATATTTATTTTTCCTCAAGAAAAATAATCAGAATCGGTTATGAATCAGTTTAGAAATGCGACTTGTAGAGGAGGACATAGACATCGGCCGCAAGGTCTCCAGCTTACAGAAACACTAGTTGACATTGTTTTACTAGTAGTGATAATTAACTAGCTGCGCCCCGCGGTTTCACCCGTCCCACGGGTCTCACGGGACCCGTTTAATTTTTTTGGGATGGAGAGTATTTTCACCTTTTCTGAACTTGGGTCAACTTGTAAAATAAAAAAAAATCATGATGATTCATTAAGTGGTTAAGATGTGAAAGCATAAGAAACAACAAACTCACTTAAAAAAATAAGATAGGATTACCGAGTAAGGATTAGGAATAACCAGTTTTTCAAGGGTAAGTAGATAATTGTTTCTTTTGTTTTTATAAATTTTTCATTAAATTACTATGCAATGAATAAAAATAAATATATTACATATTTGAAACGCCTATGCTATTACCGTATGATTAATTCTCCGCCTTGTATACAATTTCAAATTGATTTGAAACGTCAAATTCGATATTGATGAATATTTCGAGTGATGAAATTCAATCGTTAATTATGAAATGGCAGGCAGGTGTCTAATTACAATTTACAATACTTTAAGTTTAATATTGGTTGTTTGTGGTTAAATTTAACTCTGGATTTGTGTTTTGGTGGATGGAAATTAAAATAAATACAAGAAGTCCAAGGGAGCAGGAATTGTGCGGTGAAGTGTGGGTGATTTAATACACCTCTGCCAACCCCTTTGGAGAAAGATGTGATGAAATTACGAGTGTGTTATGTTATGTAAGCAGTCAATTATGTGCTTTGAAAAATAATGATAGTCCTGTTATAAAGTCTATTATAAATTCGCTTTCTCTCTCACACACACACACACACACACACACACACCCATACACACACACACACACACACATACACACATACTCACGCATTCACGCCCTGTAAATAAATGATGTACTATAATAAGAAAGAGCGGGGGCTCTTAGCACAAGCTTTATTAGCTTAAAAAGAGTCCCCAGAAGTATGTATCTTTATTATTATATTTATTATTAATTATATATTTAAGAGTCGTTTATATTGAAGATTTAAGCAAGGTGCTGCTTTTGCAGGTGTAGTGATACTAAGTTTGCTGTTCTACCTGTCAAAGTGAACCACTTTTAAAACACAAGGTTGCAAAATTCGAAACAAAAATTGGGATCACACTCACCACACTATATTATATCATCACACTTCTTCTAATATTATAAAGGTGAAAGTTTGTAAGTATGTAAGTGTGTATGTTTGCTACTTCTTCATGCTCACATGGATGGACGAATTTAGATGAAATCTGGTATGAAGGTAGCTTGTACCCTCGATTAACACATAGACTACTAACACTAACACATAGACATAGCTACGAGTAGTTATAAAAAATATTATATATTTTGTAAAATAACAATTTCTATACAAATTTGACCACGAGACTAGATTGATTGTTCTTCCAAATTTAAATACCTAAATGCTAAAAGTTGTTAACTTCGACGGGTAGACACATGAACCTTATTGCGCAGCGATACGACTCGCGTTCGCGCGGCGTCAAAAAAAAATGTAACCATCACGCTACAAGGTGTCATGGTAGACCCTCTGTATTACAACACCTGTGACTACACTCAAAAGAAGCATACATTACATTTATAGGCTTACTGTAAATAGTAAAGCAAACGAAAATTAAAACAAACACCAACCATTTTTGTTTGGAGCTCCCCCACTAGTTGGTTAGATACAAGGCAAAATATCTTCTAATCCACCTCAAAGCAGCGTAAAGTCCAAAATCTATGCAAAGTCTCACGTCCAATTTCCCCATTCTGCCGTACAAAGTACAAAATCTAGGTAAGAGCTTAACATATTGCCGTACGGAGTCACCCCGGGCGCCTAATGCGCACTATGAAATTCAATGAGGTCGCACTACAGCGTGCTGGCTGAATCTCTAATGGCTTTCGAGATACTTTGGGTACTAAGGATGCTTTTTTAAGCACCGATGTAGACTTACGTGACGTGCACGTGATCTGTCACGAGTCGTGGCAACTTGCAAAACGAATAGAGCTTGTTTGAATAGCAATGATAGAAAACCAGCTGGGTCTCGATTCTACTAAGCAACTGTTTTTAAATTGATAACGAATCTTCTATTTGACAGGTCTCGCATCCAAAAAAGTCAATTTGAGGAAATTCATTGAAAAAAAAATTGGTTAGTAGAATTGAAGGGCTGGACTGCTGAAGTATCGTTCCGTTGTCTCTCGTCGCTCTTATATTTTCTACAGTAATCTATCTGATTAATGCAAATATTTTCCGAAAATACATTATCTTTATTTACATAACGTAACATATCGTCACACCTTCCCCCAAAAAAGTTGGCAGAGGTGTATCACACACACACGTCGCCAGAAGATATTCAGTTCCAAATGTATCTCTATTCACACCTACTAATTTTCATCACAAACTCAAGTTTGTACATCATATCTCTAACCAACCCAACTCATTCGTTCAATAATAACAGAATCGTACGAACAACACAAACAGATGTTAACCCTAATACATTCGAAGGACATTTTTACTCAACATTAATTCCTTACAAAATTGTTCCCATAATTAGAAGCCTCCGCGACGCATATATTTCGACTACGCAGAGCCGTCCCAGAAATTCTACTTAAGAAAGTTTAATGAAACCTAATTAGACCGTAAATTTAAAGCCAATAGACTTTGCAAGTGTTTAATCCCGAAACGTCCAAGCGTAATTAATCTTTGGCCAGGGCCGGAGGTGGCCTAGAAAGGGCGCCCCTGGGGGTCGCTGATTGCTGCCAATGACAGTTCGATAACACTTCGATCTGGGAGATTGGAGGCTTCAAACTGTCAGTGTAGTTAGTTTGCGTGACATTTCCTTGTGCAATACTCAATTATTTTAGTAGTATTGAAGGTTGATTGGGAAATGACACTGATTTTGAAAATGCAAAAGTTTGGATAGATATATGGATAAATTGATGTTTGTTACCCAATCACGCCAGAACGACTGAATGGATCTAGCTGAAATTTAACTTAGGGATAAAATTATAGCCTGGAATGGCGCACGCTTAGGCTGCTTTTTGACTGCGCGTAACACTGCGGGGCGCAGTTATTAAAATAACAAGAAAATACAGATACCATACTTATGATAGTTACAACAAATCCGACTTGTAGAGTTAAGTCATGCTTTTTCTACGAGTACTCACCCAAAGATTTTGAATCACTAACCCACAGCTCTGAGTACGTTCCTAGCTTGCGAAAAGTTGCCGTTTTTGCGAGGGCCGGTATAATAAATGTACAATACTCCACCGTGATGGGGTTCTCTTCATTGTAAAAGTAATTTTAATACTTTCAACTGCTATAAAAATGGTTTTTGTAATCCGCTGCCGGCGGCGCTTGTTTGCTTAGGCGTTAAAGCCGACGAGGAGAAAATGAAGAGAAAAATAGGTTTTGCAAGCGTAAAACTCAAACCCCTAAACCACTTACTAATACCTAAACGTTGCAATAGCCTCGGAATAGCCATACATTGTTTTGACCTTTCCGATCGAGGTAAAATTTTTAAGGAAAAAAAGACAGAACACTGCATGGCTAATTCGAAGCCATATAACGTTTATTAGTAAAAGGGACCTGAAAAGCATGCACAGTGCTGTGTATACAGTGCTGTGTATGTAGGTATACAAATAATCCACACTAGTGTGTTTCCAGTTTCTATTTGCGTTTTCCTCTCACGTACGAACGTGAACTTACAAAAAACATACGATAGATCATAAATTAAGCTAACTTGTATGACAGAAACAAGTTGGCTTACGCGTACGTAACGCGTACTCAGTAAGTGCTATCAGTCGCTCGCAGTGTGCTTACACACAGTTTTGTCACTCACAAGACCTGTTTCTCTGCTGTTTCCATCCTCGATGCTGTAGCCAGGCTCGCCGTATGGTAATGAGTTCGGTTCTTAAATTAACGCTCGTACTGAACGTTTTGCTTTACATTCCGTATGCGATGTACGAAGTAATTTCGGCTGTTGAGGTTAAATGTGGCAGTGTTTAACTGGCTGGGGTTGACTTGGATTTGAAAATAAGGAAATTGTCTTATTTTCCCAGGCTTTGAGGGGGTTTAATGGGGTTAGTAAACAATGAGCTTTAAGAAGAATTAGAAACAAGAGAAGTAATAACCATACACTTGAATGTATACATAAAGAAATTCTAACTTCATATTATAAAAGCAAAAGTGAGTTTGTTTGTTTGTTACTCTTTCTCGCTCTCTAACTATATACTCAGCCGATTATCATGAAATTTAGCATACACGTTGTCAGGGGTACAGTAAAGAAAGGACATAGGACCTTTAATCCCGACACAATTAATGCTTTCTGTGCTTACGCGGGTGAAACCGCGGGGTGCAGCTAGTAATAAAATAATTTGGAAGGAATTAGTTAACAAACCGGTATTCACTAAAATATAGCTGCCGTTGTTACTGATCAGACAAGACCTAGAAGACAAGGCCATTATTTATTTTGGCAACTAAGCCTTCAGAATTTGCTGTCATATACACATTACACGCGGTTTTTAAGCCCCGACGGTGTGTGACATCGTAACTCCAGAACGTATGTAAAATAATTGACTTTTTTAAGTTTGCGTAAAGGAATGTGTCAGTGCGTGTAGCGATGAAAGTATTGGAACTAATTAAATTTTACCCGACTGCGCAAGAAGGAGGGTTACGTTTTTCGAGTGTATGCATGTAAGTATGTATGTATGTGGACTTACAGCTTAAACAGCTTGATGTATTTCGACATGTGAGGTGTCATTTGTCAATCGTCTTGATAGTGAAAGGAACATAGGCCACAACATTTTCACAACCGGGTTTTTTGTTTTTCTTTTAATAAGTAATTTGTTTCACTTAACTTAACTTTACTTAACTTAACTTTTATAAGTAAATTGTTTCAATACGTACATATCTTTGCAAAACTGTGTGTTTTGTACGAAATATATTGACAAAAAAAGTTTTCACAACTATGAATCACGAAGTGTTTAAAATTTTGTAATTTATTAATACGTTATATGTAAATACGTAATTTTGTAGTTTATGAGTACGTAATTTTCCAGCTAATTAAACCGGTTTTTTAGTGTATACTGTAGTTTTTTCTCTAACTATCGTCGCTGCTACTTCGTCCTTCGCACACAAGTCATCTCTAAACAGGATAAAAAGATCGGGTAAATTGGCAAAATAATTTCGCAAAGAATCGCTCTCTCCGCGAGAGTGTCATCTGAAATGAAGTAGAGTTGTCCGAAACTTCAAAAGACAAAGGGTCCATTTCCCGCGGGATACTGTTACAAAGGGCGTTTTTATCGTTTCCTGCTTTATGAAGGATCTCTTTATGGTTTTTGAAGCTATTAAAATGGTATTTTTGAGTCGTTAAATTTGAACGGGAAATGACAACAAATTTTATTAAGATCTGTACCAAGGAGTAAGAAAAATGCTTGAAAATTCCTCAGTATCTAAAACATTGAAAACTAAAACCGCTTAAAGTTACTATATTCTAAATCTCATAGGGTCAAAGGGGCAAATGTGTCTGTGGGGCAAATGCGTCTTTTGAGAGTTAATGACAAACTTTTCACAAATAGATTTTTTAACAAGGAAAAATAATGCTACATTTAATTTCTTACAACCGTCAAAAAACAATTTTGTTTTTTGAGAACCGAAATAACATAACTTAACACCACGCATTTCTTCCGAAGAGCTTGGCAGGTGTAATACAACACCTACACTTCGCCAGACAATATTCAGTTCCAAACGTGACTGGGCGCGAGCCTGTCACATTTGGGACTAAAGTACCTAAACCCTAAATGAACCTAAAAAAATCTGCTCTAAAATGACTTATTTTATCACAGTACCTGTCTACTACCATCACGGTCTATAAAACACTGTTCATCACAATAACAATAGCTCCTATTAAATGTAGTATTCTACTATTCGAATCATGTTAAAATCTTTTCCAAATCCAATTCTTTGGAAACTTAATCTACTAGGTATAGCTTTGTGTGTATTGAACGACCGATGTATTGTACTCCTATTTCAGAAAGCACAATCTTTTATCAATAACATCTGAGTACCATTTTTTTCATTACAACAAAATAGAAGCGCGCTTGAACTCTAGAATTCTAGACTCTCCAGTTAGTCCAAACGTTTGTGGAAGTTCAATAGATAGGTCCAAAGGTCTACATAATTTGCGTGTGTCGTCGGCTTGTTTGCCCCGGGTCTGTTTGTCCTCAGACTTTCGGAGCTCGATTCCTTGTAAGTGGATTTAGGAAGTCCACGGTTTGTCTTTGTCTAGAGAATTGGCAAGCATCACAATCAACTTTGAACTTAATCTTACAAAAGTATGGTTCAGAGTTGCTTGGTCGGTAAAACCGGTAGGATTCCCCGATAGTTGTGCAATCGCTTACGTAAAACGACAGATTTTGCTTGGATATATGAAACTGAACGATGTTTAGCGATATTGGGCTGCGGATATTTTTAGGATTGGTCGCAATCGGGCATTTTATCTTTTCTATCGAAATATTTGGCTTGGATGGTTCGTTCTTTCGGTGGACAAAAACTTTATTGAGGTATCTTAAATACAAGATATGTAATGGATTAAATGCTTCTTACATCTATGGTTATTAGACAGGGTTACTGAGATAAATATTCAGCTAGTAATGTCTCGTATATAGATTCTCTACATCATACCTAACAACTTTTGTCCTAACCTAACAACGTCAATTTTGTTTTTATTTTGTAACAAGAAAAAACGAATTATTTGGTCATAATAACTACTTAGCAGTGGCATCATCGTAATCTTCATGACCTAGAAATATTTACAAGAAAATGATTATTACGTAGCATAAGATTGGTTGCATTTCTGTGCTCATCTCAATCCCACTAACCTTACTATCTCACTCAATAATATTGAGTGAGAAGTGATTGCGATGTCTCAATCACGCCAGAATGGCTGAACGGCTCTGGATAAAATTTAGCAAAGAGATAGATTATAGTTTGCAATCCATAGCACAAATTTTACTTGTAATATTATTAATGCGAAAGTGGAAGAATGTATCGATGTTTGTTATTTAATCACGCCAGAACGGCTAAACGGATCTGAATAAAATTTTGCACAGGGATAGATTATAGTCTAGAATAGCAGATAGGACACTATTTAACCGCAAAGTGCAGCTATGGCTATATGAACCTAAACAGAAAACGAGCACATTTTTCGTAAGCTGTCCAATAAATATCAAATCCATTTCCATTTCCTTGACTCTGAATAATAAAGACAATCATTACTCCGCCTAATATTCTTCTCTAATAATAATGGAGACACAAAATGTATCGACAGTGATAATAATCCCTTCCGCTGCGGTCAGTCGGCCGTCACAGACATAAGAAGCTCAATTTATTACAGTTTGCCTCAATAACTAGAAATATGAAAATTTTCTCCCTAGGGGCTAACAGACGGGCGGTCAGAAATATTTGGATCTTTTATTACCTTCCAACTCGGTATATTGACGTTTAAATATTATGCAGTTCTTCATAGGTTCATATTTAAATCAATTTTGTGGAATTTATGTCTCAAACGACAAGTTTCGGTCGTTTTCGTTTGGAAACACAATTTAATTAGCTTCTTCATTACTTGTAACTAACTAAGAAATAATGTTTAGAAGTCAATTTTAACCTACTTCTGATTGTCGTATTGAAATGAAACATGTAAGTATCTGGACTACATATAACTGTAATAATAGATGCACAGATCTGGGATGTAAGTTTTTGTAGTTCAATTAACTAAACAATTATTCATTATTACAAAATAGTTCAAAATACACCCAGCCCGGAGGTTGTCAGTGTGTTTTTTAGTTGTTTTTTTTTAAGTATATCAAAATCGTTAGAGCGAGCCTTAGTGAGCGAAGCGGCTATACTTCAGCTTCGACAAAAATGTTTTCGTATGTCCGGATCTCTGTATTCCTCTACAGGTAGCATTTCTCAAAAACTGACTCGGCACAAAAATCTATATCGAAAAAGGGAATCTTTACAATTATCGAGAAGAGAGACTAAGGATAAGACTTATTTAGAAGACAAAGATGTCTGGAGCCTTCCACTTCCGCCAGGTAGCCACTAGTACATAGATATTACCTAGTTGTAAGCCAAAATTTGGAAGACAGATACACAGACAGATAAGCCAGACAGTAATTTATTTATTCTTTGAAAAAATAGTGCCCCTCTGTTTCTTGCCTGTTCTTCTGAGTAGAGGCTCTTTATCCGAACAAGGCGGTCGTGTCTATTAAAAAAAACTTTGACGTTCATAAGTGTATCTTTGATACCCAAATTGAGTAAAAACATTTTGACTTTGACTTTGAACCTGCTCACAAGAGGTCTGTAGCGCGCAGGTCCGTAGCAGAGTTTATCTATGGTTGATTCACAGAATATGCTCTATTACATAGGGTTGATTAACTAATTTCCTGCGACTTCGCTCACGTTTAATAGCTTAAGGCACTTAGTGATTAAGTAGGTGCCTATTAGTGACAGACTTTGCCTCTATTACAACAACCTTTCTTCACTTTCTTAAGCGTCATCATCGGCAGTTTTCCGTCACTTTAAGCAAGCATAACCCTACAATTGGCCCATCATTTTCATTCCGCACCTCTAGAATTTCTACCCATTTTTCTTGAACCTTCCAGAACTTTCCAGAACATTCTGGAAGTTTCCAGCCGTTTCCATGCCGCACTCACTCGTCTACCGACCCGGGCCAACTGGTCCGCTTTAATTGGAACACTGAATTTATCACCGAGCCTCTGTTATCGGATTACTGTCCGATTGAAATTATATTTGCGCGGCTAAATTAATTTACGGTATCGCTGTTTAGCCGCTGTTGCTCTAACTATGACGGATCGGGGGTATCTTTGACAGGGCGGTGTGTTTATGGGTCACAGACTCACAGGATGATATTTATACGAAAATAATTTGGTATCGTATAGAAGTTCGTTAGTAAATGTTTTTAACGAAACAGTTTTGGATGTGAGTTAGTATGAATTATGAGTTATAGTAGATTATGTACCGAGGGAGTTAAGCAGAGTCTTACGTCACGGGTTGCTTATTGAACCCTGAGCTTAACGAAGGACTCTAGAGTTAACTCGCGAGCTCAGCGAGGGAGTTATGTAGAGTCCTGAGTGAAGCGAGGGGTTCAAGCCGCCTAAGACGAAGACACTGTTTTTTTCCTAGAGGTGAATACTCTACTTTTCACACCGTCTGCGAGGTAATAAAAAGGAACTGAGAAAATATTTCATACATCAAACACCGTCACTTGTTGATTGGAAACCAAAAAGGAGGCGTCGTGACTTTGTAGGTACCTATTATTTTTTAATACTTGTGATTCTTCGAGTATTAAAATGCAATATTGTTAGATGGTTAACTTTTATCGGTTAGTTAAAGTACACGAGTGTGGGCAAATGGTACATACATATATTGCAAAACGCGACTTTTCATGTTCCCTACAGAGCTCCATTTGACAGGGGAGTGGTTTATCGTCGCAATCACTTGGTTATCAGTACAACTAAGAAATACGTCATTTACTAACAATGGCAAATGCACACGACGTGCAACGCCAAAAATGAGGAGAAAAAAAAAACAGCAATTCTGTTTTAAAATTTCATGCATTTGCGTTCTTTTTTTGTGGCGGCCAGTTCGATTAGTGAATAACTCGTCCCTTCCTTGAGTTTTTATTAAATTGTAACTTCTTTGCTCGAACTCTCTTGGAACTTTCATAAAAAGTTATCTACCGGAGGCAGTGCCTTGCTTTACGTTGCGATTGCATGATTACGTAATTGGCTAATTATTAATTGTCAAGCAGGTGGTGTGAAAAGATTTTTACTTCACGCCTAGTACAAAAGCGTGAAGTAAGCGTGGACCTAGTAATTTACCCCCGTACTAATATACGTTTTATAGGCTCGGTATAGTTATACAATGTTTTTCTAAATCATAGTTTTTCAGTGTTTTATTCTTTCTTTTAAGTTTATCTCGATCGAAAAAACAATACACTGTCTAACTATTCGGAGACTTAACTTCTATATAATAATACAATAATATTCAGTACACTTGCACACACGGTCGTCTGACCGCAAACTAAGCAAAGTTTGTACTATGGTGGCCAGAGACTGATAAACGTATACATTTTTAAATACATGCTTAAATAGATAATTAACACCCAGACACAAATGTTCATCACATGAACGTTTGCCCTAGGTGGGAATCGAACCCACGCCCACAAGCTCAGAAAGCAGGTTCACTACCAACTGAGCCACCGAGGCAGTCAAGGCAGCAATATATGACAATTATTACTAAGGGGATTCGTGTATAAACTAGATTTTCAGTTTACATTACTCATCTTCTGTGCAGGCTGGAGATGCATATTTTGAATGAGAAATACAGCGCCATCTATTTATGTTGGTCTGACCACGATCTGAATAATGCAATAATATTGAATAATAACAATGGTCCTAAGCGAAACGCAGCCGCACGCACGCACTCGCTTTGATAAAGTACGCCGAATGCGTTTGAAACTATAGTCAGAATAACCGACGTAACTGTGCGTGAGTAATTCTTGTACTTATCATAAAATCATAATGGTTTAAATAGCTGAAGCTTTTCGTAACAAGTAACATTATTAATTAAAAAACAAAAATCCCGACTGCAAAATGTTGTACTCTATCACTTCCACTCTATATCACGATTCAAATGACACCCCACATGTCGAAATCTATCAAGCTGTTTAGGCTGTAGGGCGTGCTAAAGAAACCACATACATATGTAGGTACATACACTCAGCAAACATCACCCTCCTTCTTGCGCGGTCGGGTAAAAATATACCGCTTTCGTGAGTTGTAGTAAAAGTGTAACTCGTCATCATCATCATCTACCCTCATCAAGGGTGTTTGTTGTCCCATTTTAAAGACATGAGAGGATTTGCAAAGGTTAATCACACGTTGACCACGCGTTGACTACGCGTTGAGTACTCAATACTTGTTCCAAAACTTCTACCATAATTATTTTAAGTATTACATTTCAATTTATTTATTTATTATTCATTTACACACGTAAGTACAAACCAAAGATACAGAAATGTCTACTTCAGTAAAACTAAAACTAGCGTGGTAAATGATTATTACGTAAACAAATATGAGAGCCAAAAACAGTAAGCCTTGTGAAGTAGTCCTCACTAGGTTGACCCGTGTCGAATGCTTTGCTTTAGCCGGCTCAGTGGTTTGATTAAGTCTTACGATCTATGATCTTTAGTGTTCAGAAGACCAAAGATCGCAACACAACATTATACCGCCTTAAAGCTATACAATCAGATAAGACCAAACATCTGCTAACCCCCTATGTCCATATTCTCGCTCGCAAGGCAGAGTTTTCTTAAACTCCGAGATAACAAACTCAAACATAAACTGCTCTCAACGTAAACAGTCTGCTCACTTTGTTTTTGTTTTCACTAAGAGTCTGTAGGTGTTATGTATACGGGATTAGTAACATCATTTATTTATAGGTATTGTTGGCAACGCGCTTAACTAATAATAAGTTAACTAATAATTATAATAAGTTTTAATTTAGTTTGATTTTTAAGTAATATCATTTATCGACATGACTGCCTCGGTGGCTCAGTTGATAGTGAACATGCCTCCTGAGCTTGGGGGCGTGGGTTCGATTCCCACCTAGGGCAAACATTTATGTGATGAACATTTGTGTTTCTTCTATGTCTGGGTGTCAATGTCTATTTAAGTATGTATTTAAAAATATCTAAGTATGTATATCAGCCTCTGGCAGCCATAGTACAAGTTTAGCTTAGTTTGGGGTCAGGCGACCGTGTGTGGAAGTGTTCCGATTAAATAAATTAACTTGGGGTCCAACTCGCCGATATATCTATGTAAATGTGAAAAAAAAAAAGATAAATAAAAAAAAAGGTGTGCATTAATTTTTACTACCTTTACTAAATAGTAAGCGTTCTTTGAAAAAATAATGCCCCTCAGTTTCTTGCCTGTTCCAGTTTCTTGCCTGTTCTTCTGAGTAGAGGCTCTTTATCTAAACAAGGTGGTCGAGTATATTTAAAAAAACTTTGACGTTCATAAGTGTATCTTTGATACCCAAATTTAATAAAAACATTTTGACTTTTGACTTTTTTTTTGACGCAGTTAGTAAAACACTTTACAATAAGTACATGATAACCTACTTTTCTATCTCTAACCGATTTTTGTTCTGGCTTTTTTTCTCCCGCTAGCCATTTTGTTCAGTTACTAAATTAATAAAATTTTAGTTCCATGAAAATATTAGGTACTGTAATAAGAGCTTTTCATCATTTTCTTCCTAAGGTTCCTCTGGGATTATGTATTACCGGCATAAAACAGGTTCGTGTAACGCAGGCATTAAATTAAATATTATATCCTTTTTTACGAATAAACGTTGTATAGCATCGGAATACCTATTAAATGTTTTGTCTTTTTCGATCAAGTTACACATTTAAAAAAATAGACCAAACACTCCATAACTATTCCGAGGTTATACAACGTTTAATATTAAGGTTGATAATAAAATATAACGCCTCACAGTCATTGACATTGCCTAATGCTCCACTAGGTTTCGCTGTATCTAGGTTTTCATGAAACAAACAAAGACATGGTCAATTACCATCCAGATCCAGGTGCACCTAATCGACTAATTCAGCGTTAGTGAGCGAAGCGTCTATGCTTAAGCTTCGGCAAAAATGCTTTCATATTATCTGGATTTTGTCCAGATCTTTGTCTTCTTTTATAAACATGTCACATTTCTCAACCGATTTACATAAAATTTTGAAGACAGGTTCGATAAATACACAGATTTTTTGGTCAAGTCAGTTTTTGGAAAATTTTCAAAATGGCGGATAATTGGATATATTTCAAGATAGAATAGAATAGAATATAATTTATTTGCACCAGGAAACATAAAAAACACAACAAAAAAAGACAAAAAAAAAAGAAAAAACAGGTTTCCTGCCACAAACCGGCTCCAACTCAGCATAATGCTGGCTAATGGTGGTTAACCAGCGCTGATCTTCCGTTGGAACCGGCGAGTGACATATGAGATATTATAATTTTATGAGATTTACGGATGTATGATACGCAAAATTGTACGAGACGTCGGCCGCGAGGTTTCAGCTCTCTGTTAACTTGTTTAATTGACTAAGAGTTAACTGGGACAACTCAGCATTCGTTTCTTTGAAGATAACTTGAGCTTCGATGATCCGATCTTCAATCCAATTTGCAGGCAAGTAGTTTAGCTCAAAAGAACTTGTATGAATAATTATGATTTAAATTGAACAGGCTATGGAGATGTGTGAGGTTCATTCGAGACAAACTGCAAGTTTTATTTAATAATTTAAGGCCACGTATTATACGAAATCACCCAAACCAAGTTTTTTTGCACCTAGTTTGATATGAAGAATCATGATGATCAGGTACAATAAAATACAGCTGGTAGAAGAAACAACCAACTAAAGTTTAACCAAAGAACAATTTTTAAATCATTCTCATTTTGGAAAAAAAAAAACACAAAAAGTATCTTCTTGAAAAAACTATCGGAACGTATTGCTCTCTAAACTTTTAGCGATTACACCACATTTTTTTAAATTATTAAATAACCAGATTACTTTTCTAAAGTTTAACCGAGCAATTTATTCTTATTTATGTCCTTGTATTTATGTCCTGATTTGCTACGCAGATGACACGGTGGCTCTTTTCCACGGCAAAACCTGGAAATCTGCGTTTCAGAATGCAGAAATCGGCATGGCACGCATCAAACACTGGTTAGACTCAAATCTCTTAACTCTAAATCTAAATAAAACAAAGTACCTTTGCTTCCATAAGACAAAAATATCCGAACCTGATCCCCAACTGTGCCTCAAAATTCACTCAGCTTGTAGTACGCCCTGCTGTAATTGCGATGTGATCTCTCGATCCCCCTCAATTAGGTACCTAGGAATCATCGTGGATGAACAGTTATCATTTAAAGAACATATTACAGCTCTGTGTAAAAGAACCCGCAAACTTATCCACATCATGAGATCCCTTCGAAATGCTGCTTGTGATCGTGTTCTTCGATTAGTGTACGTGTCTCTTTGTGAAGCAGTTCTTTCCTACGGCATAACAGTCTGGGGGGGAGCCGGGACCTCGGCTATGCTTGAAGTGGAAAGAGCGCAGCGTGCAGTGCTTAAAGTCATGCTCAAATTGCCCTACCGCCATCCGACTACTGATCTGTACACTACAGTAGGAGTGCCCACTGTTCGCCAACTCTACATACAGAGAGTAACACTCGCAGTCCACCAAAAAACGCATTCTGTAGTAAGCTTCAGCTCCAGCTCACCAAAAAGACGACCACCTGGTGTCACACAACCTCGGGCTAAAACTGCTTTTGCCCGGCGTCTCCCAGAGTTTAGATTCCCATTCATTTATAATAAGATCGATAAAAAGTGCAACATTAGGGACAAAAGAGTAAGGGAATGCAAAGCAATCATTAATAAATATTTATGCACACTCGCACATGATGAAACTGAGCATTTCCTGAAAATTGTCACCTAAGTCTAGCACCCATATATCCCTTTTGCTTATTTGTATGGGAATTCTACACAAGACGCACTTGACACATATTTACACCCACACTATTCACCGCAGACTCATACTTCACTCAACATTCAATTTCTCACATCTCACACACGCGCTGTTACGACTGTTTGCAACTTTGCTTTCTGTATAATAAATTATTAATTATTCGTTTTAATATGATTCTTCACTTTTGAATTCTGTAAAATCATTTAATTAATTGCTCTATGTACCATTTCCGCACCATAATATATCTAGTTTTACACTTAGCATTAAACGCAGCCGTCGAGAGTCCTGCGATACAGGTTCGCCTAGTGCAGTACTCTGAAGCACTCTGCTGACCTACAACATTCTTTAGTGAAGCTCGTTTTTAATTATTTATAAGTTTAGTTTTTAAGGTTTAATGTAATATGTTTGGTAAATAAACTATTTTCTATTTCTGTTACGAATAATAATAATAAATTAAAACGGCAAAAAAATAAAAATTTACGCGCCAATCTCATTTTACCATCAATTGTGATATACAACTTTAACTCTAAAAGAAGCGGCTTAAGTAAACGAGTGTGTGGGTGAAAAATCATGCTATGACGGCGCTTTTAAAAAAACATCATCTCAGTCGGGATTCGAACCAGACACCCTCTGCTTACGAACCAGTCGCACTGCCAACTAGGCCCGTCATTACCGTAGCTACTTGATCTGTAGTGGTCATACCTACCTACCCTTACTAGTGTGAGCTGTAAGAGTTGTAATGGATCCTGAGTGGAAATGGGCGGAGCTAGGTTCGTGATTTAACGCGGCCCAAGGAGCTGGGAGAAAGTGACGTCACGGCCGGCCTTGATACGTAATCGATTGTTCAAATATAATAGCAAGTAGGTACATAATGGCTCGTCTCGGCATTAGCTTGGTTTATGTTGTAATCTCGATAAACGGTTGTTATACATGTAAAAGGCTTAACCAGGGAAGGGGCTTAAAAGCATGTTGCATGTACTAAACAAGTAACATTAATAAAAGGAAAACAGAAAACCTGTCTGCAAAATGTTGTACCCTATATCTCTCCAGTATCGAGACGATTCAAATGACATCTCATATGTTGAAATACATCAAGTTGTTTCGGCTGTAGGACGTGCCAAAGAATACCTCATACATACATACACTCGAAATACCCTCCTTGCGCAGTCAGATAATTAACTTACTGTCGCCTTACTGATAAAAGTTGAATGGCTCCCACATAGCCTCAGAATAGTTAGAATAAAAATTAATTAATAAACAAAAGCCTCCCTCCCCCCCTCTTCAACCGAAACTTCCTACTCAAATTCATAGATCCTCGACTAGTGCTTGTATAGTATTGTACTTTATAGAAAGCGTATGTTTCGCGTAAATAAAGGCGCAGCAAGCTCTGCTGATAAACCAATCAAAGCAAGCTGCTAGCGAGTACGTGAGTGCGCTCCATAAGTACCAATCTAGCATTAAACGCAATCACACGTTCAATTTTATCAATGCAGTAATAGCGCGTTTACGTCGCGCGATAACGCGTCGGCCAGCTGGGTGCGCGCCAGCGATTCAATACCCACGTTTTCACACAGCACAGAGATTCTCAAAGTTAGCTTTATGGTCATTAAATCTAGCCTAATCACCTCATTACCCTACCCTATCTGTCCAAGTATACCTTTGTTACTCCTTACTTTTTTCTAACAGCTTACGTCTTATATAAATAGTGGCTCTGTGAGATGTAGACCTCGCAGCCGACGTCTGTCCTCCTCTACAGGTTGCATTCCTGAACCGGTTCTCGTAAAATTTTCTGATTTCTGATTTTGCCGCGCAAGTAAAGTTTTCTAGGGGATCACAACGGCGACAAGAGTTGAATGTTAAAGGAAATTTTGGTAAGTGGATATATCCATAAGGTAGGTTATACATAGGTAGTTATTTAAAAAAAATTGCACCCAATGGCATAACCACAAACGAATCAGCTAACTATTATTTAAGATTAGTTACTAGTCCTTGAAAAAACTAAAGCTGTGTTCTCCAAAATTGAACATGACAATTATTATATTTTATTTAAACATCCATTGTTGTCTGTTGACATTTAACTTATTGAATTGCTGTCAAACACAGACAGCTATAAATTTAATTGACACGCCAAGTTTCGGTGCACTTTGGCACAAATGGCTAAAAAAATACTTAAATTTATTTCGCACATTGTTTTCTATGCACATCACTTTCAGAAAACTCATGGTTTGTAAAACATATAGTTGAACAAGCTGCGCCCGCGGTTTCACGCGCGGTTAAAAAGTATCCTATAGTATCCTATTCTAGACTATAATCTATCTCTGTGCTAAATTTCATCCAGATCTGTTCAGCCGTTCTGGCGTGAAAGAGTAACAAACATCCATTCATCCATTCTTACAAACTTTCGCGTTTATAATATTAGTAGGATTAAGAACTTCCTTTCTGAAAGTTCCAACCTCTAAACCAAAACGAAAGAAACGACAGGCGGTCCAAAGGACAAAAAAGTTTGCGAACCACAGATGTAGGCGTTATTTAGCGCCCTACGTGCCGGGGCGGGCGCGACGCACACGATTGAATTAACTGAGCTCAAGCTTTTATTTGTACGTACTGAGGCTTCCGAGGGATAACAAGACATAAGAACTGCTCGAGAGAGAAGAGAGTTTTGAAGGGTTGCGACTGTCTTCGTTTTCTACACTTACACACTAATATTTAGAGGAAAGATTTGTATTTTTGTATATTTGTAACAATTAAATAACTCAAAAACTACTGGTCTGATTTCAAAAATTATTTCACTATTATAAAGCTACATTATTGCTGAGTGACATAGGTTATACAACGATAGCAAAGCCTGTGCAAAACCAACTAGAGGTTATAAATGAGGAATTTTTGTGTGTAGTGAAGACGCGATCAATTTATTTTTCAACGAAATTATTGGTTACTAGCTGTCTCATGGTGCTGTCCGCGGTTCCGAAGTAGTGTGTTGATTCAAGGTAAATGTACGCTACCTACTTACACACTAAATTGTCTCAAAATCGGTCAATCAGTTTAAACGTGAAAAAGTAATAAACACACACATAATATACAAACTTTCGCGCCTATATCCTGTCTGTCTGTGTGTGTTTGTTTGTTTAAACGGATGGACTGATTTTGTTGAAATTTTGTATGGATCTAGCTAATGCCTTGAATAAACTCATAGGTTTATTATAACCGCGAGTAAAACCGCGTGACGCAGCTAGTACCTAAATGAGATAAATTACTGAATTAATAAACTCCACCAAATTTACGATTATAAAGATAATAGTTTATAGTTTCGACACCTGGTGTGTTTTATTGGGGTTTAAATAATTTTCTTAGCTGTTATTAAAAAACTACGAATAGGAGCAAGCCGTGTGTAATAAATTGGGAGCGCCTGTAGTTTATGCTACTGTATAATAATTCTGCTGAATTAAGTCCAGTTATTAAAAAACTAGCAAAATAACAAGTAACATTATAAAAAGAAAAACAAAAACCCGGCTGCAAAATGTTGTACCCTATGTCACTTTCACTATCAAGACGATTCTAATGACAACTCACATTTCAAAATACATCAAGCTGTTTAGGCTGTAGGGCGTGCCAAAGAAACCTCATCCACACATACCCACATACATACATTCCAAATACATAACCCTCCTTCTTCTGCAGTCGGGTAAAAATATCTGTTCGCTAAGATACTATTTTGTTGGACACCTATCCTATTAATATTATAAACGCGAAAGTTTGTAAGAATGGCTGGATGGATGGATGTTTGTTACTCTTTCACGCTGGAATGGCTGAACAGATCTGGATGAAAATTGGCACAGAGATACATTATAGTCTAGAATAGCACATAGGATAGTTTTTAACTGCGGGTGAAACCGCGGGGCGCAGCTAGTCTTTAATAAAACCGACCAAGTGCGAGTTGGATTCGCAAACAAAGGATACTGTACCATCATCTATAAAAACGGCAAAAAAACACGTTTGTTGTATAGGAGCCCTCTTGAATATTTATTTGATTCTGTGATTTAGTATTTGCTAATATTGCTGCAACAAAAATACACTATCTATGAAAATTTCAACTGTCTAACTATCACGGTTCATGAGATACAGCCTGGTAACAGACGGACAAACATACAGACAGATAGACGGACAGCGGAGACTTAGCAATAGAGTCCCGTTTTACCCTTTGGATACGGAACCCTAAAAATTACTACGGCTATATTCTTTCTAGTGCATGCGATATTCTTTTACAGCCTCTGCAGTTAGAAAAGTCTTGAAAAGACCGGATATAAAATTTCGTGGCTACTATGGCCTACTATGAAAAGCACTTTTATTTTTAAAAATTCCCGATTGACTTGGCTAGCAGCAGCTAGCATGGAAAGCATTTCTTTCATGGAAAAGCCCTGGGTCGATGGTTATAGTATTTGTTTAGGATTTAGTATGCTACGTTCGAATCAAATCTTCTAGATAGCTTAATAAAATGTTTAAAAGGAACTGGGAGAATTACTCGTAGAAGCCTGGAATCTACGAACTCCGTTAAATAGATTATTAGTCGATTCAGTTGTTTTTTTTTTATTTCAATCACTGAGGTAATTGTGTTTTTTTTACGTTTTCGCGAGGTCTTGATCACACAGAGCTACACTAACTAGTGTGATAGTAGATAGGCATAACTATGGCTGCATTATAAAAAATCGTGTCTTTCCAATATTAATATTTTTTGTATAAAATTAAATGTTAGTGTTTGTTTATTAGCTACACTGATGCTCTTTTACTCAAACATTTATCAAAAATTAAAATCAACTAATGAAATCCCAATTATTTGCGTAGACGAAACGTTTTGAAGTCAGCCTTTTAAAATGTAAATAATTTAATTAAGGGCGGAGGATTTTTTTCTCGTACTTAAGGCGAAGGAAAACGTCGAGCTTCTTTGAATGTCTTCAATCAGGCCCGGATTTATGAAATTATTTTTTGTGCTCGAGAGAAATTTATGTAGACTGTAGAGTAAACGGATACTTGTTTCGGATAAAGAGATTTATCTTTGAGCCGGACTCTTTAAATACTGGCCGGCGTTATTGAGAAAAGCCCGAAAAAAGGCCGTTTAAAATAAATCATAACTAAGAGGAGTTTTGAATAACTAAAGTATTGTATCTACTTACTTAAACAAACTCTTACTTAAGGCTCTTACAAACAATTTAGAGTAACTTCGCTTTCGCATTCGGTTTTCTATTGCTATCTCGTCTAGAGGAAGACGACGAGCGCAGAGAGCAAGTAAAGATACTGACGAGCCTCTAAAGTTATCTACAGAGTGACAAAGTGCAATTTCAATTTTTTTATGACTTTCGCACTTTTCTAAATCTTCTTAAATAACTAGAAATATCCTTTGTATTATAGATTAATTTAAATGCAATTGATGTAGGCAACCTCCCTAGGGGAAAGGGGTTTTTTTTTTGCTTTTTCTATCTATTAAATAAACCAGTTTTCAGATATTTTGATATTGTACATTTGAAACTAAGACATCTTGACCGTTGGTCCTTTTGACCATTAGCCATTTTGAAATAATGGCATAGCATTTCGTCACGCCTTTCCCCCGAAGGCAGAGGTGTAATACAACACCCACGCTTCGCCGGACGATATTCAGTCCCTAATGTGACATGTAGCGAGCCTGTTGCCATACACTGGGCCCCAGTCATGTAACAATGTAATGACGTACAATACGTACACATGCTCCCAAGCCGACGGCACGCACCAATTTGTTTATTAAATTGGTGCGTGCCGTCAGCTGGGTTCGAACCCGCTCCCTTTGGCTTGAGAGGTGAGCCTTCTCCCAACTAGTCTGACATCGCCTTAATATTGGCATATTAACCATTTTTCATCACGTATTGGTCATATTGACTCAGTTCATTTTAACAAACCAGCTTCGCTTAGGGCGGTACAGTTCCAAAACAGGGAAACACACAACACAACAACTTAATAATAATTAATTAATATTATTATGGTATGAGAAACATAAATATGAAGTATTCGAATCGCTACATAATGTTATTTCAATTCGCGCATTGCGATTTTTACGCTGTTAGCTGCGCTCTGCGGCTTCACTCGCTGTCCTATTTGAACTGGTATTTACATATGCTACTCCTACTTATATTAAAAAGGCAAAAGCGTGTGTGTGTTTTTGTTTGAAACTTCTTCTCGCTCAAACGGATGGATAGATTTTGAAGAAATTTGGTATGGTGGTAGCATACACTCTGGGTATACACAACACAGGGTAGGCTATACTTTAACCGTACGCGGGTAGCACCGCGAGGCTATACTATTTATAATTAACATAATCAAATTAAGTTTAGTATTTTATCTAGTAAAAACATAATATGTTTTAGTAATAAGTTCAAAATTTGGAGGTATTTTGTTAAATTTGGAGAAGCCACTGGCTCCTGACACACAGTCTCTGACTTGTTTAGGAGCCTCTGGAATCAAATTTGAAATTGTCACATGTTTTTTATACCCAAATAAATTATTTGTATTTGTATTTGTATTTATACTTTAACCGTACGCGGGTAGCACCGCGAGACGCAGCTAGTTCAATATAAAAGGTATTTAGACTATAAATTAATCCAGGGTTAGCTAAATCCATTCCAAAAATATCAACCATATCGGTTTAGCCGTTTTTTGTCATTGAGCTAGACAACCAATGCTACAAACTTTCACATTTATAATATTGGCAGGACTTATTACAACAGTATGTTATATTAATGTAGCTATTAATTAATTTAAAGGTAAATACAATATTATTTTAATTATGCCGTTCACAAACATTATTTGATAGCATTGACAGTCATATGACCGTCAATTAACGATATAAATTAAATTAAATTAAATGTTATAAAAATTGGTACAAGCAGCGCCAATAAAGAAACAAATCGAAACAACAGCGCTAATCGTGTTCTCTCACTCGTATTAGCAACATTGTGTGATTGTGCGAGCGAGATGACATGATTAACTCTGCTTCTTTGGATTCGTTTCTTGAATGGGTGAAGTTACAGTTAATGTTTGAAGCGGCTTATTCTTCTAATTGATTTGGCATCGAAATCCACTTTACTTTGTCACTTAGCCTAGCCTAGCTTGAAGTCCTAATACATTAACCGGTTTCTCAGGGTAACCCCCTTAGCAATAAACGTTGTATAGCCTCGGAATAGTTATACTGTGTTTTGTCTTTTTCTTTCTTTTACATTTTGAACTTGGTTGAAAAAGAAAAAACACTGTAAATCAATTCCTAGGCTGTAACAACGTTTATTGCTGAAGGTGCAGGAGTCATTGTCCCTAAATCGGTCGACCCAATGGTTACGACCTCAATGTTGTAATTTTCTGGTTACTCCTTGGTTACGTGTTTCGGAGAGGGACACGATAGACAAGGCTCGATAAATATGCTTATGATTTACGTACTTCTAGTGTGAACTAGGAAGCTAATTCAAATGTACAGTCAGTAAGACTGCCTCGGTGGCTCAGTTGGTAGTGAACCTGCCTTCTGAGCTTGGGAGCGTGGGTTCGATTCCCACCTAGGGCAAACATTTATGTGATGAACATTTTTTGTTTGTTCTATGTCTGGGTGTTAATACTCGTATCTATCTAATTATGTATTTAAACTTATCTAAGTATGTTTATTAGTCTCTGGCAGCCATAGTACAAGCTATGATCAGTGTTTTTTTTGCTTTAGAGTCAGACGACCGTATGTGTGCAATTGTTCCAAATATTTATATTTATTTATATATTTTAATCCACGACTGGCCGAATTGAAAAACATACGTACATAACTACATACATTTGCACAAATCTCATAAGAAAACTCAGACGGAATTTTGATAACAACTTGGAAGGCAAAAGGCCAAAGGCAACTTGGAAGGCTATAAAAATTATGCTGGTCTAGACACTAACGCCTCTGGCTCTGCTGAGTTGCTGAGCATAACAGACATCCCAGACAACCCAGCATCATCTGTTGATCAAGTTCATAACTTTTTGTTCAATGTTGGCAAAAACTTGAATGAAAAAATTAACAATACTACACAAAGTTCTTCAACCTCGTACCAAAAGGTTCAACAAAGCTTACCAAACTCTATAGTATTATTAGCAACTAATTTCAAAGAAATTGAAACGAAATTAGTTGTGCTATCGGCTGGGATAATGTTCCATATAAATTTGTAAAGTTAAAAATTAGTGACGAATTTCACGGTAAAAGTTTTCGTAGAATACATACAGAAACTATACAATACTTATGATCAAACTAGCTACGCCTCTGGTTTTTACTCGCGGTTAAAAACGAGCCTGTAAGGGTATAAACTATCAAATTTCGTCAAAACCCGTGCATCCATTTTAGCGTGAAGAAGTTACAAAACAACAGATTTACAATTAGGTATACTTTCGCATTTATAATAAACTAGCTGCGCCCTGTGGTTTCACCCGCGGTCAAAAAGTATCCTATGTGCTGTTCTAGACTATAATCTATCTCTGTGCCAAATTTCATCCAGATCTGTTCAGCCGTTCTGGCGTGAAAGAGTAACAAACATACATCCATCCATCCATTCTTACAAACTTTCGCGTTTATAATATTAGTAGGACTAGCGCGACCCGCCCGGCTTCGAACAGTACCTATACATCTCGTGAAAAATTATCTAACAGAAACTGATAGTGAAAACGTTGCGTAGTTAAGGACGAGTTATATGGATATACAGATACATGTATAGAGCGACAAATGAGGAAATCTATTTTGTTTTATACCTACTATGTATAAATAGAGAAGTAGGAAGTAGAGTTAGATAACAAGTAAACATTAAACTGGAAACCTTGTAATTAATTTAACAATTTAACATGCTCGTCTAACATCAAACGACCTTTCTAACCTAGTACAAAATTACATAAAATGTACATTTCACTATCAAAAACACCAATAAGTTAAATAGTGCCGGTCGTGCCAGAATCGAATTAACCGACGGAAAGGGTAGACCGGGGTAGTCCGTAGTCTACATAGAGTAGGTGCGGGTAGAGCGGGATAGGGAAAGGAATTATTCAATTTCCTCGCCTCGCCACCGAAACCAATCCGTCTAGGTGGGGGTAATCAGTTTCTGCTGAAACTAAAACGGAAAGTTTTCATAGAAACTTGTGTTGTTTTTATTTTAAAATATAGGGGTTTTATTTTATTTCAGAAGTAAGATTTTTGTTAATTTTCTTAACACACAAAAAAGTGTAATTTCAATCGCGTTAATTTTCACAGTATGATAGATTTAAAGGTAAACTCTAGGATAGGGAAACTGGAGGAAATTAAGAGACCTTTTCCCAACAGTAAATTTATAACGTAGTTAAATACCTACTAGCTTGACCCCATTCAAAACGCTAAATTTAAAATGATGTAGGCACAGCTACTTTTGAAAAACTAAACACTAAAATTCTATTGTACACCTGAGTATTATTTTCAACAAAACAAAATAAATATACACACTATTTTAGACTCAGTCAGTCTTTCATTTCGTATTCAAATTAGGCTAAAAACAGAGGCTTGTAATCGGCGGCTCAGTCACAAACCGTCTATTTCCACTAGCTGCAAAACCCAGGGCCGGTGGACCTCGCATTCATCATGTCATCGCTTAACCTTTTTGTAGCGGACCTTTGAGACGTCATTATCCTCTATTATTATCTTGACTGCTACATCATTACCTTCCCATCGAACCTACCGTGTTGTACGCTCAACTATAGATCACCTGTACGGGAGATTGGGCTTTATTAACAAAGGTATAGAAGCTGGTTTTGTCTGAACAGTTGAAAGAGATGCCATACAAAATTTATCTTGCTTTAGCTCAATAGACTGAGATACAGAAGTAAAACTTAAAAACAAACTATATTAACTTACCAAGGTAATTTTTGGCAGTCTGCAACGTCTACAATATTAATTGATAAAATGATCTTAGCTCGATTATAAGAAATAAGATATTACAAAATGATTCAGTAACTTTTTTCACATTTCTAAGTGAATATACATTATGAAGTATTCTAAGCGTAAATTTAAATATATTTCACTTATTTTTGTAAATCCTTAAGTACTAAAACTTTTAAAAGGTACCTCTCTCGTAAGGTTCACAAAATATTATTTTCTAGGTAAGTCATTTGTACACACGTATGCGTTTTTGTTACTTGGTCATGCATGATTTTTTTCTATTACGTTTTTATTAGTTCTCTGGTAACAATTCCAGCCCAAAAATCTCGTTGAATTCTGAGATACAAATTTCAACTTGCCCTACTGCCTGTAGTGCGACCTTCCCTCCGTCCGCCGCCGGTCACGCGCGTACATTTTGCGGGGCAAAAGAAAAATCTATTTTAAGGTGAATAAACAGAATTAGTTCTAGTGAGGGGAATTTCTCGAGGTTTTCGGGCGTACGTGAGCCAGCGAGGGCCACGATTGAATTGATTCAGAATTGGCCGCATTAGTGGGAAACTAGTTTTTTGTGCGTTACGTCTATTTCTTACGTGAAGAGGAATGTGCGGTGTGGAGAAATGGAAAGGGAATAGAGAGCTTAAGTTAGAGCGATGTTTTGTTTTACTTTTTTTAACCCCCGACTCAAAAACCACGGGGTGTTATAAGTTCGGTGTGTGTGTGTGTGTATTTAGCTATGTTTAATAAAAATCGGTTTCGGGAGTTTTTTTCTTATGTATTCTTGTCTTTTTTTGGCAAATTCTCGCCTGATGGTGAGCAACGATGCAGTCTATGGCGGATGCTTGTATAGAAGAAATCGATCCACTCGAGACCTAGAGATCCAAAGTCTTAATGTAATATTTTGACTTTGATATTTGACCCCTTTTTTTGATATTTTGACCACTTCAGAGCGGCTATTCTTACAAATCGAGGTATAATATTTTGTTATTATCTCTCTCGTTTCAAAAGTCATAGGAGTGAGAGTGATCAAGAAACTTCTCACGCGTCAAGAATAGGGGGCCCGTACCTCATTTGGAAATCTCGTGCTATTAATTAACATTGCAGTAAAAAGCAAAAAATCGCGCGAGTGTCATTTCAACGTACGACTGTATGGGAATGTATTCACGACGATTTTGAGTAGTAATAACGAATATTTGCGTTATCACGACGAGTGGAACCCCAGCCTAATCTACGGTTCGTTGTTAATAAAGTTTTGTAAGTAAATACATTTCTTCACGCCATTCCCCTGAGGCTGGCAGAGGTGTAATAAAACACCCACACTTCGTCGGGCAATATTTAGTCCCATATGTGACAGGGGGTGAGCCTGTCGTCAAACACCGGGCTCCATTTATTTAGAAAATGACATTAAATACACACTTATACATACACAATGAACAAATTGATGCGTGCCTTTAGCTGGGCTTGAACCTACTCCCTCTTACTTGATAGTACTTTTACAGGGAGTTACGAAAACCTTGTTGGATAATTGATGGGATAGAAACACACACTCCTAAGTATTCATGAAAAATTACCAAATAAAATGCACGTTAAAAATAGCAAGAGTTATGACCTGTTTAAAAAAAGCAAGAAAAAAGGAGTTTTTACAAAAATGTTAACAAATCTGTATCATAATGTTAACGGCTTTTATTCTAAGAAAGAAGCGGCACAATACGAATAGTTTACAAACAAGACCGACGCTATTAGTGTCTGCGCCTGCGCTTTTAGGAGGGCGGAGTTCGATGTGTATTAAACATTTTAATAGTCAATATTTAATTTAAAGTAGCATAATTGCTTCCTCCAGTCGATACCGGATGCACTCCTCGTGGATTTAACAGGATTTTTGTAACACCCTGTAAATTTTATGTATAATTTACTAGCATCCTGACCTTATGCACTACACTTAACATAATGTCTATACTTCATGTTTATCTTAACCTGCATCCCTCGTCTCGGCTTCCCTGATATATTCGCGTCCTTTTCGATCATAGACGGATAGCGCACAAAACAACACTGATCCCAGGAATCGCGCATAATCCCGCCCCTTCCAATATTTTCCTGTATTGAATCAACAAAAAGGCCAATGTATTCTCAGAGCAAATGATATTTGAATTACGTAGATACGCTGCCATTTATGCAACAAACTTTAAATTACATAAAATTAGGATTGTTTTCACTTTGCTATGACAAGATAAATATTGTCTAGACCGAGCAAGCGTTAGCAAGTCAAAGTCAAATGTTTTCATTCAATTTGGTAACAAAATACACTTATGAACGTCAAGGTTTTATAATAGACTCGACCGCCTTGTTCGGAAAAAGAGCTACTACTCAGAAGAACAGGCAAGAAACTGAGGGGCATTACGAGTATTTTTTTCAAACAATAATTAGATCACTGTCTCACAAATTTTGGCTTACAACTAGGCAATATCATTTATCTATGCGCTAGTGGCTACTTGGCGGAAGTGAAAGGCTCCAGACATCTTTGTATCCTACTATCCTACTTCCTACTAATATTATAAACGCGAAAGTTTACATGTATGGATGGATGGATGTTTGTTACTCTTTCACGCCAGAACGGCTGAACAGATCTGGATGAAAATTTAGCACAGAGATAGATTATAATCTAGAATAGCACATAGGATACTTTTTAACCGCAGGTGAAACCGCGGGGTGCAGCTAGTTTTAAATAATTGTTAACCAAGCGAAGCGGATATGCTTGAGCTTCGACAAAAACACTTTCTTATGTATGTCCGTCTCTGTCTGGATCTCTGTAGCGAGGACGTCTCCGTCTACAGCTCACAAAAGCACTACTGTATAAGTTGTTAAATTTATTTCATTATGTGGATAAAAAATTCAAAATATTTTCTTCACTTATTTCATGCCAAAAAAAAAACGTGCATGCTGTTTAAGTAATGATGAGCACAAGTTGTTTAAAATTGCAGTGAATACATCTACATAATTTACAATGTTCACAGCTCCATTTCAAACAACATTTACTAAGAACCTGCCATATCTGCATTAAAAATCTTCGCTCAGGGTCTTCCACTATACCATAGGTCGATGGTATTTTCCATTCAAAATACGCGCATGTTTGCCAAATAGATAGAGTATCGGACATCGAACAATACATGTTTATGATTTTAGTTGGCCATGTTCTGTTGATGGCTTTGTTTCCTACCAGTAGAGATGTTGGCGATTTTAATTTAGTATTTCTATATTTACTACACTGTGAAATATATATTGAAATAGACTGTAGCAAAACTGACAAAGCAAATACGTCTATGACGATAACGGTACAGTATTTTTTTTTTAATGTATCAGCGTAATCAATGTGAAAGTTGGATGTTGGGAAGTTTAGATGTCTGTTCATTTATCAAGAAATAGCAGCTGAACTTTAGATGGAAATTTGTATGGAGATAACTTATACTTAAGCCCTGAGTTTATGCATGGGTTACTTTTATCCCACAAAAAACGGCTCTTGTAGTGTACCGTAAAGCACAACTACTTGCACTGAATTTAAGAATTGCCTAAGTCCCTGTTTAACTAGTTTAAACTACTTCTAGTTAGCTCCTACCTAAATTTTGTTTCAAGAACCTTAAGCCATTCCTCATAGATGGGCTCGTTAAGCGAATATTTCGCTTGGGAGTAGTTTAAACTAGTTAAGTAAGGAGAGTTAGGCGATTCTTATATTCAGTGCAAATTGGCATAAGTGGTCCTATAAGCAAATATTTTGCTAGGAGTAGATTAAACTATAGTTAAGCAAGGACTTATGCAATTTTCTTATAAACAACGCAAGTGGACATTAGTCTTTTATAACTTAAACTTACACCTTCAAAACTTTCCTTTACAAACTTACACCAGCATTCTTCTTCAAGCATTCCTCATGTAAAATTAATTCAGCTACATCACCAAAATTAACCTTGCCAACTCCAAATTAGGGCAAACTACGCAACACTCAACATAATTAGCATCTCAGATCAACTTAGACAAGTTTTAAGCCAGCTAATGCTCCCCTATGAAATTCAATGAGTCCCCTCCTGAAGCCCCTGAAGCCCCGGAGACCCCCAACTTGGTGCTAAGCTATTAAATCAGATTCCGTTTGTTTGTGCTAGGGATAATATGACTTGATAGTTTTGAGGGCAATTAGATTCCGTGTTTTGTTAAGTTTTGGAGGCTTTGTTGTAAAGTGAGGAGTTGAGAGTAATTAAGCTGCGAAGCTGAGGAGAATCCAAATCCATCAAGATATCTTTGGAATTTAATACCTACATGTTACGGATTAGAGTCGATATTGTTATAGAGTTTAATATGACTTAAACAAACTTTTTGCCAAATAGGTTTAAAGACATTTATTCTCATTAAATATTATTACATCACTTACATGAGAATACATCGTATTAAGTAAATTAGGTAGTTCGTCATCGCACAAAATGTTAAATATAGGTAAAAACAATTTAGTAAACAAAACAACACAATACAATTCTTAACAATAACAAGAACAGTGTATGAACACCAAACAAGCATCACTTATAGTTTAAGATACGAAAAACTAGGAAATACGCTTTTAACTTCCTGGCTACCATCATCAAGTCAGCTCCTAAATATGAACTACATAATAACATACTCGTAATAATATTCATTAAACAAGCACACAAAGTTTCATTTCGACACGACAATTAAAAGTAGGTTAGAAATTACTTGTAAAAATTATTATAGTAAACTAAATACTGTACGATACATTATTAAATTTGTTAATTGGACATTTACTTAAAAGTTTAGCACACAATAATATTGCATTAACAAACATTGAGTCTGTGAGGGTTTTTATTCGAAACTAGCTCCGTCCGCTTTGTTGATCTGATGAATCCCTATCAAACTTTACAGGATCATTCGGTGAGCTAATTTGAAGATTGCCTGATAACTTTATTGGTTTTTCTCTAGCTCTATCCATAGGATATATGCACACATACAGACTTTGATTTTTATAGGGTTGAGTTTGAAGAACGATGATAGTCTAGTTAGAAAAGGTCCACCTCTCAAGCAGAAGGGAATGGGTTCGATTTGCCGAAAGCACGCACATTACGTGCGTGTATTTGTGAACATTATGTGCGTGTTGTATGTCATCTGCTACATGACTAGAGCCCGGTGTATGGCAACAGGCTCACTCCCTGTAATATTTGGGACTGAATATCGTCTAGCTAAGAGTGGGTGATGTATTACACCTCTGCCAGCCCCTACGGGGGCAAAGCGTGACGATATGTTACATGTGTGTAAGGTTAGGGTTTTGCTACATCCTACCTGACGTTAAGCAATGATACGACGAAGAATGGAGAACGCTTGCTTAAATTGCTAAAATTGCTTGGCAGTAAATTGCTTGTACATTTATAGACTTCCACAATATTTAATTTTATGGAAAACAGATAAATTGATTAGTTGATTGAATCAGGCGTTACTTTGCGGAAGTTCATCTTCAAACTTGTTATTTGGACAATATCTAGTGTAATTCCGCTTTAACGTCGCATTAAGTACATCAAGGAATATGAATTTTTTATTCTATTTTTAATTTTGAAATTTTTTAAAAAACAAATTTAATGAAATTTACTAGAAAAATTATACAAATTGATATTAAAAGATATTATATTCTAATAATTATTGATATTAATTAGATTGAAATTAGATTCAAATATCAATTTGTTTAATTTTTCTAGTAAATTTCATTAAATTAGTTTTTAAAAAAATTTCAAAATTAAAAATAGAATAAAAAATTCATATTCCTTGATGTACTTAATGCGACGTTAAAGCGGAATTACACTAGATATTGTCCAAGTAACAAGATAAATTGGTATCTAATTGGTATAAAGAGTTTCACACTCACGTTGTGCATATATATTATTTGGAGGATTGAACGCTAGATTATCTAAATCATAGCATAACTAGGTCGCCTTGAACGGAGACCTGCATTTGTTCATAACTTTTCCTTCGTTTCTGTCCATATCCGGACTTCTAAATTGCATTTGCATGAATTACTTACCTTTCTTGCAAAGTTTCGCGAAGATCGGATCAACGATACTAAAGTTATCGTCAAACAAACAAATGTCGAGATGTCCCAGTAGACTCTGAGACCTCGCTGCGCTCAGTCAATGAATCTCTTCAATGGCTTTGAATACCCCACTGAAGCCACCTAGCTACCTATACCTATGTACACTAAGCAAGGTATATTTTACTGTAAATGTGAGGTAACATTTGAAATGGCAACCGTAACCGTTCTACAAACGTCGTAGGTACAACATACATTAGAAAGTAGCTTCTAAATGGATCTATTAAACGTATGCAGTACAATAACGGAGAGTAAAAGCTCGTTGAGATAAGACTTTATTTCTGGGGGCCTACCATAGTCTCGAAAACATTCTTATTTTAATCTCACTCTGAAGTTTATCTCACTTTATCTGCTATTGAAAGAATAAGTACACACAAAGTTCCCAAAATAAGATTAAAATTATGTTTTGTGCTGATGGTAGGCCCCTAGAATTGGATCGAGCCATCGCGTTTGCACATCGATGGAAGCACACATTCGATTTAACGAGCAGATTCAAGGATCCAGATCTGCTCTATCCGATTCAGTCGGAAGCCCTAAGGCTTCGCATTGTGAATAGGAGTTTGGTTTTGAATTAGGTGACATAAATTTTGTAGTACGTCTATTTAATGTCATCTGCTACATAATTGGAGCCCGGTGGATGCGGCAGGCTCACCCCCTGTCACATTTGGGACTGGATATCGTCTGGTGAGGTGTGGGTGTTTTATTACAACTTTGCTAGCCACCTCCGGGGAAAGACGTGACGATATTTATGTATTTATTTAAATATACATTTTGTTTAATGTGTTTGATGGAAAAAGGATTGAAATGAAGGAGAGGTGAAAAAATTTAAGTGAGTAAGAAATAAAGTAAGTAATTTAAGTAAGAAACTCCAGTCTGTAAAATAAAATTACTTGTATAGTACTCACAAACATAAAAATTTGCACGTCGACAGGATACTAGATACTACTATCCTAATTTTAATACCGTGGTTAATGATTCGAGCAAATAAACAATTTGATTTGATTTGAAACAATAAAGTGTGTCATAATACTTATTTTATGTTTTGGGTAACTTTAACATTTCATTTGAATCTCTTTATTTTAACTGTGGTAGAGCTAGAGAGTAAAATATTAATGTCAAATCTCCTTGGATGCGACCTACATGTCAGCTTACTCACGTATACGTCAGCAGTACTAGACATAATAATATCGAATACACTGTTGCCAGCGACTTCGTTCGCGTTTATTCAGAAAATAATATTCAAAAACCTTTCTCGTGATATACTGTAACTAATTATCAAGTTTTATCAAGATCCATTCAGCTGTTTAGCTATGAAAAGCCTACAGACAGACAGACAGACAGAAAGAGTTACTTTCTGTTTTATAATATTTGTATGGATTGAAATTAAATAAATAAATTCGGGACATTTTTCACACACGGTCGCCTGACCCCAAAACTAAGCAAAGCTTGTACTATAATAGCTGCCAGATACTACATACGAGTAAATACATACTAATATGTATAGAAATTAACACCCAGACATAGAACAAACACAAATGATTTTCACAGAAATGTTTGTCCTAGGTGGGAATCGAACCCACGCCCCCAAGGTCAGAAGGCAGGTTAACTACAATTGGAAAGCAATTGGTCGGAATTGGTTAAATACCCTTTGTTTCCATAATTCAGATTGGTAGCAAAAACAGAAAATGGATGTGTCACATAGCTCCCTTGGGCTACGTAGAAAATAAACTAATTTTACTTATTTCGTTAGCAAATTTGTATTATTATAGTACTTACCCTAATCTGGATAACCAACTTAACTAAACGCATTTAAAAATCTAATGTTTCCCTCACCCAGAACAATGGAAAAACTAGTATCTATCTAACATTTTATCTACTAGAAGCACCCCAAGGTGTAACCGGCGTTTTTTTAAAGTACTCTATGTCCTTGTTAGGTTCTCTGTCCTGTTTAGGTTGTAGGGCGTGCCAAAGAAACCTCATACATACATACCCACATACATACATACATCCACTCGAAAAACATGACCTTCCTTCTTGCGCAGTCAGGTAAAAAGTTAGGAGTTATGATTATTAACTTACATAGGTAATTAATGTTGTATCCCTACGACATTTAACCTCCCCGACCGGGTACCACTCGCAGTGCATTTAATCCAGTGACCGTTTATCGTCCCGATTCATTCGGCCCGACATTATCCCGCCCAGTCGGGAATCGGCGCGCCGATTGCAATCCGGCTATTCTTTTACTTGATACCATCTTTGCGATTTACGAGCTACGACACGACTCACGATGTAGGCAAAGACTCTGTTGGAAATTAGTTATTTGCAACTTTTTAATTCTATTATGTCGTTAGTTTTTTTTTAAATATCGGGTTAGACTTTGTACCAAAAATAAGGTTTCAAATAAATGTCACCTTTATTATCACGATCATACAATCTATAGTTAAAATTTGTAAACGATTTACTAAATTGAGTATCACTTCTCATTTATTTTAAAATACTAACATAGATTATTTTAATCAATTTTTTTTAAACTAATCTAAATTGTCATTACTCACTATTTCCATTTCTCTTCATCTTTTCTCTCCGTGTTAAGTACCACTAACTACTCGAAAGTAGGATCGCATAATTATATATTTAGATCGCTGTTTGTTGTTTCTGACACCTGTGTTATACGGTACGCGGTCAATCGTGTCGCCGCTTGTAAATTAAACTCCCGATAGCATCGGGAATACCCAACGTCTCGGACACCCGGCTAATGTCGGGTGACTCGGCAATTCCCGGAGGGAGTTATTTTTTTCGGCACTCGTTTGGGAATGATTTAGTTGAGATAGAGCTTTTTAAGAGAAGGTTCGTCTTGGAATTGATCGAGTGGAAGCTCCTTTGAAAATGATGTATCATTAGTGATTGTAGCTACCTGAGTATACATAACTAAACCTATATTTTTCGACTGAAAAATACTGTAAATGTCTTTTTCAGATGTTTCTAGGCAGAATTATGGCATTGACAGACTGGGAGTCTGCGTACCGATAGAGCAATAATTATGAGTCGATATTATCATAATGAACAAATATTGCGGGTTGAATGTGGGCGTAATTGACTTAGAACCGGAATGAATGGCGAATGTAAAAAACGAAAGATTCATTCACAGCACTGGGCGAGTCGAAATTCGAATTTTCGATTTTATGTTCTGCTCGACCAACACCGAAGTTTGAGCAATATACTACTACAATAATGTGTAAGCTTATTTACACAGTACGACGCTAAGCATACTCTAGTTGCCAAATACCTACTTGTCTATTCGGAATATATGTTTCCACTGTATTATATGACGGCGCGAGATATCATTGGATAAAGAAAATCAGTTTATTTTGAGAGTTGTTAATCGATGATATTATTGTTCTGTTATTTTTGACGATTAATCGATTTGTTTATGGTCATTTAGAGCGGTTAACACCGAATGGAGTTGCGTTTGGGATTTCGGGCGAACGTCATGTCTGTCAGTCAGTGGTTGACAGGACTGGGCTGAAAGCGGTCGCACGCAATGGTCATTCGTAAACCCATTACTCTAAATCGCCAACTATCTTTGTGATCATTCACTAAATAAGTAGTCTAAGTGACTGTATAATTAAAATAGTGAAAAGCCTTCAATGCTGTCCCCTTATTTCAACGTTCCTGAAGTTTGACGCCGACCATAAATGATAGCGAGTTCACGGATGAGAAATCAGACACAACACCTCGGCCTACTAGATTTTCTCCGTCACCAAAAGTGGAAGGTTACAGCGCGGCGGCCTTTCCTATGTTTCTCCGACATCAATGGGATCAGATGCGACGGCGTGGCTCCTCTTTCCTACATTACCCCGATATCAGGAGTGAGATGTGAAGGCTCGGCTTCCTATTTCTCTATGTTTCCCCGACATCAGAATTGGGATAAGACTAATGCCCACAGTTAACAAGATGAGTGCTGAAGATGATGACGAGGACCACCGCTCTCTTTCCCCGATATCAGAATTGGGATATGAATAACGTCCACAGCAACAAGATATGGCTCCGTCTTTGGCTACAATTGTGCAATGATCTGGAAGCGAAGTGGCATAGCAACAGATGGCTGATAGGGTCGCCCCTACGTGTTATTATTGTGGAGTGTGCGGACTGTTTCTTCGTGGTGCATGAAGGGCAGCAGAGCGGCAATGAGAGAGTGAGCATCGAGTAGACGTCTGCATTATCTCGACGGCGTTTGATTACACCTAGTCTATGCTATGTGACGCAACTAACAAACAACGAGAGACGAAGGATAGCAGTGTACCGAACAAAACGTCGACGCCTACGTGTTACTACTGCAACGAGGTTACATCGCCACTCATTGATCGAAAAAGGGCACCAAGATTAGCAGCGGCAACGTGCAAGATCCGGTCAATGCCTGGAGGGCTATTCTTACAACTCAAGATACCATCTTATCTCAAAAAAAAGAAACCTAAATTCGAGATGCCTTATTCAAGTTGCTCGAGATCGAGATAATCTCGATGGATGGGGCGCAAGATGTCTCGAGTAGTCGGAGGCAGTCGAGACTTCCAATGAGGCTATTCCTACGCGTGAGATGAGATGAGATTTTACCTGGGTCACTTTCACACCTATGACGTTTTAAACGAGGGCAATAAAGACGAAAAAAGCTGAGATGAAAATCTCAAATCTCCGAATTGGGCCAAAGGAATCGAGATCGAGATGAGATGAAAATCTCCTATCTCCGAATTGGGCCCCTGCACTATGAAGCAGCCATTGATCACCTACGAGTAGCAATTGAATCCGGTGAGAAGTTTTCATTTTGTTTGATATTCGTAAACGATGTATGTCAGAGTGCTATTTTCTATTAGAGTTGTTTAAAGTTTAGAAATACCCACAAACAGTTTAGTCAAACTGTCGCTTGCGGCACATGTGAGTCATGCAGTTAATAGATAACTTACTAAGTGTCAATGCTTTTGGTAAAACTAAGCCTGGAGGGCAGTAGCCGGTAGGACAGTAGCCTGTGTAGTAATAGCCTGTGTGGCAATAGCCTGTGTGGCACTAGCCTGTGTGGCACTAATCTGCAAGGTACTATCCTATGTGGCTCTAGCCTGTGTGGCAAGCCTGTATAGAAATAGCCTGTGTGGCAAGCCTGTGTGGCCAGCCTATGTGGCAAGCATGTGTGGCAACCCTGTGTGGCAAGTCAGTGTGGCAAGTCTTTGATAACCTTACTTTTGTTGCATTATAGTCTGAGTGACGATACCTAGCCTGTGTGGTAAGCCTATGTAGTAAACTCCGCCCGGTGTAACATTAAAGTACGAGTAAAATTTAAAAAAAAAAACTCGTAAAATGTTGACTTTCGTACTATTTAAAGTTATAGTTGCACTACACAAATCCCTATTAGCACATCTCCATACAGTTGTGTTGTTATTGTTAAATTTCATGAAATTGTATTCGTACTCATTACATAACAAACAGTCTTTCCCTTTTTGTGATTTTATGAAATTCATTATTATTTAATGAAAGAAATCAACACTATTTGCATTTTAGGATTGTCAAGCTGACATACTTTAAATATGCCAGTAAGACCTAGGAGTTTAAGAACGCAATAGCACCTTTATCATAGAGTTTCAATGAGGCAATTGAGAAAGTAGCATTTCGAGAAAAGTTAAGTGCACTACATGTGTGATGTGATATGAATTGTTTGTTAGTTTGTTGATATACTACACACTAATGAAGTGGTACAAAGGACAAAAACGAATGAAAGTACAGTCTGCAGCAGTTATTTAAAAAAGAGTCGAGAATACGCGTTGTCGTTTCAGGAAGATCTCAATTTTGGCGGTTGTCAATTTAGGTAGATGACGATTTAGGATGTTGTCACTTTCGAAAGTTGTCGTTTTCGGAAGTTGTCAATCTGGGAAGTTTCACCCTGGGGAGTTGTCGTTGTCACCCTGAGGAACCTAGCCTGTGTGGCAAGTCTAAGTGACAACTTTAATGGCATGTTATTCGGTTGAAATTGGACACAGCAGTTTTCATAAGTCCAAACCGCGTATGTGTACCATCATTGGATTTTCAATGTGGCTTGATTAAATTCTTGGAACATTGGATGTATGATTAATAATGTAGTTTTAGCCTCGATTATTCGATTGGTCCCAATACAATTTATTTCACTAAAAGTCAAGTTGCTTATTTCAATTATCATGACAAGTTATGGGGATAGGTAACGAATATGAAGTTACTGTTGGAAGAGTCGATTATACTCTGGTACGATGTTTATGGTTGGTAGAATTGGGTTTAACTGTGTTTTGTGTTATCCCAAAACTGTGTTCGCTTTCTGTGAAATTGTGGAGGTAGATTTGAGACGGTCAGAATGACCGAGCGTTAAGTGGTTACTTGAGCTCTTTTATGATTGTCCACAGATGATGAGATGAACTTTACTATTCACCCGAGGACGTGTGAAAATGCAGGATGGCCGTGACGGCGCGAGATATCATTGGATAAAGAAAATCAGTTTATTTTGAGAGTTGTTAATCGATGATATTATTGTTCTGTTATTTTTGACGATTAATCGATTTGTTTATGGTCATTTAGAGCGGTTAACACCGAATGGAGTTGCGTTTGGGATTTCGGGCGAACGTCATGTCTGTCAGTCAGTGGTTGACAGGACTGGGCTGAAAGCGGTCGCACGCAATGGTCATTCGTAAACCCATTACTCTAAATCGCCAACTATCTTTGTGATCATTCACTAAATAAGTAGTCTAAGTGACTGTATAATTAAAATAGTGAAAAGCCTTCAATGCTGTCCCCTTATTTCAACGTTCCTGAAGTTTGACGCCGACCATAAATGATAGCGAGTTCACGGATGAGAAATCAGACACAACACCTCGGCCTACTAGATTTTCTCCGTCACCAAAAGTGGAAGGTTACAGCGCGGCGGCCTTTCCTATGTTTCTCCGACATCAATGGGATCAGATGCGACGGCGTGGCTCCTCTTTCCTACATTACCCCGATATCAGGAGTGAGATGTGAAGGCTCGGCTTCCTATTTCTCTATGTTTCCCCGACATATATATATCTTTAAATGAGCAATTCTTGTATATATATATATAATTGGAATCTCGGAATCGGCTCCAACGATTTTCATACAATTTAGTATATAGGGGGTTTCGGGGGCGATAAATCGATCTAGCTAGGAATCATTTTTAGAAAATGTCATTTTATTCGTGTTTTATCGATAATCAACTTAAACATAAACTTGGAAGAAAAATAACAAAAAGGAGGCGTTTGAGTAGTCTCAACTGAAAAATATGACTCTTCCTGACATCTATTGGCGAATAATAATACTATTTTTTGTGCACAATTTAAAAAAATACCGAGCAAAGCTCGGTCATCCAGGTACTGTGTTATTAACTAACCTATTTGTACTAATTCTAACTGTTAATATATTTTTTAATTTTTATTTTGAAACTATAACAAAAACTGACAAAAAATATGAGGTATACTACTGGCAACTACGTTCGTGAGTGTACCTGGGGGCCTACCATGACATCTCGTTACTATGATGGTTACGTTTTGTTTTCGACGCTGCGCGACCGCAAATCGTATCGCTGCGCAATTAGGTTCATAGTCGTGTAGCGTCGAAAACACTACGTAACCATCATGGCAATAAGATGGCATGGTAGGCCACATGTACACACAGCAAAAGTCAATATTTATCTTCAAAAGTTATTGTACAAGGCATTTTAATCTAATTAAGCCATATAATATACCTTGAAACGTCTATTTACGTTATAATTTACAGCAAAATTACCTGCGCAAATGAAAGCAAAAACAAGGTCATTATAACAACGGCAAAAACTATCTGACCCACTAGATAGCAACAAAAACGGTACAGCAGTAAATCAAAGTCACGATTTACCTTCATATTAAAATCAAAAGGAAACAAATGAAGCAAAACAAAGTCACATATCAAGCGCATCCGATTCGAACGGAAACGGATATGATACATTACAACAGTATGGACGGATCTAAAGGATATTTACATAATGATAAATATACTTAAAAACATCTCTACATAGTACATAATAAAGTCACTTTCCGTGTATGTCCCTCTTTCTGTCTGACTATATTCACTAATTCCTTTTTAACCACGCACCAGATTTTGATCATCAGTTAAATAGTTTTTAACCCTCGACGCAAAAACGACGGGGTGTTATAAGTTTGACGTGTCTGTATGTGTGCCTGCCTGTAGCATCGTAGCTCCCAAACGGACGAACCGATTTTTTTTTTGTCTGAAAGGTGAATTAGTCGAGAGCGTTTTTAGCTTGTCGGAGTTTTTTTTTAATTTTAAGTTTATCTTGTTCTCAGAATGTTAATAGGTTCCGTGCACAGTTAAGGTGTGTTGCTAGTTTAATATAAAGCATAGCTTGCAGTTTTATTATGGAAACTGACGTGGTTTTCACACATTATGATTTAAAACACGGGAAATTACTCACGTGCGATTCAGTCGATTATTCCGACTATAGTTTCAACCGCATTCGGCGGTCTTCATCAGGGCGAGTGCCCGCGCGCGGCTGCGTCTCGCATAGCACTGCGGGCCGCCGCGCGGCGCGCACGTGATGACAGTTGCTCGGGTACGAGCAACTGTCATCACATGTCTGTCACATGTCTGTCGCCGAATGCGGTTGAAACTATAGTCGGAATAATCGACTGAATCGCACGTGAGTAATTTCCCGTGTTTTAAATCATAACATAGCTTGCAGATTTATAAATATTTCATGGAAAAAAATCTGTCGGTTCGTCCATACTGTTGCCGCTCGCAGCCGGAAGCGCCCCGCCCGCCCTAGCCATTGTCCGTGCGATGGAACGATAAACGGTTTACGTCTGGACAGATAGTGTTTCATAGCCATGTTTATTGCATATTAGGTTCTGTTCGGGCCCGATAGCGGCGGGCCTTGAACTATTTAGATAACGACACTCGCTCGCCGCATTTCGTTCGCCGACTTTCATGACGCAACGTTGGATGGCGAAGACGAATTATGTAAGTGTGGAGTTAAAGCGAGCGTGTGTGTGGAGTTGTGTGCATGAAGTATGGCTTTCAAATTTCAAGTTCTCATTTAAGATCGTGTTTCAATTGAGAGTCAAGTTTAACTGCCCCGTCGAACTCAGAGCCCTTTAGCAATAAACGTCGTATATTTGTAGAATAGTTATACAGCCTTTTTCTTTTTAGTAAGTTTTAAAACTTGATCAAAAAAGATAAAACACATCACACCACTATTATACGAGTGACTGCGAAAGCTTGGATGGATGTGTCATATCAGTTTGCTACTCAATAACGTCAGAACAGCTAAACGGATCTGT
Source organism: Peribatodes rhomboidaria (assembly GCA_911728515.1). Lineage (NCBI taxonomy): Eukaryota > Metazoa > Arthropoda > Insecta > Lepidoptera > Geometridae > Peribatodes > Peribatodes rhomboidaria. The sequence continues at coordinate 667,495 of OU452181.1, read as the reverse complement.
ATGAAATTTGGCACAGCGGTAGATTATAGTCTGGTATTAACACATAGTCTGCTTATTAACGGGCGCATCTAGTGATTACATAAACTATCACCAAGTAAAGAATTCCTATGGAATGTGGACCTTAGTGATAGTTTAACGTCCCTGAGTGCGGTGGTTAGTCTTGTAAAACAACGAAATAAAAATAAATAAATTTAGTTTTCCACTCATAGTTCCCACAGGTGTTCACGTCCCTACGGATAGCATGGAACACACACAAAGAGATGTACAACTAGCACTCAGACTTAGAACCGATATTTAAGGCATCATTCAAACATCTGCCCTGGCGAGAATCGAACCTAAAATCTCTTACTTAAAAGGTAGTCGAATTCCTACTAAGCAAAGAGGGCCGCGAAAATAATGTTACTGAAATGTTTTTACGTATACGTGTATAAGTATTTTTATTATTGACATTATTGACATTATTTATTTGGACAAATGGAATACTTTTACTAAATCTTAATTATAATTTTTAAGAAATGGCAGGAAATCTAGTTTGTACAAATTGATATTCTGTATTCACAACCGTTTTATTTGTCAGGGTTCTATGGGAGATTAATATTTATTACTTTATTCAATTAACACTAATGATCATGACCATTAGGTGCAATTTAATGGTCGAAATGCAAACACTAGTCTCAAAAACATTCGTGCTTTACAACAACTTTACAGCGCGTTTAATTTCTATCTAAATTCAACCGACTTCATCAACAATTCAATTCAATTAAAATGATTGCATTGCTCCAATTGCTCCTATCCATTTTAAAGCCACAATTTGCACCGAAACTATCCTCAGTTATTTCATTTCCTCCATCGTGAGAGCATTCCTCGCATTTGTCGCCACATCCCTTTGAACCTTCGCAGTATCAATCGCACGAATGGATAGAATTACGTGCATTTTACAAGAGAGGGTGCTGGCAATGAGCAAACCTTGCAGAGAGACAACTATAGTTGAAGTCGACATACAACGGGACACAATCATTTGGAAACGTTTTCGATCGAATCCAACACATTTCAAACTCAAATTGCTCGAATCTCAGTTTACTTTTATACATTTTGAAATGTGTAATCGAGTTTATATCCGATCGGAAGAATGCATCACGTTTAAAAGCTTATGAATACGGACTGAGATTCGAATAATTTTGATCGCAAAGCAAAGCAATCGCTGCACACAGTCCAAGGTATGCAGGTATGCTCGTCATTTACTTTTAGGCATCTCTCTGTAAATATTCTCCTCGTAGGGTGCTATTGCGAGGAATGCCACCATTCCCGCTAGTGTGGCTGCCATGTGACGGAACACGACGATACGAGGATATTTTGGATGCATGCTGGATACGTAGAATCATGTAGAAAGATAGCCGAAATTCGGGTTTCTCGTCTTAAAATAGTTAAACATTTGTTTGAAAGGGAAGATATTAAGTCGTAATCTAACAGTATAAACGAACTGACTTAAAATTACTTTGCGTATAGTAATTATTAAATTTTCCATAAATTGATTGTTTTTAGGCCTAGTTTCCATAAAACATAACATTACATAACCTATCGTCATGCCTTTCCCCCAAGGGACTGGCAGAGGTGTACAGCACCCACACGTTGCCGGACGATATTCTGTCCCAAATGCGACATGGGGTGAGCCTGTCGCCATACACCTTGTTCCAGCTACGTAGCAGATAACATTAAATACGCACATATGTTCATACAATAAACAAATAGGTGCGTGCCTTGGCTAGGTCTGAACCCGCTCCCTTTGGCTTGAGAGGCGAGTCTTCTCCGGCTAGGCCATCATCACTTTTTTCCACCCTAGTTTCCACCTGCAAGAAAACTCGCAAGAAATGTTTGACAGTTGTTTTAGTAAATTCATTGGCCCGGTGGTAAGCTCTGATGTCAAAGTTTTGAAACTGCGCGAAAAACCTCTGGCATGGTTTGAGGAGTGTTGTTTATAAGACAAACAACCAGGAAAAGCAACCATGCTAGTCTTAATAAAGCCGCAATGTGGTCACACTTTGAAAACACAGTTCTTGTTTTAAGCTGTGCCTCGCGGTTTCACTCACGGTCTCATAGGAAATGTTAATTTTTTCGGGATGACAAGTACCCTATGTCCTTTTCTGTCAATTGTGTATTCAAAATTTAATGATTATCAGTTGAGTGAAGGCACGAAAGCGTAACAAACAAACGAACTCACTTTCGCATTTATAGTATGTATGTATTTGGTACGATTAGGATGACAATAAAAAATAAAATACAAATAAAAATAAAAACAAGTAACATTATTAAAAGGAAAACAAAAACCCGACTGCAAAATTTCCTTTAATTGTACCCTATGTCACTTCTACTATCAAGACGATTCAAAAGACACATCACATGGCGAAATTCATCAAGCTTTTTAGGGTTGACCCACACACATACATACATACACTCGAAACACATAACCCTCCTTCTTGCGCAGTCGGGTAAAAATATTACCAATCGCTCAAATTGCCAGTCAAACTACTCAGCTTCGATCTGTTTAGACCGGTCACAGGATCTCCAAAAAGAGCGTTCCGTTTTCCATAATGATGTAAACGCCTTTCGTACGAAATCCTCAGAAAATCGTCGCCGATGCAGACGCAAATCCGTTTGTTCGCCGGAACTGCGAGCAATTCAACAGAACGAGATGTATTGTGCACACACTAGGGTAGGGTCGGGCATAATAGGGCACAATATTTTTACTTGAATATTCGGTATTCTGTATTCAGTGTTGGGAAGCTTATTTATCGGGTCGTAGTTGAGACCATGGTGTGTCGGGCCAATCGACCTGAGACCTGACTTAATTTTTGTGCTCCTGTCACATTGATCCATAATATGTACTTTGACTCCAGGAGACTTTGCCGTCGCAAGTCTTGTACATTTGCCAGAGTCAAGTTAATATAGTATTTTACAGATGATGGAGTGATGATGATAAGGTGATGATGACAATGATGAATCCCTCCCCTTTCCTCATTTCAGGAGGGCTATTCTTACGGAGTGAGATTCAATCTGACTAGTTTTTGTCTTTGTTGCTCTCGTTTAAATAGTCATAAGTGTGAGAGTGACCAAGATAAAATCTCATCTCATTTCACGCGTAGGAATAGCCTGCCAGTAAAGTGATGGATAATTTCGAAAAGACACGTTTCGTAATGTTTTTGCCCACACGTTGAGCGTTATACGAATCGATAAAGGTTAATAATCCACCATTATTACACTTTAACACTCGAAGAATCACAAGATTTAGAAAATAATACGAAAATACCACAACTTACTTTTTGGTGCCCGCCAAAAAACCAATTACTTTGATCTTAGATTTTTCTAATACTTTTATAATCATTACTTTGATACCTGTCCCTTTGACACTTCGTCACTAACACCAGCTGTCGGACATACAACTGTTACGCTGTTTAATAAAGCGGTATTTCTAGTAGCACAAGTAACTAAAGTGAGGTGATTCTTAAAAGAAATTAGCTTTAGATCGGTTTTATTTGTTTTGTAAAAAGAAGAAGTTTAGAGAGATGAAGAGAAGAGAGCCTAGTTGGAAGAAAACCCGCTTCTCAAGCCAGAAGGAGTGGGTTCCAGCCCAGCCGACGGCGCACACCAATTTATTCATTGTGTAAACATAATATAGTTTCTGAATAAACGCCGCTCTTTATGTGTAACTAAGGTCTCGTAGCGAAATATTATGTGCGTATTGTATGTCGTCTGCTACATTAATGGAGCCCGGTGTATGGCGACAGGCTCACTCCCTGTCACATTAGGGGCTGAATATCGTCTGGTGAAGTGTGGGTATTGTATTACACCTCTGCTTGCCCCTTGCGTGGAAAATCGTGACGATATTTATCTAGAAAAGAAAAATAATAATTACTGGTATATTTTGGAAATGTCGCGTGCTCATGTAACTCAACCCTATGAGTTTCTCTTCATGTCTGTGTGTGCAACAGGACGAGGACTGTTGCCTGTGTGAGTGTATGCTTGTATTCGACAAGGTCTTTGTTGAATGAACTTAACGAATGCATTTTACCTGGAGCTCTCGGCGTTTTAAGTTTTGGGTTTTACTGAAAGTTTCGTGGCCAATTTTGAGTCGCTTAATGTTTATTTTGTACTGAATCTACAACTAAGATTCAATACAAAAGAAACATTAAGGGAACTCAAAAGTAGTTTTTGTAATAATGTTGCTAAGTTCAAAGATTATGATGTCATGTAATCATGATGCTGAATGATATGATTTTGTTAAATTATATCCCATGCTGTACCTGAAATTACCAACATAATGACTGTATGAGGTGTTTCGTTAAATTCGTTTTCTAAAATTAAAATAATTATTATATTGTACATTAGATAACTAAAAATATAATCAAAATGTAGTGGATGCTAGCTGCGCCCCGAGGTTTCACCCGCGAATTAAAAGGATCAAATTGAGCTATTCCAGACTATAATCTATCTTTGTGCCAAATTTTATCCAGATCCGTTTAGCTGTTCTGGCGTGATTAAGTAACATACACCCATCCATCCAAACTTTCGTTTAAAATATTAGTGAGATTTAAGTAAATGACATTTTATGTGTTACTATAGCGCGGTTAAAAAGCTCCTGGTTATAAGCTTCATCCATACAAAGTTTTATCAAAATCTGTCCACCGTTTGTGCGTGACGAAGTTTAGTAACAAACATTCACACTTACATTCAAACACACTCACAAACTTGTGTTAGTACTAACTACTACTTAGTACTAGTACTAACAAAATATTAGTGTGAGTGTGATGTGATTTATTAATTTCCAAAGAAAACTCAACTTCCACGACTGCTACGAACATGAAATGAGGTCGAAACACTTGCAAGTTAAGACTACTTATCAGACTGTATACTGTTCATCAAACAAGGTCTTAAAACTCACAGCACCTTGTAAAACGCCACATTATCTCTTAACTACGTACTACGTTGACGTTACGTGAAGGAAACTTTAAAATATATAGACGTACAGTACATCCAGTTTGCCCACTAATATTTTTCTTCCTTTACTAAAAACGTTGTATAGCTTCGGAATAGGTATACAGTGGTAAGTTTTTTTTAAAATTTTCTTAACTCGATCGAAACGGCCAAAAACTCGATCGAAACGGCCAAATAATGTAAGATTTTTCCCGATATAAAACGACCTTCACCCAGATGTTTATTTAAAATGTCAAAAATATTGCGTAGGGGTTGTCCAACATATTTCAGTCCATGATATGATTAATTAATCATTTAAAAAAAAACTTTTTACCGGTTTGATTATCAGACAAATTCTATACCAATCGAAAGTCTGAACCCCATAGAATATGCAAACGTTGGGTTGCCTATTCTTTTCCGGTCACAACTCTCGGGTAGCCAGGTACAAACAGGTAAATCAAGACTAGCATTTTGCACCGATCTGATTATTGAATTAAAATTAAATGAAAGTAAAGATTATTTCGTTATGAACACGATTGGTATAAGATTCCATCCATCCATCCATCAGCCATAGGACGTCCACTGCTGAACATAGGCCTCCCCCATAGATCTCCAATAAGACCGGTTGGTAGCGGCCTGCATCCAGCGCGATCCTGCGGTCTTGACAAGATCATCTGTCCACCTTGTGGGTGGACGTCCTACGCTGCGCTTGCCGGTACGTGGTCTCCATTCGAGGACCTTTCGACCCCATCGGTCATCAGTCCTTCGTGCTATGTACCCTGCCCACTGCCATAAGAAATAAGTCACTGACACTGCCACTGGTATAAGATTGCCTGCGAAAAATCAGTCCCGAATTCCGGTTGTCAAATTTTGAAAAGCGAAATATTGCTGCGAGTAAATATGTGCGACTGAGAGGTATCAACCAACCATCTCATGCGATAGAAGAGGACACAGCATCGCAGCTGTTTGAAGCCCGCGATAGACGATTTTCAGCTCTAAATGAAGTGTCTTAAGTAAACGTTGTACGGGTGGAGAATCCTGGTAAGACCGCGTCTTAAAACACCCACACTTCACTTTAAGATTTTAGTTAGTCTCAAATGTGACAGGAGGCGAACCTGTTGCCATATACCTACCGAGCTCCATGTTTTATGTAGCAAATGATCACAAATACGCACAGTATGTTATCAAATGAACAATTTTAAGCGTGTCTTTGGCTGGGGTCGAACCGCTTCCTCTGGCTTGAGAGGAGAGCTTTCTCCAATTAGGCTATAATTGTTTTTTATTTAGCTTCACTTCACATTAAAATATAGGTATAAAGTATAAATTAAAAATAAAAAAAACTCCCGAAACACCGATTTTCAATACACATAGCTAAGAAAAGTCCCGACTAATTCTCCTTTCAAACAAAAAAAAAACAACATCATCAAAATCATTTCATCCATTCGGTAGCTGCGATGCCACACAAACTCTCATACACACACAGACACGTAAAATCTACAACACCCCGTCGTTTTTACGTCAGCGGTAAAAAAAGCAACAAAACAAATCCCAGGGTTTCAAACTATCAGGATATAACGAGAGCTTATAATTTAGAGGAAGCTTTCAGCATCGCCAGCACGGGCTGCCCGGAGCGTTTGATTCCACGAACAGATATTCAATTATAATACGATTCCAGGAAGCAATCGCAAATACAAAGCCATTTATCGTGAATTTGTTAATTATTTGTTTTGTGAAGAATTTCAATATAGAGTGAGTACTGACAAATAGACAAACAGTGGTCAAAATTTCTACAAAATAATTTTGAGAAGCATTAAGAACTAAGGTTGCTCCTGTTTTTTTTAACTACCTGCTCCTGTGGCGGATTTTATTTTATTTTGATTTTATTTCAGCATTGATAGAAAATAATTGTGTTTCATTCTTAGCCAATAATTATCCCAATAACCTTTTAAATAAAATAAAAATAACTTTCCGTCAATCGATATTGAATTTTATGAAAAATGGGACCAATCTGTATGTATATATTTTCGATAAAAAAAAGGCTTTACAAAACTTCTAAATCAATTCTTAAACAACAGAGATAACAGTAACAAACATTAAGAAAAAACATCTGAATTAAGAAACTCCTCCTTTTTGGAGTTGGCTAAAAATAGCAAACATTTTTTATCACATCGTCGCATAACATCAGATGAAGTCAAACGCCTAGCCTTTTAAAAAAACTTAAGCATAAAAATGTCCTCAACATAAAACTATTTACTTTTTCGTAAAATGAAAAAAAGGAAAAAAGCGATGATAGCGAAAAAACCAATGATAGGCCTAGTCGAAGAAGTCCTGCCTCATGCCAGAGACGGAGCAGGTTCGGACCCAGCCGAAGGCACGCACCAGTTTGTTCATTGTGTGAACATATGTGCGTATTTAATGTCATCTTGGAGCCCGGTGTATGGGAACAGGCTCACTCCCTGTCAAATTTGGGATTGAATATCGTCCGGCGAAGTGTGGGTATCCTACACCTCTTCGGGGGAAAGGCGTGACAATATGTTATATTATATAAATGAGAAATCAAAGATGTCAGCCACCCACAACCTGGCAAGGTGATTATGCACTTATCTCCTCTGAGCACAACACTTTGAAATAAAATATTAATGTCAGACAGCCACTGCAGCGCTTCCAGCGCTTCATATCATTGCATTTAACGCATTGTTACCGTAACCCGCTTCACAACTCACCGCTCGTGTTTACAAAGGAAACCTAAAGCCGCTTTACTCAGCTAACTTTACAATACTTGAAACCCTAACGCTAGCGCTGGAAAATAAATCAACCTTTACGAGAAACTTTCATACCTACTAAAGTTTTTGTTTTATAAAAATAGTTGGATTTTCTTTTCAAATTCCATTTTCCACATCTTCACTCCTTTCCCACGAGGGCGGAGATATATTTTTTTAAATCGTATCTCCGCCACCTGTAGATGATGACATACCTCGGCCGCGATGTCTCCAGCATGTAGAGCCACCAGTGTTTAAATTACAAACCCTTTTGTCCGCGGCTTCGCTCGCCTTTCATAGCTTATGTCACATAAAGATAATCTACATTATCTTTATGTGACATATTAGTGACTTTCTATGGTGAATGAATTTTTGAAATCAGACCAGCAGGTTTTGAGTTTATTCGTTACAAACATACAAAAATACAAATATTACATCTAATTAATATTAGTGTAGAGGCGTAGATAGAACATTAAAGTGACTATGACTTTATCTGCTTAATATTTGTAATATTGTATCATTATAAACTGCATAAAAGTATTAAATTATTAAAGTCCAGGTTTCATTTACTGCTGATTTGATGACAGTTGTTGTATTCCAGTAAATTATTTATCATCATCACCATCACCTCAGCCGGATGATCTGATACACTTGACTGCTGGACAACGGCCTACCCAAGCATGTTCACAATGACCGGTCATCCAGCGTCTTCTCGGGACCCTTACTAACATCTCTGTTCACCTTGCAGACTGTCCGCGCTGCGTCTGCCGATTCATGGTCACCTCTCGAGAATTTTTCTGCCATATCGGCCTTCGGCTTTTTTTTAATTTTTATTTTATTTCGTGTAGTGTCTTCTTTAGTGGCGATGTGCCTTGTCCACTGCCATTTCAGTTTGGCAATTCTTCGAGCTATCAGTTACATTGCTTCACCTACTCATCATCACTGATTCGTTCTCGCAGGGAAAATCTGCGCATAGCCCCGTCCATTGCTGTTGTACTATGCCACTAGCTACAAGTATAAACATAAAAGAAGCCAATGAGTGTGGTAATAGTTTAAAACATCAAGACTGCGCCGCGTCCTCGAGACGGTATGACAAAGTGTGGTCCGCTTAGACGTGAAATTAGTGTCGACTATAAAATCAAAAAGCCACTGTTGAGGGCGATGCTTACACCGAAATAACTGTTTTTTTTTATTCCGTTTTATGATGTAAGAGCGCACAAAACTAAACTAATTTGACAGAACTAAAACAGCGTTTCACTTCACTACAATATACCTATTGTGAGAAAAATATGGTAACCATTTTAGAGGTTTCTGCCTTGCATGTACATCAAAGCTATTTGCTTATTCGCGAAAGAACATCCCGACTATTTTAAGAACCGCAGCCAAGTTTTGACTCGTCAAAAAAGACTAAAGTTCGCTAACTTATTATATCAACCGCCTGTCAAAAAAGATATTTACAAACGCAATGTGTATAACATGTGCATTTCAATTTATAACAATATTCCAAATAATTTAAAAATGTTAAATGGACTCGATTTCAAAAAGTCACTGACTGAGTGGCTTCACCATAACTGTTTTTATAGCATTAAGGATTTTTTTAATTTTAGCAGTAAAATAAAATTACAAGAAGAAATAGTTTACAACATTTAATATTTGCACGTCTGCATGCAGACATAATACACTATACATAAGACAATAATTTTAAGACCTTTATACCTATGTGACTGTATTAAGCAAATAAACGATTTGATTTGATTTGATTTGGTGTATGTATAAATAAATTAAAAAAAATAGCTGGTACTTCAAGTACAATTACAATATAGAGGAAATGAATTTAAAAAGGTTTTTAATACAGAAACAGAAGAAACGTTATCACATTTTTTAGTCTAAACTAATGATTTTATACTAACAACACGCTAACAAAAATAAATATTTTATACATTAACCAAATCTACTGATGTTACATTTTATTTTGAAATAAGCTACGCATACGTGAATACGTCATGTCAGATTTGATGATGTCAGACACAAAAACGACTGGGTGTTATAAGTTTGACGTACTTACCTGTGTGTGTGTGTGTGTGTGTGTCTGTCTGTCTGTCTGTGGTATCGTAGCTCCCGAACGGATGAACCGATTTTTTTATTCCTTGTGAACATAATTATGATAGTCACCTCGGTGTAAAAGCATCCTGCGCAGTGCAGCCAGTAATTCTCGATCGCGGCCAACGAGGCAACTTTAATGAAATTCTCGGTGCTCGCTACCGTCGATTACACGTTGTTTTTTAACGTTCGCGCCTTGCTGCTATGGCGGAGGTAATATTGTTACGGTACGGTGTAATAGGCTATCGATATACGGCATAAAGGTTAAATAGGATATATATAGTGCTACAAATAAAATAAACAAATAAAATAAAAAGCGATGACGGGCTAGTCGCAGAAGATTCGCTTCTCAAGCCAGAAGGAGCGGGTTCGGACCCAGCCGAAGGCACGCACCAATTTGTTCATTGTGTGAACATAATGTCATCTGTTAGGTAACTGGAGGAGAGGAGTGTATGGCGACAGGCTCGCCCCGTAACACATTTGGGACTGAATGTCGTCCAGCGAAGTGTGGGTGTTGTACACCTCTGCCAGCCCCTTTGGGAGAAAGGCGTGAAAATGTATAATGGTATGTTACAAATAAAATGATAAACATTGAGAACACAGTCTCAATTGATTTCTAAGTGAAAACAGTAAACTTAGTTTGTTAAACGGAAAGCCAGTTCATTCCTAATCCAAACTAGGGGATGAACCATTTTCTATCAAACTGACGTCTTTTAGTTAAAAATCGATAACATAGTGAATACATACAAACACGCATATCGTCACACCTTTCCCTCAAAGGGGCTGCGGCAGAGGTGTCATCCACAAGCTCGCACCCTGTCATTTTTGGGACTGAATATCATCCGGCGAAGTGTGGATGTTGTATAGCGAATAGAAGTAACATACAATTTTTAAGTTTTTTGATTATTCTCAAACTCATACATATAAATGGTATTTGCATGAACTACTTGTCTGCAAAATTTCATGAACATCGGATCAACGCTTTCATTAAACAAACAAGTGCCGAAATGTCCCTAGACTAGTCCCTAGACTAGTTGGTTATTATCTTTTTCTTTCATTAGGTTAATCAATTCAATTAAAAAAAGAAAAAAAAAACTCAAATTTCAATTCAATTTATTCGAAATATGATAATTAATGTATCTAATTTTTAAATAAGTCTAGCTAATGCAATTGGATGAAATTATCTCTAAATATAAAATAAATAAATAATAAATAAAACAAATTTCACGCTTTACCCCCGAAGAAGCTGGCAGAGGTGTATTACAACATCCACACTTCGCCGGACGATATTCAGCCGCAAGTGAGTCAAGCCTGTCGCCTTACACCGGGCTCCAGTTATCTAGCATTTATTAAATACGCACATAATATTCATACAAGGAACATGTTGGTGAGTGTCTTGGACTAGGATCGAATCCGCAGGCTCTGGCTTGAGAAGCGAGCCTTCTCCTACTAGACTATCATCACTTCATCACTATTCTTTCACACAATCTCAGATCAACCTAAAGGAAAACATGGAACACTGCGTTATATCTCGCTAAAGCCACTTCTTTTTAAACTTGTGTGCGTGGTACTCGTAATGTTGCTATGAAAAACATTTACAGTTGCACGAAAACTAATATTAATTCCCAAACTCTACGTTAGCCATTTATTACTGTTCCAATATACAATCTTAGTAGATTTAATATTCTAATATTATACTGCACATTTTTGGAAGAGTTTAATGTTACGGCTTTTTCAAAATTGCCATGTAAAAAACTGCATAGTTTTTAAAAAGAACCTCAAATTGTAGTCCTGACCGCACTTTTATAATGCACTATGTATATTTATGTACAGGAAATTATACCATAAACCAATGCACATAATGTCGAGGTAAGAATGACCAAGCGAGTAGCGTAGTTTTCTGCGTCAATGTGTGCGTGTTGTGTACATATACGACAGTAGCGTAGTTTTTGGATGGTTTTTTGGCTTCACTTACGAGTATATCATACGCCGTGCGCCATCTTATTCCCTAGGTTGATCTGAGCACGCAATATATTAATTCTTTTACCAACTCCCAGCCAGCTATCCGATATTCTCCAACAACCTCGGTACCTATTCGAGGCAACTTGGAATCTGATATAAGTTTACTTTTTCTTCGTATCAACTCGCTCACAGGAACTGTGCAGTGCGAACCTAATACGAGTTCTTTGAGAATTGAAACATGAGTTTATACAAGTTTTCATATTTGTTTTGTTTAGTACAGGAAGATTTTCCACAGAGATGCACTCTCGTAAACTTGAGTTTCTCGTTATCTGCGTTTATTTGGTAGATATATAATTCCAAGACTTTAATAAAATAATTATATATCAGGGGAAGAGGGCGGTGGTCCTCGTCATCCCTAGCACTCATCTTGTTAACTGTGGGCGTTGGTGGGTAGTGTCGGATGAAGGAAACACGCTCGTACACTTAATCAAATTATAATTCGAACAGTTACAGCACAGTAGATAAGTAGACACATTTAACGAAGTAGGTACGTATCGTAGAACGCGCGATGGTTCAGAGATGACCGCTCGCGCCGCCCGCCAACCGGAAAGTCTTGTCACGAATCGATGGCGCGCGAGTCACTGACTCCATCGAGTGCCACTAGGTGGCGCTTGCGCTCCGGATACGACTTGGTTCCGACACGGCCATCCTGCTTGCAGACGTCCTCGTGTGAGGGTTACCCTGCAAACAAATAGACCACGAGAGCACTTTGTTTCCATTCGGTCACTCCTGACCAAACTCTAGATTCATCGACCAAAATAAGACAGTTTTAGAACTCAACGATTTTATTTGAGCCAAATCTTACTCTTTACTTAATCAAAAATGGGAATAATCGAAAGTATGGCAATTACTAGCCTAGGTGATGTACCACAGTCGTTTCAATCAACTTTTAAGACTACTGCATCTCAAACCGCCAAGCTTACAGAAACCTTCGAGCCAACCTCTAACGCCACGGCTCTCCAGCCGACCAGCAATCGCATTGCTCTCTCACATCCAGCGCATGGATCATGGTCTTTCCAGACCCCGACCTCCGCCAGAGTTAAACACGCACCGCGCACCCGATTTCTACCGGGCTACGACTACGTAATAACTACTGGTACGGTCGAACACAATACGGCCGAAAGAGATTACTCGACTTTCTAGAAAGTCGAGTAATCATGATTATGAGCAAGCCGAAGCTAGCTTCGGCTTGCTCATAATCATGATTATCATTATCATTTTCAACATCGACTGGTACATGACCCGCTGGCATTTTTCTTAACCTATCGTGTGCAAATTTGTAGGTACGCTTAGAATTTAAAACTTTCATTGTATGACGCTACGTTCGTCCACTGATATCCTTCACGGTCGCCGCTGCACCGTGCGATTCAGATCAATCAACTTAACCTTAAGCTCGCCTGTGTTTACTTGCGTTATAGGCAAACTGATAATGAAAAGCTCGGAAAACTGAAAAGCATAGACTTCTTAATAAAACTTCGAGAGGGTGATTGTTAATCACTACACAGCATATTTGTTCTGTACTGAATACTCGCGTTTGACCAACCATAGCAACAACATTACTAACACGTTCACTAAATTTCGATACAAACTGTCCTTTACGCACAAGCATTCAGCACCAGAATCGTAAGTAAAACGCATAAAGTCACCTTTACGTTGTTACGTGCCCGATGGTGGTTGTATGACGCAGACATCGATGCGCCGCTCGCTCCGCGCTCCGCTGTCGGCCGGTCCGCTGCCGCCGCTGCCGCCGCTGCCGCTCGTACACCGGACGGCTATGTGGCCCGGCTTGCCACATTTGAAGCACACCAAGGGCTTCGCTGCCGGCTGCTGCGCTGCTTGATTCGACGACGATGTAGACGTTGTAGGCCTTCCTCTTGTATCCATCGACTTGCTCCTTAAATTCACTCCATGTCATTCTTCGTAGGCTATTTGAAATAGCCATGTTGATTCTTCACCTTTTAGCGCCTTGCTGGTCGCCAGAACAAGTCGTCCGCCGGTTGGTGGATTCTTGGAAAAACACAAATCTGCTGTCGCGCACCACGATCTTGCGTCGGTATCTTGTTTTTCAGAATGTGGGTAGTTCTTCACGGTAGGCTGGTTTCGGTGATTGCAGCGCCTCAATCAATGCTCGCATGTTCTTATCTTGTTGTTCGAACACGGCACGCCAGATATTTGCTTCCTTGTTCTGATCCAACACCGATCCCACTTCTGATGTCGGGGGAGGAAGGGCGGTGGTCCTCGTCATCCCTAGCACTCATCTTGTTAACTGTGGGCGTTGGTGGGTAGTGTCGGATGAAGGAAACACGCTCGTACACTTAATCAAATTATAATTCGAACAGTTACAGCACAGTAGATAAGTAGACACATTTAACGAAGTAGGTACGTATCGTAGAACGCGCGATGGTTCAGAGATGACCGCTCGCGCCGCCCGCCAACCGGAAAGTCTTGTCACGAATCGATGGCGCGCGAGTCACTGACTCCATCGAGTGCCACTAGGTGGCGCTTGCGCTCCGGATACGACTTGGTTCCGACATATATATTTAATAAAAAAAAAATTATTTCATTAAATTTACTCAAACTAGAGTCATTTTTATCCTAATGGAGTCCCCAAACTAGGTAAATTTAAACACTTGTCTTGTATACTAAGTCCAAGTCTTTTCAGTTATTACCACTAAATTAGTACTCTACAATGCAATACAATACAATTATGAACTTAAACTGACAGAAAATTATATTTACTTAACCTAGATTCTGCGTAACATTTTTATATTCAATTTTTAGAATTGAAAAAAAAATAAGTGACCAATAGCAGGTGAAAGTGTTACATCACGTGCAAATATTAAACTTAGATTCTTAAATAATTTTTCAGTATTGAAAATAACTTATGAAACCCATTTTATTTGAGAGTATTAGACATTCTTCACTGAATCTTTACCATCGAACCCATTAACCAGCGATAGATTAAGAAAAAAAATAGAAATGAACTGATTCCTTTGTTTTTGTTACACATTTTAGAATATTTCACAACCATTAAATATGTTAATCAGCGATCACAATATCGAATAGTCCAATCAGCGACTCGCTCTGATTTCACTGTAGTTAATTAAACAGATTATCAGTTGATCACAGATGTGTGCCAATTGAATTACCAATTGAATTACCTACACTGCATTGAACGCTTTGACAGACGGAAAATTCACTCCAATTTGGACAATTTAAACAAATATTACCTTTGTTTAAGCAATCAATTGAAGCAGGCAATTAACGTTTTGTAATTGCCGCGGAATTCGGTTTATTGTGTACTAGCTGATAACCGCGACTTCGTTCGCGTTTATTCAGAAAATTGTATCCAAAAACTTTCCTCGTGATATACTTACTGTTACTAATTATCAAATTTCAATAAGATCTGTTCAGCCGTTAAAAGCGTACTAACATACAGACAGACTTTCGACTTTATAATATTACTACTATATTGCGGATAGTTTGGGTGTAACTAAGAGAAGTGGAAGTTCGAATCTAAAAATTACTTTATGACTAGCTGCGCCCCGCGATTGGAAAGCTGCCTGTATGTGCTATTCCAGACTTTGATCTATCAGTGAGCCAGCGCGATTGATTATAACAACTATCCATCCATCCACTTATAATCCTGACACTTATAATCTGGGTGTCTTCAAGTCTCGAGTGAATCGGTTTCTTCTAGGCAAGCGTGCTCCATCGTAGGCCGCATCACTGCTTAACATCAGGCATGTTGGCGGCCAAACGCAAGCCTATTATGTAATAAAAAAAAAAATCAAAACTTTTGCATTTATAATATTAGTGTGATTGAAATACATACGAGTAATCGAGTTAGTTTATAAAATGCAAAATGTATTTGTAATAACGCGCCCAATTTTAAACTTCATGAATTGGTTTGCTTGAAAGCGGATTTTTTCATCTGTTTGTAAGCTGTACTACCTATTGTGAGTTTTTTAAATTATTTTTTTAAAACATGTATGTTAGTCTGTAAGGATTATGATATGGGTCCGCGTTGTCATTTTAGAACCTGTACCTACGAGTAAATTAAATTGATATATATTTTTTTTTTCTTTAACGTGGCCATTCCGCCAGCATTCTGGGAACCTTTCCCTCCACTAATGGTGTTTTAGTTTAAATTTTTAGGTTTTATCTAGTTATTCTAAGTTTTAGTTACTAATTTAAGTTTTCTTTTAATTTTCTGTTTTTTCTTTAAATTGAGTAAACATAAAAACATATTAATTTAATTGTTTAAGTTTGGCCCAATTCTAAATGATTTAGTTAATAGACCTATCTATACGTTTTGAAATATAGCTGTCTTTGCAAAGGCAGTAGCGTATTTAACACCAGGTTGAATAGGCTGGAGCCTAGTACTGCAAATTTTAGAAGTGGCAGGGCCCAAATTTTTCCAAAAAATATCTGAAAGTCACTAGCAAAGAGCCACTACATTTTAATTTCATCTTAATTTTACTTAATTTCATCATGATGCCAATCTTTAGTTCCCCTTTAGTTCCCTCTATGACTCGATTAAGGTGCAAATAAAGCAATCACAAAGCAATCGGTGTAACCGTTCCGAAGACGGGTCTGAGCAGTAGAGCACTTGTAGCGCCTCACTCAACTGCCGTCTTTGTACTTCTTCACTCTACAAAACTCAAAGGCTAGAGTGAATAAGTACCTTATAGGTCGTCGTGCTCCATCTTAGACCACAACGTCGCTTAAAATCAGGCGAGTTGGTGGTCAAACGCCGACCTATTTTACATAAAAAAAAAAAAAAAATCTTTTGCAATGTTTTTTGCAAAATAGCCTCATTATCATGATTACAGCCAGAAAACTTTGTCCATTGTTGGACAAAGCTTTCCTCCAATATGATCCAATATCTCGATAACCACCAGTCTTGCCCGCTACAAGCGGATTCCCGAGACCCTCAGCAGATCGTCGATCCACCTCGTTGGAAGGCTGCCCCACGCTGCGTCTTCCGGTTCGTGGTTGCAACTCGAGAAACCTACACAGAACAGCCTAATGGCGGCAAATTTGTACCTAAATCCGGCACTGACAAGATCTTACTGCCTCTTAGACAAGACCATCAATAACCTTAGCAAGTTTTGTTAAGTTAATAAAACCCTTCAGATTTAGGCCCATTGACATGTTTACCAACACGACCATTTGTTATGCTTTGGCTACAGTAGCGCACGATAATTCGTGTCGCGTTGTCGCGCTAAAACATTGTTAGCGGTTATTGGCGATGTTATTGTGTTTACGATTAGTGGCTAATTCGTCACCTTTCTACGGAGTTGACGTGGGCGATAATTCGCCCGATACATCGCCGAGTGACGAACTAACCGGCTACATTTGATAGCCCGAATTACCACTGAAGGCCGCTAATGTAGCCGTAGCACTATTGTTCCGAATTTAACTTATTTCAATTTCCACGGAAACAGGAATCCAAACCATCGAAACCCGGGATTAGTTTTTCGATCCGCAGCGAGTTCGCAGAAGGTTACAAACGCAAATACGAACCAACAACAATACCAACTACCCAGGATTATTGCTATACTACCTACAATCCTACATATTCCGTAATAACATTTGCTTTGGTAACGTCACAGTAGGAAAATAATCAGTAGGTGAAATTGTACGGTCAATTAAGAGAGTACTTATATTATGATTTAAAACACGGGAATTACGTACGATTCAGTCGATTATTCCGACTATAGTGCTATGCGAGACGCAGCCGCGCGCGCGCACTCGCCCTGATGAAGACCGCCGAATGCGGTTGAAACTATAGTCGGAATAATCGACTGAATCGTACGTGAGTAATTCCCGTGTTTTAAATCATAGAGTACTTATAGTTGATATGCGAATTTGGCTCTTTGTATGCAGCCAAAATTGGCAAAAGATGTGCGCAGATTTTTTTTTTTGTGTTCTTATTTGAAAGAAAACATTGTATAGTTAGGTAGCTTACTACAAAATTGAAGTCATAAAATACTTTACGTAAAGGTGAAATTGACTTCGACTCACCTTTTCTATTGCAATTGACCATTTACCTAAAAGAAGGCTGAAACCAAATACAATTTTTATACAGCGAGATTAAGAAAATAAAGACAACATCCAAACCAATTCCAAGCAAAATTGGTTTTCTGTAAAGTCGGTTTGCGGACGATAGTTTAACGTGACAACGTCCAATAAAACATTAATGAAATCTTCTCCTCGGACGCACGGGCTAATCGAGTGGAAGAGAGATAGATGCGGCACAAGCCGAACACTCAAGCGATCGTTCGTGTAGCGCTCTCGCTTCGATCGACCGAGCGTAACGGGACAATGAGTCATCCTTTTTCTTGCATGCAGCCGGCGCTCATCGATTTATTAGACGATGTCTCGTCAAAAATAAATTGTTCCAAGTCAACCTACTACACCATCTCAGCTACGCCAGCACTAACTCCTAAACTAGAAATTGTCACACTGTTGGGACTAGAAGTTAAACAGCTCGGAGCAAACATGGCTAACTGCTGGCTACACTGTGGCGCGCCTGCAACTGAGTCGCCAGAACAAAGGCTGGGAACGAACTACAACGGACTAATGGTTTCTGATGCAATAACTAAACGGAGACCAGTCAGGTATAACAAATCCAGGTGGCCAATTCAGCTAAGCAGCCCGATGCTTCATTGAACCGTTGACATTGCGTTAGCCTTAAAAACAGACGGGCGTTCAGGTTGCCTGGAAGAGATCGCTTTGAGCGATAAGGCCGCCCATTAAAACTTAGTTAAGCCTTATTTAAGTACTATTGTAATTATTTTATGTTTTTAATAAAGAGTTGTTGTTGTTGTTGTTGGCGTTCTCCGCCCTTTTTTAAAGCTGACGGAATCACATACCTACATACAAACATATCGTCACGCATTTCCCCCCAAGGAGCTAGAAGAGTAGTGTGGCTCACACTTCGCTGGACGATATTCAGTCCCAAATCACACAGTCATGTAGCAGCATGGGCTCCCGTCATGTAGCAGATGACATACTATAAATAAATAAATAAATTAGGGACACTTCCACACACGGTCGCCTGACCCCAAACTAAGCAAAGCTTGTACTATGGCTGCCAGAGACTGATATGCATAATTAGATATTTTTAAATACATACTTAAATACATATTTACACTATACGCACAAATGTTTACACAATGAACAAATTGGTGCATGCCGTCGGCTGGGTTTGAACTCGCTCCCTCTGGCTTGAGAGGCGGGCCTAACGCACACACGGCTCAGTATCACTAATGTCTTACAAACGTGCCAGCTGGAGCTGGCTACCAGTCCTCATTACTGAAATATTTAATTTTGTGATGATGAGACGTTTCCTGTCTGTTAATTTAAGCCAACGCAACGTCAACGGTTCAGTGAAGCATTGGCCTTGGTTAACTAAATTGTCCCCCTCATGCTTGTCTAGGTCTTCAAATAATGGCCCTAAGCATAATCTCACTTATCGTGCACAGAATTTCCCAAATGTATTTTTAGGTAAGTACTTAAATTTCTATACACGTTGGATTATCTAAATGTTTACTTTTAATAAACGAAAAAGTAAACTAAACTAAATTTTGGGATTTGAGCGTTACGAGCAACTCAAAATTGTGTTGACGTTCTTTAATAGTCGTTCCTTAATAGTAATGAAAAAATCGTGTTCCGAGTATAAATATATTTTCTTTTTGATGACTAAAATGATTGTATTATTGACGTTTTTGCCCGACTGCGCACGAAGAGTGTATTGTTTGTCGAGTGTATGCACATATGTGTGTATGTGTGTATTAATGATTTATGTATGTATGAGGTTTCTTTGGCATGCCCTAAACAGCTTGATGTATTTCGACATGTGAGGTGTCATTTGAATCGTCTTGATAGTGGAAGTGACATAGGGTACAATATTTTGCAGCCGGGTTTTTTCGTTTTTCTTTTAATAATTTATTTGTTAAATTACTACTAAGTAGAAACCAAAACTCCAATCAGTTGATCAAGATACGGTCAAATCAGCGACTGATCAAGCGATCAATCGTCAGCCAGTGCGACCGTTTACTTACAATCAGAAATGCACCTATAACCCTAAACTTGAAAAACAAAAGTTCTTTCTACAATGCCACGATGTAGCTTGCAAAATTAAGTTTTGCATTCACAAAACTTCAAAACACGAATTATTAACTTTAGTTACGAAGTGAAATTAGTAATTTCTAACCGGCTCTTTCCTTTCCGAGCACCTTCCACAACAATTAACCGCCAGATAGGTGGGAACTATTTCCCAACTGCGCATAATTTCAAACTAAAGAGGCATGGAGGGGTGGGTAAGTGTGCGGGGCAAGTATGGCGACGCGGAGTGTAGAAAACTGCGCAGAGTTACAACTTTATGACTGACGCTTGCGACGTAGCATCGAGTGAGCGACCTTGAGCGAGCGAAGTGACTATGCTTCAGCTTTAACACAAATGCTTTCGTATGTCCGAAATCGGTCTGGATTTCTGTACGGATCACTGTTCAGATCTCTGTCCGGAACTTTGTCCGGGTCTCTGTACGGGTCTCTGTCTTCCTCTACAGGTCGCATTTCTTAACCAATTCTCTTGAGTTCTCTTGAGTTCTTGTTTTTTGAGGGAGACACAAGACTAATTATATTACCAATTTGTATTGTAATTAATTGTAATTTTTTGTAATTTTCTTTTTGACGAGTCCATTATAGGAGCATCCTTAATTAATTTTAGCTAAAATCTTTAAGGAACTGTTACTTAATGACAATAAAAATTATTCTATTCTATTCTATTCTTGAAATTGTGTGATTATTTTTGAAAAAATAAATCATATCTCTACAATTTCGAAAAATGTCCAGAAAGTGACTCGACAAAAAAATATAATTATCGAACCCACTCACAAAGGTTTAAGAGAATCGGTTGAGGAATGCGACCTGTAAAACAGATCAGACGCCGGCCGCAAGGTCTCCAGCTCACAGAGCCACCAGTGTCATAGTGTCATAGTATCTACTCGTAGATGTATTGCAGCGCTGGTTGGCATCATGAGGGTTGTTTAGTTTAGAGAGATCAATATCTCTGACGTCTTCAACTTTTATTGACCTCAAATTTCAAGCATTTCTTTGTCTTTTTATTTATTTTGTAAAAACAAGCAATTTATTTATCTTTCACACGTTATCTTGTTTTTCATACGCAATCAGCGGTGAGCGATGCACAGATGCATGTGTTATATTATGTGCCTACAACACTTTACAAAATATAAGAACCTGCAGTTTGGCGCTTTTGAAGATGTTTCTCTGCAGGTAGTCTCTTGGTCGGTATGACGGCGCGACGTGTATGTATGCGCAAGTTTGACGTAAAGCTGTACGCGCTATCTTCCAGACGAGCCAGTGAGCAGGCGCTCTAAATAGTTTGGACTTTTGGTGTATTGCTCATTTTCAGAAATGTCTACCAACGTTTTGGAATTACCTTGAAACAATTGAATGGAATTTATTCGTTAATAAGTATTTATTTATGAAACATATTTTTGTTCTCGGCGATGGATCATTGATGGTTTTCAGCATCGTTCAAGCTGAGCATTAAACAAAAATAAAATCATTTTTTGGGTCAGATTTTCGTGAAACAATGTTTGTTACTCGTTTCAAATTTCAGGCAGATTTTACTTCAATAGTTGTCGATAAATTTAGTTAAGGGAATAATGTTGATTTACTTTTAAAACTTTATTGCATGTAAAATATTTATAAAGATAGACTAGCGACTGACATCTCGCCATAATGTCGATCCTTATAGACTGTGTTTATTGTTATTATAGACAGACATTATTCAGTACCAATATTTCCTCCACACAGCCCTGAATTCATCTCGCCATTAAGTTATTAAAGCTGCGTTTTCTTCGGCAAGAAAACTCCAACGAGAAGTGTTTGAGAGCAAGTGTTAACTTCATAGCAAGTTTTTTTTTTTTTTTTTTTTTTTTTCTTATATTTATTTATTCAGGGTTTTAATAAAATGACACCCTTATAAACTAC
This sequence comes from Peribatodes rhomboidaria, assembly GCA_911728515.1. Taxonomy (NCBI): domain Eukaryota; kingdom Metazoa; phylum Arthropoda; class Insecta; order Lepidoptera; family Geometridae; genus Peribatodes; species Peribatodes rhomboidaria. Next base: position 645,618 of record OU452181.1, on the reverse strand, counting down.
ATCATAACTTACTAACTAACTTAACTTACACCTAATCATTTGATGAAAAGTAACAATGAAAAACATTAATTCAATTGACTCCTCTCTTTAACAGCTACACGATATATGTCGTAAAGTCCTCTGGCATCCTGTGAATCGGGTTCGGCTAAAATACTGTTACAACCTCCCACTTGCCAGAAGACGTGCTTTCTGTTAAAAAGTTGACGCCGCTGTGCTTCGTTCCAGGCACATTCCATCAAAACGTGATAGACATCTTCTATCGAGCCACATCGGTCACAAGAAGAAGACTCAACCTTTCTCATCATAAAAGCAAACTTGTTTAGTGGAACATGCCCAGAACGAAGCCGTGCTGCTGTAACAATGTCGTTTCTTCCCATGTCAGCCCTCAGGAACCATGGAGAACGGAGAAGTGTAGGTTGAATGGTTTTATACCAGATACCTTTTGTCAATGACCTTTCGTCAAAGTATTCGGACCAACTTTCAAAAGCCATCTTTTTTATATACGGAATTAAATCACTGTAATTGGGAAAGCAATTAAATATTTCTCCATTAATAGCTGCTTCTTTCGCAAGTTTATCCACTTCTTCGTTGCCCACTAGGCCAACATGGGAAGGAATCCATTGTATTTTAATACATTTGTTCATACTTCTCATTTGATTTATACTATCTAATAAACTATATGCTAAAGAAAAGCCTCTAAAGTTGGACCCACTGACACATCGAGCTAAATGCAATATGGCACTTTGAGAATCAGTAAAAATAACAAATTTATCATAATTTATAGATTTGATATACGAAACTGCTTCTAATAGGGCTATGAGTTCAAGATTCATGATATAAATTTTTGATTTTATTAAAAGTTTCATGCTATCCCCAGTCTCTGCGTCTAGAAACGCTGATCCTCTTTTATCCTCTGTTAGGGATCCATCGGAAAATATTTTGTAAAATCCGGAATATTTGTCACATAAATAATTTACACATCTAAGTTTCAAGTCCAAAGAATTATAACATCTTTTTGGCTTAACAACAACATCTATATTAGGTTCCAAGACATCTGTTAAATTAATATTACTAACCCAAGTGTTCATACTAAACATTTCTAATTGGTCACTACACTTAAAACTATTATATTTAAGAATATTATGAACAGATACTAATAGCGGTTTCTTTTTTCGAGCCCAATACGGTAATCTCAACAGGTAGGACAACTCATCAAGTAGATCAATAACAACATTATCACGAATTGACTTGGTTTTAAGCCAGTACTTTGACGCTAGGTATTGCCTACGAACAAACAGAGGTGAAATACACAGCTCAGATTCCATCACATGACAAGGAGTACTCATAATAAAACCTCCTATAATACGTAAGAATTTGTTTTGTAATTTATCCAGTTTGGAGATTCTAGTACGGCAGCTGTTATCGAACAAAAAACTTGCGTAATCGAGACGACTTCGAACAATAGATAGGTATAAGCGTCTCAGATGCACCGGGTGTACGCTGTACGCCCCATGACGAACCAACTAGCACTTTAAAAATGTTGATAAATTTTAAACATTTTTCATAGACTTCATTAATATGTTTAGTCCACCTTATCCCTCTATCTAACCATAGTCCTAAATATTTAACATTTTCTACAATTTCGAGTGGTGTATCGTTTATTTTAATATTCAAAGTGTCCCTATAAAAACCCCTTTTGAAAATGCACACTTTACTTTTATTTGGTGAAATATCTAAACCTAAATCGGCTAAAAGAGAACACAATAGTTTTAAGCTAGATTCTAATTTCTGACCCCCTTCTGTTATGTTTTTATAATAATTATAAATAACGATGTCATCTGCGTACTGAGATATGAAAATGTTATCTTCTAGTATTTTACATATATTAATTGTCGCAACGTTGAATAGAAAAGGCGCGAGCGGGTCCCCCTGCGGGAGTCCCGTACCCGTAACTCTTGTCATACACTTATCCCCGATCTTTAACTGCAACGTCCTTTGTTTAAGAAAATTCCATAAATAATTACGTATTTTTGGGCCAACCCTAATCTCATTTAAAATCGATAAAAGTACAGTTATATCTACGTTGTTGTATGCATTTAGAACGTCTATAAAACACCCTATTGTAGACGTACCTTTAGAAAACCCGATTTGTATTCTGCTAACCAAACTACTTAAATTATCCATACATGATTTACTTTTTCTAAAACCGATCATATTAGGAGAAAACATATTGTTGTGCTCAACATACCATTCTAATCTTCTATTCATAATTAAGTGAAAAATTTTACATAGACACGATAACAATGAGATAGGTCGTAGTGATGACACATCATTAGGATTACGACCCGGCTTGACGATAGGCACAATGCATACCGTTCGCCACTGCGTAGGTACAAAACCAGCTGATAAGATTCGATTGTACAGCGCTAGAAGTAAACACTTCCCGTTACTCGGGAGGTGTTTTATCATAGAATACGTAACACCATCGCATCCAGGAGATGTATCCTTTGATTTAATACACACGTCTAGCTCCTGCATGGAGATTTCAACATCTAGCTGGGAATTAAAGATTTTAAAAGTAGGTTGATTTGGAGTAACATAGTCGGGAGCTAGGGATTTGAGCAAGTTGGACGCTTGTTCTCCGCTAATATGTTGTTGGCTATATTTGTGACCTTTAACCCACCGCATACGCTGCCACATTTCTGAAGAAGTAGTTTTTTCATTCACGGATGAACATAGGTCAAACCAACTTTTATTCTTCGCTTCGTTTATTAGCTTATGAGCTTCGGCAATTTTTTCATTAAGAATAGATAAATTAGCAGGCGTAGGGTTTTTTCTAAACTGTGATAACGCTAATCGGCGAGTAGCTACTGATTTAGATAATTCGGAGTTCCACCAAGGTTTAGGTTTAAACTTACTTACTGGATTTTGGTAAATTTTCTGGAGAGGTATATGTACGTCAGCCGCTGTGTTTAAATTATTTAAAAATAGATCATAAAACTCTTGACTATCTGTAGGTATTTCGAAGGTATTAAATATATCGTTAAGGCAAATACTGTAACCGTTCCAGTCAGCTTTTTTAAAATTTCTTTTAAAAACATTTTTTATGGGTGCACAATAACTAGTACTTATTTTAATAATTAGGTGATCACTACTTAAATTTTCTTGGAGAACTAACCAATTAAATTCTACAGCAATATCTGAAGAGGATAGTGATATGTCTGGAGATGTTTTTTGTAAGTATCCATCTACTAATTTGACTCGAGTATCGCGACCGTCGTTCAAGGCCACGAACTTACTATCTATCAGAGCATCGAATAATAATTTGCCTCTTGTATTAGTTTTATAGGACCATGACGAGTGATGCGCGTTAAAATCACCAAGTATCAGAGTTCGGTGATTAAATATTGACAATAGACTTTCAAAATCTTTTAAAGATGGAGTTGCAGTTTGCGGACAGTAGATTGAAATAATGTTTTCTATTAACTTACAATTTAGAATTTTAACACATACGAGCTCTAAACCACAATTGTCTACACTTAAATGACATACCTGTGTCTGTATAGATCTGTGCGTGAATATAGCCACGCCTCCGCCGTGGGAGTCACGGTCGGCGCGATAAACATTATATTGATTTACTTTTAATGAGCTGTTATCCGCCAACCATGTCTCACTGACACAAGCAATATGGGCTTTTTCTTGTATTAAAATTTGTTCAAATGGAATTAATTTTCTCTTTAAACTTTGGGCATTCCACTGTAAAATGTTCAGTTTAATTATGTCCGTACTACCCATTAGGTTTCAAAAATCCGAGAACTAGGTTAGCAATGGGCCAGTCTGAGACGTTATCTACCATTATGATTATAATCCACTCGATACACAATTTAATAACCCGCTTCACTTTCGCTTGACCATCAAGGTTCTTCATAAATATCACTTCCTTTATTCTAGATATAAGCTCGTTAAACGTCGTCTTCTCTTATAATGGCTCGTCTGATTTTCTCTCTTGCTGTGTTGATTCATTCTTGTGTCTGTCTTCTTCTTCTATATTATTCCATTCGGATGACCCAGCCCAATCGTTTCTAAACTTCTTTATTTTTTTTCTCTGTTGTCTCACAGGAAAAATGATGCTATTTTCGGAAACAGAATCCGACGAGACGTATTTTGTATCGATCATCGAGCTAGTACTAGGCCGCGGTTCTGCTCCACTAGTTTGTGTAATTATCTGAGTCATCGTTAGTGGGTCTCGCCTTTCGGTCGGTATTATGATAGGTGATTCTGCATAAGTTTGTGCCGCTTTACTATATGTGCAGTTAAGTTCAGCCATAATCAACCTTATCTTCCTTTCCTTCAGATAAGCAGGGCATGTTTTCGCCATAGCCATGTGTCTTCCGGAGCAGTTCGTGCAAGTAAAAACTTTAGTGGCACAATTCGCATGATCTCCGCTGCATTTAGGGCATACGTCTCTTTTAACCGTACACGTTTTCGCAGTATGACCTAGTGCCCAGCACTGGAAGCACTGGGTGACCGGGTATACGTAGGGCTCAACGAGCACTCTCACTCCGTGGACGTATATAGAAGTAGGTAGCCAGTTGCCTTTAAAGCAAAGGCGCACTGTCTCCGATGGGCTCCATCTACTTTCTGTATCTTTTTCTCTGTTTCGACGCGATAGTCTCTTTAATGACACAAGCTCCACAGATTCTGGACACGTGATATTTTTCTTAATCTCTTCTTCCGACAGGTCTAAGTCCACATCTTTTATTACGCCATAAGAGAAACTCACTTCCGAGGATTTGCTAAATCTCCACCCTTTATTTTTAAGTTCTTCCATGGAGAATAGATCTTTCACGCTCCTTTCTTCTTGAAAAGTAACTCTTATTTTGTATCGATTGAGGTATTTTATGTTTGTTATATCACACAAATTCAAATCACTTAACATTTTCGCTAAAGCGAATTGCTTTGGTAAAGGTGTCTCACTTGATATATATATCTCCCCTTTTTTAATTTCTTCTGCATCTCTTTTTTCTGTAAATTGACGGGTCTTTTTATTCTTTCCCTTGACTACTTGCCACTCTTCCTCATCATTACTTTCTTCTTTCTCCCGTACTCTTTTTCCTGATCTATTCACACTCTGTTCCGGTTCATCGACTTCAATGCTATTTTCTGTAACGCTAGGCTCTGGCTCCATCATTTCGTTCGCGCGCGCCGAGACGCGCCCGGCCAGGTAGCAACACCCGTATCGGGCTTATCACTACGCGCGTCAAAACAAAGGGACAAAATATCAATACACGTCTGCCTCGCGCGCTTACCGCTACGAGAATGTCATAGCAAGTTCTATCGCGATAGCACTTGCTATGTAGTATAAACTTGCCAGCCGCTGTCGGACATATCTTGCGGGACTTTACTTGCATGTGGAAATGAGGCTTTAGAAAGCTTAAGGGCGAGAATCATTCAGAGCTGTGTGGAGGAAATATGGGTACAGAATAGTAAACAAATATTTAGCTTTGAACTAAAAATAGAACTTCACATCACATTATCTAAATATATACAGAATAGAAATACAAAATTAGAACATTATTCACAGACAGCGATCAATCAATAATGTAATCAAATTATTGCCTCACAACATTAAACTTACAACCAAAAAAACGTCAAACTTCCAACGTGACGTCATATCTGTAACATAAATTCAATAAAAGCCAAGAAGGTAATTAGCCAAACAACCAATAGAAACTTCCCCTGAGCATCAATTTCTCGAACGACGTAACGGGTGTCCGGTGGCAGAATTAGGTTTTAAAATTCAAATTTCTGCAAAACCGTTGAGCGGAGGAGGGGTGAAGGGGTTGCTCTAGCTTCATCATTCGTGCGGGTTATTTAGTCACGATGTCGCACTGGACGAGAGAACACCGCGCTTTTGCAATCGAAGCTTATTTTAAGGCGAATGATTCGTGTGCAACTGCTCGTCTGTTGCCTGTCTGTTGCTCGTCTGTTGCCTGGAAGAGATCGCTTTTAGTGATAAGGCCGCCAGTTGTTACACTATTTAATAAGTTTTATCATTATTTTTCTCTTGTTGTTTTGTTATCTGTGGTGTGAACAATAAAGAGTTTATCTATCTATCTATCTATCTCGTCGAAAATTTTGTTCACGTTACAACATTCGACGTTTAAGTGATGCACCAAATGAAGATTTGATTCGATCATGGGTGCGGAGGTTCCGAGCAACAAGTTCGGCAGCAAACGATCCACGGCCGGGGCCTAGCCGAACGTCAAGAACCAATGAAAATATTGAACTTGTCGCCAACAGTTTGAACGATAATCCTCGTCAATCCGTGCGCAAGAGAGCGGCTGCCCTAGGGCTCCCGAAAACTATTGTGCATGAAATATTGAAGAAAGATCTTAAATTTCATCCTTTTAAAATTCAGATTGTGCAAGCACTTAAGCTTGATGATTACAATTTGCGTAAAAAATTCTGCGAGAAGATGTTAGAGCGATTTCGTACGGTAAACACTATCTTTTGGAGTGACGAAGCACACTTTCATTTAAATGGAAGTGTTAATAAGCAAAACTGCCGTTTTTGGTCGCCTAAAGGACAGAACCCGCGATTGAAACACCAGAAACCACTTCACAGCCCCAAAGTAACGGTTTGGTGTGCTTTGTCAAGTAGAGCAATAATCGGGCCCTATTTTTTTGAAAACCGTCGCGGGCTAGCAATAAATGTGGACGGTGCTTCTTATCGGCGCATGTTAAGTGATTACTTCCTGCCGTTATTGAGAGAGCACCCTGCCTACAGTTCGCAAACATGGTTCCAACAAGATGGCGCCACGCCTCATACTGCTAGAGAGACCATGGTGCTTTTGCGAGATTTGTTCCCTAAGAAATTGATAAGCCGTTTCGGTGATATCCCCTGGCCTCCCAGGTCACCGGATCTCACCCCCATGGACTTTTTTCTGTGGGGGTACCTAAAAAGTAAAGTCTACGAATCAAACCCAGCGACCCTCTCAGCACTAAAAGAAAATATCGTTCGAGAGGTTAATGCCATCCCGACATCACTTCTGCAGCGAGTGGCACGAAACACTAAGGCCAGATTTCAAGAGACTGTTCGACGGGATGGAAAACATTTGGATGAAATTATATTTAAGAACTAATAATCCGCACTTATTTCCTTTAAAATGATTGTTGAAATAAAGCTTTATGTCTTGTCGTTTTTTTTAAATTTTAATTTGAAATCCTAATTCTGCCACCGGACACCCTGTACATGAAGGTACGAGTATATCCGGCTCTAAATGATTTGTTTTCAACGCTTTGTGTTTCAACATTTCGGCTTTCATGTCGTAACTGCTAAAACTTTTACAATCGGCTCCGGATTGAAGTTTGGTCCATTTATGTAAATAGCTGGAGTCCGGAACATGATGGTTATACTTAGTGGAAGGTCTTAGCGAGCGATGTTGGCTCGACACCGGACCGAGACCGGCATGGAAACCTTTAGACCAAAGTCCATTAGTCGACTCATTCATTGAAGCCTGAGAAGGTGGTTTTTAAACCTATTGTTTGATATCTGTTTGATAAATAAAATGTTGATTATAGATGGTTATTGTAGTGAATGGCATACTAAAAATTCCGACAATTTTACTAAGTATTCTTTGTTTATAATTTTAGTGTTAATTGTGTGTTTAGTGTTGTGTGTAGATTTCTGACTTTTAGTCTAATAGTAAAATAAAGACAATAGTAAAATATGATGGACTACTATTTTATTCCATCATTCCATCACGTTCTATCAGATAAGTATATACGATCACAATATTTTGAACATATTTTGAAGATTTTTTGTAGCTGACGACGATCCGATGTTGAGTTAGTGTAATGACCTATGACCATAATTAGAAGAACATAATATACCTAAGTCGAGTTTATTAAATTGTTACCTCATTAAACTAGATCGTCGGATATAAATTATATTTATGAGATGAGTTGTGACTCGATCTAAAGACATTTTGCGATTAGTAGCTCAATTGACCTTTATAAAGTTTTATTATTATTTTATTTTGTTACAATTTGTTGGAATTTGCCTGACAGTCTTAAACTTTATACAGCACTAGCTGCACCCCGCGGTTTCACCCGTGGTTAAAAAAAATTCTATGTGCTATTCTAGACTATAATCTATCTATCTCTGTGCCAAATTTCATCTAGATCTGTTCAGCCGTTTTGGCGTGAAAGAGTAACAAACATCCATCCATCCATTCTTACAAACTTTCACGTTTATAATATTAGTAAGATTAGTAGGAAGTAGGATGTTTGGTTGAACACGAATGCTGGATAACCCTCAGAGCCAAGCTAAAAATATTTAAAAAATCATTACTTACACATACATCAGGGACTTACACCACATTTGTATGCGTATTCATATTTCTTTTGATTCCTGTCCATCCAAAGGTAGGAAGGACCTGGTAGGAGTCGCCTTTGGACTGCTTAATAAAAGTAAATGAGTTTTTAAGGTTTTTCTTTGTAGTTTTTGGTGTGCATTCCTACATACTTATATAAAATCGTCACGCCTTTCCCCCGAAGGAGCTGGCAGAGGTGTAATACCCACACTACACCGGACGACATTCAGTCCCACATGTAACAGGGGGTGAGCCTGTCGCCATACAGGCTCCAGTCATGTAGCAGAAGATAATTATATACATACATATATATACGCACATTTATAACTATGTTCACACAATTGGTGCGTGCCGTGGGCTGGGATGGGTTTGTGCGCAATAAAGCGATAATATTATTTTTAGACGACTTCAAAAAACAAGTAGGTTCTCAATTTTTTTTTGTATTGTTGTTACGCGATCTTTCCGAAAATATGAATCGATTTTGATGATTATTTTTTGTTTGGTAGGTCATATTTCAGAGGAGATTCGATATAATTTTAATCTAAATCGGTCAAGCGGTTTTTAAAATATTAACAAAATCTATTTTTTTTTATGTAGTAGGTCGGCATTTGACCACCAACTCGCCTGATGTTAAGCGACGTTGTGGTCTTAGATGGAGCACGACGACCTATAAGGTACTTATTCACTCTAGCCTTGAAGTTTTGTAGAGTGAAGAAGTACAAAGACGGCAGTTGAGTGAGACGCTACAAGTGCGCTACTGCTCAGACCCATCTTCGGAACGGTTACACCGGACTACATCCCGAAACACGACTAGGTCATTTCATTTCATTTTTCATTGATTTAATTTAGGTTTAATATTTTTTACAAAATCCTATTTAGATGACGGGTAGTCGGTTTTTTAGGTTTTATTTTTGTTGTATCTAGGTACTTATCAGTAACATAACAAATTAAAATAAAACTTACTTAATCTCAAATAATAATGTTCGTTGTCTCCAAGCGTCTTCAAATATACATTATAAACCCAAACTTACTTTATTCAGAGTACCTACTCATTACTGAATATTCCATTAGTGGCTTATGCTTGTAACGTTTTTGTTTTCTTTTCTTGAAGCTTGACGCTTGAAGCCTAAAAGGTAAGTGGCTGAAATATCTCAAAGCTAGAGACGTTCTCCAACGAAATTCGCAAGATCAACCCACTGTCTGGAGTTAATCAAATTGATTTGTGACCTTTGATTTTAATAGAAATATTAACATAAAATTCTTGTTTTTATAACATTTTTTTCAAGAATAGATAAGTGCTTGTTGTTGTAGGGAAAGAAATGTAGATTTTTGTTGTTTTATGAAATTGAGGCTCAAAACTGACTATGCTTGAAAATTTTGTTTTTTTTTCTGATTTCGCCGCGCACTTCTCCTTTAGCACGGACCGTAAGCTTGCCGACTACTGGTTCCGTTATAAATTGCAATGGGATATCGTCTTCCATTAAAAGTATTTATGTTATGGGTACATGTTTCGTCACTATAAGTTGCTTACTGATAAAAAGCAAAAAAAAACTCCCTTCCAAAAAAAAATTGAATTTAGAACCAGCTAGAGAGGCGCTTACGACGGACTCTAAACTTGCCGACTACTGGCTCCGCACCACAATGAGATATCATCTTTAATTTTGTCTATGTTATCAATATATCGTCATTAGTAAGGTGTTTAATTGTTAAAAAAACAAATACTCTTTTTAAAAATTGAATTTAGAATCAGCCATCACTTCTACTTCACTCCACTGTACTCAGTCCATACTAAGTGACTCGTAGCTCACGACTCCGCCGGTTAAGCCCGCGCTCCGCACGTGGCGCTTACGACGGACCCTAAACTTGCCGACTGCTGGCTCCGCTATAAATTACAAGTAATAGTGACTTCAGACGGTTCAAATCCTTGTACTCCGTTTTCAAGAGTTCGACGAAAATTTTTGGGGCAGGATTTTAATTTGACATGAGTCGTTGCTGTTAGGTTTATTAAAATTGAAATTTTTTTGGCGATTCTGAAATTGTAAAGCTAAGCATTAAATGAAAAAAAGAAAATTATTTGTTTCGTAAATTTGTCTAAATCTTGAAACGTATAGAAAGTAACGCGACAGATTATCTGTCAGTTACTTGTAATTTTGTGTACACATTTTGTCAGATGTGATACTTTTTTGCTTCATAAAATTTTAAAAGATAACGTTTCACCATACGTGCTTGAAAGGTTTTCAGATTAAAAACCTTACGATGGCATATGGCTTGATGGGCACCGGGGTTTACATATATATTAGGCTTAATAACTAAATATTGCAGTAGTTGGTAAGCAAGGAAGTTCGTATAGGCCGAGTGGCTGGCTCTGATGTCAGAGTTATTAGGCCGCCCGAGGGCCTCTGACATAGCTTGACGGTTGTTGTCATAAAATAAACAACCGAAGCCTACAATTTAACGTGTCATCCGAGCCACGGTAGCGCTCAGTTATAAATACCACCTGCGGTCACCCATCCTAGAACTGACCGTGTTGTCCGTTGCTTAACGATCCGATTGAACCTAGTCGATCTGCGCTGTGAGCACGGTGGTTGTATTCGTTTTATAAATACCTACAGAAATGTAAGCATTCCGTGTTAGTACATGCGATTCACCCAAATACAAATATCCATTTCCATTATTCGGAAAAGCTTAAAATCACACCGAAATTGCTAAAGTTTACAAATAGCCTAGGTGTCTGGAGGTAGCGAGTGTCGCAGAATACAGCACAGTAGCCAGCCTGACCGCAGAGCACAGTTCGGGTGAATATTAATTTTAATGGCTGCCTCAAATTAATTTCGAGGCAGCTTTTATTGAAATAACAAAACGTTCAACCCTATCTAGCTGAGGACCGATTAACCTGATCAATTTGGTATTATAGTAAAGTGTACTTACTTTATTTACCTGGGAGCAAATTATGCTAATCATAGCCGATGCTTAAACGAACCGTTGGCGTTGCGTTTGTCAAAAAAAAAAAAGATTTTTTTATCGTTTCACAAGTAGTGATAATATCGATGAACATACAAAAAATAAAACACACACAGACGAACATAGAACCTCCTCCTTTTTGAAAGTCGGTTAGAAAAATGACGCTCAACAGCTCATTCAGTACTAGGACGAATTTAACGATAAGTACGTATCTTACCTGTCAACCCACCCGTTTGGAAGATACCAGGTCATGAAAAACATTTATAAACATACTCGTACATACTACTAATATTATAAACGCAAAAGTCTGTAAGAATGGATGGATGGATGTTTGTTACTCTTTCACGCTTGAACGGCTGAACAAATCTGGATGAAATTTGGCACAGAGTTAGATTATAGTCTAGAATAGCACATATAATACTTTTTAACCGCTGGTGAAACCGCGGGGCGCAGCTAGTCCAAGATTCGCGCGAAAAACATAACCATACCTGGTATTCGGATAAAAAGCCTGTAAGCAAAATGTTGCCTAAGACACTCCCAGATGCAAAGACAGATCGCAACGAAGCAAGTACACTGAAACATTTGCGGATTATCGGAAATAACTGCTAAATTTTTCAACAACTTTCGGTCCCCGATACAAAATCAAGCTTACGATGCTAAAAGACTGTACAACTATTCAGATCAAGTTGTTTATTGATTAAAACTACGTTTTTGGTGTAAATGGCTCAGCTTCGGCACTTTTAAGTGCTTTCAAGTTTCTAGATTGCTTCTGAACGATCTTTAATATAAATTTATGTTCAAGCTGTGAGTAGATTTTATAATGATGAATTAAGCCAGGTTTGAGGGCTTTTTGCGTGTTTCATGGCATTTCTCAATCCCGACACAAGGGAACTGAATTCATCCATAATTTACTATTGAATAAATAAAATAAATTCGGGACATTTCCACACACGGTCGCCTGACTCCAAACTAAGCAAGCTTGTACTATGGCTGCCAGAGACTGATATAGGACATACTTAGATATTTTTAAAATACATACTTTAATAGATATTAACACCCAGACATAGAACAAACACAAATGTTCATCACATAAATGGTTGCTCTAGGTGGGAATCGAACCCACGGCCCCACGCTCAGAAGGCAGGTTCACTATACCAACTGAGCCACCGAGGCAGTCATATTTAAATAATAAATAGTGATAATAATAGTAATTATTGACTGCAAAACTGACAAGCTTTCCACTTATTACTTAAACAATCAAAACACAGAAAAGTATTTGTATCCAAGAAATAACAGGAGGAAGAAGAAACCCAGGGTTTCTTCCTTACCCAACCTAAAAAATGTTGTTGTAATTTTGTTTTATTTTCTAAATCTTGTGATTCTTTGAGTGTTAAAGTGTAAAAATGATGGATTATTCACCTTTATCGGTTCGTTAAAGTGCACGTGTGAGGGCAAAGTATACAACCATTGCAAAACTTGACTTTTCGTGTTCTCTACAAAACTCCACTTAAAGTTTCAGTAAAGTATCCATCACTTTGCTGAAATGGGGAAAGGGGAGGGATTTATCATCGTTATCATCACCTTATGATCATCACTCCATCATCTATAAAATATGTACTATATTAACTTGACACTGGTAAAAAAAAGTACAAGACGTGCGACGTCATATTTCCCTGGATGGTAGAGCAAAAAAAAAGATAAACCTCTATCGTGAAATGTGATGTTACGAGTACAATATAACCACGAGGAAACGCTAGCATTTGTTTTTCTCACAAGATGTGCAGGACAGGACATATTTGTACTCGTGGTCATACTGGTATGAGCACGAGGAAACTCCGGAACCTAGTATGGTTTAAAGTTAAGTATGATACGATAATATTTTACAAAAACCTGTCTTCAGACTAGGGTCTTAATTCAATGGATGCGTCAATAATCAGTAAGCTAAATAGGTTGTAAATACCTATACATTGTAAATTACTAGCTATTACTAGCTCTTACCCGCGACTTCGTTCGCGTATATTCTTAAAATGGGATCCTAAAACCTTAGGTATTTCTATTTGCTTCCTTATTTTTCTATTTGCATTTCGCTCGCACGAGCAGTCGTAATACAACCTTGCAAGTGACAGTACGTTTCTCATTTACCCGATCACCTACAAAATCAATATAGACCTTAAGTACACCTCCAACCTTCATCGCATAATACTGCACCTAATTGTCAAATTTCATCAAGATCCGTTCAGCCGATTAGCTTTAGTTTATTTTATTTATTTAAACAAAATCCACAGCTCACAATAATGACATGAAATAAACTTACAGATAAACTTACAACTTATTACGGATTTACATTTTAAAATTAGAATTATTTATTTACATTTTTAGTTAATTTACATTTTAAAATTAGAATTATTTATTTACATTTTTAGTTAATTTACATTTTAAAATTAGAATTATTTATTTACATTTTTAGTTAATTTACATTTTAGTCTAATGTAGCAGACAATCTTTGATTTTATTAGTATGGATAACTTTAGATACATAGTTTTCTAACTCTTTTGAAATAACGCATCACATTTGTGTTTTATTAACTGAAGAAATTTCCAACCAAAACTTTTTATTTTGTTCGGGTCAAAGCATAGGTACATGAAAAACATTTTTTTATAGATTAAACTGTTTCATGCCGCGGCATCACATCGGTTTAACTTTGGGTCCAAACTTGGCTTTAATTTAAATTGTCAATGTTAAACCGTATTACTGCGTGACACATTGGCTTCAAAATTAACCTTTTGTTCAAAGACTGATACACACACATTGGTGTCTTGACCCCAAAACCCTAAATTGGTGCAATATGCCCAATATGAGCCAGCGGCATCATAATACTGCCTCCGCATTAATGAGAACAAATAAAAAACATACTTAATTCGTTAAAACTTAAATGATTCGTAGCTCTAATTATAATCATGCAAGCGGTTCGGATTGGCCAGAAATTGCGACATTAAATACTTAGCATCATTTTCAAATCGACAAATACAAAACTCATTAACCTACTGATCCGAGCCGCAATCTATCGATTCGATAATCGCTTGGCGGTTTAATCTGTTAATACTTTAATTGGTTGACTCGGTGCGAGTCAGACAAACAACGCGCAGTTTGTTCGCCGACGGTCGCTGGAGCGTTAAACAACTGGTTTGATGGGAAAATATAAGGGAGTCTATATACGAGTACTAAATACAAATACTGACACATCGCTTGTACAAACCCTGACAGCCAGGACAAGCTGATGGTAGTTGGCCAGGTCGACGAGAAAAGACCACGTTGTCGTTCAACTATCGTTGGTCAGACCTAATTAACACGCTCACGGGCCTGCCTATATCTCAAGCTGTCTAGACCGCCGAAGACAGACACGCCTGGAAGAGCATAGTGCATCGATTGAGCAACACAAATTCAAACTAGGCACGGCCTTCAGCTATGAAGGTGCCGACTAAGAAGAACTAGATATGCAAAAGTGGCCGACAGCCGCCGACATCAAGTCGTTTATCGTCATGTTTCTTGGCCCCGGCAGCCATTATTTTAAAATAAATCAAGGCGCACACGTCATGTCGACGGGTTGTGTCGGTAGAGCTCTGAGTTTGGGGTGTAAACTACTTAATAGTGGCAAAAAAAAATCGTAACATTTTGTAAAACACAAAGATACTCGCGTTTAATCGAGTCAGATAAACATAATTATATACTAGCTCAATTGAAGCTAATTCTCCAAAAGCTTGAGTAAAATGTATTAGAAAAGTAAGAATGTGGGGCAGGTTTAATACATACATACTCGTATCTTATGTTATGATATATTATGTATGTATTACACTTTACTAAAACAATTTGAAGTAAAAAAAAATCAAAGTAGAAACTGTTGAATTTTTCTAGATGATAAGTAGGTACTCTATGTCCTTTTCTGTACCACTGACAACGCGTATGCTATTTTGATTGTTTGTTACGCGTGAAATCGTAACAAACAAACAAATAAACCCACTTTCGCGTTTACAATATTAGTAAGAATTTAAAAGCTTTAACAATGCCTGCACTACACTAAGTACTAATCGATTTTGAGTTTTGCTCTTATGAGTCAAGATATTTATAATACCTAAGTGACTACTCCAATATTATTTAAATTACTAGCTGTTTCGTGGTATTTTTGCTTTTTCTGTCGGTAAGATAGATTTTTTGCAATTTCTTTTTTGTTTTGCGGCCTCGCGGATATTTTTGCAAATTTTTCGCGGCCAGAAACCGGACATTTGAGCGTGGCTTGACGATTGGCAGCGGTCGCCTATCAGTTAATCAAGAGCGTAAACTTCAAAAGAATGAAGCAAAGAAAAGATTAATTAGTTGAAAACTGGACGCAGATTTACTTAACTTTTTATACAAACTGAACAGCTGTTGAAATGTGGAGTAAAAACTATTTAGACGAAGCAGTGGCGTAGAATGTAATTGGAACAATTTCAATCAGAATTCTACTTAAGAAATAATTAGGTGTGAGCGAAAGCTGTATAACCGTACTGCTGTATAAACTGCACTGAAGAGATTGTATAATGCAAAACAATAATGTTATAATAGGTGTTTGGTGATGGTGATGATATAATTGTGATGACCAATATGTAAGATGACTATTTCAGCTATATATTTGGCTACAATTGTGGTAAACCAAAAATCAACTTATCAATAAAAAAGCTTAAATTAAAAAAAAAACATAACTTTAAATAAGATATTGAAAAATGCTTTCAAATATTTACCTACATAAGTTACTGCGATCACAACAAACCTCTCAAACAGATTTCAACTCTCAATAACACACTTCAGACTTCTTCAGACACCTACTCCTATTCCAATCATCCTGAAATTAATTCCCCTCCAAAAAACATTTATTTTTCCTCCAACATTAGCTCGTTTTATCCCAAGTTGCGCCGCCGGGGGGCGCTATTCGCGTTTTTTAATAAAACTTGTCCCGTTACCGCCCGCCTTAGCTGCCTTAGCCGCAGTTACCGCCCTAACTGCGCCCCGAACCGCCTTGTTTACAAGCTCTACAATAACAGAGATGTGAATTGCAGTGGGCCAACTCACAATAAAACACGTAGATTGGTTTCTTACAGTATAAAATATTGTATTTGCCAATCTTACGTCATTGGCACTCATATCTGCGCTGTCCATTTACTGTACGTTTAGTTTTTTTCTTTTTTTGAAAATACAACGTTACGCGCGCGACCACGAATCTTACGCGGCGACGATTTGCGGTCGTGCAGCGTCGAAAACAAAACGTAACTATCATGGCAATAAGATGACATGGTAGGCCCCCTGGATCGTAAAAAGGAGCACTGAAAAGAAGACCGAAAAAACGCAGAGTGCGGGAAGCAGAGGCGGACCAGCGATCTGGTGAGGGTCGCAGAAAACCGCTGGATGCGAGCAGCGCAAGGTCGGTCGATGTAGAGATATTTGGGAGAGGCCTTTGTTCAACAGTGAAGGTCTTTTGGGCTGACATGATGATGATAATAATGACACCAGTGAGTCCAAGCATGAGTGACCGTGTGCTGTCCGTAAGAACGGTGTGTTCTGGATGTTATGTTCTCAATTACACTCCATGATCATGTCAAAAACATTTGGCTAGTGTAAACAACAAGCCATCTCATCTTAGTTTAAAGACTCAGTGCAGATGAGCTATTAAACTGGCGATTATCACTTGTAACTACGTTTGTAGTGAGATGTAGTGGTGAGGTTACGAAAAATTCATTAAGCTGCATGGAAAGCGTTGAAAACAGCATGGTCTTGACCACTTCATTTTATTTATAATTTTTTTACTTGTGGCTGATTTTTAAGCCAATTTTTCTATATCTTCGTCCTAGAGCTCATTTAGTGTAAGCATGTTGACGATTTGTACTTGATGCAAATTCCCTCACTTGCTCGCATGATGCGAGAGTAGGATGTCATGTGATATATTTGTCATTACACTTACTCATCCTTAACCATCTCTCAGTATGTAAAAATCCACCCAAGCTCTGTTACTGCTAAACGTCTTCCACTTGTTTTTTTGTTCGATAACACGATAAAATTCGCTTATATCCGGTAGGCACAGGTTTTATTGAGCAACTTGCGCCGTTTGATCGTCTGCATAATGAAATCGAAAGGCAGTTTTTGTTCAAGTGTTCGCTCTTTCAAAGAATTTTGCTGCTAATTTGACTTTCGAAAACAAAAGATTAAGGTAAAAAATGTTGAGCAATTTATGTAGAAAGGTTTGCGTTGCGAGTCTGTCGGAAAAAACTGACGGGTCAAATATTAAGGGCATACTTAAGGGCATTCTAAAATTAAGGTGATTTTCCATCGAAAGGCGTGCGGTGCCAGGATGTATACCAAGCAGGAAAACCCACCAATAAGATCACTTCATTTTTAACTTTAATTTGTTTTATTTACTCGTACTTCTATGATTTTATTGGCTGATTTTTCTTGCTACAGCTCCTCTACCGTTCATATTATGGTGGAAAACCACCCTTGAAGTTATAACTCGTTGGAGCGACTTGGGACCGCCTCGACTGGGGGTCAACTGGTGGTCTACGGGTAGTGCACGGGTGGACGCCGCGCAGTCAATAAGTGAACGATTCTCTCAGCGATTGTCACTTGTCCTCGCGTGAACCACGCGCGGGTGGCGGGTGGTCACCGAGTAGGCCACTCGCCGTCCGCGCGTTCATAGCTTTCGCCGAGGCGATCCGGAGTTGATGTAGTGAGCGCATATCCATAGAAGGTCATATAAAAATACCTAACCACACGAGACGAGGCTGTGCGGGTTGGGTCCCGGGTGGCTCTAATGAGTGATAACCTTTAGGTTGCGTATCCACTGGAGATAATCAACGAGGAAGATAAGCGGTGCGGAGAAAAAGGCCACTCACTTCATTTACTTAGCGAAGTAATTCTCTTGGTGGTTTATAGGGTTCCGTGCAAGGGTAAAACCGGACCCTATTATTAAGACTCCTCAAAAGAGTTTGTCAATCTGTCTGTCTGTCAACATATCATATCATAATATACAGCCTGGTGACGGACGGACATTGTTTTTCTGTTGCCGCTAAATCAACAATTACTAAAAATCAGAATAAATTAATTTTTAAGGGAGCTCCCATTCAACAAACGTATATTTTTTTTTGCTGTTTTTATAGATAATGGTACGGAACCGTTCGTGCTCGAGTCCCGAGTCGCACTTTGTCGGTTTTTTTATTACGCCCTATTCATTTTTCTCGCACATCTCTATTGATTACACATTACACAGCTTTATATTTTATTAGATATGCCACGCGGTGCTACCGGCGATTAAAATTGGGCTATGTGTTATCCAAGTTACATCAGTACTAAATGCTTGCTTGACAAAAATGCTTTCGTATGTCTGGACCCTGTACGGATCTCTGTATTTCTCTACAGGGCGCATTTTTGAACCGATGCTCTTGAAATTTTGTGAGTAGGTTCGATTTTTTGGCGAGTCCGTTTTTTGGTTTTTTCTTTTGTTTTTTCAAAATAGTGGCGATATTTTTTTGTTATCTATATAATTATGTATATAATACATTTAAGTTTTTTCAGAAACTGGCTGGCCAAAAAAACTTTATAATTATCGAACCTGTCTACAAAATTTGACGAGAATCAGTTGAATAAAGCGCCCTGAGGAATCAGAATAGGAAATAGAAATCAGAAAAGAATCAGTTGAATAAAGAGGAGTGACGTTGGCTGCGGCCGCTCACAGAGCCTCTAGTAATATTAGTTAGGAAGTAGGTAGGATACACAACATCTGAGTTCAAAAGCAGTGAATATCCTCCCGATGCATGTTAGTCATCTTACCGAACACTCCGTATAATAAAGCCTGCCTGGAGCAGAACATAATTTCGCGAGTGAGCCTCTCCAGCCAAGCTCTGACTGTAGTAACTTCCTCTAAGCCGCAGGATTTGTATTACAACATTTCGTGTAAGTTTTCTATTCAAAACTTTTTGAAATAGGATACCTTTCTGTATATAAGCTTGAATCTTGATAAAATAAGTTAGTGTTACCTTCTATGATTTATGTCTTCGATCTGTACACATCTCTGGTAGAAGATATTAAATTAAATAAATAAAATATTAAAAAATATTTGGGAAACTAGCAAACACTGTATAATTATATTTTTAAATGTGCATACTTATATACATACTAGCTGCGCCCCGTGGTTTCACTCACGGTTTCACAGGAACCGTTTATATTTTCGTGATAGAAAGTACCCTATGTCCTTTTCTGTACCCCAGACAACATGTATGCAAAATTTCAAGATGATTGGTTGAGTAGTTGAGACGTGAAAGCGTTACAAACAAACAAAAAAAACAAACTCCATTTCGCATTTATACTTTTAGTTAGGATTAACACCAAGATATGTAACACAAATATTTATCACATAAATGTATGCCCTACGTGGAAATCGAACCCAGGCCCTCTAACTCAAAAGGCAGGTTCACTACCAACTGAGCCACCGAGGTAGTCAAATATTATGTAATAACTAAATTATTGTATTGACGTCGGAATGAATGGCGGATGATACCATAGTTGGCCTAGTTAGTCGCCTCTCAAGTCAGAGGGTGCAGGTTCGATCCCAACCAAAGGCACCAATTGATTCTTTTGTGAACATAATTATATGTCCGCATTTAAATTCAATGTCATCACACTATTCAAATGTATTCACGTCAAAAAGGCTGAATGGATCTGAATGAAATTTGGCACAGAGATAAAATTATCTCTTGGAATAGCATTTTGCATTGGGTTTGGAATAGCTTATGGCCGGTGAATGGCGCAAGGCTGGCCGCCTGTCATATTTTGGCACTAAATGTCGTCCGGAAAAGTGTGGGTGTTGTATTACACCTCTCCCAACCCCTTCAGTGGAAAACGTGTCTCGATATGTTTTTGATGAATAACAAATTTATTATGCGTTTAAAATTAGTCATTTAGAAAAGTTAACGCAAAAAATCGTGGTAGTTCACCAAAATAATATCGTATTTACTCGAATTGAGTCTTTAGTATTGAAAATTGTAGTAAAGATATTATCACAAGAAAAAAATATATCCACTACAATTTTCAACTCCAAAGATCTAATTCTGGCGAATCAGATATATACTTCGGTCACTTTTACTCCCACGACTTTTCCAACGAGAAAGAAAAGGATGGAGATAATATCGCCCGCCCCAGAATACATCCCAGTATTTCCATGATAGCTTAAAACTTTGTCTAAGCAACAACAGCACTGCGCGTACATTACGAACGTACACGAACCCGGCGGGTAACTAAGTGGTTAGAAGTTTTGTTTGGGTTACTTAAATTTAGGGTTACTTAAATTGGCTGGCCTAGACCAGAACACAGTTACAGATATTTGACTAATTGTATACTACTTAACGAGACAAATAAAACGTTGGGAAGAAGACCTCAGAAGAGTTTCTGGTCCAGAATGAATGAGAATTGCAAAATACAGAGATATAGGAAGTCTTTGGAGGAGGCCTTTTTCGAAAGACAAGCTATTGATGGAAAAATATATAATCAGTGATAAATACTTATATAATATTCTTTGTAACATTGTAAACATCACTAAATGCTTAGTTTATGTTTATACCACTTAACATAACGAATTTTATTGGAATCGGAATCAGTCACAAGTCAATATAAAATACAATAAATTTAATGTCCAAAGTTCATGTCAAAAACTTACTCGTAACTAATAAATAACCCACGATGGATTGCGATGGTCATCCTCTGCACCAGGAACGACCCGGAGCGGGAGTCACCACCCCTATCCGCGAGCTACTTTCCAATCTCCTTATTAAGGTCACGGACTTCACTGGCCCAACTGCCCATGGTCTCCACGGTGATCGGAACAAAGTGATAAAGCAGGTCCATGGCGGCGTACTTAAGCGCCTTCATTAAGCTGGCGTCTGCTGCATGCAGCGGCTGACGGCGAGAGCACGGTGCAACCCAAGTGGCTGGCGGCGGCAGTCCAGATGCAAGTAGGCCCCCAAACTAAGCACTTCCTGACCTTCCAGGGTACTAGAGTCAGCCTGTCCGGCCTCCTACCGTCTGCTCAGACTAGAGGCTCAAGCACACAGCGTGATTACTAGTTAAGTAGTAATTTCTAGTTAGGTCTCCATCTCCGTATTCGGAAACGGACGTAGAGCGGAGACCTCGAATCACACTAATATTATAAATGCAAAAGTTAGGATGGATGTTATCCAATCACGCCAGACGCCTCAGTAGATCTGAATGAAATATGGCACAAAGGTATAAAAGTCTGCAATAGCACATAGGTTTTTTAATAATTGCGGTGCAACTAGTATCTTGATAACTTCTGGTCGCATTCGCTCATGTTCGAACTTAAAACTTGTTTTAGCATAAACAACTTGCCTGCAAAGTTACGTGAGGTTCGGATCATTATTATCAAACTAAGAAATGCCAAGACCTTGCTTTGATCGGTCAATTAGCAAAGAAAAATACACATTACGGCATTTTGAAAAGTATTTTTATTATTATTTTATTTATTTATCTAAGTTACTAACATACATATGCATTATTATACAACTCTGCCAAACTGCGTAGCAGTTTGTAGGCAGAAATATACTCTCATTTCATATTTACAGTATATTGTAGTTACAGCGCAGCATCATGAGGTTACATACGAATGAGTTTGTCAAAAACCAATAAATTATAAATAATAATAATAATAACTTTCACATTTTAAGAGTGAAGTTGACTGCAAGAGTTTAAAACCTTAATACTATGTATTGTAACACAGTTTATTGACAATCTTATATTTTATTACGTCATTCTTTCTAACAGTAGCTTCTTCAATGCAATCTTAAATCCACTTCTGGTCCTAAACCCATCCTCAAAGTCCTCCGGCAGATCATTGCACAATCTTGGCACTATCCACCGTCTAGTACGCGTCCCATAATAATTATTTTTTCTATGGTGTACTTTCAGTTAGTATGATTGTTATCTGTGAAAAATATTTTATTGTGTGTATATGTTATAAAATAATCTTCATTATCATGTCAATCTGGAAAACATCCACTGCTGGACAAAGGCCTCCTCCAATGATCTCCACAACGACCGGGCCTGCCCGCATCCAGCAGCTTCCCGCGACCCTCACCAGATCGTTAATCCACCTTGCGGACGGCCTTCCCATGAGTCAGAATAGAATTAATAAAGTAGGTATTCCTTAAATACCAGTAACTGTGTTTAAGTCTAGACCAACCGAAATGTAAGGGTGGCTGCA
Organism: Peribatodes rhomboidaria; assembly: GCA_911728515.1. Lineage (NCBI taxonomy): Eukaryota > Metazoa > Arthropoda > Insecta > Lepidoptera > Geometridae > Peribatodes > Peribatodes rhomboidaria. The sequence goes on along the minus strand of OU452181.1, from coordinate 622,987 downwards.
GCCTGTTTATATTCATCCCTTAGTCTGGAAATTATTTTGTAAAGCTAGGCTTTGCGAAGTTTACGAGAGGGTTGACCTAGTTGGGACTTGAATATGGATATTATTGAGATTTACGAAAGGATGGAGATGAAAAAATGTCTAGAAAAGTAAGCAAGGAAAAGTAAGAGAAAGTTGTGTTGTCCGGATTTTTACTTGACTGGTTAAGGACGGTAATATGTTTCGAGTGTATGTTTGTGTGTATGTTTATAATGATACTAGCTGTTAGACGCGACTTCGTTCGCGTTTATACAGAAATTAGTATCCATAAAGCTTCCTCGTGATGTACTGTAACTAATTATCAAATTTCATCACGATCCGTTCAGCAGTTTAGACGTGGAAGGTACAAACAGACAGAGTTACTTTCGATTTTTGTAATACTAGTATCGATGTGTGGCGAACTGTTTGAGATGCTTTAGCTAGATCCTAAAGACCCTAGCCCAGACCGAATTTGAATTTCAAGGTGGCCTAAGGCTTAACTTATATTGCCGGCGAGTCGAGGATAATTGAACAATATTGTACAAAGTAAATTAGTATAACTAGTGGCTTTGTGAACTGGAGACCTCGCTACTGGCGTTTGTCCTTCCCTACAGGTCGCATTACTCAACCAATTCTCGTGAAAATGTGTAAGTAGGTTCGATAAATAAACAGTGTTTTTTTGGTTAAATCTACATCTAGATTTTTTTTAATTTCGTTGAGATTTAGTTGTAAAAAAAATTCACTATTTAATAATTAATTTAACTGCTAGTTTTACTGTTTACTACACAATTCTCTTAACCCGTATTTTGTGCATTGCAAAATTGACTCAAGGCTCATTTTACTTTATACAATATCGATCAATCCTGCTCGGCTCGCCGCCAATATAAATTAGGCTTAGACTTATTTATATTTACGTAGCCGGAGCGACATGTCATCGAATTTTTGGTTTTTCTCTTATTATTACTTATTAAGTACTTCTAAAGAGTTTTTGATTGTATTTGTAGAGTTTGGCAGCGCTATTCATTTTTAAATAATTAATATTAAGTATTTATGACTCTACGTTATTATGCTATGCAAGTTACGGTTAGACCCAAAGAGATAATTTAACTTAACCATAGTGTTGATATCTGTAGTCCAACCGTAAAATTGATCGATACCACGTAATAGCCGTTTCAAAATTTGAGTTAGGTACATAAATGCAATAGTTACTGAATGAACGTAATTTAAATTTCTATTAAATTGCTCTAAGTCAAAATACTTAGTTTGTGAATGAACGTAATTTAAATTTCTATTAAATTGCTCTAAGTCAAAATACTTATTTTGTTCGTTCATTTAACAATACTTAGCGATAGTATTGTTTGGTTACAAACAAATTAGTAACAAAATAAGGTAATTTAAATTTCTTGACACAAGCTAAGATGAACCTTTAACTGTTCTGATAATCTTGCTTTTTACTTTTTTTTATCTAAAAATAAAATAAATATTCGGGACGTTATTGGACACAAGGTCTGAACCCAAACTAAGCAAAGCTGTACTATGGCTGCCAGAAACAGACATGGAACAAACACAAATGTTCTTCACATGAATGTTTGCCCTACAGGTAGGACTCGAACCGACGACCCCAGGCTTAGAAGGCAGGTTCACTATCAACTGAGCCACTAAGGCAGTCCATTATTTACAAAAGGCTTACGCTTGGCGACCATCTGGCCTGACGTAAAAAGCGGCCTACAACGGAGCTCGCTTCCCTAGTAAAAACCAATTCACGAAACAAAGACACAAAATAACATGAACATTTCCGAATCCTGCGAATTATTTATCTAAAAGCCAAGTTACCCGCCTGGCGACAGGAACATTCCCACAATGACGTCACAGAATTCCTAAGAGCAGTAGAAAGCTATCGCATCATTCCACAATAGCATTCAGACACCCTCCCGTCCCGGTGAGTCGGCGTTTCTTTGTGGAAGACGACATAAAGGCAGTTCTGGCCGGTTTTCGCCGCCTTTCACCGGTTCCCACCTGTAAATCTGACCCCCATTACCACTATCCTCTACCTATAGCACTATGGTTTATCTAGTTGCTGATATCACAGTGTAGACTATTCAGAAAACATGCTTCAGTTTTCAGGATATCGAACAGAGCAATAATAGATTGATTAGTCAGTAATGGTCGCTAATCAATTTATAAATTACTAGCTGCACTCCGCAGTGTTACCTGCGGTAAAAAGTATAGCCTATATATTAATCTTGGATGTAAGCTATCTCCTTACTAAATTTAATAAAAATCTATTTGTAAGAAGTGTTATTCTTTTAAAGAATTAGAATACCAATAGAAGAAAATAACGTTGCAAATATTGTTGGAAATGTTGGAAAAAAAACTATTTGTTTATTATTCGAAGAAATGAACGTCAATCACTTAGGCCCACATGCCGTTTTTAAATCGAGATTCGTGTCTGAGCGTCGCTTTAGTATGCGGGCCTTAGACTTCGACAAAAATAAACAGAACGAAAAGTATTCATTAACATCACAAGTAAGCATTTCTAAAAAAAAATGGCTAAAACCATCATCATCCTTACAGTCTTTTTACGTCCCAGTGCAAAGATACCGTACTGCTCTACATCGAGAATCAAAGAATCATCGTTAAAGAGTCGTCGTATAAAATTACGAGTTAAACTGATAAATACATAAAATATATACAACTAGTCCACGTACCTAGCCCCTGCCATCGTACATCGCAAGGCCAGACTAATCGAGCGGGATTCGATTCCGCGACACACCTGCGGCTCGCCGGCCGACGTGCCAGTTGTCCGACTAGAATTACTACAGTCGGACAACACATCGATACTGTAGTAGGTATGTAGTAACTGTTTCGGAAAGGTCACTGGGGATATAGTTTGAAGGGTAGAGTTTGCTCAGTCGTAAGCAACACTAATACAATGTGTTATAGAAGGGTGTAATACTTAAGGGTTGTTGTACTCGTCAAAGTGAACAACTTTTAGAACACAAGTTAAATTCGAGAGAGAAAAAATCGAGATACCGTACAAAATTGACTTAGTGGTCAAATACTTTGTGTAGATTTTTCCTTTTTTGTGATTTCCTAAACCTAATAACTAATACCATAAAGTCTAAAGTGAGTTTGTTTGCTGGGCTTTCTTGTCTTAACTACTCAATTGATCATCATGTAATTTTGCGTACCCGGACACAGATACAGAGAAGAACGTAGGACTTTTTAGTCTGAAAAAATTACGGTTGCTGTGGGACCGCGGGTTAAACCGCGGGGTACAGCTAGTATTAGTATTTTTGGAAGCTGGTTAGGGATGATCGCAGCAATAGAAGCCTGGATTTTTGTATTTATTAATTACACACATCCATAATTAAACAACAAGATGATAAATATGTAGGTATGACACACTTCAGTCGGCACCATATCCAGTGATCGGTTAACTAACCTGTTGCCCAATTTTAACCTTTCACTATCAGATAGACCGATGGAAGTATTTTGTTTGTTTTTAACAGAGAATTTAAACTAGGCATATTCTTTGTTCTGTTCTAAACGAGTTAAAGCACAAGTTTTTTTTGCGATTTTTTCCCTAACGAGTGGTTGATATTCAAGAGTTTTAATTTACAAGTTATGTTTTGTTCGATTGATTGAATGAATATAAATTTTAAAGTCACGTTGATATGTGTAGTTGTGTACTGATGTCATGGTAAGTATAAATGATAAAAAAAAATGTCATAAAAGTCGACAACAACCTCCGATATCTTGTTGTTTGTACGATGTCTAGATGTCGGCGGCTTTATTTCTAAGAAAAACAAGCGACCCGCATCATGTATTGTCAAAACTATCTGTGTCCTAATTTCCTTCTAAATAAAGCCGCCGACATCAAGACATCAATAAATAACTAGATGTCGGCGAATGTCTGCTACTTTGATTTGTAGACTCCGTGTCAAATTGAACGGACACAACACATATTTGTCGATTTCCTCATTACAAATAGTTTAGGTGAACGGCAAAGGAAAACATCGAGTGGAAACCGATATGTCCTAGAAACTACAATTTGAAAAACATGTGATTTCTACCAATCCGTACTGAGCTAGCGTGGTGGATAGCTCAGTAATCCCCGATGTAGGGTAAGTCGATGCCCCTGCAGTGGGCCGTAAAAGACAAGCAAACCTCAAAAACCGACTTTCCGTCGTCCATATGAAAAAAATTTAGTCTTTCGTTGATATTTTAAAATCTGTTTGATAAATTTCCACACAATAAATAATCATTAAAATCGATTCTCAATTAAGTAATCGCAAGGTCGAGAGTAAATCGTAATGGGACCTCTTATCTACAATAATATACCAAAATCTATAAGGGAACAGAATTTTAACATGTTCAAGAACCAACTAAAAATATTATTATTGAACAAATGCTACTATACTTTATTAATGTATTAATGATTATTTAAATGACAAATTTTAATGTATAACTGACATTTTTATTATCTATTCCCTTATTTGACATTGGTGGTTTTAATATTACTTTATTGACATTTAATTCTTATTTTATTTTTGAGATCGACTGTTTTTTGTTATTTAATTTGTTCTTTTAATTACATTAGTTTAATTTGTACAATTTCGAAATTTAGATTTTATTATTTTGACGAGCATAGTGCCATCACTCTGACATTTGTACGTCTATCCGGCACAGCATGCTTGAGCCTTTTTGTGTCAATTTTCCAACATCTTTTATAAGACCAGGTTGTATGCAATTAAATATTCTTTATCTTTATCTTTATTGCGTACCTAACATAGATAGAAAAAAAGAAAAAAACATACAGTCGAATTGAGAACCTTATCCATTTTGGAAGTCGGTTAAACAAGAAAGAAATGACGAATTTAACTGCTTACTTATCTTAGCATTGCCTATTCCATTGATCTATTTTCTAACTTATTTATCCCCACAAAGATAAGCAAAACAAAAAGCCATTCCCTAAGTTTAAGTTGGCTTCAGCTCCCTGTAATTAGTTCGCTAAACGTCGCGACCCGCGCCACCTGCCGGCCTTGTTTTAAATTCATTACTTTACTTCCAGGCCTTATTTTATTTAGGTCTTGCTCCGTTTGTGACACATCATTTATCTTTGTAACTCAGGACATTATCTTTTATTCCGTTTAGTTACGTAATGTATCTAAACTAAACGGAATAAGAGATAATATCTATCCCAAATAAATAACTAAACCAAGCAATTTAAGTAAAGTTATAGGGTCAACTGGAGCAAATTTGTCTGTGGGACAATTGCGTCTTTCGAAAATTACTGACGAACCCTCCTCAAATAAGGCGCCACCTACATCTTTTTTCTATCATTAGTTGCAATAATCTGTACAAGATGGCGTTAGTTGCCTAATTTGTGATGGGTTTGTCAGTAATTATCGAAATACGTATTTGCCTCACAGACGCATTTGCCCCAGTTGACCCTAGGCACCTATACCTACTGATTGTAACTTGCTTGATTGAGGCCATCATGTCAGCCCGAAAGACGTCCACTGCTGGACAAAAACCTCAGAAACGACCAGTTTTGCACTACCCTCACCCAGCGGCTTCCTGCGACCCTCATTATTTAGACTAAGTATTTCTGTAATGAGAAATCATCGCTGTCAATAATATTGGTGTAGCCAGATCAACAATCAAACACAAGCTCACTGAATATAATATACATAGTTACGCAAACTCAGGGTATCCTACTGTGGGAGCTAGTGCCTCCACCCATGTTATTTTATTATGATGTTTAACTTTTAATATTATAATATTGTGAATTGTTATAATTAATTAATATAATCTAGCGTAAGAAATTAGTAGGAACTTATTATTATTTATATTATTTTTAAATTGTATTTTGCATGCATGAAACTAAAACTAAATAACATTTGTTGTAATATTTTTGATTCAAATAAATAAAATTTATTTATTAATTTATTATTATCTTTTATATTTTTAAGTTGATCAAAAATTTTAGGCAAAACATAATGATTATTTCGATACTATACAAGGTTTTTCTAGTAAGGGTGATTATGTTATGGTGATACGTCTCGTTCATGGCAGTTTATTTGGTTTTGGAGCTAAGCCGGATGTGGTAGGCTATTGTATTGTGGAGCTAGGCTATTGTGCGTCATAATTAGATTTGCGGTTATCTTAGACTATTTTTCTCGTTATTGTACAAATATATTTAGCAAATATCCACCCGATTACTCGTCGAAACTAGGCTCCTCAGTTTTTCGGTTTATTTGCTTATTTGACTATCTAATGCATTTCTGTTCAACATCTCTACAAAATATCTTAAGTACAGTAAGTGCAGTAAATAATCTTCGATGGTCGTAATTCCATTACGACTGAATTTAGCTACCTGGTCTAGCTCCAGAAACAATAGTTTGAAATTTGAATTTTGCGCCACGAGCAAAACGTTGAGCCTTAAGATCTTCACACACTACAGTTAGTGGCCACCGTTACAGCCCCGACCTGGCGCGTGCGTCTAGATTTCTTTTAAAACACCCATGACCCGGGGACCGTATATTTTTTTGACGCCAGCGTATGGAAACATACCCACTGGCATCATGACGGCGGCTATCAGTGAATTTGTTGTGTAGACGCCCTTATACGAGTACGTTTGAATACCATTTTAACAATACAAACATCTGTTAGCACAAACGCTAAAGCTGAGAGCATGAATGCAGACGCTGTTAGCACGTGCAAATTTTATTCATATCAGCAACAAACTTACAACAGTTGCATTCTAATAAAAATATGGAAACCAGAAAGTACGATGCGATAGTCCAATATCATTTTAATACGGCGCTGTATCGAGCGGTTGCAATCTCGGGTAATGTTGGTTTAAAGCGCTGCAGCGGCCGAAGGGACATTACGGTTGATGAAAACGTATGATATTTATATGCAGTATGACAGTTATAAGTATAAAATTCAGCGATCTAAAATGGCTGCGTTGTGCAATTCATTTAATAACGTTGGCAATTTTGTTTTATTTTTATAAAATAGTTCAGTAGTTCATTGAATTAAGTACCCTCTTCATAACTTTTTAAATTCATTATTAGATTTGGTTTTATTGATTGTCAGATATACACACAGAAAGTGAAATGAATCGCATAAGGATTACATTATGATTCGAAAAATCTGCAGTTTTATATAGAACTGAGTATTATTTCCAAAAAAAAAAGTTAATTAATAGGGGCTTTTTCTAAGACCACAGATCTAGAAGCAGAAGAAGAAGAAGGTAATGACAATGCTTATCACTTTCATCCCGCTTACACCAGTGCCTCGCGTCATACGAGAGAGCGTGAGGGCCGCCGATGACCAATGTCATTACGCTTACAAAATAAAGGGCCAGGTTGCGTCCATGTACTTTGTCAAAGTCGAATCATTGGACCTACATATTTAAACAACTAGTAACGGTTTAAGTATTTTTTAATGCAGTGTGTCGACAACTCGATAACTTAGTGTAATTTGTGTGATTTGCTGATACAAAAAGTACCCTGATGATTTACAGATATAAATCGAAAACAAGAACCGACAATAAATACCTCATATACTCGTACCCCCATATATACAAGCATATCATCCATACATACATGAACTAAAAAAAAACAAAACCCTCCTTCTTCGGTCGCAGTCGGGTATGTTATTCCAGCCAGAGCTTTTACAGACCTTAGAATGCAGGTTTCTTAAACTCCGACACTTAAGCCTTGAATATTCGCCAAATGCGTCTATTCAACTCGTCGTTGTGAAGAAGCTACGGACCCTACCGATATGAAAAAAATATCACCAATAAGATCATTCTGTTACCTATTAATTAGCCTGATTAAAATATTATATTACTTACTAGATTGCGAGTAAAAAAATATTAAATGAACGTTGTTTTCGTTCTCATGGCGTGCAATACCGTGCTTACGGAGATTACGTTACTATATATTTTTACACCTTCGGATAGGAAATTAAAAATATGATTGATCGTCCTTTTACCATATTTTTAGAGCTAAAATTGAGTTAGTTTAGTAATATTTTGTGTTATTTTGAAGTATTTCGTCAGATCACGTGACCACTGACACCCGCGAGCTCCTTTGCGGGGGACGGGCCAGTCGGCGCCAGCGCCTCACGAAGGAGGGACGTACTCGGCTTGCCGAAAAATATTTTCGCATTTTTTTCTATTTGTACGTAAATCATCAAATAAACAGTGCTTAATTATCCAGAGACAATCAAAAAAAGTAGTTTTTCAAGACATTTGATAAGTTTTTAGTGTCTTTACTACTAGTGAAAATATTTGGACAATAATTGATCGCGTTGTGAGTAGAGGGTACAGAAGGTTGATCCGATGAAAATGGGAGATGTCACCAAGGCAGCTAGGCGTAAGAAAAAAATTGGACTCCAACTAGCTAAGTGGTAAGTACCTACCTACCTATTAATATTTAATTACCACATAAATATTTTTACCCGTTTGTTCTTATTGTGTAGACTGAAGTGACTAACCCTAGTGTCTGAGTTTTTAGTGGCATATGATTCGGTCTGACGTTTGTTTTCCTGATAAAAATAATAGAAAACTACAGACGTGTCCTCCGACCTATGTTAACTCTCAGGGCTTCACCGTCCATTACACCTTATTGCGATGATTGTTGGATTTACCCGCCGACGCTGTGCGACCATGAACCTTATTTTGCTGTGATACGAGCCGCGGTCGCGCAGCGTCGTGCTGTACTACAATCATCACGCCACGGCACGGGCCCCATTGTACATGTTGCTCATTATAATTATCCAAGTGCAAGACTTGTCAGAACTGTGTTTTTGTTTTGTTATGTACAAATGTACCTATATGTGTCATATTTGTACATTGCACAGGGTTATCGGTATAGGGTGTACTAAGCCAAACGGGGGTCATTGTACTCTTCATTATAAACAACGATTACTCATTAAACTTTTTTATTTGTAAATTAAATCGGGGAAAAAAAGCATCTGCTTACATTTTGTCGACGATCGATGAGCTTTTTGTATGAAACAGCTGTTTTTTTTTCTCGTGATTTCATTTGATTCAATTATTCACAAAAATTATACTAAGGTCAATATACCTAAGCCATTTCAAATTGAAGCTGTGGCATACTTGCTGATGCCCCAACACCTAGTTAATAACATAGAAATGGGGAGTAATTTATAGTTAATAATAATAAATAATCCTTCTTGAACAATCGGGTAAAAATATAATAATGATAATTATTATGTGTACTTACGATGTCAATATCGGAAAGCGGTCGTTGCGTGCGAACGGTGTAAATGACTAATACTAATTTTTGTTTTTGGTATAGCACATTTCCTAAACTAACCTACCTAAACTAGAAACAATCACATTTTTATGTTATAGCTGACCAACCACGGTCCGCAATACATTATTATTTTTAGCAGTGTATTGAGCATATTTTTCTAACTTATCCTGGTTTGTTAACCGACTTCAAAAATTAGGACGCACTCAATTACATTGTATAAATTTTACTAAATGTTTGTTGCAGCATAACTTCGTTATTTACTCTTTTTTTTTTTTTTTGAAAGAATATGCTTTTTAACACTCTGATCAGTCACTTAAAGTATTTTTTAGTAAAAAATAGTATTTAATACAAAAAGTCAAGCATTTGCATTCAGAAAGTAGTGTTCCGAGTCATGGCCATTGAATTCGATAGAAAAGTTATTACATTTTCTTACAACAATAACCGAGCGAGAGATCGTTAGCGAGCGAAGCGTCTATGCTTCAGATTCGACGAAAATGCTTTCGTATGTCCGAACTCCGTCTGGATTTCTGTCCGGATCTCTGTCCAGACCTGTCTTAATCTACAGGTCGCATTTCTTAACCTATTCTCTTGAAACTTTGTGAGTAAGTCCGATATTTAAAAAGAATTTTCTTGTCTAGGCGGTTATTGGAAATTTTTCAATATGGCAGAGATGTGATTTAAAAAAAGATATATCTCCGCATAATTGGAAAATTTCCAAAAAACTTTTTTGACGAGATCACCAGCTCCCAGAGTCACTATTGTATGTATTGTTATTTATTTATATTTAATATATACAACAATTTTTTTGGTAACTGATACCAACCTGCATCTAGTCTAAATAGTTATTTTAATTTAGTCTCTATTGCATGAAGACTAGAATAATAATATATTTTAAACTGGGATTATAGATTGGTAATTGTTTTATATTTTATGGTATCATGGAAAGAGACAAACGAGACGCTTTGAGTAATATGAATATTGTGTAATTAATATCTTTAAATTGCTCTATTTCATTTTTTCAGAAACAGAGATCAATGAAATTATCAAAATTTAAACACAAGCGTTCAGCCAACAACAAATGCGAGTACTGAACTAAGGTGAGTTAAAAGACATTTAACATCTTATATTATTAGGGTGACAAGCATAGTGCATAGTCAGAGCTATGCCAAATGAAAATGCTATTGCTGAAGTTGTCGTATGTCCGGCGTCCAGCGTCTGATTGCACGGATGTCCGATTGTTTTCCTCTACAGATCGCATTTCTCAACCGATATTTGTGAAATTTTGTAAATTTAGGTTTTATTTAAAATAGCGGAGATATGTAATTTGTGAGACGTTGCTCATAGAGCCACTACTTGTAATCAGAGTGGCGCTGAACTGCTATGGGCATGCGTGACGCCAGTACAACCATTAACTCAGCGAGCGCGAAGCGCGAGTGAAGAACTTCCGTTTCAGTTAATAAAAATACTAAAAACTTATCCTATATTTTTATCTACAGATGCCTAGTTCAAAATCAGCCGAAGGGTATCAGAGCATCCGAGGAACAGGGAATTTTTCACCTTCGAATAAACTGGTAATCTTTTTTTATTTTTTTGTGTACACAATGTACATAAATAAATTATTGATACGAGCGTTGGGACTTAGTATGGTTGCAAATTAATTATCATTTAATATTGTTTTTAGGAACAACAATATCAGTCTTCATTGCCGAATCTCATCGTCGAAGAAGAAGCAGAACAAGAACAGAAAGACAAAAGTTATTGGCGTATTATAACATTAGCTTCTTCTTCGTAAAATTGAAGGAAATATCAAGACACAATGGATTTGGTTGCGACAAACAATCGATAGACTTGATTGGAGAAAAGCAAACAGGTCTTGCTTCTAAATTCACCTTTTTGTGAATAAAGAGTAACAATAGTAGATTATGTACCGAAGGCACAAAGCAGTGCCTTACGTCGCGGGCGGCTTATTGTACCCTGAGTGTAACGAGGGAATCTAGAGTTAACTCCCGAATGCAGCAAGGGAAGATGAGTCCTGAGGGCAGCGAGGGGTTCAAGCCGCCCAAGACAACACACACACACACTGCTTTATCCTAGAAGCGAATTCTCTACTAAAAATACTGTCTAATATTATACTCTCTCATAACTAATAAAAAGGTACTAGTAAGGTACAGTCTTTTATTTTAAATTTCGCGCAGCTCGTGGAGCACGTGCTCGTATTTTTTTCTTGGTAGCTAGTTCAATTTTCAAATAAACTCTTCTTACAGTGCTATTCTGAGTTTTCATTCAATGTTAACCTCTTTGCTTGGAAACTCCCAGCTACAAGCTTCGCTCGAATTTATGTTTCATCTATAAAACCAACATTTGAGTTTCATGTGTTAGATTAAGGATGTGTTAATCTGAGCGATTACTGCCTTCAAAGCATTTGATTTATTGATATTTTTTGAATCTCGGTTTATTTTGATTATTTTTTTGATGTTTGCTAAAATCTAAGCACTATACATGTATTTCAGCTACAAAAGGTTTTTCAATATCCAATCTAAGACCCCTTTAGTCCAGCTATACAGGATTTTTTTTCTATATTAACTACTAGCTGTTGCTCACGATTTCGTACGCGTAGATAAAAAAAAGCTCGTTCCGTTAGTTTCTTGTATTTGTCATTCACTCGAGGAGGTAATAAAGCGCGAGCCGTATGCGAGCCCACTAATGGAGCCAATAGTGTAATTATTAACGCACACGCGTTTCATGTGACGTTTTTCATCACACATGCGAGGGGAAAAAACACAGACTTGCATTAGTCAATACATTTTTCTGAAAATGTATGCGCATTTTGCTGCTTTTCCACCTATCAAAATTTTCCTAGGCAAAATAATAAAGCGAATACTTTGTTTGAATTATCATACCTAATTAATTGTCAATATTTTGATAAAAAAATAATGTTTATTTACTGTTATTACGTAGTTATGATACTTTAAAAACCAACAATTTAAGAAAAGGAAAAAAAAACTCTTGTTGATTTATTTTAAAAAAAGTCTAGTTTAGTTACTAGTGCGATAATGGTAAAATAACAGCACACGTGCTTAATAGCTCGGATTATGAGCTAAAACTGATGTAATAAAGTCCTTTTTACGAGCGAGAGTGATGAAAAAGAAATTAAACACAAACGCGTTTTTAACTTCAAGTAGGAACATTTTAGCAAAATCAGGCAAGAAACTATCGAGAAAATAATGAGGTTGTAAGTTCTGGGTCCACTATATTTTCAACAATTTTAGTCATTTTTACACTACCTACTAATTATATAAAACAGATTAGTACTATCAACTCGTAGAATACATTTTTAAAGCGGGCCGTCGATTGAACAGCTCTGCTAGTCCTAGTCAATATGTTTTTTGTTATGAGATTTTTGAAATGTTGTAAGCATTGGTTTAAGATAGGTTGAGTGATTTATCCCTGGTACCGGAGTTCTTAGAATGCCCATCAGGAGCCCTATTCTTGCTAAAAATATTTTCTGATCAATGTCTCTCTCGTTTTAAAAGTCATAGTGAGAGTGATTAAGAAACATCTCACGCGTCAAGAATAGCCCTCCAGAGCTATTCTTACGATATTATATTATTCCCCCTATTCCTACGCACGAGATATGTTTTGGTCAATGTCTCTCTCGTTTGAAAAATCATAAAAGTGAGAGGGACCAAGATCCGATGAACCAAGATATCTCACACTTCAGAGAGTCCGTGGTCTACGATTGTTTTTTTAGATCTACGATTAGGTCTACGATTGTTTTGACCTTTAGATGCGGGATATTTGTGAGTACATACTTAATCTACCTATACTTATAATAAAACTACCGCGCTCATGCTGCTTAAAAGGCTCAATCAAGTCTTTAAAACGCCGTTGGCTTCAAATAATTTAGTCACAAAACATTACAATAAAGCATAACATCACAGAGGGCATTCATTTTTAGGCAAAAATATTTTTTTCACGGTGTTTCGTCTGAATTTGTTTAGTCTTTGAGAAATGCTAGCTCAATGTCTAAAAGCTTCGAGCGTTGATCACTAGAGGCGCTAAAACCAGCTGAGCGCCGAATGGCAAATGTCATTGGCGTATCTTAACCTCTTAATTGCTTAAACAAAACATAAAAAGTGCCTAAGTAAGTAAATAAGTACCTAAAATTATTGCTAAAAGGTTTTCAAAGAGAGAAAAAATCTACGTTAAACACACGACCTTCAAACACAAAGACTTAAGAAGCGTTAAATGCTAATTTCTCTACCTGCCTGAAACTGAACACTCTAGAATCAGAAAACAAAAGCCTGTCTCTCGTTTCTTGTCACCTGTACAATTGTCTATCTCATCATTTCCCGTCGGCTGAACACAAGTAGCTGATGCCTCCGTATGGCGCTCAGTAAATCACTCGTTTCTTGTCAACTGCGCAGTATCGCGGCTTACATGAGTCGTAGCGACATGGGCCCCCGTTCTAGACGACATTCGACATTATCTTGGTTACAGTCTCTCTCGTTTGCAAGGTCGTAGGAGTGAGAGTGACTGAGGTTATGTTGAACGTGCGAGAATAGGTTCTGTGGAATCAATGGGGAATAGTTTTATGAGCTCCACGTAAGGGTAATGTTGATTATGGGGCTAAAGAGCTTGGGAACGAAACTTTTTTGGAGTGTTTTATTATTTTATAGTATCATGCCGATATCGGATACTAAAACAATGGAAATCTGATATTGAGATTGTTTACATACTCAGCTTAGTATGGTACACAATACTATAAAAAACCTATATTTTTTATGGTAACATGAAAAAGTACCTCTGAATGTTTGTTCCTTTTTCATTTGGGTAGACAGTACGCCATAAATACGAGTTTAGATAGCTACAGTATTCTGGTGGTGTAAAGAATTAAAATAATAGTGAGAGCCAAACATAAAACAGGGCCTACTGGAGGAAAATTCAAATCACATGTATAAAACTATATTAATGAAAAGAGGATAATTATTATAAAGTTAATAATTATTTAAAGACAAAGATGTTTGGAGCCTTTCATTTCTGCCAAGTAGTCACTAACACATAGATATAATATGACGCCTAGTTTCTTGCTCAGCTTCTTGCTTGTTCTTCTGAGTAGTGGCTCTATTTCCGAGCAAGGCGGTCGAGTCATTTTTATAACTTTGACGTATATGTTCGATACCCAATTGAATATATCTATATTCAATTGGGTATCGAACATATACGTTTAACATTACTTTGACTTTGACCGTTTATGTGTATTACTAAGCTAATAATCATCTAATCCTAGTAACAGCCACCAGCGTTCTGCACAACCTTGTGTTTGTACTTACTTGGGTAGAAGTATTCTATAGAATTAAATTCTTGATTATTTTGTGGCAAAAACATAATACTTAATACCTAAAAAAAAAAGAAATAACACCTATTAGTAATTTTTTTTTTCAAACCATTAAGCAGCCCCTAAACTCTTCCAAATATTTCGAATCAAAGTTCCAAGTCCGTATCATGCAAACACCAACACAAAGTCAGTCAAAAGCCATCCACCCAACGTCTCGGGAAATGAAACAAACAACTCTCAACCCGAAGCCTCAACCGAGGAAGACTCCAAGTGCCGCTGAACTCCGATATTATTCAAAATCCATTCTGAATTTGTCACTAATCTAACTTTTAATGGGAGACATTGTACCCTCGTCACGAGACCGACGTCGATATTGTTTTGGTCGAATGTCGATTTCTGCCTTGTTCCTGGGCCTATTCTGCGGGGTTAAAGTTGAGGGCTTGATTTTGAGGTTTGTATGACAGAAATTAAATTTTGTAATTGGAAACTTTGTTGTGTTTTGTCGACAATGAGTTGTTGTGTTCCGTTAGAGTGGAGTTTAGAGACGCAAGAATTAATGAAGTACCTACTTTCCTTACTATGGAACTGATTGTCGTGGTTCTGACAGATTCCAGTTTTCCTCCTCTAAACATGTTTCATAAATCAATTTGTTTGAACTCGAGTATGATCAAAGGCTGGTGCCCACCGATTCCAGTTGCAGTCCGTGTGCATTCTGGTTTGGTTTGCGAGCATCAGTAATGTATGAAATTCTATGAATGATGCCATTAAAACCAAATCAGTCCGTTTCCAGTCCGTGTGATTATCACACGGACAGCGCGTTGACCAACTAACAGCACGCGGGACAGATACAGCGCGAGTGATGTTGTATCCAACGGACTTACTTACTAGATGTCACACCAAATTCGTGTGCAGTGGAGTCCGTATGCGTGCAGGCGCGTGCAGTTTGGTGTGACGCCTCGCGGAATACACCCGTACTGCAAACGTACTGCACGCACACGGACTGCACTGCACACGGATTTGGAGTATTTCAGCCTTAAAGCCTTGTTTATATCTTTGGGGCATGCAACAGTGAGCGTTTTTCGGTTGAGACAATGATACTTATTTCAGAAATTTTGAGAATCCTAACTAATACTCGTGGTACGTGCAGTAATAACTAACATCACCAACACACAACATTCATTAACTTTTCTTGTTAACAAAGCCAGAGTTTACTTGCTAAGGTCATTTTAATTACCTATGTATTTTCCATCAATTTTATTAACTTAACCGTTTTCAAGTTAACCGTCTTTTTTTTTTCAAATAACCAAACTAAAAAAATAACTGTCTAACAAATTTTGGCTTACAACTAGGTAATATCATATTATTATTATATCTGTGTACTAGTGGCTTGGCGGAAGTGGAAGGCTCCAGAAATATTTTAAATAATTGTTAACCTGATAATATACTCTTCATTTTAGTACATACAACAATTACCATATTATTTAAATTAGTAAACCATCATCCAACTAAGAAATGTTTTGGCAAAAATACCTACTTCAATCTGTTTCAAAATTATTTTTGGTTGAAACTTTTTTGCAAACAATACTTGGTTGGTATTAAACGTACTTTTGAGTCAGTCTTAAAACATTAAAGTTGACAAACTGAACTAAACTTAGAATTAGTGAAGCGCATAATTTGCGAACCAACTTTTTGTTTATAAGAAGAGGGCTTCACTTGACAAAGTTCTTAATGTTTTCAACCACAAGTCTGCTACTATCGCGTGACTCCAATTCCAAATGAAACTCTATGCGAGTAATTATTTTGACATACTAGAGTCTCAAACTTTTAGAACTCTGTCGTTATAAGCAAATTCCAACAAACGCGAGTAGTTGAAGAAATTGTAGCAATATTCACTATGAATAGGTTCTAAACTGTTTCCTCATTTAAGCTGTTTGCTGTCCTGAAGTTTTACCGGTAAATGCTCTAAAAATATTGCTCTACAAGGTAAAAAAAACTTTTTTCAAGGCTTTTAAATGGGTACTGAGATTCTTGAAAACTCCAGAAATCACTAGAAAACAATACTCTCTACTTTTTAATTTTGTAATACATTTCCAGTGGGAAAACTATACAAAATTAAAAAAAGAACATTTTGAGTTTTAAACTTTTCTAATAAAGTCCAGTTTTCTGTCCAGAGACCTCAACGGTAAAATTATTGCTGAGTTAAAATTTCGAGATAAGCAAAATGTTCAAATATTATGATTAAGTACTTATTGAAACAAACGTTGAAGGTAGATAGTTGTAAAACCAACTAATTACTTAGTTAATATATCGCTTACTTCTACAGATCTTTCGAGAAGAGCTTCTCTTGGGTGCTACGAAATCTTTACAGTTTTTAAATCAATACCTACTATCGATACAAGGATTTACAATTTAAAATTTCAAAGACTTTCTGAAAGCATTCTAAATAATCTGTATTCCAATAGAATAGCAAGAGTACGAAATAAAGCAACTAGCAGCGCTATGTGGTTTCACTTCTGATTTCTCACTTATCCTAATCCTAGCTAATATTATAAAAGCAAAAGTGAGTTTGTATGTATGTTACGCTTTCACGCTCTAACAACTCAATTGATCGCCGTAAGACTTTGTATGCACATGCTTACAAAGTTAGGGGTACAGAAAAGGACATAGAATACATTTCGTCCCGCAAAAAGTAGCTGTTCATGGGGACCGCGGGTGTAATCGCGAGGCGTAGCAAGTTACCTAACATTTTTGTAAAGTATTGTACTTATTTAAGATCCGTCCTTATTATAGCAAATTTATAATATAGGATAGGTGCCTAGCAGTGTGCCGGTCATTACATTCAAAAACATCGGATCTCAAAATATAGAAACGAATTCCAAACATGGCGTTTCCAAACAATCGCTTTAGGCGACAAGGCCGCCTTCATACTGCCGAATGATATTTTTTAAAAATATTTTCTTTGTTTGTAATACTTTGTATTTTTGGTGTGCAATAAAGATGTATTGTATCGTATTAGCGTACTAAACCCTGAAACTTATGTGACAATATTACGTAGAGGGCCGGACTAAAAACTAAAAACAGGCGGCTAATTGGACTCAACGCGAAGATATTGAAACCTTAAGTCAAAATTTTCGTAATTTAGATAACAACGCGATAATACAAACAAACAATCCATCTAATTCATAACATTAGTGATATTTATGTTTATCGCACAGAGCAAGTCGGCCATCTATTTTACTACGCATTGTTATTCAAGCGCGACCGCAGAGCGAGCTCCATCATAAATCGAGGGACGAGCCAACAAATCAAAACGTCGCGGATCCATCTCAGGATGGATTGCTGACGAGCGCAACCGAGCTGGGGACGCGGCGGGGGGCTTGCGGCTTAGATTGTTTAACAATCGCTTTACTAGCTAGCTTGCTGTTTTAGACTTATCGAATGTCTTAAGGAATTAGCTGTTTTGTTTGTTGTTTAGTCAGTGAGCGAAGCATCTCTGTTTCAGCTTCGTCAATGCCTTCGTATTCGGCCGGCGTCTTTCCGGCTGCAGGTCGCATTTTCCAACTGATCATCATGAAATTTTGCACACACTTTTTCAGGGGTACAGAAAAAAAACATGGAGTAGCTTTCGTCTCGAACAAATAACTGTTTCTGTGGGACAGCGGGTGAAACCGTGGGACGCAGCTAGTAAACATAAATCCAAAAAATGATTTCAAACCACGTAAAGTATTTTTATCCTAAATGATTAGGACAGTAGTTATCCGAAGAGCTTGAATAAAACGTCAGTTTCAGCTTGAGTGAAATCCAACTCATTTTTTGCAAAGTTGAATCTCTCATTGAATCTCTTGAAACCTACATGACAACTAATCTAAACGCCAAAACCTGACATCGGTCTCGTCTCACGTCGAGCCAACTGAGGAGCTGTCGCCGTGACTGATCTACAGCCTGCTTGGTAACTGATGACTGATTGCAGGCGTTCTAAGCTCATGCATACATCTGAGATGAAAATTAGGTTTATTGCAGGTAAATGTTACTTGTACCAACCTAATCTGCAATTAAGGATAATATGAAAATGAGTAATCTTTATACCATCAAGTTCTCAACATTGAGAAAACGATATTATCTTTCTTTCTTTTTTGCAAGTTCCTTACAGATAGCATTTTTTGACTTTAAAAAAATATAAATATACTAGCTGCGTTTTCACCCCAGGTTTACAGGAACTGTTATTTTTTCGGGATGAAAGGTACACAATTTCATACAACGTTCGCATTTATAATATTAGTTAGGGTGTACTACGTTTTTTTTTTTTGATAGTTTCGTGCTTGGAGTATTAGTTGAAATTAAGATTTTTTAATTTTTCTCTTGAAAAATTAAACAGGTAAGCGCATAAACACAGAAAATCCTTATTACACAATTATATAATTATGTTGTTATTTAATCATGACACATTCTTACGTTATCAAATCAAAATACCAAACACGTAGGTAAATAA
Source organism: Peribatodes rhomboidaria (assembly GCA_911728515.1). Lineage (NCBI taxonomy): Eukaryota > Metazoa > Arthropoda > Insecta > Lepidoptera > Geometridae > Peribatodes > Peribatodes rhomboidaria. The sequence continues at coordinate 603,846 of OU452181.1, read as the reverse complement.
AATATTCACCCATGTTTTAATTTATCGCTACAATATTATTCTTTCTACATAATAATTTATCTATATTTACATTTAGATAACTGTCTAATCTTCTATTTATATTTACGCTGTACGACGATTCTCGAATACAAGACACGACATTTATACACTTTAATAATTTTAAAAACAAAAACAGCTCATCAGGTCTGTTAACATGACTTTTAATCAATAAACTGATTTAAGACTCCTATAAACCAGCCAAAACTAATTTTACATTGGCGAAAGCGTTTCAATTGCTTTTTCAATTGATGCGTCTTTATGGTTATTTATTACAGAGTAACAAATTGCAGTTTCAACCATTTATGGCTTTTACACTTGTCTAATCTTACTAAGAATTTCCCTTTGGATTATGGATTCATTTAGAATTTAGGCAACTAACTAACCTACTGAAAAGGATTTTTTATTTATATTGTGTATCTATTAAAAAAAATAAAGTAAACCCTTAAAATGCGGATATTTTTCATAGGTATGAGTATATTTTCTCTTGGCAATTTCTAAGCTAAAAAAACTTAGATATTGCGGTATGCGATATTATAGGCCATTCAATTGCACATGCCAAACTTCATTACAATCTAAAAATTCATTCCTAGAAATTTGCCAAGAGCAAATGTAAAGTATGGAAATTTTAGAACTTCGAGTGACCCTTGATTTATCTTAATTTGTATAAATATTTATTTTAAACAACTAAACGACTTTTCACCACAAAACATTTAAAATGCCTAATAGAACACGGCTCATTAACCTTCGTCTTATTTATTTATCACTTGGTTTTACTATTTTTACATGGGCTATTTTGTAATCAAAAGACTTTTCTCCCACACTTTATTAAACAAGTCCTCATTATTCGCGTTTTTCGCCTCCTCACACAATTGACAATCCACAAAATACTTTCCAGAAATATGCTCAACCTCTTCAGAAACCGCCAAATAAATGGTGGTCTGCGCGCCCTCTTCCGCTGTCTTGAATATAGCTCCGATCAAACCAACAACTATTTTGGTAATGTTTGGACCGACACCATGGCCCTTAAAGATGTCTGTTTTAACAAGTCCAGGATGCAAGGCGTTTACTGTAACTCCGTCTGGTACTCGTTTAGCTAAAGCTTTGGCCCATAAGATGTTAAGCAGTTTGGTATTGGCATAAATCGTGTACCATGGTCTTTTGGCTTGACATCTCAAATCTTCCAAATCCAGTTTAGCGTAAAGATACGCTTTGGATGACACTATAACGATTCGGCTAGGCTTAGACTTGATCACTTTGTCTAGAAGCAGGTTGGTAAGAAGGAACGGTCCGAAATAGTTAATCTGCGTACGATGTCGATTCCATCTTCTGTTACTTTATGCTTTATTCCTCCAGTGCCAGAGTTGTTGACTAAAATGTCCAAGCGGTCGAATGATTCGTTGAACTCTTGAGCAAACGTTCTGACGCTGCTAAATTTGGCGAGATCTAGATATCTCTGTTCGACGTTCTTGTTCCCTGTTGCAGCTATGATGTCTTCTACGACTTTGGCTGATTTGTCGACGTCTCTAGAAGCGATGATGACCTTGGCTCCTCTCTTCGCTAAGTCCTTAGCTGTTTCTAAACCAATGCCAGAGTTTCCTCCAGTAATTAAGGCCACTTTCCCGTCTAACCTCGCCTTGCTTCTGCACTTTCCTTTCGTTAATGAATTATATACTTTTAAGACAGCAAATACCACACTTAAAAGTATAAACAAAAACGTAATTAGGGATAACGTAAATTTCAAAATTATTAGAAGTATAAAAATCATGATAGGTGCTCAACTCACTGTCAATAACAAACAAAATAATAAATTCCTCATACGAAATTTATCAATTGAATTTTATTATCAGTATAAAATATATCTATGTAGATATGGCGTACGTGCAATGTGCTTGTCATGCATACTATGAATGCTTTCTTAACTCTTAATTGGCTCAATTTTTTTTATTTATAGTATAGAAAGATAACCTTACCAAGGCACGTGTAAAAGATAACTATTCGCTTCAGAAATTTTCGCGCCCGATTTTGAAATAAATTTGTTTTAGCTATTTTTTTCCCTAACATATGTTTTATTTTGGCGAAGAGACTTTTGTTTCAAGAGAATTGATGAAAAAATGCGGCTTCTATACGAAGACAGTGATCCGGACAGAGACCCGGACAGAAATCCAGACAGAATTTAGACATACAAAAGCATTTTTGTCGAAGCTAAAGCATAGACGCTTCGCTCTATGACGCTCGCTCGGTTGATAACTCTGTACACGATCTGGCTTGCCATCAGTTTACCATCAGACGGTACGAAAACACGTCTTCCTAATCAAGCAAGCAGCTCAAGTTGTCAGTCTTTTGTCAACGCATGACAAGCAACATATCAAAACGTCTCCCCACATCGATCGTCACAGAGCTGACTCAGAAGCTGTATCTCAGCCAGTGACTGATGCAGATCACTCGGATACTTCCAGTTTGCCCCACTAAATGTCTTCTCTGGTAGGGCTTAGTGAAATATTGAACAAAATTTTCACAGGCGACTTTTCCCCCATTAATGAATTTTGGTGGCGTGTACTACACTCACATAAATGTTGATTGGTTTTGCCTTACTAGGACTGGGAAGCTCAATTTTGTAGTAATGTGTTTTTTAATAGGTACGAGTATGTAAAAAAATAATTTCCACTAATTTTCCTCCTTTAGTAAAGTCACTAGTAAAATTTTCAACAGCCCACTATATCCCACCAAAAGAAACACTTAGACCTACTTGCAGAAGATACGATGATAAATACTTAAACGCTAGGTTAATTAACTCGGAAAGAAATTGTTTTAAATGTCTCTCCAATATAGTGTTTATTCAAGTTTAGCTTCTAATTTTTGGCGAAGCAAGAGGATTTATCAGCTTAACCTCTGATGTACAGTGAGCTCCGTGTTAAAAAAAGATCCGAGCTTCTGCATTTGGTTAGTGGGGCAATGTGTAAGTACCAGATCACTCGCTCGACTGACTGCTGACTTCACACATTTATTCGATAAAACGGATTCTTTTTCATCGCTTTATTTTCTGTTGCAGCTTTGTTTTGACGGTTCGTGAGTTTGAGACTGGATTTCTTAAAATTACTGTGTGAAAGAAAATAAGCGAGTTTTAGGAAAAACGTTTCGTTATTTGAGATTTTTGTTTTAGTATCTTTGCAAGCTATTTTTTTGGAAAAGATTTGGTTGAAATTAATTTCTTAATACTGTATAATAATATGATCTTCAGAGGTAGTACCTATGTATAGTACGTGTGACCAATGTTGCCATAAGAGAACTTAAAAAAAAAAAATTGCCTAAAAGCAAATTAAATATACCTAGTCTAAAATAAGAGTAACCTTACATTTTGAAGAAAGACAAACTTCAGTTTGACCCAAAATTCTTACACAGCTTTGCGGAAGTCACGTACAGATAAGAACAAATTTAAATGTTGCAAGCAACTTTTTTAAATCAGTAAAAACGATTAGCGGTCTGTCGTCGAGTGTACCAGTAACGACGCGGGCGGAATGCAACCATTAAGTCGAACGATACCACACTTGTTTCTTGCGAACGCCTTTGCACATGCTGGCTTCAGCTGTAACGGGTGGTTCCGGGGTGGAGTGAAGGACAGGCGACAGCGGGAGCGGGCGCGATGCTTGGAATAACTTTTTTTTTTTAGTACGCTAGGTGTGCTAGCGTGCTAAAATTTGATAGTGTAATAGCTATTAGGCCGATAGCAATCCTTTTTTTGTTCTATTGCGCGGGCTTAGACACGCTTAGATAGCATTCTGCAAATTAGATAGTGTAAGCTGCATCATTGCTTAAAATCAGGCGAGATGATAGACAAACACAAATCTATTGTTTAACTAAGAAAATGTTTCTTATGATTTTAATAAAACTCATTCATCTCACTCATTCGCCTTTCAAATAAAAAAAAAATAAAAATTAGTTCATGCGTTCGAGAGCTACGATGCCACAGACAGACACACAGACATAACAAATTTCTTACACCCCGTCATTTTTGCGTCGAGGGATAATAATCATAATGTGTGAAAACCACGTCAATTTTTTTTTAATTTTTTTTAAATGTGGAATAGGTCGGCGTTGGACCACCAACTCGCCTGATAAGATGGAGCACGACGACCTATAAGGTACTTATTCACTCTAGCCTTGAAGTTTTGTAGAGTGAAGAAGTACAAAGACGGCAGCTGAGTGAGGCGCTAAAAGTGCGCTACTGCTCAGAGCCGTCTTCGGAACGGTTACACCGGACTACATCCCGAAACACGACTAGGTCATTTCACGGCATGGCTTGTTCCGGTGGGTGGTAACTAGCCACGGCCGAAGCCTCCCACCAGAGTTTGCTACCCGGTTAGCACTACCCGGGGACCACGTGTAGGGAATCAGAATAGAGTATACTCCTACGGACGTGGGTAGTTCAGCCCCCATTTCCATAATAAAATCTTTCTGATTAAGCAAGCTCGACGTTTCACGACAGCTAGACTGCTGTTGAGTTACGGTGTGGCTAAATTAAAGACGGAAACACATCCTGTCTGGATAAGATCTCAAGTTTCGGTGTAAACGAAGAAATGTTGTTAATACCGGTTTACGTTTCAGAACTCTGTTATATTAGTGGTATTGTCTTTTTTTAATGTCTAAAAAGTAAACTGTTGGTATTTCTATCTATGTATTATTGATTGATATTTCTATATCTGGTTAATTTAGTAAGTGGGATTTGAACCCATGCCATGCGGCAAGATCATAACGCTCAAAATAAATTTGAATATTATAGCTCTGCTTATGACTTCTACACACCTTTACACCTTTTTTCTTACACTTTTCTTACTGAATTTCATCAATATCAGTTTAGGTTAGGCATTTTGTCGTAAAAATTTAGTAAACGAGAAGTTTTCGCTGACTTATTATTTGATAATACCTACATTTTATTTTGTCCTCTTTAAAAAAGATAAAAGTTTAATACAATACGCTCAACTATAACCCCACCCTAACTGCCTTTACCTCACTAGTGAGGTCCGTACGTGTAAATGTTCACTTTTTACTTCCACTGTACTACCCGCCATTTTTAAACTATTGAAAAACTACTTGCATTTCTAAACTAGACCTTACGACTTGGAGATTGGGTTGAAGTTTTTGAAGATTGTATTTAGGGACTGCGAATCTGGCTATATTTGCCGACTCTAATGCGATCTCGAGTGTGTACTATTTATTTGCAACTGTAAATTGGTTTCAGTATTTGGTTGATAAACATCGTTTGGGAAATGGCTTTTTGGTGCATTTGTGTAGCGGGGCTGTTTTAGAAATTTGGTGTATTTATGTACTGAAATTTTGTTACCCGACTGTGCAAGAAGGAGGGTAATATTTTTCGAGTGTATGTATGTATGTATGTGGGTATATATAAATGAGGTTCCCTTGGAACGCCCTACAGCCTAAAATGCATCAAGGATTTCGACATGTGAGGTGTTATCTAAAACCGACTTTCAGACTTGAATTCGTAAACAATTTTTAGATTTTTGGTAATTAAAAAAAAACCGCTTGACCGATTTCGTTAAAATTCAGTAAAGTATGTATTCGTATTCGTAATTGGTGGAATAATCGCGTAACAAACATACAAAAAACATGCAGACGAATGGAAAACCTCTTTTTTGAAGTCGCTTGAAATTTACAGATTTAAAAAATATTATGAATTACCGGTATTTACGAGCTTTTCTCAATAGGTAAGTGACTTATTTTCTCAAACCTTTTACTTACAAACATTAACTACCAACCTTTCTTTTGAGTACTTTAAAAAATCCCGGCTGCAAAATGTTGTACCCTATGTCACTTCCGCTATCAAGACGATTCAAATGACACCTCGCATGTCGAAATACATCAAGCTGTTTAGGCTGTAGGGCGTGCCAAAGAAACCTCATACATATGTACATACAAATATACACACATACATACGCTCGAGACACATAACCCTCTTTCTTGCGCAGTCGAGTAAAAAACTATTCTCTTTTTAAAAATTGCTTGTTAAACGCAAAAACAGTACTGTACTCTCCATATTCTTCTTTTTCCATGTTAGTAGCAATCAGTGCCAGTTGCAATTCTCACGCTGTTTAGAATAAAATCTATTTCACTAAATTAAACCTCTTCTCTTCTTCACTTTGAATGTTCCGAACAATTCCAATTTTAGACCTTAAGTTTTGTAAGTAAAGGTTTTCATTTGAATGTCAGCTCCTAGTTTCGTTTTCGCATCTGACTTTGATTTTAGGACTGCATTCAGTTTAAGAAGCTAGTTGTGAAAGAATAGAGTTTATAATGGAATGGTTGTTTAAGGTACTACTTAGTTACTTTGCTGAAAGAATTTCCTTTCGCGTCACAATAATTATGATAAGTGACGTCGATTGCAAATGAGAGTCAATTTAATTCTTTTTTTTTTTTTTGTTAAAATTAATTCTTTTTTTTTAATTTCTTTTTGCGGTTGTACTTGCGATTTTTATGATTTTTCGTTCTTACTATTGAGAAAAGCCTTTTTGCCTATTTTATATTGCACCTCAATTTCTTCAAATCCTGTTCAGCCATTTACTAGTGTAATGTCCACAATCCTTGAAAATTACTAACAGAATATGTCATGAGCATTTTATCTGTCTTTTCGACCGAGCGAGCGCGTTAGCGAGAAAAGCGTCTATCTATGCCTCAGCTGTGAAAAAATGCTTTCATATGTCAAAGTTCAAAGTTCTGTCTGGATTTCTGTCCGGATCTCTGTCTTCCGCTACAGATCGCATTTCTTAACTAATAGTATCATTTTGCAAGTTCAATAATTACATAAGATTTTTGGTAAAACAAATTTTCGGAAAATTTTGAAAATGGCGGAGATAATATCTCAAAAATATATCAAAAAGTTCTGTATGATTGTCAAACCTGCTCGCAAAATTTCACGAGAATCGGTTGAAGACTGCGACCTCAATCTCAACATCCTCTTAAGAGGAGGACAGAATACTTTAACAACATAATAATAATAGTATAGGCTGATTCAAACTTAAGAGTTCCGCAACGCTCTGAATTTTCCATACAAACATTCCATAATTTCTTGAAAATCATTTGTCAGATTATGATGAAAGTTGGCATGTACAATTAAATGAACTAAATCTTATCTCCGCCCCAATATTACATTTAAAAACGTCCTCAAGAGAAAATAGAGCTATGAAAATATCCGCATTTTGTAAGGGGACACTTTTGATTGATTTATTTAATAACTCGAAAAAATAAAAAAATCCCTTTAGATTGTCTAAATAATTAGCTTTTAAATTAATCCATAATTCAAGGGAAATTTTTGACGAAAAAGCAGTAGGTAAACAAAATCAGGCCACACGCGAAATATCAAACTAATTTGATAAATGCAAAAGTTTGGATGGATGGATGTTTGTTACCTAATCACGTCAGAACGGCTAAACTGATCTGGATGAAATTTGGCACAGGGTTAGATATTCACGAATAGCACATAGAACATTTTTTAACCGCAAGTAAAACCGTGGGACATTGCTAGTTTCATATAATTTAGAAAATGGCAACGAATTATTTTAGTAAATTATAATGCAAGTAAATTAAAGTAATTCATCACCTCTAATGATGTCTAATGTTATGAAGAGTGATTACATCGACCCCGGAACAGGAAGCTACTCGCAAGGTTAAATTTACACTCTAGGAGAGTAAAAATAAAGCTCAACTTTAATTGCCGGAAATCTGGTAAAGATTTCTCACATTTCTCAGATTTAAAAGCTTTTTTATTATTAAACCCAAAGTAGAATCCATGTTATAGCAAACAATTATCGACCGAACGAGCTTTAGCGAGCGAAGCGTCTTTGCGTCAGGTTCGAAAAAAATATTTTCGTATGTCTGAATTCTGTCTGGATCTCTTTTTTGCTCTACAGGTTACATTTCTTAACCGAAGCTATTATATTTTTTTCTATAAATATCATAGCTCTGCCATTTTGAAAATTTTTCGAGATTTTGGATTAGCTCCATAGCAAAAGTTGTTCATAATGATGCCTACAATGACCCCCTTTTGGCTTAGTACACCCTATATCGATAACCCTGTATAGTAGAATTGAATTCAAGTCATCCACATCCACTGTATAACAATAACCAAGACCTTAAACAGAACGCTAAAGTGTTAAATCTTAAATAGCTGAAGTGTCCTTGTCTGTTATGAAGCAATAACAAAGACAGGAATATTTTTAGCAGGTTAAGATTTAGCAATTTACCGCAGGGTCAAATTGATAAGTAAAATGGAGAGCTCCAAGAACAGCTAGTAAATATAGCAATTTAAAAAATCCTAGTGATCTTAAACACGCTCCAAATATTCTCTGCTTCCGACTGAGATTAATGATACGCTCGCATCGTGTAAAATAGACTTTACCTACACGTAGAAACTGATTTCTATTCTGTGTTTACGCGTAGTAAAAAATAAGAGTATTTTTTTATACCCGACTGTGCAAGAAGGATAGATAGATAGATAGATTGCCATAGTACAAGCTTTGCTTAGTTTGGGGTCAGGCGACCGTGTGTGGAAGTGTTCCGAATGTATTATTATTATTATTTATTATAGATAATTATAATTTTCGAGTGTATGTGTGCATGGTTTGGATTTATGAGGTTTCTTTGGCACGAACTCAGCCTAAACAACTAGATGGATTTCGACATGTGAGGTGTCATTTGAATCGTCTTGATAATGAGAGTGACATAGGATACGACATTTTGCAGCCAGGTTTTTGTTATCCTTTTATTAAACAGTAACCCTCTTAGTAATAAACGTTGTATAGCCTCCGAATAGTTTTTTTTTATTATTTAAAATTTACACTCCACGGACTCCGGGGACCGTGACTTTTGTTAACATAAATCTTAAATTATTATTTAAGGGGAATACAGGTAGAGGGGGGTTAGTTATTAATCCTCCGAATAGTTAAAAGTACAATGTTTTGAAGTAACAAAAGATACAACAAGATATAAAACTGTAAATCTGTTCCAAGGCTAAACAGCGTTTCTTAGTACGGGTTAAAGATTTAAAATGAAATGAAACAGTTCTGTCGCAACCTACCTTCAGAGCTTGGGAGCATGGGTTCGATTCCCACCTAGGGCAAATATTCATGTGATGAACATTTGTGTTTGTTCTATGTCTGGGTGTTAATATCTATATATGGCAATGTTAGCCTAATCGGAGAAGACTCGCCTCTCAAGCCAGAGGGAGCGGATTCGGACCCAGCGGAAGGCACGGTCATGAATCTCGATTTGAAGCTGTTTTTATGTATTTTAAAACCTTTTTTACATCGAAAATCATAGATAAACTCTTTATTGTTCACACCACAGATAACAAAACAACAACAGAAAAATAATGAAACTTATTAAATAGTGTAACAACTGGCGGCCTTATCACTAAAAGCGATCTCTTCCAGGCAACCTTAGGAAAATCATGAATAAGCGTCGTTTAAGCATGCAGGCCATACAGTAAATTTCGAGTATTGTTTAAATTTATTTTTTAAGTCATAGTCATTCTCATTGCAAACATTATTATTATTTTAATACCTGTATATTATAGGCCAAGTATCACCCTATGTCAAAAACTCGGCACAGTACAATATCCGTTTCCCACGTCCCCTCATGCCTATTCATTGTCAAATAATTATCAGCTCGGTCCAGTGGTTCATTCGTTTAATCGGAAAAAAGCGACAAAAGGCAATACATTTTTAGACTTTGTTTTCGCATTTTTAAATATTAGTGAGCTTAAAAAAATGTCAGTCAGCTCCAAAAATAAATTCTGTACTAATTGACCGAAGCGTCTCTGCTTCAGCTCTGGAAAAAAAAAAAAACTTGTACCTGGTGCCCTATTCTAACAAGTCAAGATATGTTTTGGTCATTGTCTCTCTCGTTTCAAAAGTCATAGGTCTGAAAGCGAAAAAGAAACGACTCACGCGTTAAGAATAGGGGGCCTGTCCGGCTGGTCTCCTCTACAGGTCGCATTTCTCAACCGATTCTCGTGAAATTTTGTGAGCAGGTTCGATGAAAGTGAAAATGTTTTATTTTAGTACTGAAATACGATTTACAAATACAGGTTGGGGCCCATACTTAAATAGATTTTTACTGTCGAGTTAGTTTTTAGACACATTTTTCGAAATGGCGGAGTTAAGGAGGTTATAGACTTGTGAGGTCTTCAGCCCACAGAGCCCCTAGTAAGTACTTAAGGCTCTGCTAATTGAATCGACATATTTCTCAACCGTGCCTATTAATTGCGGCAAAAATTTTGCTACCAATTATTTCAAGGCACAAGTTGGCCTTATGCTCCTGATTATAAGTGTCAAAATAAACCAGATACTGCCATCGGTTGATGGATCGTTACAGTAATCGGGTCGGCGATGATACTCTAGAGACTAGTGATGGGACTTGTCGAAATTTTATTATCGATGGCGGCAGTTTGAAGGATTTTGTCGGCCGCGATTTTAGTGAATTAATTTCTTTTGTCTGTTGTTTTATTATCTTGTTTTGTGGCTTTTAAGCAAATTTTGGACTATAAACTAAATCAAAATCCTTATAATGCTTCACACCAATATTTTAACTATGAAAGTAACCTTTCTCTTTATGTTTTCCATTCATTTATGACTCAGCCGAAATAACAAAGCAATAATACGACAAAATGGCAAATGAAACACTTTAGCTAAAAACATACTAATTACTTTCAGGGCCGTTTTTATTTTTATTTATATATCTAAGTTAATAACATACATATACATTATTATACAACTCTGCCAAACAGCGTAGCAGTTTGTAGGCACACTTAAGCCTTCACTTAATAGTCTATCTCTAACTACCAACTTCTTTTAGCCTTGAATTAATAACATTATAATTATGATATAATAATAACTATCAGTAGGTAAATCTTTTCAAAGAATTTCCCTAACTAGCTAACTTTGTTGACGCAGCATCCTACTGGCTGGTTCCAAGAAGCGCCACTCTTCTTGAGAAAGTTCACGTCAGGCATCAGCTTCAAGTTCCAGGAGGTCTTAAGCCACTTCGTCTTTCCATCTATACGTGGAACGGCTCTTCTGCTTTTCGAAGAATTTCACATATCTAGTATAAACATATAGTAAGTTTAGTCATTATTGCTTATTGTGAAAATAGTATTTTTGTTTTCTTAGTTAAATTGGTCCTATTATCGACCTACCTCTAAATATATTTATTGACACACCTCATCACTATTAGCCACTAGCCAGTGATGTGAATCTTTATTTACTAAACGCCGCACTAATCTCGTAAGATTAGAGGTCTATTCCGGCCCCCGCAGAGCTCAGGTAATAACGTTGTAGCCACTCCGTGAGGTTCATGGGGCCGTGGGGTCCGAGAGGCCTAGGGGTCCGTGAGGTCCGTGCGTTCCGTGAGGTCGTGAGTGATGAGGCCGTACAGCTTTATTTACTGAATGGACTGACCCGGAAATTAAACAACACCTTTAATATAAATGCGAGTAGGTAAAAGATAAAAGGTATGAAGAGATAATTTTTTCGGAGCTTCTCATCGTCTTTTTTTTATGTTGTAGCTCTATTTTGGTGTTTTTTGTTCAGGTGTAGTTTTGGGCTAAAACTTTAAGTGGCGTTGTAATGGAATTAAAAAATGTAGTTTTCAGTTTTCTATTAAAAAATGTAAATGGATTTTTAACGCACAAAAAGTAATCTATCCGAAAGCGCAAAATGTAAACGAAACATGTTGCAGACTAAATAAAAATTGTTTTGCAACGATCAGCACTGATGTTTTCATATTGAACTCTGTAACAATAAGGAAATAATGTATCACATACATTACAGTGTGAACTATTGAGTAACTACAGCAATACTGCGAAGTGTGGCTAAAAAATCTACACCATAGTTTAGTTCCATAAAATAATTGGTCGTAATAATTTACTCTCCTTCCGACATCCATCAAACCAATGCAAACGCTTACGACTCAGAAAAAGAGGGCATCATCTCATTTCTGCAGCAATCTCGTAAAAAGCATCTAATCCCTCTCCCTGTGAAATAAAAAGCTGCAAATCGACTAAATCAAAACACCCGGCCCCGTTTACGAGGCCCTATGCGAAAAACGCAAAGAATTTAAAAATTAAACCATCTTTTAAACAACATCTCTTTTGATTAATACGTTGGTAGACTGCAATTTATTCTGACGCAGTATATTAAGGGGCAGAAGCTTATCTTGGCTGTTTTATATCTTTGGCTACTTAAAGATAGTATGCTTGACTAATAGATCATTAAGCTGAGAAATGTAGAGTTGATAAAATTATAGATTGTGGATTTGTTAAGCGGTCGTTTGTCATTCTTTAAGATTTTTGGTTTACAATACAATACAATACAAAAACTCTTTATTGACACCAAATACAAAATAAATCTAAACTAAACATTCAAAAATATAGGCGCAATGGGCGGTCTTATCGCTTAAACAACAATCAGATAGCGTCCATCTTGAAATTGACAAATACATTTTCTTTATGAAGTTTCTAGACTTGTTTTTATTAACAGAACGAATGCTCCGTTTTGTATGTCTTTTTCCAAGTAAAATTATCTAATGTTTGTTAAAAGAAGCATTATTTTAAATTATTTTTATCGTGTTAAAGAGGCTTTAGTGTTCGTGAGTGCTTAAGCGTGGAACTTGAGTGGGTAGATCTATTTTTGTTTTTAAGCCATCAAAGGCTTTACACGTGGCTTAACTATTGTTGTTCTGAAACAAACAACCTGGATCTACGTAGCGTGCCGTAAAGAGCGCTGATGACAAATTAAATATCTATTAAGTGTTTCAAGAGCGATATTAGCCTAACTTAGAGTTCTATCTCACTAGCGATTTGCGAGCGACTACAAGGTGCTGCGACGTAGTTACTATTTAGTAGATTGCTTCGTGCCTGCGGCGTCATTAATCGCCTCACTTTGAAATTACTCACAAATCGCTAGTGTCTCTCTAAGTAAGATCCTAAGTATAAAAACAGTGATTGCACATGTTTGCATGTGCGTCTCACTTCTCAATTTGTTGACACCTGTTTTGTGCCGTCTCATTATTATGTATGCATTAATATATGATAAAAGAGTTAGGTAATGCATGTCTTGTGGATCGACACCAGTACTGCATAGACTCAAAACTCAAAACCTCAGGTTTTAAAAAGCTTTTAGCCTTCTCATTTTGTATGATAAGACAAGTTAGTCACGTCTAGTTAGTTGCTAATGTTGCTTAATTCTACAATGTCTCAAAATATACCCACCTAGTTTAAAACAAAGTCGCTTTCCGCGTCTGTCCCTGTTTCCATCTGTATGTATATCAACTCAACGAATTTTGATACAGCTATTAGATTTTTTCACGGAAGGTTCAAAGACCGTTCGATGCTTGGGCCAGTCGCTAGTTTAGCATAATTTTGAGTATGTACAAAATTACACAAATGCGTTTATTTGTAAATGCTTGACCCCACAAAACTAGATTTAGCAAAGTTCATTTACTGCCACCAGCTCCACTGGCAGGAATGCGAAGCGCCGCAAGACTTTTTTCACGTTTCCTCTCCAACTAACTTTCCAGTTTAAATCTTGTGCAGCGAAATATTTTGCGCAGTTTGCGCGAACTGCGCGACATTGTTGCGAAACTTACTATTCAAGAGTGCGCGGTGATTTTCATATTCTACCTACTGAAGTTAGAGTTTATTTTATTGCCGGACAAAATCAGTGAAGTTTTTGAATAAGCAAGAGAGAGATGTATAATTTATTTTTGTAAGGGCGCTCCTAGATGAGCGATATTTTTCCTGCAATACTGGCTGGGCAATACGGCCAATGTCGCAGACGGTCCGGCCATCATCAGGCATGCTCTAAATGTATTAATAATTTACCGGCCCACATTTAAAATAATATTATACCTCAAAAAATGCAGTCTATGCTCAGCTGAAGAAGACGGACCTCGTATTGTTTTCTTTGGCGTCTTGCTGTTTAATTTTTATCTACCCATTTGATTCGAATTGAAATTAATTTTAATATTGTACATGAGAATTAGAAATAAAATTAATAATAAATTTGACAAGCGCGTTTGTTTGGAAAATTCAGAGCGTCGTGGAACCCATAAGAACTAGCTGTTACCCGTGACTTCGTTCGCGTTGATTCAGAAAATAGTATCCAATACCCGTTCTCTTGATACACTAACTAATTATGAAATCTCATCAAGATCCGTTTAGCTGTGAAAAGCCTACAAACAGACAGACATACGGAGCTACTTTCTATTTAATACTATAATTATAGAAGTATGAATGGACGGATGCTCCTATGTTGGAATCAATAAATCCTAGCATAATCTATAACGTCACATTCACTATCAAGACGATTCAAAACCCTACTTCTTGCGCAGGCGGGTAAAAATTAAACCACCCCATAAAGTTTATTTAAACCAGTATTTTTCAATTTTCTCATGTTCTACACAGCTAAGACGTAGTCGCCTATAAAGTTTTCAAGTAAATCCAGCCGCAAACGCTACCATCCACGCTACGAGGAGGGAACAGTCAACTAATCCGTTGGAAGTGTGGTGACCAGTTTTAACATAAAAATTAGTAAAGTAAAAAAAAATGTATTGAATGTTTATTTCACACATCTTGTGTCACACAAAAATTTTTCTTCAATTACCGCAAGTCTGTAGTTCTTTTGGTAAAATATGTAATCTGATCGTCATTGAAGATAACTTTATAAATGTACTTTAGTTTTTTTTTTATCTACTCTTCTATTACATTCATTTCTATAATAATAAATAAATTACAATTATAATAATATAAATAATTATAATATTAATCTTCTTAATATATATAAATCTCGTGTCACAATGTTTGTCCTCAATGAACTCCTAAACCACTTAACCGATTATAATAAAATTCGCACACCATGTGCAGTTCGATCCAACTTGAGAGATAGGATAGTTTAAATATATATACGAGTATATATATATAAATAATAAACGCGAACGAAGTCGCGGGGTGACAGCTAGTTATAATATAAATTATATCATAAATATAATTTTCTAATGTGTTGACACAACATAATATTCTTCTTTGGGATGAATTGAGTTTTTTTTTAATAAGTTGAGTTTACGAGGAGTGAGTAAGGAACAACCTAAAAATAGGAACTACAAAACCAAAACAAACAATATTATCATTAAAAAAATACTTTTGTTTGTAAGTAGTTCAATTTGTGTCGGTAAAAAATTATCCAGTTATTATATAATTATTACATATAATTATTAATTAATTATTAATTATACATAATATTATAATTAAATCTCTGTTTTATTGACAATATAAGCCTAAAATAAACCAAACAAAAATAACAAATTACAAATAATAAACAGAGCTCAAGTCAGTATCCGCGGGTAAAGTACCCAAAAGGCTGGCAACGTTACCTCGCTGAATAGCAATGCTAATTCGCTGACCGAGGTAAGCACCAGCCCTTTGGTCGTTTGTTCAATAAATTTGTTTAATTATATATAATTATTATACCAAAAAGATAACCTCAAAACCTTCGCTAGCGTGGTCGCACTACAAGGGTCAAATCCGTGCCCGACTGCACACTGTGTTCACGTCGTAATCAGATGGCACCGCCGCGCGCCGGCGCACTTAAATTAACTGAATTAAAATACAACAGTATAGAACCTTAAATAAACAGTGGTGTAAAGCTGTTGTAGAATACCTTAGCGGTAATACTTAAATGCGATGATAGACTGGTTGGAGAACGCTCGCGTCTTAAGCCAGAGGGAGCGAGTTCGATCCCAGCTGAAGGCACGCATCAATTGGTTCATTGTCTGAACATATTTATAATTATGCGTATTTAATATTTATTATTTAAATTAATTTAAAAATACGCGTAGGGATTATAAAATGGTTAATTATCTCTCGTCTCGTGCAACCAGATCGTCCAATTAAAATTCCCCGAGGAAATGAGTTCAGCGAATCGAAACTTCAATGGATACATACATGAGTTACAAATATACCAACCTATTTACTTTTTTGATGCCTCACTGTCAAATTAAGTTGTCCTTATAGTAAATACTTGATGTATTGGTGTAATATTGGTGTACATTTGTAGTTTACCTGTAAAATTTTGAAGAGGCAACAGACTCGAGTTTGATGAAATATATGTATTTATATATTTACAAGATGTGCCCCGCGGTTTCACCCGCGGTTAAAAAGTATCCTATGTGCTATTCTAAACCATAATCTATCTCTGTGCCAAATTTCATCCAGATCTGTTCAGCCGTTCTGGCGTGAAAGAGTAACAAACATCCATCCATCCATCCATACATTCTTACAAACTTTCGCGTTTATAATATTAGTAGGAGTAGGATTATGGAAACTGACGTGGTTTTCACACAGTCATTATGTTTTATGAAACGGGAATCACGTACGATTTCGTCGTTAAATGCTGAGTGCTAGACATAGCCGCGCGCGCGCACTCGCCTTGAAAAAGAACGCCGAATGCGGTTAAAACTATAGTCGGAGTAATCGACTAATCGTACGTGAGTAATTCCCGTTTCATAAATCATAATGATAATTATTTATTTCAAAAATTGAACATGAAAAATGTAAAACTATCAGATACAACTATTTTAGGAACAGTAAAACAATTTTGCCTGACCCAGTCCATGCAGTTTGTCAGGCGAAAAAAAGGCAGCAACTTTGTAATAAATTAACCATTTTGTCTACTCACATTTTCTATTAATGATTCTTATGAAATCTCTTAAATAGCAATGATGGCCTAGTTAGAGAAGGCCCGCCTCTCAAACCAGAAGGAGCGGGTTTTAACCCAGCCGACGGCAAGCACCAATTTGTTCATTGTGTAAACATATGTGCGTATTGTATGTCATCTGCTACATGACTGGAGCCCGGTGTATGGCGACAGGCTCGCCCCTGTCACATTTGGGACTGAATATCGTCCTGAAGTGTGGGTGTTGTATTACACCTCTGCCAGCCCTCTCGGGGGAAAGGCGTGACGATATGTTATGAAATCTCTTCAGGACTGTTTATGTTTTCATTATCTTCTGCAGTATAAACCACAGTGCCAGTCTTGAATTGTGATTCTAAGTTATTCTTAGATAACCACCAATCAGCAGCCGTTGTCATCACGTGCGCGTCGTGCGTCAGCCCACTGTACAAAGCGTGAGTCGCCGCTTGCGCGCATTCTCCTTGAATAAGATCGCCGAATGCGGTTGAAACTGTAGTAATTAAATTAGACGTGAGTAATTCACGCATCGTATAAAATAAAATGTAAACAAATCGTTGCATAGTTTACGTATTTATCTTCAAAATATCATTGGTTTAATTGCTTAAAAGGCTTGCGTTTGGCCGCCAACATGCCTGATGACAAGCAGTGATGCGGCCTACGATGGAGCACGCTTCTACACTTCTGTCGACATTTTGCGAAGCAGTGAAGACTCAGCTGTTCATCAGTTACTGCACCAGCGTATACACTGTGGAACTGTGGACTAACTACACTAAGGCTGCCATGAGCGAGATGCGCGTGCAGTACAACGACGCGTGGCGCGCGATGTTCCGGCGTGCGCGGTGGTGCAGCGCGAGCGGCATGTTCGCCGCGGGGCGCGCGCCCTGCTGGCAGGCGCTGCTGCGGAGCCGGTCGGCCGCCGCGCGCGCCGCCCTGCACCGCTCCGACAACGCACTGGTGGAAGCAGTGCGCGACTGGGACTCCAGTCCCCTACACCGGATGTGGAGGACGTACCACAAGCCCATTATCTAATTTTATTATTATTATTTTTCTATTTTATTAATTATTTTAGTTATTTTATTTTATTTTAATTTATTTTATTTATTTTGTATTTAATATGGGTGTAACAATCCGGAATAAAACAATTTCATTTCATTTCATTTCATTTCATTTGCATATAGGTATTAGACCCACGACGTAGCGTTATAAGTTTTACGTGTCTGTGGCATCGTAGCTCCCAAACGGATAAACAATTTTTTTTTGTTTGAAAGGTTAATTGAATTATTCGAGAGTGTTCTTGGCTATTTTTTATGAAAATCGGTGTCGGAAGTTTTTTTTTTAATTCATACTTGTTATATTGTGTATCTTTTCAAACTGATCTAACAAGACGAAAATGAATTGTCAAAGTTTCTCCAAGACAGCCAGTATATTAACATCACTTAAATTAGTCAGATAACATTAACAGGACTAGCCCGCTGCGACCAACATTTGGACTTCGCCCCCATTCATACCGAAACTTGAAGTTGAAACCGCAGCCTGACATAACTTTAATTCCAATTTCATAACCAGAATAACTTAACCAACTTGTTTTAATTTGAAATCAGAACTTCGACTGAACTATGTAGGTTTTAGTCAGCAATTTAAGTCCCTCTGGCCTTTAAGTCTTACAGGAGTCTCGTCTAAAGGTCACCTTTGTCGCTGAAGATGAAATTGACGCAAAGTGACGGATCCATTGTCTTAGGTAATGTTTTTAAATACAATGAGAATTTATTTTTTAAGGAGGTACCTACGGATTTGTACCTGACAAAGTATCAAAGTCACCGACAGCCGATGACGTTATCAGAAATCAGAATTTATTGATAACTCCAATAGTTACACGTCACAGTGCAATAAATGTCAAAAATACAATAGATTATAAATGTCAAAACAGTAATTACATAATTATATCAAATGAAATAAATAATTAATGTCAACAAAATAAATTGCATACCTCTTATTATCAATAAGTACCTGGATGACCGAGCTTTGCTCGGTATTTTTTTTTTTTTAAATTGTTGTTTGGAAAATAAACAATAAAATTGATTTTAGTCTAACCTCAAAGCAAACACTCATTGACTTCGTGTTACTTAACAACGCCATCTGCTGTTGTGTCGTTAAAGTAATTAGTTGCTCACAAAAAATAGTAGTATTATTATTCGCCAATAGATGTCAGGAAGAGTCATATTTTTCAGTTGAGACTACTCAAACGCCTCCTTTTTGTTAGTTTTCTTCCAAGTTTATGTTTAAGTTGATTATCGATAAAACACGAATAAAATGAGATTTTCTAAAAGTGACTCCTAGCTAGATCGATTTATCGCCCCCGAAACCTCCTATATACCAAATTGTATGAAAATCGTTGGAGCCGATTCCGAGATTCCAATTATATATATATATATATATATATCAAGAATTGCTCATTTAAAGATATAAGATATATTACTATCATTGTATAAAATAATAATGACTTAAAAGTCTCTTATCTTATTATAAGATTCAAGGTCATAAAACAGATTATCTAGTAAACAAGCTTTGAGCTTTGTTTTGAAACACGTGGTAGAAGGTGCATCCCGAGAGTAGCTGATATACGGTAATAGATTGCGGACCCTATAATATATACTGACCTCTTTGACTTGACGAGACGGTGTGATGGCGTCATTAGTTTGTATTTCTTCTTGGTACTACGCAAATTAAACCTGCTATGGACGCCCCTACGTAGAAATATATCTAGGTTAGTATGGGTGAAGAGGGCTAACTGGTAAACGAGCTTACGTGGTAGAGGCAATATCTGGAGTTCCCGAAACAGCTCCACGCATGAGACGTCGTCCTGAACCCGTATATGGCACGTATAGCTCGCTTCTGCATGACAAACGCTCTGTTACGATCGGCAGCACGGCCCCACAGCTCCAGCCCATACGTGATGTTACTGTGGACAGTCGCGAAGTAGCGAGCGTACATGACGGATCGTCGTTTTGTGTCGTAACGTGACGTTAGGTGTTGTCGGCGGCCATATTAAAAAAAATTCAAGCCGCTCACGTCATGTTAGTGTGCTGGGTCACAAATTTGGTTAAATTCAAAATAAAAAATAATTTATATATTAGGAATTAATAGCGCTCACTGTCTCAAAAGTTTATTTAAATGAATGAAAAAAGGAGCAGCTGATTGAAGCCAACATTGATAGTATTAATGGTTCGAGCAATAACAAACTTTTTACACTTAGATCAGAGACTTTATCAGATGCCGTCTAGCTCGCACCAACTTATCATACAAGCGAGGGGGACGGCACACTCTATGTATAACCACTACACCTTTACGACCACTGTTTTTATCCGACTGCGCAAGAAGGAGGGTTATGTTTTTCGAGTGTATGATTGTATAGTGAGTCTTAGTATGTGGGTAGGTATGGGGTAGGTATGTATGTATGTATGTATGAGGTTTTTTTGAAACGCCCTACAGCCTTGATGTATTTCGACATGTGAGGTGGGATTTGATTTGCCATGATAGTGAAAGTGACATAAAGTACAACATTTTACAGCCGGGTTTTTGGTTTTCTTGTAATATTGTTACTTGTTTCTCTTCCCTTTAAAAAAAGGCAAAAAAGCCTTTCAGCTTAAATAGGTTCTTAATTATCAAAGTAACAGCCAAATGTTGCTCTTGCCTAATTCCATAGTATCTTCGCAACCGCAGCTGGCCGTGACCTTTTCAGAGGCACATTTAGCAGTCGTACTGGGGCAAACCACAACGGACCTGCAACCTTACTACTACCCTGTACTGACGAGTAGACATTATACAGAGATGCGACTCCAGCACAGCGAAGACGTCGACGGTAACAGGACCGGTGAAAGTCAGTTGCGGCGAAACATGTCATATTTTTCATACCTTTTTCTGATTCGGTTTGCTATCTATAATTCAGTATAGCTTAGTACTTACTAGTAACTGACTGCGCCCGTGGCATTATTTGCGATTAAAAAGCAGTCTATGTGCTATTCTAGACTATAATCTATCTCTGTTTCAAATTTATCCAGCTTTGTTCAGCTGTTCTGGCGTGATTGAGCAACAAACATCCGCTAATCCATATGTCCAATCTTTCGCATTTATTATCGACCAAGCAAGCGTTAGTGAGTGAAGCGTCTATGCTTTAGCTTCGACAGAAATGCTTTCGTATGTCAAAATTCTGTCCGGATCTTTAGCCGGATCTCTATCTTCCTCTACAGGTTGCATTAGTAAAAAAAAATGAAAAATTTCCAAAAACGGACTCGGCAAAGATCGCTGTATAATTATCAAACCTGCTCACTAAATTTCACGACTCTCGTGAAATTTTCATTTTTTTCGATTCTCGTGAAATTTAGTGACTGATATAGTGACAAATTTTAAGGACTGCTGGTTAATACGGTTAAGGAATGCTGTAGAGAGAAATGATCTGTAAAGGCGGACAGACGTCGGCCGCGAGGTCTACAGCTCATAGAGCTACAAGTATTCATGTGATGATTAATGTACGAAATCATTTAGAAGAAATCACACTGCAGCAAGCGTGTAGTAAATCTTCCTCCAGTTGCTTCTCTGCGGGTTCTCTCCTCGGTAGCCACACTACCCCCTGCCCCGCCGTGCCGCGGCTACCCGCGGCTACGAATAATTAATTCCTTGTGTCAGCTAGATGATTTAAGGCTTAGTTAGCGGATTAAACTGACATTGTTATTTAATATACCCAAACTATTCGGTGTTAACTTAAAATTGGGTCTTATTTGTTGAATATACTGTACTGGTGTTATGTTATGTTAGGCGCTCTACCAAATTCAATTATTGTTTCATTGTTTGCTGCCTTACTGAGGTTTATTTACAACTTCCACGATGTTTTGCTTTAAGCATAACCCTAATGATAGGAATTAAAGAATACAATGTTTTCACTGATTTTCTACTAATTGAAGATAATAAAATTATTCACATTTTCCCAATGAAGAATTTATTTATTTATTTATCTCTATTAACATGGATAGAGGCAAGTTAATTTTACAAAATATTTGAATATTGAAGTTAGTGGGAGAGATGGAAAATATAATTCTCGACATCTTAATTAAATTGGTTTAAGTGTGAGTGCCGAGACCAAACGCGAATTAATCAAGGTCATCAATAACCAAATCCGAGTTCTACGACTGCAATCAAGGTCATTAATGACTATACCTATGTTCCATGACTACAATTGAGGTCATCAGAAGCGCAATAAGTGGCCAAGTTTTGTGGGAGCATATTTGGCGTCCAGCCAGAGCCCAATGAGGACTTACGTCTAATGAACGAAACTCAACTTTCGCAGTTATACCGGGATAGGACACCTTAACACTGGAAGCAAGATAGAACTGCTGTAGAATAAAAGTTAAATATTTTTTCAATACATGTCATATTGATTTAACAAAAAAAAATGTTTTTGAAACTTCAGGCTGGCCACGTTGATGTTGAACTATGTGAGATCAAAAAAATATGAAAATTAAGAAATAGCTGTACGTTGGAAACTTGCAACGTTGTCGTAAAGATTAGGTTAAGTAGTTTTACTTTTTGATGCAAAAAATCGGATCAACGTCGTGATTTAGTTCCACCGTTCACTAAAATAAGTATGTCAAAAAACTAGACAATATTATTGTAATGAATTCATTTGTATATAACCATTAATTAATAATTATAATAATTGTAATAAATACTTGGTGACGGCAGAACGATTCTTACCTCCATCCGCTTAAATCAAAATCGTGGCCTTAGACCTTTCTATCTGCTTTTAAATCCTCGGTAGAGACACGTAATTGTACTACGTGGCAGAGGAGATAGGGGCAA
Source organism: Peribatodes rhomboidaria (assembly GCA_911728515.1). Taxonomy (NCBI): domain Eukaryota; kingdom Metazoa; phylum Arthropoda; class Insecta; order Lepidoptera; family Geometridae; genus Peribatodes; species Peribatodes rhomboidaria. The sequence goes on along the minus strand of OU452181.1, from coordinate 581,200 downwards.
GTTCCACTGGCTACGTAAAAGTTTGTTATAAATTAGTTTTAAGCATGGTAATGGCCGCTCTGGACTAGGCCCGCCTGAGACGCGATAAACGGTCCTCAATTTAATTTTCAGTTTTTAATTTTAGTAATGTGCATATTTTAAATCATTTTTTAAGTATGTTTTTGCGTTAAAAAACTGTTATACATCTGATAGCTTTCTAAAATCTTCTCGTAGTAATGTGTGATCCACTTAGAAGTTTACTTGGTAGGTTGATGGTAATCAAAAACAATACTATTACGTACTACCTATTTTGAACAAAAAAAAAAAAAACCTAACAACATTAATTTATTAAACGTCATTCTAACAGATTGTACATCAATTTACCAATCATCTCATCATTTACATGCAATTTCTTCAAATTAGATCTTGATGTTCTTCCCAAATTAAATTCAACCCGCCTGAGCGAGCACTAAGCACTCAATACTTCATCTCGCCATCCAAATCGCTCAAGACAACAGCGACAAGCGACCCAGTTCCTGATTTCAAACGTTCGTTATCCAATTTTCCACTAAATAAGCATTTCAAACACTCGGTAAGCTTCGCAAAAACTCGGTAAGATTCGTAAAAGACTCGTGAAGGTTTGCTTCGTCAAACGTGAGCGACTGCGGTGGCGTCAGTCAAGCGACAGAATCTAGAAAGCGTAGGTTTACATTTTACATTACATTACATTACGTTAGATGGTAATGTGCTGTAGTTCAATGTTAACACTGATCTAGGTATAAACAGTACTTTAATTATTTTAGTAAAGTTTTTGCACATAGTTCCTTAAGCCAAGGCATATAACTTTTGAAATAATAGTGTGACAAGTCTTCAATACAGGTATAATTATTATTATGATTATTGCATTTATTTCGGTTCAATCATTCGATTCTCCTTAACAAAGTACGAGTATGTCATGTACTTTGTTGTTCACACATCCACTTCATTGACACTCCAGCTATGTTGACGCTCCGCTTTATTGATGTCCCGCTTTGTTGACGTTGCCGCCTTGCTTCCGCTTTGTTCGCTTTGGTGTGACCGGAGTCAAAATGTACACAAGCAAGAAATTCCCTTGTCTTGTAAAAACTGGCGACATAAATAACACGCCACTACCCAATTAGTAACGCGAAGCCTGAATGATGAGACGCTGCTCTTTGAATAATAATTTTGATTATGTTTTCCTCGTGCTTGTTCCTGTTTGTACTTAGCTATAGTCAGCTATACTAATTTACCTTGTTTGCACATAAATAATATTATTCATACTAAGAAATTTTTACCAGAAGAAATGTGAATTTATTTCTAGCATCGTGTTTAAAGAAAACTCGTGGGAGTGTAGCACACGACTAGCATTGTAGTATTCTCGTAGCATCGTAGCAGCCCTCTGCTACGACGCTACGTTTGCTATTGTATTTTTTGTAAAAAAAAATACACTGAACTATTGATAGGCTTGTTTGTATTTCTTGTCTGGCACTTACTATCATATGCGTGATTTGCTCCAAAGGAAACATGATAATAATTAAATTAAAACATAGTAGGCTGAAATATTCTAGCAAACACGTTATATATTTCTGTTTCTGACTGTATTTTCAGATATACAAACACACAATTATTGTTATGAGCTAATACGGAATAGAGCCCTAAGAAGCCACTATTGTGAGATGTCCTAGAACGCGACGGCTATAATCAATAAATATTGCGATTTTCGGCTATTTATACCGTTTCGTGATATTTACTAAACGCGTAGACTGAAGTTTTGGTGGATCTCACCTCATTCTTTATCAGTTATGATAATTGCTTTATGAATAGTTTTCGCCTGAGAATTAAATCATCAAGATTTTGCGTCTGTTTGTCAATAGAAGCATGAAACGTGACATAGGTAACAACTAGGCATAATAAGGTAATCGATATCTAAATAAATTATTTACGTAACGACCACAATTATAGTAAAATATTGTAAATGTTTGTCTTTGATTGTACCGTACAAATTTCATATTGTTGCATGTGTGGGTGTTAGTTTGTTCCTTTTTTTACGCTCAAACAGATGGACGGATGTGGATTAAATTTGGTATGGAGGTGGCTTATACCCTCTATTAATACATATAGGTAACTTTTTAACGGCGAGTATCACCACAGAACGCATCTAGTCTATTATTGATGCGAAAGTCTCTGTGTTTGTTTGTTACTTCTTCACGCCGATAGATGGATAAAAGATGAAAAATTATTGAAATTTTGAAAGGAGGTAGTTTTTGCTCGGAGCTACTTTTAAACCGCGGGCAACACCGCGTGTGGCAGCTAACACCAAATATCTCACAAAGTACTCCGCAGTACATCTCTACCAATTTATTCAGAGCAAAAAGTATTCTTTGTCTATGGACATCTCCAGAGTGCCATCATTCCTTATTATATTTCGTGCTGGTAATGAAAATAACGTTTTCATTAGCTGCTGCCTACGCTTTCCTCCCTAGGGAGGTAAAAATACGCTCGCTGATTACTAAGAGTGTATAAGACATAATATGGCATAATTTCGGAAATGAATATGCAAGACTGTTATATTATAATATTGTGAGAGAGAATGGAGCTAATAAAGTTGAGAGAGAAATAGGGTTTCACCAATTTGATTATTTTCCATGTATTTTACCTTAACTCAAGAAATTAGAATAAGTCACTTTGATATCTTTGAGGTTTTTTGGACAGATAATTTTTAACAAATAAAATTAAATAAAATTCTTAGTCTTCTTCTTTCACAGTCGTCGAGTTTTTTAATGGTAAATCGTATGTTTATTTGTTACGATATTTCTTTGATAATCTTTCACTAACCACTAATACTATAAATGCAAAAGTAAGGAGGCTTCAGGTCACCCGAAGAGCAATGAAGAGGGCTATGCTTGGAGTTTCCCTGCGAGATCGAATCCGAAATTACAATATTTGCAGGCGAACTAACTTTAGTTCGCCCGCGAGCCGACGTAGCCCGAAGAGTTGCCAAACGGAAGGTGCAGTGGGCAGGACACATCGCTCGTATAACCGACGGCTGATGGGGCAGAAAGATTCTCGAGTGGCGACCATGTACCGGAAGACGCATCGTGGGAAGGCCTCTCAAAAAGTGGACTAAAGATCTAGTGAGGGTCGCGTGTAGCCGCTGGATGCGGCAGCGCAGGACCAGTCGTAGTGGAAATCATTGGAGGAGGCCTTTGTCCAGCAGTGGACGTCTCCCGGGCGGACATGATGAAAGTGAGTTTGTTTGCTTGTTACGCTTTTACGCCTCAAACTTAACTGATCGCCATGACATACATACACGTTGTCTGGAGAACTGAAACGGCGATAGGACACATTAACCCAAAAAAAACTTGCTGTGGGACCGCGGGTGAAACTGCAAGTCGAAGCTAGTTATTCATATAGATAACCAACAAAGAAATGTTGAATGACACCAAAACCGAAACGTTGACGTTTCTTAAATTATTAAACTTTTATTGACTTGTATATTGCTCGCACCACTGGCAAAAAGAAATACCTTATTGATGGTTTGACTTGAAAAAATGTTTAAGTCTGATGAAAAGTACTTGTCGAGGTGAGTATAAATATGTTTCAAGACAATGACCAAAAAGCAGCACGAACAAGTAAGATTATTAAAATAAAACGAAAAGACCCGGCTTCAAAATGTATTTGTACCATATGGCACTTCCACTATCAAGACGATTCAAATGACACCTCACATGTCGAAATCCATCACAGCTTGATGGATTAGGCTGTAGGACGTGCCAAAGAAACCTCGTACATACATACATGACTCCATACTTACACACATACATACACTCTCAAAAGATAATCCTCCTTCTTGCGCAGTCGGGTAAAAAAAAAAGAAAATCTCCGCCACGACGCGCGTCTGTCGCCCTTTAAAAAGCCTATTTCCATTACAAAGGCGAAAAAATCGGAACCCTTTTACAGACACACTTGTCAGTTAATAGCTTGTAGACAAAGGTGTTTTGCATGACAAAGACGGGGTGACGCGACAACGTACAAGATGAAAAGAGAGGAGAGCTGGTGAAAACGTGCCTTTGACGCCATTCGATAAGTGAAAATAAGCATCGCGATTATTTTGTGCTAAATGGAAAAGTGTAAATGGGATCTTTATCAGCGCCATTTTAGGAGGTTATTTACTTGCGCGACTTAGCTCGCCGGAGTGGGGGCTTGGAACACGCTGTTGGGGAATTAAATTGGGTCCTACCAATCAGCCCCATTAATAAACGCGAGCAGCCTGAGAACAACTGTCTTTTGTCTCTTCTATTGAGCTTAAAATTTTAAAGAGAGATGGAAAAACTGGCCAAGCGCAACTCGGGCACGCACACGAAGGTTTCCGTACCATGAAGAGTCAAAGTGTTTTTATTCAATTGGGTATCAAAGATACACTTATAAACGTCAAAGTTTTTCAATAGACTCGACCGCCTTGTTCGGAAAAAGAGCCACTATCCAGAAGAATAGACAAGAGTCTGAGGGGCATTTTTACCCTTTGGGTACGGAACCCTAAAAATGATAAATTTACTACTCAAGATGCCACGGAATAGTTATACATGTTTTGTCTTGTTTTTTATTTTCATTTTACTATATTTCGATCGCCAAAGACAAAACACTGTGTAACTATTCTGAGGCTAAACACCGTTTATTAGTTAGGAGGTATTTGTTTATTAACAAAGAAGCAAGTGTGGCTTGTTATGTATAGCTTGATAAAAATGATAAGTGCATTTTGAACGTGCAGTCTAAAGTTAGAACTAGCCAAGAAAATAAACCATTTACATAACATAAATATAACATTTCATTACGTCACGCCTTGCCCCCGAGCAGGCTGGCAGAGGTGTAATTTAAAACTCACACTTCGCCGGATGATATTCAGCCCCAAATGTGACAAGGGACAAGCCTCTTGCCATACACCGGGCTCCAGTCATGTAGCAGATGACATACAATCTGCACATATGTAATTATGTTCACACAATGAACAAATTGGTGCGTGCCATCGGCTGGGTTTGAACTCGATCCCTCTGGCTTGAGAGGCAGGTCTTTTCCAACTAGGCTTCCATCGCTTAAAATAAACTATATATGTAGCCTTCTGGACTTAAATGGCTGATAAAATTTCGATTAATTTCGTTTTTATATAAAATAAATACTACCGATTGCTTTGCATATTGCATTCATCGAACGTAATTCAACCATATCGAAATAGTTTTGGTTCCACAAAGAGTATATTTGTAACTTTGATAAATAATGCATTTCGTATGTAGCTACTATTACCTTTACTTTAAACTGACGAAGTTTTTACTACTGTCTTTGGCAGTAGGGCAGCCCCATATTTGACATAGCAATTGAGAGCAGTGATCAATTTCTCCATCACTCCCTAAATAGTCACTTTCATCAGTAGAGCACGATTCTAAAACTTGATCAAGCCGTTTTGTGATTTTCCTCGTAAGAATTTTTTGAGATTAACACCCAAAAATAAGAAAATGGAATTATTTTACGCATAAAATTAAAACACAACCTAAACACAAAATAGATACACCGACTATGAGGTCGGGTATTACGTACCCGGTCTATGTTTGCGTAAGCGTAATTCACTCCGCCGCCAGCGCAACACTATACTACTGTCACTCATGGTATAAAAATATATTACACCAGTTACATTCATCAACACGTAGTGACGTCAATCAATGCTTAAGAAAAACTGAAATAAGTCTTTTTACAACAGGTTCAAAAGATACGGATGACAATGGCGTCATTATGTGTTTGCTGAATGCTAGACCTTGTTTTTTTGATTATGCTGGCTGTCACTTATAGCCACTCCCCGCACCACCCTTCCAGCTACCCAGCCAGCCAAGTTCTAGAAATCGTACAGTTGTTATACGGCGGGTATGAGATCCCCGATCTCATTCACACCGGGTTAAGGGTCTATAAAACCCAATAGTAACGAAAACGTGTTTTTATTGCCATTTCTCAGATTTCACATATTATAAGCTATAGGTACCTACAATAATTGAACTATAATACCATTTTATATTAACTGGATAACTTACGTTGTTTACCAGAGAACACCTACGTACTTTTAGATAGTTATGACAGCAACTGTTTCAAATCACTACCTAGTTTATTAAACTCGTATTTTCATTTCTAATTTACTGAATGAATGACTCGAAAACCGAATCACAACTCCATCCAACCAACTAACAAACTCTCCAAATTTGTTACCCAACATTTAATACCTAAATTGTGTAACGGAACAGAAAATCCATTCAAGAGGATGCCTATTCTAACTAAATAACTAAATATTGCTCTAAAAGGGCGAAAATAAAAACTGTACCTCCGTCAAATCGGCGCCCCAGAGAGTAGATAGCGCAGAAGTCAGAAGCGCATTAATTCAACTTTTAATGGATACCGGCCGCTTGCCTCCCAGAGGACGACCGTTGTCATCGGTTCGATGGGGGTCGTTATCATTTGAATTTTATACACCGACCTCCTGTCTATTCTTTTTATGAAATAGCTTTTCTGTTTGTTCGACTACGATTTATTTTCCCAATACAAAACGTATGGAAATGTTGTGTTTCTTGCTTGCGAATTGAATTGAAAATAAACTGAGTATATCTTTCTGAAATGAGAATAAAAATAGCGATATTTTTTAGAAACTTTAGAGAAACTTTGTTCATTTTTTGTCGTATTTTGTTGGGTTGCATCTTGAACAAAATGTTTAAAACGTTTCAGGTGTTTAAAAAAAATACTTGTTTTCATAAAGTATGTTGATATGACAGGTATCATTAGTCCCTTTTTTTTAAGTTTATATTTCTTGCGTATACTTAGTCAGTGTCAAATAAATTGGGTTCAATAATCCGTCGTCTTCAAAGTCACTGATCGTGTTTAACGTCTGGCGTAGGCACTGCGCGACTCGCAAGGCAGTTGAATGGAGGCAATCAGTTGTCATGTCTGCGGTTGCTATAATCACTGTCAATTATGGAGTTAGCGCCTCTCTAGTGTGGTTGCTAGGATTGAAAGTAAATTGATTGATTGGCTGTTAGTATCGTTTAACTAAATAAATAATTATTTCACTGGTCGCAAGATAAAGATCATTCTTTACGTTGAGCGCCAAATAATTTGGTAAGAAGGGTTATTTGAGAGCTAGTTTTTAGAAATTGGCTCTCAAATAACACTTGCAATAGTTCAAGCTGAGCATTTGCTTTAAAGACAAACTATAATTATCAGCCCATATCAGCATTATTAGCTCAAGGTCAGTGCTGAAAAACAGCTCTGAGAAGATATTTTCAGCATTATTGCTAAGCAATGAACTTTTTTTACGCACAGGACTGTGAAAGCTCTGTATCTTTAATCTGTGTATTGGTCTTATGTCACTTTTTAGTGAAACGCTTTTTAGTTCCCTTGGTAAGTAGTGTGATAGTAGAATTAGAACTATTATTTACTATGGTCTATCTTACTATCCGCTTATTAGATGAGCTGTGGCCAAATGTATGTCAAGCTGATACTCCTAAATGTTACATTTTAAATGTTATTTTCATGTGTTTTGAAGAGCTGTCGTGTACAACCAGAATTCTGCCAAAATAGCCTGATAAAGAGAAACCAATACCATACCACGTCTACCCATATTATTCGAAGACAAACAAAAAATGTAACCGACTGAAAAGGCAACCCTAACCCTGTATCGTTAAGGATTTTTCACACTGTATGCGCCCTGCGTCCTGCGGTCTGGTCAAAACAAACGCAGTCCGCATCATGATTGAGTGAACATCATTTGACGGTTAGGACAGCTGGACAGCGATTATTTCCTCGTCCTTTTCCGACCACCTAGCCTGTCTAGTGCGTTCATCACGATCTGTTGTTCGCGCTTGCACGGTCAGATTGTATTTACACAGAATATACGTGAGCTATAATCGATGTTCAAACATAATGCCTGCTGCGTTTGCATTGACCGGACCACAGAACGCAGAACACATACAGTGTCACAAATCCTTAAATGTAGTATGTTTAGACAAATCTAACAACATCTTACGAATACACTCCAATATCAGCCAACCCGTTTAGGCCTAAGCTTTTTCGGGTAGCGTAGTTAAGGAAAAAATTACCAATTTAAATTCAAACAGTTTCTAAATATCATACGGGATCCAAGTTCCGATATCTGTGTGGAACAGAAGCATGAGTTTATTTATTTTGTCCCAATCGCTGTGTGTTTTGTCAGTCGCCGCGGGCGGGCAGATTAAACTGTACTGCGGCCGATTGTGCAAATATGAGGCCATGTAGGTATCGATATAAGTACGTTGTTATGTATGAAGGTATGCAAAGGTTACGTAACAACACACTAAATATAGATTTGAAAGTATTTAAGTGAGTGAGTTTTTTTGGAAATTACTATTTTTACCCGACTGCGCAAGAGGGAGGGTTATGTTTTTCGAGTGTATGTATGTATGTATGTATGTTTGAGGTTTCTATGGCACGCCCTCCAGCCTAAACAGCTTGATGGATTTCGACATGTGAGGTGTCATTTGAATCGTAGTGGAAGTGACATGTTTGTTTGTTTGTTTTGGCAGGGCGTTTTCCGCACTTAGCCACTTGATTGGGCCATTGTGCGTGCGGGGTTTACTTCTCTTCCCTTCCCTTCATTCCAACCAGCCCAGGTGCTCCCAGAAGTCCAGCAGCCTTTTCAGGCTGCCACAGGCCTCCGGGAGTGACGATGGGGATTGAAGAACCTGAGCCCGGTGTTCTGCCACGCTCCTGTACTCCATGAGCACGTGCCGTGGCGTTTTCTCTGCCTCCATGCAGCCTCTGCACAGAGGGCTGTCGGTCACACCAATGTTAAATAGGTGTTTGTTTAGGGAGCAGTGACCAGTTATAGTGCCTATAACTATGCGGGTGGAAGTGACATGGGTGTGTGACTTCCCGAGGGGGGGGTCCAAAGAATTTTAAATAAATATTTCTAAAATAAACCTAAATACTTTTCGAATAAATGTGTGATTAATTTGGCCATCTTATTATGTTAATCTGTGATCGTCTAGGTTTAACTTATTGTTGGTTTTAACAAATGTTTTTATGAATAATTAAATAACATTCGGTTGTAATTAATAAATCACTCTGAAAGGTTATCACGTTTAAGGTCATTTTAATTGAAGTTTGGTAGTTCGGAGTCAGAGTAGCAGAGGCACCGATAAGGAAACATGCAACTCACCCGGTCGACTGGGTTGGGAACTCACTACTCTCTCAGCTCGGAGTCCTGTTGAAAAGTATAATACAATGCTACCGGTTCTATAATTCGAATTCCCCTTCCTTAACATAAATAAAAAATGCAATGATTTATTTAAATAAATCTATGTAGTCCTTTTAGGTCATTACAGAAGTAATAGTCAAGTAGTACACGGAAATCTTTTATCGCCTGGTTACTCCTTTTGTCTAGACAAAAGTCTACGCTGTTTGCACCCTTATGACATAAACAATTCTTAATGCCTAATGAAGCAAATTTATGTTAGTTTTGCAAGCATTTACGCCTTAAACATTATGCATGACAAGTTTCACATAATTTTCATTAATATTAGCAAGAAAATCCCCACCCAGCGCAGGTTAGAACACGGATAGGATAAAACACAAAAATAAATAAAAATAAATAAATCCGCTATCCAGTGGGAAGAAACCCAAAAAAGAATTAAAAAAAATACTTCTGTTAGCAACACATACAAAAGAATGCAGTCTATGGTCTGCTGTGTGACGTTTTGCGAGCGAACTGTCAAAGGAATGTATTGAATGAATGAATTAATGAATGTAGCGTAAGGAATGAAGGAGTAGCGCCTGAGTCGCCCGCCCCGTCCAACCGGCACTTCTCGCTGGAGCACGGAAGAGGACGGACCTCGTAGTGTTTTTCTTGGGTGTCTTTCTGTAGTATTGATCTTGGTGTCCATTAGATTCATACTGGAATTACCTACATATTGTACATGGTTTGGATTATTAGAAGTATTAGTTGTTTACATTTACATTAAGGTGGTTATGAATATCGTCTCTTCAGAAATAGTTTACATCAGAAGTGAGATGTAGTTTTCTCGCGCCAAAAAGGAAATAGAAATACCTCAACTGAGCGATAAAGGTATCAAGGCAAAAGATACCGGAATTAGTTTTAGCAATTCGTGTAATGTTATTATGTCTGGCAACTAACTTCATTAGATTAGCAGTACTAGATGAAACGACGAGCGTGTATAAAAAGACTCATGGAAGTAGAAGAAGCGAAAGATGTATGCCAGGATCGTAGCAAGTGGAGAGAAGTGGTCTCTGCCAATGGGAAACAGGCGTGACTACATGTATGTAGATGCCCTGAATGACGGCTATAGGCACTCGCCAGAATAGAAGTAGTGAGTTGAAGCAGTGACTTCCTAAGACTAAAGGAATGATCTGGACCAAGCACTACATTGAACTAAGGGAGTGAGCTAAAATAGCTGAACAGTAAGTGAATTAGTAGCTGATAGATGACCTGAAAGGTTGCTATAGGCACTCGCCAGAATAGTGGTAGTGAGCTGAAGCAGTGACTTCCTAAGACTAAAGGAATGATCTGGACCAGGCACTACTTCGGATTAAGGGAGTGAGCTAAAATAGCAGTCGTATAGGGAATTTCTAAGCCTAAATATATCAGCTTTGGTTTAGATGGTCAGTACTATTATAAAAAAAAAGATACATTGCAGAACTATTGAGAAACCTACATACCTTTTTTTCGGTGTTATGATTGATGATGAAGTTAATGAATGAGATAACTAGTTACAGAGTGGTAGACATTTCCAAGTCTAAAGGAATCAAATGATGAAAAGGTTGCAACAGAAGTTCTATCTATTTAGGACATCATGAGTCATGATAGGCCGAGCTTAAAGATTTTAACAGCCTTTGAAATCATGTGTGTGTTGACAGATACGTAATTCATGTGCAGAGTTGGAACCAATATAAGAAGCGTGCCTGAGGGCATGCACGGCGCAGGAGGGCCGTGTTAGCAACACATACAAAAGAATGCAGTCTATGGTCTGCTGTGTGACGTTTTGCGAGCGAACTGTCAAAGGAATGTATTGAATGAATGAATTAATGAATGTAGCGTAAGGAATGAAGGAGTAGCGCCTGAGTCGCCCGCCCCGTCCAACCGGCACTTCTCGCTGGAGCACGGAAGAGGACGGACCTCGTAGTGTTTTTCTTGGGTGTCTTTCTGTAGTATTGATCTTGGTGTCCATTAGATTCATACTGGAATTACCTACATATTGTACATGGTTTGGATTATTAGAAGTATTAGTTGTTTACATTTACATTAAGGTGGTTATGAATATCGTCTCTTCAGAAATAGTTTACACTTCCGCCACTATTGGTGTATCTAACTGCAAAACAGACATAATCTGCTCCCTAAACACACTCCCCTCTCATCAACTGGAATCGTTTGTGTTCTTTCAGCTTTTCTTTTCCATGAATTGCAACTTTGCATAGTTTTCGTTATATACTCGTACTTGGATAACAATATTTTAGTCAACTCAGGACCAGCGTTGCATTCCTCGATGAGTTATCAAATTAAGCATTATTGCTAGGTAATAATAAAAATTACATAAAACCTTCTCATGCGTTATTTGTTATAACACCATAAAAGATTTCCACCATAAAATGTCCCGAAAAATATTCTTTATCAGCAAAAGGTAAACGTGGTAATTCTTCAATTATTCTGGATAAAATTTAATTAATGAGTAAATTTACTCCTCGAAGTTATGTTCTGCTTGTGAACTTTTCATAACTCAATCATTTAATTGCATGAAAACATGGGGAACTTCTTTTATAAAACTCAGCACCAAGCATAAATACTTAGCTTTAATCTCAGCTTGTAGACTCGCTCTTAGCCACTCACTGATTTTGATTTCACAATACATATCCTCTTTAATATTATACAATTTAATCACACACCCACACACTTTAAGACTTAATTATTCTTACTTCAAGTCTTCGGGGCTTGAATATTGATTTGCGCGCGCGCCGCGTACGGAACTGACCGATACAAGCTTTCAAGTTCCGGACTAATCCTTCCACCCCCAACCCCCATTGCAAAGCCAAACTCCACGCCTAACGTGTTTCGGGTTTTGCTATTGGTCTATTTTGCTTGGTTTGCTTTCTTCAGGCGTTTCGTCTTTTCCTATTTGTTATTTATCACTTCATAATTGTTCTTAGAACGGACAGTTTTGGTTCCCACGAATATGAAACACTTTAGAAAATCTCAAGCCTTTTGTATTTTGTACGCACATGTTGTAGGACCCTTTAGGAAGAAAAAATAATGACCCCGACTATCCAGCGCCTGAGTGTAATAAATTAACGAAATTTATTGGTTTCAAATCCGGGAAAACTGCTCAGTTATGTTGACATGTGCATCCATCGATTTATATACATTATTAGATACCAAACTCTTGGGTTGAAAGTGTAGGTAATTGCTCCGTAAGTAAATTATTTTACCTATATTTTTCGGCCAGGGTATAGGGCAGTTACAGGTGGAAGGGTACAACATTTTGTAGTCCGGTTTTTTTGTTTTTCTTTCAATAAAGTTATTTGTTTGTAACTACATCGGTATGCCACGTATGAAGGTATGCGAAGATTACGTCACAACAAACTAAATATAAATTTGAAAGTTTTTGAGTGAATGAGTTTTAGGAAATGGGTAATGACTTGACAATTTTTTGTATCTATTGGGGTTATGAAGACATGTTTTCTATTTTGTACTTCTTTGCATTGAAATGAAAGGTAAAATTATGCTAAGAGGTGGCGTATAGCCTGGATTATTACTTAAGTACCAAGGCTAGTTGTAATCCAGCCAAAAAATAGTTCTGAGGAAAGCGTATGGAATTGCGAGGCGCATTTTTTAAATTATTAGCTTTATATAAGTTGGTAGTTGGGAACGATGTGAGGTAGATAATACAACCATATTACACAATTTCTATCAGTACTTACTGTACTACAATAGTAAGTATTGTAGCACCGAATTTGAAACCCATGAAAGTATTTTACTCCAATGTTACTCTGAAAATCTTTCACCACAGCAGAATAGTTTATATGGTTTAAAATTTTGAACAGACTGTAGTTGAAATTTTAAGCACTAAATAACACTAGATACAGAATTTGACTTTAGAGTAGTGTTTCAATGATCATAGTTGCTTGGAACTTAAATAGAAAAAATAAAACAAATAGGTATGACTAATTATCTGTTCTCGTATCTTATATTTGGTTTTGAAAAACCTTTTAAAGCCTAAAATTGGTTTTCAACATCTACTAAAATGTTCCATAACACATTACCCGACTAAGTTTTACGTAACAGCATTAAATACCTACACTTGTGGCGAACACAACCGGTTTAATCACAAAACAACCGGCCTAAACTAGTTTCGCGCAGTTAAAACTGGAATCGTCCGAACCCAAACATTGTTACGTGACTTACGAGAGTCATCAAAATCATGACGGTGATTAAAACGCCCGCCCGAAAACAAGCCGTGACCTTGACATCTCCGACCCCACCAATGAGAGCAAAATGTAATGACCCCATAAAGTACCATCCTGTGAATTACTTCCGTCTCCGGCGACGCCATTTTTAAAATAAGATCCCATTTCCTTGACGCTGAGAGCTGTTTCTTTACGACTATACTGGTCCCACGCCAAGGGGCTATACAATACGAAGCGATGAGGTGCTAATCAAATGATTTACAAAATCACTTTTTATGTTTCATCAAACTGAGCTACTACGCTAATAAAATGAAGAACGTGAAGTAAAAGTTTTCATACTTTGTTTAAGTTTTTAGTTTCTTCTGAAACAGGCAGCCAAATTAAATCGTTGACTTAGTCACATGAGATTATCAATTTTAGGAAACTCTTAATTATTAGGTCTTTAAAAAAACAACAAAATTAAGTTCCTATACTAGACCAAGTCAAATAAAAATTCTCAGATTTTTCACAGAAAAATAAGATTGCGTTTGGTCGTCAATTGATATCAAGCTCAGCTGCTCTTATATCACACAATATTTCATGCACGATTAATAGTCTGGCTATCTGGCCCCTACTCATTCGTGTGAGATATTTTCTGGTCATTGTCTCGCTCGTTTGAAAAGTCATAGGAGTGAGAGTGAACAATATAACATCTAAAGCGTAAGAATAGTGGGCATACGAGTATCTGGCTTGTCTGTGTTTTTTTTTCACTTCCGCCAAGTAGCCACTAGTACAAAGATATAATAAAATTATGATGTTACCTAGTTCTAAGCCAAAATTTGTCAGACGGATTTTTATTTTGGAAAACATTCCCTCTTAGTTTCTTGCCTGTTCTTCTGAATAGTGGCTCTTTTTCCGAACAAAGCGGTTGAGTCTATTTTATAACTTAAAAAACGTTCGATACCCAATTGGATAAAAACATTTTGACTTAGATTTTGATTACAATACGCAACCAAATACATAGCCAGACAACATATTGTGTGGTAAGCTTCAATAAATACCAACAAATTATAACACTCAATCTTCATTTACTCTTAATATTGTTTTCAGCTACTCCACGCTAAGCGATGAAACCACTGCTCGCCGCGTCCCTGCTAGGACGGCACCTCCGCCAAGTGACACTGCAATCTGTCACCATGGATTACCGTGTCGCGATAAAGCCTCTGTGCATTATTTTTTTTATTTAATTTCAACACGTCCCGTTTATAAACGAGCCTGCTATAAATAAAACGGTTCGGCGATGTGTGCAGGTGAAATTGTGAAAGTGTTTGCCTTATAAATTGTCTGCGAGGATCTAATAGCGTTCGGTTTACTTTTTTGAAAATATGATTTGTGTCACGTTTTTTTATAATGACAGAAGACGATTTATTTCGGTGCGTACGTTCCATTTTTTCAACAAGTGTGATGTATCGTTTAATTTTTTTTTTATAGTTGCACGCATGTTTCAATTGTTATCTTCACAAAGCATTTTCTGGAGCTTTTTTACCCAAAGGGTAAAACGGGACTAATTACTAAGGCTCCGCTGTCCATCCTTCTACTCTCTGTACCTACATATGTCCGTCTGTCACTAGGCTGTATCTCTTGAACCGCGATAGTTAGACAGTTGAAATTTTTACAGATGATTTATTTCCGTTACCGCTATTTAAAACTAACAATATACGATAAATATTTAAGAGGGCTCCCATACAACAGACAAGTTTATTATGCCGTTTTTATAGACAACTAGCTGCGCCCCGCGGTTTCATCCGCGGTTAAAAAGTCTAACTCTGTGCCAAATTTCATGCAGATCCGTTCAGCCGTTCTGGCATGAAAGAGTAACAAACATCCATCCATCCATCCATCCATTCTTACAAACTTTCGCGTTAATAATATAAGTAGGAAAAGTAGGAAGTAGGATGGTACGGACCCCTTCGTACGCGAGTCCGACTTGTACCTGGTCGGTTTTTATAATTAGTAAAGAGATACTTTGGCTGGATTTTTTAATGCTCAACTGATAAATTATAGGTAAATAATGTACCCGAATATCTGTACTAGTTATAAGTAAGTAATTCATTTTCATAAGTGTTTTGTTATGATTGTAAGTGTTCCAAAGTAACCTCAGCTTGTTCAAGTTACTTTTCTTCGAAACTGTTAGGAAGAAGTTTTGAAATTTTATATTTTTGTTTGTTCAAAAGTTTCCGGACCGTCGTGAAAAGAAATTTTTCTGCTATTGCATTAAAGTTGCGTTTATTAGGATTCTAAGAAAAATTATATTTAATTACTTTAAAATAAACTAGCTGTTACGCGCGTGTTCGTTCGCATTTATGTTTTTTTTTTTCAAAAACCTTTTAATTGATTTACTGTAACTAATTATCAAATTTCATCAAGATCCGTTTAGCCGTGAAAAGCCAACAAGCAGACAGACAGAGTTACTTTCGGCTACATGATATTATTGGAATGGATGGAATTTAAAAGTAGGTAAGTACCTACTAACATAAAAATAATTGTGTACATTAAAATTGATTTCATTATAGAATGACATCTGCTACATAACTGGAGCCCGGTGTATGGCGACAGGCTCGCCCTCTGTCACATTTGGGACTGAATATCGTCCGGCGAAGTGCAGGTGTTGTATTACAACTCTGCCAGCCTAATCGGATGAAAGGCTTGACGATATGTTATGTAACATGACTAATTATTCGTATAGGCTCTGGTCCAAGAATTTGGTCACTGTTTGACCACGTAGGCTCCAGTCTCCAAGCGACGACTGCAATACAAAATAAAATGTCGGCGACGCGTGCCTGTGTACCTCTTATGAATTTGAATTGCGGTAGTCTTTTGAAGACCAAAATCGTCCGGTATCGAAGACTTGCGTAGCATTGTGTTCGAAGAGCCTTATAATGTCATATCTTTTTTTTTTATGTAGAATAGGTCGGCGGTTGACCACCAACTCGCCTGATGTTAAGCGACGTTGCGGTCTAAGATGGAGCACGACGACCTATAAGGTACTTATTCACTCTAGCCTTGAAGTTTACTAGAGTGAAGAAGTACAAGGACGGCAGTTGAGTGAGGCGCTACAAATGCGCTACTGCTCAGACCCGTCTTCGGAACGGTTACACCGGACTACATCCCGAAACACGACTAGGTCATTTCACGGCATGGCTTGGTCCGGTGGGTGGTACGAGTAACTATAGCCGCGGCCGAAGCCTTCCACCAGAGTTTGCTACCCGGTTAGCACTACCCGGGGACCACGTGTAGGGAATCAAAATAGAGTACGCTCCTACGGACGTGGGTAGCTCAGCCCCCTAATCTACTAAATCTACTACAGTTAGAGATTTAATGTAAAGTGCTTGACATGAAATAAAAAATCCACTTCCGGGACACTTCTACACACGGTCGCCTGACCCCAAACTAAGCAAAGCTTGTACTATGCCGGAGACTGATATACATACTTAGATATATTTAAAAACATACATATTAACATCCAGACATAGAACATACACAAATGTTCATCACATAAATGTTTGCCCTAGGTGGAAATCGAACCCACACCCCCAAGCTCAGAAGGCAGGTTCAGTACCAACTGAGCCACCGAGGCAGTCATAAAATGAAATGTTAAACGCTTAATTATAACTAAATATCAATGTTTCTGTGGGAGAGATTTTTTTAGTTTCATTGAAGAAAATGCTATACTTTAATCACTCTTTCAAACAAACTAAATGAATGCCTGAGAAACATATTTATTTTTTATTTTTTAGAAACAATTCGGTCGTCCTCCTATCATCTACTACCTACCTAACTATTATCTATCTATCTATCTATCTATCTATCTATCTATCTATCTATCTATTGTTCGTTATCCATTACCTATCTTTTATCGTCTCTTAAAAAGTTGACAGTTTAGTTTAAATCATATTATTACATACCTAGTTACTAGTATATAGACAACATAAATTGTAGATTATCTATATATATAAAATTCAAAGTCCTGACTGACTGACTGACTGACTGACTGATATATCAACGCACAGCCTAAACCGCTGGTCCTAGAAATATGAAATTTGGAGGGTGTGTTCTTTGTACAGTGTAGGCATCCACTAAGAAAGGATTTTTCAAAATTCCACCCCTAAAGGGGGGAAATGGGGGGTTCAAATTTGTATGAAACTTTTTATTCTCTGGATCGATTGACTGAAAATTTGGTACAAATACTCTTCAATTAAAATCATGAGACACGTGTATCACAGTTTTTCCAAAATCATCATCATCCACCAACAGAGTCTAATAGCGCTTCTTTTAACTCTGAAAGCTTTGCTGAGAAAGTTATTAACCCACTACAAACGACGCTGTTATTATTCTTAGGGTTCCGTACTAAAATGGTGTAAGGAGTATGTCTTTCTGTATGTCTGTGAGCTCATTATCTTAGAAATTATAATAGCTAGCGACTTAAAATTTGGTATAGATCTAGAGAACGGTAGTAACTACGTATAGTAGGTGCAATGTGTTTATAAAAGGGTACGTAGGTATTGTAAGTAGTTGGGGTCTGAAAAAGGGATTGCAAAAAGAAACCCTTGCAATATAGTCATGTGGAGAACCATTTGTGTATGCAATTTTCTGTACTTAATTGTTTTTTTTTTTTATTTAGTCTTCTAAAATGTTCTTGGTCTACATTTTTCACTTCAAGGTTTTTGTGGATTTAAGCAATACCTAGATTCTCTAGGTATCTGTATTTTTTTCATGTATCGGTGTTTTTAATCATTTTACGGTTCCGTGATGAGAGTGTTACGACCGAGTTCTTGCTACTTTGGCGTGATTATTTTAATAATGTAACACAGAGGATTTTCCCAAAACTATTTTATATTCCGAAGACCTTTCGTGCTTTGCATGGCAAAAAAAAAATAGAAGAAGGGGAAACCGAGTGACCATCTTTTCTCACTTCGGCACAAGATTAGGGACCTATCATCCTACGACGATTTCCCTGTCAACGGCGTATTTCGGCGTTCATTCAAACTTTCAATTAGCTTTCATGACACGTGGTTTGTTGATGGACGACAAATATTGCGATTCTATCTTATAGGAAGCAGCCTTAAGTAAATAACATAACATATCGTCACACCTTTCCCCCTAAGAGGAGTATTACAACACCCTCACTTCATCGGATGATATTCAGCCCGAAGTGTAATAAACGGCAAGCCTGTCGCCATACACCGGGCTCCAGTCATGTAGCAGATGACATTAAATACGAACAATGAACATATTATCATATATAATCAATTACTAAATTGGTGTTGCCTGGGATTGAACCCACTTCTTCTGCCCTGAGAAGCGAGCGTTCTTCAACTAGGCTATCATTGTTTTTTTTCATATGAACCTCCATTTGAAATGTGTGAACTATATTGCTGACATTATATCAGACTTCAAACTACTTCATACAAGAAAAATACAAGAATTGAGTCCAAGCCTGTCAGAAGATTACAAACGGCAAGTGAAGAGATTTTCTGTCAATAGAGATCAAGTAACCAAGAGATGAAATTTTTATTAGTGTCTTTCTGGTCTTAGAAGAAGTATTTAGTAAGATTAGACGAAGTCGATAGAAGAAGCTGATTTAGTATTAGGAAGACAAAACCTACAATACGGGTTGCCTTTGCTTCAAAGG
This sequence comes from Peribatodes rhomboidaria, assembly GCA_911728515.1. NCBI lineage: Eukaryota > Metazoa > Arthropoda > Insecta > Lepidoptera > Geometridae > Peribatodes > Peribatodes rhomboidaria. The sequence continues at coordinate 562,050 of OU452181.1, read as the reverse complement.
TCTTAACCACAGGTCTGCCACCATACTGATTGGTGTGGTTTCCGAATGATTATGTGTTTATGCTGAGGATTCTTCTAATATCTTTAACATCACTGAACTATTCCTTCGAGTTAAAAAGAGTGCAGTTTCCCCTCAAAGTCTGCTTTGCCATGACCATAAATAAATCTGAAGCCAATCTCATAATTTACTGAAATGTTTTTCACACGGTTAGTTAGTTATACGTGGCCTGCTCAGAGTGAGTTCACAGAGCAGCCTGGTGTTTCTAAAAAAGAAAAGATGTGGTTTACAAAAATTACTGAAGTAGATTTGCCCTGTAAGCAATATTGATTATCAATTATCTACATTTGGTTATCTCTTAATTTTATTTTTTCACACAAGCTTTAAGTTCTGTTGATACCTTACTACTACTACTAATCTCATTCCAGAGATAGTTTAGTTAGCTAAATAACTTCGTCCTTATTGCTCTGTTTGGGATATTGTCAGTTAGTGTATTCAATTGATAGCGAGTGTGACCGCTTATAATATTTATTTCTGAAGATAAAAACGTCATTCATTTCCTGTAAGCCACGCGGGCGAAGCCGCGGGCAGAAGCTAGTCTTTTTATAAAAGCAATGATAGCCTCGTCGGAGAAAGCCCGCCTTCCAACCCAGAGGGAGCGGGTTCGATCCCAACCGAAGGCACGCACCAATTTATTCATTGTGTGAACATATGTGCGTATTGTATGTCATCTGCTACATGACTGGACCCCGGTGTATGGTGACAGGCTCGCCCCCTGTCACATTAGGTACTGAATATCGTCCGGCGAAGTGTGTACACTTCTGCCAGCGCCCTCGGGGGAAGGCGTGAAGATATGTTTTATGTTTAATTATATCTTTAATACATTTTTTTTTCAAGAAGACTTATTAAAATTCAAAGTCTAAGTCGTCCTACCCACAGGTAGTAGCTAACGAGGTAGGTCACGTATCCTACCGACTCGGTAATGTATGCCGTGTCGTGACAAAAGTCGTTTGACTGCGCGCGCTCTAAGGGTATCGGTCACGAACTAGTTGTACGAGTAAGCGCTTCATTTATCAATAGGCGAGGTTTTTAATTTTATTCTTATTATTAATCATCACCATTTCAGGTGGAAGACGTCCAGTGCTGAACAAAGGCCTCCGTCAGTGATCTCCACAACGACCGGTCTTGCGCTGCCCGCAACCAGCGGCTTCCCGCAACTCTTACAATATCGGCTCAGCGCAGCGACGCAGCGTGAAAAACCTCCAAGAAGGCTCGACGATCCAGATCCTCCTTACCAGATCGACGATCTGGTATGGGTCTCATTATTCATTAATAAAAAATGAGGACTTATAACCTAATCCTAACTAACATGACAAATTATTAACTATTACAAATGCAATAGTGAGCTAGTCGGTACATTAGTTTGTATGTTATGCTATCGCACCTTATCTGCTCGACCGAGCATCATGAAATTTTGCACAGGTACTCGTACAATCATGAGTCAGGGGTGTCTTTCATGTAAAAAAATGAACTCTTTCTGTGGCACCACGGGTGAAACCGCGGGGCGTTGCTAGAATTATTATAAGTGTTTTAAAAATATACTACAAAAAAACAGTGTTTTTCTTGATAAAATTGCCTTGGGATTTTTTCGTGCTAATTTCTTTAATAAACATGCAAATTGTGTCAAAAACAAAATTCGTAAAATAATATTGAAAGCTTTTTAGAATAATTACATGTTTCAAGCTCTATGTCACATCAATACTTGAACTACATAATGATTAGTAAACCTAACTATTTAACTAGTTGTTTTAATAAATTCAAAACAACTGGCTAAAAGGACTTTATTAAATCACACGGCTCTAAAACATGCCATTTTAATTAAGCCTTTTGTCCATCAAATCTTTTGTTGCCAAATAGTTACTAAAGACCTCATTTTAAATCATATTTTTTGCACTAAAAACCTCCATCCACCCTAACGAACGACCTACAAAAGTCATCTAATTAAACCACACAAAGAGATGTTTGCGCAAAAAATCTACAAAAGAACTCACGAAATAGAATAGTTAATTCCAAAACACAGACAAAAACAAAATCCATGAAACTACAATCAAGCTCAAAACTAACCAACAAAAACTGTTTATAAAAGTACAACCAAGAGTAAAATTGAAAAACGATGTCGAGATTTAGTCTAGAGACAAGCAAAGTCCGGAAAATGAATAGGAAATAACATTTGTATTCAAAAGTGGTAAAAATCGATGGCTTAGAACCGGCGGAGCGAGGAGGGTTATTGTCTGAGCCACGTATGCAGAGCTGGCTAGGGCGGGCCACGGTGCTCGGGGAAGCGGTATCCTCCTCATACACCGTGTATCTTTAAACACTTTGTCACTTTCAGTTCATAGCATTTACTTTTGTACTTGTGTTGTGTGCGAACTATGCACAAATTTGCCCTCTTAGTTTTACTAATTTATTTGCAAAATCAACGTTTTTAAAACCTGTAGATATAGATACATATCGTCACCCCTTTCCCTCCATACTTAGCCGGACGATATTTAGTCCCAAATGTGACAGGGGGCGAGCCCGTCACCACACAGGGCTCCCGTTACGTAGCAGTTGACATTACGAGCAAATTGGTGCGTGCCTCTGGCTGGGTCCGAACCCGCTCCCTCTGGCATGAGAGGCGAGTCTTCTCCGACTAGGCTATCATTAAACAATGACATTTATAGCAAGGGATATCCTTGCTATAAATTGAACTCATCATTATGGCTGTTAAAGTAAAGAAAGAAAGAAAGAAACAATTTATTTGATCGCACAAAACACTACAACAACAAAAAACCGAATACATAATAAAACAGTAACAGACAATAATATTATAAATTAAATATTTACTTATAGACATGAAACAAATATTTATACAATTAAAGTTTCAGTTGTCCCTGCAATGTCCAATGCGACAAAAAAGGTCAGTGCTCAGCATGGTGCTGCTAATTTCTTAGCAGCGCTGGTTTTAAGCATCAACCTTCGGAGACGCACAGGACTGTTAAAAAAGATAGAGAAAGTAGTAAGATACATTTGGAATAAATGCATAAAATCAAGCATAACAAACTTAGTACATAGTTTTCGGAATAGGTGCGTACCTACTTAATTAAATCATTAACCTTACTCGTTTCATTAACATAAGTACTTAGTACTTAGTTTTTAACGTTGTTCTTTATGTTATAATTTAAATAATAATCTGTTTCAAGCGCTGTTTGTTATAAAATAACAACACGGGCCCATTTCATTTACCTTACAGATAAACATGAATAAATGAACATAATATTACATTATCATGAAAAATTAAATTAAAAAGCATACACTATTAATTTACTGTGTGATTCAGTTTATCGTATACTATGTATACCATTACAGTTAAGGGGTCCGCGACGATCTGAATTTTTCATACAAACGCGCTTGTCAAATTTCTTGGAACCCATATGTCAGATTATGTAGAAATTTGGCAAGTCTAATTATTTTATTATGGAAACTGACGTGGTTTTCACACATTATGATTTAAAACACGGGAAATTACTAATCTAATTATTTTGACTTTTCTTCGTTCTTGGTTTTTTTTACTTCCTCAAGAGATATAAAATATCCGCATTTGTAAGGGGTCACTTTTGACCAATTTATTTAATAGCTAGACAAAGCAAATCAAAAATTCTTTTACATAGAGAGGTTGTCTACATCATTAGCTTTTAAATTAATCAATAATACAAGGGAAATAATAGTTACTTATGAATGATTAGAGAAGCGCAACGGTCATAAAAACTATAGATAAAATTGCACTTTGTCACTCTGCAGATAATTTTAAAGGCTCGTCAGTATCTTTACTTGCTCTCTTCGCTCGTCGTGGTTTTATTTTAGACATAATGGCAATATAAAACCTTTAGGTAATGCAAAGTTAGTCCAAAGTGGTCGCCGAGTTATTGACTTATTAGTGTTTAGTACAATCGACTCCATTAATATTGCGGGAATGCAAAACAACACCTTGTAAAATCTTGTCAGTCAAAAAGATAATAATTTTGCCTCTTTGTTTTATTTTCACTTGTGCAAGCAATAAGCTCTTCTATAAAAAAATAGTACCAAGACAAAAAATGTCCTGGATGTTACATATTTTAGCAACAATAAGTTTTGTTTTTGTAACAGCTCTAAAATTTGAATACATACAAATAACGTTTTTTCATAAAGCAGACGTTCAAATACTGAACTAAAATATTTGAAATGAGAGTAGAGAATCTTTTATTTTTCTCTAATATTTAAATTGAGGCACATACCGCTGCCTCGGTTATTTCAGTTTTCTCTTTTCTTTGTTTTACTCGCCCAGCTGGTTAATAACTACGAGAGAGTGTACATAAACATTCCTACCTTTACCTGTGTATACACATACTAGCTGTTACCCGCGACTTCGCACGCGTTTATCTAGAAAATAGTATCCAAAAACCTTCCTCGTGATTTACTGTACTTAATTATCAAATTTCACATAATTAAGCATATTGTGAAAAGCCTACAAACAGACAGACAGGCAGGCAGAGTAACATTCGATATTTATAATATTAGTATGGATACGAGAGTCGTTATAGATTGCGAGATCAAGTCGATTTTATATTACACTATCTGCGCCTGCGGTTTTCCTCGCAGTTAAAAAGTAGCTTATAAAGTAAATATTAATTTAGACATGTTAAATGGTATGGAAAAACCTTTTTGTATACGTTAGCATACAATAGTAGTGTTTACAATCGCAATAATGACAATATACCCATGTTATACATTGAAAATACGTCATGTTGAATTCATGTCATTTTCTGTAGTGTAGTAATCTACACATTGGCCAGGCTCCAGGCTTGCCCCCTGTCAGATTTAGGATACACATATTGGCGAAGTGTAGACTTCATCAGGCGATATTCAGTCCCAAATACACCTACACATACCTACGGATTGTAATACAGCTCTGCCAGCCACTTCAGAGAGAGGCGTGACGATATGTTATGTTATGTTATGAATGTGATCCACACAAAAAAAACATGTCATTATGTGGAAATAACATGAACCACAATTAGCTATTCGCGGTCAACGATCCCGTAGCTGGTTGGTTCAATGCGATAACTCTTACCTTCGTAATACAGTGCATCACCGTATACTTCGGGCAAGAATGTTATCTGAAAGATAATATCGTTTTTGGCGATAATTTGCTTTCAGAACTCCTTCTTAACAAGGCTGTCAAAGATTGGAACGTACTTCGGTGCATCTGCGTGGATGTTCCCCAACAATAGTTACAACCTGCGACTTTTTATGACAAGAGTGTATGGTCACCTCATGTGCTTCATCTTAGACCACATCGTCACTCTCCACGATTCACGAAAAAAGGCTATCAAGTGTTGCACTAGTATATTATTAGTTGTAAGACTTACTATGTAAAAAAACTGTGTAACTAGGTATCACTCTACATCTGTACTGGCACCGTTAGCAAAATTACTTGGAATTGCTTTCCATGGTCAGCCAATATTGTCTCAGGTAGTCCCCGTGTTTATATTGGTCAAGTTAAATTACACAAACTTGGTGTGCTTGATCTGCCTTCAGCTAAGTTTACTTTACTATTGCTTGCTGTTGTGACTGGCATTATTGCACAGCTGGAAAGCTGTGCGATAATGTCAATAAGTATACAGTGACGAGTTATTATAATTAAATAATAACTTTTATTTCATAGAACACATAATTAAAAGCCAACATCACAAAAGAGAAAATAAAATAAGATATTAGAAGGTAGCTTACAGTAACTTGCCATCCTGGCGTATTTAGATTCCTAAGCTCGCCACTGTACTTATAGCTGTATAAATCAGCTCTAAGCTATAGTACGGCATCCATTTGAAGCCCTTTGACAAATTCTGTCTAATATGTAGTTGTTTAATTGTCTTGCGAAGTTTTTTGAGAAACTTTAAACAATGATTAATCATTAAAAGTATTCGCCAAACCGAATTCGAGTGAGATCACTATTTTACAGAAGCACCACACATACCCACATACTAAAAATCCGCTCCAAAACATCCCGTTTCGTAGAATAAATCTATTTTCTGTAACATTTGAAATTCCTACAAGGAATTGTTGGTAGTGAACCAGAATATTAAGTTCGGACCGAAGTAAGGTCTTAGCAAACTACACTGACCCGATACTCGACAACAAATGTATCATTAAAAAGTGAGCGCTAAATCGTGGCAGGTAGAGCCGAATTTAAAATGTCATCGGTTAGACGAAGCGTTTTCGTTTGTAGCACGTAGGCCACGCGTCGTAATTTGTCATTTGCAATTCTGTACATGACAGGATAAACTCGCATAAGCTCAAATTACAATGCTTTACACCGAACACTCTTTGCCAACGCTTTATCTCCCTGCCTTGTCTGATAATTTTGTCGCGCTGCTAAGTAGCAAACGTTTTCGACATATTTATCTTGATCGGTCAAAGCACAAAGCTTCTAGAAGAAAATAAAGACGGCAGATACATTTCTCATGAGTCGAAGCGAGAAACACTTTACATAATATTTTAAAACTGTGTTAAAATTATTATGCCAGCAGTACAAATGCGTTTATGTTTTTCTAAGCTTCTGCCACACTTTTTCCGCCATTCTTCTCACAAATTGTTTCTGATCCGATTTTAGCTGAACTGATAGAAGATTTTACTTGCCATCTGGTATCGAACTGGTGCAGTGTGTAATCCCCAATAGATTGTGCAGTGCACGCGACGGCTGTATCAGATGTAACGATTGCTTTTGTGAGGCGAGCTCTTCAGGGTATCGGGCTAGCTTCTTTGTGAAATGCCTTTATTATAAGTTTGGGAGTGCGTGGTGTTACTTGGATGTTTCATTTTAACTTTAAAAACATTTTGACATTAATTGTCATTTTAATTTAAGTATACATAATCAGCAATGTCTTAATCTGTTGATCTTATTCTTATTGTAAAATCTGCCATTTTTGGCAAAACTATAGGGGGTTTAAAAATAGTATTTAAACACAGTTAACTATAAAAATCTTTATTCAAAGTGTAATTAAAAATCAATAAAAATATAATAAACATAAAACATTCGATTTTTACTTTGAGTAGAAGAGCATATTTTATAAAAAGCCATGGGACAAAGTCAAACACTAGATGTACAGCCATTTATTTTAGCATTATATAAATAAATAAATAAATTCGGGACACTTCCACACACGGTCGCCTGACCCCAAACTAAGCAAAGCTTGTACTATGGCTGTCAGAGACTGATATACATACTGAGATATTTTTAAATACATACTTAAATAGATATTAACACCCAGACAAAGGACAAACACAAATGTTCATCACATAAATGTTTGCCCTAGGTGGGAATCGAACCCACGCCCCCAAGCTCAGAAGGCAAGTTCAATACCAACTGAGCCACCGAGGCAGTCAATTTTCAACAACAAACAATAGAGCGCAAATTTTTGCCTCAATCTAAGACCCATATTTAAACCTATTTACCTCACTGGCCCAAAACCTTCAAAGAGTACGGAAGGTCGCCTCCAGTCCGTATAAAATTTTCACAAAAATCTAAAGCTACGTAGGGAGCCTCGATTCAATAGCACGTAGCCACAAATTGCGACCTTTCCCAAACCCAAACTCCTAACTAGACGAGCCGTACTGCCCGTATCAAGTGATACTTTTTGTCGCTTGTAGTCTATTTCGACGATTTTTTGTCGTATTATAGGAGTTAACAAGTGGTGGCTGAGCTATTGGGAAACTTGCGTTTTGCGACCGTCGCCGTCGCCTCGTCGCAGTTGAAATGTGGTGATCGCGAAGACGACAAGACAAGTCATCACTTGTCATATTTGAGTGACTATTTTTGTACAAAAAAAAAAACTTAATCGACATTATTGTGGTGATGATGACTATGAAATGAAATGTTTTTTATTCCAGATTATTACATCCATATTTAAATAGAATGTACATGATTAATAAAATAAAATAAAACCATTGTTTACCGGTTACTTGGAGGCGCGCCTAAAGTATAAAATATGCAATATTGAGACTATAATGGTACTGCTGAATGAGTCCTCGTTCGCGAGGTGAAGAGATGTGGGGATAAGGCGTCAAAGACAAGCGAGGTGGGAGCGGTCTTCTTCTTGGGTCTTACCTCGATCCTCTTAAACGTCTTACTCCACGTAGGGACACGAAAAATCGAGTAGGTTTCTTTTCGATACCGATACTTTTGTATTCGATACTTTGTATTCGATACTTTTACTTAACAAGTACTTTTGACAGATATCGTATCGAATAAATTACTTTTTTTTCATTTATTCATTTTACGATACGATACGATTTTTGGAGTCACCAGAAATTAGCTCACACGAAAAAGCGAAGTAAAACCAGTTCTTCATCACAGTTTGAAAATAAGGATGAAATAAGCCATTATTTATCTACACAGGTTTCGCCACTTTCTTTGGATCCTCTGAAACAATGGGAAGACATGAAAGTTGTTTTCCCAAAATTATATAAATTGGCACGAGAATTTTTATCGATTCCTGCGACTTCAGTGCCCTCAGAAAGATTGTTTTCGAAAGCTGGAAGTACAATTACTAAAACCCGTAACCGCCTATCGCCAAAAAGGCTCGACAAACTTCTTTTCTTGAGCGATTGTACCGAGGAGGAATGGGATTTATAATATTTTAGATTAAAAAATTGTGGCTTTACTTACAGGTTGTTTTTATTTATCTTATAATTACCACTATACCATACCATTTGTTACTTTTTCATTTTCTCTTACTGTATGAAGGTACAGACGATACTTACTGACTAACATTGACAAACTAACGTATGGCGTAGGCCCTGCCTGAGAAAAGAACTCGATACTTTGAGGTATCGATACTTTTGTGTCGATTCTTTTACGAGTACGATACTTTTTTATCGATACTACTCATGAGTACAGTATCGATATTTTCTATTCGATACCGTGTCCCTAGCTCCACGCCCTTGTACCGCGCAGGCGATAACTTATAAGCGGTACCATGGTATTATAATATACTCCGCCGGGTATAGTATTCTTAGATCCACTAAACACGTAGTGACGTCAAATTCTAAGAAGTTCATAGAGAAGGATAGCGATGACGTCATTATGTGTTTGCTTAGACCTTGTTTTTTGGATCATTAGCGATACTACTGATAGTAACCGTCATGAGTCGCGCATATGTCACAACAGTTACAATCCTTCTTAGACGTCAAACATGCAATTTTTAGTCAACGATCGCAAGCCGCAAATTTCTTAATAGCTCAGCGATGCGGGCAGTTTTTTGTCGTGTATTTTCACGCGTTTTTCTGTCGCCGGCCTTCGTTAATGCCGGTGGGAGGATGAAATTTTTCGGTGAACTAACTCGGCCATTTTTTGACGACAAAAATAAAAAGGACGCTTGATGGCGTGTTGCGTTTTTGGAGCTTGTTTGATGCTGCAGTTGGTAACGAATGGACTTAATACCGGAGTTTACAGAATGCATGTTGCGTAAATAAATTATAATGCCCTGCGCCTGACTGACAAACAGAAAATGTAAACCGCTTAGTTTAAACTAGTTTTGCAGCCAGTTGCGCAAAAAGGTAGACAAGTTTAAAATAGGTATGCGAAATGTCTCTTACTTAGTTTTTAGCAACTTTCCAAAAAGAAGCTGTTTCAGTTTAGTACATTAAAGTTGTGATGCGATGCAATACGATGATAGCCTAGTTGGAGAAGTCTCGGCTCTCAAGCCAGAAAGAGCGGATTCAGACCCAGCCGAAGGCACCAATTTGTTCATTGTGTGAATAAACCTATGTTCGTATGTCATCTGCTACATGGTTGAAGCCCGACGTATGGCGATAGGCTCGCTCACTTTCATATTTGGATAATATTGTCCGCCGAAGTGTGGGTGTTGTAATACACCTCTGCCAGCCCCTTCGGGTAAAAAGTTTGACGATATGCATGTATTACACAAGCTGTTAACATATTACTTATCAGATTCACTAGGTTGATACAACGACTCAAGCCTAGCCTTGATGGTCTTGTCTAAATTCATACCTAGGTCGCATTTGACAGCAATAATCTGATCTCACTCTTATTTTGGAAGAGATAAAATTTGAAATACTGTACCTAAAAACATTTCAAAGTAAATAAGTCTAGCCCAAATTGCCATCTCAAACGCACTGAATAATTACTGACATCAATCACAATCTAATCAGCTTATCAAGAGTCATCTATAGTTACTGTGACCTATTCTACGACCTAGCCTATTAAATTCGAAGCTCGGCCCGTAGTTATTCAAAAGGTCATAAAATGTTCGTAGTTCATTTGGCCGCGGGTGAATTTTCTTCAGATTAGCTCGCGTCGTGACAAGCGTCTAAATGCGGTTATTTAACACGTACCTATAATATTGGACATTAAGGGTGGGACCGCACAATACGGGAAAATAGTAATATACTCTGTTAATTTATATTAAAGTGTGTTTGCTCGGTGTGGAATTTTGTGAACGGGACCGGACTAAGGGCAGTTAGAATGGTTGCACACTTCACTGGTTTTACCAACGGGCAACCAGTGAAGTAAGACCAGTGAAGCCCACACCAAAACTAGAAGACCAGCAGTTGTGAACAGTACAAAAAATATTAATTATGTAGACGTTACAATTAGCAATAGGTATTAGTGATTCCAAACTAAGACGACATTGTCAGATCAGTGAGCAAGTGGTCTAGATACCAACTATCCAGTTATTTAACACAACAGCTGCAATATTATTGTCCAATTTCTTATCTAAATTGAAAAATGCAGCCACTTTTATGCCTGTCCATCGGGCGCCAGCAGTCTTCCGCTACAGGGAACCTACCATGACATGTTATTGCTATGATGGTTACGTTTTGTTGTCGACGCTGCATAACCACAAATCGTATCGCGGCACAATAAAGTCCACGGTCGCGCAGCGTCGGAAACGTAACCATCATGACAATGAGATTTCATGGTAGACCCCCAGGTCGTATTTCTCAACCGATTCTTGTAAAATTTTGTGTAAATAATAAACGTTTCATAATAGCTCTTAGAAATTATTAAAAATGACAAAGATATGGAGTTTACACACCGGCGAGGTCTTCAGCTCACAGCCAAGCAAACTCCATCAAAAAAACATGTCGCAGCGCACCGCATTATATCCTAGTTGACCCTAGTGAGCTCATACCTTAATACGCACCAGTATTGGCCATTAAGATGACTTACAACCCAGGCCTTAAGATAAACTATTCATTGAGCATGTCCCAGTATATTACTTAAGTCGCGCTACTTTTATAGAGTTGGTTTGTTCGCGCGTGACTGGACGCTGGGGCTTGTAATGTGGAAATTTATTGAGGCATAAGTTGGCACTTAATTTTCTTGTTGAAATATTGTATTAAAAGCAAAATTTATCTACATAGTGACGGTTGGTAACGCGCTGTAGCTCAGGGGGCCTACCACGATATCTTATTGCCATGATGGTTAACGTTTTGTTTCCGCCGCGACGTTGCGCGACTGCGAATTGTATTGCCGTAGAATAAGGTCCATGGTCGCGCAGCGTTGAAAACATACGTAACTATCATGGCAATAATATATCATGGTAGGCGCCCAAGTGTCATCTAAACAGATTCCAGAATCGATTCTCATCCGGCCGGATATTTGATTAATGAACCTAAAAGTCTGTTTTTGATCCAATATGTCCAGCAAGTTTTACTAAGTAAGTATCCATTTTCAAAATTATTAAAAAATGTATAGTGGAGCCTGGTGTATAGCGACAGGCTCGTCCCCTGTCTTTGGGAGGATGTGTGACGAAGTGTGGCGTTCGGCGATATGTGTGTAATACACCCCTGCCAGCAGCTTCAGGGGAAAGGGGTGACGATATGTGTGTAACTATGTATCAGTATCTATTAACAAGTGGCACTGATAAAAAAAAATTAAGATCCGCCGGCACACCTACCTAAAAACATTGGATTTGTAGGACGAATATAACGGGTACCTTAACTGTCGAAATTCATCCAGCCGTTTGAAAGATACGAGGTAATAAATACATTCACAACAAATAGATACACATGTACGTACAAACATACAAGATACGCGTAAAAAACATAACCCTTCCTGGCAGCCGGGTAAAAATGTCCAAGCAAAACTGCAGTTTTGCTCCACAGAAATATCGTTAATTCTTTAGCACAAACGTAATCAGTTTTTAAACATAAAGCAATGCACTTTAATCTGATGTCAGCTAAAACCCAAAACACATTAGCGCCGTCAGCGATGTCCAAACACGGCGCGCGGCGGGCAAACAACACGCGACGCGACGCGAGGAAATGGCTGTCCGACGCGACGCGACGTGACGTGTCCGTAAACATCGGATGCTATCGTATTCATGTGAAATGGTGATATTAGTTTAGGGCTTTGTTAGAATCGAATCAGGCGTTCTGAATTCGTGTTCTGTTAAAGAGGTTTGTCAAAATTTTGCAAACAAAACTACATTTACTACATTTTGTACCTATATATAATGTTAACTTTGGTTCTGCCTAAAGGTGTTGAAAAGAAAGTTAATAAAATAAATATTGACATCGAATCCTAATCATAACGAATGTTCTAAAAGCGAAAGTGAGTTTGCTTATCCGTTTCTTTGTTTGTTTGTTTCGCTTTTACGTTCAAGCTACTCGACTAACAATCATTATACCATCATAGAGCACTCAAAATGCCTATTATATGCTGACGACTAACTATTTAGGGAAACGGTTTTTGTATCTCGGCCGATAAGTCTTAAAAGAGAGTAAAAGCTGGTTCATTAAATGGGCCATAAATCGTAAACGGTAACTTTCCCAAAAAAGTTTCCAGGAAAAAAAGATGCGAAATGTAATTTTCTACTACACATAATAATTTTAATAACTTTTGTCTTAAAGTACATAGTTTCCAAGATTTTGACCAAAAACTATTTTTCAAGATGCACTTTAAGCTCCACATGGATCTGTCAGCATTTTGTGATTTTATGCTCAGAAAGTAACCCTTAACCTTAAAAAAATCGGAAATTTAGTGCGAGGTTGCCCAAACAAATTGCTATTTTTACAGGCCTAGAAATCGAGAAGAAAAAACAGCTGTTTCATACATTTGGTCGGATCTCAACTAACGTTTTAAACACACCCTATCCCGACATCCCTGTAACAGCAAATGTTATTTTTTGTTAAAATTGTACTATAGGGAAATTTTACACTCTTTATGATTTTTAACAAAAATCCCAGTGCTTTATATTCACAGCTCGACTTTTAAAAACCTAGATTACCTTTTACATCAAAATTCCACGTAAAAGCGTCGCTCCTCATTCCCCTGTTTACATATAAAGCCCGGTCTACACGTGACGACACGGCGACACGTCGCTCGTGTAAACACGATGTGACGTGACCACGGAGCAGGTCACGGAAAAGTAGAACATGAAAATGTACAGATGGAAAAAAGCTTATGAATTTCCTTGGTCCTGACACTAAGTTTTTTTCTAAATCATTTTCTGTATCCCAGATAACGTGTATGCAAAATTTCATGATGATCGGTTGAGTAATTAGGGCGTGAAAGCGTAACAAACAAACGGACAAACTCACTTTCGTATTAATTCAATATATTAATTAGGATAGAATAGGTCGACGTTTTCATAATTAAAGAGTAACGCTAAATAGTAGGAAACAAAGCCGCTTCCGCGTCTGTCTCTCTCTCTGTATGACTGCTAACTTCTCCTAAACCACGCTACAGATATCGATGCGGTTTTTACCATCGGCTAGATGATTTTCACGGAAGGTTTATAGGTACCGATCGAAGCCGGGGTGAGTCACTAGTATATTAAAAGTACTCAATAACTTAGCCAAAATAAAAACCTTTCAAAAGAAGCAAGGAGTCACTAAAACTAAAACTTTAAAACAACCACGTCCGAATCCAATTCCGAGCATTCCAAGCACCCACAGCAGCAATAAATACGACACAGACAATACATTACATCGTTCCTCGTCCATAACTCGACGTAAAGGACTAATCCTCGGTATACCGGCACTCAACCAGCAATGGATCCCGTGAAATACGCGAACTACTCGTCTGTTTGACAAAGGATTGCCCGAGACCAAGTGAAAAATTGAACGGAAATTCTAGGGGAATTTCTAATACGAGCGACGGTTTGTCGAATATGAAAGTCGGGACGTTTTCACTTTGTCCCGTCGGTGACACGAGTCGGAATTAGTACGATGTGCAGCGTCGGCGTTGCATGCAAATGTACGGGCGTGCCGGCGGCATCGACGTGCTGACTGCGCTCGTGTAAACACACCTTTATTCTTATCACCACAACACCTATCTGGCTTGACGAAGCAAAAAATAGAGAAGAGCTAATGTTGTCGCACTTCTAGCTGTCTGCACTATTAGATTATTCGTGGTACAATGCCATTATTTGGAGCTGCGCATATTTTGTAGCGTCTACGGCTCTGAATAACAATTAACGTAACTAAAATGTTTTTTGACAAATTATAATATTGTATATACGAGTATGTCTACTATGACTGTTGTTATTAAATTGTATAAGATTTTTGGCACACATCGTTTAACAATAAATTATTCTGATTCTAAAACAAAAACAAAAAACCCGACTGCAAAATTAAGTCTGACATTCCGGATATACTTACTCGTAGTTACAATGTTGGACCCTACGTCACTTCTACTGTCAAGACGATTCAAATGACACCTCACATGTCGAAATCCATGAAGCTGTTTAGGCTGTAGGGCGTGCCAAAATAACCTCATTCACACATACATACTCGTACATATACACTCGAAAAACATAGCCGTCTTTATTCTTACGCAGTTATGTCAAAAAACTAAAAGCCAGTTTCTCTATCATATACAAATTGCAACATTTGGTAATGTTTCGTGTATATCAGTGTTATGTTTTTGTATGTGTGGTAGTCACTTGTTTTTAATCGAGTTAAATTTCCAATTAAACTTTACGGGACTGCATATTTTCCATTTCAGTCCGTCTTTTAAAAGCTACTTATTTGTTAATCCCGTATCATTCGCATCCGGGTCGGGTTCCGTCCCGAGTAAACTCCGACCGTTGGCCCAACTCATATCAATCGTCCTAACGTTCATATAATACTCAAATTGGCTTACTATTTTATAAATTTGGCCGCACAAAGGTCCCCGAAACCCCATTCTCGCCTCATGGGGCACAAGGAACTTTACACTCCAAACACGCTTCACAGAATCTTCCGCGTTGCTTATTTTCAAAGCATACAGTTCAAATTCGACAGACTTTCAGTTAGCTGATTGCAAAGGTAAAGTTGTACTGAAATAGAGGACAAGATTTCGCGTCGACTTCGTTAAGTTCTATTTATTGATTTCACTAGAAGATGTTTATGGTGCGATTCGATTTGAAATATTTTGCGAGTCCTTCGGGACTGCTTGGCGCAAAGATACGAGTAAATAAATACGCTGTTACGGTATTTTGGCACTATTCCTTGGCAATAAGGTCAGCTTGATAAGTAAGGAATAGGTTCAGTCGATTTTTTACGTTTAATCAAGCGTCTGTTTATCGTTTAAGAGGACAAAGATATGAGAATTTTTGTTAACAAATCGACTTGCGTAATAGAATAAAATGAAAATAATCAAGGAAATTGAAGTACAAGTATTTCCAATTTATTTGTTACATCCTTGTGAAAAGTACTTTGATTTCTGGAATTGATGGTAAGTTTTAACTGTTGTAAAGAAGACAATAATGACAAGACAATTTTTAACCTCGACGGAAAAACGACGGGAGTGTTATAAGTTTGACGTGTCTGTGTGGCATCATAGCTCCCGAACGTATGAACCGATTTGATTATATTTTTTTGTTTGAAAGGTGGATTAGTCGGGAGTGTTCTTGGCTATGTTTGATGAAAATCGGTGTCGGTTTTTTTTTTTTATTATTTACTAGCGACCCGCCCCGACTTCGCGCGGGTGCAATGCTGATACTAAATACACTACAGAAAAACTATGAACGTTGTATATAAAAACATAGCTGGCCGCTCTGGCTTCGCACGGGTATAAACAAAAAAAATATTGTGGGATTTCTTGAGATAGACATATATCATCGCGGAGTTTTCTGTAGACCTTTTTAACGTGTACAAATAATTAGTATATTATTTTGATAAATCTCGTAGGGTTCAGCCTGCGTTTGCAATGTAAGCGGAAAAAAAAAGATAATTAATGACATCACATTAGAAACCTTAAAAATAACAGTATTTCTCCACTATTTAATGGATGTTATTATACATATAAACCTTCCTCTTGAATCACTCTATCTATTAAAAAAAAACGCATCAAAATCCGTTGCGTAGTTTTAAAGATTTAAGCATGCAAAAGGACATAGGGACAGAGAAAGCGACTTTTTTTTTACTACATAAATATATATGTAGTGATTATTTGTTTTTAAGAGTGGGTCGCAATAAGTCGACCGTTTTGACAGGCGCGCGCACGCAATATCCCTAGTGGAATCTAGTTCAATCTGGCAAGCAATAACAACAGACTGATGATTGTAAAATAACGTTGGAAAATACATCTTCATTCTGCACGGACGTGTTTTACTTCGAACCTTCGCTGCCTCAAGGAATAGAACAAGAGGAACTCCGGGGTGTTTCACCAACATACCCGGTCCTAGACTGCCATATTATAACCTAAAAAGTCTATCCCCTTTACTAATAAACCTTGCATGGCCTCAGAATAGATAAACTCACTATATTTTGTTTTGTTTCTTGGAGGAAGCAGGTTCGAACCCAGCTGGAAGCACGCGCTAATTTGTTCGTTGTGTGAACATACATACATACATACATACATAATTGTGTGCGTAATTTATGTCATCTGCTATATGACTGGAGCCTGGTGTATGGCGGCAGGCTTTCTCCCTGTCACATTTGTGACTGAAGTGTGGGTGTTGCATTACACCTCTGCCAGGCCCCTCGGGGTAAAAGCGTGACGATATGTATTTTACTTTTCGATCAAGTTAAAAATATTTAGAAGAAAAAAAAGACTTAGCACCGTAAAACTATTCCAACACTATACACCCATATTATGTAGAGCCACTTACCCAAGTGGCTCCACTTGGGCTACATTTGATGTCCACATTGTGTTAGTCAGCAACCAAATGATTTATGTAGTAAATAGTTTACTAGCTTTGTTTCGTACTGCAGTTCAACTGAAAACGTTTTGTTCAGACACGTTGATCCAGATTCTAGATTGAAATGCAATGTTTCCGTACCGAGAAATCGTAATACATTCTGTAGTGATATTGCACTGGTACTCCTTGCCTAATAAAAGTTGTATGGCTTCGGAATTATAGTGTTTTATCTTTTTCTTTCTTCTAAATTTTTCAACTCGATCGAAAAAGACAAAACACTGGTTAACTATTCTGAGGCTATGTAACGTTTATTGTTACGGGGGTAGTTAGTAATCTTAAAGGGTTAATAGGTACTTTCCAAGCAAGTACGACATCGCCACTTTCAACCTTTAGACCTACAACATCGCCACTTTCCAACACTTAAGCTTGTATTCTAATCCATTAAAAAAATTCCTAGTAAAAACCAAAGCAATTTCCAATATCCAAACACAATCAAAGACAGAATTAACTGTACAAAGCAGCTTTATTCCAAACACTCATGAAAATATCTTCAAAAGCACTCCGCGCCTAATGAAGCCAAAGCGGTCCAATAAATCCATCGTCATTAACGTCATGCATTCACAACATACAAAATACATTCCTACATACAAGACTCACTGTCTTTGTCATCGCCTACCGAAGTACCCTTCCAACGTTAATCGTTTCTTTTCACAATACAAAGCATGATACTAAATATTTCACTACAAAAAGCATTCTCCGTCTCGCTTTAGTAAGAGTATTTCGCGATAGAAATAAGACATTACAAGAATAAATGGTTTCCTTTGATGTCTACGGAGCGAGACTATGGACTTACTACACTTGCGTTTACAATCGACATTGACACAGAGTAGGTTATTGGCTTGAGTAGATTTTGTGTTCGGGATTTTCAGGCTGGTTTAAGTTGGTATTTTACTAAGCTGTGGTTGTGATAATATAGGTATTTGATATTGGCTGAGAAAACAAAAACAATGAATGGTAATACATTGCTCCAATTGTTTCTTTATACTTCTTTAACAAAGTAATAAGAGGAGTTGGAGAATGTTTCGATAGCCTTCTTTTTGCGAATTCTTCGGTTGATTGTCACAATTTCTCGGGTTTCGTTTTGTTAAAGTTTCCTTCTTTTTAAAGCTTTCGTAAGTTGATTTTGATTGGCTCCGCAAACATTCGCAATTTTGCCTGCTTTTGGAATCTTAACTTTTGCATGATTGTGAAACACATAATTGTATTTAATAAGAAGACTTACGTTCCTACTTACCGAATATAAGGTAAATTTTATTACTGTTTGACAAAAAACATTTGAAATGTACTTTCCTGACGGTCTTTTCTGCTATTTCTACAGCTTTAATCAAACCCAACTAGGTACATTAACATATTAACATCAGAACGTAATAGTTTTTTTAAAAGCTGGATTAACCCTACATCTTTTAAACAATGATGGAATTCAAGATATAGCCTGTGGTCTTACTTAAAGCTATCTGAGTCTTCTGTACTTGTAAGTAGGTCTTGCTTTTAGGATAATTTTTCATCGCGTGTGTTGCCTGTGTCTTGCATAGCTTACATTAGCCATGCTTCTGTCTTTGTCCTAATGTGTAATGCCTTCATTTGTATAAACAGGCCGTTGACAAAAATGAGTTTTTATTTTCCCATAAAAGCAGTTGTCACTCCACCCACGTCAGCGCCGGTGAGGGCACGGCGCGCGTGCGGCGGACACAGGTCGAGACAAATCGTTCGTCGTTGCTGCATCCCTTGTCATAGGACACGGGCTCTTTCGGGACGGCTGCGATGATTTAGCTATGGAATATTTTAGAGCCTTTTTATTCGCGAAATGATGTAAGATATTGTTTGAATAACGTGCAATGAAACAGTCTTCGCAGCAACAATTCTTAAAGTGTTTGCCTAAACAACGAGCTAATCAAGCGAGTGATTACATGTAATTGTACCTTTTTATTGACTCGCATTTTGCATGACACTGCAGCAAATGACTTTCAATTGACACAAATTTAAAATTTAAATTTAAACAAATTTCACTTTTTTTTTTGTTTTTAAATCATTCTGTACAAACATTTAAAGCCGTATAAACGCGTTTAGATTTAAAAAATGTTTAATGTGTGGTAAAACCAGTTTTCAATCGAGATTCATGACTGAGCATCGTTTTAGCATGTGGCCCTTACTTTTCTGTTTTTGGTTAATATTTTAAGAAGTAAAAGTAAACTGCTTGCACAATTTACACTTCCTGATGTAATGAAAAAAAACACAGTAACGTAACAGAGCTATATTTTCAAGAAAAACGTAACAGAAGCAAACATCAACAGGGGTCCAGAACACTACAATGCAATGTCTAACACTTGCGAATGAGCACAAAGAAAGGGAATGATCATTAAATCCCTTTCACCTTCGAAATCCAAGGGGACATTTAAAGACACTTAGCAGGTAACAAGAAACGCGACGGAAGCGGAAGGAACCTGCTCAGAAATCCTTACGAGGGTCCGTCACACTGATCGGTAATGACAGATGCCGCTCAAAATATTCGCTTCAAAAACAGAAGATACACAAAAATAACTTTTCCCAAGTAAATAATACATCAAAGGGCTAAGTGATTGATGCAGGGGGCGTCTGGAAGAGGGGCAAGAAGGGAGCGAGGGGGGGAAAGTCATTAATCTTTCTGGTCACCCCTAGGAGTGAAGACTCAATGTAGGGTACTGATCGCTTGTTTTGATGCCAAAGTGTGCCATTCTCGCGAAGTTAGTTGTTTTTGGCGCAGTTTTTGCGAAAGTGGGTTATCTAATGTCGGTTATGAAAATAAAGGGTAATATCGCAGAAATCGAGTTACAAGCGAACTTTTCTGTTCGGCAACTTGAGATGGTGGCTTTGATTTTACAACCTTAAGGTTATTAAAACATTGAAACAGAGTGCCTTTTTTTAGCGCTGCCATTTTCTTTATTTTTTATCTGTCGTAACTTTTTAGAATAAACTGCGACCCGCGGTTTGTTTCACCATCTTTGTTTTTTGGAATAGAAATTCATTACCTACTGTGTGTCCGTTCTTTTGATGATAGTTTTAAAAGTTTTTTTTGTTTTTTAGCCGTACAATTGTGAATAAATCAAAAACATTGAAAAATGACAGCTTAAGTAAAGTAAGTTCTTATAAGCCCTGGCGTCAACAGTTTTAGTCTTTGACTAATACATTTTGTATTTTGTTTATCATGTACCTGTCTATGAGCCTGAAATAATTTTACTATTATTATTTTATTATTAGTGTCAAGGAATTTATTTTTATTCTTAATTTCTAAGTTTTTTTACAATATTATACGAGTATTGTAAAAAACTTGGAAATTATATGATATAATTATGATTATTTAAAAACAATTACTATAAAAACTTAAAAACCAGGTTGCTGCCGGCAGCGGTGCGAGGCCCAAGCTACCAGTGGTTAGGGCTGCAGACTGAGGAACCTCCTGACAATACGGCACGTGTCTAGGATCACTGCCTTTTGTATCTGGCCCTTGACCCAACCGTCTAACGAGAGCCTTTTGAGGTTTTGGTCGAGGCTCTTTGCTATGAGACCGTTTACCGTGACGACTATCAGGACATGATCTTTGGGTCAACATTCACTAGGTTTTCGTCATATGGGATGGTGATGTAGACGAGCACTGCCCGGCGCTGGGACCGGTCGACCAGCACAATATCAGGATTATTGGCAACAATAGTCCTGTCCGTGATGATAGAGCGGTCCCAGTAGAGCAAAGCACGGCCATTCTCAAGAACTGACGCTGGTGCGTACTTATAGTACGGCACCTCGGACTCGACAAGACCGTATTAAAGGGCAAGTTGCTGGTGGATGATCCTGGCTACTTGGTTGTGCCTGTGCAAGTACTCGCCGTTAGCAAGATGCGAACAACTGGACATGATATACCTGAGTGACTCTTCAGGACGGTGGCATGCCCAGCAAATGTCGACCGTACCGTCCTTGAGGATATATTTCCGACAGTTTTTCATCATGATAACTTCTTAGTATTATTATTGTTATTGAATCCACCATTGTTGTCATTGTTATCATTGTCGTTGTTGTCATCTGATGCACGGTAGCGCTCAGTTGTATGTTTATGTTACCCGCGGTCACTCAATTAAAATTAAAATATATGAATAAAAAATAATAGAAAATAGCAAATAGCAAAAATAGCGGTTTAACAACGCAAGAAAAAAAAGGGAATTTTACAAAAATGTTAACAAACCTGTATCAAATGTGTACAAATAAATCCGACGTGATAAGTGGCTGCGTTCGCGCTTTTAGGAGAGCGGAGCGCGATGTGTGTGCAATTTTTTTGTGACAATTATTAAATTTAAACTAGCATAATCGCATCCTCCAGTCGATACTGGATGCGCACTTCGCGGATACAAAAGTATACATACACATACATATATAAATCTCTACAAATTATTCTTCTCTATAAGAGAAGTGAATATTATATTTCCACAAAGCCCGTTACCCTCAAAACTTGGCGACTCTTCTTATTCTGCGTTTCATATAAAAATATTTGTTATCGCCGCGGAGCACGGTAATCGGTTTACACGCGCCGCCCGCCGTTGGTCGACTTTATAGATTTTCTCGCCTCGCTGCCGTTGCAAGTCTATTTGCAAGTACTCTCGCGGTCGGTTTGCTTTGGTCTTTAAATAATATAGCTATAAAATATTCTGTATAAAATGTTTACTTGTACACTGTGCGATTGAATAACTCAGTGACGGTAAAAATCAAATTGGCAAGATATTTTTAGCCTTTTTGAAAATTTAAGCAAAGATATCTTAAACTAACAGCCTTAGAAATAAAGTTTCAACACATGTGTATACACATTGTGTAACAGAAAAGCTGAAAAATAAAAATATTTTTGACTTAAACATTGTGTACAGTTCGTGTACAGATGTAACAATATCAAAGAAATAATAAACATTCGTTACACGGCCGGGTACCTTTGTTTAGCGGTTGAGTACGGGGCCAAGATGGCAGATTTCAATTATATTATTAATTTTATGATTAAACTTTTCTAAACGAATTTACCAAAAGTTGCCAGACGAAAAAGAAAAAATTGTTAAGCATGTGTGTAAATACCAAAAGCCGATTCAAACTTTATTGCTCAAACAATAGTCACACATTTGTAAAGCGCTGTTTACTTGCTACTCAATGTCTAACTGAACATTGGTTTAACAGATTTTTTTATTTCTAAGGCTGTAGCTTTATTTCTTGCGTTTGGCCCAGCATCTTGCCAGGGGGGCTATTCCTGCGCGTGAGATGAGATGAGATTTTATCTTGGTCACTCTCACACCTATGATGTTTCAAACGAGAGCAACAAGGATGAAGAAAGATGAGATGAAAATCTCAAATCTCCGAATAGGGTCCCAGGTGTTTTATCTTGGTCGTTGTCTCTTTTGTTTAAAAAGTCATAGAAGTGACCTAGATAATTCTCACACGTGACTATAGGGCTCCCGATATTAGGCTACGTTGCGGCTTATCATGGAGCACGCTTGCTTAGAAGATGCCGATTCACTCGAGCTTTAAAGTCTTGATTACGCCCAGACCAGCTGTAGACCTCGCCGCTGATGTTTTTTCCTCCTCTACTGGTCGTATTCCTCAACCAATTCTTGTGAAATTTTGTGAGCAGGTTTGATAAGTATCCAGTTTTTTTTATGGAGAGTTAATTTTGTTTTGACGTGACAACGTCTTCTAATTTGATAGAGCCGGCTGCACGCACGAAAAAATGCGGCGTTACCTCGCTCTGAGGCGTTCCATGTAAGGCTTGAAGTGCAAGCGAGAGCGCGGAACGAGCGACAAAGAAGCACAATCGGCCTTTGCGTTCGGCAGCGTTCGACATCCGTCTCTCTCCTACTTGAGTGAGCACGTTGTCACGTTCAACTATCGTCAATAGACGGGCTTTATAGACAACCATTTTTTTTTTTTAATGGACTAGATCACTCATTTCAAAATATGATATTCGAAAAAAAAAACAAAAACTGACCCGAAATAAAAATCGATAGAATTATCAAACCTACTCACAAAATTTCAAGAGAATCGGTTAATTAATGCGACCTATAGTGGAGGACAAAGATCCAGACAAAATTCTGACACACATATACTTAAAGCATTTTTGTCGAAATTGAAGCAGAGATGCTTCGGTTGCTAACGCTCGCTCGGCCGACTGACGGGGAACGCTCACTCGTGCAGGCAGAATACCAGACTCTAGTTAACTAAGTAATACTTTTACATTCAAAAATACGATTTCTAGAAGATAGATGGTAAACAAATAGTAGGTAGATACTTACTTAAATGCTAGTGATACCTTACAGTCTCTGTATCTAGGAGACCACAGACCTAAGACCTCTAAGAGCAAGAGGATTAAGTAGTTTATCAAGAGCTTCATTACGGCAGCAGCTCCGTTCGTCCCGTCTTGCTACTCGTAGTACTTTAGTGATGGATTCCTTTCAGAAAATTCATTGAATTGTCGATGAGGAGTTAGATGCTACATGCAGATAAGGTAAGTTGCAGGTATTTTGTATTAGTAGATTCGTTCACGCGTTTTACAAGATATCCAATGAGAAATGACTGAAATGAACTTGCTTTCTGATCTTGGGGGCGCGAGTTCTATTTCCACCTAGGGCAAACATTTATGTGCTTTTGTGTTTGTTCTATGTGTGGGTGTTAATATCTATTTGAGTGGGTATATAAAAACGTAGTGTTTGTGTATCAGTCTCTGGCAACAATAGGACAAGCTTTGCTAGTTTGGGGTCTGGCGACCGTGTGTAAAAATGACGCAAATTTATTTATTATTAATTGGTAATACAATACTGTGGTACCATTTTTTTTTATAAATAGAAGATTGTACTCAATTTTTTCGTTCACAAAAATTTTTTACTGTAGTGTTTCTTTAAATAATAATGTGGAATGATCTGCTGGCGTGTTAATTTTATCAATAGACATCAATTAATTATGTACGAGGATACGAGGTGAAATTTGTACGTAGTTTTGTAGGTGTATGTGTCATTTTCGTACAATTTAAGACACCCTACATACACAGCCGTTGTATCAAAGAAAACCTCGGAAAATATCCGCTAGCTCGGAGCAATCTCGTCCGCTATAAAATAAAATTGAATCTACAGTGAGGAAAGCCTTCACAAGAACAACATAATGTACTGCACTCGGCTCGTAATGGAATATTTCAGCGCCCTGCAGTGTAAATAACTCTTTACAAACATACTTTGAGAATGGTAATCAAAAGATTCTAGCTTTTCATGCTGCGATATATGCATAATATTAAAAATTGTAAAGTAACAGCATCGTGGCAGCACGGGATATTACACATCTTCTGAAATTTAAAGTAAAAAATTTTTGCAATTATTTGTACACCGCTATTTTTAGTATTTTTTGTAAACCATAGGTGGCAAATAAGTTAACGTGCGCCTGATGGTACGCGATAACCGTCGCTTACCTACAAGCTGCGCCTCGCAGTTTCACCCGAGGTTAAAAAGTATCCTACTCGTATGTGTTATTCTAGACTATAATCTATCTCTGTGCCAAATGTCATCCAGATCTGTTCAGCCGTTCTGGCGTGAAAGAGTAACAAACATCCATCCATCCATCCATTCTTACAAAGTTTCTAGTTTATACTATTAGTAGGAGTACGATGCGAGACGCAGCCGCGCGCGCGCACTCGCCCTGATGAAGACCGCCGAATGCGGTTGAAACTATAGTCGGAATAATCGACTGAATCGTACGTGAGTAATTCCCGTGTTTTAAATCATAATGTAATAAGGAGTAGGATAGTAGGATAATACCAGGAGCATCACAGATACATACATTGCCAATAAATGTTTTATAGGCAGACACTCTACGAGTCCATAGATAGATAGATAGATAGATAAACTCTTTATTGTTCACACCACAGATAACAAAACAACAAGAGAAAAATAATGATAAAACTTATTAAATAGTGTAACAACTGGCGGCCTTATCACTAAAAGCGATCTCTTCCAGGCAACCTTAGGATGGAGAGGATACGACAAATGAGTATGGGACAGGGGTGCAAAAAATAACAAAAATAAACATAAGATTGATACAAAGAAACAACAACAAAACATCGAGTATTATACCTATACACCTACATAAACTATTTAAATAAAACTTACATAAAAGTACCTACATCATACTAATATAATACATAATGCATCAGAACAAAAAAAAACTTGGTACCAACCCTGAAATCCCAAAACAAATTCCAGCTGTGTCAGATCAAAGCTGATTGACCGGTGACAAAAAGTATGGAACAGCTGATTTTTGTTTTGCGATTTCAGCAGGCCTAGCATGCGCGCGCGACAAAATACTTCTCGTCCTTTTTTTGTCGTGTGAGAACGAGACAAGGCTATATGTCGACATATCGTTGGCGCGTTGCATATGCTAGGCCTGCAGGGTCTTATTAAAAGTTGTTTGTTATGATTTTGCATATTGAGACTAGCGGCGTTTCAATTGGCTTTTAATCACACTAAATAATTATTATAAAAGCGAAAGTTTAGATGGATAGACGGATGTTTGTTACCCAATCAGGCAAGAATAGCTAAACAGATCCGGATGAAATTTAGTACAGACATAGATTATAATCTGGAATAGCACATACAATACTTTTTAACTGCGGGTAACATCACGAGGCGCATCTAGAACATCATAAAGGCATGTCCATGAAACTTGAAAAGCAATTTAAATTTCATCTTCATTACGTAAATCTGCGGTTATATTTCCGCTACCAAACGTTGTCTCTCTTCAAATCAGCCCTTTCCTCGTATTCCACAAGCAGGCAAGTACGGAACAAGCGTCTCATCACAAATATTAAACCACAAAACAAGCAAGTTCATATCGCGATCAAGGCATGTCACGAGACCGAACCCGAAGAAGCGGGAAAAGTTTAATTAAAAAGCGGTATTTAACTCGGAAACTGGTATTCAGCCGCATAGATCTCCATGGATAATGACGGTAAGTCCCGCACTTTTATTGCGAACTACACTTTTCATTTAGAATGTAAATCCGCGGTCGGGAAATTCAATTTTGAAAGGCAGAGTCTAGCTGAGTAAACAGTGTAGGGCGGGCGCGGAGGAATTAGCGGGACTGGGGACTGGGGACTGCTATTGAAATCTTCTGTGTTCTTGCTAAATGACAGGTTTTATTTTCTTATTTTACAAAGTGGTGCTTCAGACTTAGACTTTTTTCACTGGAAGTACTATCAACTACTATCTTTCTTAATACCAAAGAGTTTATTTTTATTGGGTACGCCCGCGGTGTTGAAAACTAGTCTGTGTTAATCTTGTTTTTACAATAAAATCCCGAAAAATATAACAGGGCTCACCGAGGGAAAATTCAAATCACATGTAAAAACTACATTAATGAAAAGAGGATATTATAAGGTTAAGAATTATTTAGAAGATAAAGATGTCTGGAGCCGTCCACTTCCGTCAAGTAGCCACTAGTATTTATAGATATTACCTAGTTGTAAGCCAAAATTTGTGAGACTGTAATTTATTTATTATTTGAAAAAATAATGCCCCTCAGTTTCTTGCCTGTTCTTCTGAGTACAGGCTTTTAGTTCGAACAAGGCGGTCGAGTCTATATAAATAACTTTGACGTTCATAAGTGTATCTTTGATACCTAAATTGGATAAAAACATTTTGACTTTGACTTTGACTTGATTCCGGAGTATAAGCTATCTACATACAAAATTTCATCAAGATCGATCTATCCGTTTGAACTTGAAGAAGTTACAAACAAAAAATAAACTTTTGCTTTTATAATAAACTAGCTGCGCCCCGCGGTTTCGTTCGCAATTAAAAAATAGCCTGTGTGCTAATCTAGGGTTTCTACCCCAATTTAAATTTTATCAAAATCAGTCTATCCGATTGAGCGTGAAAAAGTAACGAACACAAACTTTCACCTTATAATAATTAAGTAAGAATAGAATCCACGTGAAACTTAAACGGTTTTTAATTAGTCTACACTTTTGTGTTTTCGCTCGGTTATTTTTTGAATTCGACTCTCTTTCCACAAGCTAACTTTTGGAAAGTTGGCAAGTGGCTCAGTATAATTATTATGTAAGAACAATTTTACGTATTTTGAAAAAATAATGCCCCTCAGTTTCTTGCCTGTTCTTCTGAGTAGAGGCTCTTTATTCGAACAAGGCGGTCGAGTCTATTTAAAAAACTTTGACGTTCAAATCGAATAAAAACATTTTGACTTTGACGTGTTCTTAACTTACTAGTTCGAGTAGGTATGGCGTGTAAGTATAACTATTCCGGGGCCATACAACGTTGATAAGTAAGAGAGTTCAATGTGTATATTTTTACATGCAAGACACGTTTACCCAAAAACTGGGGATTAGTAATGTAATGCTTTCCTTCCAGAATCCACGTTAATACTCCCCTCGATACTTTCAGAGCATCTTTCAGAGAGTTACTCGTCGGATTAGCGCCGGTAATGAAGTTATCGTACCCATTGTAACTGGAGCCCTAGATTACCAGCCGTGTGCTGCGAAACGGGAGAAGCGAAGATTTATTAGGTACAGTGGAAGGTCAAGGTAAACTGGTGCGGTAGTCTAAACAAGCTCAATAGTGGTTGTAGCGGAGATTGGGTCAGAAGGTATATGTAGATCTTACTTATTAAATTTAAACTTTTGCTTTTTATAAAAAAGGTTACACAAGGAACTATAAAAAAGTCATCAATAGTCAACATTAATTCACCAAAAATATCAGAGTGAATGAGCAGTAACAAAACAATTTAAAACTAAACGGAGGAAGTTTGATACATTTTATAACGACCTACAGGAAAGTAACAGAAAAATAAATAAAGCGCGTCAAATACAGAGTGTCAAGTTAGGGAATCTGTCGAATTACGTGGTTTCTGTGTAACTCATGACAAATACTAAGTTGACCTACTGTTTGTAGATCGGCTGCGCCGTCAACACGTTCATTTACTCCTTCCGCGCCATCACGGCTTTTTGATGTGCTAAACAGGTAAATCAGGTGCTTTTGATCCGAGATTGTGCGTTAACGAGCCTCGCGTAATCAGCCTCGTGCTTAACGTGGTGAAGCTGTACTGTAATACTTGCGCTTAGCGCGGTGAACCTGTATTCTAGTAGACTGTCGCTTGATTTATGCATAATTTATGTGAATTTTGTAAAGAGTTAAGTATGAAAAGTTTTGTATAAATGCCAACCCCGTATTAAATTTTGTTACGAATGAAATGTTAAGCGGAATGGAGGTTTTATGAAATTAGCAGCAATGCTATTTGATGTTGGCATATTTCTGAAACTCGTTAGTAATGTTTTAGCGACTGAGTTTACTAAAACTGGTTCACTAAAATATTATCAAGTACAGAAGACGCAGTGGGAAGTTAAGACAGGCACTTTATCCTAACTAATAATTATTAAAAGTGCGAAAGTGAGTTTGTTTGTTACGCTTACATGCATTGACTATATACTCAACCGATCGTCTTGAAGTTTTGAAAACACGTTATCAGGGGTACATACAGAAGAGGACATGGGGTACTTTTTGGCCACGGGTAACACCACGGAGCGCAGCTAGTACACTATTCATGTACAATTTAGTAAACTTATGGACGGGCCGTTTCTTTAAACGATGTTCAAATTCAAGAATAACATTGTACTCGTTATTATAAACTAAGAGGCGGCCCTGAAATAGGAAAAAAAAAACGAATCAGTTCAGCTGATTTTTTTTTTGTGATTACATTATTTCTTAAAATATAATAATGTTCTTCGTTTAAATATACAACCGATATTTACGTGTGCTGACTATCAAACTAACGATTTCGGGACGCCATTTAGATGTGGGTGGCACGGGACCGTTCGTCGCCAAGATCTTTGGGGAAAAGCTATCGGCATGAAAACGAAAACGGTTCATAGGTATAATTAGAGAAGGGAGGCTTATTTGGCTAGCAGTAGACGTCTTCCGGTTGAGATGACAATTTTAATCAAGTACATTATTATAGCTTAGTAAATGCTGTTTTAGCTAGACCGTGCCGAGCCCGAGCCGTGCCTCGTACGAGCCACCCCTTCCCCGAACCCGAGTCCCCCGGGGCGCCGCGGCACAGCTGAGCCGCAACCGAAACAAAATGTTTGAAAGCTTTGAATCCGTGTCTCGTCCGTGTCTTATACGAAGCACGGTTCATGCTCGGCACGGTCTAGCGTAAATCATTCTTTTTCATACTCAGCACTTCCGAAGACAGCGAGCAGCGTTCCGAAGACGGGTCTGAGCAGTAGCGCGTTTGTAGCGCCTCACTCAACTGCCATCTTTGTACTTCTTCACTCTATAAAACTTCAAGGATAGAGTGAATAAGTACCTTATAGGTCGTCGTGCTCCATCTTAGACCACAACGTCGCTTAACATCAGGCGAGTTGGTGGTCAAACGCCGACTTATTGTCCATTGAAAAAAAAAAAAGCAGTACCAGCCAAACAGTCCAGCCTGTATTCAACAAAAGAACACTTCCATAATTAGCATTATTAGATTCCAAAATTCACGCAATCCCTAGTAATTGTTCCGAACCTGACACAGTCCCGAAGCGTTTTAATTAGGTTTAGTCCGTTTCCACGCTAAGTAATTAGCAATAGCATTAATTATTCCGTTAGCGAATACTTGCGCTTAATCAAAGGCCTTGGAAGGGACAGGATATTAAAGTTGAAATTATTTAAGAGATGAAGATTTTACGCACTGCGTCCGATATGTTAATTTGTTTGTTCGGTTGAGTTTTGGATATGGGCATTCTGCAAAAAATAAGGTCTAGCATTCCTGGAGCCAAGCTTCATGACGTCACTTGTCATTGTCATCCATCCCTTTTGAACTGGTTGTAAAATTAAATGTCTTGCATAAGCATCGATTGACGTCACTACGTGTTGCCCACGTGACCATTTTTGACTCAGATTGCTATACCTGGCGGAGTATATTTATTACTATTATCCCATGAATACAGGTAGAGAGAGGGAGCGAGAGAGAGAGAGAGAGAGAGAGAGACGCTCAAAGGTATGATTTTGTTCATAAATTCATTATTTACTTACTCTTGTACTGATTGTTGGCTCGTCTTTTAGATGGTGTAGCTGTGTAATTATTAGGTCCTTACGTATGAAATTGGCGTTTTCTACGGGAGGAATAAAAAGTCGATTTTTTTTTGTATAATATATTTAATTAATCAAAGTATGCACCGTTGTTATCTATGCACTTTTGCCATCTTATGGGTAGTTCATTGATCCCTTTACTATAAAAACCATGGGGGCGAGAATCAACAAACTCTTTGAAGGCGGTTTGGACTGCTGCATCGGAGTGGAATTTTTTTCCTTGTAAGAAGTTGTCCAAATTCCGGAAGAAATGGTAATCTGTTGGAGCAAGGTCCGGGGAGTACGGTGGATGTCGCAGACATTCCAATTGTAGCTCAGCTAACTTAGTGGTTGTTTGTTGTGCAGTGTGTGGTCTTGCGTTGTCGTGAAGCAGCAGTGGCCTAGAGCGATTGACCAATCTCGGTTGTTTAACAGCTAGTTCTTCCTTCATGGTTTGCAGTTGCTGACAATAGATATCTGCCGTAATCGTTTGGCCAGATTTAAGAAAGCTGTAGTGAACGACACCGGCGCTAGTCCACCAAACACTTATTCACTCAATTCATGAGGTACCCATCGTTCGAGTTTTATTACTTTCCCGATTTGCTTCAAGTGGATTAATACAGTTTTGTCACTTACCCCGAAGCCTGCTGCTATCTCTGAAGTGCTTTGTGATGGATCCACAATAAACTTTAATTCTTCGTTTTTCACTTTGATCTCCGGCCGTCCACGGGGTTGGTTCTTAAGGTCGAAATTTCCAGAACGAAAACGTTGAAACCAAAAACGTACCATGCTGTCTTTAGCGACACCAGCGCCGTACACATCATTAATTCTTCGAGCTGTTTCTGCAGCACTGGTGCCACGGTAGAACACGTACTCGTAAATATACCGATATTTCATGTTTTCCATTGCGCGGTAATAAGCGACGCCAAAGAAAAAATAATGAGGAAAATAACAAATGAATGACTGTATTCCAAAGAAAAAAAAACCAGCTAAATGAATTTTTTAATTTGAATTTCGAATTCTTAACCAAAGAGGAGATATTTCAGATCAAATTGATCAGTACGACAAAACGCTGATTTCATACGTAAGGACCTAATATTTTTGATTTGACATTTTTTCATGCAATATGTGGCAAATAAGCTAATGGGCCGCCTGATGGTAAGCGATTACCGTAGCCTCTGTTTTCAAGCTATGGTTTTCAATAGAGTCATTTGCTGATTTCAAGTGGGTATTTAATTAATGAGTTTTCAATTAGTTAGACAGAAACTGGGGCTTGTTCTCAGAAACAGCGAGATTCCAAGAATCATTAGGGTTGCGATCGTTGTGTACTTGTGTTAGTGGAGTAATTATAAGATATAAATACATGCATATCGGTTGCAGTGAGTAGACATCTTACTTAATTGAAATATTTTTCCAGCCCTCGAATACATTATTTTCGTGACTTGATGACGTACGAGTACCATAACGTAGTTCACAATAAGAAAATATTAAGCACCACTTGATTAAGCGAACTGTTTTTTTTTTATATTAAACGGGATTTTATAATGAATGAACGATAAACACGTACATACATATTATACATACCGTCACGTCTTTCCCCCGAAGGGGCTGGCAGATGTGTAGAACACCTACACTTTGTCGGACGATATTCAGTACCAAATATGACAGAAGGCGAGCCTGTCACCTTACACCGGGCTCCAGTTACGTAGTATATGACATTAAATACGTACATAAAATGTTCACACAATAAGCAACATGGTGCGTGCCTTCGGCTGGGTCCAAACCCGCTCCCTCTGGCTTGAGAGGCGACTCTTCCCTGACTAGGCTATCATCGCCAATAAAATAATAAACTAACGGTAAAACAAAATTATTTGATACTTTTGTAAAAAGGAAAGTTAAACTAGCTGGAACAGCAAAGAAGTGAATGTGAACTGATTACATTCTTGTTCAACAAGCTAGTCACTCGGGTCTGTCTAAAGAACTACCCCCTTACTGATAAACGTTGTATAGCTTCATTATAGTTATTACTCGTACAGTACAGTGTTTTGTCTTTTTATTTCTCTCAAATTTCAACTCAATTAAAAAAAACAAAACACTGTACTGAGGCTTACCTGCCATACAATGTACATTGAGTAAAGCCATTACAACTGACCGTGGCCGTGACATTTACCATTAGTCAACAAAATCACATCCAAAATCCAGGCCTTAGCTTGAAAAATTCCATCCAAAAATCCCAGGTGTATCCCAAATGTAAATAAAACTCTCAAATCGCACAAATTCCTTTGAGCCTCAAAATATTTGTAACAAATTATCTTCAATTAATAAAGTTAATCTCCGGCAATCAGGCTAATCACGGATCCTGGAGCTGGTTTTATTAAATTTATCCTGGAATTGCGGTAGCACTTTTACAGAGAGCTGAGCGACAGTCAGCTGGGGGGCGATTCAGTTAAGCATCGGCTAACCTAACCATAGGCGACGCTTAACTAAATCGTTGAGCCTTAAAACTCGGAACGGCACAGATTCACTAATGTCTCACAAGCGTGCCACCGTGGAATATCGGCACGTTAGTGGAACGTTATTTAACCACTATTCACTTGCGTACCAATCCACGGACGAATCTGCGTGTGAATGGTATCGGCTCACGGACCAATCTACCGATCGCTGTCGAGGACGCGAGCACCACGCCGAGCTATCGCCGCCTAGCGCACCTGAGCGCTCGTGTGGTATGAGGGCGATGAGACGACGGATTTGTCCACCGATTCGTAGGGCGCGTCGCACGGCTCGCGGCTCGTATAATGTATAAGGCATTACTGATTGTGAGCCACTCCCCATCCGTTTTTCACGCCTAAAGCAACGTCAAAGGTTCAGTTACGCATCGGCTATGGTTAGCCGAATTGTCCCCCTTGAAGCCTCGATGTTTGCGAGACTGCGTGTATGTGACGTGACACTGACAACGTTATCATGGTTCGTAAATATTCGTGTAACATTACACTGATGCTTTTGAGTAGTTTAGCAAGTTTTCCTAGTGCGTAAGTTGCCTGTCACGGCCTGTCACGTATCCTAGGCTCAACACATTGCGTGAGACGACTAACACCGTGTTAGTTTATCTGGAATTGTTTTTCGAAATGTTATTCTGTATAAGTTAGATTTACATACAAATAATCAAGCCTCTTTTCAATAGGGGTAGGCACTGCAGAGGACATTTCTCTCCACTTGCTACGATCCTGGCATTTATTTTTCGCTATTCTCTTCTTCTTTTCGATACTTTTGATTTTATTTTATTTCGGAACCTCGGGGAGCCTAGCTCTCGTACAGGAAACGTTATTTTTAGGGTTAATTCAGAGCATAAGCTACCTTATCACTAAATGCCATTCAAATGTCAGTCAATCCGTGATGGCCTGGTCGGAAAAGACTCGCCTCTCAAGTCAGAAGGAGCTGGTTCGGACCCAGCCGATGGCACGCGCCAATTTATTGATTGTGTGAACATAATATGTGCGTTTTTTAATGTCATCTGCTACATGACTGGAGCCCGGCGTATGGCGACAGACTCGCCCCCTGTAACATTTGGGACTGAATATCGTCCGGCGTAGTGTGGATGTTGTATATCTCTGCCAGCTCCTGCGAGGGAAAAGTGTGACGATATGTATGTATACACATACGACTACTTATAAACACAAACACACATATCGTCACGCCTTTCCCCCGAGAGGGATGGCAGAGGTGTAATACAACACCCACACTTCACCGGACGATATTCAGTCCCAAAACGTGACAGGGGGCGAGCCTGTCGCCATACACCGAGCTTTAATCATGTAGCAGATGACATACAATACGCACATATATTCACACAATGAACAAATTGGTGCATGCTTTCGGCTGGGATCGAACCCACTCCCTCTGGCTTAATTGAGAGGCGGGCCTTCTCTAGCTAGGCTATCATCGCTTAGACTACTTATGTCAGTGAGTATTGAATCAGTTGCGTTCTTGGTTGTCAGTAACTTTGCATAACAACCATACTTAGAGGTAATGACGTCCAAAACAAATATAAAGTAAAGCTACGTGAGCGTTTGTTACTCACAACCTCATAACCACGATATCTATAGACTCCGCCGTCACGTGACGTGAGCCAGCGCCGTGTCACTCCCAGCCTCGTGTCAGCCGTCAGCGTGACAACTAGGGCGGATAATGGCGCTGAATGGCGCCCGATGCGCCGCTGATTAACAGATTTTACGGATGAGCTGCTTCCAGCAAGTTTCGAGATTGTTCGCAAGTTTTAGTAGAAGCAGGATCTAGCTGGATTGTGAAACTGAGTTACAATTCTAACTTTTGATTAATTTCGGTAAGTTATATCAGTTTTGTGAAAAACAACTACTTGCTTAGTCCTTACAATTTTGGGTTTAGTAGACTTTGATAATTTCGCTACATCAAATCATAGAAATAAACTTGTTTGCTCTGAGGACAACAATAAAGTTTTCAAACACAAATTGTTACAAAAACTGTTCCTAAAGCCACTTTGGAGTTTTTGGCGGGAACCGAAAAGGTTTCTTGATTTTGTATTATTCTGTGATTTTTTGAGGGGATCATTACCCTTTGTCAGTTCGTTAACGTGCAAGAGTGTAGGCAAATGATACAAACATTGCAAAACGTTAGTTTTTGTGTTCTCTACAAAACTCCATTTATAGTTTCAGGAAAGTGTCCATCACTTTACTGAAATTAGGAAAAAGGAGGGATTCATCATCGTCTTCATCACCACTCCATCATCTGTAAAATACTATATTAACTGGACACTAGCAAATGCACAAGACGAGCGACGCCAACTTCCCTTGTATGAGGGAGCAAAAAAAAAACTTTTCTGGCAAAGCGTGGGTGTTGTATTACACCTCTGCTAGCCCCTTCGAGGGTAAGGTGTGACGGTATGTGAAAAAAATGAAACGACAAAAAAAAATGCAAATGTTTATTAGCTGCAATATACATACTACACATATAAAATATACACAGAAATCGCTTTAGGCGATAAGGCCGCCCTTGTACTGCCGAATGATATTTTATTGTTTATTTTTTTTTCTTTATGTTTGTTTTACTTTGTATTTTTGGTGTGCAATAAAGATGTATTGTATTGTATTGTATTGTATTGTATAAATTATAAAACTTGGTAGTATTATAACATGCAGAGGAGTTTCTGAAAAAGAAGTACGAGTAAATTAACAACAGTTTCCTCACTAAGCAAAGCCTGTGTCGAGGAATCCTGTTACCAAAAAGTTTTTATTCATATGTATGTTTATGTTTCTACTTTTGCAAGCATTGTAAAACTAAAGTAAAAAAAACTTTTTTCAAATATAAATAAATTACAGTCTCACAAATTTTGGCTTACAACTAGGTAATATCTATAAATACTAGTGGCTACTTGACGGAAGTAGAAGTCTCCAGACATCTTTATCTTCCAAATAATTCTTAACCTTATAATATCCTCTTTTCATTAATGTAGTTTCTACATGTGATTTGAATTTTCCCTCAGTGAGCCCTGTTACATGTCAGCCTTGTGATAAGCCAGACTTGAACCGGTCGCTAGTTATTCAGACTTGCAAATAAAAGAGAACCCATTAGCGCTAATTCTTCAGCTAGAGCCCAACTTTAGGTCCTCTAACTCAATGATGTCTAATAATTGACAGCTCCAGCCACTGCTACTGGCGCTCACTGATTTTTAGAGTTCCGTATCCAAAAAGTGTGAACTGGGCATTAATACTAAGCTTATTTTATTCATCTATTTGTCTATTTATTGTCCTATCTAAAAGCTTTATATCTTTTAAGTAAAACATGGTTAAAAAATAGCCGATTTCTCAATTAAGACTTCTCTATTATCTATCTTTATCTATTATCTTTCCTATCTCTACTCTCTATTTCTACTTAGTATAAAACAAAGTATATCCTGTCTGTATATCCGTTTCTCCTAAACCACGCAAATGATTTTGAGGCAGTTTTCACTATCAGTTAGATAGTTTTGCACCAAACTTATATATATATTTTTTTTTTTAAGTCTGAGTTCGGCAGCAACAAGTAAATAAAATCTGGCAAGCTTGAGGCAAGCTTGGTTCAATATACTGGGAAAAAAATGGATAAATACATACACAGTTATGAACATAAAACACAAACAAATTGTATTGTTACTCGCGCGTTCAGTGTTCCATACGGAACCCTCATCGCGTAAGCTCAGTTCACACTAGTCCAGTTTTTTATTTATTCACGAGATCCCACGGAGACTTCGCCTTAATAGATGACGAGAAGATTCTATTAAGGGACTTGAAAGTTTAAAGAGTTTGCCTCCGGACTATCAATCATGGGTTTCAAAGTTTAGGTTTGAGAGGATGTTTGCGTTTATTTATTTAGGAGACTTTAAAGTTTCTAGCGTTAATATTATATTGAGAGGTTTACGTGGAGTCATGCTCAGTGAGGAATTTGCAATAGTTGGTACTGTAAGGCTATGCATTCACTACAAACAAAACCACAATACCTTCGAATTTTGATATGTTTCTAAAACCGATGAATTTTTCTTGACTTGAACGCTGAGAGTCAAAAATGTATTTTAAAAAATAGTCAATACTCACTACCAGCTTTGCTGTGGCTACCACTAATGCTGGCTGTCCTAGCAAACGTGATGTGGACTGATGATGTGGACGGCAAAGTTACATAAACATTGTTCCTGTCTACATTTATGTTATATTTCATAAACTTTATTTACGCGACATTGTTTTCAGTGAATACATGGCTTTACTAACTAAATGAGCTAAACGTACAGCTCTTCAGCTCTATTAGGGTAGCTTATCTCTGCGGACGCGCGTCGTGAATAAGTTAAAGCTGCACAAGCTAGTAGCTACCTCTCTACAGCTCGCTCGCAGCTTGTCAATAGCATGCTAGGTTGACGACGTTAGAGATTTGAGATGCTACTGCAGGTGTTATTATGGGGATATGATAAAGTTTCATGGTGTATACAAAAACAAAGAGAGGTAGGTATAATTTATGCTTCAGCTTCGACAAAAATGCTTTCGTATGTCCGAATTCCGGATCTCTGTCTGCGTCGACAGGTCTTATTTCTTAACCAATTCTCTTAAACCTTTGTGAGTAGGTTCGATATTTATTTAGATTTTTTTGTCAAGACGTTTTTGTCAAGACGTTTTTGTCAAGAGACAGACGTCGGCAGAGGCCTGCAGCTCACAGATATACACTAGTATATTTAGCATCAAGAATTTGCCACTCAGTGCTGAGCATAGATATCCTTTTCAGTTTTTCTCTGTCAGCTGCACACCGCAATTTCATTTCTCAAATTTAGTTTAAATCCTTTTTGTTGTTTTTGCCAACATCCAAACTCACGTTCTATCCTGACCATTCCCAATTCTAACAAATATTATACATGCGAAAGTGCGTTTGCTCGTTTGTTTATTTGTTTTTTGCTACGCTTCCACGCTTTAACTACGGAAATTTTCTTGATAATCTTCATGAACATTTTCATGAAAATCTTAATAGTAAAATTTTCTCGTCAGGCCATTTTTTTTTTTCATTATAATTATCTTTTTTTATTTTTTTTTTATTCTAACAGTTACCACGTTTCCTACACTTTTTCAAAATTACTTCATTAGAGTACCAAACAAATTTGACAAGATGTCCGGGTAAAAACACACATCTCTGGTTTCCTAATAATCTTGTTTCATTTGATTAATTATGACACATCGTTTGACAAGTCATGTTTACAGTTTTCTAATCTTACTTTTCTTGTTGAACAGCCCTTCGAAGCTAACTACAGCAGACAGGCCATCGACACGAGGGCTCTGCGTCATGCCTGCGAGCGACGGCCCGAGTGCGTACTTGCGTACTACTTGCGTACTGCGTACCAACGCTATTGACGTCTCCCGGCCTGGCGCTGACAGCTCCCCACGGAGATGCGAGAAAAAGGGTGGGCTGTACTTCGGATGTTGCTGTGTAAAGGTTTTTAACTTATTTTTACCCGACTGCGCAAGGAGGGTTATGTTTTTCGGGTGTATGTATGTATGAGGTTTCTTTGGCACGCCTTACATACCCAAACAGTTTCAGGATTTCGACATGTGAGGTGTCATTTGAATCGTCTTGATGGTGGAAGTGACATAAGCAACAACATTTTGCAGCCTCGTTTTTTGCTTTTCTTTTAATAATGTTACTTGTTATTCCATTTGTTTTGTGATTGGTTTGATTGTTTAGCTGTTATATGTCCTAACAGAGCGATGTGGTAGTTAAAAACAAAGCCATTAATAAATTTAAAAATCTTTTAGGGCCGATTTTTCAATCCTTACTTTATTCGCCTAATAACTACCGAGCCAATAACTTTATTAATCTGTTTATTCGACCCATAATCGGTGTTCGGTTTTTCAATACAATTTTAAATTGGGAATAACTATCTGACCATTTATTCAGTGTGTACAAAAGCTAACTTCAGACAGTTGAAACAAAACTATAAAATATCCACGCGTTAGAAAAGGACTTCGAATTTTCACTTTTCGCTTATGTTACTGTCTTGTCAGTTTTAGTCTAAACGTCACTGTACTACTAATCTGTGCAAAAGTCGTCGGCTGGTTTGGCTATGGTAAATAGCTCATGTAGTTTGTTCATGGTAGTTTTTTTTTTATTAAAATTAATTTAGTTTCTGCGTGTCGGAAATATCAATCTTTTTTTACAGTGACAACCCATAAGACCATCATTTAGACAGTCTCAACAATTTATTCCATAGAATAAACTGCTATCTGGCCGTTCCACCGACAAATAAAGTTATACCTCAGATAGATGAGTTATTCGTCTAGTAAATGATACCTGACCGTTGAAAAACAGAATAATTAGCTATCAGTTCAATAAACACTATTTGTTTGTTTATCTGACCATTGAAAAATCGGCCCTTAATAGAAAAAACCGACTTGCCATTATCTGACTTAAAAAATTGGATGTTGTAAAACAACTGCTCGACTGATTGCGATAAAATTTGAATGAGAACACCTGGGAAGTATACTACCCTATTTGCAATTTTCAGGATTTTAGCATACCACCTGCATACAATAATGTCTCGCGGAACAGTCCTGTGGCCAGGACGTGCCGCACGTATAACCATTTAAGCGAGACCAGAGACATATTTTCGTGTAGTTTAGGAACTTTCAATAACTTTTTAAGTAACCATTTGTATAGTAATGTATTCAAAGTCAAAGTCAAAAAGTCAAAATATTTTTATTCAATTTAGGTATCAAAGATACACTTACGAACGTCAAAGCTTTTTTAATAGACTCGACCTTGTTCGGATAAAGAGCCTCTCGGACTCAGAAGAACAGGCAAGAAACCCAGGGGCATTATTTTTTCAAAGAGTAAATAAATTACAGTCTCACAAATTTTGGCTTACAACTAGGTAATATCTATAAATACTAGTGGCTACTTGACGGAAGTGGAAGGCTCCAGACATCTTTGTCTTCTAAATAATTCTTAACCTTATAATACTCTTTTTTAATTAATGTAGTTTTTACATTACATAGTATTAATCTAGCATGATTTAGAATTTAGCAAACACTTAAATATACATACATAGTTTTTAGTGTCAATGTACATTTTATAAGCTGTGTACGGTCATAATTGGACTACAGGTTCAAATTTCATACATATAATTTAACTTGTTACCTACATGTGTCATAGTCTGATATCGAACCAATTCAAATAAAAAAAAAAAAAGTATCGGCGCTTTCGCAGGCGTTCGGGGCAACAGTTTGGAGTTAGCGTGTAGCGGATAGAGCCGCCTACAAATTTAGGTACCTAGTTACCATGATCCAAAAAAACAAGGTTTCAAACAAACATTCAGCAAACACATAATGACGCCATCGTTATTCGTCTCTTTCGAACTTGTTGTAAATGACTTATTTCGGTCTTGCTTATGTATCGATTGGCGTCAGTAGGTACGTGTTGCCGGAGTATGTTATTAAACCGTGGTATTTACCTACCTATAAAGAAGATACCTACCTACGAGTATTTTAATGTAATAAATTTTCTTACTTAATATTATATTACTCGCTACAACTGTATTTTAATAAAAACCCACTTTGAGTCTTCCACTTCGGAATTTAATACTTTTTTCGATCTCATAGTTCCATCATTTCTGAAGAGAATTTTCTTCGTCAATTTGCCCCACAAAAATAGTCCTTGAGGACCTCTTGGTGACTATAAAAAGTAATACGATATTTTCTGAGAAAGACTAGATTTTCTAGAGATTTCTATAAGCCATCAGCGATAAGCTGGTTGTGTGGGAAGCATTATATCTCTATTTAACCTCAAGTTTATTTTAAGACGAGCCTAGAAATCTGTAGCATGGATATTATGATCTGTAAAACATTGTAACCGAGCCTTGCCTTGCCGTGGGAGTGTTTGCAGTTTTTAATTTTTCAACATTTACTTATAGAGCCCTGTGCTTGGGACAGACTTACAACCTGTCACATTTGGGATTGAATATTATAGGCGAAGTGTGGATGTTGTAATACACTTTTGCCAAACCATTTGGGAGACAAAGTGAGACGATGCGTTATGTTGTTAAAAAAATATTGACTCAATCTTTTTGCAAATTTTAAACAAGAGAACAGTGTCTAGTTTTTGCGTAAAATCCATACTTAATAAAAAAAATACAACGGACTAGACATGACCTCTGACTGCCTGGCTGCCTGGGAAGCGTCGACGTGATCGAAGGTGTACTACGCTGGCCTAGGAGATACCTATTCACTTTACACTTGAACTTGAATTTTTACAGGTTGAGAATTTGAGATAAAAAGATACTTCCGCTTGTATTGTAACTTTATGTAATGCTTGTATTAAATCAACTAATGGTAATTAACTCTTATTCGGTTTTTAATCATTGATTAATTATTTATAAGAGTTATTCAGCCAGAAGTGCTTGGACGCTTATTCAATTGTCTCTTGTAAATAATTAAAGACGAACAAGTCTTCACGAAAAAGGTACGATCTAATTTCCCACATTTCAATTTCAACAAGTCGAAATACCCTCAAATCTCAACCCTTGTGAAACTATTATCTAATCTGCGTCTCAAATCCTCAATTTGCAAGTGTTGAAAGCGCGGGCGGGGTCAGATTAAGATGGCACCTCTTGTGTAGATTGCGACTCAAGTAATCTGTGCAGGGGCGGAGCTAGGCCTGGACGGCTGGGGCATAAATTCTGTAGACCCTTTAAAAATATCGGCTTATATAGAAGTAAATGTAATTTGTTTTATGCTGATGAAGATTAGCTAAGTGTAGAGTATTTGTTTTGACTCAAGTTTGACTTACTGAACTAAGAGCTAATTAGTAAAGAATCTGCGATGAAGTTCAAATCAGTTCAGACTGACATTTAAGTAACTTTATACATGCAGGTAACCAAAAACAAATATGCCACATATAAGGATCTAACCATAAAACATAAAACTCGTTAGTACAAAGTACAAATTTAATTATCTAAATACTTATTTTCCAACTCACATTAAATGATATTGAATACGTCTTACTCGTCCAATTTTTCAAAATCAAGTAAGTGTCGCTAGTCTAGCACCATCCCCAAACCAACCACCCCCTCCCAGACTTCCCGTCTATGGTAGTGGTCGGGCGATGGCGCTACACCAGCGCCTCCTATGCCAAACAAAACGGCAACTTATAAATTGTTTGTGCACTTCCGGCGTAAATTAACTTTTTAAAAAATAGGCGACAACACACAGTCATATTATTTCATTCTAGTGCAAGTATATTTGCAATAATAGACATGAACAAATTTTCAAAAAATATTCAACAACAATCAACTGACGTGGTTCTCACACATTATTAGGATTTTATACAATAGGAATTACTAATTTATTTAGATTTAATATAGTAATAAATGAATTTAGACGGAGTAACCGAGACTCAAACCGATGTGATTTCCGTTTTATAAAATTGTGAAATTCAACATTTTTTTAAACGACTTTATTTTAGTTTGACCCGTAAAGCTGCTACATCTTTTAACTCTTGCAACAGCGTTTTCAACTACCTACTTCTACTGAACCGATTTTTATGAAACTTTACACACGCATTGTGTTTACGTGTCAATATAACGTTATAACAACCGCTTGTGATTAAAACTGCGCAATGAAAAACTTTTTTATTCATTATTAAAGTACTAGCTGCGCTCAACGGTTCTATCCGCACTCCCACGGGAACACTTATTTTTTCGGGACGAAAAGCAACCTGCCCTTTTTTGATTTAAACTTTTATGTTGACTAGATAAGGCGCAAAAGCGTAACAAACAAACTCACTTTCGCTTTTCATTATAATAAATAGGTATAGATAGGATGAGGATTGAGATGCAATTACCAGTTAAATAATAATTCTACTCTATTAAAAATCATTCATTAAAATTAATAATTACTTACTAAAAACCGTTTATGGTCATCTCTACGTAACTGGAGCCCAGTGTATGGCGACAGGCTCGCCTCCTGTCACATTTGGGACTGAATATCATGCGGCGAAGTGTGAGTGTTGTGAGGGGCAATGTGTTCTGTACTGCATTAAATAATCTGAATATTAATCAGAAATCTCGCCCTACGACCACGTCCTTAACACG
Source organism: Peribatodes rhomboidaria (assembly GCA_911728515.1). NCBI lineage: Eukaryota > Metazoa > Arthropoda > Insecta > Lepidoptera > Geometridae > Peribatodes > Peribatodes rhomboidaria. The sequence continues at coordinate 519,085 of OU452181.1, read as the reverse complement.
TCCACAATGTACGATGGAGGAAATGCAATTAGGAAGCTACGGTGACGCTGCAGCGCGATATCCTACACTGCAGTGCACGCGATACCGGGGCTTGGGTTTACGAGTTTTTAACATTCTTTGTACTCTATACTTCATGCACTTTTTACAGACTTCAAACGAGTAGAGATGAGATAAAGAAACCAGTGCGGAATAAATCTTAATACCATTTTTGTACAAAAAAATACAAAAAAAATATGTAGAAAAGAAACGATGTTATACTTGACAGTTTTTTTTTCCAACCTTTTTCTTCTTCATTTTCTTCCACCATTTTTGTAAAAAAAAAATGGTAAAAACATTTGTAGAAAAAAAAAACGATCGCAGTATCGCTGTTTATTAAAGTTTTACGTGAAACCGTAGAAATTAGAGCTCCGAATTTCCTTACTCCCCAAAGGCATTATAATCAAGTTAAATTGTTAAAACATGAATCAAGTGCTTCGACCTACTTCGGCTTATAATTAGCATGTCGGAGTTTGTTGCGAGAGGAAACTTGTGATAATACAAAGTTTGAAAGTTATTTTGTTTGTTTATAAAGTAGAAGGCGATACCTGCCTAGAGTTGCTGCAAAATGGTTGGTATTAATTGCTACGACACGACAATTTTTCTTCAATTATAAGGCGTGGTTCTAACTAAGTGCGATTACTCGTATGTAGACATCGCTAGTTCGCGCGAATTCGTAAGCATGACATCCATGCGATGCTATCGCGCGATATAATTGTCAATAAGAACACCACGGTTCAACATCAATGTTTGTACACAGGTTCGTACGAACTCACGATGGTCGCATAACAGCGTTTAATAAAGGCGACGCCAAATGCATTATTTTACGAAGAAAATACTTCGGCGGAGTCATAAGTTGGTCATCGCTTGTAAAATCTCCGCTGTAATTACGCAGTAGTCAAATACTGGGAAAGGACTCCTTAAAAGCTGTTGGCTTAATGTTTATCTATTGGCTTGGCTTAATGTTTATTTATTCAAATTCAAATTAAGAACAATGTTTCGAGCGAACAATAATGATGCAATGTTGTTGCCTGACATAATTATTTTCAAACAATTTTGCACTTAGAGAAATCCCGGTAGAAAGTATTGGTAAGAATTGTTCGCGCGATCAATTTGTAAATTTTGCAAATATTGTACCGAAGTGTAAGTGCATTTAATAATTTCAGCGATTGCTTCATAATTGTAGAGCTGGTTTTAAGTGCAGTTTTCGTCAAAACGGTTCGAGTTTTTGCAGTGTTTTTATTGCGAGAACAGCGTATTATTTTCGTGGCAGTTTTTCCAAGTATTTTATTTACAATTCCTGCGTATTTTTGTAACGTTTCCTACAGAACCGTCTGATCGTACGATTGTTATTTTAATTGAATACCATTGTAAATATATTTTTTTTAATGTTATTTAAATATATTTTTTAATCCAAGGAGATGGTATGTAGAATGTTTCATTGTTTTTTTTTTGTACTTTTAAGTTTACTAAACATATGTCAGTATTTAGGTGCAAACGGTACGGTACGGCTTATTTTAGTGATTTGTTTGAGTACATATTTTCTGAAATTATATTTGGTTAGTCATTTTTTATAAATACTCACTATTTATTTATAATATTATAAAATGGAAAGTAACCTGTAAGTAAGACCCTGTCTGTCTGTTTGTAGGCTTTTCATGGCTAAACGCTGAACGTATATAATTATGAAATTTGATAAATAGTTACAGTATTTCGCGAGGAAGGTTTTTGGATATTATTTTCTGAAAAAACGAGAACAAAGTCGCGGGTAACAGCTAGTTTTCTATAAATTGTGAGGTTGTGTTACCCTTGGTAAAAGTAGCCTATGTGTTAACACGAACCTATCCATAAGCTATCTCTCTTCCAAATTTCATCCAATTGCGATGATCTATTTAAGCGTGCAAAAGTAACAAACAAACACACATACAAACTTCGCAATACAGCCTAATACAAAACTCGAATTATTAATTAAACGTTCAAACGTAGGTGCAATGGGCAGACTTATCAATTAAAAGTAATCTCTTCCAGACAACCTTTCGATGAAAAACATTATGATCAAGCATTTTGTTCAGCCTATCAAGAAATTTCAGAAAATTTAACAGAAAATAACTACTATTATACCTCCTTGGAAAATTTGCTAACTTACACATTTCGTAATAATAAACATACTTATCCAAGATTTAAATAACAGTTGGAGTTAAGATATTTCAATGTAAAAATCAAAATCATAGACAAGTTAAATTAATTTTAATCTCTGTAAACTTATTCTTATAATTCCTTTAGCAAAATATTTTTATGATATTCCATCGTCGTTTAGCGCAATTAATTTTCTGTTTGCCGATCTAATGAAGTATTGGGTGTTAATTAACTTTTTAGTTCTGATCTTTTGACTTTGCTCGTAATTTTGAAAGTAATCTGCGTGGAAAATCTTTAGTGAGAGAATTTTATTAAATGTGCTAAAAAATGTTAATCGAATTTTGTAGTATGAATGGTTATATCCATAAATAGTTAAAATGACTCAATTGAGTTTTGAGCCCAATTTTGTTGTGGAAAACGGATTTTAAAGTAAAAGTATAAGCATATAGCTAAAATTTTGAGAAATGCGACCTGTACAGGAAGACAGCCGGACAAACGACGGACATACGAAAGCAATTTAGCCGAAGCTGAAGCATAGTCACCTCGCTCGCTCGGTCGATTAGGTAATTCAAGAAGATCCATGACATATTTAGAAGAAAAAAATGTGAAGCATTGTCAGAATAAAGATATCGTCAAGCCTTTCCCTCAAAGGGGCTGGCAGAGGTGTAATACAACACCCACACTTCGCCGGACGATATTCAGTCCCAAATGTGACAAGGGGCGAGCCTATCGCCATACACCGGGCTCCAGTCATGTAGCAGATGACATGCAAACATCATAAATTTAAAAAAAAATTTCATTAAAGATATTCGTCAACCATGTAGTAATAAATACGCTATTTCTAGTAAGAATAAGTTAAAATTGTACCTAAAAGAACAAGTTTGTTTTATGCTACTTATAACCTTATCACTAGGTAAATGATTACACAAGGTTACCACTGTGTAGTTGCTTTATTATTCAAAATACATCGAAAAGTACACTAGGACCAAACTTCTTTTTAACCTCCGACGCAAAAACAACGGGGTCTTGTAAGTTTCACGTGTCTGTGTGTGTGTGTGTAAATTTTTTAATTCATACTTGTTCACTCGGCGTTTTGTAGATCTTCACCCAGATTCATTTTTATAAGCTGCATCATGAGATGACAAACTCGCTTGATCGCTGGTTGCGCTGTCTTTTCCAGAGTGTGCTTGTCTGTTAGCATTATATTATATCGAGGGGTGAGTGATAGAACCCGATAAATCGAAAAAAAACTAATTTTAGTTTAAAAGTCTGCTGTACCCAAAATCCTACGCTCTTTTTAGCTATAAAATCCAATAGGTCATTTTAAGGCTCAATACAAAAATATTCATTCCAAATAATCCAATAAGTGCTATTTTTTTATTTTATTTTAGGTTACAATACTGTAAAACAAGTTATACGAAGAAAAAAAAGTTTTGTTTTGTGAAACAACCACAAAACCCTACTTATAATCACCATATATGAAGGTAACGCTTATGGTCAAACTGGCTAATTTTGTTTATCGGAGTTTAACACTGAGGTAAATTTCCAAAAAATCGAAATTAAGCTAAAGTTAAAACCCATCAAATATAATTTTCGGGATATAGCTCTATGTGATTTTTTTTAAATACAACGCGTTTTAAAAATCTAAATCCAATAAGTATATTTAATGTGTTAAATAACTGAAAAATATCGTAAACAATCATACTATATTTACTTAGTGGGTATTCGCACTATCCGGAATCAAGCGCTTTACTCAAACTCTTGCGATACAAAACCCAGTAAGGTGTCTTTGAGCTTTGCGCCCGTGACGTCATGCGAAGTGGAGTGTCTCCCGCCAATCGCAGCCGAGCGTCGCGCGCGATAATGCGCTAGATTTCGCGTGCGGGGCGGTCGGCTGCCGCAGTTGCATGATAACACGCGCCATGATTACGCGCCCCGTGGTTTTCTCTGTTAGTATTTTAAGCAAGGAGTTGATTTTTTTTATTTAAAATTTACCTCCACGGACTCCGGGGACCGGGACTTTTGTTAACATAAATCTTTAATTATTATTTAAGGGGAATACAGGTAGAGGGAGGTTAGTTATTAAGTCTTAATATAAGGTTAGGTTAAACGTTATCAGATTTACTTATTGCATTGTGATTACACCACGAGCAGACCAGCGACCCGCAAGCAGCACCCGATCACGAGTATGACGCATGTGCCAGTCAGAGTTGAAATTTAAAAGAAAGTACATAGAAATAAATCGAAGTAAATAGCGTTCGTTTATTCGACGTGAACGAATTTAAATACAGTGAGATGATGGACCTGAAGAAGTTAAGTGCTCTCCTGATTAAGAATTAAAACAAGAACAATAAAAACGAAACCGTAAACTGGCTTAAAATCAAAAGAATTCGTTATGTAAAAGGAGATTTAAAGATTCACTACAACTATGACATGACAGACGTATTACGATATATCGACGTTTGTAATATGCCAAAAAGCATTAAAACAAGAGCAAAAAGACATTCAATTCACCATCCGGTGACACAGTGTTGCCAGAAGAGCTAGAGCCGCTGCACCAGACCCAGGTACCAATCAGCGTAGCTAAAAAAAAGACTTGATGACACTGTGCAACAAAGAGATCATACCGGAAGAATTTCACGGGTGGATTCGTGGAATGAAAACTTTTAGTGATGATGTTGAAACTGAAAGCGACGAAGAATAGTTTAAAGTATTATTTTTAGGGTTCCGTACCTCAAAAGGAAAAAAACGAAACCCTTATAGGATCACTCAGTTGTCCGTCTGTCTGTCTGTCCGCCTATCACGACCCTTTTTCTTGAGAACGCTTGGAGGTGTCAAGTTGAAATTGATATCAAATACTCAAGTTCACGGTGAAGCTTTGAAGTGAAGCTGTGAAAAATCAAACTTCTAAGTCTACGCAATAGAATGAAAAAGCCGTTTATGTCGCAAATTTCAGCATTTTCAAAGGAAAACTCGCAACTCAAAACACAAGGGGTACTTCCCGTTGACCTAGTATCATGAAATTTGGCATGATGCAAGGTGTTATTACTCAATCATATAGACAAGGCGACGGTGTTCCTGGGTATAAGCATTGATTCCAAACTGCAATGGGGTCCACATATTAATGCTCTGTCTGGGAGACTTAGTTCTGCTGCTTATGCGGTTCGTAAGATTAGGCAACTGACGGATATAGCTACAGCTCGGATGGTTTACTTTGCTTACTTCCACAGCATTATGTCCTATGGCATTTTGCTATGGGGATCAGCTGTTGAAGTAGAAGCCATTTTTATTTTGCAAAAGCGAGCAACTGACGGATATAGCTACAGCTCGGATGGTTTACTTTGCTTACTTCCACAGCATAATGTCATATGGCATTTTGCTGTGGGGATCAGCTGCTGAAGTAGAGGCCATTTTTATTTTGCAAAAGCGAGCGGTCCGCGCTATCTACGCAATGGGTCCCCGAAATGAACTGTGACTATCACAATAATAACACTAGAAATAAGGATAGGATAGCTGTACCGAGATTTATATTTAGACTGCGTTCGTTTTTACAATAAAACCCCGAAAAATATAACAGGGCTCACTGAGGGAAAATTCAAATCACATGTAAAAACTGCATTAATGAAAAGAGGGTATTATAAGGTTAAGAATTATTTAGAAGATAAAGATGTCTGGAGCCTTCCACTTCCGCCAAGTAGCCACTAGTATTTATAGATATTACCTAGTTGTAAGCCAAAATTTGTGAGACTGTAATTTATTTATTATTTGAAAAAATAATGCCCCTCAGTTTCTTGCCTGTTCTTCTGAGTACAGGCTCTTTATCCGAACAAGGCGGTCGAGTCTATTTAAATAACTTTGACGTTCATAAGTGTATCTTTGATTCCTAAATTGAATAAAAACACTTTGACTTTGACTTTGAATCAAAAGGAAAATTCCGAAAATTGAGAATTTCTAAATATTTGACGAAAAAAACGAATACAAAGATGCAGTTGGAATCTATAGACGGCCACTACTTTTCGGCTGAAAAATTGAAATTGTTTTCCAAACTAACTAACTTTTACCAATTTTAATCATTCATATTCACCTAAATATTCTTAGTACGTACGGAACCCTCAGTGCACGAGTCTGACTTGCACTTGGTCGGTTATTTTTAAGCAATAAAGTAGATTTTAAGTTTGATTTTCATACTAATAAACCGTGTAATTGTAAAATTGTCTTTTTTATTTTGTGATGTAATCCAATAAGCTCATCCTTTAATTTACTTAAATCTGTTTTTTTATAAAAGCTACATTACTACTTTGGGTAATCATGAATAATAATAAAATACAATATGTAATCTTCATAAATAGTTAAGAATTTACACATGGTTTTCACAGGAAATCATTTTTTTATTGGCAAGAAACTTTAACATGGAATATCTCGCAACTCACTTTTATGAATTTATCGGGTTTTATCACTCACCCCTCGATATATGGCCTTTTCAACTGTTAGTGGGCTCAGATCGAAGTCATGAACAATAATTGGTTTAAACAACTTACTGTTCAAAATGCTTTCCGCAGGGTGTTTGGGTATGTTGAATAGATTGAACCTGTCTGTTCTGAAGAGTCTGTTTGAGGTTTCGTGTAAAGAAAACTATTACGTTCTTGATGTCTATGTGATCTCGTGATGTTTTGGTACTAATACCTAGATTGAAAAGTGTTATTAGTTTGAATAGTTATGGCTCCGTAGTGGATGTCATTTCCATCTTCTTTCGTTTGGATGTGGTTTTCACCTTCTCTTGTTCTATAAACATTATTTTTTCGTTCTGTGTACGATTTAAGCACATTTTTAAAGTCATGAGCTCGTTTACGCATTTTTTTCTTGAGAATGAATTCTGCTGGGTGTGTTTGAATCACTGGAATATATAGATCCTTTTCGTTTGTCTTCTTGTTAATAACTTTTTCTTTTTCTCCGTCTGCTTGAGGCTTCATGTGAGTAATGTAAACATTACCATCTTGTTGTAAGAGCGATCCAAAGAAATTTTTGGCACCCTTACTGGTGTGAAAAGAGTTATTAGTTTGTACAGTTAAGGCACCGTGTCTTACATTCGGTTGGGTGTAGTTTTTGCCTCCTATTGCAATAAATACATTATTCTTCTGGTCTGTGTATGACCCAAAGAAGTTTTCGCTACCCGGCTCAACGTTATAATGGTTGCCACTTTGATAAGTTACGGATCCAAAGATCAGGTTTTGATTCGATAGTTTTGGGATGTGTTTTTCTGATCTAACGTCCTGGCGTTTTAGACCACTCGGTGCAAAAATGGGATGTATGTCGGATAAATCGGGTGAATTAGGCATGTTGGGCAAGTGAGGCAAATCGGGCATGTTCGGCATTTTGGGTGTGTTGGATAAATGAGACAAATGAGGTGTGCGGGATAAAGGTGGTAAGCGGGGTAAACGGGCTAAATGACGCCTGTCGGGTAAATCGGGCATATTGGGGATATTGGGCATCTCAGGTAAACGGGATAAATGAGGTAAACGAGGTAGGGGTGGTAAACGAGGTAAATGGGTTAAATCTGGCATGTCGGGCAAATTGGGCGTGTCGGGCATGTCAGGCATGTCGGGCATGTCAGGCATGTCAGGCATGTCGGGCATGTCAGGCATGTCGGGCATGTCAGGTAAACTAGGTAAGTGGGGTAAACGGGGTAAACGGGGTAAACGGGGTAAACGAGGTAAACGAGGTAAACGAGGTAAACGGGGTAAACGAGGTAAACGGGGTAAACGAGGTAAGCGGGGTAAACGAGGTAAACGGGGTAAATGGGTTACACCGGGTAAACCGTACACGACGATTGATCCATATGCAGTCTTGTCATTCAGACTACTTATGTTATTTTTCTGTGCCGTTAAGGCTTCGTTCACGCTTAGATCTACATAGTCAGGTGCCTGTGTTCCGCGCAGTTGCGCTCTTTGTCCTCCATTTTCCTCCGCTTGAATTCCTTGAAACAAAAATTTTACTGTAAATGGCGGGAGCGGGATAGAACAAAATAGAGGATAACAAATAATCACACTAATAACATAAACGCGAAAATTTGGATGGATGTATGAATGTTTGTTACTCAACTACGCCAGGGCTATCATGACATCTCAATACTATGATGGTTCGTTTTGTTTTCGACGCTGCGCGACCGCAAATTGTATCACCGCGCAATAAGGTCCAAGGTTGCGCAGCGTCAAAAACAAAACGTAACCATCATAGAAATAAGATGTCATGGTAGGCCATCTGAAAGGCTGAACGTAATTGAATGAAATTTAGCACAGAGATGTTGCAGTCTGTAAAAGCACATAAAATACCGTTCCAAAGACGGGTCTGAGCAGTAGCGCACTTGTAGCGCCTCACTCAACTGCAGTCTTTGTACTTCTTCACTCTACAAAACTACAAGGCTAGAGTGAATAAATACCTTTTAGGTCGTCGTGCACCATCTTAGACCACAACGTCGCTTAACATCAGGCGAGTTGATGGTCGAACGCCGACCTATTGTACATTAAAAAAAAAATGCAAGTAAAGCCGTGGGTTAGTGACAGCTAGTTGACAATACTTACTTGAAATGCCATTGATAGCGATGAACAACGTTACTATGACAGTGCACAACATGCCAGCCATGCTGTCCTGTTAACATTGCGTCATATTCATGCCGCGGACCATTATATAGGGTGTCCCGTAACGCTACGTCAAGCACACACGCGGCCAGAGGGACTCTTATCAGTTCCGGGAATTTTTATTTTTAATTCCTTATCAGTTAGTCAAAGCTGGTCTAATTATAAAATTGAGGATAATCGACACATTAAGCCATTTCTTTAGGTATTTTGACCATGAATTTGGCCACTTTAAAGTGTTTTTTTTTACTAGAATATGAAATAACTGATCTGATTTATAACAAACAGTAAGTTAATAATAACTTGAACAATGCTATTAATCGCAGTTACAAAGTGAGCCACAAAAGTTAGTTAAATGTTATAATGAAATGAAATGAAATGAAATTGTTTATTTTTCCAGATTTGCATCCATCAAATTATTTCGTTAATTATTAAATGAATTATCTAATGATTAAAATTAAAATACAATGGTCAGAAATAAAATATCAAACAAGAATTAAATAAGATTGAACAATTAAATAAATTGGATGAAATTAAATTAAATTTTTAACTGAATAATTAAAACAATTAATGTACACTGGGCTCCAGTTATGTAGCAGATGACATTGAAAACGCACAATATAATATCATTCTATTAAAATAATACTGTTCACACAATGAACAAATTGGTGCGTGCCGTCGTTAGGATCGAACTCCCTCCTTCTGGCTCGAGAAGCGAGCCTTATCCAACTAGGGTACTGCCACTAAATACTTTAAATGCGAGAAAAATCAAAACTCCAAGTAACTTTAAGGCGAGGCTTTCCCAGAACTTTAGGTATTTTACTCTACCTCAGGCCGCACTTTTTGGGAGCGCGACGTATTCATTCACGCGACACAAAAGTTGTGTGCGATGCGCCGCGCGCACGTCTTTCACCCGTCAGTCACGTTATGGTATCGAGTACCTAAACACCCATTTTTAGGAAATCGATAAAATAATCCGTCCGTCATTGTACTCATCCATTTTATGAACATTTTTTATTTGAAGCCAAACAAAAAAAAATCTAAAAAATGCCGTTCAAGCCAATATAGGTACAACCAATCTCATGTCCACGAGTTGTTGTATTTTTGATGTGTGAGCAGTCGTGGCATTAGTTTCATTTTACCGGTAGTGTCATATTTCCATTTTATCACACTTCACACTCATAAATACAAAAGATTGCGATTGTGTGTGGAAGTTAGGTACTTACTCGTATTTCACTTATTCACACCTAAACGGCTAGACGGATGAGGATCATATTTGGAACGGAGTTAGCTTATGCCCTGGATTGACACATAGGCTACTTGTTATCCTTATTAGGACAAATATTTATACAGGGTGTTGGAATGATTGTGTAACTACCGGTATTCATTAAATAATACAACATAGTAAATTTCATGATTTATGGGTATATTGTATAACAATGGTAATAACAATTTTAATTACCTTAATTTACCATTAGGTGCGTACTAATAATATTGTATGGTTTGTTAAATGTTACAAAGTTAAAAAACTACACGATTCAGATATAATTTTGAACAATAATTATGAAAGAATCGAGTAAACTTATACCGGATATATACATACCCTGGGTACGAAGTGGCGGACATTCTGCTAGTACTAACAAAACATCCAATTCAAAAATATACATTCACAATATTTACATTTAAAAATACAATTGAGCTATAGGTACGTAGTATTATTATTTGTTCTGTGATATAGTTGTAGAATCGATGGCAGCCTAGTTGGGAGTGGCAATTTTGCTCTGCTGGGTTCGAACCCAGCCGACGGCACGCACCAATTTGTTCATTGTGTGAACATATGTGCGTATTGTGTGTCATCTGCTACATAACTGGAGCCCGGTGTATGGCGACAGACTCGCCCCCTGTCACATTTGGGACTGAATATCGTCCGGCGAAATGTGGGTGTTGTATTACACCTCTGCCAGCCCCCTCGGGGAAAAGCGTGACGATATGTATGCATGTCTAGCCATAAGTTCTGTTACAAATGAAAATGCATTTATTTTTTTATACAGTAATGTAATGTTAATAAAAGTTATATTTACATATGTATAACTATTTAACTATATAACTATATACAAAAATATAACTATTATTTTATTCAAAATTACCACATTTGGCCTTGATAGAGGCCTTTAGTCGGTCTGGCCAAGAATCTATGAATTTACGGACTGTTTCCATGGGAAATTTAGCCACTGCTTGCTTCAAAGATTTCTTAAGTGACTCTATGTCGGCGTGTCGTTTAGAGCAGGCCATGCCCTCTAAACCTGACCATAATTTGTAGTCCAGGGGGTTTTGATCTGGGCTAGAGGAGGGCCAGTCTTCAGCCCTTATAAAGACCGGAACATTGGCTTCCAGCCAGGCTTGGGTAGTTCGCGCCTTGTGACCATGTGCAGAGTCTAGTTGGAAACTCCACGGTAGATTTTTAAAAAGTGTATTGCTAAGGGGTTGTACAACACCATATAAGACGGTCTCTTGATACACTTTGGCAGAAGTTTTAACCCCCTTTTTACAAAAACTAAGCTTTGTGACGCCGTGATAGGATACCCCCCACCAAACCATGACTGACGCAGGATGATGACCACGCTGAGTGAAACAGGGTCAATGTCATCCACGTGCCTAAAACAAAATAAAAATAAATATTTATAAGTATGATGTCCAAAAGTTCAAAATATAAAAATTCTAAAAAACCGACCAAGTTCGAGTCGGACTCGCGCACGGAAGCTGTCGTTCAAGCTTGTTGGTATGTATGTACATAATTATATAACAACTACATTATAAATAAATGAGCTTTCAAATGACACCTCAAACAACTGATTTGATGAGATAGAACTCGAGATATAAGCAATAATCTACAACGGTCGGCGGCCATCTTTGTGACGTATATACATAGCTTCGCGTGTCCCCGCTATCGCTTCTTACAACCAGCAGTTTCGAATTTCAAAGGCAACGACGAACACATCCATACCAGTCGTAGGTTTATAAAAGCCGTACTTACAAGATTTACCGAAATGCTCGATTTTCGCTAATCGTTAAAAACGAATATACAACTTTACGAGTTTTCTTCAAAACAGCCAAAATCACGTTGCAGTACTAATCAGGCCTAGATGTGTTCAAATCATACGGCTATAACTCAAACGCTACCAAACACTCGTGTAGTACAGATTGTTCAGTCAAAAATGAAAGTATGAACGACGTCCCCTATCTCACCTAACACCCTATATAATTTACATACATACAGTACAGTCAAAATTTAGCGAAGATCCGCCACCTTGCATGTTACAAAAAGAAGGTAGGTACTTACGTTTCGTCAATTGCAATGTCATCAGAGTTTATTACATTCTCTTGAAGTACTCTCCTGCAAAAAAAAAACGAAGATAAGTATTCATGTAGGTAAGTATAACTACGTAAATATCACTACTAGATATACCACTAGGCCGGGTATTTACTCGTTGTGCAGTTCAGATTCCTCAGTAAAAATGAAAGTATGAACGTCGTCCCGTATCTTACCTAACATCCTGTATAGTTAAAACTTAGCGAAGATCCGCCGCCCTGCATGTTACAAAAGGTAGGTAGGTACTTACGTTTCGTCAATTCCAATGTCATCGGAGTTTATTACATTTGGTTGTAGTACTCTTCTGAAAAAAAAAAAAAACTGTAAGATAGGTATTCGTGTAAGTAGGTATAACTATATAAATATAAATATCACTGGTATGCCACTAGGGCGGGTATTTACTCGTTGTGCAGTTTAGAATGCTCAGGAAAAATGAAAATATGAACGTCGCTCCGTATCCTTAGCTCACAAGTTGTCTGGGTGAAATAATAAATGGTGACCGACATAGTCAAAACTTCGCAGAACACCCGCCTCCCTGCGTGATACAAAAGGTAGATAGGTACTTACGTTTCGTCAATTCCAAAGTCATTGCAGTTTGTTACGTAGTACTCTTCTGCAAAAAAAAACTGTAACTGTAGGTAGGTATAACTACATAAATATCACTAGTAGGTATACTAGTAGGTGTACTAGGCCGGGTATTTACATCGTGAATACACGTAAAGAGACAAAAAAGTATCTATGATGATGAGTATTATATTTGAAAACACTAAAACGAATATAAGTAGGTACTAATAGATTTGTTGATACATCATCTGACTACAAAAAGCAATGCAAGAAATGTCGATTCTAGTAAATAAAAACAATGATTACCAATATAATCTAGTAGAAGTTTATCTACTTACCGACGTTTGCTCCTTGACTCGTACGATTTTCTAAAAGCCAGACTTGAGCATTTTTTTCGTTTATTATGTTTGTTACCCATTATGGCAAAACTAAATGCTTGGTTGGTGTTGGTGTGTGCGGCACTGCGGAGATCACAAAAATTTGGCACACGTCCGGCGTCGACGGGGTCTGCGGGCGGACTGGCGGTCACGCAAACGCGCCTTTTTACCATGAATTCGTGATAAAAAAATCATATAAAATTACCATGTTAACTTTTTAGCATTTTTATTTATGATTCCATTTTTTTATTGCATTGTAATTCGTAAAAAAAATAAAAAAGCAATATGATTTGTAAAAATTAAGTCGCAAATCGTGTTTAAAATACCAAATAGAGGTGACTTTGGATTTTTTTTCTATCGAGTGAAGTTATTCATTACATGTATCAGATTTATGATTCCACTTAAAAACATGCTTAAGAATAACATATTTTTTTTTACACAGTAAAAAGCATGGTTTATCTTAGAGGAAAGTTGATTCTTGCTAGACGTTTTCTGGCCAGGCTCGCCTTAAGAGCCAAAACAAACGTCACCTTCTACCAATGGAAACTAGTCCCACTTGATTTGATTTACTCGACTTCAATAATAATTCGCATCTCATGTAGACGAGTTATTAAGAGTCATCGCGGTAATTAGCAGACAAAGCGCGTAATTATGCGAGTCGACGCCGTGATTACGAAAGCTGAGTAAGTTTTCTTGTTAAATAATAACAGTTACGGCGCGGCTAATCATGCTGGCCGGAGTTTGGGCGTGGGGCGGAAGGGACGGGCGCGAGCGTCTCAGAAAAGTGCAGCTTCACAAAACATTGACCTCCTTAGCAATAAACGATGTATAGCTTCGGAATAGTTACACTGTGTTTTGTCTTTTCTTTTAGATTTTTAAATTAGCTTTAAACAAAAGACTGTGGAACTATTTCGAGGCTATACAACGTTTATTGCTAAGAGGGTGTAAGTGGGAGTCAGTAGTTGTAAGTAAACGTAGTGTGTATCTAGTGTAGTGAGGTGTACCTAAGTGAAGGTGTAGTGAGTGTGTGAAAGTGGACTGTATGTTCTTTCGTCTTTGAGCTTAAAACTGTGTATTTACTCTAGATGTCACTCGCAATTGCGGTACTATCTCACTGATATCAGTGTATGACGATTTTCATTAGCCGGGTCTCCACTAACCGAGCATACCATGCTTCTATCTCTGGAGGATCTGTCTCTTCTAAGTCTGGAGCGTGGTAAGTTTAGCAGCCAGAGCGAGATGCAAGCGTGCCTCGCAAGTCATGTTCGGCCAGTGTAGACCCGAGCAGTTTCGGACTCAGGGTGGCATTTGCCAGCCGGGCTCCAGCCGGCGTGGGCCCCTGGCTTGTGGGGAGCGACCCGTCCCCTTCCAGCTCCGTCCGACCCTGGATCCAACTATTGACGTAATCAGACGTAGGTTTTGGGTAAGGCTCATAAAAATTTACATAAAATTATACCTACTTGCACCAAATATAAAAATTGCCTAAGACCTTGCTTAGCTAGTTTAAACTAATCCTAGCTAGCTCCTACCTAAATTTTGTTGCACGAACCGTAAGTCATTCCTTGGTCCCCCAAGGAATGACTTACGAATTTGGCAATTAGCAATATTGGCAATAAAGACTCCCGTCTTTATTGCCAATATTTTGCAAGGAGTAGATTAAATAGGCAATTCTTATATTCAGTGCAAGTGACCATAGATTGATATATAAACTCTTTATTGTTCACATTAGACACAATATAATTACTATGTTTTATCTTAAAAGATATTAAAAACATTTAGGAAATTGCTACTCCAGTGTTTTTTTTTCTTACCTCATCACCTATCACACACAAACAAGACGCACCCTCTTCATATAAGTTTTTTTATTATTCAACGGCCTAAACTACCCGACTTAATCTTATAACTTGCACCATACTGCTCCGATATTGCTGAAGACGCTCGAAAAAGTCACTTTACCGTTGGAAGGTTTAAGTGCATTTCTGCGTTCAAATTGCCTCCGAAATCTTAAGAATTCCCTCACAGTGTGTAGTCAAGTAGAAAATTTAAAATAACCCGGTAATTTTTCAGGTTTGAGGGAATAAAGTGAATTGGTAGCTGCTTGTGTAAGGTAGTAGTAATAACAGTTTGGCTCTTGAGAAAAGGTACCTATGTACGTGTAATAAAGTACAAAGTAATAAAACAAATAATAATATAACCTGACTATAGTATAAATAAACCCATCGTTTCACACTAATAGCTTCTCTCTAGGCTTAAAATTAATAATACCTACTTAAAAATTAGAAGAAAAATGCTATTTTTAATCGACTTCCAAAAAGAAGGAAGTTTTGTGTTCTTTTTTTCAATCATCTAACTCGGTAAAATCCGGAGTTCAATGTTAACGATACTAACTTATCTTCAAGTAGGCATGTTGCCAACTGACGCAAAATGGAATTCCCAAAGGAATTTGTGGATAGCTATGATCTTTTTAGGAACAATACATCCTTTATGATAAGACCAATTTAACCGTATGAATAATTTTTCTGAGTATCACTAGTGGAGAATGGGCTCATTGAAGCCCTTATCGAGTTGGTATATTCCAATACCTACATCATTATTTTTCTGAACCACAAATACCAAAAGGTTTTAAGGTAAAACCCAAGTGCTATTCTTAGTTTTACCAATTTTGATGATATCGCGTTTCGAAACGGTCGAGGGTTAAAGTTTTTTTTCCAGCATTGTAATTCAGCTATTTCATCTAAACAAGATAATAATCGTGTTCACGTTTCATTAATTACCATTGTATCTTCACTTGTTGCTATACGAAAGAGACGTCAATATTTTGATTCTTATTAAAATATTAAAAAAGTAAATTCAGCATTTTATCTGTACGTTATTCGATAATCACCTCCTCTAGAGGTAAAAAACATGTTTACATTGGAAATTAACCTTTATTAGAACTATGTAAGGTACAGGAATCAACAAAAAATAACAACCTTGCTTAAGTAATTTTACCTACGAAATCTAAAACCTATTAAATTTGTTTTGACGTCATTGGCGACACAGGCTGGCTGATATTGATTTCGTAGTAACTTCGTCGACTTGGCAGCTGAATACCTGCTGAGTCCGAAAATCTAGATCACGACAATTCATGTACATGACAATATAAAGTGCACGAAGCGCTTTAATTTCACTTTTATTTTGCGAATCGCTATAATGTAATGTCGAATGATCTGTCTGAGTGGGTGTTCCACGATAGATATCTAAGTGTTTTCAAGTCTCGATTGAATCGGCCTTGGCAATTTCTAGGCAATTTCAAATTCCTAGGCATAGGTGTTCCATCGTATGCTGCAGCATTGCCCTCAGAGACGGTGGACGGACGGACGGGTGGACGAAAGAGAGAGATGGTGACTAAGGGCAAGCCTTTGAAATGGATACGTATAAACAAGTATAAATTAAACATTTAAAAAACCCCAAACACCGATTTTCATCAAACATACTCGTAGCTAAGAATGCTCCCGACTAATTAGCCTGTCAAATAAAAAAAAAAAATATCGGTTCATCCGTTCGGGAGCTACGATGCCACACACACACACACACACACATATACATAGACACGACAAACTTATAACACACCGTCGTTTTTGCGTCGGTCGTCGCCTGCCAATAGTTTTTTTTTACCATAAAAATAAAAGCTTTCTAATGAACACAAAGCTTTTGAATGAACTACAAATATTTTTGTTAAATTGTCTGTGTTTATAGCATGTCAATTTTCAAATATCTTATTGCAGCTTGTTCATAGCTTTAGACTAATAATAACATGATATTGTACACCCGAGCGCACTCTGCCGGCCACAAGCCGTGAATCGATGCAAATTACACGACTGATCATTATTTTACAGTATTTGGCGCGTAAATTAATTGCAGCCTCCGACGTGATAGTTATGCTATTTCGTTTTGTGTGACCTGTAGTTGTGGTCTAATTAGTAACCACAGTTAGATAGTTAGTGTTTAAGTTACTATTTTGAACATTGTTAAGGTGCAAATATGTGGGCCTGTCTCTCTGTACATGAGCCATGCAGTTTGTACAGGCTTGTGCTGTCTCTCTGTACATGAGACATGCAGTTTGTACAGGCTTGTGCTGTCTCTCTGTACATGAGCCATGCAGTTTGTACAGGCTTGTGCTGTCTCTCTGTACATGAGCCATGCAGTTTGTACAGGCTTGTGCTGTCTCTCTGTACATGAGCCATGCAGTTCGTACAGGCTTGTGCTGTCTCTCTGTACATGAGCCATGCAGTTTCTACAGGCTTGTGCTGTCTCTCTGTACATGAGCCATGCAGTTTGTACAGGCTTGTGCTGTCTCTCTGTACATGAGCCATGCAGTTCGTACAGGCTTGTGCTGTCTCTCTGTACATGAGCCATGCAGTTTGTACAGGCTTGTGCTGTCTCTCTGTACATGAGCCATGCAGTTTGTACAGGCTTGTGCTGTCTCTCTGTACATGAGCCATGCAGTTTGTACAGGCTTGTGCTGTCTCTCTGTACATAAGACATGCAGTTTGTACAGGTTTGTGCTGTCTCTTTTTTTACACGGGGCCTAATTCTCACATGCGTGAAACTAATCGACCAATATTTTTCGAGTCACAACTATAATTAAAGTAAGAGAGTTCGTAATAATCTGGAGCGTATCAGAACATGATGGCAAGTCTTCTCTAGCGTTATCTGGGTCGCCCATCCGGCCGGTGGACGATTGTCTGTTACGCTGCTATACAATGCAATAATATGAAGAAAATGCCTGTACAAACATTGGCATAAAATAAGTTCATCTTAATCAATAGAATGCGAGAAAATTAAGCAATTTCGGAGCACGGCTAGATACTAACACTACCAGGATAGAAGCACAACCAAGCTGAAAAGGTTTCCTTCCCTCACGCAACTGAGGCAAAGCATTGTTTTTATTAGACATCCAAAGCAAACGATCTCCGTCCCGTCGATAATATTGAATCAGTTGTCTCTATTAACAATGCAAATAGTGTAGCAATGCCAGCAGCTGGCTTCGTAAATGCACTGACTTGTATTGCAAACACAACTTTTACAGTCACAACATTCAATAATGAGCTGCAAAGCCAAGGATATAAAGGTGAAAGTGATGGCAGAGTTAATGGGGCAAGTATGTACAGAATTGTTTGCGAATCCGAACTTATGCAGAAACGCGAGTGTTTACAGGGATCGTTTGTTGCAGCTTAATGTCTGTAGTTTAGATTGTCTTTTATTTGTTTTTCTGTCGCATCAGCCGGTCTAGTTTACTGCTGGCCTGTTTTTCTCTAGAAAATTCTTTGCAGATTTTAGCCTACTATTCTCTTATTGTAAATACAGTCGACAGAATAAGTAAAAACTATTATGTAATCTGTGGCGTAATCTCAGCTTGAAAAAACTTATCAAGTGGTACAAGATCTAGAGTGAAATGTCGAGAGTAATTACTGCTGACCCAAATGAAACTTCCTGCTTTAGCAACAGGGGAAGGGGAGGAAACAGAGGTTAAAACAGCAGCGGGGTAGAACGAGGGAGGGGGAGTCAATAAATTAAACAAAAATGGGACATCCAAACAATCTGTGCTATGAACAAGTAACAAATTTAAACGTACGCCGCGTTTTGGTTTATATCGCGCGTAATTTTTGCGGTCGCTCGGATGTGCGCATAGATGGAGGATTTATTTCGGCTTGTTATGGTGCAGACTATACGGATACAGATGTTAAAGATTGATTGTAGAGGGGTGTAACTGTGTAAATAACAATTTGAACTATATATTCTTGCGTAGAAGTGGCAAGAGGGAAGGTGACATTTTTCAAATAATTTGGACCTAAGCTAAGCTTTGACAGCCACTTAGATTTGAAGTTCACTTTTGTAATAGGAAATATTTTTTGGACTTTTCTAGACGTTTTTATACTTTGGCACATTGTTGTTAGCTTTTCAAAGGTTAAGATAAAGTAAGTTAAGTAAATACTGAGTAAGTACTATTTTTATTATTTCATATCAAAGTGTCCTTGGAGAGGTTTATTGGCGACTGGTTGTTACCCGTGACTTCGTTCGCATGGACATCATTAATGGCGTTACTAAGTTATTAATTGGTAAAAATGGAGCTGAAATTTAAATCCGATTTCGTTTCAGGGTTGGTCCAATATCAAGCATTGTTTAATACTGAGTATAATAAACCAATTTTAGTCTAAAATGATTTTTAACAATATTCTGAAAAAAAAAACATGTTTTATCAAAGTATTTCTAGGGCTGAATTATACAGGCCGGACGTAAAGGGAGGATGTGGACACGATAAATTTTGAAGCCCATGCCTGTATAGACTCAAAACACGTCGCTTTCACACATTTCACAAGGAAACGTTTCAAAGCGGCACCGAACCTCCTAAACCTGGTCCGCGACGCATCTTCGTGCATACGTTCAACCTATACAATTCAGGCTAGCACGGGCTGGAGACATATCATTGTCTTTCCACCGTTGTTATTCGCGCTTAAATGTGACAAAGCTAGAATGCGGGTATGTGTGTCTATTTCTCGCGGTATAAGGACGGTGGTAAGCTTGCTGAGAGACATTTATCAGCAATTTTCATGAATTCGTCCCAGTTATCCATCTGATCTGCTCTTATTATGTTGTTATTTGTTATAGGTTGTTATCTCCATATCGGGGTGTTGTTATGTACTCGTAGTTTGTTATGGAGCTAGTCAAATGATGAGTTGTGTCGAGAGCGAACATGGCTCCGTATTAGCTGAACTACGTGAAATGTGTCGGGGTTATTTGACGTTAGTCGAAGCTGATGTTAGGATAGGTTTTATGTTTCGATCATAATTATGTAAGGGAGATACGGTACGAGCATCTAGTTACAGACCGCATCAATTAGGTTCGAGCACACAATTCACCGGTCATTTCGTTGTCATAAACAAACGCAACAAGTCGCAACAGTGACAAATATTGTTGTCTCGTTCTCGCTACAGCCTCTTGTGCATCTCTCTATCTTTGTTATTAATGCACGTAACATAATGCTGTCAATGGAGTTGCATAGGTGTACGTTTGCTTGTATTTGTATTTGATCCACGTGCTGTGTACTAGAAATTAGAATCGTACCGCTTCTTCTTTTTTTAATGAGAGATATTGTGCATGACAATACTATTATTTTACAACACTTGTCTTTTAGATTTCTCACTTGGCAAGCATGAATCGAAAAAGTAAAGTTTATATTCGGAAAGGGTGTGCTAAGCTGATAAGAGATCACCAATCACCATGTTCATCACTACGAACACTATTTGATTTGGGAACAATCTTAAAATATTAATAAAAAAATTTTTGACGTACAACTTTATTTAAAATTTTACTAATGATATAGGCCTACGTGCGGCATCTTTCTTGATGTTAATCATTCATGCGGTCTACTATGAATCACACTTGCTTAAAGGAAACCGATCCACTAGAAACTCAAGCTCATAAAATAAATAATAATTGCATAATAAATTATTGATACCATAGCGTCATGTAATAACCATTAAAATGTAACATTTTATTCCTCATATAATTTCAAACACTCTCCAACGTCAAAAATTCAAAACAAATCAGCCCGTTGAAGCAATCCATAAATTTTATTTATTTCCTGACGTTTACAACCAGATAAATCACTGTTTCCTTGTAAGTCATAAGTCATACACCAATAACAATAAATTTACCACGTCGTCACATCGCCATAAAAATATTTCCGTTTTATTTCAGTGTAAACAGCTTTAAAACTAAAATAAACAGAGATATATTATTTTGGGATGTAAACACAATAGAGTTTAAAACAAATGTTACCACAAGCTTAATCTATTGAAACATACTTAAAATTAAAATTTACATTTTGACATTAATAAAATACTGTCCGGTTGGACTATTATTTTGTCAACTAATATTATTTTGACTTCTAAAATTATATTCGGGGACATACGGGAACATCTTTCAAACACCTAACAATTTATTTTTAACCCTGACTTCACGCTCACGCTGAAGTGGATAGACGAATTTTGATGAAATTTGATGTTTAGTTTACGTTTTTTAAACGCGAGTAACACCATAGGGCGCATCTCGTATGTTTGTATACCTAACTAAGTATGGGAGGGGTTCAAGTCGTCTGTCGACTGTCGACTGCTTGTCAGCGATAGTAATTTCAGACAATACTTTGAATTACAAGCATTTTAGCACCAAAAGTGCTACACTAAAGAACGTCCCGTGTCGGCCCGGCACTCTGCCGGCACGGAGCCACGTTACATTGTGACCGAACGACACGGTTATTTCACGGACGATAAAAATTTGATTTTGAAGCGCGGCCGAGCGGCAAATTTTACATTTTCTCTCGCGTTACACACGGTATTACGTACGGTCCTCGGCGTGGATTACTAGGCGAATATGTTCCAAATTACTGCAACACAACGAGATTAATGTACTACGTACTACAGGAGCTGATCCAAACAAAAAAACCGGCCAAGTGCAAGTCAAACTCGCGCACCGGGGGTACATCGTACAATCGTGTTCATGAGGAAAGGGGATAAGTTTAAAATTATTTTTATTAAATGATGCTCCTAAAAATGTATGCATGGTTTTTGCAATTTTTCCTATAAGACGTTACTTCATACCAAATTTCAAGATTCTTAGTATCCTGTAGGTTTTGATTTCATTACCAGTGTCGAAAATTTGCAGTATCTTTTCGTTGCGTTGGTTTAGAAGTTTGATTTTTTCACAGCTCCAAGGGACAGTAGACCTGTGTATTTCCAATGAATTTCAATTTGATACCTCCACGCGTTTTTGAGAAAAAGGGTCTTGACAGACAGACAGACAGACGGACAACAAAGTATTCAAACATGAGGGTTATGTTTTTTTCCTTTTGAGGTACGGAACCCTAAAAAGTTTCGCAACTTAATGATGTGAGGGCCTGCCCACCGTGGGCTGATCGCAGGTTTGCTGCAGCGTTGACTACTGAATTACTAGTTAACGTCCGTCCAGCTTTACACTTTGGTTCCAGTAAATTAGCGCAGCTCCGGCTATCACACGGCACGCATGTCGGTACCACACTAAAAAATCCAAAAGAGCGCTACCTTGTGTGTCTATTTTTCCGACTGCTTGTTATA
Organism: Peribatodes rhomboidaria; assembly: GCA_911728515.1. NCBI lineage: Eukaryota > Metazoa > Arthropoda > Insecta > Lepidoptera > Geometridae > Peribatodes > Peribatodes rhomboidaria. Next base: position 496,836 of record OU452181.1, on the reverse strand, counting down.
TTCAATACACAATGTCGGAGAAAAACGCTAATTTAAATTCTGTACACGACTAGTTATAATTGTGGGTAGCTAAGATGTAAGCTCTTCTAGTTCAGAAATCACACTCACACTAATATGATAAAAGCGAAAGTTTGTGAGTGTGAGTCTATGTTTATTACTTCTTCTCGCTCAGACGGCTGGACCAATTTTAATGAAATTTGGTAAGGAAGCTGATACCTTGGATTAACACATAGGCTACTTGTTAACCGCGGGTGAAACAGCGGGTGCAACTAGGCAGTAGTATCAAATGATTTTAATATTTCGTTTCGAGCCGTAACAATAGCTTGGTTTTTATGTGTAAACTACTTGTTCTCAAACACATATTGGTCCTACTGTTTATCGCCAAAAAATCTCAAAGTGCCAACAACAAACTTTTTCACTCGACTCCTTGACGGCCACTCACTATTACAACATAATCCAACAAAAAGCACTTGACAAACAGACCGTACTGCGTTATCTCCACCAAGGAACAGAATGTGTGACCTCATGATCTTAGAACTTTGCGACCCTTCACGAAAATGAACCTTGATTGTGCAACTATAGAGCAGATGTTACACTGGTGATGTTTAATCCTAGAAATCTTCTATTAGGTCAAACGAGCAGCCAAGTGGGACAGTAAATGTGTTAGAGGGCTAATCAACAGTTGAAGTAAGTCTTGCGGTCGACAATCGGTTACTGTAAGCCCAACATTCGCTATCATTTGCTATCTTTATTTCTCGGGTATTTCTTATCAGGGACGGATTCTGGGAATTCTGGCCGAGTTTTGTGTAAGGATCCCAGACATTATTACTGTGTAGTAAGTATTATATTCTAGTAGTTTTATTAGATTTTTGATTTGGTTGAGATGACAAGGCCGCTGTTTATTGGAGTTTTTTTCTTGAAAGGCTTCAATATAGGTTTCTAGTTTGATTGGCAAGTTGGTAGAGGATACTGATATTGTGTGGAAAATATTGAGCATTTCGCCTAATAGTGAGATAAAGACGATAAAAGAAGGTTCTAAGTTAAACTAGCTGCGTCCCACAGAGTTACTCGTGGTTAAAAAGCTTATGCGCCATTCCAGACTATAATCTATTTCTGTGCCAAATTTCATCCGAATCCCTTCAGCCGTTCTGGCGTGATTGAGAAACAAACATGCATACATTCATACAAACTTTCGCAATATTAGTGAGATTAGGGTTAATTTTATGTGTACTTAAAAATATTATATTAGCTTAACATTGAATTTTTGAGTAAATATTCATATTACTGTTAACAAAACTAACTCGTAGTATTCTTTCAATGACAACTGCAATAATTTAATGTCCTAACAAGCATGATCCTCTGCAAATCCACGTTTAAAACTTGTAAGATTCAGTGAAAAGTACTTGCGGTGTCACAGATTACTAGAGATGGAAAACGGTTGTTGATGCCGGAAGCAGCAAATTGGAACAAATATGCCGGAGCCATACACAAAGACCGTTTGAGTTTTGTTTACCTATGATTTTCAGTACAAGATTTCATGATAGCACCGTACAGATACCGCAGTATTTTATATTGTGATATAAATTACTAGAACACGAAACTAGGTATAATAAATAGAGAATGCGTAAAGGTAAAAAATATATAAAATTTTAAAAAACCGACTTCCCGTCATCCATGTAAACAATTTTTAGACTTTTATTGTTATTTTAAAAACGATTTGACCGATATCGGTAGAATATACGAGTTTAAAGGAACACCTTTAATGTATATCTCTCTGCCAAACCAAAAAAAAAAACATTGAAATCGATTCATAATAAAATTAGCGGAGTAATCGCGTAACATGCTTATAAATATATTTATTTAAAAAAACAAATAAAAAAAAACATAGACAAATTGAAAAACTCCTTTTTTTTCAAGTCAGTTAATTATTAACTAAAGACTAAAATACTCCTGATGCTGTCAAACGGTCGATTGAAGTTTATGCCGGCTAAAGTCTGGTTGTCGAGCTCACCTCTAGCAGTCCATACAAAGCCGACGACGAAGTTTAAAATAAACTTGGTCTGAACTTGTGCAAAACGTCCCGAGCACCCATCTGCTCCTGAAATATCACTCCACTTGCGAACTACCCCCCTTTTTGTATTTTTCTATCCTTTGTTCCGCTCCCTTTTGATGCGTGTCATAGTTAGAGGAAGTTTTGATCTATTTTGCGAGTAATTTCGAAGTTCTCTCGGTTCTGTAAGAGGGGATTTTCTGTTGTGCATTGTTTCGTTTAATTAGAAGCTTTGGAGTTTTTTGTCGGATGTTTGTGTGTTAGTAGTTTGTCGACGGGGGTCGCTTTGTTCATGGCTTTGCGTCTGGTTAGTTGTGTTTTTATTGATTTTTTTAGTGGGTGCCGTATGAATAATTATTATCGCAAAACTTTAGTACGAAATCACGCTAAATGAAAGCTTAAACGAAACCAAAAAAAGCTCATCAAACTCTTCTTAATTACATTCATTACACGATCAACCTTATATCTCGAAAGAAAAATCAGTTATTCCCTTAAAATAACTATTTATAGAAGGTAGGTTTCTAAACAACTTGAAGACGTTGTTGAACGCAAGCAACAAACTCGCTACTTGTGTTGTGTTTACTCCCCTTGTACGCACACAGACGCAAACAAAATGTGGTTACTTATAAGGTTTTCTCCTTAAAAGTTGGATAATTGGTTGATTGGTAAAATTGACATAAATTGATTAAAAATACGTAGCGTCGTACGTTGCCATTTCCAGCACCAATTTAAGAGCTTACATTTCGCAAGTACTAAACAAGATAGCTTAGATTATCTAGATCTATAGATGATCAAAGGTTTTTCTATTCAACAATATTATTAGCACTTATTTTTTTGAAATCCAACTTATATATTTTTTTTCCTTTTTAATTGTAGGTACGAGTATGTACCTACAATCAAAACTAAAAAAAAATTATAAGATATCTTAATATTCATATCCATATCTTAAAGATTGTTAAAACACACTACCATAGACTGAAAGATATATGTAGAACTGTATAGAATGCGAGTATAACTGTATTTTAAATCTAAAAGATCCAGTCCGTTCACAAATTCCCTTTCCTTCTCCCTTCTTATTCTATTAGATTTTTTAATTTTTTATTTATCTAAGTTAATAACATACATATGCATTAACATACAACTCTGCCAAACGAACGTATGTACGTTAAATACATAACACAACCGGGGGACTACCATGACACCTTAATGCCATGATAGTTTTATTTTCGACGCTGCGAGTCGTGTCGCCGCGCAATAAGGTCCTCGGTCGCGCAGCGTCGGAAACAAAACGTAACCATCATGGCAATAAGAGCTAGGTCAATGGTAGGCCCCCGAGCTACCTCGTAATGCCTCCTATTTGCTGATAAGGAACTAATGCTTGCTGTAACATATTCGTCCCCCGAAGGCCGTAACTGCAAACTAATCGCCGCCCCCGACCCGGCCCGGCCCGGACACGTTAATTAATTTATCGTTATTTACAAACGCGGGATATCGGAATAAATCCCGGTATTTTCTCGCAATTAATACCTATCCCGGGATTTAATTAGATACCGTGTTAGGGTGATAATTTATTGGGAACTCGATATGAATGGGGTAAAAATTGTTAGTCGGGGTTGCGACGTGTAGTTGGATTAAGGCTGTATTTTCCCTTGAAATTAGAAGGTTGTTTATTTACGGAAGCACTCTATTGGATTTGTGAATAATAAAGTAATCATTTCTTGTAATGTCAATACAATTGATTGCTTGTTGATTTTAACTTAAGCCATTCATTCGTTTACAATTGTATTATAATATTACTAGCTGCATCCCGCGGTTTTACCCGCATTCCCACAGGAGCCGTATTTTTTTTGCGATGAAAAGTCCGTCCTTTTCTGTACCCCTGACAATGTGTGAGCAAAAGTTATTGCTGATCGATTGAGTAGTTCTAGCGTAGAAGCGTAAGAAACAAACAAACTCACTTTCGCTTTTACAATATAGGTACGAGTTAGGAAGTTAGGATCAGATAAAACTGTCCTATCAAAAAATCGCAATTGAACAACTGTGTCAACTTCGTTGTGAATACGAACTAAAATTAAATCTAATCCTAAGCATCGCGCAAATTACGAAACACCGTATTAAACTTTACAAACTTTTGTTGCCATAAAGTTTCATTGTAAACAATCAACTTTAAAACACACACGACCCGAACCCGAACTACTGTCGCAACACGTATAATTAGCCATTTTAGCCATTTACAGCTAAAACTAATTAAACCACTGTAAAGGCCATCGCACACTCGACGATCTTCAGCGGGCTTATCATGCGCGCCGCGACGAAGTCGTCTATAATATTTTATCGTGTTGTAACGTGACATGGCTAAGTGTGAAGAAACAGCATACATAGGTATCTTAAAGGTCAGGGTGAATATGTATTTATTTATATTACCATCCTTCTATAGGTGTTCGTGCTCCATCTTAGGCCACAACGTCGCTTAATATCAGACGAAGTGGTGGTCGAACGTCGACGACCTGTTATAATTTAAAACAACATAAATTAAACATTAAATAAAACCCCTGACAAGGCAAGAACACTCCCAGTTAATTAAACTTTTAAACAAAAAATAACAAAATTGGTTCATCCGTTCGGTAGCTACGATGCCACAGACAGACAGACACACACACAGACACGTGATACTCATAACGCTCCGTCGTTTTTATGTCGGGGGTTAAAAAAGAAGCAGAGGAATTGAGATCCAAATCAAACAAAACAAAATTGTGCGTAAAATACAAAAATATTCTCGTCTGTTTAATACTTGGTTGCAAAAAAACATTTGAATACCTCTTGTAGGCGTATAGTGTGATCTGGCGGGTTCAAAATAGCCTGAAAATCGCAGATCGCAAAGCTAAAAGCGTCGTGTGTGCTATGACCTTAATAAAGCGCTTATTTTATATTAAAGCGGACTAAACAATATGATAAATTACGAGTATTACTCAACCTTGTGTAATGTTGAAATTAATTCAGTTTCGTGACCGCGCGGTTAATAAAAATATTCATTTTGTGTATTAACTCATTTTTCATTCGGTGTAACGAGTTCCAAAGGTCAGATGCAAAGGTTCTGTTAATGAATGCGTAACTCGAGGACAATTAACTTGAAAAATGTCACGTAAGTTGGTAAATATTTCATTTTTGGTGAATAAATTTATTCAATAAATACTGTAACTTTTTGATTTATTTCATCGCAAGCGGGAGAAAATTTTCACACATGACATTTTAGTGATACTTTAGATTAAGACTTTATTATCTACAAGCTGTTTTGCCCGCGGCTTTATAGCCTATGTCACTCAGGAATAATGTAGCTTTCTAATAATTAAATATTTGTTTAAATCAGACTATTAGTTTTTGAGTTATTCGCTAATATAAATCTTTCCTTCTAAAATATTAGTGTTGGATTTTGGTAGCCGTTGTGGCTCAGCAGTTGGAGCGCTTAAAATAAATTCTAACTCGTAGTGTGTGGGTTTAAATCTCGAAAATAAGTTTCAATGCCAGTGAAGAAAATCAAATCATCGATAGGAAATCATAATAAGATACTTTCTAGCGACTGGTTCCTAGTGGTTGGTAGTGGTTCCTTGAAATTCATGTCAGCCTGTAAGGCATTCACTGCTGGACAAAGGCCTCCTCCAACGAACTGCACAACGACCGGTCCTGTGCTGCCCGCATCCAGCGGCTTGCTACGACCCGAGCCAGATCGTCAGTTTACCTTGCGAGAGGCCTTCCCACGCTGTGTCTTCCGGCTCGTGGTTGCCGCTCAAGTTGCCGCGTCTGCCCCATTGGCCGTCGGTTCTACGAGCGATGTGTCCTGCCCACTGCTACTTCTTGTCATTTCTGTCATCTTACATTGACTTTGGTTCGCCTACGGATTTGTTTTTTGAGTTTCCTTCGAAAATCCGTCGCCATGCATTATTTACCATCATTATTTTGTTGGCAAACGTTTTGTACCCTGTTGTAACGTGTTGTACCCTTGCAAACCATCAACTCCATCTGATTCTGGCCACATGGCATCTTATACTTTGCTTACCTCGACGTACTTATACGTATTCTCTACCACAGCAATTTTCGTTAAACAGTGTACCAATATTCTGCTTTTTTTTTCACATTACCCTGTAATCGCTTCAGCTATGTCTATGTTATTCTCTGGTCTCTTTATCCTACTTCCTACTAATATTATAAACGCATAAGTTTGTAAGAATTGATGGATGGATGGATGTTTGTTACTCTTTCACGCCAGAACGGCTGAACAGATCTGGATGAAATTTGGCACAGAGATAGCTTATAGTCTAGAATAGCACATAGGAAACTTTTTAACCACGGGTAAAACCGCGGGGCGCTGCTAGTGGCTTATAAAGCATTTAAGCTTAAAGGTTCCTTTAAAAACGAGTGTATTTTATTCCTTCGACATTTTAATGGATTTATCTAATAATGGATCAAAGAAAATGCCTGGAGATACTTCCGCGTCCTTTATTTCGAGCTTACAATAGGATCCTCGTCGCATTGAACAACTCGACACGTCGTCATACATCTAACACAAGCTGTACGTCGAGCGTGTAACGCGGGCGTTTGTTTGTTTGTTTGTACAAATATTGTTGTTACGATTGAGTGAGCGAGGAAATTCAATCTTGGATACCAAACACGTTGTTATACGAGTACCTGTGGGTAGCGCTGTAGGCAAACAGTAATATGAAAAGATTCTTTACTTCTTACTAGGTTAGAGCCTATTGTTAGAGAAAAAACTCAACATAAGCTAAGAACATTTACATCTGGCAAAATGAGAGGAAAATTAACGATTTAGAATTCAGTTAACAATAGTGAGAATTTACTAACAAACTAAGCATAAATTGCTGACGGCCACTTGCACTAAATATAAGAATTGCCTAAGTTCCTGCTTTACTAGTTTAATCTGCCTTAAGCCTTAAGCCATTCCTAAGGAGAGTCTTAACTTTATATTGTGCCCGATAAGCGAATATTTCGCTGAGGGTAGTTAAAAACAAGTTAAGCAAGGACAAAGGTAATTCTTACATTTAATGCAAGTGACCATAAATTTAATAAGTAGTTTAATAATTTCAAACTCAAATTTTCAATTTTCATATTTTAGTGTTAATAATTTAGTTTCCTAAATAATGTAGATTATTAAATAAATAGTCGAATGCGTAAATGTGTCCACTAACAAGCACGGAAATTGTATTTGGTAAACACTATCACTGGGTGCCCAAAATACAGGCATCGCCTAGTTTGGGACCCACTGTAGTTCATTTTGAGTACTCGAACTGAGTGATATGTGTCATGTATTTGAATATTGTGTTTTTGTACGTATACTTTCATTATTGTCAATAAATATATTATTATTATTATTTATCAGTTTTTAAGGAACATATACCTACAACATTAACAGTTTTTGCAAACAGTACAGCTAGTTGGGTTAATTTTATTTACGCTATCAAAACTCATAGCAGTTCTGCCTAGCCTTGTAAAAGACTATAACAAGAGGTAAAACATCGCCGGGGGCGTGAGCTAGTTCATTAAAATTATCGGGAAACTAATAATAAACGCGACGACCGTACTCCGGTACTTCCCGTAACGGTACTTTGATACTTCGCTCACACTTTGAAGCACATTGTTTGTTGTAAATAGTATCTAACTAAAATCTTATTGAAATAACCGGTAATGTATGAAGGATAGGTAGTTCAATCATCAAAAGGTGACCAAGTATTTAATTCATTTATTTCTTATAATATAGGTCCAGATTATACAGTTTTTGGAAAAATAAGTATTGAAACAAGTAACATTATTAAAAGAATAACAAAAAAACCCGGCTTCAAAATGTTGTACCCTATGTCACTTCCACTATCAAGACGATTCAAATGACACCTCACATGTCGAAATACATCAAGCTGTTTAGGCTGTAGGGCGTGCCAAAGAACATCATACACACATAGACACACATACATACATACATACATACGTATATACAATATATATACGTACATACATTCACACATACATACATATATAATATACTCGAAAAACATAACCCTCCTTCTTGCGCAGGTGGGTTAAAACTAAACTATTTGCACCAATATTTTATTTACGACTGACACATTACAAGTACAGTTCAAACAAATCTAATGATATAGTTTTTGAGGAATTTTACAATTACAAGTTTTTTTAAACCACATGTGGCAATCAAGCTGTCGAGCCGCCTGATGGTAAGCGATCACCGTTGCCTACAATAGATACCTGCAATACCACGAGCATCACAAATATGTTGCCTACCTTTATAAAGTTTAACGACAGCCCTTCTGAAGAACTCCGTGTTGTAGTTGATGGGAAATACTGCTGGCGGGAGCTCATTCCACAGATTGCAGGTGTGCGGCCAAAAAGATTGCTTAAACGCACAGCGAGCGATTTCCACCGATCAATGATATGTGGATGAGCTTTCAGGCGGTGGCGGCTAGTGCGATGATAAAACCGCGATGCAGTCATCAGTTTGAAGTGCGTTTGAAATATTAATATTATTTGTTAATTAAAATTAATTGAATAAAAACATTTTGACTTTGACTTTGACTTTGATTTCAAATACTACGCTCCCGTGCGACTCAGCCTTAAAAACTTGTAACAAGTATTTCTTTGTGGTCACTACCACACTTCAACTATTTTCATTGATGTCAAAGTAAATACTACGATATATTAGCAGATCGATGTTTCACAGTTTTTTGTACTATTTTTAGGTCCTGTGTTTATTTCTAAAAATGTTTCACTGTTTTTTTTTAGTATTTGTAGGTCCTTAGTTTATTTAAATTTGTAAAATAAACAAATGTAAATAAAATAATGCCAAGCTCAATCCCAACTCTATCTGTTAAGACTGAAACACGGTAAAAGCTCGAAAATCTGCAGAAATAAGAAGCCCTCTTTAATGCGCGTCGCTAAGAACAGATAACTATCTAAAGAGGAGAGCAAGGAGCTAAGAAGTAAAGGTTACAGCACACAAGCCCTGTGGCTTGGATGCGTGCCGTTTGGGGAATAGAGCAATAATTAGAGGTTAAATAATTAAAAGCTGCAGGTATCGTAACTGTAAATGTCGTTTAAATGCAGGTATCGTAACTGTACTTCATCAATGTTAAAACCCCTGCTTGCTTTCCAAATCTACGCGCTACGCCTGCAACCCAGCAGCGTGCTATCTAACTAGACCCTAAAGCCCGATGTCTGCAGCGTCAAGATTCAATATCGTGTAAAATATAAGCGTATAATTGCGAGCGAAGCCGGAGGCGAGAGTTTAATTAAACCGAGGAAAGGACAGCTGTAAAACAAGCCCGATAGCGGGGACGTGGTAACTCACTGTGACTGCTAATATCGTGCCATTAAGAGGGTAAAGGCATAAAAGGGGTAATAGATACAGTTTGTTTGGCTCAGCGTTCGTAAATCTTAAAAAGAGCTCATCATGCCAACTAAATTTGTAATTAACACCATCTTCTCAAACTCAAAATGTTAAAAAAAAAAACAATTTCACTCAGATACAGAGGGTTGTTCCTCTTATCCCTCACTTTTCGCTCCACTGGGCTCCAAGACAGACAAGACAGTAATTATTATCCTAAAAAAAATAAAAAAAGATCTAAAACGTATTTTTTTGGAATAATGTTTAATTAGTACACCTTCTCTAAATACTCGCAAATAAACCAAAATGTCTAAATATCTTTAAAGATAATATTAAAAGTGAAACAAATAAATGTTGGAACGACTTGTAGGGTCTATAAAACGCCACATACAGCCTTCCTACCAGCGGACAATTACTGTAACGTCTCTATGAGCTGCATTTTTACCATCGTTTCACGGATGGAGGAACGACTAAACGACTCAGGAACGACTCAAGGAACGACTAAACGACTAAAATGCCAGACTGTTTGTAGACATCGCTAGACTGCGCGCTTAAAATTAAATTGCTTCTTAAAACTAGACTTGTTTAAGGTAATTTCTCTATTACTGAGAACGAAGTGTTCACAGACATCTGATAAAAATGTCATCAACTGAGCGAGAGAAGCGTCTATGCTTGAGCTTCGGCAAAAATTCATTTTGTTTGTCCGGATTTCTGTCCAGCTGTCGTCCTCTACAGGTGTAGTCAGTATATCCAAATACCTACTTGCCAAAAAAAATCTATTTAATTTTCGAACCTGATCACAAAATTTCACGAGAATCGGTTTAGAAATCCAACCTATAGAAGAGGACAGACGCTGGCCGCAAACTCTACAGCTCACAGAGCCACTAGTATTTAACTATTTCGTGGATATTACTCGTATAAGCTTAATTTTAAACTACTGCGCCCGCGGTTTTACCCGCGGTTAAAAAGTAGCCTATGTCTTTATCTTTGGTACAAGCTATGCATGCACCAATTTGTTCATTGTGTGAGTGCGTATTGTATGTCATCTGCTACATGACTGGAGCCCGGTGTATCGCGACAAGCTCGCCCCATGTCACATTTGGGACTGAATATCGTCCGGCGATTTGTGGGTGTTGCATTACATCTCTACCAGCCCCCTCGAGGTTTAGGCGTGACAATATGTAGATATGTATGTAACCACCAACCCGCACTGAGTCAGCGTGGTGGATAATCAATCACCTTCGACGTAGGGTAGGTCGCGGTGTCCTGCAGTGGGACGTTAATAACTGGGATGATGGATAATTAATATTTCTCAAAATTAGTTTTGTCAGATTTTGATAAAACTTTAGTAACTTACGGTAAAATTGAACAAATCTAAAACCTAAGAATTCTCATGATCTGTATCAAAGCTTGAAACACTTTGCATAGATTAAATTAAATAAATAAAAGAGTATTTAATTAATCTTACTACAAATAGCAGTAATAAGTGTGCAAAGGTAATAGACAATTATTTAATTAAATTTTAGGTCGTTTAGCAAAAATATTGCTCTCAAATAGTAATCATTTTAATTTAATGTAATGCTATTTATATTGCCAAAAATTTAATTTCACGAATATTTCTCACTTTTGTATTTATTGCTAAGATATATTGTTAAATTTAATTAAGTTTTACAAGCAGTACGTACCTGAAATAATTTTGACTAGCTGCCTCTTGCAGTTTCACCCACCATCTTTTTTTTACGCTAACGGACTACACGCAAGACTAACACGCTGGCCTAGGAGATTCCTATTCACTTTTCTGTTGAACACTCCGGATTGTACTCGTATTTGGTGGACAGACAGAGCCAGGCAACGAGTTCCACACCTCGGCACTTTACAAGAAAAGATACATACACTTTACTAAAATTCATGTCATCTGCTACATAACTGGAGTCCGATGTATGTCGCATGACTGAACCTGGGACTAAATATTTTCCGTCGAAGTGTGGGTGTTGTAATTTTTGCCGACTCTTTTCAGGGAAAAGGCGTCACGTCGTAATCTTAAAGCCGTTAGCCACTGCAGTGTTGAGTGAAAACACACTTGCGCACACTTAAAAAAATTGTAATTTATGTTAGTGCATTTTTTGTAAGAAATTGTGCTAATATAACTTAAAAAATTGCTCGTACTTTATTCTAGAAAGGCTATAAAAGGCTTTAGATTGCAAATATCCAAAGCCGAGTCGATAAAGTAATTAATGTTACCTTTTCAATTATTTCCTAGACGTAGACTCGTTTTAAATACGATTTCCGGAAGAATTGCATTAAGCTTTACCTCTGGCGCCGTATTTCGAAATTGAACTTTATATTGCAGGCATTCTTGTACATTTTAAAATACTAATGCGTTTTAGCTTTAGGTATTGTGTTTGATATAGAATTTATGCACTTTGTATGCTTGGTAAATTGGTCTCAGTATCAGCTGCGTCAATAAATAAATAAATCGAAAAGAAATAGCAGTATTCGTGTCCTCTCACTCGTGTTTGCTATATTGTGTGATTGTGTGAGCAACATGACATGAAGAGATCTGCTTCTTCAGTCTCTTTTCTTTAATTTTTGAATCGAGACATATTTTAAGTTAAGTATAAATAAATAAATCGAAAAGAAATAGCAGTATTCGTGTCCTCTCACTCGTGTTTGCTATATTGTGTGATTGTGTGAGCAACATGACATGAAGAGATCTGCTTCTTCAGGCTCTTTTCTTTAATTTTTGAATCAAGACATATTTTAAGTTAAATATAAATACATTCATGGAATGTTTTTTGACACAAAATAAAATGCTTATTGATATACTGATAGTTTGGTAAATACTACAAGTAAATACTACAAGTATTTACCAAACGAATCATTTCCAATCGAAATAAAAATTAAAATGAAAGAAAAAGACAAAACACTTGTCAGCTATTTCGAGGCTGCCCATTTGGAAGAGTGGTAATGTATTGTAAATACTACAAGTATTTACCAAACTATGAGTACGTACAGGGGCCTATTGCGTATTTTGTCCTACAGGTGGTTCATAAGTCACAGTAATACACATAGACATTCCGATCAGAGAGAACATACAGGCGGTTGTCTTACCAGACTGAAAAACGCCAAATGCGAAAGGAAAGCCACTCAATAAATTTTACATAAATAAGTCTGAAAAATATTTTTATTTTATTGGCAACAATTCAAAACTCGTATGGAAACCGCTCCGACGCAGCGACGCGTAAAACTCCGCTTCGACAATGATCCAGTGAAACGCGCACTTTAAAACACATCTCAACATTTTGTACCACCGGCTATCATCCCAAAGACACCTCAAACAGCTCAGATATCTTCAGTCAACACATTGGTAAAAATTGTCTCCTTTAGCGGCATATTAAAATCTAAATTATGAATTAAAGTAATCGCGACTCAATCAGCGTTAAATACGAGTAGGTACCTATTTATCCTTCAACTGGTCATTTGAAATATTTTCGTCGGAGATAATTGATCGCTCTAAACTTTTAGAATAAAGAATCAACAACGACATGCCAAAAAGCAGCAACAAAATGGAGTGCTTCCATAGATGAGAATAATGTATAGTTTTAAAGGTGAACTCTTGTTAAAACGTCGTACAGCCTCGGAATAGTTAGTTATACAGTGCTTTGTCATTTCCAATCGAGATAAAAATTTAAATGAAAGAAAAAGACAAAACACTTGTCAGCTATTCCGAGGCTGCTCATTTGTTAGAGTGGTAATGTATTGTGTCTATAAAGTTGTTACTCGCTGTCTTAAACTAAGACTCGCTCCACATAAAACCCGAGCAAATTATTTAATTAGAGACATGTGCCGCAAATTATATTCCCAAAGAGATTCAAGTCTTGAAACTCGCTGCAAACTTGAACCGATTTAAGTCGGCTACACATCTGCAGTCATCGTAATTCGGGAGTGACGTCGAACCGTTGTTACTGAACTACACTGGACGGCTCAGAAGCGATCTCTGTGTTATTACTTTGAGTTAATTTAATAAAGACTGTAAGTACTTTGAATCTTAGGGGCAAGACAGATTTCTGTCGGATTGACTTCTTTCTAGAAAGTCAATCCGCGTAATACGTTCTAGAAACGGCGAGACTGGCGAGACGCCTATTTGGTCGTTGGTCATATTTTCAAGAATCTACCTAAGTCTTGGGGTCAAATCACTAATGTATGTCTTTGGACACAAACTTCATCAAAACACTGAAACTAATATAACTTTACTTTGCTAAAGTTCAGTTTAATAAATAATTACAACATAATATAATATTTCTTCTTTATCAAGCAATCTTTATGTCAACAATTTTATCTCGCAAATCTAATTTATTTCAAAAAGCTTGTTAAGGGATTACTGCTCGTCAATCTGACGTGTGTAGCAAACTTTACAGCGACTTTACAACCGATTACGATGTTGAGCGCGCATCGCGTGCATTATTCATGGGAGAGTAATTGAAGTCTTTGCCTCGACCGAACTCCGTCAACTAGTTGCATGGAGAATGTACAAGGAAGAGATGGTATAAGCAAACAATTTATTATGAACACTTTCTTTCGAACGCGATAAAGCTATAATCTGCACTACGAGCTCTATCACGCTAGCGATTTGCGAGCGTATTGCAGCGAGGCGATTGCGCGGCGTGGTCGCAACGATCGCGCGGCGATGACGTCGCCACAATAAATAAAGATTGACCAAACCAAGCAAGCAAGTTCGTATATGCCGAGTGGCTAGCCCTGATGTCAGGCCGTCGGAGAGCCTCTGACATGGCTTGATGATTGTTGTTATACAACAAACAACCAGGCCCTACATTTTTTATGTCATCATCATCATTCTCATCATCAAGATTGAATAAACTATTTTTAAAAACATACTTAATAATTTTAAGACGAGTTACGCTCTAGAACCAAGAATTTAAAAGGATAACTGAATTATTGAACAGCCTCACTCACTTAACAGTATTACACATCGTCGTCAAGTCAAATAATGCCATCTCTACTTTATACCTACTCCGTGTACTTAGTTCCGATGATTAATATTCTGATTACTGATTAGTTTGGGATTTCCGCGCGCTCAGATATTTATGTGGGATTCAGCGCGAAACTGAACTTGATTCGGGACGAGACGTGTTCCGTTGACAAACTTGTGAAGTGAAGTCAAGGGATTGAGGCGTAAGAACCTTAATATTACACTGGTGGAAGATAGGAATGTTTGGAAGTGAAAAGTATCTCAATTCATAATAGTAGTACTCGTATGTAGGAATGGAATCACTAGCTGTGTCATGCCGTTTCGTCCCCGGTCCCACAGAAACATTTATTTTTTTCGAGATAATAGGTACCCTATGTCCTTCTATGTACCCGTGACAACGTGTATGCAAAATTTCATGACGATCGGTTGAGTTAAGGCGTGAAAACACAACGAGCAAACTCACTGTCGCAGTTATAATATTAGTTAGGATTAGGAAGTTAGGATTAGCCTAAGATAGGATTACGGAAGTTAGTCTAAACAGATTTGGTGAAGGGTAAAGATTTATTATAGTATACATGTTACATTATCTTCATCTTGCAATAAAGTTGCTTTTTTCAGTTTCAGCGCATTTTTGATAAATTAAAAGCATCATCTCCAAAAGAAGAATTCTCCTTCATAAGGATCCGGCGACCAGCAGGCTTATTATGTAGTGAAAGCGATGAAGCGGATTGTGATGATAGCGAAGGCAAGACCTCTCTAATCACGATCGGCAATTCGGTATTATGCAACTTTTTCTATCGCGATCGCTTACGAACGAATGACAAAAGATGAAGCAAATTGAACGGTTTCATACGTTTCGTTGTTTGAAAAGGGGGGTCGTACAATTTATTTCCTGCGCTTGCTTTTAAGCTTGCCCACAATTGAATAAATGGAACAAAATTATGCCTCTTTAGAAATATAAACGTTTTGCTTCTGATATCTCTATGTATGTCGAATATTTATTAACTTATAGACGCTAATAATAAAAAAATTTAATAGTTCCAAAAAGCATTGCCAAAGGATTACCAAAACGCAAACATTTAGAAAAAAATGTAAACTTCAAAGCGTTGACAACTGACATTTGGACATAATTTCGATTTTAGCGCGTTTTCTGTGGCCCTATTCGGAGATTTCAGATTTTCATCTCACTTTTCTTCGTCCTTGTTGCTCTCGTTTGAAAAGTCATAGGTGTGAGAGTGACCAAGATAAAATCAAAACTCATCTCACGCTCAGGAATAGCCCCCCTGAACTCGAAAATTTGTAAATAAAATAATATCAGTGATCAGCAATTAAAACCAAATATACAAGACAAATAGTTTAAAAACCGTACAAGTTCTCTGCGTTTGATGGCCTATTCTACGGCTACGTGACATTGGCGGAGTTAAGAAGACAAGTGTCTTCTTATGAGCCCTAGACCAACAGTTGAAGTTGAAGAAAACAAAGTGTAATGTGTGTTGAAACCAAGATTTTGATATGATTATCACCACCACCAACGCAGGTAGTGGACAGCCAGTGGGACTTTCAGAGGTTACAGAGGTTTTCCTTGATTACCTCGAGGAGAACAGACGGAGTTTCAGAGCGACTGCCCTGTGTAACAATGGCCCGTTGGCGAAATTACAGGCCCACCAGCTTTGGGATGAACTGACTTACCGCCTAAATGCGTAAAGTGCGGGTGTAGCGAAGACTCGTGGAGACGCATTAAATGGAGAGATGTAAGTAAGTTTTTTAAAAAGCATCAATAACTATAATTGTAAGTATGTAATTTCTTGGCACCAATTCTGCTTTCTTTAAGAAACTACAGCTAAATATTACATGACCAGCAATCCTACCAAAATAAAAAGGCGAATATTTGTGTTTGTTTGTTACTTCTTCACACTCAAACAGGTGGTTTTAAGAAATTTGAAAAGAGGTTCCTTCATGTTTTGTAATTAATTTTGATGTCTGTCCACAGCCGGTGGGCCATATTGGGCTATGGATATTGAGAAGAGGCAACTAGTTGCATAGGAGCACAGCGGCACTAGCAGCTACCCTGCAGGCCAGAGCAGTAATGCAGATGGTGCAACTGGAAGAATTAACCCAAAGCTAGCATGCATAGTCACAATTACATTCTATTGTGAGTCTTAACCAACACTAATGCGAGAAACCTTCACTATCAAATCAGTTTGAGAATAAACTGCTGTTCTATTATGCTACTATTATACATAGTTGAATGTATAGAATTGTATTACTTTATTTCAAATATTATGAATGTTTTGTGTGAGTACATACAAATAAATAAGTACTTATCTTTGTTGATTTTATTATACTCTATTTAGTCATTGTTTTTCTGCCCTAATAATAATAATAATATAAGGAGTTTGTTGAAATACAAACAAGAATTTATGTGAATGCAATATTTTATTCTGCTGTTTTAATCATTGTGACAGAAGAACTGGCCACAAACTCAATGGAGTCTTTATTTCTTGATTAATCCAAGCTTAAAATACAACAGTAGGTAAATAGTAATAATTAACAAATTCCTATTTGATTTTTATACCAAACTGCCTGGTAAAATTACATTAATTCAATTTTAGGAAATAGTTTTCTTACAATTGAAATCTATTATACAAAGTTGTAAAATGATATCTACTGATAGCTATCAAGATCAATAGTACAACTAAAGATTATGAACAACAATTTACACAATACAGTACAATTTATAAAGATATCTTAACCCCTATACTAAGTAATATTATGAACTAGCTGTTACTCTCGACTATGTACAGGTGGATAAAAAACACTGTCACATTTACACTGTCTTGTTAAAACATCACTTGTGGACGGGTCTATGGCAAGGGTAGTGGGTACACCGTCTGCCTCTATGCACAAACTCAGCCTCCACCAGTGACTACTCCAGAAGGCGTCAGCGCGATGATCCAGGCGGCGTTTTAGTAGCCTCCAAGCTCCAAGGACTTGACTCAGCTCTGTACTGCCTACTTGCCAGACTCGCCAGAAGTCCAGGTGGTGAAGCATTACATGCCGCCAAAACCCTGATTCTGTAATAAAAATAATTTTCAGTTAAGTAAATAATTTAAGCATGATGATTCATCAATAACTGCCTTTTGGATATTAAGCCTTCATTTCAGCTCAGTCCCACACTGGGAAGTGGGTCTTTAGCTTGCAAGATTTAGTCATTGATGTGAAACTAAGAGGTGAAACTAAATAACATAACATCATCACACTGTCCCTGAAAGAGTTTTCAGATGTATTACCACAATTCGCTTGACAATATTTAGAACCAAATGTTACAGGAAGAAGCCTGTCGCCATACACAAGACTCCAGTTATGTAGCAAATGACATTAAATAATGCACATAAGTATTATGTTCACACAATGAACACATTTGTCAATCTTGCTTACAAGATTTGTTAATAAGATACATAATATTATGGAAGTGAAGTAAGTAAAAGCTTGTAATAATTATGTTTTGTAAACTAGGTAAGTAATATTTACCATTCAAAGATCCTTTCTACAGAATGAGTTGTGCTTCTTCTTAGCCTGTTTTGGAATGAAGATGCAGTAGTGGCAGCCATTACACACATTCAACCACTCGGGGGGACCTCACGTGAATTGTAGAAGCTAAAATATTAATTAAAAGTATCAGTTAATATGTAGATTACAGTTTCTTCATTAATCAAGCATAAAATTGTTCTCTGGTTTAGAAATTATATAAGGAAGAAGCAGTATGACTCTAATTTCTAGTACACAGCACATAGGCCAAATACAACAACAAGCAAACAGACTAGACAACAATAATTATCACTGTTGCGTTTGTGACTGGTGAATTGTATGCATGCACGTAATTTATGCGGTCCTTAACAAAGTTTTCGTAGGGTTTAGAATACTATTAAACTTTCTCAAAGAAAGTTTCGGCTTAGGCTTGTTGCCTGCTGTAGCTTCTTTGGAGAAGGAGAACCAATAGAACATCACCTAACCCCCATAATTGCATATAATAGCAATCCATACAGTACTTAACACTGCCAAAGAAATAAATGATGTCCACCAACTTATTAAATTTAGGGTTAGGTTTCTGCGAAAATATTTAGAACAAAATCTCGCTGTAATTACCTTGGACGTATAATACTCTCCTCCCGTTCTGCAGCTCGGCGGGAAAGACACAGAATACTCCTATTACTTATGCGAAAGCTTACTCTTCCAATCTCCACAAGTTTACATACACAGGAACACAAGCAATACCTATTTACAGTGTTGTCTTTTTTTTTTAAATTTTTAACTACTTAATCGAAAAAGACAAAAGACTGCAGCTATTCCGAGGCTATGCAACATTCATTGTTAGGGATTAGAATCTACAGCGTTTTAGACTCCAAATTCTCCGTTAATACGACTCTTGGTTTGTTAACGGAGGCGGATTAGCTTCCGTCTTCATTTGACATTTCCTAATTTGCTTGGAGCTGTCAACGGAGTTACGTAATACCAATTTTAAGTCAAAGTATGGGGATTTGTTCATTCAATTTGTTTCACAGCGCTCGCGATCGCGATCCTCCATGATGGCCGCTACGGAATACGAAACGCTCTCGCGATCCGCTTCAACCGTCAAAAATAACCAATCTTGGTTTCATTGGTTTCATCGCTAACTTAGATAATAAGCCTGCAGTTTAGACGAACTTCGCATTGGCCTAATGGTTTTCTGTTGCCATTTCGTCGAGAAGAAGACGACAAGTGAACAGAGCAAGTAAAGATACTGACGAGCCTTCAAAATTATCTACAGAGTGACAAAGTGCAATTTTTTTTTCTACTTGTGCACTTCTCTAATCATTCTTAAATAATTAAAAACTTTCCTTATAGGATTAATTTAAAAGTTAATGATGTAGACAGCCTCCCTAATTATGTAAATGAATTTTTTATTTGCTTTGTCAATCTATTAAATAAATCAGTCAAACATGACCCCTTACACATGCAAATAATTTTTATATATAGCTCTGTTTTCTCTTGAGGATTTTTTAAAATAAAAATCAAGGAAAAAAGAGCGGAGATATAATTTATTTAATTGTACATGCCAAATTTCATCATAATCTGACAAATGGTTTCAAAGAAATTTGTCAAGGGCGTTCCTATGGAAAATTCAGAGCGTCAAAGAATCGTCTTAGTTACGACGAGAAAAACAGTGAGTCCGTTTTTCAAAAACATTTTTAATTTCAACATTTGTTGAATTTGCTCGAGTAAAATAAGTTTTAATTATAAAAGCTTTACTAAAGTACCTGCCAGAAATCCAAATTGATTGAAAGGGTCATAAAAATGATTCACTTTACCTTCCCACGCCGCGACGACTTTAATTTTCTTGAAGCAGACGCTACGGTACAAAATAAACTCTTGTATAATTGAAAAGGCCTTCCGAAAATACTTTTTCATAAATACGGGGTAAAAATAAGTCACTCGGGGTTTCGCTTTTACCTTCCCAAAGGAGGAGTATGTCCTTTGTCCCTAGAATTAACAAAACTCAATTTGTCGCCAAGGTACAGTGCGGGCGTTTTAGTTGGCACGTCGTGCTAGGAAAATAAAATACAATACATTGCAATATTACATTTTTTGATACTACAAAAAATTATTATAAACATACATTTTGAGTTTTCTAATCCTATCCTAATCCTAACTTTATAATATTATATAAATAAATGCGGATAAGCTTAAGTTGTTTGTTTATTTGTTACTTTTCACGCCTTAACCAATCAAGTTAACCGTTGCCAGGGGTACAGAAAAAGACGTAGGGTAGTAGTAGTTAGTAGGCTCTTTTTCCCGGAAAAAATAACGGTTGCTGTCAGACCGCGGGTGAAACCGCAGGGCGCAGCTAGTTTTAGATTGTATCTATTGCTGAAATTGCCAAGATTCGATTATAAAGAGTGATCTCCCTGGCTCATAATGCGCGTTCAGTTTGAAATAGGGATTCACATAGCAGTTAAAAAAAATTTGTTTTGACAGATGTTGACGCGTTTTTTTTTACACTTTAGTCACAGTAACTCTTCAGTTTTTATTATGTATGTATATTTATTTGTCGAACTTCTGCCCTAATTGGAGTAATAGACTTCTTTTTTTTCTTGTCTAAATAACTTGAGACTTTTGCCAATACTAGAATAAGAATAAGAATAATTTATTGCAGAACTGTGTACAGAGGTCTTTATTTAAATATAGTCTCAACAGTAGACCCAAGTCGGGTGTGCAATGTGATGTACATAGGTACTTATAAATGTAGTTAAACAATATGAAATAAACAGCACTATCAAAATAAGAGTAAAAAATCGCTATTTTAATCATTACAAAACTCTTTCTAATCGTAAAACCCTTTTGTTAATAGCCATTTCTTCATTTTCCTGGAAAACAGTGCCCCTTCTAGAGTCTTTATGTCGCAGGGCAAGTTGTTGTAAATTTTTATAGCTGGAAAGAATGAGTCTTGGTAAAATAAAGCGATATTTGCTTGAGGAATTAATAAGTTATATTTAGATCTTAGAACGTCAGCTCTGCTTGAGGAGTTGAAGAAATCAATACGATTTTGCTTTCTTTACAAACAAACAAATGTCGTAAATGTACGAGTATATACAGGTAAGCGTTAGGAACTTGTGTTCCGTGAATGTGTCGCGCAGAGAGTCGATACTCGTACTTCTCATGTTAAATATTGCTCGGAGACATTTTTTTTTGTAACAGGAAGGTTGATTCTACTTCAACAAAATTGCCCCAGAATATAACCCCATAGTTTAAAACTGGATAAACATAACCATAATATGCGTTTATTGTTATTGTTTTTTAGGACACGTTTGATAATATTATTTATGAGGACATTCCTTATAAAACATTATGTTTATAACTTTTTGTTTATTTTAAAGATATGGGCTTTCCAATTTAGATTTGTATCAATAGTAACACCTAGAAAATTTCCTTTATTGACTATTTTGACATTTATGCCTCTATTTATTACATTTAGCTGTAACGGTTTTCGTTTGTGATTTTTAAACTCAATTAATTTAGTTTTGTTAATATTAACTTTAACTACGTTTTCTAGCCAACTCATGACTTTCTTTATTGTATTAGTTATGTCCCTTTCAAATACGCCAAGAGTTAGGTTTTCTTTAGGCATATAAATGGTAGAGTCATCTGCAAACAGCTTACTACTGTTCAATATTTACTGTATCTCAGAAATGCTCCATAAGACCATAGCCTGACATCGTATGAATGTTCCATACAATATAAATGTCATAGTCAAAACTCTGATGTCATTATTGGTTAGTAGCACGAAGTAGAGAGGTTATAAAAATAGAAAGGAAATAATGTTAGATTGTTAAAAATGTTTTGTCACGTAAAATTAATGTACTGCAACAATAAATACAGCAGCGCTGTACTAAATGAAGAAATGTTTTTAACGCTCAAACCCCGGTAGTGAATTTTCCAAAGAATGAATACGGGCGGCTAGATTACGCTGATTATCGATTTAGAGAGCTTATAATTGAAAGAGTATTGTTGGACCACGAAAGATTCTCAGGATAAGGTACGTAACACTACTAAACACATTGCGTAGCATACTTCAACGAAAACGATAACCTGATAGGAACCTCCTCGCGTCTACGCGGTGGCGATCAGTGGAGGCGGTCACTAATGCTGACGCGATCAGCGCTTGGGTGCTATATAGCAAGCCAGCACCGCGCGGCCGTGATGAGCCCTAGTCTGGCTGACTACGCCTCTAAGAAAGTATGTCAAAACATCTCATACACTCTAATCGTGGCCACAGAAAACTTAAAAAGCCGTATGTATACCTGTATACCTATTCCTCTTTCCCCGACGTGCCAACTACAAAGCCACGTACTGTACTGTACGCGCCTGATGGGCATACACTCGACATGTACAATAGGGCACATAATTAACCTAATGAAGACCGACAATCCTCGGGCTACCTCGCGCTACCTCGGGGGACTCGGGGGACCTCGGCGGGACAAAGGAGGGACAAAGATGATTTCTGAACAATTTATGCGGATAAGGGACGCGTCCTTAGACTTGAGACGACTATTGTGCTGGTTTTTTGTTTGCGTTATTGTTTGGACGTCTTGAGATAGTCGTAGGAAACATACCTACATGCTAACTCTCTTTCTAGTAAGCGTTGTATGGCCTCGGAAAACTTGAACAGTGTTTTGTCTTAATCGGTCGTGATAAAAATATACAAGAATGAAAAAACAAAATGACAGTCTATCTATTTTAAATCTATATTTTTATAAGTAATCTATTTTATTAGTAAGGGGGCTAATATATCACGCTGATATTATTAATGCGAAAGTTTGGAGGGATAGGATGGATGTGTGGAAGCTTGTTACTCAATCACGCCAGAACGACGGAACGGAGCTGAACAAAATTAAGCACAGGGATGGATTATATTCGTAGCCTGGAATAGCACATACGATACTTTTTAACCGTGAGTGAAACCGCAGGGCGCAAACTACATAATTTATGTAATAGAGTAATGGTTTTGCGTTGAGTTGGCTCACAGCGACCAACTTATCTGTAGAATTGGTAAAATTAAAATGAAATTCTTCACGAAAAATTCCAATTATCTTAAGTAAATATCATGGTAGCTCAATCCCCACTCAACAGTACAGGCAAATTGCGTCTGTTGTTTTATTATGATTATTAAGGGAAATATAACCGTTTAGATAATAGTCTATTAGAAGTAAAATCCAAATTAATTGGGGAAAAGATTTGGAATTGGTTTTTAATATACCAAGGGCAGTTTGAGTGTGTATTTATAACAGGCACACTTTTTTGAAACTCTTAGACCTGCGTACTATATCTATCTTCTGTATATAAATAACTTTTTGTTAAAAAAAATGTGTTCAAAACCAACAATATTATTATTTTTCTAGCTACTCTCAGCAAGCCCTTTGATTTCATACCAATATTGTCGGAGTGTATTTTTCAGACTTTATAGGCTTAATAAAGCTTACAACTTTAAACGTAAAACAACCTAGCTATCCTGTGAAGTTAGCTAGCAATTATATCAAAAGCAATCGGTGGGGGGTTAAACTAATCTTGTTTATTAAAAGTTTGTATGATATTTAAAAAACTACAGCTTTAACTAAAGAGTACTCATATTTATTCTGGTAGAGAGCATGCTGCATTTCTGCTTTTTTTCATCTGTAAATCTTTAACAAACTAAATAAAAGCGAACGGTACTTTACCTTCAACATTTATTTGTATGAAACAAACGCCGCGAAAGTTCGGTAAATATTATTTTTAATTCAATTACTATTGTTATATTAAAAAATATGTTTCTAAAAAAACGGCTAAGTGCGAGTCGGACTCGCGCACGAAGGGTTCCATAGTATTATCCATAAAAACAGCATCAAAATCACAAATTGGAGCCCCCTTAAATATTCATTTTATTCTGTTTTTTTAGTATTTGTTGTTATAGCGCCAACAGAAATACATCATCTGTGAAAACTTCAAGTGTCTAACTATCACGGTTCATGAGATACAGTCTGGTGACAGTCGGACAGACAGACAGACGGACGGACAGACAGATGGACGGACAGCGGATTCTTAGTGATAGGCTCCAGTTTTACCCTATGGGTACGGAACCCTAAAAAATCGAAACGAAGCTATGACTTCCAGCTAGTAAGTATACTCCCCAAATAGATTAAGTTATTTTACCGAGTAATTTCAAAACAAATTAATTCAAAATTATGATAGGGTTTATTATAGCGAATATAATGATTCCGAAGACGGAAGGGCAAAACATAATTTTGTAAGCCTGTGTGAATAAATAATAAGCTTATTACCTCTTTCCGGAAGGGAAATATTTTCTGTAAACAAACATTCATAAACATTGAGGTTTACGCATTCCAAAAAGGAAAACCCAATATAAGGTTAAGATAAGTGCACATATTTGACCGTACACGTGTTCTAAAAAGCTTTTATTCAAATTAATCACAAGCATTTTGTTAAAAGATAATGATTCAATTTTAGAACGAGTAGAATTCAATCTAATTCACAATTAATTCGATCTCCCAACGTCCCGTCCAATCCGTGATTGTAAAGAGCTCGTTCAATCTCTTTAATTCCAAATAGATCACATTCGTTTCCCCAAACGTTTGGAATTCACATTGATCGCAACATAAGTGGGGTTCCCGCGACCCGAAACTTACGTTCAGTACGCCTTTATCAATATCATCTATACTGGAACGCGGGGCAAATGAAAGAATCTCCTCTATTCACAAAAAGCCCGTAGAATGGGGAACGAAATTTAGAAAAGCGACCTTTTCTTCTTTTAGATGTTTATCTTCAAGCTTTCACGGGCCCCGACCTCTACTTCGACCGTTCCGACGATTGATGCTCCGAGTACGGCTTACATTACGCGTTTAATGTGAATCTTATTGATCGGTCTCACAAATTTACAGTAATGGTTATGATACTAAGTTTCCAATAGAATAAATTAGGGAAGTTTATGATTGTGGTGAGTGCAGTTAAAGATGAACCTCTGCGGAACGAAGACTGTTGACGGAAGTGGGTTCCTAATTTTGATTTGGTGAGAAAATAAATACTATAATTTAGCTCAAATGAATGCTCCTAATGGCGTCGTTAAAATGTTTTTGTGGGTATTTTTATTTTTGCGGGTGTTTAAGTGGTTTCTTAAGGGGAGGAAGCAGAACGTATTTCATTGTGCGGGTTATTTTCTGCTAACTCCGCGACGGGTAACTGTTCCGTTTATTTTTGTTTTTTATTGCGACGAGAATAAACTATTTTTGTATTTCCGCTTCCGGTTTTAACGAAGTTATTGTCGAGTTTCTGTAGAGGCAATGCCTTTGTAAATAAAGCGACATTCTGCGCGGAAATGTTATAAACGCGTTGCTTGTTGGAAATCTTAGTTTATTAATTGTTGTGTAAAAATATTTTGAAATTACTAAGAAAAAAACTTTCTTCGGAATCAACAAAAAAGTAACCTTTAAAATTCATTGCCATTTTCATTTCTGAACACTTTTAAAACAGTTGAAATTCAAAGCCACAACATTCTTTAAAAACAACAGCCCGATTTATGACCCGATTCCGGAAAGTTCCGTAGTAAAGGAGACTGGTTATAAAATTGAGTCGTAAAATATTAAAAACAAAGTTTAATATGGAACAACAAGTGCATTTTGTGGCTAGAAGCAGACGTCGTTACGGACACCGGTGCGGTGGCCTGGGCGGTAGGAACTGTCAGCTAATCTGGAATTGAACAACCTTTGGGGGCAACGGTGGGGGCTGTATTGGGAGGGAAATTGAGTGAATAGAGAATGTTGAGTACCTACCTACAACAAAAAAAAAAATTTGACGAAATAAATAATCATAGATTTTTTGAAAAAAACATCGTTAAGTAAATAGACTCGTTCAGGCCGAGTAACTTACCCTAATGTCTATTTTAATCCCCCTAAAGGTGTCTGACATGGTTGAGCAGCTATTGTTAAAGAGCCAACTACTGGGGGTAACAGTTTAACGTGTCATCATGTGAAACTACACGTCCGCACATTTTTTTCCTGTATTCGGTACAACTTGTCTCTTATTCTGGGCGTATGAGAGGTCATGGTTGTGCTTTGTTAACTCTTGATTGCTGACTTTTCTATTATTAAGCTCTTTTTAAGAGGGCCGCTATAGAGTACCTTAAGCCAATGCGAAGTTAGTCTAGGTCGCCTGGGTCAAAGTTAGTTAGGTCGCCGGACTCTTATGTTAGAAAAACAAAGCAGAATACAAATTTCATGGAGCTCTGCAAAAGATATCATAAAGACACGCGATAATAGCGTTCATTCGTAAAAATAAATGTGCGTATTTTATGTCATCATCTGGTATACAACTGGAACCCGGTAAATGGTTACAGGTGAAGTGTGGGTGTTGTGATACATCTTGGACAGCCATTTCGGGAAAAGGCGTGACGATTTATGTTATGTTTAATAACTTTGTCAAGCTCTAAATTAAAACAAAAATTGCAAACTGGCCTTAATTAAGGTCACTATACATTCTAAACGGCGGACCTCAACGAACGGTCATCAAGTATGACATAATTAAGTCCCACTTAGCCCCACCTCGACGTATCTTTCCCGGATTTAATAATTGGCCGTCACACTCAGTCGGGACATAAATTCTCGGGACACAGAAACCGGGACACTTCAAACGATATATTTTTCGAGGAGGGTGCATAATTTTTAGATTTTAAAAGAGACTTTTTTATGTGTTTTTGCGATACGAGCCGGTCTGGATGGTATGCGTGTGAAAAAAAGGTTTGCGTTGTTTTACTTCAGGAGTTATTTAAATAATTCACTGCTGTGGTAATACTACTAAATAGCATTATTATCACTGGTAGTAACCACGGCCTGTAATATGAGGACTTAATCTACTTAGCTCAATTCTTCATATTTTTTCCATAGAGAATATTACGTCCTTACAAAAATATCGGTAACGCTCAGTCGACTATTCATCCTTGTTACTTATCGCCTCAAAATACCCTATAATTATGACCTAAAATAACTAAAATAATCTTCATTGCTGAAAACAACATGACAAAATAATTCTCATTTATGCATTACCAATACTCAATCAATATCTAATCACAAACTACACTTTAACCCTTAAACCGGCAATGGAATCTGCCGCCCCGTACGGCAAACGTCACGAATGATTCAGTGCCGTAATATTTCATCGGGATTGCAACAGACGTGCCCGATCGATCGCCGGATTAGCACTTATCGCCGGAAGTACGGCAGATTCTACACTGAAAAATGAACATTATAATATTATTTTTAGGGTTTAATAAAGCTCATATCAGAAATGTCGAGCGTGCATCAATATGTTTCCTTCAATTTCATTTTAACTGGAGATCCTTTTATTGGCAGTACGAATAGGTTAATTAATTGAAGGAAAAGTAAAAAGAAGCTGCCGTTAGTTATCTATAATACATTCACAGGGCCGTGAAACTAAGTCAAAAATTGCATTGTAGTTATCAGTTTTTCAAACTAGCTGCGCCCCGCGGTTTCACCCGCGTTATTTTTTCGGGATAAACGATATGTCCTTTTCTGTACCCTTGTCCTGTTTCATGATGGTTGGTTGAGTTAAGGCGTCAAAGACAAACAAATAAACAAATTAAATTTCGTATTAATAATAATTACTTTTGACAATTTATTCAATGTGTGTGAGATTGATTAGTATTCGTTTTTAATTTTATGTATTATCGTTTTCGACTCAATAAATTAAAAAATAGGCTGTTTTTTTTTGCCATTCAACATTTGTGATTCCAGGGTTTAATGGCAAAGTGATAGCTGCTCAAAACGATGCATGCAATAATCCTTTCAGGCTTGAACCAGCGGTCCGCCAGATCCTGAATAATACAGGATAATATGCAATGTGTAATAACCCTGTAGACCTCTACCAACATTTCGTTTGTGCATAATTATATTTTAGCTTGCAATTAATATTTTCGTCGTGAAATTCAGTACGTACATATTATTATGCAAAATGGTGGTGTGAGAGAGATTAAATGGTATCCTTTATTTAACCCTCTCGGTGTTTTTTCAAAGGGCACTTTAAAGAGTTTATGGAATGTAGCTGTCATCCCCAATAATACCGTTGCTTCAGGGGTATTAAACAGTTCAGCGTAAAGGTAAGAGAGAAATTCGTATTAAATTATTCACTTTTATGTAGAGACGATTCAATTTGTCTGTTTATTGAATTAGCGTAGGACTTGTGGAATGAATTATGTATAGAATGAGTAATGTAAGCAACAATTTTTTTTAAATAGCTTACTCTGGCGATCTTCATATTAGTCGTGGTCATCGGTCATGGTGGCTCACTGTACAGTTCGACCCAATTAGTCAGGTATTGCAGCTTCTCTTGTGCACATGTTGAAACTCACTCTCTCACTCTGGCAATGCATGTCAAAAATATTTTTAAAAAAATGTTTGCAGTTTGTAAACTTAGATTAAAACTCAGATGATTGTAAAGTTGTATAGTATTGTAATTGTAAGGTTTTTCGTATACAATGCTACGCAGATCTTCGACAGCCGACGATTTTGGTTTTCAAGCGACTACCGCAATACAAATTCATAGAGGTTGGTACACAGGTACACAGGCACGCGGTCGTCGCTTGGAGACTGAAGTCTTCGGGCATCGAAGACTTGTGTAGCGTTGTAAACAAAGGGACTAACTTTTTAAGCTTTCATCATTTGCACTGAAGGCAAGTTGGTTCATAATTATAGTGCCGGTGTCCGCATTTTTAGGCCGCCTGTAGGCCTGGTATGGCTTGTGTACGATTTGTACATATTAGTACATTGTTTCGCTGTTTATTTTTAAGTTTCTTTTTTTATTCAGTGCTCGTGACACCGACCATTGCAACATAGTTGAAACGTCGAGAGCTATTTACCTAAACAGTTACACAAATATGCTTGGCAAATATATGCGCAAAAAGTCCCACTAAATCAAAAAAAAATAAAAATAATATGATTATTATGAATGTGAAAGTTTGTTCGTTTGTTTAATTGTTACGCGTTCACGCTTTGACTACTCAACCAATCATCATGAAACCCTGCATATACGTTGTCAAGGGTACAGACAAGGACACAGGGTACTTTTTACTTGCGTGTAACACCGCGGGGCGCAACTACTAATATATAAACCTACAGCAATATTTGTTTCCGCAACACATATTCCTATTAGTAACAAGAATCCAAAAGCCGATATAAAATCAGCGCAACGACTTATAAAAGCATGAAATAGCCGTTTCTATTTCAACAGAACATAAAACGGGCTCCGATAGAAATAGTGACAATATCGGCTAACGAAGTCCGGCAAGGAATGTGGAGCGAGCTCGTGTCGAAATATTACGATGTCCCCGAACATTTCAAAATATTTCGATGACCTACGAAAATGTCGGTATTGCATTTTCGCGGAATAATGGACTGAAAAATTCGGGAAACAGTGACGTTTTGATGGACTTCGGGAAACTGTCTTCGAGTACGCTTTGAGTGCTTTCCATCGTGTTGAAACACCCGGTGGGGTGATCGGTGATATTCAATTGGTGAAAAAAAGTTGCTAACCTACAATATGTAGGTCTCCAAACAAAAATAACTACATGCAAACGAACATAGGTATTTGATATAATGTGAAGGTACATTTCAATTGGACATAATGAAGTTTTATAAAAATGAAGCGTAAGCTACCATCCTAAATATTCCATATTATTAAATATTTAAAAATAATAACGAGACTCTCAACAAATAAATAAAATTAAGTACTTAATTAAGCCACAACCATAAAAACCTATCAAAATAAAGAATACCTACAAATCAGCTACTAAAGCCCTTCTAAACACAAATCAACGGACAAGTTCAAAACTCCAGCTAAAGCCGGCTCCACACGACAAGCAACCCGAGTCCTAAATTGGTCCTGAAGGATGACAAGTCCTAAAATAGGACGTGTCTTATACGAGAGAGGGGCGTCACTCAACGCTGTTTGGAACGCTAAACAAGACTAGGGTGGGAATCCACTGGAAAACCTAATCGAAGATACGTTTATATGACGCAAGTAGATATGTATTTATACTATTAAGAATAATTTTGGCCAATTTTTCAAACATTAACAAATATCTAAGGACGGACATGTCATACTTTAAAACCTGTCAAAATGATTTTTTCACAAAGAACAAAAAACAAAGCATTGTTGGAGCAGCTGAGTATTGTATAACTCAATATTAGAGTGGATAAAGATGAAGATAAAGATATTTTTATTTGCAATAACAATGGTAAAGCTTGCGTTTAAGTGGAGTAAGGTGATGATTTTTTTTTTATTGTCTACAATGGATGTCGAGTCCTATCTAAGACGTATTTAATACCAGGGATGGCCGTCACTCAACATTGTTTGGCTCGCAAAATAAGGATAGGGTAGTGATCCAATGTGACGTGTCTGTGCGAAGATGAAATAATGTTCGGAGATTTGGAATCATGATCTAACTTAAATTAGGTAATGATTATCGCACACAGTTAATTTTTTTATCTGGTACCAGTTAACCAACAAAAAATACTAGAAAATTATATAACAAGTACCATTATTAAGAGAAAAACAAAAAACCCAGCTGCAAAATGTTGTACCATACATAGGTCACTTCCACTATCACGACGAGTCAAATGACACCTCACATGTTGAAATCCATACGGTGCCAAATAAACCTCATACATACATAAATACATACCCATATACACACATACATACTTACATACATACACTCGAAAAACATAACTCTCTTTCTTCTGCAGTCGGGTAAACACAGCGATAAATTGATACTCAGAACTCGGTTTAAGTATTTAGTTTTTTTTTAAATAGTGTTTTTTTTTTAATATTTCATTAGAATAATATTGTAACATATAATATTGTGAAATATTAACCTCAACTGCGGCTTCGATTTGCAAACGTCAACTCGTGCTACACTTTCCATCTGATAAAATTTATTGCTTAGCTTTGACTGGAACCACGACTTACACAATGATATTTCCAGTCCTGGAAATATACTGAAACTAATGAGCACCAGATCAAAGGCGGGCGTTACTTTATTCAAAGCCATTTTGTAAGAAATGGACCGACCGAGCGCAACTAATCGGCCGACTTGTCGCTCTACTTGAGGGCCGACTTGTGGCGCGACACGACGGCAGATCGGGACTAATTCTGAGTTTTGATGATTCTATCTGGTTGTTAATATATGTAGTAAGTTATGGAGAAATAATTAATATCAGTTGTATTTTTGGATTACTGACAGCCAATTTGTAAATAAAAGAAGGCTGACATTGTAAATGGTTGCTATTGATATGAAAATAATTGGATTGCCAGAACTGGCGTTTATTTAAAAACTCGTTTACTGGGAAACATTTCTTTATTGTGATGCAACAGTATTAATAACATAACGTAACGTCATTTACCTACCTAGTTGAAAAAAAAACTGCTCATTTTATTCTTGTCTTTTAACTATTGTTGTCGCGTGTTTTCCGAAAAATACATAATATAGTACTGGGTTATCAGGCAAGGGTGTATCGAAGACGAGATTAAAAACAGGAAAGGTCATTGTAGCTACTTATTATTTTGGACATTTTTACCACGGAACCAACCTTGAAATCAAGAAAAAAACAGCTGTTTCATACATTTTGTCGACGAAATAGGACCAATTTTAGGGTTAGCTCACTAATAAAAGTTTTTCACAAAGAAGAGTGCAATGACCTTTTATTACCCGACTGCGCAAGAAGGAGGGTTATGTTTTTTGAGACTATGTATGTATGTAAGTAAGTGGGAATGTATGTATGAGGTTTTTTTTGGCACGCCCTACAGCCTGATGGATTTCGACATGTGAGGTGTCATTTGAATCGTCTTGATAGTGGAAGTAACATAGGGTACAACATTTTGCAGCGGGGTGTATTCTTTTCTTTTAATTATCTTACTTCTCTGTTTAGTACACCCTTTCCTAATAACCCAAAATGTACTAGCCTTAGGGGCAAAATTATCCTCAACTTCACCTCAGCCCACATTTTTTTTACGTCCGCCCAACAACCGTTCATTTGCGTGTTCCTTTGAACAGTAACTTTGTTTGTAAACTCAGCAACAAAAAGAAATAATTGACGGAGAAACAATAAAGATTCCCAGCCCGATATCAACTTCACGTAAACGTCAAATACGTTTCTAGGTTTCCTTCCTTTCCGTCTACTTTTCAAAGTCATATTACTCGTAATAGAAAGCTCACGTATCAATAAAGTAACGCGTGCGACACACGCGAATGTTCAATCAGCGTTTTGTTGACCTTTCTGTTGCTAATTGTATTCTGTGGCTAGGAATAAATGCCAATTTGTATGCGGAGTTCTTAATCAACTTTTATTGGCTGCAAATGCTAAGGTATACTGGTACTAGTACTCGTATTTGCTGGTAAAAATCCATATTTGCACCTAGTATTTGTTCGACAAGAACTTGTGCATAATATATGCGTTTGATTCGGTCTTCATTTTGTTTGCGAGTATGTTGGATTGAAATGAACAAAATCGGTTAAGAGATTGTAATTTTGTACTTAATTTTACGAGTAGGTAGGTAAGAGTCACAAATGCAAAGTTTGAAGAAAACGACGGGTAGGTATACCTACTTGCATATTACCTTTTATGTCTTTAAAAATTCAGACTTTTAGCTTTATCTACAACGAAGATACACGGAGATTGAAAATAGCCGGAATGGCTTCAAGAAAACGATGGTCCGGCTGTGTCTTTGTTAATTAGACTTGGCGAGGGCACTGCCGTGCACCCAGATATAAAAAGCAAAGCTTAAAAACCGACTTCCCGTCACCCACGTCAACAATTTTTAGACTTTTGTTGATATTTTAAAAACAACTTGACCGACTTTGATAAAATTTATATGGGACCACCTCTAAAGTAGGTATGGTCTACCAAACAAAAAATAATATTAAAATCGATTAACAGTAAGCGGAGTAATTGCGTAAGATACACAGAAAAAACATACGGACTGAGAATGACAACCTCCCTCTTTTCTGAAATCGGTTAAAAACACTGCTGGTCTAAAGATTATGGCTGTATTTTATATATAGTTATCTTAATCATTTTCGGCCTAACTTGACAATGATTTTTAACGACCTTCATAGCCTAATTAGAGTTGGAGATCCTGGGTTCGATTCCCGACCGTGCAGATATTTTATTGATGAATTTTATTATAAAATGTTTATTGTCCTTTTGTCTATATTTGTATCCGTAGCATCCAGCACAGGAAATTTTAGTCCGGAGTTGAAGAGGGTGAAACGTTATTTTAATTAGATTATAGGTAACTAAATACCGGGTGTAAGGAGACCGTTCTCGAAAACGAAAACTGGGAATAGTGGTGGGGATTACTAATACAAAGCGACTAAAAAAAACGCGAAAAAAAGACTTTTTTTTTAAACTTAAAATCTGATATTTTAACATCGACACAAGTTATACAAGCTTTAAAAAGCTAGTTTAAACACCAATTACCAAAAAAAAAAAAAATGTACCCTAACGGCAGTCTAATACTAAATGCCTAACAGCTGACGCTAGAGGTGAACGCCCGCACACAGCTGCGCGCGGTCGCGACCTAGGTGCCGCGCCGCCCGCGCCCTCCGCTGTCTCGGCGCGCGCGCGGCCCGCGGCGGCGCGTCGTCGCACTTTCCGTAGGTACTGGCGCCGACCATTGACCCCCGCGATATAAACGCGTTACATTGCTGGTTTGCAAATTTCTAAAAGTTTAAAATAACAGTTATATGGCTAATAGTTAGTGGTTTCGGGTTGTGTATAGATAGTATAATAACGGCGTTTCGGCTTCGAGAACGGTCTCCTTACACCCGGTATTACACACTTTTTCGGTCTCAGTCCAAATTTAATATTTAATGTTTGTCAAATAAATCTTCACTTCTAAATTAGTTTTCTTTGATCTTTGTCAAGTAAATTAAATTTAAAATTAAGTTCATCAAATAGAAATCAATACCTTCTCATAGTTTGCGTTTAAACGCATTTTATGAAGATAATTAATTTCATTTTAGCTCTATTTTAACTTTCTTGAAATTAACTTGAAAAACTTTTGAACTCGAATTAAACGCTGGCTGATTCTGAAAAAGACGTGTTTAAAACTTAGTCGTTCTGATAAACTTATATCTCAGAGCTCAATCACACTGGCGACTTGCGAGCGAGTTCAAAGCGACGGTGATGCAAGTACGTAGCGGGCGCGCGGCGATTACCCAGCGGCGGCGGCGTCGCGGACGCGCAGACACATATTACTAAATAGTTACTATGTGTTGCTGCAAGTTTGCCGCCAATAGCGCTGTCGACTCCATCCAATAAAGGTACTAGCGTACCAGCGTACAGTATAGGTTTTCGCGGCGTATTCGCTGCGCACCCGCTGCGAGCTCACGTTGAGTCTTTTGCGCACACGCTTCACTTTGAACTCGCTCGTAAATCGCCAGTGTGATAGAGCTCTTAAAGAGAAATAATATCGGGTGAAACCAAACCATTTTTTAAGAGCAACTTATTTGCTTAGCATAATACAAAATAATCTCAATTAGCTCATTGCTAGCGGATGTTGCGGTAAAGGTTTGATGATGAAGCCAAGAGCAGGCAGCAGCATGGTTTCTCTAATTTTTATTTATAAATATAATGTTGATTGTTGGACATATTACTACATGGAAGTTTAGCTAATTTAAGGCAAATAGCTCAATGACACTCACACGAATAAATTGGTTCGTTCCTCAGAAAAGGAAAAATAAAGAGGTTCATTAAAAGATTTCGTAGAGACTGCGTATCGAGATTGTTAAAGCTTGTTTTTTTTTACTTTTTAAATCAAAACTAAATTATATAAAGAAGAAGAAGGAAGAAGAAAATTTATTACATAAATTAAAATAGTCATAGTTTCGAATCTCATCTATTCTTGCAAGTGTATTTATTTACTCGTATTAAATGTATACTTTTTTTTCTCTTGCTGTCTGTCTGTGACAAAACAGTGTGTAATTAACGTATTTATGTATTTTTCAAAGATAATTATGAAATAAAGACGCAGAACTAAAAATTCTCACCACCTTGCGAATGTTGTGAATACCTATTATGGGTACACATATCAGAACTGTAATAATTTATATGTATACTGTATTTATAGGTATTCCTTAATAAATAAATAAATAAAGATGCTAGTTTTCTTCAAAGAATTAATCGTTGAACCTACAAAACTCAGTAATAACTCTCTCGATCCGTTCACGTAGAATCCATTGCTTCCCTGTGATTATTCAAATGGCGACACGACTCGCCATGTAATGCTATGCACATAATTTGTTACATTAACTACTTGGATGAGAACGAATGAATAAAGCTGCCGGAGGTGATGCATGCCAAGTCGATTCAGGACTAATGAATTGAACACGAAAAGACTGTGCTAGAACAATCATCGTTATTATTCATTTGCAAATTACATTATCTTTTATTTATTATTACATTTCTTTTTAAAGTCTAGGGCTTATTTTGTGCGTGTTTTTCTACCTGTAAAAGTGAACAGCTTGTAAAATTCAAGAGAGAAAAAACGAGTCTAGGTAAACACGCAAAATCTTTTATTTACTCCTTGTATTTGTTTTGTAAAAGGGTGTCAATACAGACCTTAAAGGTCGGCAACGCAACTGTGATGCCCCAGGTATTACAGATATCCTTAAGCAACGGTGATCGTTTACTATCAGGCGGCCCGTTAGCTTGTTTGCCACCTCTGGCATAAAAGTAAAATATCCCCTACTTAGATCCACAAAAACCTATTTCTTATGCTAATAGAAGACCACGAAGAAGTTCAGGTAAGTGGCACCAAGTCTAGACACGCTTAGCTCCCTTGAAAGTCCGGAACAGTACATTTGTTCCTCTCTCCCAAAATGTGCTGTCAAAGTACAATTTTTATAATCTCACGAGACTTCGACAAAAAAATACCAGTCAAAAAACTTAGATCAAGATAATACAGAATTACGGCCTCAAGTCAGGTTATATTATAACTACCGTAAATGTGGCTTAATGAATTAATTGACTAGGAATTATTTCAATGAAGTACCTGCTCACATATTTCTCCGTAATTAGGTATACAATCGCCTCGCTCGCTGTTCAAAGCTAGGTCCATATAGCGATGACAGTCTAGTTGGAGAAGGTGCGCCTCTCAAGGCAGAGGGAGCAGAACCAATCCCAACCGACGGCACGCACCAATTTGTTCATTGTGTAAACATAATATGTGCGTATTGTATGTCATCTGCTACATGACTGGAGCCCGGTGTATGGTGACAGGCTCGCCCTCTGTCACATTTGGGACTGAATATCGTGCGGCGAAGTGGGGATGTTGTATTACACCTCTGCCAGCCCCTTCGGAGAAAGGCGTGACTATATGGAGTTCCATAAACGAATTACTGAGCAAGATAAAAAAGGACAAAATATTCAAACTGTTACATTTTTTGTCAATGACAAAACATTAACAAAAACAATTCAGCTATGAAATATGTAAACACACCCACGCACGCCGCCACTCACATTAGTAAATTTTCGAGTGCACTCTGTACTCACTCTACTGCATCCATAAGTTTAAAATAGTATTCCACACAACCAACACGCTGTCCCGAGTCTCTATAACTTTTAACAATACACGAACTTTAAAGTATAATATAAACTGAACAAAAATAATAATTTGAGTCTGACAGCTAGAGACGATATAAAACTCTGCGAGTCTGACAGTAACGACAAAAAACAACGAGCGCAAACTTGGTATCCTAAGAATATGATGAACTACGAGTAGCTTTTAGCTTTTCCACTGCGGCTTTGCTCGCATTTCATAGCCTAAGGGACTCAGGAATAATTTAGCTTTCAAGTAGTAAAATATTTTTTTGGATCGGTTTAGTAATTTCGGAGATTACGCCCGAAAACAAGCTTACATAAATGTAACCTCACTTTAATATTAGTATTATAGAAGTATAAATACAGATTAATCATATCAAACTAGCTGCGCCCCGCGGTTTCATCTGCAGTTAAAAAGTCCTATGTGCTATTCTAGACTATAACCTATCTCTGTGCCAAATTTCATCCAGATCTGTTCAGCCGTTCTGGCGTGAAAGAGTAACAAACATCCATCCATCCATACATACAAACTTTTGCGTTTATAATATTAGTAGGATTACCAATAAGAACAAATACGTACATCCTCTCAATGAGTCCCCTCACTAATCAATCGGCACCGTCCAAAGCTTACTTCTTTAAATTAATATCCCTTAATCGCCGTAATCTGTTTGTCATTCCATCCGCGCGACTTCAAAGCCCTTCACGGCGGGGGTGATGTTTGCGCTTTGTTCGAGATGCTTCTGGAAACGCCCGGAATAGAATACATCAAAGAGCAGTTAATCTTTGACGGAGTGATGATGATTTGAGCTTTGTATGGAGATCTTGTATTTATTAAAAAAAAAATAGATTTTTTTCAAGGGTATTTCAAATAACATACATAATTCTTACACGCTAGCTGTTACCCGCGACTTCGTTCGCGTTTGTTCAGAAAATAGTATCATAAAAACCTTTCTCGTTACATACTGTAACTAATTATCAAATTTCATCAAGATCTGTTCAGACGTTTAGTTTGATTTTTAAGATTATTAGGGAAGTATGGATTTTAAAATTCTGACTATTTATCCTTGTCGTCCAAAAATTGACTACGCAAAATAAAAAAATTAAAAATACCGAACCTGCTCACAAAATTTCACGAGAATCGGTTGAAGAATGCGACCTGTATAGGAGAACAGGCGTCGGCCGCGAGGTCTACTTACAGCTCACAGTAGTATAATAAAGGCGAAAGATTATGTGTGTTTGTTTATTACTTCTTTACGCTGAAAGGGATGAACTGATTTTGATGAAATTTTGTATGGAGGTAGCTTACACCCTGCACTAACACATATGCTACTTTTAGACCACTGGTAACACCGCGGGGCGCAGCTAGTTTCTTCTATACGACTAAAATTGCACTTAAAGATATTACCTTCAATAATTACGATTGTTTTTCCGTCATTATTGCCAGAATATTAAACAAAGAAATCCAATATGAGTTGATGAAACTAGCGAGGGACTACGGAAGTAACCCGGGCGATATTACCCGTCCCAAAACAACATCGGGTAACGTTCTAATGCTTTAGAAATGTATCAGAAGAAAACACACAGAAAACACAGCAGCGTTAGCTAACTCAATTACATAGGTACTGATATAAACTTAAGGAAATTCCAAATGTATTTAGGAGGTTCTATTTTAGTCTAGTCCAAAGTTTGGGTCGTGAACAAAAATAGACTCACCTCCGTTTATGAGGTAGAGTAATTTGCGTCATGTTGGCTATTTATACGATTTTGAAAAAGTTATTTTGACTATTTGCATGATTCTTTATGATTTTATGAAACGGGAATTACTCACGTACGATTTAGTCAATTATTCCGACTATAGTTTCAACCGCATTCGGCGGTCTTCATCAAGGCGAGTGCGCGCGCGCGGCTGCGTCTTGCATAGCACTGATTGAATTTAGAATATCATAACCGCTATATCTTATGTCGGTCGGAATAATCGACACACCAGATTTTTATGATACGGGAACGTAAGATCAGTGAAATTTTTAGATATCATACTATATTCTGATTCTATTATTCTTATTCTATTATATATCTGATTCTATTATATTAGATTATAGTTAATAATAATGTATGTAATGCAGAAGGCAAAATTACGTGCAAATGACTTTATATTCAAATGCCTACGTCTTTAGTATTTACTAAAGACGTAGTAGGCTTTCATCCATATTCTGCGCAAAAATCTTGTAAAACTTGTTCATTTATGTAATTATATTTTCTTAAAAAGTATTTAAAAAATACACATTTAATTGAAGTTTCAGTGCCTGTCATAATAATTAGCGAAAGTTTTAACAGATATTTTATTAAAGCAAAGAAAATCGCGTCATCTGAAAACTCCAGATGCAAAGTCTGTAAGAGCTAAACTAGAAGCAATAATTGTTACTGATCCAATACCAGCCATCTGCACGTACCTCGTCTCATCAGTGAATGAGCACGGCGATGGCTCGTCCCACGCGATGTTTCAATTAAAATCTAACCATTCCTCACCACCTATCATTTGTGCCATGATAAATGACTTTACACTACACCTATTGATCCTAAAACAAACGATTTGCAACCGTATTCCGGCACAGCAAGAGCTACATTTTAGGCTTTGTTTCGCACGGTGTTATTGTCAAAAAGTGCGTCGGAATTCGAAACTCTATTCCTTCGCAATAAAAATGTTTATTTATTCCTGCTTCTGGTTTTGTGTCTGAAATTTTGTCCAGTTTTAAACCTTAGGCGGTTGATTTAAGGGTCGTGATGTTTTGTGTTGTTTGACAGGGGGCTATGGATTTATTAGTTTCGCGATTTCCTGAAACTAACAGGACAGGGGACTGAATTGGTAATCAGCTGAAAATAAATCATGGTAGGACCGAGATTAGTTGTTTTGTGTTGTTTTTCGGTGTTTTATTTCTTTAAATTTGATGTTTTCTATTCTTTTAAACAATACATCGTATATTTTTAGTTATAGCAATTCAGAATATTTATAACGAATTGTTATCTTAAGTAGAGGAGAGGAGGTAGGCGTGTTCAATTATGTGGTATGCATTATCGATCGAAGTGGGCTATTTTTAACCCCCGACGCAAAAATGACGGGGTGTTATATAATAAGTGTAACAGGGTGTGTGTGTGTGTTACTGAAGTTTCTGACATATCATTTTACAAAGCACCTGTTTTAAGACTCAGTCAGACGATTTTCCACCCAAACACTCGTTTAATTAAGGGTTCCGCGACGCTTTGAACTTACCATACAGACGCGCTTGTCAAATTTCTTATAAACTATTCGTCAGATTGTGATGACATTTAGCATGTAAAATTAAATGAATTAAATCTCCGCCCCTATGTTCTTGGTTACTTTAAGATAAAATAGAGCTATGAAAAATAACAGCATTTGTTAGGGGTCACTTTTGACTGATTTATTTAATAGATAGACAAAGTAAATTAAAACTTGCTTTACATAGAGAGGTTGTCTACATCATTAGCTTTTAAGTTAACACATATTACAAGGAAAATTCTTAGTTATTTATTAGAGAAGTGCGAATGTCATAAAAATTATATAAATCGCAATGTCACTCTGTAGATAACTTCATAGGCTCATCAGAATCTTTACTTGCTTTATTTCCTCGTCAACTCCTTTTAGACGAAATGGCTATAGAAAACCTTTAGCCAATGCGAAGTTAGCATAAAGTGGTCGATTAAACTTTAGACAACTAATCTGGCTGTATAATCATTGAAAAAATACATGAGTTGTAAAATCGCTGAAAATTAAGAAAACTACGCTCAAGCAGTTTCTTTAAGAAATCACTTTTGGTGTTTTTATTTTCCAAAATTACAATGATTTTTAAAATTATACTCCGGTTAACCTGTTTTTTGGTTGTTTTGTCTACTAGCTGTATTCTTTGCACCTGATCATCACATTTATTCATATTAAACGCAAGCAAAATACTTGTTTTCGTGTGATACCGAAACTTAATATTGAATCGTAACAAAACGTATTTGCGCGGTCTAAAATTAGCGTTCATCCATCATCATCACTACACCCTTCTTTAACACACTATTATCTCCTCTTTCTTGCTAACCCCATCTCTCTCTCACTCCTTCTAGTGCTAATCGCGTCCAAGTACTCTCCGCAATGTCTCGATAATTGTATTCAACTAAAACTAATTACTCAACGCTGAATGTTAATATCGCGCTAAAAGCATGCATAACATTAATGTAATTTAATGTTATTATTGTTTCTGTGAAGCATGCGGACAGTGTAGGCATCTAAATACATACTAGCTATCTTCCCGCGGCTGCTCTCGTGTTTCATAGCCACGTAGTGATTGTGTAGTTTTTTTTTTACAACGGGCTAGGTATGCGCTTGACCACTGACTCGGCTGATGGGAGGCATCGACGTGGTCGAAGGTGTCACACGCTTGTCTAGGAGATACATATTCACTTGTTTTGTAAGCATACTGGCAATGGTCATCGTGTGCCATACGCTCGTTCGTATGACACGAGCAGTTAGCGCGAGCGGGATAACACGCGATGAGTGAGATGAGAAAATAAGGCTCCAGTGCTTTTGTTGTTATAAACTTTACCTATTTTCAATGAATAGCGTGTTCCAAAAAAAGAAGTCTAGCATTCGGTAAGTTGACACTCAACTAAATCACTTGTCATCGCCACCGTCTCTTTCGAACTTGTTATATGTATGTACATTGCTGTTACGCTAGCCGCAGCCGATTAAGAAACTGTATAATAATCTTTGGAGATATTTACTACTACCAATAGGTATTACACAGATTAGGCAGCATGCTTCAGTCGCCAGTTCCATTGTTAAAATCTGGAACAAAAGAAAGCAATATTTGTGCGCTGTTTTTATGATGTTTTTATCTATTGAATAATAGAGTGTTTATTTTAATATTTTGTGCGGTTCGAATATTCTACACTAAACACGTGGCTCCGGAAGATAAACAACTTTTTGTGTCCTTGCACTATTGTTTATTCGAACGTTCTGGATCTCTTATATAAACATGTATAAATACGCGGACGACCGACGACTCGGTAGTCAGTTTTGATTACGCGTTCGTGGCTTGTTCAAAGTGTCAACATCGAAGTAATTGTACGAGTAGTGTTCAGCAAGTGCATACTGTAGTGTAATTGGTGTATAAAGTGAATCTTCGGATACATCGACGTTTTATTCCTTTTATCCTTACCTAGCTCGTAACATTACTTATTCCAGTCTTGCTCATAAATTGATTGACGTCACTACGTGTCACCCACGTTACCTTTTTTGTCACCGATGGATATCACGGTTTTGCTACGCTTGGAGTATATTATTAAACCTACCATGATGTTTAGATGTACCAACAGATAGTATGGATTAGTATGGATTTGCATAATATGTGTGCATAGGATCAAGTTAGAGCGAGTTGAGCTGGTTACACTACGTTACAAGCACTCCTCTGTAGGACGCTGATAAATCTAACTCGCTCGACACACAGACATACAATGTGACAAATGCGATTATATGCGGATTATAATTCGCACGATAAAAAAATATTGTGAAAATAGTCCTTGATGAATTAAGCTTACACGCCTCACACACACATGTCACAGATTTAAACAAACAGAACTTTCCAGATTTTTACTAGTGATGCTAGAACTGTTGGTTCAATTTTCTATTGAGATTGCTACCAGAGACATCATGAGACTATGTTTTTTATACTTATAATTTTCAATCGCATGTAGTTTTAGCTCGGGTTTTGGTGGGAAATGTGAGGTTTTAAAAGATGGTGTTGAGAATAAAGAGAAGTGGAGGAAAAAAGTGAGGAAGGCTGACTACCACAATGTGATGATACATTGAGAAAGTGACAGAGAGGGATAAATATATTTGATTTTTGCTCAAAGTCTACCCACCAAAGTCGCCGACTTACCGAGATGACGTGTACTGTTTGATTTCTTTTGAATGTTTTTCTTCTTCTTCTTCTTTCTCCTGGCTATTATCCCAATTTATTTGGGGTCAGCCCTCCTAGTATTTCTGCGCCACACCGAACGGTTGTGGGCTGTCTCTATTGTGGTGTTGTTTGCTATCATGTCTTTTTTAATTGTTTGCAGCCAGGTTATTGGTGGTCGTCCACGGCCTCTCTTTCCGTCTTCTATATTCATGACTATCTTAGTCATATGGTCATCATCTCGCCTCATTACATGTCCGTACCAGCGTAAACGATTTTCACAAAGTTTTTCCTGTATTTTAGCGACTTTAAAGGTACCCCGGATATATTCGTTCCTTATTTTATCAATTTTTGAAACTCCACCAGACCAACGTAGCATTTTCATCTCTGTGGTGTGAATTTTCTGTTCATCCGACTTCCGCATCGGCCAGCACTCAGATCCATATAAGAGGGCTGGTCTTACAGCTCTTTTGTATACATTGCCCTTTACTTTAATCGGCATATGGGAGTCGCATAGGACGCCAGACAGCGATCTCCATTTCAGCCAGGCTGTCTGGATTCTATTGCATATGTCTTTCTCTACGCAGGCTCTAGTGCCACAATGGATCCGAGATATTTGAACTCCCCAACTATGTTGAGAGGTCTATCTTCGATGGACGGACACGGCGTGGCACCCATACTAGCTCCGGAAAAGTCGCAATGCATATATTCGGTCTTCTGTCTGCTGACCCTCAACCCTCTTCTCTCCAAGGACTCTTGCCATGCCGTCAGGTCTGATTGCACTTCTGCCAATGATTCGGCTATAAGAACTACATCATCGGCATATAGTAGTGACCATGGTGCTGGTTTTTGTATGTTTGAGGTGGTATAGTCCATCACCAGGTTGAACAGCAGAGGGCTCAGGGATGAGCCCTGATGAACGCCTACCCTGACCTCAAATGATTTACTTGTTCCTGCTGGGCTGACCACTCTTGTAAATACGTTGTGGTATAGATCTTTAAGGAGCTTGATATAATGCTCCGGCACTAGTTGGGCTCTAAGCGCTTGCCAGGTAAGCTCGCGCGGAACTCGGTCGAATGCTTTTTCGAGGTCGATGAAAACCATGTGGAGGTCTTGTTTGCGAGACTTATACTTTTCAATAAGTATTTTCACCGAGTGAATTGCGTC
Organism: Peribatodes rhomboidaria; assembly: GCA_911728515.1. NCBI lineage: Eukaryota > Metazoa > Arthropoda > Insecta > Lepidoptera > Geometridae > Peribatodes > Peribatodes rhomboidaria. The sequence goes on along the minus strand of OU452181.1, from coordinate 453,068 downwards.
TATGGTGCTCACGCCACTGGTAAACCCACATTGGTTTGGTGTTATAGTTGTTGTTTTTGTTAACCTTTTTACGAGGATACTTTCCCAGATCTTAAGGGTGTGAGAGGTTAGCTTGATTCCTCTGTAGTTTCCACAGTCTGCAACATCCCCTTTATTTTTATAAAAAGGTATCAGGTTACTAGTTCTCCACATCTCTGGTACCTTAGCGGTTATAAAAATTTCGTTGAAAAGCTTAGTCAGCCATGCTATACCAGTGTGTCCGAGTTTTTTCCATAGCTCTGCTGGAATCTCGTCTGGTCCCGTGGCTTTTCTATTTTTCATTTTTTGGATAGCTGCTTTGACTTCCTCAGGTGAAACTGCATTGACCGGTCCTTCGATGTATGGCAGTGGTGTTAGTGGTTCCTGTGGAAACTCCTCGTTAAGAAGTGTGTGATAGTATTCCTGCCATCTCTTATTTATTTCGTTGTCAGTGGTTAACAATTTACCTGATGAATCTTTAATATACTTATTGCGATTAATATCCTTTGTTTGGTTATTTCGAAGTTTAGCCATTTTGAATGTTTTTCATGTTTATAAAAGTATGCACTCACGAAAGTGACTTTGTTTCAGTCAACCGATCAAGTTGAAGTATCGCATATACGTTGTCAGGGGTACAGAAAAGGACATAGGGTACCTTTCATTAACGCAGCTAGTAGATCATGAGCAACATCATGTGCTTACACAATCGGGAAGAGACAGTTAGAGTTTTTGTTTTAGCTCGATGTCTCATTGAGCCGTGTGTCTCACTCTCAGAGCATGTGGTGATCGGGCGGTGCACAATTTACCTAATTCCGGAAGTTGTGCATCTCGAAATGCACCAATTGGTCCGCGCCCGATAGTTATAGTGCGAAACTTTTACGTCCACACAATGGGATAGTCAAGAACCACGCTTTGCACTACTGTGGACTATGCGATGTGTGAAAGTTCTTTTGACCAGTGTGCAGTGTGTTTAGGAGAGTTTGGATTAGGTATTGTTCAGCGGGAACTGGACAGTGGGGTGGTTTAGGAATTTTAAGAACATGTGAGGTGCTAAAAAGTTTGGAAAATTGCAAAATATGTGAGAGGTACTGTACGTGTGTAGGTGACACTATCAAAAGTTAGGTATTTATTTCTTCTACTTTGTTGATAATGATGTGAATTTAAAATTGAACTGTGGAAAAATAAATTAATAGACCTGTTAACGTACGTTTCTTTTATTCTAAAGGAATTTAAGAATGGCCTGCAATATAACGGTTTAATTCTGTGCCCGCTTCAAATTCGATTGTGTTGAAAATAAAATATTATAAATCCTTTAAACTGTTATGTTTTATTGCTACAGAAAAGGAGGAGATTGTAAATTGAATTAAGTTTGATTAAACTTAAAGTTAAACTAAAAGTTACCTTATTCATAGTTACCTTGTTCATAGTTACAAAAAGACAAATCTTAAATAAAACAAAAATAAACTAATCTGACTTTAAAATTAATTCAATAAGAAATATAAACGTTAGAGCTAAGTACAATAATTCGTCTGCACATTAAGTTCAGAATCGTAGCAGAATCGCTTAACCTCCATTGTGTGCTCTCACATATCTCCTCTCTCCACAAACAGAAGTCAAACTAACCCGGCCAGAGCCAACAAAAGTTGTACAAACTCTACATGTAAAGTAGAACGGTAGAGCGACCATCAATCACGGAGACCAGAGGTAGAGACGGCTCTACCTCAGGTGACGCTCTGTCACTTTATATTGTGCTACCTGGACCTTGCGGGCCGGGGACACACTGGACGGTAAGTGAGTCTAGTTACCCAACGAGAGAATAAGTGCTTAAACGCAGATTTTCATACAAAAGAATAAGTACCAATGTATCCTACTTATGAATATTAGTACCTGCGCCCGCGGTTTCATCTACGGTTATGCGTAAAAAAATGTAAGTATGCGTGCTATTTCAGACTATAATCTATCTCTGTGCCAAATTTTATCCAGATCCGTTTAGCCGTTCTGGCGTGATTGAGTAACAATCATCCATCCATCCATCAATTAAAATTTTCGCATTAATAGTATTAGTGTGAAAGTGAGTGCTGATGATAGTTATCATAATTGTTAGTGTGATAAGGCCTCGTATTTCTTATTTTCATGATGGTTACGTTTTTGTTTCCGATGCTGCGTGACCGCACAATAAGGTTCATGGTCGCGCAGCGAAACGTAACCACCATGGTAATACGATGTCATGGTACGGTTAAGGTTAAGGTCTCCATGATTTGAAGAAAACATAGTAAGTACATGACATTTGTAGTTATTATGATACAATATAATTAATTAAATAAAAAAAACAACGATTTCATACAGGCTCTGTCGTGTTGTTATTGTGTGTAGGTCGTCTTAGTCTCATATAGGACTCTTACAAAAGCCTTTACACTACCTTCAGCTCATCGGCATCTCGGGCTTATGAAACAGCTTACATTTTGTTTTCACCACAACATAATGAATATTTTTTGTGGGTGACAAAAGGAACAGTACCTAGAGCTCGGTGTGCCCCGGCCAGTCTCCACAAGACAAATGCCTGAAGAGCGCGATACGGCGGCCGGTTCGGACCGCGCCAACTTTACTTCCCCTAAGTAAGGCTCAGGACTCACTCAGGGGCATATAATGTATCCCATATCAAGCTAGAAATAAATGCCTCGTCGAGCTTCAAGCTGCCAATCGGCAGCGCTGTGTTACCACGCACCGCTAGCAAATAGCTATTCGTATTATCATAGTAGCTTTATGCATTTTTTTATTGCTACAGTTTTAGTTACGACGCATTAAAACTTCAAATATGCTAATCTGTAGGTTTTTTTCAAATGGTACTTGTTACAGCATGCACAGTCAGCTCTAGTTGACATCATACTAGCCGCGCCCCGCGGTTTTACCAGCGAAAAAAGATAGACTATGTGTTAATCCAGATTATAAGCTTCCTTAATACCAAGTTTCTTTAAAATCCATCTACGAGTATCAGTTTGAGCGTGAAGAGGTTTCGCCTTCGTTTCGCACAAACTTTCGCCTTCATTATATAAAAGTAAGATTTGATAGGTAATGATTGTTAGGGTGACAGCCAGTGATAAATCAAAAATAAATTAATACTCTATCACCTTTAACGAAGGCTTAAACTTGTTATAAAGATTAAACAGACAATGAGGCATAGCATCTGGCTGCTCTAACCACTGAATTATTGTTTTATTCAGTATCAAACAGATTACAAACCACTAAGTGAGTACTCAGCTTTATGGCTCCTACTCGACGGTGTCACGGGCACTAACCCGCTTTTTGTTAAACTATCCCTTTGTGCCTGCTATACGGTTATTAATTAATTTAGGGGTAGTTTCTAAAGTTATGCTGAAACAATGGATAATATGTTTGGCTTTAATTTAATCTAAAAAGCGGGGTTGAAAGTTTGTAGTTGGTACTTCTGCAGGATCTGTGTTTTCATAATAATTTATTAAGAGTTTTGGAAGCTTTTAATTTCACTGTGGCATTTTATTGACGGAGCCAAGCGAAGAATTTGGAGCACTGGGATAAGTCGGGATTTGTATGTACTTATCTATATTATGTTTTTATAATTTGACTACAATTGTATTATATTACTTAATATTATATTGGAGTACATAAGTTCAACGAATCATGTCGGGCACAGCAAAGTTAGAAGAGAGGAGTTAATATAGAAATTTTATTTTATGTCAAGAATCTGTTTTTGTATTCACTAAATTGTAATAAAGTTTTGCACACAAGTAGTTGTTATCAGTATTATTATTTTTTAATAAAAAAATAACGAAAATCCATCTAGACGTCGAAATACAGGGTTGCAAAATCTCAATACGAGGCAAGCTACTTACTAAAGCTAGTTTGTGACTATGGAAAACAGGAGATTACAGATAACGTTCTGACCCCAAGCTAAAAACGAAACTCCAATCTGTTTTTCCACTTTTCTATTCCATGTTTTGTTTTATGCTTGTTCCAAAACAAAAGTTCTTCATGTCCCAAAGACATGAACCGTTTTTCCTGTAAAGTGCTATCAAGGCGGGCAGTAATAAGATACTTTCTATTCGCCCGGGCCAGCTTATCGACTAGGAAAGAAACCCTATCTGAGCCGCGGTCGGTAAGACTTTAAATAGGTTTTACAATTTAATTTTGTTTCATTTTTTTGCCTCTGTAAGCCCTTTGGAAAAGTTCGCAGTAGACTTTATTGGAGAAAGAAAGGGGGATGTTCATTTTTGCGCGATCACTTTTGAGTATCCATTCTCGATACGTATCATGCGTACTTTGAGCAGTTATTCAATTACTAATAAACGTTAGCCTCGAAATAGTCATACGAGCGAAGCGTCTTTGCTTCAGTTTCGACAAAATACTTTCGTATGTCCTGATCTCTGTCTTCCTGTACAGCTCGCATTTCCTAACCGATTCTCTTGAAATTTTGTAAGTATGATCAATAACTATTTAGTTTATTTTTTGTTTACTCAGTTCTTGGAAATATACGGAAAGTGGCGGAGTTATGATTTCTTTTTCTTTTTTAAGAAATCGGTTGAGGAATGTGGCCTGTAGGGGAGGAGGTCCTCGAGGTCTAACAGCTCATATCTCACAGAGCTACTAGTTAGTAAGAAGGTAATACTTTGATCTGAGCAACATCTGAGCTATATATCACGATTATTAATCCAAAAGTTTGGATGAATGTTATTTACTCAATCACGCCAGAACTGCTGAACGGAAATGAATGAAATTTGGCACAAAGATAAAATTTTAGTCTGGAATAGCACATAGGTTACCATTTAACCGCGAGTAACACCGCGGGCTGCAGCTAGTGTTGTAATAAGCACGTAATTGCTTATCTGATTTCCTGAAAATAAATTCAGAAATTCAGATACTTTCATAGTGTTTTCGTTTTCACTGATATTTCTTATAAATCTGACAACAGAATTAGTCAATCTGCTTTAACGATTTCTTTTTTTTTTTCTAATAATTATGATATAATTAAGTTTTTCTATGGCTATTTTATTGTTTGTTCGACTGTTACACAATAGTTGTACAAACAAGGTATCCTAATCCTTACTAAAATGAATAAAGCGAAAGTGAACATTTTGTTCATCAGTTTACTTTGTTTGTTCGCTACACGCTCTAACTTCTCAACTGATCACCTTGAACTTTTGCATACACGTTGTCAAGAGTACAGAAAAGGTTCATATAAAAGTGTATCTTCGATACCCAAATTGAATAAAAACATTTTGAGTTTGAGGTACTTTTCATCCCGAAAAAAGAATAACAGATCTTAGGGAACCGCAGGTAAAACCGCAAGACGCAGCTAGTAGAAAATAGAAATCATCCGAATTTTTACAACTAACAATTTAATTTCTAAGAGTACATTCTATTGTGCAAAGTTTGCTTCGCTGGCGTCTTTCTCTGATTTATCGCGCTCGCTCCGCTCCGGGATCCAATGATACATGGAGGGAATAAAATTCAATCGCTTTTTGTTATTAAGATAACAAAAGCCAGTTTATCTGTGCTTATCTCCCTTGGGCCTGACGTCTTTGAACTTTGAACCTTCAAATAAAGTTAAACTTCAAAACCTTGATTTAAAGTTCAATTTTGCAAAATTCTTATTCGTGGGCTTAAGTCGACTAATAAATCTTATTATGATATTGTAAGTACATGCAGGTTGAAAAAACTATTTGATTTCGGATTAGGTATTAAGTATGCATTGTGAATCCAGCTATCTCATATACCTTAAAAGTATTTACGATTTGTTTTCTTTTCAGATGTTAAGAAATGCTCGCATTTTTAAGCCAGTAAGTATTCATTTTCAGTGAATGTGTAGATTTCTAGTTCTGAATGAATATTTTACATCGGTTACCACACAAACTTAGTTTCGTTTACTACTTTGATAGTCAGAATCATTCTAGGTTCGAAATACGATTTAGTTGGTAGATGATTGATTGTCGGTTAGATGGCTGTCTAAAATGTCATGAAAGAAAATATGTTTTGAAGAATATAATTTAAGTTGAGAAAATGTTATAAACTAAATGAAAATGTAAAACAGTCATAGAATATATCATGTTTTGTGAATTCAGTAATTTTTATTTATATTTCGTGGCTAGTAAATGATCCAGAGGTTAGTACTTATGATGTGTAGTATTTGACACACTAGTAAGTATACCAATACTTTTACAGCTTTCAGTTCGCCTCTCTATAAATTTTAAATGGACGTGTCCAAACAGCGCGTACTGAATATATGCGTACTCAATTTCCGTCGTATGGCTTGCTGATGAGCGGCTGATTCTCATTTTGTTTGCTACGAGTACAGTAAAGTTCGCCTTTCGCTCAACATTCAGTTTGTTCAAACGTGACGAGTCAGTCAGCAGACAGTGAGCCGCTCCGTTTTTAAAATCAGGACGAAGCCCTAACCTATTTATATTTGTTTAAAGAAAAAAGCGACGAAAGCCTAGTTGAAGATGACCCGCCTCTCAAGCCAGAGGGAGCGGGTTCGAACCCAGCCGACGGCACGCACCATTTGTTCATTGTGTGAACATATGTGCGTATTTAATGTTGTCTGCTACATAACTGGAGCCCTGTGTATGGCTACAGGCTCGCCCCCTGGTACATTTGGGACTGAATATCGTCAGACGAAGTGTGGGTGTTGTACACCTTTGATAGCCCCTTTAGGAAAAAGGTGTGACGATATGTTATGTTTTGTAAGTAAATACAAAAACAACATTATTTTTTGGGCACTCTGTAAAGGTACAATAACAAAAACAGTTTATTTGTTTTTGTATCAATGTTTCCCGCAGTATCCAACGCCCGCACAGTATAACAATGCCCAACTCATTTTTTAACTAGTTTAAATATATGTACGAGCATATGTATAGTGTGTGTGTGAGTGCATGCGTGTGTGTGAGTGAAAAAGGTAAGTACTAAGTATAGTATTTCATTTGTGTCTGTGTTTGTGCTGTTCTATTATAATAATTCCAATTTTTAATTTTTATACTTATAATAATATGTGGATCTTTGTGTCTTAAAAATAAACATTTTGATTGATTGATTTGATATAGATAGTATTTACAAAAGTAAGAGTACGTCATGTCAATTAGCTGGATTGAGCTTTTATTTTTCTCCATAAGACGTTCCCGCCGGCCGTAAACAGTGACGCGGTACATAAACGGTGACGTGTGCTAATGAACTGAAGTGTCATAAAGCAATCAAGTTTAACGAGCGCCGCGAGCGCCGCGCGAGGATATTCATTAACAACGCTTACTTAATGGCGATAACGTGACTCCTTGGCGGAGGAAAGTGTAGGTACGTCGGGAAACGTCTGCGAGAGATTCATAATTTACAAGTGTACATTAAAAAAATTAAAAACCCCCGACACCAATTTCCTTTAAACGTGGCTAAGAACACTCCCGACTAATTTACCTTTTAAACAAAAAAAAAAAGAACTAAAATCGGTTCATCCATTCGAGAGCTACGATGCCACAGACAAACACTCTCACACACACAATTGTTAAACTTATAACACCCTGTCGTTTTTGCGTCGAAGGTTAAAAACAACGCTGAAATCTTGAAATCTACTTAATCGAGCTAGCGAGCGAAGCGTCTATGCTTTAGCTTCGACAAAAATGCTTTTGTATGTTGGTGCTCTGTCTGCCTTTACTTTTGTATGTCCGGAGCTCTGTCTTCCTATACTTTTGTATGCCCGGAGTTCTGTCTGCCTCCACAGGTCGTATCTCTTATATCTTAATCGATTCTCTTGAAATTTTGTGAATAGATTCAATTTTTACATTTGTAGTTTTTTCACGAGACTCGATTGAGAAATGCAACCTGACAAGAGGACAGACTTCGGCCGCAAGGTCTACACCTCACAGAGCCGCTAGATACTAGTACTGCACACAATCTTGTCATTTTGGTTAATTTACTAGTCAGTGGCCATTATACAAGTTGTAATCCCTTCGAGCGATTCTATTTTTTACTATCGCTAACCAACATAAGCTGCTGATTGGACAAGTTGACAATAAGATCACGTGAGATATCTATAGTTCTTATTTCGCCCAATCAGCATCTAGCCTTTGCGCGTTCGCGATTGTAGGAAAAGATTCGGGTCACAGGTTAAAATCGTTATTTTCATTGAGCAGCTGGCTGTGTAACCAAAATAATAAAATTCAAAGTCAAAAGTCAAAATGATTTTATTCAATTTAGGTATCAAATATACACTTATGAATCAAAGTATCAAAAATTGATACTTGTAACAGACACACACACGTACACATTTACCTACTCATATATTCCGAACTAACACACTAGTAGAATATCGCAAGCTCATTATGTAAGCGATAGACGCGCATCTCAGTAAATCAAACTGTCTAATTGGGTGGATGCATGTAATTTACTCCAATCTTCGATCTTTGTCGAATCTGGAATACTGGTTACTCTTCGCGGTTTTTCTTACGAGGGCTTGGCAATAAATTTGACAGTTTTGGTTTAGCAATATTGTCAATAATGTAAATTAGTAGAAAAGATGAGGTCTTTCTGAGTTCTTGTGTACTAAGAGGTTCCTACTTAACTTAGCTGAAAAGAAAGTACTTCAAATTTCACACAATTATGAACTAATTACTTTTGCTTTATGATGATTTATTATCAAATTACACTAAATTATTAAATGGAAAAAGTTTATGAGTGAATGAATGAGCTAATTGGAATAACATTTTTACGGCAGTAGCTTTGATTTTAAAAGTCCATCATACGTTCCACTTTCAACAACACTAACTGCGCAGGCAGGCACGTGTGGTTGGTACAACTGTACACCGCGCCAACCCCACGGCATGGCGGCCGTGATTTCTATTTGACTGCGCAAGCCCGGCTTGCGCGTACTTGTTTGTGCGTCTGGTTGAGTGTTCAGTGTTCAAGCCGGGCCTGCGCAGTTAAATGTGTGCGGTAGAAGCCGACGACTTCGAAAAAAATGTAACCCTCGTGTACTTAACTGAGACGATCGTTTCGTTACCACATGGCTCAGTTAAGTACGCATAGTTAAAAGTGTGGGGAAATTGAAGCACATGGAAGGCCTGTTAGAGAGTCTACACAGCAAAATCAGAAACAAGCGTTGACATCATGTCAGCACATGATGTTCGCCTGTTTCTTAACATCGGCGGCCATATTACATTAGAAATCAAGCCGCACACGTCCCCTTTCATCAATAAACGTTATAAATCCTTAAAAATACCTACCGTTATTTGTCTTTTTCGATCGAATTCAAAAATGTACAAGGAAAGAAAAAGACATAACACTGTCTAATTATTCCAAGATTATACAACGTTTATTGTTAAGGGGGGTCATGTCGGCAGACTGTGTTGGCGAGCCGCTGACTTTGGCATGTCTTCTTTAAAAAATAGACCGCACGTCTTTACGTTTATCTCAGAAAATGAACAGGGGGGCTATTCCTACGCGTGAGATGAGATGAGATTTTATATTGGTCACTCTCACGCCTATGACGTTTCAAACGAGAGCAACAAGGACGAAAACAGGTGAGATGAAAATCTTAAATCTCCGAATAGGGCCACTGTTCCTCTAAAATTAAAGGTGCAACCGCAAGGCACAGGTAGTTTAACATAACCAAATTAAAACTTCCATCCTTGACCGTGTCGTGAACATTCACAAGGGAAGGGTGAGCCTTAAGTTCCAAATCCTAAACAAATACGACGAAATAATTGGGCTTGTTTGTTACTCGCCATGTTTTATTAAACGGCAGTTCGTTGTTTCTGGAGAACAGAAAGCACAGGGAATATCAGATCTTGTGTGGGTTGTGTTTGTGTTTGCTAATGTTGCTTTAGCAGGAAAATAAGTAAACAATTACTCAGAAGAAAAACATGAAACATTCGTTCAATTAAAAGTTACAGAATTATATGGTTTATTATTGAGTTAAACATAATAAATTATTGAAGCAAACTTCAACAATTTCGATTATAATTTTGTTAGCAGACAAGTATTTAATTGCTATTCGTGTGGGTAGGCTTGTAGGCGTGACAAAGTTTAGTATGACCTTTTATAGCTGATATAAATCTACGTAAGCGATGATAGCCTAGTTGGAGAAGGCCTCTCAAGCCAGAAAGAGTGCAGCCAGCCACGCTGCGACGGCACGCACCAATTTGTTCATTATGTGAACATATATGTGCATTTTATATGTCATCTGCTTCATAACTGGAGCCCGGTGTATGGCGATAGGCTCGCCCCCTGTCACATTTGGGACTGAATATCGTCTGGCGAAGTTTGAATGTTTTATTACACCTCTGCCAGCCCCTTCGGGGAAAGGCGTGACGATATTATGTTTGTATGTGTATAAATCTTCATAACAACGATACATTTACCAATCAAATAAATATGTATAGAACTCTATTGTAAGTGCCACTGATAACACCCTGGGTCGAAGCAAAGTTTTCATAATTTCGATGATTTATTTGGGTCCGTCTATATAGCCCGATATTAATGAATTTAAATTTGTTTTTTTTTTTTGTTTAATTTGGATTAGTAGCTTATTTCATTCATACTAAGTCCTACTTCTCATAAACGAACCTTATTACCCGACTGCGCAAGAAGGAGGGTTATGTTATTTGAGTGTATGCATGTAAGTATGTGTGTATGTATGAGGTTTCACGCCCTTCAGCCAAAACAGCTTCATGAATTTCGGAACGTAAACTGTTATTTTAATTGTCTTGATAGTGTGACATAGGGTACAACATGTTGTAGCCAGGTTTTCTGCTTTTCTTTTATTAATGTTACTTGTTTTGTATATGATAATGGACTGGCATTTGGCCGCCATCTTACAGCCTGGTGTCAAAGCAATGGGAATTGCGATCGTGATAATTAAAGATAAAGAAAAAGATAATTTATCAACGAAAGAAACTTACACAGGAAATTAAATACATACATGAACTATACATGGGATAAGAAACTATAATGACTGTGTAAGACACGGAATTGCTGTGACGGTGTGCCCCAAAATAAGCTCAAGGTTAGAAATCCATTCAATTACATAAGGTTATCTTTCGGAAAGATGAAATATTAGTATTCTTTCCTTATCACGGTAAATAAAGCTCAGTTTTTTACTTAAAACTACTGTATAGTAGTTGGTAGCGCAGTGTTCAGCCAAGTTCGTCTGCAGACGAAGTGGCGCCATCAATTTAAGGCGCAGGTGCCGTTCTAGGTGCGACGATCCAATTCACAATCTAAAGTTGAATAAATAATTCTATTTCTCAAAAAGGGACTTAGTTCTTCGTCTTTTATAGCTCATTGCACCTGGCGGGTAGCGAACCTACTGAGATGGTTGTCATAAACAAAGTAAGTAGTGTCGCTTTGTTTTTCCATTCTCCTTACCTTTTTGCTAGGACTGTTTTTTTTTTTGTTTTTATACATAAATGACTAAAATCATAGGTAGAATATTTCAACGCAGTCAAATTCTGCTTATATTAAAATAGATTATAGTAATAAAGCGAAATTGGCATTACTTTGGCAGAATGGATAAGTCCATTCTACCACAATGATGCCAGCGCTTGTTACATCCATCCATACACACATATTATGAAATCGAAAGTAAGACTGTCTCTCTGTCTGTTTGTAAGCTTTTCACGGCTGAGAGGATCTTGATGAAATTTGATGATTAGTAACAGTATATTACGCGGAAGGTTTTTGGGTACTGTTTTCTGAATAAAAGCGAATGAAGTCGCGGGTAGCAGCTAGTTATTTAATTAACCTTAGAAATATGTTAGTAGGAACACATTTGAGTTATATTTAATATTCAAACTTTCATCAGCATCGCCATCAAAAAACCTATCTCAACCCTTACGAAGACACCCTCAGTCCTGCCCCATGTTATGCCAAACGAAGTTTGATCCGAAACACAAACACTCGCACAAGTTCAAGCACATCTCGAGCCCCTCAAGGGCAGGGGGACATCCCCTAGAGACCCCCAGGAGACGAGCAGGGGGTCTCGGCTCAGGGGCACCTTTGGGAACGCACATGTGTGCACATTTCGAGAGTTTTATGGCATGCAATCGTACGTGATACGAAGCGATAAAAAGGATGAGTGTTGTAAAAAATGCGTGATGAAGGGTTTACGATGACAGGAAGGGAATTATTTTCACTCTTTATTGAGAAAATCAAACAAATTATTGTCCTACTTTTGGTTTCGTGTCACGCTACTGCCCTAATTTTGCAATATAATCAATCTAGAATATAATACATGCAAGTAAATCTTAAACTACCAAAATTATAATACTGTGTGTTGTAGTTGTCTTAAACTACCTACTATAACATTTATACTAAGAGAGCTATAGTTATAAATTAACTGTTATTAAAGATCAAAAAGTCCAAAAGCCTATTCTGTCAGTAAACAGCTCTTTGCAACAGACAATGTCACCATCTAGTTTAAAGACGAAACGAAAAACGTCGTCGAAGACGAAAAAGAGATCTAGGTATACCTAAGTATCGGAGCGGAAAACGTATTCTGCCTGAGTATCTAGAACAAAATACAAAAAAACCACTAGTTATAAAAATGTTAGTGTGTCTCCCTTTTTATTGTCAAAATTTAAAATTTGCTCGCCAAATAAAGCCTTGTTTATACCTACAAAAATACTTCCACGAGAAAATTTAAGACAGTCTGTTCGTCAGCAGCTAGCAAGTGTAAACTATATAGCAAGTGCTGTCGTAACAACACTAGTTGCGTCTATCGGACAGGACTGTTGGGCTTTTCTCATGAGACTTTTTTTGCAAATGTAAACGGGGCCTAACAGAACTATTCGAACAAACGAGCGTTAGCGAGAGAAGCGTCTATGCTTCAGCTTTGACAAAAATGCTTCCATATGTCCGAATCCTGTTCGGATTTTTGTCTTCCTCTTTTCAAAATTGCGGAGTTAAAAATCATATTTCCGCCATTTTGATGAATTTCCTAAAACTGACTCGATAAAAAATCTATGTAATTATCGAACCCATTCATAACATTTCAAGGGAATTGGTCAGATAATGTGACTCCTAGACGCCGGCCGCGTGGTCTCCAGCGCACAGAGCCACTAGCCACCAACAGTTTCCATTCGTACTCACCCACTACCCACGTGTACCTTCCAATTTCCACCAAACGACACAGAGCTCGCGCATGAAAAACTGCAAAAGGCCCCGTTCATAAAACAGCATAATCTTTGTTTCCCACACACAATATGTCGGGCACTTACGATAACATCCCGTACACCTGCCTTTCTACATAATGTACTATAACCGTAATGTGTTTTATTTAGGAGTTCAAGGTAATTTATTTGAGGTTATCGGCTTTATGGGTAGCTGTTCTGTAATTTGAATAATGGATCCTCTCCCGTAATGGCTGCTACGAGTATAATGTTGCGAAAATGTTCCGCCAGCACCTCCCTTCAATTACCTTCTTACTTCACTTCAAGTAATGTCGTGAATTTTATTTGTCTCTCCAAAAATGTTGATAAAAAGTAGCGTTATAATATATTTTTACTGACTTCCAAAAAAGGAGGAAGTTCTCAATTCGTCTGTTCAATGTTTTTTTTGTATGTTTGTAACGCCGTTACTCCGCCAATTATCAATCGATTTCTATGATTCTTTTTTTGTTCGGTAGATTATGATACTTCCCTTAGGTGGTCCCGTATAAATTTTATTAAAATCGGTTAAGCGGTTTTTGAAATATCAACAAAAGTTGTTCACAAAATCCAATTCGCATGACGGGAAGTAGGTTTCTTAAGCTCTGTGTTTAGGATTCTAGATGATATCTCTTCAATAAAATATGCGCACTTTCACTGTAACACCGTTTATTAACTTTTGAGCACTAATTTAGGTCCTTATAACTAGATTTAACTATTTATTTGTAATTAATAATGCGGAGCGCAAGTGGCTTGCTTGACAGTAGAAACGAAAGAGAGAGATAGATATATAATGCTGAATTTAGTGCAAATACTAAACATGCTCACCCCCAGGATAAGTAGGTATCATGTTTCATTTAGTGATAAGATTCTATACAAATATAAAATTTAGATTGACATTTATATTTTGTTTCATTTCATTTAGTAGTTAGAATTTTGAATTTACAGGAGTCTAGTATCCAGGGTGATTGCAAATCAAGAAGGTATGTATCCAACATGGTAAGCTGACTACGAGTGATTTTAGGTTTACAATTTTCACATTTTATAACATCTAGCAGCAAGTAAGATTATAATAGCTTAAGGCTCATTGATACATTTGAAGTTGAAATTGGTTAGGTAATTCGAATTAAAATTAAATTTACAATTTTTTCAGTAAGTACCACATATATAGGTAAGTACATATTACAGTATTTAGGTATTTGCATGTAGGTATGCATTTTTTACATAGTTTTTAGTTATTGCTTTAGTTAACGTTGATGTGTACATAGAAAATATCTCATAGGAAAATTAATCTTATAGTTAGGTAGTCTTAGTGACTTAATAGTTTGCTTTTTTAAATAGGTACATTATATTAAGGTGGCTTAGCTTAAGGTAGTAAATATAACTTATCTATAGGTACTAGGCATGCAACTAGTCACAATCTTAGTTCTTAAATCTAAGTAGGTAGCAAAAGGGCTTAAGTGGTAAACATTATTTCTTATATAAATAGGTAGGTACATAGTTTAGTTAACATAGTAACTTAACTGACGAGGGAAGTAGTGCGTCGTGTAGTTGATGCTCGAGAGAGGAAACAGCAGGTAGCAGTACTGTGCTGTGACCTCTCAAAAGCATTTGACGTAGCAGATCACGAAATACTAAGATTAAAAATGAACCACTACGGAATTCGTGGCAAATCACTGTCGTTGCTCACTGACCTCATGCACGAACGGTCACAGATTGTGGTTGGTGAGGGTGGACAGCTGAGGTCAGACCCCCTGACCACAGTAATGGGAGTGGCCCAGGGATCAGCGGTCTCGAATATACTCTTCTCACTACTACTGAACGACTTGCCCAGCGCCATCACAGAGGCTGAAGTGATGATGTACGCAGATGATGTTGCTGCCATAGTTGTGGCCCCGTCACTCGAGAAGCTCGAAGCGAATCTGAATGCTGCTGCGTCACAGCTCGCCAAGTGGTTCAGGGGAAATGGGTTAGTACTGAATCTAAGTAAAACTCACTACATACATTTTGACCTGTCAGGGCGCCGAAAGAAAAAAATCTGTGTCTACGCAGATGGCACCGAAATTGAACAATCCGACACAACTACATTCCTGGGCTTCGAGCTGGATAGTGGCCTAACCTGGAAAGCTCACATCGGTAAACTGTGTGGGAAGCTTGGCGGTGCGTGCTTCGCGCTGAGACGGCTTTCCAGGATTCTACCAAGCGAGGTTGTACGTTCATGCTACTTTGCCTCGGTACACTCTTTGCTCCAGTACGGAGCTGAACTTTGGGCTAGAGGGGCTGAGTGGAAACGCGCTTTCATCTGCCAAAAGAGAGCGGTACGCGCGATTGCACGCATCCCACAGGATCAGTCAGCTAAACCATTTTTTATATCGTTCAAAATACTCACTTTGCCATCAATACTTATTATGCAAGTTGCCACATATATGCGCATGAACCTCAGCATGTACACAGTGCTGGGCGAATCGTTGCGGGAATCTCAGCAGCGCACTACTCGCCAGAAGCACAGACTCCTACCTTTAAAGCGAACACTTGCGAAATCCACTAAATTGACTCATATCATGGGCACTAGTATTTACAATAGACTTCCCGTAGATATTATTGAGGCTTCCAACCTAACTTTATTTAAGACCAAACTGAAAAGCTGGCTGATTAGTCAAGCGTTCTATGACATTGAAAAAGAATTCCTACTACGAAAAATGATATCCTAAGATACCTAATTTATTAAATTGAATATTATTATTATTTTATGACATTTACTATAATTATTAATTCAAAATTATTATTATTATTATTTTTTCTTCTATTACTACGATTGTAAATTAATTAATTTTTTATTATTACGATTGTAAATGAATTTATTTTTAGCCTTTGACGTATACTAATCGTATAAATAAATGAGTATGAGTATGAGTATAACTTTTATTAGGTAGCAAAATGAGCTTATGAATTGGCCTGGTATAATCTGATTTACTAGTGCGCACAACTGCTGATCTAACAAGGCCATCAGATTTATTAGTATTTGTAGAAACTATTCTGCCTAGGGGCCAAAAAGTGGGAGGTGTGGCTTCGTCTTTTATCAGTACTAAATCACCAATTTCTAAGTTAGTTTCAATTTGAAGCCATTTATTTCTATTTTGCAATTCAGACAGGTAACTGAAGTAGAATTGTTTCCAGAATTTTTGTTTTATTTGAGTAATTTTTTGGTAAATATCAAGCCTAGATTCATTTAGGTCTAGAACATTAGGTTCAGGAATGTCTGTCATCGCTGTTCCTAATAAGAAATGGGCTGGGGTTAAGCAGATTAAATCGTTAGGTAGATCAGTCATAGGATTTAAAGGTCGTGAGTTTAGTATAGCTTCAATTTGTACCAATACAGTATATAAGAACTCATAAGTTAGTTTAGTGCTATATAAGTGTTTCTTAAGTAGGTTCTTTGTACTTTTTATTCCTGCTTCATAAATTCCACCCATATGGCTAGCAAGTGGAATTGAAAATTTGTACTCTATGTTATTGTCATTACAGTAGTCTATAATTTCACTATAACATTTTTCGTTTTTAAACATTTGATACAGCTCATGTAATTCAGTTTTAGAACCTTTGAAATTTGTACCATTGTCACTGTATAGACAAGTCGGTAAGCCTCTTCTAGCAACAAATCTTTTAAGGGCACAAATGAAGGATTTTGAGCTCATATCGCAAACTAGTTCGAGATGAATTATGCGAACAGCTAAATCTACAAACAGACATATATATCCTTTTGTATATTTACAATTTCTAGTCATTGAACTTCTTACAGCTATTGCTCCACTGAAATCTACACCTACATGAGAGAAAACACGTGTGAGTGTCACTCTGGGTGCTGGAAGATCTGACATTTGTTGCCCGCAGGCCTTGCCTCTAAACCTAGCACATCTAACGCAAGTGTGAATGCATTTTTTCACCTCACCTCTGCCGTGAATCGGCCAGTATTTGAGTCTAATGTTGTAAAGTGTGCTTTGTATCCCGGAGTGGAACAACTTGAGATGATAATGCTGTGTTATGATAGCCGTTATGTGATCTCTAGCAGGTAGTATGATAGGGTGTGCTTGTGAATAAGGAATGTCAGAATTTCGAATCCGTCCCCCTACTCTTAAAATGTTATTCGAATCTAAGAAAGGATTCAACTTCCTAAGTGGACTTGACGTGAATATAACAGACTTTGGTTTCTTAGTACATGTTGGTTTGTCTAGAGTTTGTGTACTGTCATTTTGTTGTGCTAGTTGCACGGTGTCTGTGTGAATTTGTTTGTGAGTTGGCTCAGTGGCGCGTGACTCTGATTGAGCTTGTGTGGACTGTATTTCTCTTATTTCTCTTGCAAATGAGTGCTGTTGTGTTTCACGAATTATGAAATTATGTGAATTTCTAAGCTCTGAAACAATTAAATGATTTGAATATCTTTGATTTTTGTTTTTCATATTGTGTATGAATCTAAGTATGTATGCAACTATTCTGACTAACTGTGGAAAGCTCGAGTAATTGCAGAAAAGCTTGTAAGAAAATGATGTGTGTTGTGTGTCTGTGCAGATGTTAACAGCTGACTGACCTTGTGTGGCTAGTGTATCTACTGGAAGGTCAGTCTGAGTAGGTTTTTTGCTGATAGGCCAGTTTGACAGTGGCTGCATTAACCATGTTGGACCTTGCCACCATAAATGGCATTGCAGTAAGGCATTAGGCATAATACCATGAGTTATTACATCCGCTGGGTTGGACTTGGTATCACAGTGGTACCAGCTGTCAGTATTAGTAGTGTCAATGATCTGCATGAGGCGGTGTGAGACATATGTGTCATGTTTGTGCTTGTAAGGTAATTTGATCCAGCTCAGTACAATTGATGAATCTGTGAATAAGTAAGTTTTCTCAATATTTGTCTTAGTGCTGGTAGCATCAAGAAATCTGTTAGTTAGTTGAGCTAATAACCGTGCTCCACATAGTTCTAAGCGTACTATACTCTGCTGTTTTTTAATAGGGGCTACTTTAGACTTTGCTGCGACTAGTACACAAGTTGGCTTTGTATTCTGGTATGTCGCCCTTAGGTACAGATTGGCGCCGAACGCGGCTAGAGAAGCATCGCAGTACCCTATTAGGAAAACTTCCACAGGAATATCAGAAAAGTAATATCTGGGGATATTAATAGCTTTTAGGGAATGTAGCTGTTCTGCAAACCGATGCCAAGTAACTAGTAGGTCATCAGGCAAATTATCGTCCCATTGTATATTACGTTTCCATATTTCTTGCATTAATAATTTGGCTAGTATTGTTGATGGTGTCAAAATTCCTATTGGATCAAATATCTGTGCTATTTGTGATAGTATATTTCTTTTTGTACATTGTATCAAGCTGTCTTTGTCTGGTATAGATATCTTTAATGTGTCTGGTTCTGGTAACCATTTCAAGCCAAGTGTTTTGACTGAATCTGATAGAGTAAACTCATAAGGTGTATTGTTGTCATGTGAGCCAGTGTCATTGTAATGTGTTGAATCTGTTTTTACTACATGTGTATATATATCAGAGTGGTTTGAAGACCACTTGTGTAGTTTGAACCCTGCTTTTCCTAATAGGTCAATTAGTTCAGAACATAGCTGAATGCAGTCTGGTAGAGACTGAGCACCGCAGAGATAGTCATCGATATACCCACTAGACATTATACAATGAGCTGCTAGCTTATGTGTGTCGGTGTGTCTTTCAGCTAAGTCTAACATGGTTCGGCATGCAAGATAGGGAGCACATTTAGTGCCATAAGTAACAGTGTCTAACTCTAGACATTTTAGAGGCTGAGTTTTAGATTCTCTCCATAAAACTCGCTGAAGAGCTGTCTGTTGAGGATTGACATAAATTCCTCGAAACATTTTAATAACGTCGCATGAAAATGCGTATTTATAGAGCCGAAATCTCAGGACAATATCAAAAAGATCATTATAAATGTTAGGACCTTCATACAGTGTGTCGTTTAAGGATATTCCAGTCGATGATCGGGCACTGGCATTGAATACTGCGCGTACCTTTGTTGAAACATTGTCAGGTTTTACAATGGGGAAGTGTGGCAGATAGAAAGCGTGATGATCGTGGGGTGTAAAATCTTTAATGTAGTGAGCATGACCTAACTCTACAAACTCTTCTATAAATGATTTGTATTGAGCATAGAGTTGTGTATCTTTCTGCATTCTGGACTCAAGCTGGAGTAAACAACGATAGGCCATGTTGAAAGAATTACCTAGCTCATCCAGTTTGACTTGGTTTAATGGTAAATTGACCGTGTACCTGCCTGCACTGTCTCGTTTAGTAGTAGTTTGGTACAGTTCCTCGCAGTATTTGTCAGTGGGGGAGACAAGTGATTTGCTTTGGTGCAATTCTTCTTGCTCCCAAAATGATTGTAGTATGTTATCTGTGTGTGTAGCTGTTACATGCATGCTTAACCGGTGGTTGCTGTGAGCAGCAGGTATACTGGTGTCTGGAATGAAAGAACCTGACACAACCCATCCAAACTGAGTTTCTATTAAATAGGGTTGCGTTGGGCCAAGCTTGATGCGTCCTGCTAACAGTATAGTGTAAAACAGCTCTGCTCCGATAAGCAAGTCTATAGAGCCCGGCATGAAGAATGTAGGATCTGCTAGTTTGTGTACCTGCTTGTCTGGTATGTGCCAAGTATGCGTGTGTATAAAACTATGTGGCAGTGGCACAGTTATGTTGTCCATAACCAGAAGAGTTAGTTGTGTGTGGTAGCCGTTGTGACGCGAGGTGATGTTTGCATACACACTTACTTGAGTTTGTTTTAAAGTTTGACCAATACCTTGTATGGTGCAAGCGTTTTGAGTGCGTTGTAGTTGTAGCTTATCGGCAAGACTGCGGGACATGATGCTGACTTCACTTCCCGCATCCAGAAGAGCACGAGCTTTCACCCATCGTCCAGAGGAGTCTTGTAGTCGAATGATCGCTGTGGAAAGCAATATTTGGTTTGTGTTAGCGTTTGAAATTAGTACAGTAGAAGTTGTACTCGGAGAGGTAATGTGTAGGACTTGATTCTGATCTACTTTGGTCGTAGTCTCAGTTGTTTGAATAAGAGAAGTCCGTGGGACTTGTGGCTGTATAGCGCTTGTTTCTGTGGAGGGAAAACTGACCTGTGGTTGTGTATAATTTGTAGTACATACAGTAGTATGATGTCTGCCCCCGCATGTTAAACAATTGAATTTAGAACACTTGTGTTTCGGATTGTAAGGCTGTAAACAGTTGAAGCATAGTGATTTTGATTTAATAAATTGCAAGCGACTTGATTTAGACATTTCTAAATAATTTGGACATTTATGAAGAGCATGTTGGCCTCGACATAGAATGCATGCTATAGTTGACTCTTTGAATGAGTTATGGTGGGATGCTTTAATGCTTGGTTTGTCTATAGAACTCTCATGTAACAATTCAAATGCAATTCTTCGCTGGTTGAGAAAATCTAACAGCTCCTTGAGCGTTGCAAAGGAATCCTCCTTGCGGTTTATTTCCCACGCAGCGCGCAGTGAGTTGTCTAGCTTCTGCGTTATGATGAATACCATTATAGCATCCCAGGAGTCAACAGGCAAACCTATAGCTTTGAGAGAGTCTAAGCTTTGTTGTAAAGTTACAAGAAATTCTTTGAGGTTATGCCTCGTTATGGAACTAAAGTTCGTTATAGCTTTGAGGTGCACATTCACAATTATAGTTTTATTTTCGTACCTCTTAGTGAGTATTTTGAGCGCCTTGGAGTAATTTTCATCGGTGATAAGAAGCGATGACACGAGGCTCGCTGCTTCGCCTGTGAGCGCCGCCTTCAAATACTGGAGCTTGGAAACGTTTGGTAGATCCACGGAGTCCACGCACGCGTCGAAAATGTTTTTGAAAGCTGGCCATTCTCGGTAGTTTCCAGCGAACTTCGGTATCTCTAAACGATTCAGTTTTACGTGTGGTTTATGTTCTTCGTGGATCGTCGTTGAAGAAAATTGTGCTGGCGGCGTCGTCGTTGTGCCATTTGTGCGATTGGTAACAATTGGTCCAGATATAATAGCATCTATTCTAGCCTTGACGGTGTAATACCTGCGTTCGAATGTTTCTCGCTCTATATCGTGCGTTTCTTCACGCTCTGGAGTGTTGTCTAGGGTTTCAATCTGAAGCTGGATGTCCTCGAACTTTTGGAAGATCGTTGCACTTTCCAATAGACGCACTTGCACTTCATGTAAGTTGCTTCGGTCTGGTTCTGGCTGAAAGCCGTTGACGTAGTTCGATAAACGTGTAAGTCTGCCTTTGATAGCACTTCTTTGCAGTTTTAGGGCTTCGAGGTCCATGTTAGGGCTTGAATGCTTGATTGTTGTAGCATGCCGCACCCAGATTTCTTGTCATCTGAAAATGGCGTGGCCGGCGTGTTGTTTTCCTTGAAATATGTATGCGAAGATGTCGTCGTAATCTTGCACATTCGTTCTCGATGTTTGGCTTGATTTTTTCGTTGTTGTAATGGTTTGATGTTTGTTGATTTTGTTCTAATTCTTGCGATGGCGCGGAGCCGTGTTTTTTCGTCGTCAAAACACGTAATAAGTCGAAGCGAAAAGATAGATTGCTTGCTGTCAATTGTTTTGTTTGCTCCCGGTAGGGTGGGACAATTGTGTTCGTTCGTCGGTAAGTAGGAGCCGAGCGACGATTTTTGTATTGATTTAATGTAAAGTTGCCGAACGACGCTCCTAGGTGGCGCTGATCGTTGCGGCGCTCTCCGTTTCTGCTTGATCGATGTAGTCGAGGTCACATCTAGTTCCCGGCTTGTCCGCTGCGCTGGTGACGAAGTCGCTGCTATCGCCGCTAGTTTGCAAGCAAATAGCAAGCGATGTTTGTTCAAAATGGCTTCCTTCGCAGATTTCACGGATCGAAAGGACCAAATGTTTAGGATTCTAGATGATATCTCTTCAATAAAATATGCGCACTTTCACTGTAACACCGTTTATTAACTTTTGAGCACTAATTTAGGTCCTTATAACTAGATTTAACTATTTATTTGTAATTAATAATGCGGAGCGCAAGTGGCTTGCTTGACAGTAGAAACGAAAGAGAGAGATAGATATATAATGCTGAATTTAGTGCAAATACTAAACACTCTGCTTTTATATTTTATTGTATTTACATCAAAGGTTTTTGTAACCGTTGAAGTCGAAATAAATATGCCGCCGGTAAAAGACAATGGCAAAATTGGTCTAAAAACATATAAACAATGTATAGTTTGCCCGCAAGGTTGGCACATGGCGTATTCGGTAGATTATTTTTATGAATTAAAAAAAAGTACGACACCGATAAAATTCAACCTACAGAAACCGATATATTTAATTTTAAGAATAGTATTTTTTTTTTATCAGAAATGTTAAGTAAAACCTCCATGGTGACGTCACGAATCACGATGACGTGACCCGCATGGTGGGGAACTCTTTGCCAGACAAGCATCGAGAGGAGCACGCCATCGTCTTTTGTCGTGTGGTTGAGCGTGTCGAACATTGTACAATACAAAATATCTCCAAAACTGTGGGTTCGATTTGAGCGAGATTTATTTTGCGAACACCTATAAACCTTACCTACAAATTGCCTATAGTGTAAATTTTGCGGGCGTTTGGACCAACGTCCATTTAATTTTGCCCATTGTTTTTTAAGTAGGATCATTGTTCCTCTAATATACCAGTAATTATAGTACCATAACCATAAGGTACCATAACTAGCATAGGTGAGCCAGCCGGATGAACCGTTTACGTAAAAACCTGAAAAACCAACAAATTTGAAATGATACCAACCTATTAACTAATCAACAAGTTGACCGACAAGTTGTCATCAAATTGTTTTGCTACTGCTGCACGGATTCTGAAAAATCTCCGGTGGAGTAATGCTCAAACCTGATGGTCCTCTGCTAGTGTTTTCACCTCCTTGTACGACATGACATCTGCCTTCTTTATTTGGTCAATAAATGTTTTTCTCGGTCTTCTCTTTTCATATACTTTTCCCTCTACAATGGTCTTCGTTAGTCTGTCATGTCGTACAAGTGGCTAAACATCTTGCTCCTGCTGTTTTTAATGTTTGCTAAGAGACTCCTTCTTTTTTCTACTGCGTGTAAGACTTCCTGCTTAGATTACTTCTCTGTCCAGCTTATTCTTTCCATTCGTCTCCAACGCCGCATTTCACTTGAAGTCGATCGATCTCTCTACACTAATATTATAAAATCGAAAAGGGCTCTGCCTGTCTGTTTGTAGGCGGTTAGCGACGAAGCGGCTGAACGGTATTTGATGTTTGATGAGCTACAGTATCTTTATCACGGGGAAGGTTTTGGAAACTATTTTGCTGAATAAACGCTAACGAAGTCGCGGGTAACAACGATTATATAATTATATATATTATCATTAAAAGACGACACAGAGATATGACATGACATGACATAAGATATGCATAGAGATAAAAATATTTATTGTTATTTTTTATTTATTTAATTATAGGCGAGCAGCCTAGGCTTGATGTGCCTACATCACACTATGTTGAATTAAAATTGTCCAAATTCACTAAATATACATCTATATTTTTTTCTATTATCTATGTATAAGATCGAGATATTAAGGTACAGAATCGGTGACTCCCCTGAAGTCAGTCATGTGGTCATTAATCAGTTATCATAAATATTATAAGAGTAATTTATTTTAACTAGATTAACTAACTACGTCAAAGGCTTGGACCACACTTTAATTTCCTCTCCTGTCTTTTTTTCATCACATTATTTTCCTGGATTCCTCAATTGCTTGTATTACTATCTCTGAGCAAAAATTTTATTTGCGAAATTTGGGAGACCAATTTGAATTACGCCCACGCAAGTACCGATAACCTTTACATATTTACCAGAAAAGGTCAAGCAAGAACTTAGCTTATAATGTACCTCACTATTATTCAGGGTAATAAACTTCGGAAAAACACGAGTATGAAAAGTATTCAGTTGTAAATAATTTTGGCTAAAAGATCAAGCTCGAAATCGCAAAACAAAAGAGCTGTCGCTTAAAATAATTAAAAATTAACTAAATGCTAAGTATAAAATTCGAAATTGTTACAACATACTACTGTAACTGTAACTAATATAGTTATAACATAGTACTAGTGGTTATGGAAGCTGCCGACCCCGCGGCCTACATCTGTCTCCTCCACAGGTCGCATTTCTCAATAGATTCTCGTGAAATTTTGTGAGCAGGTTCGATAGTAATAAATTTTCTTTGTCAACTCAATTTTAGGTTAGGAATGTTACTTGACAAAGAAAACAAAGATCCGGACAGAAATCCAGACAGAGTTCGGACATTTTTGTCGAAGGTGAGGCATAGACGCTTCGCTCATTACCGCTCGCTCAGTCGATAAGATTTTGAATTTAAGCCGAATTTTTTTTTTATCTAAAGAATCGCAGGTTTCCTTATTCTAGCACAAGGACCTGAAATAACTCTTGTGTAATCCAGGGTTATATTACTTTATCTTACTATCATTAATAATCCAGGGTTATATTACTTTATCTTATTATATTACTATCAAAATGGTGGCAATAAATAATTATTTGATTGAAATTGACTTTGATAATTATTTCGCAATTTCAGGACCATCCCCATAGTAATAGTTGTTCAGAATTTTATTCGATGTATGTACACGTGTGTTACAGTCGTACCGACGATGTTGTGAGGGTCGTGTGAAGCCGATTTACGCGAGCTTCGTAAGACTGGCCTGCATGCCTAGTAACGCGCCAACAAAGGTACGAGTATGTAGACTCTTTTTAACCGACTTAAAAATAGGAGATTCCCAATTCGACTGTATTTTTTTTCCGTCAATCGATTTTGATGATTCTTTTATTGTTTGGTAGATCATACTTTAAAGATATATTTATATATAGATACGGTTTATAAATTTTACAATCTATAACATATACATACATAAGTCAATTAGTTTTTTTAAATTATTTAATAGGTTTGCGTTTGGCCGCCAACATGCCTGATGAGAAGCAGTGATGCGGCCTACGATGGAGCACGCTTGCCTAGAAGAAACCGATTCACTCGAGACTTGAAGACACCCAGATTATAAGTGTCAGGGAACTCACACTCTGGCAGAGTATTCCACACTCTAGCAGCCCGTATGAGAAATGAGGAACCAAAGCGTTTCGTGCGTGTTGTAGGTATGTCGCCCATAAAACGATGCCGCTTTTCTCTTGGTTGTTTTAGGTATAGAAGTACGGGCTAGGGAGAATAAGTTCATGCAAACCAGATGAACACTCCCCGAAATTTATCCGATAAACTAGTATATTTCTATAAGTCTATAAGTCTATTTAGATAATAATTAACCTACCTTCTAAGCTTAGGGTGGTGGGTACTTTATTCCCTACTCTATTCCCACCTAGGGTGTTAACAATAATGTGATGAACATTGTGTCTGTTGTTCTATGTCTGTATTATCTTTTAAGTATTTATGAATTTATAACATATAGAATATGTTCATAAGTAAATACCAGTCTCTGGTAGCCCTAGTACAAGCTTAGCTTAGTTTGGGGTCAGATGACCGTGTGTTCAAAAATGTGTCGTATACTTTAAATTTACTATGAGCACATGTCTAGAGAGAATTTCGTACGGTTTATGAACGAAAAGTGACAGGCCAACATTTGTATACTAGTGTGCGTGACAGGTACGTCTTCTACTAGGGTTGCGTCATACATTTTGATCATTTAGAACCTAATAGTTAGCTGTTATTTTTTTTGGCCCGTGCTATGTTTTTTCAGTCCATCTGGAATTATCATTTATCAAAGATTATTTATTAATATATTTGCGCGCACGTGCTAGGGGTGCCAAAATGGAAATCAATGAGGGAGGCCTTTGTCCACCAGATCTTCCCTCATCTTATCGTCTTCCCGCTGAGATGACGATAGTGAACAGCACACACGCACACACACATACACACACAGTACATTTAGTCACTATATACCTTTGCTTAAATAATACAAGCCTGTAGATGTGTCCCGTGTACTGTATAGACACTGTGAGTGATGAACGTCTAACAACCGAGAAGATATTACGAGACGGTAATAACTATCCAAACACCGTCGACAAGCCACCGTCTACTGACACTGAGCACTAAGGGTAGCAAGATATGCCTTGACGCTTGTAAATCATTAGCGATTTTGATCGCTACGTGACAGGTACAAATTATCGTAATTAATTTTAAAATATTTAATTTGCTAAAATAATAACTTTAACAAGCATGCGATTGACTTCAACGCTGGTACAATTAAATATCTTTTTGGAATTAAAAATTATAATGCTTGTAAGGCTTTGCAAAATAATTGATAAAAAGCGAGGTCTTAAAGTCTGCTGTCGAACCTAGGATATCTAGGCATTAGTTTATCCGACGATAACTTGAGTATCGTTGATCTGATCATCAAGAAATTTTGCAGGCAAGTAGTTTACCTTAATAGAATTTAAAAGTTCGTATATGAGCTAAATCCAACTAAGGGTTGCGGAGATATGGTACTATGCAGTATTTTTTAAAACAGCCGTTTACTATTGTATTGTAGCATCCTCGTAACGTATCTATCTTGTATCACTAATCATTGGCAATCTTCGGTGGTGTTTGTTCAAACGCTGAGATGTACCAAATTACGTTAACATCGTCGTGTCTGCAGATTACTGTTTAGTTACTGGAATCTGAATCTACTGTAATAGTTTTGACGGTTATTTCAGTCACTTTGGGAGTTAACTTATGGCAAGAGAAATCTTAAGAAAATGTGGAGAGTTTTGCCGTAACAAAAATGTACTTTACTTGGAATATTACGAATCAGACTATTTATTTTTTATATCGAATCGAACCCACGCCTCCAAGCTCAGAAGGCAGGTTCACTACCAACTGAGCCACTGAGGCAGTATATCTGGCCGGCCAGGATTCGACCCCGGAGCCAACCTAGCCTCTACCAACTGAGGCAATCGGCGACACCCTGACCTAGATGAGGCAGTGATCGTTATTGACTTGTCCCGTATTGCTGAATAAATAACGACGTATTCCATGATTGACCGCGTCGATATTACGTGAAATTACGAGTAGGACCGGCGGCCGCCTCGCTCATTTGGGAGCTGAGGACCGGTGTGGGTCGGGGGACTGACAACTACGCTGTTATTTATTTACGACCATAACGGCTTCACATTTTTTATAAAACAAATACAAATTTATTTCTCTGCTTCGTGTCATTTTATTTTTTGTGTGATTTTTAAGCGATGATAGTCTAGCCGGAGAAAGTCCGCCTCAAGCCGGAAGAAGCTCCCTCTGGCTCAAGCCAGAGGGAGCGGGTTCGAACTCAGCCGACGGCACGCACCAATTTGTTCATTGTGTGAACATATGTGCGTATTGTATGTCGTCTGCTACATGACTGGAGCCCGGTGTATGGCGACGGGCTCGCCCCCTGTCACATTTGGGACTGAATATCGTCCGGCGAAGTGTGAGTGTTGTACAGCTCTGCCAGCCCCCTCAGGGGAAAGGCGTGACGATATGTTATGTCAATATTTTAATTTAATGTGTGCTGGTAACTTATCCTAGACTAGCTGCACCCTGCGGTATTACCCGCTGATAAAAGCCTGTCTGTCCATCTAGGGGTGTATGCTGCCTCCACACCAAATTTCATCAAAATCCGTCTACCCGTTTGAGAATGAAGAAGTAACAAGCAAACACACACACACACAAACATTCGCCTTTATCGAGCAAGCGAACGTTAGCGAGCAAAGCGTCTATCTATGCTTCAGCTGCAACAAAAAGCTTTCGTATGTCCGATTTCTGTCTAGATCTCTGTCCGGATCTGTCTAACTCTACAAGTCGCAATTCTCAACCGATTCTTAGAAAATTTTGTAAGCAGGTTCGATAATTATCAGATTTTTTTGTCAGTTTTTAAATGACGGAAATTTGTTTTTCTTTTCACCGAGAATCAATTGAGAAATGCGAGCTGTAGAGGAGGATAAACTTCGGCCGCGCAATCTACAGAACACAGAGCCACTAGCAATATAAGTGGGATTATTTACATGAATACATTAAATATACTTTTATTTTAAAAACCGGCCAAGTGCGAGTCGGACTCGCGCATTGAGGGTTCTGTACAAACATGTTCGTGTGGGATGGGGTAGTAAGTTTAAAATTGTTAAAAATATTTTTATTAAATATGATGTAAGTAGCTGAAAATGTATGCTTTTCGCAAGTTTTCCTTTATCTGTGCTATAAGACGTTGCTTCGTACTAAATTTCAAGATTCGGTTCACGGGAAGCACCCTGTAGGTTTTGATTCCTTTGCGAGTGTCGAAAATTTGCAACATGAACGGATGCATCTTTTGATTGCGTTGGCTTAGAAAATATATATTTTCACAGCTCTAAGGAACAGTAAACTTAAATATTTGGTTTGAATTTCAGCTACCTCAGATACTTCCACGCATTCCTGAGAAAAAGGGTCTTGACAGACCCTTAGAAGTGATCCTATAAGAGTTTCGTTTTTTCCTTTTGATGTACGGAACCTTAAAAAGCACGCGTCATGTACGATAACGTAAGAGCGTAAATAGCTTGAATTAAACATCGATGTTGACAACTATAAAGTTGTTTGTTGCTGTTGGTACAGAATAATTTTAAAAGTACGCTTTATTTTATTATAAGTTCAAATAAAAAGCTCAAAAAACAGCAAATTTGCACTTTAAAGGCTTTAACAAACACACCTGCAGAATTTATTAAGCAAATCTAGCTTAGTGCAAATACTGAATTCAGTTAGGCATTGCACCGTGACGAGTACGTGACACGGCGTGACGTGACGTGACGGGCACGTGACGGCACGTGACGAGCGTGACAACTAGTGCGTTGGCGTAGCATCGACATGCAAAACACGTCGCAACTGCAAGCCTTTTAAAGTTGATGTTTTAAGTGTTATTGTGTAAAGTCTATTTTAAAAGCGACCTTTTTCATGGTATTTTCAGTGGATGTGCTTTGTTTTTTTTGTATTAGTAATAAAAATGACAACAATATATTTCAACTAGGAGAAATTTCGAAATAATTATCTGTTTGTTGTTGTTGCACCCGTTATTTTTACATTCGGTGCAAAATTTGTCCAAAGGTGCTCCTAGACAGACCATATTTTACTGCAATGTATACATTGCTGCAGGACCTTAGCTGGCAATATTGCGACAGTATTTTGAGTGTTGCTCGGC
This sequence comes from Peribatodes rhomboidaria, assembly GCA_911728515.1. NCBI lineage: Eukaryota > Metazoa > Arthropoda > Insecta > Lepidoptera > Geometridae > Peribatodes > Peribatodes rhomboidaria. Next base: position 423,633 of record OU452181.1, on the reverse strand, counting down.
CATAAAGTCAAATATTTGTTGCATGGCAGATAATGGCCGGGCTACAGGCGGTAATATTGCAGCAACACATTGCAGTAAAATATGGGCTGTCTAAGGAGCTCCTTATGTAAGTATGACATTATAGTACATTATGCACCGAGGGGACAAAGCAGCTTACGTCGCGGGCGGTTGATTGAACTCTGAGCGTAACGAGGGACTGTAGTGTTAACTCCCGATCGCAGCAAGGGAGTTAGGTAGAGAGTCCTGAGTGAGGCGAGATGTTCAAGCCGCCCAAGACAAGTACACTGTAATTGTAATAACAGTCAATACATACTCTACTTTTTACACCCTCTGCGAAGCAATAAAAAGGAACTGATAAAATGTGTTACACCAAACATAGTCTTTTGTTCTAAATTTCATGCAGCTCGTGCTGTTTTTTTTTTTTGTGGTGGCCAGTTCAATTCTCGGATAAACTCTTCTTACATTGCCCGTATGCTAAGTTTTCATTCAATTTTAACCTCTTTGCTCAAAAACTCCTTTGGGTTTTTCATACAACTTTATCTCCCTAGGGAGAAAATGCCTTGATTTACATTGAGGCTACGCGATATGTAATTGGACATTGTCGAGCAAATGGTCTAAGCATTCAATTTGAAAACGCCATATATGTATCTACTCTTGCAGATCGACACTGTGACATACAACATCTAATAACACGTAATATAGACTCTAATAAAACGTAAGATACACTATTGTGATAGATTTACCGATTTCAATCAGGTGTGAGCTGCTGTTTGCTTGTGTTGTGGCGTCTTCCCAGGGCGCAAGCACTAACGAATGTTTTGTTTAACTGAATATATTGCGGGCTATGAGAAAGACAACTAGATATTTGAGGGACAAGAGTTGTGTTATTTTTAGCCCTCGATGCAAAAAGATGGGTGTTATAAGTTTGATGTGTGTATCTGTGTTATCATAGCTCGCAAACGATATTACGAGAATTATTTTTTGTTTGGAAGTTGATTAGATCTGTTTGTAGGTTTCTAAATTTACAATAATTAAACATGGAAAAATTATACATTTAAAGTAAATAAAAACTCTTAGTTAACTGGCCCAAGGGTATTATAGCACTACTGGTTCAGAAAAATCCTAGAAGCACTAAAAAAAATTGAGAACCTTTTGATAAAATTATGTTAAAAACACAAAATAACAAATATTTGTTCACCATGAAGCACAAAATACAATGTAGAAATTAACAGTAGTTTCCGCACTAGGGCAAGCCTGTATAACTCTACCAGATAGCCGATTCCAAAAATTACTATTTTTCAAAAATTATAGTGTGTGTGTTTGTTATCTGTAAGATATTTATAATGGACTCGTTCTGATATTTCACAACAACCACCGCCTGTGAATGAATAAAATATTTTTATTCGTTTTCAGAGAAATTTTAAAACTGAACCCGGATTGATTTCGGAGATTACCCCTACATCCAAACTTACGAAATTGATCTCATCGAAATTTAATTTTGCTGTTGTATGTTTCGCTCATTGTGCAGGCTACCAGCCTTGAGGCCATACCGCATATATTACTAGCTTTCCCTATGTGTGTGACATTATAATATACTAGCATTGCTAGCTTTCCCTATGTGTGTGACATTATAATATACTAGCATTACTAGCTTTCCCTATGTGTGTGACATTATAATATACTAGCATTGCTAGCTTTCCCTATGTGTGTGACATTATAATATACTAGCATTGCTAGCTTTCCCTATGTGTGTGACATTATAATATACTAGCATTGCTAGCTTTCCCTATGTGTGTGACATTATAATATACTAGCATTGCTAGCTTTCCCTATGTGTGTGACATTATAATATACTAGCATTGCTAGCTTTCCCTATGTGTGTGACATTATAATATACTAGCATTGCTAGCTTTCCCTATGTGTGTGACATTATAATATACTAGCATTGCTAGCTTTCCCTATGTGTGTGACATTATAATATACTAGCATTGCTAGCTTTCCCTATGTGTGTGACATTATAATATACTAGCATTGCTAGCTTTCCCTATGTGTGTGACATTATAATATACTAGCATTGCTAGCTTTCCCTATGTGTGTGACATTATAATATACTAGCATTGCTAGCTTTCCCTATGTGTGTGACATTATAATATACTAGCATTGCTAGCTTTCCCTATGTGTGTGACATTATAATATACTAGCATTACTAGCTTTCCCTATGTGTGTGACATTATAATATACTAGCATTACTAGCTTTCCCTATGTGTGTGACATTATAATATACTAGCATTACTAGCTTTCCCTATGTGTGTGACATTATAATATACTAGCATTACTAGCTTTCCCTATGTGTGTGACATTATAATATACTAGCATTACTAGCTTTCCCTATGTGTGTGACATTATAATATACTAGCATTACTAGCTTTCCCTATGTGTGTGACATTATAATATACTAGCATTACTAGCTTTCCCTATGTGTGTGACATTATAATATACTAGCATTGCTAGCTTTCCCTATGTGTGTGACATTATAATATACTAGCATTGCTAGCTTTCCCTATGTGTGTGACATTATAATATACTAGCATTGCTAGCTTTCCCTATGTGTGTGACATTATAATATACTAGCATTGCTAGCTTTCCCTATGTGTGTGACATTATAATATACTAGCATTGCTAGCTTTCCCTATGTGTGTGACATTATAATATACTAGCATTACTAGCTTTCCCTATGTGTGTGACATTATAATATACTAGCATTACTAGCTTTCCCTATGTGTGTGACATTATAATATACTAGCATTACTAGCTTTCCCTATGTGTGTGACATTATAATATACTAGCATTACTAGCTTTCCCTATGTGTGTGACATTATAATATACTAGCATTACTAGCTTTCCCTATGTGTGTGACATTATAATATACTAGCATTACTAGCTTTCCCTATGTGTGTGACATTATAATATACTAGCATTGCTAGCTTTCCCTATGTGTGTGACATTATAATATACTAGCATTGCTAGCTTTCCCTATGTGTGTGACATTATAATATACTAGCATTGCTAGCTTTCCCTATGTGTGTGACATTATAATATACTAGCATTGCTAGCTTTCCCTATGTGTGTGACATTATAATATACTAGCATTGCTAGCTTTCCCTATGTGTGTGACATTATAATATACTAGCATTACTAGCTTTTCTGCCCGCTGCTTCGTTCGCATTTCTAAGGCAATCAATCAAAATGGCAATCAAAAATAATGTAGCTTTCTAGCAGTGAAAGAATTTTTAAAATCATTTCAGTATTTCCGGAAATTACTTATCTCAAACAAACGGACAAACTCATAAAAGGTATCCCTATATAATCCACATACTCCATACTAATATTATAAAATCGAAAGTAACTCTATCTGTCTGTCTGTCTATTTGTAGTATTTTCACGGTTAAACGGCTGCACGGATCTTGGTGAGATTTGATAATTAGTTACAGTACTTATATCACGAGAAAGATTTTCGGATACTATTTTCTGAATAAACACAAAGAAAGTCGAGGGTACTCAGTATATGGATTAGTAGAATAGATTTGAATAATTATAATAAGATAATAACATACATTAGTATTCAGTTAGCTATACTTACAATACTACGAGTTATACCTTACGAATCGTCATTAATTTACATTAGGATCGTCATATGAATATGTCCTTAAAAACAATAAAATAAATCATAAATTGTAATTTGACATGGTGCTGTATATTGGCACCTAATAATTATTACAGTATGGGTATATACGTGTAGTGTAAATGGCTGTGGCCAGTCCGCAGCGACGTACTGGTACACGGCGGAGCGCCGCTCGGCTGCAGCGACCGGAATCGATTACCGACTCGAAGCGTATCGATTGCACACTCGGACACGCTGCGGACCGCCGCTACACTAGAGACACGCAGATACTTTTACTACTCGATACAATAAGACTACTCTGTGAGCTGGAGCCCTCGTGACCAGCGTCTGTCCTCCTCTGTCGAATTCCTCAAACGATTCGCGTGGAATTATGGGAACAGTTTCGATAACTATTACAGCTTTTTTGGTCGAGTCAGTTTTAGGATTTCATTAAAAATGGCGGAGATAAATATATATTTTTCCTTTTATAATAGTATACTCCGCCAGGTTTAGCATTCCGGTCACGTGGGCAACACGTAGTGACGTCAATCGGTGCTTAACAAGACCTAAATAAGTCATTTACAAAGAATCAGAATCGGAAATATTTATTAACCACAATTAACATTCAATGTCACTGGTAAGTCATTCTTACAAAAATATCTCAAAAGTAGGTAAACAGTTATAAAATAAAAAAGTTACATACTCGTAATTGATCGCTAATAAAGATAGTTAATTAATTATTATGTTAAAATTTGCTTCGTTTGATTTCGGTACAAAAATGAAGATTCCGAGAACTCAATTGACATATTATATTTACTTATGTTGTAAAAAAAATTGGTTGCCTGTAAAGTCGGTATACGGGCGAAAGTTTAACGTGACAACGACTTTTTATGTCTGTCTCTCTCGCTCTTAGGCGGGCTAACCTCGCGGGCGTACCTCTCATTCGCTCTCATTGTGAGCGCATAACGTGAGCGGAGCGTAACGCAGTTTCTTGAAGTGTCACCCGGCAAACCAATTTATAAGACGTTGTCACGTCAAAACGGGTTGATTTCAAAGAAATGTTATAGCGTCTGTCTAAATTGGTGAATTTGGTTATTACACAAATAGTGGGAAAGCGATGGATGACGAGGACGAGTGACGTCATTACGTGATTGCTCCTGGATTGCTAGACCTTGTTTCATAAGATTATGGTTTTGACGAAGTCTTAAATTCAGCTCACAGATCAACTATTAATATTAGAGTAGACGTGTAGATTAAACACAAGTCTTGCAATTGTTAACTTTTCCAAGCTCAAACAATCATGAAAAGCAGAGCAAGCAAGCTTATATAACATGGCTTATAGTAACTCCTCTAAGCTAATAAATTTGCGGAATAAGCGTTCTGGAAAGTTCTTGCTACTCGAAACATAACTTCACATTCTGAATATCAGCAAACACTGTAATTAAAACATTGAAGTGATGGTAAGCGCAATTACTGTTTGTTTACATATTTCACACAGCATCATGTTGAATCCACATCTCAAAAACAATAAGCGAAATATTAAAAAAAAAGTTTGAAGTTGTTGATCCTACACATAGAGTATTAAGAGAATCGGTTAAGAAATGCGACGTTTAGTAGAGGACAGAGACCCGGGCAAAGATCCGAGCAGAATTCGGACAAACGAAAGCATTTTTGTCGTAGTGAAGTATAGACGCTTCGCTAGTTAACACTCGCTCGGCCGATAATCTCGTTTTCTGATAAAGGTGTCTTTCTGTATACGTCAACTCTTCCTAACCCACGCAACTAATTTCACCATCAGTTAGATAATTTCCACGAAAGGTTTGTAGGTTTTTTTTTTAAATGATTGAATGGGTCCACGTTTGACCACAACACACCTGATGGAAAGTGAGGATGCGGTCTAAGATGGAACACGCTTGCCCATGAGGTGCCTATTCACTCTTGTCTTGAAGAGACCCAGGTTGTTGTTGTAGGAGGTACCGTGCGAAGCCGACGCGGGTCGCTTTCTATAATGTAAACTTAATCAATTAATTAACTAGTGGCTCTGCGAGTTGTAGACCTCACGGCTGGCGTCTGCCCTCATCAACAGGTTGCATTCCATAATTAATTCTCGTGAAATTTTGTGAGCAGGTTCGATAATAATACAGGTTTTTGCCGAGTCAGTATTAAAAAACACATTCATCATATCACGAAATTTCAAAAGAATCTGTAAATAAAATTAACGTAGAGGAAGAGATGAGATCTGGGCAGAAATCTAGAAATAATTCAGACATCCGAAAGCATTTTGTCGAAGCTATAGAGACTTCGCTCGCTCGGTCGTTCATTGAAAGTCGTCCCCAGTTGTCCTTCTGCCCCAATTAGTCTGTGCAGGCAGCGAAATGGACATCGGCCTGAATGTTTGATAAGTGCCGGCCCGACTATTCATGTACACAGCCTGTTGTTGAATGGGATTAAAAATAGAAATAACTATGTCGTTATTTGTTCGGTACGTGGACTGTTTATATTGCTACACTGAATTTTAAACTTTAATATTGAATTTTGAATGTCTCTTATTTCAGCTACGCAGTTGCAAAATGTGTTGCGTTATAGTTTCGATTGTGTATGAAAATTTTATCGAAAACTATTCAATGACTCGTGGAGATTACGTAAACGGTAAATATTACAAGCAAAAATAAAATATTCATAAGGTTTTGGGTTGAGTTGTATATTTTTTTCTTTCATTTATTGTTTATACGAATATTATGTCATCTGTAGCCATTCTGTAGCAAATTGATGAAGTTTTCGACGGTGTAACATACTAGAAAGTATCTCGCAGTTTTTATTTTAATATCCTTCAAGTTTTTAACACTCAAAGTACTTTTTTAAAGAAAGCTGTGTAGAACTTTATTTCTTGGAACAAAAGGAAATAAAATATATCTGACAGAACCAATACTGTTTACCACGGAAAGAAAGCAATCGATCAGTTCCCTTCCTCACTTATCCGCATATCCTTATCCATTGACAGTTTAACGCTACGCCCGGCCCGGCAGTCCCGGCGCCATCCATCGAACTGTATCGCCGTCCAAATAAATAACGTGTTTAAATGTAAAGCTGGCGCCCCTGGCGGTGGAGACAACACGCTCTATCACTGTTGAAGAGAAACCCCTCAGAAATGTAGGTTCAAATAGCCTAGAAAACCACCTAAAATGTTTGGTCGTGGTTATCCATTTCTTCACCTTGATGCCGGGGCACCATCATACGGCATCGTGTATCCCCTGGCTGTAGTAAGAGGGGGGGGGGGGTGGGGGGGGGATTTAGGAGTACAATCCTATTCGAATTGAGTGAAAACTAAATATTTAAAAACAATTAGCGATTAGGGCATACCATATTTTGGAAACAAATGATGTAAGCTTGCCTGGGTCTACTTGTTTAGCGTGTAGCGAAGTGACCAGTCTAGCGCTCGTAGAAGCTATTTCTCTGTACATTTTATACTCTTTGCTATAACCACCGATTTAAATCCACGAGGCAGCGTGGACGTGACTCTAGGAGCTGCTCTACCCACGATGAAGATCCTATGGAGATGAGAGACTACAAGTATTTTTAATTGTAAGTGCTTTACTAAAGTTTTGAGACATTTTTACTTGGAAAAAACCGGTGTCTGTCTTTTGTGGGGTTCAGTCCTTGAGAAAAACCAAAGGTTGGTTTGAATTTCATATATCAGGTTGGCAGAGGCTTATTACAACACCTACATTTCGCCGGACGATATTCAGTACGAAATGTGACAGGGGGCGAGCCTGTCACCATACACCCTGGGCTCCAGGATAATGACGTTATACGCACACAATCCAACTAACCTATTGGTGCGCGCCTTCAGCTGAATCGTACCCGCGGCAGCTGTATTGCTCGCTGGTCTCACTATTAAATTAGATTAAAAAATTAGACAATGTAACTTTGATGAATTTGCCTCTAAATATGCATTGAAAACAGTGTTAAAAGTATTCAGACTAATTTTCATGTTGATATTTATAGTTTTTATACTTAGAAAAACGTAACCATGTAAAAAAAATACGTGTTTACGTTTCTCTGAGCATCTCTCATTCTAACTATATAAATATGTATGTCAACATGAAATTAATCTGAATTCTTTATAATACTGTTTTCAATGCATTTATAAAGGCAAATTTATCAAAAATACACTTTATAATGTATTATTTATAAAATATCTAATATACGAGTAATAGTGAGGCGAGCGAGCGAGACAGCTGCCATGCCTTACCATACACCTTAACCAATCTTATTTAAGCAGCAAATCGTTACTAATGTTCATCAAAATAGCGTACTTAACACCTAAACACGAACAAACGTCTTCTTCAAACTAAAACTTGTTTACAATTTCTAAACAGCTTGTAAAAGCCGTCATAAACGTAAACCTAGTTTAAACGTGTTTACTCTACGTAAGTGAATCACAACGAAACTCTCACTAGGGTCGGCGACTCAGCTTAGAGATAAAGAGATATTACAAGCATCGACTGAAACTAATAGACATTGCATTAATCTTTTACGGAACGTTATTTAGACAACTAGCTGTATGTAACGGACGAGATTATCGAATGCTGATTGGTTCAATCAGGTGGCATTATTGTATAACAAACATACACACTAACACACACACTCACAAACTTTCGCTTTTATAAAATTAGTGCGATACAATATAACTTTATTGCACACCAAAAACTACAATGGAAATCCTTAAAAACTAAGCTAAGGATACTTTTATTCGTCAGTACAGGGTGACCTTCGGTGTTATTCACAATCATTCGGAAACGTTTCCGATCGGAGCCCACAAATTTCAAACTAAATTTTTTCGAATCACAGTCCACTTTTATAAATTTTGGAATAGGGAATCGAGTATAAATCCGGAACAATGAATCAGGTTTAAAACTTATGAACACAGACAGACATTCGAATAATTTGAGTTTTAAATTTTTGGAATCCGAACGGAAACGTTTCCGAATGATTATGAATAGGTACCTTTATCACCTAAAGCTGACTGATTGAAATCGGATTAAGTTTGACATTTAGAGCATACTTCAAGTGCAAAAATTAAGCCAAATCCATTTACCAGCCAGTTAGAAAACAAGGCCAAAAGTTTGGACTTTAATACTGGCGTGGCTGGACTATCTTATGGGTTGTGCCAAAGTGTTGACTGAAATTCACTTTATACGTGGTATCTATACTGTCTATAATGTAACAAGCCGTTGTTACAAAGAGATAGTGTACCGAGAACGGCATAAAAGCTATTTACTGACATCAAAGGTTCGCATTTTGTACTCACGTTGTAACTGTAACTTAAGCTACGGTTTTACTAACACTTCACTAACGTTTTGATACGAAGAAATAGATCAAGAAGAGACGTTACAACTACTTGTAATTGTTTGTTTATTGTAGTTTAAACAGAATCCAGTTCACGGCAAGGGAATTAACTAGTTACCTCAAACAATGGAGAATGATATGGTGGGTCAAACAATAGAACGTGGCTAATATAATGCAATTGAATCCAGTAGGTACCCGATTGAATTACACCTATAGTCAGTGTAATGTGATGTAATTGGGTTATGAGACGTTCACGCCATACGCCTGGTTAATACGACGATTGACGATCTGGTGTACGTCGCGGGAAGACGTCGTGCTGCCTACATCCAGTGTAGGCAGCACGAGATATCGATCTTGCGCTGCCTACATTCAGCATTGTGGCAACCAAAATCATTGAAGGAGGTTTTTTATCAGTGTACATTTTATATACGAAGTATAACCGAACATGAATGAAAAGAATCATGAAAGTAGAATAAGCCAAAGATATGTACCAGGATCGTTGCAAGAGAGAAGTGGTTTCTGCCTACCCCTGCCTACGGGAAAAACGTGTGTCTATATGCATGGTATAATAATATACTCCGCCAGATATAGCATTCCGGTCACGTGGGCAACACCTAGTGACATCAATCGATGCTTATGACGATGACGAGTGACGTCATTACGTGTTTGCTTCCAGAATCCTAGACCTTGTTTTTTTGGATCATGCCTTTATGTATGAACATTGTCTAGCTGAGATGATTATAAATAAAATATAAATAAATAAATTCGGGACACTTCCACACACGGTCGCCTGACCCCAAACTAAGCAAAGCTTGTACTATGGCTCCCAGAGACTGATATACATATTTAGATATTTTTAAAACATACATAAATACATATTAACACTCAGACATAGAACAAACACAAATGTTCATCACATTAATGTTTGCTCTAGGTGGGAATCGAACCCACGCCCCCAAGCTCAGAAGGTAGGTTCACTACCAACTCGGCCACCGAGGCAGTCAAAATTTTAAATTTTATTTTAATTTTAAATTTTAAATGTTTTATTTAAAATAATGGTTTGCATAATACTAAAATACAGTTGTGGTCCCGCGAACTTCTCGATGCGTTTCAAGCGCGCATGTCGCCGACCGCAGCACATCAAAACATCATTAATTATTAATGCCGGTAATTAGCCTCTGATGCGGGCCGCAGCGGGGCCGCACCGAGCCGCAGCGGGGCCGCACCGAGCCGCAGCGGGGCCGCAGCGGCGGGGGAACGATGCGGTTGCGGCTCGGATATCGGTATGTTATTGCAATCGCTTTTTCATTCTTTTTTAATATCATTATCCATTACTGTGCTTTGAGTTACAGAATGAAAAACAGTTTAACGTTATATTTACTTAAAGTATTTGTTTTACGATAATTACTTTAAAACATTAAACTCCATAATACTCAAATTACAAACTTAAAGTTTTTAATTTTATGCAAATATCTTCAGACTTTCAAATCATAATTTTGTTCTTAGTTATTGCGTCTAAAACGTTAAATATACAAAAAATTTAAAGCCAAAATGTGGGTAACCTCTTCCAAAGTTGAACATCAACACCGCACATTACATTCGCGACAACTGCTTCCGCTTCCGGTTAACGTCACGCGACGTGTAAACAAAATGCGTCATTAACACTCCAAACACAACCTGCAAGTACCAACAACATTACCAGGCTAAGAGGAAATAAAAAGTGTTGAAACACATAAAAGTTGGTAACAAAATGGTTTAAGCTATGAGAAAGAAATTAAACTTGAAAAGTAACACAATAACCAATTAATGCAAGGTCACTTTGTGCTATAGTATTTTTTTTTAATCTTGTTTATTTTTGGGGATAGTTAAAATTGTATTAGAATAAAAATTGTTTTTCTTTATAAAAATAAAGAACATCAAGCATTATATTTGATTGACAGAAGACGAAAATTTTGTTGAAAGTTAGTCAGCTACTCGTATATAAAATGTGTCGACCCTATAACAATACACAACAGGCTACTGCTGTGGTGTACACCTCTTGCTCTCATAAGTAATTTGATAGACATTTAGAAGAGTTAATCATCCGACAATCTTATTTGACAACTAGTTTCTAAACCACAGACTAGGCATAACACACTGTAATTCTATTATATTTAGTTTTTAATGGCTGTAATTTGTAAAGTATATAATAAACTAGCTGCGCCCCGCGGTTACATGCACCCGCAGTTAAAAAGTATCCTATGTGCTATTCTAGACTATAATCTATCTCTACGCCAAATTTCATCCAGATCTGTTCAGCCGTTCTGGCGTGAAAGAGTAAAAAACATCCATCCAACCATCCATCCATCCATTCTTACAAACTTTCGCGTTTATAATATTAGTAGGACTAACAATGCATCCACGATCCGTACCGATCACGGTACTTGTAAACTTTACGTGAAAAATTATCTAACTGCGATAGTCAAAAACGCATCAAAATCGGTTGCGCGGTTAAGGAAGAGTTAGCGGATATATAGACAGACAGACAGACTGACATACGTAGAAAACGAATTTGTTTTAAATTATGTGGAGAAAAATAAGAAGTATAAATGTATACCCCCGACACCGATTGTCATTAAACATACCACAACTAAGAACACTCCCGACTAATTCACCTTTCAAATAAATAAAACTAAATCAAAATCGGTTCATCCGTTTGGGAGCTACGACGCCACAGACAGACACACACACACACACACACTCTCAGACACGTCAAACTTATAACACCCCATCGCTTTAGCGTCAGGGGTTAAAAATAAAATTGGCCTGTTTGCCGTCTTCCACTGCACCATCTGGTGAGCTGTAAAGGAAATCAGACAATTATTAAAAAATAAACGACGAGAATGCAATAATTGTTATTGTAATCTGATCCCAAGAAAAGCAACTGCTCGTTTCATTTCTGATTCAACGGCGCTCACCTCCGACCCGGTCCAGTTATCACATTTTTCCTTTTACTCGAAACCCTTAGAAACAATACAAAAGAAGATAAAACGCTTAAGTTTTTTGTCCGCCGTAAATCATCACAATTGTACAAATATTTTGTTTTCTTTTTATGGGGTGCTTGTTTGTGAAAAATTGCTCTACAACAATGGTTTTTATAGAAATCTTTGGAGATATTGTCTAAGTTTATTGTAAGTACTGTTCGGCATTGAATTAATGTTCGTAAGTAAGTTATCTTCTCACAGTCGGTCGGTTCTGAGCAGGGCAAGTTGGGAGATGGCTATTTATGTTTGTTTGTTTATTTTATGTGTGTGTGGGGCTGGATGTACAAATGGATTACTGTATGAAAGTTTGGATGTATCGAGTTTGAGATCCTGATAAAAGGCTTTTCAAAATAAGTAATGTTTAGTGACTCTTCAACTTTTCATAAAATATATTCAAATAATATTACATCGAACGATCAAAGAGTTTAGATTCAAACTTCATTGAGCTTGATTATGGATACAGAAATAATCAGCCAAGAGCAAGTCAGGCTTAAGCTGGCTCTGAAGTTTTTATACTATCATAATTATAGTATATCCAATATTATGTTTTTAGTTGGTTGAGAGTGCACTTAAAGCTACTATTAATGCTAAGCTATTATTGGATAGTTAGGATGGCGAAGTGGAAGTAACCGTAGTATTTTCTTATGAGAACTGCAGAGGTGTGGAACTCGTTGCCTGCGTTTATTTTTCCACCCAAATACAATCCAGGGATGTTCAAGAAAAAGGTGAATAAGTATATCCTAGACAAGCGTGTTACACCTTCGAGTCGAGTCCAGTCAGTGGTCGAAGTATGCACGGTGCAATGTAAAAATTATAACTATTTGGAACCCTTGGGCATAACCATCTTGCATTTGATAAATTTATTCAATCAAATATGTAACAACAGGTTCCGTTGCCTGGATGAGATCGCTTTGAGGAATAAGACCGCCCAATAAAAACTCACTTTAGCCTTATTTAAGTATTATTGTTATTATTTTATGTTTTTAATAAAGAGTTGTTGTATTGTATTGTTTTACAAGTCTATGGTCTAAGTAGCTTAACTTTAACTGGAAGAGATCGCTTTTATTGATCAGACCGCCAGTTGTTACACTATATAATATTGAGTTTTATTATAATTTTTCTCTTGTTGTTTTGTTATTTTGTGGAGTGAACAATAAAGAGTTTATCTATCTATCTTTTTTTTTTTAAAATAGAAGGCCTCTTTTCCTCTAAAAACCCGGTTTATAACTAAAATATTATTCGTACTTTACGTTCGGCAAGTTGACCCAATAATCCACTGTAAATGTTGTTCAAACGAACATTTCACTCGTTCAGCGCGTGCCTTCTATAATTCAGCCGATATGAATTATTCACCGGTCGAAAGACCAATTGTTTACTTTGCTTCATTGTGCTCACATTCGACCACAACACCGCAAACCATTCGCTGCTTTATTAACAGCACTTTAAAGTTCATTGTTGGGTGTGTTTGTGTAACTATTCTGCATTCATATTAACGCCTGGCTCGGGAAAGCGAAGAATGTTCGGAGGAAAGAATGGGCATGTGTGTCGAAAACGTGTAGCCAGTCGTAGATAATTCTCAGTTTAATGGTATTTCTTAGTTTTCTTACGAAACCCTAGTCGTTAATTTTGTGAAGTAAAGCAAATTGTATTGTAATTGTAAAATACAGATTGTATGATTTTATTGTATTTGATGTATTGAAAAAAAAAAGTGTATTTCACAATCCGGGGGTGTTCATGAGTAAAGTGAATAGGTATTCTCCTAGACAAGCAATTCGCCACACTACATTACGTCGAGGCTTTCCATCAGGCGAGTCAGTGGCCAAATTAACGCATGCCTGGTCCGTTGCAAAAAAAAGCATAACGCAGAATACAACACTATGAAATAATTTCGATAAGGTGAGATTAAGCACTCATCATCATTATCGACGTAGGATTTGGCTAAGCTGTTATTGGGTAGAAACTAAAGCAAGGATTAACCTCACTGTGATTAACTTTTGGTCTTTCTATTTGCTAGTGGTGTTCTGCTCGTCGTTCATTCCAAAGCTATTCTTTATCGGGAATCACGTGTTCCGCGGAGTTTTCATATTTATCTCAAAATGTAGATCCGTTTTCGATGATAATGGGTGCCGATATTTCACACTTACATTTAAACAAAATATGTAACAGTAGGTAACCATTTCATACATACTGGATAACTATTAATAAAATACTTACTGTTTCAACTTGTAAAATGTAGTTGGTAAAGTCAAAGTCAAAGTCAAAATGTTTTCTTCAATTGGATATCAAAGATACACTTATGAACGTCAAAGTTTTATAATAGACTCGACCGCCTATGACTATGGCGATAGATAAATTATAAACTACTTAGACTTTGTCTTGACCAAGCGAACTGTGAGCAGCTAACTGTCCGCTGGCTGACGCTAAGTCGCGTATTAGGCAAACATAATGTTGAGAAAGCGGCGAACTGTAGCTAACAAAATGCGAATCAGCCGCCCACTGAATGAGTCAGCAAACGATACGCCGCAAACTGTGTACAGTACGCGCTGTTCGGACACTCTATTTAAAATATAGGTACAGAGTTTCTAACCGTCGGCCGCTTAAAGATTGCTTATTAAGAAGGAAGCCTTAGCTACTTATCTAACAGATAATTATATATCTTGTTAGTTTCTTTGTATGTATGTAGTTAATCGCATTTTAGTTTCAAAAAACTTTATCAAAATAAGCACTGAATATTCATTCTGAATATTGAATATTCTCTCACTATTCAATTCTGACTGAACGGTAATTTTGAACACGGAAATACCTAGTTGGTTTACCACATTTCCACCTAACATAATTAATCCTCCTAACAATTTCTCATAACTATTAAAATTTTGATGTACCTACACTAATCACTGTCACTTTAATATTAAACGCGATAGTTGTTGAAGTTTATTTGCTTGTTTGTTATTCTTTATTAACCGACGAACCGGAGAAGCTTTTCAAGTCGACGCGTACATGTTTTTTTTTTTATAAATGATCACAATGATACCTTTACAGAGTAGTGCAATTTTGATAATTATTTTTTTATTGGATAGGGATAATACCTCGAAAATGGTCTCATATACGTGTGGGAAAATCCTACCCTAAGGGTGGGAAAAGAGGGGTAATTTACACTTCCAGATTTTAATGCTGAGTTTGTGCCTTCATAAATATCTTCATAATCATATCATATCCTTCATAATCAGTGCTTTCGTAAATAAGTATAGGTACCTAAGTTTGGTGCAGGCTAAAATTATTTACGTATACTTACATAAGTCTAAGAACTTAGTTATTAACTTAAGGTTAAATAAATTATTTTTTGCATTTTGGTTTTTTCGGCGGTTTAATTTTTTGGTAAAAAGTTTTTATTCTTACAGTACAGTTTTTGATACAGTTTGTTATTTTTTTGTTATAAATACATAGGCTAGGCTTTATAGCCAAGGCGACGGTGTTCCTGGGTATAAGCATTGATTCCAAACTGCAATGGGGTCCACATATTAGTGCTCTGTCTGGGAGACTTAGTTCTGCTGCTTATGCGGTTCGTAAGATTAGGCGACTGACGGATATAGCTACAGCTCGGATGGTTTACTTTGCTTACTTCCACAGCATAACGTCAAATATGGCATTTTGCTGTAGGGTTCAGCTGCTGAAGTAGAGTCCATTTTTATTTTGCAAAAGCGAGCAGTCCGCGCTATCTACGGGATGGGTCCCCGCGAATTATTGAGGGATTTATTTAAAGAAATAAATAAATTAAATTTACCTTCTTTGTATGTATATCTTTGAAAATATTATGTACGTTCGCAAAAATCTACATAGTTTTAAATTGAACTGTGACTATCACAATAATAACCCTAGAAATAAGGATCGTATAGCTGTACCGAGATTTAGACTGACTGAGTAAAATAAGTCATTTTTAGGCAACTGCGTTCGTTTTTACAATAAAATCCCGAAAAATATAACAGGGCTCACCGAGGGAAAATTCAAATCACATGTAAAAACTACATTAATGAAAAGAGGATTAAGGTTAAGAATTATTTGGAAGACAAAGATGTCTGGAGCCTTCCACTTCCGCCAAGTAGCCACTAGTATTTATAGATATTACCTAGTTTTGCCAAAATTTGTGAGACTGTAATTTAGTTATTATTTGAAAAAATATTGCCCCTCAGTTTCTTGCCTGTTCTTCTTGAGACTCTTTATCCGAACAAGGCAGTCGAGTCTATTTAAATAACTTTGACAATCACGATACACTTACGACGATCAAAGATACACTTATGAACATAAGTGTATCTTGGTACTTACCTAAATTGAAGAAAAATATTTTGACTTTGACTTTGTCTTTGGCTACTTTGAGATCCCAAAGAAAAAAATATGAAATGGTTATGTTAGTACATTAACAGTAATTGTTATTTTTTTTGTTTATAAATAAAAAATAAAAAAACCCTTCACACACACACACACACAGACACGTCAAACTTATAACACCCCATCGTTTTTGCGTCGGGGGTTAAAAATGAAAGTACTCTTTATGACTTAGGGCCGATTTTTCAATCCTTACTTTATTCGCCTAATAACTACCGAGCCAATAACTTTATTAATCTGTTTATTCGACTCATAAACGGTGTTCGGTTTTTCAATACAATTTTAAATTGGGAATATCTATCTGGCCATTTATTCAGGGTGTACAAAAGCTAACTTCAGACAGTTGAAACAAAACTATAAAATATCCACGCGTTAGAAAAGGACTTCGAATTTTCACTTTTCGCTTGTCAGTTTTAGTCTAAACGTCACTGTACTACTAATCTGTGCAAAAGTCGTCGGCTGGTTTGGCTATGGTAGTATAGCTCATTTATTTTGTTCATGGTAGTTTTTTTTTTTTATTAAAATTAATTTAGTTTCTGCGTGTCGGAAATATCAATCTTTTTTTACAGTGACAACTCCTACGACCATCATTTAGACAGTCTCAACAATTTATTCCATAGAATAAACTGCTATCTGGCCGTTCCACCGACAAATAAAGTTATACCTCAGATAGATGAGTTATTCGTCGAGTAAATGATACCTGACCATTGAAAAACAGAATAATTAGCTATCAGTTCAATAAACACTATTTGTTTGTTTATCTGACCATTGAAAAATCGGCCCTAAGACAATTATGTATCTTAATTGTGATCAGTGGGACTGGCGGCGAATAATGCAATGTGATCTTTCCGTTCGTCCCTAATGCTGCATTTAGTAGAAACATGCCTTAAAACCCGTTAATCACCACGAAGCAAATGCTTAAACGGGATCTGTGGGAATTATCCCGAAAAAAATATTAACGGTTTTTCTAAGGTAGTGGGTGACACAGCAGGACACAGCTAGAATTCGTTAGATAATGTTACTGTAGTAAATAATGCCCTCCTTTGTCCTCTTCGCCAGCCAGTACAGCAGTACTGTAATCTCCTTGGTCTAATATTTCCTTGAAATTTTACTACATGATAAAATTTACTAGCCCACATTATCCGCAAGTAAATCTTATGATTATTGCAGAACGCTCGGGCTTACAAACCTCTTTATGAAATTATTTCTGTACATTTGTTTTATCGCCTATACTAAAATAATAATAAAATGGACCTTGAGAATTGCTTATTAAAGACAATTTTCTAGGCTCATTTTGGCAAAAAAAAGTTAAATGGACGTGGTTTTCAACCCTCGACGCAAGAGTTTTATTACAAGTTTAATTTAATGTGTGTATCTGTCTGGCATCGTAGGTCCCAAATGAACAAAACTGATTTCGTTTTTTAGAGTTTCAAAGTAAAATAAGTAAACCTAGTTTCACAGTCCCTGAAGTGTGTTCATCTAACGTCTGTCTGGAAGAAATTGCTGTAAGGTCTTTTTTGAACCAAATAATGCTTAATTGCTTAGTTTAAGCCTAAGACATATATTTTCAGTATTTGTTTTTTTTTTTATGGCGAATAAGTTTGACCACCAACTTGCCTGTTGGTAGGCGACAATGTGGTCGAAGATGAATAGCGCAGGCTTAAAAGATACCCATTCATTCTATCTTTGAAAAGGTGTACAATAAAGACAATATTTAAAATATTTTATTGTACTTCCTCGTCTTAAAGAAAATCACACTTCATACTAAAATCATAATTGCGAAAGTTTGGATGGACGTACGGATGGATAGATGATTGTTTCTCAATCGCGCCAGAACGGCCGTACGGATCTGGATGAAAGACGTAGAGATCCATTATGGTCTGGAACAGTACATACACTTTTTAACTGCGGATGAACCTGCGGGGCGTAACTAGTTCTAGCATATACCCGTGTGTGTTTCATAGCATAGAGTCTAGAGTCTTAGCCGCGCAATAAGCAGCGGTACTCTACATTCGTAGAAGAGGATTTATCCGGCTCCTTCCCAGTTTATGGCCGTGTAAAATGTTAAGTAGAGTTGGAAGAAAGGATTTGGGGGATAACAGTTTTATTTCGCCGTGTTTGGTGTCTCTACCTAGGAAGATATGATAGAATACGGGAGAAGTGCGGTGGGTGAGTATTTGTAGGGATGTTAATGGAAACTTGTGGCTCTGTGACTGCGGCTGGCGTCTCTCCTTTACAGGTCACATTTCTCAACCGATTCTCTTTAAATTTTGTAAGTAGGTTCAACAATTATAGACTTTTTTTTGTCGAGTCAGTCAACTTCGTTGTTTTGACCCATAAAGGAAGACAGCTGGACAGAATTTAGACAGACGGCGGACATACGAAATCATTTTTGCCAAAGCTGAAACATATACGCTTCGTTTGTTTTCAATGGTTGATATTTTTTCATCAATTTCAATGCTCTTTATTTTTCATTTAGCTTCGAAGCCTTTTTGTGGTTTAGACTAAAAAACTGTACTGAAGTATTTTTCTAAATGTAATCGTTTTTTTTTTCTTATATTCATTCGGTGATGGTTACACGAAATTGAACTGGATGGCGATTTAACCCACTTGCTCCTACTGTATCATAAACGATACACCAACATTTAAAAAAAATAGACATTTATGAGGGTAGTTTCACATTTTTCTGGATGTTGTCAGTAGTTCTCAAGACTTTAGTCAGTCATTACAAAGTAATAACTGTGAACTGATATTAATTTTATTAGTGCTAAATAAAGGTTTAATTTCCGGATTAATTCAATGAGGTATTCAATGTAACATCGAATAATATTTTACGTTGATATTTACTACGTGTTATGTCATAAACGATTATTTGGTTTCTACTGAATTCTAAAATAAAAAAAAGGAAATTATTGTATAATATTTTCTGGGGTTTTTTTGCTTTTGTTTCGTCTGTTTCGTAAAAGATACAGTAGGAAAATGTACTACCGTCTGCAATGATTATTTATTTCTTATAGGAATTTAGGAAAACCACTCACACTTTACGAAATGTTTGAGGAAATGGAGCGAAATGATAAAATAAATATTCCAGACTCCATAACAATTATGCCACCGGAAAATTGTAAAGCTAAAGTAACTGATGAAGACACCGGAGACGAAAACTTCGTATTACTTCTAAATCTGCCAGCTCCCAGGTCAAAGCACCTGCTGAAGTTCAACGGCAGAACTCCTCTGATGATGGTGACGGAGATTGTTTATCTTTAGCATAAATTCCAGACAGCGGCGCTTCTCCTCACTAGATTAAAGTGTTTCCAGTGGATTTCCTATACAACCGGATATAAATCCTAGACTGATGAACCAATACCATCTACGAGTACTTCTAGGAGTATTACAAATCAAGTATTACAAGCCTATACATGGAGAGCTCCAGGGATTTGTTGCAAAATGTGCAGGGTCCAGTCAATAATATAAAACCTATTGATTGCCAAAAATTTATATTTGATAATACAGTCATAGAAATTTTAGTAAAGTATACATACCTATAAGCGAGACAGAAAAATAAAGAGGGGCAATGTTAGCCCTACTGGGATGAAATGTTTTATAAGCCCAATGATCATTTAGTGAAATATAGGGCAGATCGATTGTGGTGTGGTTTCTGCCATAACTTGCCAATATTTATTCCATAAAATGCAACGTAACATTGCTTCCAAACACATTTCTCAAAAGATATTATACTCTAAATAAGAACGTTTTGTAAAAAAAGTTGAAATGAAAATAATGTAATAAAATAAAATTGAAATATAAAATATTTTTTTATCTATTTCCTTATTTATAACATACCCTGTTCGTATAAGTATAGTAAAGGTCATAGCAGTAGATTCTCCTACTGTATCGTTTACGATACGGCAGTTTCCGGCTTTTCACGAAGTGCAATTTTTTTAAAATTATTTTTTACCCATTTCTGATCACTTACACGTTATGTATACGAAATTTCAAGTGAATAGTGAAAAAAAAGTTAATTCAGGAGCAAGTGGGTTAATGCATTTGGATCCAAAACTTTTGGATCATTTTTTAGATTTTAATAGAATAGTTCGTAAAATCCTACCAAAAATAATGATAAAAATATTAACTACCCACTACCTCCCATGACAGCGATGTTTCAAAGCAAAATTTAATTTACCTCTCCAACCTGCGGATCAAAGCTATCGGCTCGCAGTATGGAGCGAGCACTTTATACGCGAGATATGATATAGAAACAGTATAATAGGTGTCTACCTACACAATGCTTTGCCTACCTGTCTATATAATAATAATAATAATAATAATAATAAATGCTGTCAATGCTGTCAATCAAGACAGTTACGATTTTTTTCAAAATCAATATTTTAATTGTATTTTATTTTATTTTACCAATTTTTACATGTTTTAACGTGTACAATTTAAAAATCTTAGTTGGTGATAGAAAGACAAGACTTTTCAATACAAAGCAGAATAATAAGAGCAGAATACTTCTCAATACTTACTTTAAATCGAAACTTACAACAATGAAAACTTCAATTTTGACATATTTGCAAAACATGGATAACAATAAAAATAACAATGATAACAAGATCAAGGACTCGTAAACAGCAAACAGCAGAGACTGAGAGCACACGCCCACCACCTCCGCCCTCCTCGTCGTCCGCGAGTTCGTCGTCGGAAGAAGAATTCGTCACCCCTCCTGATACGACGGACTCGAGCTACGAGGAGGCCGCTCCGACGCCAGCGCCGCCGCCACCACCTGCGCGACGAGGACGTCCTCCGCTGCCGGCACGCTTGGGGCCTGCGGGGCGATCTGCCCCGCCTACGGCTCCCGCTACCGGTGGTGTAGTGTGCCGCATGCGATGGACTCGAACTATAAATGAGAACTGCATGCGCGCCTACTATGGGGCTACAGAGGGAGGAACTAACCTGACTGCGTATCGTGTTAGGATGCTGTCTTTGTTTCAGGTCCTTGAACCGACCGTCACCGTTTCCGCCCAGCGGCTATCGGATCAAGTGCGGGCTATTCACCGGTGTAAGCTGCTGGATCAGTCCGTGCTTGATCGGTTCTGCCTAGAAGCGATTCGCGCTCGTCCGACTCCTGCTTCGACGAGGGACCGGCCTGTTGCGTCGTCAGCCCCGACATTGGCTTCAGTGCCGGCGTCGGCGGCGACACTAGCGACACTGGCTGATACCGATGTTGACGGGGATCGTACGAGCGTGAGCGTTTCTAGTCAGGTAAGTGAGCATTTGAGGAGGACTTTGGAAGACGCGATCTCCCAGTATAGGTACGCACCCGACTCTAGGCCGCGATTACCGCGTTTGCCTACGCATAGACGTAACATGGCTTTAATGGGAGCCCTGAATGTTTTGCTAGCCCCGTACTTGCGGGCTAGCGAAAATTTGACTGATACACACTCGATCCTGTACTGCGGTGCCATCGCGGCATGTCGCGTTGCACGTGTTAAGTTTCCGGACACTAACCGTGCACCGCGACCTGCCGGGGGTGTGCCTGCATGGCAAGTGCGGATCGAGCGGCGTATCAGCACATTCAGGACTCTCATTGCAAAGCTACTCTGCTTCAGCCGGGGGAATACTCGCCCCCGAGTCATGCGTTTCGTAACGCAGGCGTTCGCTGGGACCGATATAAGGCCCCAGTATTACTTGGCCAACGTTACGGAACGCATTGACTATCTGAAGCAGAAAGTCCATGCATGGGCAAACCGTATTCGTCGCTACAGGGAGCGTGTGGACAGATACTGGCAAAATCGCCTCTTCCAAAGTGACCAAAGGAAGGTATACCGAGGCTGGGAGGGAACCGAGCAGTGTGTTATCGACGGACACCGACCGGATGCTAGCGCCATGATTGATTTCTGGCGTGGTATCTGGTCGGTGCCCGTCGAGCACACTGAGGATGAGTGGATGCGTATTGTCGAACGGGAGTGCGAGTCTATCGAATCCATGGAGTCTATCTTAATAGACTCCGTAGACGTTAGTTGTGCAATCCGCACGGCTCAGAACTGGAAAAGTCCTGGACCGGACGGATTGCACAACTTCTGGATAAAATGGATTCGATGCTCACATGACCGTTTGGCAAAACAATTCCAGGAAGCCCTCGAGCTCGGTTCCCTGCCCAGTTTTATGACCACCGGTGTCACCTTCCTGCTCCATAAGTCCGGTAGTACCACGGATCCAAAGAACTATAGACCCATCACGTGCTTGCCTACTATCTACAAGCTCCTTACATCCATTCTGAGAAACAAAATTAATACGCACATTGTTGCAAACAATGTTTTGGCCCCCGCTCAGAATGGATGTAGGGTTGGGTCCCGTGGTACTAAGGAGCTCCTCCTCATCGACATGGCCATTAGCCAGCAAGTCCGGCGGAACAAGGGAGCCCTATCTGTCGCCTGGATTGACTATAAGAAGGCCTATGATTCAGTGCCTCATTCATGGCTGGAGAGGATTTTAGAGTTATATAAAATCGATATAACTCTAAAATCATTCTTAAGCGCATGCATGAGGCAATGGACCACAGTCCTTCGTCAACCAGGTGGTGGAGAGATCTCCGCTGATCCACAGGACTTGATAAGGATTGAGCGAGGCATCTTCCAGGGCGATAGTCTGAGTCCATTGTGGTTTTGCCTAGCCCTAAATCCTCTCAGCACCTTGCTGAAGAATTTAGGACTAGGCCATCGACTCCGTAGGGGGGGGTGAGGTCATTTCTCACCTGCTTTACATGGATGACCTCAAGCTGTTTGCACCGAAACGCCAAGGCTTAATGGAGCTACTAAAAACTACAGAGGTTTTTAGTAGCGCCATTAAGATGGAGTTCGGTGTAGACAAGTGTGCGGTCATGCATGTACAGCGGGGGAAAGTTGTAAATTCACCGAATTTGCAACTTTCTGAGACAATGACTCTCAGATCCCTCTCCGAAGTCGAGACCTACAAGTACCTCGGTATGTCGGAGTCGTTGGGTATATCAGTAGTGGACATTAAGAAATCGATAAAGGAGCGCTTCTTTTGTCGCTTGACAAAAGTACTTAATAGTCTTTTGTCGGGCGGCAATAAGATGCGTGCCTTTAACGGTTGGGTGATGCCACTACTGTTATACTCCTTTGGCATACTTAGGTGGACTCAGACTGAGCTGGACGCCCTGGATAGAAGGGTCCGTCAACTGCTCACAACACACTGTATGCTACACCCACGGTCGTCTGTTATGAGACTGTACATTCCGCGGAAGTGGGGAGGTCGTGGCATGTTAAATGCCAAGAACCTCCACAACCGCGAAGTGTACAGGCTCCGGAGTTTTTTCCGTAACAACGACTGTGGGATGCATAGCGATGTTGTAGCAGTTGACAAGGGCCTGACGCCGCTCTCCTTGGCAAACGAGAACTGGCGCCAACCACCGGTGCTGAGCACCGAGGACCGCAAGAACGTATGGAAGGGCAAGGAGCTGCATGGGAGGTTCTATCGGGCCTTAACAGGGCCCGATGTAGACCTCCTAGCGTCGGTGAACTGGCTACGCTTCGGTGACCTATTTGGGGAAACCGAGGGTTTTGCCTGTGCGATTGCTGATGAAGTTATCAAGACGAACAACTATCGGAAATATATCCTGAAGGACGGTACGGTCGACATTTGTCGGGCATGCCACCGTCCCGGAGAGTCACTCAGGCATATCATTTCCGGTTGTTCGCATCTTGCTAACGGCGAGTACTTGCACAGGCACAACCAAGTAGCCAGGATCATCCACCAGCAACTTGCCCTTCAATACGGTCTTGTCGAGTCCGAGGTGCCGTACTATAAGTACGCACCAGCGTCAGTTCTCGAGAATGGCCGTGCTTTGCTCTACTGGGACCGCTCTATCATCACGGACAGGACTATTGTTGCCAATAAGCCTGATATCGTGCTGGTCGACTGGTCCCAGCGCCGGGCAGTGCTCGTCGACATCACCATCCCACATGACGAGAACCTCGTGAAGGCCGAGAAGGACAAACTAAGCAAGTACCTTGACTTGGCTCACGAGGTAACCGCCATGTGGGATGTTGACTCGACGATCATTGTCCCGATAGTCGTCACAGTAAACGGTCTTATAGCGAAGAGCCTCGACCAACATCTCAAGAGGCTCTCGTTAGACGGTTGGATCAAGGGCCAGATACAAAAGGCAGTGATCCTAGACACGTGCCGTATTGTCAGGAGGTTCCTCACTCTGCAGCCCTAACCACCGGTAGCTTGGGCCTCGCCCCGCTGCCGGCGGCACCCTAGTTTTTAAATTTTTTATAGTATTTGTTTTTATATTCATGTATTGTAAAAAACTTAGAAGTTAAGAAGAAAAATAAATATCTTGAATAATAATAATAATATAGCTTTATTTCAGGCACGAGATCCATAATATTAGTCAGGGGGGCAATCCTGCTAGCCATATCTGATACTTAACTGAGCCGTGGACGTTGAGTTAGCCTTCCAAAAAACGGGACGGGAAACGGCTCAGTTTCATTAATGTTCCACAAACGTGTTATCAATAGTTCAGCTGCGACGTTTGCGAGACATTAGTGCTACTGAACCGTTGCTTGTCCGTTTTTTTCAACGGTACAGTGAAGCATCGGCTAAGGTTAGCTGAATTACTCCCCTGTACAATAGATGTTTACTTTTCTAATACTTAGCCTACCTGTCTATACCAGTCAAGTTCTATATCGGATATCAAATCAGATTTCAAATATGCTCTCAAGATCTCAGCCGCGATGTCATGTTGAATATATTGGGTCATATTTTCGTATTTCATCAAGGCAAAAAGCGTCCTATATTCCCTTTTATGAAACATGCTACTCTAAGCTGGATTTTGTCCTAATTGGTTAAGCCGTTGTCTTTGAGAAGGTCACAAAGGTTACTAAATACAGATGAAAAAAAAATGTTTTCATTGGTCGAGCAAATCTCAGAGACTTGGAACAAATTGTTTTAATAGCGTTCATACAACTCTGACTAGTAGCTCATCTAGAACGGGACCTCGCATATCTTCATATGCTTTAGTCCGATTTTACTCATATTCAAATTTAAAAATTGTATTTACTTGAACTACTCGCCCGCAAAGTTTCATGAAAATCAGATGAACGATTCTCAAGATATTGTCGGATAAACAAATGCCAACATATCCGAGAAGACTCTGAGATCTCGCTTCGCATCGTCAAGTGAATATGGCAATCAAATAGTACATCCAGAAAGTTCAGTAGACGCGCCGTCCCAGTTTGAAACGAAACACTACATAAATAAGTCTGACGTTCTAGTTCAGTGATGGTCTTTTATTACAGTGGAATAGAAATAAAAAAAACCCGCCAAGTGCGAGTCGGACTCGCGAGCGAAGGGTTCCGTACCATTCTCTATAAAAACGGTAAAAGGATCACGTTTGTTGTATGGGAGCCCCCTTCAATATTTATTTTATTGTTTTTTGTTGTTTGTTGATAAAGCGGCAATAGAAATACATCATCTGTATAAATTTCAACTGTCTAACTATAACTAGCCTGGTGACTGACGGACAGACAGACAGACAGACGGACAGCGTAGTCTTAGTAATAGGGTCCCGTTTTACACTTTGGGTACGGAACCCTAAAAACTAGCGTGCTAAAGAAAATAAAACGTAGTTTACTGAGTTCGTCCGAATCTCTCCAACTTTTCCAATACAGAGGACACTACACACAATAACATTAATAATTATTATTGTCTGCTTATTTCGTACCTACTTAATGTACACTACATTATGACCGAGCAGAACTCTCTAAAACTCTACTAAAACTTTACCGATCAGCTTTACTTTGGCTTGGTCCTCGATTACTTGCAGAGCATTTTCTCATAGGTTTTTAGGAAAGTAGTTGATAAATCAATAAAGTTCAAAATACAATCATTAAGCTAGAATGGTAACCGGCTAAGAAATTATCAATATACCAATGGCTTTGTGAGCTCTAAACTCAAAGTCAAAATGTTTATATTCAATTTGGGTATCAAAGAAACACTTCTGAAGGTTACAGTTTTGCCTCGGTGACTCAGTTGGTAGTGAACCTGCCTTCTGAGGTTGGGGGCGTGGGTTCGATTCCCACCTAGGGCAAACATTTATGCGATGAACATTTGTGTTTGTTCTATATCTGGGTGTTCATATGTATTAAAAAATATCTAAGTATGTATATTAGTCTCTGGTAGCCATAGCTTTGCTTAGTTTGGGGTCAGGCGCCCGTGTGTGGAAGTGTCCCGAATTTAAAATAAAAAAATAAAAATAGACTCGACCTACTCTAGACCTTGCAGCCGACGTTTGTCTTCCTCTACAGGTACATTCCTCAACCGATTCTCGTGAAATTGTAGACCTGTAGAGAAATACAGAGATCCGGACAGAAATCGGACATACGAAAGCATGTTTGTCGAAGCTGAAGTAGTGACGCTTCGCTTATTAACGCTGGCTCGGTCGATAAGTCGAGATATAACTAATAGTTTATGAATAGCGATAACTTGACATCACGTTTAATTAAAAATTACATTTTAAACGTGTGGTTCATTGAAAATTTATTGAATAATTCCTTCACTTCAGCTACTCGGCTCGGTGAAAATTCATATGAATACGGTTGAAATCGCAAAGAGTACGCGTGGCAGCTAAATGGGAATTTATAAAATACGTCTTCCAACGCGCGGCGCATACATATGGCGGTGCGTCGCGCGATGTGAACCAGTAATGTGTGCAGCTATATTCATAGGAGTCGGACCAATTCAATATGCAAAACATCCCAATGTTTTTTTCCAGGAACTATCTTTTTCCATTCTCTAAAAGCATTCTTGGTTTTACTAATTATCAAGTGAGTTTAAAAGGGGATAAAAAAGACTCACGGACAGAGATGCAAAGTTGCTATTGCAATTTGAATATACGTATTATTACTACGAAGCGTGGGTTATTTGTATGTTTAAGAGTCCGGCGACCTAACTAACTTTGACCTAGGCGACCTAAACTAACTTCGCATTGGCTTCAGGTATTCTATAGCCATTTCGTCTAGAAGAAGAAGACGAGCGAAGAGAGCGAGTAATGATACTGACGAGCATCTAAACTTACCTACAGAGTGACAAAGTGCAATTTCAATTTTTTTATGACCTTTGCACTTCTGTAATCATTCTTAAGTAACTAAGAATTTCCCTTGTATTATGGATTCATTTAACAGCTAATGATGTAGACGACCTCCCTATGTAATGGAATTTATGATTTGCTTTGTCTATCTATTGAATAAATCAGTCAAAAGTGACCCCTTAAAAAAGGCGGATATTTTTCATACATCTATTTTAGCTTAGGACGTTTTAAAAAAAAACCAAGAACATAAGGGCGGAGATAATATTGTTAATTTAATTGTACATGCTAAATTTCATCATAATCTGACAAATGGTTTTCAAGAAATTTGAGTAGCGCGTTTGTATGGAAATTTCAGAGCGTCGCGGCCCTCTTAATGTCTAGGTCTAAATTCGCGTTAATCGAAAGTTCCCCCACTTACCCCCTGGCTCCCCCTGGGAGTCCTTCGCCACTACATCCCACATCCGATCGCAGTGGAATGCGAATAAGACAATATTGTCTGCTGAGCGTTTGACCCGCGATAAATATTATCGCCTTTCCCTCTCTTACCTAACCACGAGGCGTATCTCCGTCCCGTTCCCCCGTCACGCCTAATGGAGAGGAATGAAGCTCCCGAGTTACTTAGCTGTAAACAACTGTTGACAGGAGGGCAGGTTTTGTGGGAGCCTTTCATTGGAAAGATCCTTTTATTTAGTCTCGATAGGCTTCTTTGTAGTGAGGAGTGTTTGTCTTGATTTGTTTGCGGAGGTTGTTTGATGAGAGCTGTAAGGGTCGTGGAGGTCGGGGTGGTGAAACTACGCATCGTTTAAGACACATAATTAGTAGATAAGCTCATCGATGTACATATTATGTACAACGTACTAGACTTTATCACCCGATTACAAACTTTCGTTCATTCCAGTTCATTGAAATCTTTGCACCTTGCATTAGATATGTCAAAGTCAAAGTCAAAGTCAAAATGTTTTTATTCAATTTAGGTATCAAAGATACACTTATGAACGTCAAAGTTTTTTTAAATAGACTCGACCGCCTTGTATGGATAAAGAGCCTCTACTTAGAAGAACAGGCAAGACAACTGAGGGGCATTATTTTTTCAAATAATAAATAAATTACAGTCTCACAAATTATGGTCGCGACACGCGTGCAGTGTGGCGACGTAAATTAGCATTTCAGTAGTCAACGCTGTAGCAAACCTACGCGGTCAGCCCACGATGGGCATGTACCCTTCATTAGGTTGCGGAACGTTTTTTGTTTGGAACAGCTTCTCTAAGTATGAAGCACATTAATCTCGTTGGCTAGGCTCGACGGCAGAAACTATCGCGTGTGTTGCTGCATTTTGCGGAACGCTTGTGGACTCTACATAATACGCAAAGCCGGCCTTCTGAGACCCCCGACCAGTACCTAAAGTTGAAATAACTCATAAATGCAAGAGGACGCACGCTGGTTATAATTAACTCAACTGTAACTCAGCGCTAGCAAATATTGAGTTTAGCATAATAATAGGCTAAACTTAAAATTTGGTTGCGCTGAGTTGCAATGACGTGACTGTTTTGACTGAAAATAACAATGAAAAATGTCATAAATCTCAATGTCAAACTGAATTTCTCAAATTATATCAATGACATAATCCTACTCCTACTATATAATATTATAAACGCGAAAGTTTGTAAGGATGGATGGATGCATGTTTGTTCCTCTTTCAAGTCAGAACGGCTGAACAGATCTGGCTGAAATTTGCCACAGAGATAGATAATAGTTTAGAATAGCACATAGGATACTTTTCAACTGCGGGTGAAACCGCGGGGCGCAGCTTGTATTGAATATTTTTGAAGTCAATCTCAAATCAAATCAAATCAAATTTCTTTATTTATCGAATAGTACAAAGGCAAGTTGTAAACGCTGAGGGCCCCAAACTCGGCGCAGCCGGTATCTTGGTGTCCGATCAAAGCATTACCAAAGTAGAGTGGTCGCGCGCTTACATAATATTAAAATCGCTAAAATTGTATTTTAATTAAAATTAAATTTAAAAAATAAATAGAATAAAAAATAGACAAAAATATGAATATTACATTATTACAAAAATTAAATTCCAAATCAAAATTAAAATTATTAAAATTAAAATTACATATGTTGAAAGAAATTTTAGTCAAATGTTTCTTTTCTGTTAAAAACATCTAAAAAAGTCGTAATATCGTCGTGTTCGTATTCTATCTTTAAAATTGATTAAGTAACATTTACAAAACTATAGTGAATTTGTCTTCAAATAAAACCCTCACGCAGACGTGTTCTGACTCCCAAGGTTTTTCACAAACAAGAAAATATAAACAAAATATTAGATCAAGAAACTTGCAATAATCATGGTACATTTACAAAACGGGAGTAGTTTTGTCGACTTTCACCGAATAGGGCGGCTGACATTGACGCGGGCACAAAGCACTCAAGTTTTTGCCATAGTACCGTGGTCCGTACCTATATCGTACCTACCGTCGCTGTTCACCGTACTAGTATATACGGTTATTTCGCGGTGGCGTGTTGGTGGCAGCGCTAATGTGGATTTTAGAATTGTCGTTTTAGTTTTGGAATTGTGTTTTTACTTCATAATTGTTTAGTCCCAGTTGTCTAGAGTTTTAGTTAGTGACTAATGCTGGGTCGGTTCCATATAAGTATATTTTGGAGAAGTTTTAGGTTTTAATACACACCTAGATTAATTGCACTTCACATTTAATGTTATAAATGCGTAAGTTTGGATGGATTGATGGATGTTTGTTACTCAGTCACGCAAAAACGGCTGAACGGATCTGAATGAAGTTACAGAGATAATCTGAAGAAGCACTTATGCTACTTTTTAACCGTGGGTAACCCCGCCTGTAGTCGCAGCTGGTTTTATTTTAGTAAGTAAGTTCAAGTCAGGATTACTCACTTATTTATTATTTATTACTCACACAAAAAGAGTTAAATTTTTTATTCCAAATAAAATAAAAAAAAAATACCGTACAAAGATTTATATTAATAGGCCGTCGGACGCGCGTCTACGTGTAAACATGTGTCTTCTAAACCTCCCCTCGTTCGTGCATTATAAATGGTGTTCTAAAAGGCCTATTTATGTTCATGAAGTTACTCCGAATTGCAGATCCATCATGGCACCCTTCCGCACCTCTAAAATAGCAACACATATCACACACAATGCCGGACATTTATTATTTAGGATCGGTGACGATAATCGGTGCCGTTACCCTATTTCTTTAGGGCTCGCGGTCTTTGATGCAAAAAATTAGTGACGATTTGAGTTTTGTGTTGAGGAGATAGGGTTTGTTTTCAGTTGTTAATGGGGGAGGGTGTTTTCGCTAGCGACGGGTGACGGGAAGGTGCGTCGGTACAAGCGTGCGTGTCCCCCGAGAGGATGCATCTGTTCCCGAGTCCGTTTGATAAATTCCATGTCGCCGGTTCGCATCGCGCCGCGTCACGACACAACCGAGGGGCAACACTCGTTGTTTTAAAATTGAAACAGCCCAGCTAGAGCTCCAATTTAGAAAGGGATAATTGGAATATTTTATTCGGGATGTTTGTTCGGATCGTGAGTTTTTGATTTGTGGGGAGCTGATTTGGCGTAAGTCAATTATAGGAATGTTGTTTCGGGGCTGGATCAAGTATGACTTTTTTGAAATTAAAATTGAAAATTGAAAATTCGAAACTCGTGCGATCGGAATGGGTTAAGCTAACGTTTTGATTTGTTTTATCGGGGTGTTTGCATCTGCTTTTTTAACGAAGCTCGTATGTGGAGCAGTAGGTAGATTCAGAGTGATGTTAATTCGAAATTCTGTAAATTATTTCATTTTAGAATAATCATTGTATAGAATATAATTTAATTTAATTATATTCTACATATTATTACAATGTTTATGGGTAAAAAAAAGAGGCCTGAAATAAAGAAAATTGAAATTGTTATTAAATCCAATTTCGCATCACAGACTATTATGATATATATTCACATCGCAGATATCACAGCGCTATCGTAAATTAATAATAATCTTTCGAAGTACCTCTGAGGGTTGCGTTCTGATTATTTTTAGTGATAATTTTAATGTAATCTAATATTTGCATAATCTTTCGCAATTACCACTATATTTATTTTTATATTAGTTTAACAACATGTTATACATTAACATATTATTCACTCAAAATACAATGTTAATCATTTAATCTATAAGCTAACACAATTATAGGCACCGACTACATGCACGCAAAATAGTCGTAGAATATTCTGTAATAGTTTTTATCTTTCGAAACACACAACATTTATTAAATAAATAAATAAATTAGGGACAGTTTACACTCACGTTCGCCTGACCCCAAAATTAAACAAAGCTACTATGGCTTCCATGGACTGCTAGAAACACACACATGTGTATATATTTGTAAAAACATACTATATCAACACCCAGACATAAAACAAAAAATATGACGAAAGATTTTTTTTCCATAAAGGGAATAGAACCCAAACCTAAATACCTAAACACTTTTGGCTCATCATACTTTTCGGTTGAATTAAAACTCAAAAGCTAGCACATATTAAGTTCAAAGTCAACGAGCAAGCATTTAGTTGCAGACATTAAGAGACCACGAAAGCATTGTAATTTGTGAGCCGATTGTAATGGGAGGGTCAAGACTTCTACCATTCTAGCTAATGCAATGTAATATAGCTTACGTAATTAGTAAGAGTCATAGTATAAGTCCTAAGTACGAAACTGTCCTTGGTTGTAGTTACGAGCATCATTTAGGTACAACTATGCTATATACAACATGCTAGCGAATTTCGTATGGTATTTTAGACTGTTAGTAGCTCTGCTGTAGGAAACTATTTGTAAAGCCACTTGTGTAGCGGTCTATAATATGCATAAACAACTGATAACAACATACCCATATCGTTATGCTTTTTTTCCGAAGGGGCCGGCTAAGGTGTGTTACAGCACCTACACTTTTCCTGACGATATTCAGTCATAAAATACGACAGGGGGTATAAGCCTGTCGCCATAAGTACGCACATTTACGTTCACACAATAAATAAATTGGGGTGTGCCTTTAGCTGGGATCGAACCCATACATACTAACAGAACTTATGAAAAGTCCATTTTGCGATGGTATATCACATGCAGCCTCGTTAGATTTCCGCCTATAGAGTGATTAATTTTGGTGCATAATTTTGTCAAAGGGTTCAAACTTGCATAAAAACAAGTGTCAATAAAAATAATTGTGTTAGCACTTCTCGACCTCCAGACAGTCGGCTCTCGTCACCCACCGAGTGGCTCTCGCATTTGAACGCACTCGATCAAACTTCACCGTCGAGTTACCGTCGAGTTGTCAGCGAGTTGTTGAACTAGCTGCGTTTGAACCACTAGGTATTGTGACGGGCGCAGCTACGAGTGACGCTACGTTTTGTTACGGCGCTGATTGAGGGCTGATTTGTATCTCAATGGGTTTTTAAAGTTGCTCTGTACAAAATGTATGATAAAATAGTTCATTCTAGCTGCGCAAGCCATGGGAGGGCGCTATTTCTACTAAAATGTTTGGGGGCTGAGCTATCCACGTCCGTAAGAGTGTACTCTATTCTGAGTCCCTACACGTGGTCCCCGGGTAGTGCTAGCCGGGTTGCAATCTCTGGTGGGAGGCTTCGGCCCTGGCTAGTTACCATCCACCGGACCAAGCCATGCCGTGAAATGACCTAGTCGTGTTTCGGGATGTAGTCCAGTGTAACCGTTCCGAAGACGGGTCTGAGCAGTAGCGCACTTGTAACGCCTCACTCAACTGTCGTCTTTGTACTTCTTCACTCTACAAAACTTCAAGACTACAGTGAATAAGTACCTACCTTATAGGTCGTCGTGCTCCATCTTAGACCACAACGTCGCTTAACATCAGGCGTGTTGGTGGTCAAACGCCGGCCTATTCTACAAAAAAAAAAAAATATATATCATTAATAGATTTTGTTACCTAGGTACATGTTTATGCAAAGACTGCTACGCAAGCCATGTGAGAGTGCCAATTTTACCATAAAATGTAAACCATCATTATCAACATCAGTTTTAAATTATTCAGGACTATTATAATAATATTATACTAGCTGCGCCCCGCGGTTTTACAGAAACCGTATTTTTTTTTCGGGCTAAAAAGTACCCTATGTTGTTTTTTGTATCCAACGGACAACGTGTGGTCAAAGCCTGAAAACGTAACAAACAAACTCGCTTTCACATTATTTTACAATACCTACAACTAGTTAGAGTTCTGAGTCATTCTGTAATATCCGAAGATCCTCGCTAGTAGCATCTATCCGTGCATCTTACCCATCGTTAGCTTACCGTTAATTTTGATAACATTTTCCATAACAAGAAAGTTAAGAAAGTGGCACTGAATTAAGTGAAGTGCTACGTAAAGACAGAAGCTTCTAAACTTACTATTTGTTCGAAAAACTAAATAACCTCCCTAGCATCTCTAAAACCATTCTTAATTTTCTTCCAGCTCTATCACGCCCCATTTCTGCCGCTAGAAGACTCGCTTTAAAACGCCCGCCTCAGAGCTTTCCAGCCACTAATGCTATTATTTAAATTCATTCGAATGCATAAACATTTCGCCTAAAAAATATTAGGTCTCAAAACGCAATTCGCTCGCTAGGAGGCTACTCTAGCGTCCTAGGCCCGCATTAGACTTTCAAATGTACTCGAGAATCACGTGACTTGGAATTACGTATTCTATTCCAATTTGGGAGACAGACGTGTGGGAAGATCGGGAGCTGATGTGCTGATGAAAATGTCCTGAAAATGTTATACTCATTGTCGTAGCAGCTTAACACCCAAATTATTTTGACAGTATAAGTTTTGCTGTAAAACTGGAGCCCGGTATATGGCGACAGTCCTCTATCGCCTACTGTCACATTTCGGACTGAATATCATCCGGCGAAGGTGGGTGTTCTAATACACCTCTACCAGCCCCTTCGAGGGAAAGGCGTGATGATTATGTTATGTTTTAAATGTTGTAAATTTTTGCTAATTGAGTCAGCAACATTAGTAGCTATTGACATTTTATGCAATTGAGTTAAAAAAACAGCATTTGTCTAATGATTAGTTCTAATGAAGTAAGAGTATTCCCATACCTGCATTAGCACTGGCTTTAGTTTTTACGAAGCTCCTTCATAGTTCATTAAAACTCTTGTGGATAGATTGTTTCTTTCCTGACGGCATCACAACCGAGGGCAATCAAGGGCAAGCGTATTATATTCATCGTAAATTTTTCTGAGTAATTTCTTATTTATTTAGTCTAAATCTAACTATTAGGTAAAAATAAATAATGATATTGCTCGTCAAGTTCCTCGCCCGTGAGTTTACATCCTTGTTACATCAGACTAAAAATCTTCTCTACATGGCTAAATATACATCAAAATATGTTATCTCTCGTGAGCTCGTCAGTCTTACCTTATCTCTACGACTGAGCTGGATTAATATTCAAGCCATTCTGTTTTACGTACGTGGAGCAAATTGAAAGATTTTTGTACATCTACGCTATTTTAAGGTTTTTTTTTTGGTGCCAGAGCGTTAATGTTGTTTTTGTTCTGTTCTCCTAAGTTTAAGTCGATCTTTTCCTCATTTTTCCAGAGTTAACTTACAACATGATATCTCATTGTTCTAGGTGGAAACCGAGAAGTAGCGAGGCGGTGTAATTGCGAATCAAAGCTGATTTGCTAATCTTCTCTTCTCGAGAACGAAGAACACGGTCAGCACTTTTTAGCTTTGCTGCTATTTATTAGCGTGGCTTTCGCCTTTGCGATTCACGTAAATCATACCCACTATGTTAAACTTTAATTACACAAATTTGAGCTGTATCAAATAAAAATTAAATTTATTCGTCTAAAGTTCCAAATTTTTTGTGCAATAATGATTTATTCTATACTTTTTATAATTATTACAAAATTTTTATAAATTGATATAGTACAGCTTTTTATGTTTGTAAGTATCTAGCTTATTTCCATTCTTATTATTTCGATACTTATGTAACACTTTCTTTCAATTTATTTTTCGTACTTTATTAGTGAAAACTATCTAGGCTTATTTGTTTTATTTCGTTGTGTACTTAGTTTATTGTTTAACAGCTGTTGTTTTTCCTATCAATAAATAAATAAATAAATAAAGTACCTAATTTAACTGCCATCAAACAATTTACAATTATGGCTATTTTGCAAATAATTGAAAGGGAATTCCGATGTTTACTCAACTTTCGTGGAAGTTGGCGAGATGAAACAAACACGAAGATTTGAACCGGCTGTCACAGCTCGAGTTGGGGAGTAGGCGAGCTCGTAACAAATAACAATGTAGACTTTAACTTCGTACGTGACGATCGCATACCCACCAAACCACAGTATACTTTAGGGCAGCGCGACAACTACAACACAATCTTAGTAACAGCTGTTGACATTGCTATGGTTGGATCTCAACAGCATGCACTTGGTGAAATTCAGACTTTTTAAACGTACACACATACATAAACAGTCACATTTATTTCCCGTTAGGGTAGGCAGATACCACTTTTCTTCACATGCACAACGTTTTGGTGAGCACGATAAAATTTATATGTTGTGTTGATTGGGTTATTTAAAAAGTACTTACTAACAAAATAAATTCGCTCATGCTAGGCCGTTTTAGACTAGAGCAAGCGAGACAGTTTCCTGTTATATCTCTGACCAACTGATCAATCAAGTAGATATACGGCTTAGATACACTTCAGTAAGTCCTCTGTGTACAAACGATACTGTGGCGGAGTTTTACGGAGCATGTCCAGTGGAGCGTCCGCCATGTAACGCGAGTAAAACTTTTACGGTTTTAGATTAGATTTTTGAGGCAACGTTGTAACAAAATGCCCCTTAAATTATGACGAGATCTGCGAATCTTGACAACTTTGGTTTGTTTACCGTACTCAGTGAGTGAAATGAGCTCGGTTGCATGATAGAGATTTCGTAATTTTCTATTCATAACGAGCCCTAGACAAGTTGCATTCGCTTTCAAGGGATTCTGTTTTTACATTCGCTGACGCTCTAACGTTAGTATGGAGGTAGGACGTGGAGGTTGGATGACTTACGACCATTTTTAAGCCGCGTGTGCCAAACAAGCTAACGGGCCTCATGGTAAGCGATCACCGTCGCCTAAGGATAAAGTACCTTCCTGTACCTGTAACACCACACACACAAATCACAGATACATTGCCAACACGCAAAGACTCTATTGACAGCCCTTTTGAAGAACCACATGTTATAGGAAATGCCGCAGGAGAAAGCTCATTCCACAGATTGTTGCAGGTGTGTGGCAAAAAAGATCGCGTAAAATGCAGAATCATTGTGTGATTTTCACAGATCTATAATATTTAAGTGAACTTTCAAGTGGAGTAATATGTAACCGGTTACGTGAGATTCCATGATTTTTATATTTTTATTAGGTCAGAAAAATACTGTTTATTCTTGAAAATTTTCATAATCGTTGGTTAAATTCTTCAAGCCATTGTACAATAATTTACTTTGTCTTCGTGATCTCTTATTACACGTATTTTATTGATATTTGGGGGTGTCGAGTGGACGGCCCCTACTATGATACGAGTAAAAGTTTTATGATTCGCATCAGTTTAACGTCCGAACGGTGAGGAGGCTCTTTCGAGAATCTCACTTTGTTGCAGATTGGTATTGTATTCGAGTTCTTTTGACACTTTGCTCTCGTATTACCAAAGTTCATTGAAAAAAGGTATCAATGCAATTCATGTTTTATTATGTAGATTTTTTTTTACCAAGAAAGTTTGACAACAAATATATTCTAATCGTAACCCTCACTATTATAAATGCGAAATTCAGTTTTTTCGTTATTTTTTTGGTTATTGGTAACGCTTTAAAGCGTCAAACACACAGAGGCGGCCTGGCGCGGCGGCTGACAGAGCGGCCAGTTGTATTTCATTGAAATGTATGGGAGTCTTCACACACGCGCGGCCACCACGCGGCTTGCAGGCGGCTGGCCGCGCGTCGGAAACATTTTTGGGGTTCCGTACCCTAACGTTGTAAACGGAACCATATTATTAAGCTTACGCCCTCTGTCCGTCCCTTCGTCTGATTGCCTGTCCTTCAAAGACAGACGGATGAGTGAGAGACATGAGGTGATGGTCAGTTATCTTTGTTTGAAATAAAAAAAACGAGACATTTTTGCACACACAGTCATCTGACCCCAAACTAAGCAAAGCTCGTAATTTGGCTGCCAGAGACTGAAATACGTACATAATTTTTTTTTTTTAAAGTAAAGTAAAAAGTAAAAAAAGTAAAAAAGCCTTTATTTCAATTACACTTAATTTCAATTAATTAATTATAAATGTCCCTTGTCACATATTGCAGTCATGTGTAGATGTCGCCTCCTTGGCGTAGGCCTCCCCCAGTTTTGTCCAGTTTTTTCTGTCCATTGCTTTTCTCCTCCACTCTATTCCCAGTCTTTGGTTGAAGATGTCTTCCCAGCGTCTATGTGGTCTTCCTCTATTTCTCCTTTCTCCTCTCGGTACCCATTCTATTATCTTCTTCGTCCATCTACAATTGTCCATTCTACATATATGTCCTGCCCAGTTCCATTTCAGTATTCTGATAGTTTCGATTATGTCTCTTATTTTAGTCTTTTGTCTGATTGCTATATTGCTTACTTGGTCCGACAGCCTTATCCCTAACATACTCCTTTCCATTTTTCGTTGACATACCGCTAGCTTGTTTTCATCCTCTTTCCTTAAAGCCCAAGTCTGGCAGCCGTATATGAGGGATGGTAGTATGACAACGTTATAAACTTTTCTCTTAATTGTCATATTAATATCTTTGCTCTTCATTATTTCTTTCATTCCCCAGTACTTCTTCCATGCTATCGCTATTCTTCTATCTATTTCCTTTGCAGTATGGTCTTCAAATGCTATTGATTGTCCAAGGTACGTGTATTCACTCACATATTCTATTTCTTCCTCTTCTACTAATATGGTCTCTTCCTTTCCGTTCGTCATAATTTTTGTCTTTGTTGCATTTAGTGCTAGTCCGACTTTCTTGCTTTCTAAGGTGAGATCTTTCAGCATTTGTTCGAGATTATGTGAAGAATTTGCGAATATCACGATGTCGTCAGCAAATCTCAAATGGCTAAGGTATTCTCCATTTATTTTTATTCCTTTGTTTTGCCAGTCCATGTTTCTAAAAATCATTTCCAACACAGAACAAAAGATTTTTGGTGACAGTGGATCCCCTTGTCGTACTCCTTTTTTAATAGGGAAGTATTGCCCATCTC
The DNA here is from genome assembly GCA_911728515.1 of Peribatodes rhomboidaria. Classification (NCBI taxonomy): domain Eukaryota; kingdom Metazoa; phylum Arthropoda; class Insecta; order Lepidoptera; family Geometridae; genus Peribatodes; species Peribatodes rhomboidaria. The sequence continues at coordinate 384,786 of OU452181.1, read as the reverse complement.
TTTCCAGACGTATTTTTGAAGAGCCTTTCGAGTAAATGTTATGGAGAATATTTATGTATCCTTCTTCTATTCCTTGTTCCCGTAGTGCTTGCCAAATAGCGTTATGCTCAAGTGAATCGAATGCTTTCGTAAAATCTATGAAACCCATGTAGAGTCCCATGTTATATTCTCTGCATTTGTTAACAATTTGTGTTACAACTTGGATGTGATCAACTGTTGAGAATTTTTTTTCTAAATCCCGCTTGTTCCTGTGGTTGATTTTCATCTAGGATAGGTGTGATGCGATTTAGAATTATTTTTGAAAATATCTTATACAGATTTGACATCAGACTAATTGGTCTATAGTTTCCCAGTTCACTTCTGTCTCCTTTTTTGTGCAGGAGTATCGTAGTTGACTTACTCCAGTCCTCTGGTGATTGTCCGTTTTTCAAAATGTTGTCAAAGAGTCTCTGAAGTGAAGGTAGTAAAGGATCTATCAGTGATTTTAACACTTCGTTTGTAATTTGATCGTCACCTGGAGCTTTTTCATTTTTTTGAGTTTTGATGGCATATTCTATCTCACTCTTCAGTATTTCTGGTAAATTCGTGCTGTCTCTGCTTATGATATTTTCATCTGTGTTTCGATTTGGTGTTTGTTTCGTCGCATATAATTCGCTATAAAATGTTGTTGCTTCGTCAATTATTTCTGGTCTTTTTGTGACTGTAGCTTTGGTTTTTGTTTTAAGATTTGCTGTCCATTCCTTTTTGTTGTTTAATTCTTTGTACGCTTTTTTTACTGCTCCAGTATTTTTTATGAATTTTTCAAAAGTTTCCTGTCTATGTTGTTTTTTGTCTTTGGTGATCATTCTGTTTATTTTTTTGCTAATGTTTGTGATTTTAGTTCTGTTTTCTTTGTTACGTTTTTCTTTATATAGCCTCCTTCGTTCTTCCAGTAAGATTTCTGTAGCTTTGCTTATTTTATTTCGTTGGGTCTTTCTTATTTGTGGGATTTCTTTTAGTGTAAGATTTATTTCTTCTTGTAATTTATTGTATTGTGTTTGTATGTCATTGTTATTTTCCAAAGCTTTTTGGAATCTTGCATCCAGCTTATCCTTTTCCTCTTCTGTCAGCTCCGGGATGTTTCTTAAACTGTGTTGCATCGATTGCTTAACTTTCCTTGAGTTTTTTAGTGTTAGTTGGCACCGCACCATTCTGTGGTCTGTAAAGAAGTCGGGTTTTATAACGTCAAAATATTTTATTTGGTGTGGTTTGTTGGTCAGAATAAAGTCAATTTCATTGTAGTATTTGTCATTAGGTGTTTTCCATGTCCATGTCCTGTTTTTTTTTCTCTTATTAATAGTGTTAGCTATCTTCAAATTGTTCTCAAGGGCAAATTCTATGAGGTTTTTTCCATGTTTACTTCTTTTGCCGTGCGAAAACTTTCCAAAGACAACTTCTTCACCATGTTGCATCATTCCAATCTGAGCATTAAAGTCGCCCATTACGATCACATTGGATGAACCTGAACCAGCTATGGCTTTTCCAAGGGTATCATAGAAATCTGTCAGTGCCTCCTTGGAGCATTTTTCTGTTGGTGCGTAAGTCTGAATGATAGTCCAGTTTTGATTGTCTAACTTTATCTCCATCAATATCACTCTGTCTGAGAGAGTTTCGAACTTACTTATTTGGTCTTTCAAGTGCTTTTTGATTAGAAGACCTACTCCATTCCTACTTTTGAATGCGTAGCTATGAAATAGGATAAACTCTGAGTATTCCTCTATAACTTCTTTTTCTCTTCTCACTTCACATAGTCCAAGGATATCCCATTTCACATTTCTTAAGCCGTATGTCAGTTCTGTCAATCTGCTTTCAGCTAGGAGAGTTCTTACATTTAAGCTTGCTATATGTAGTAGATTTTCTCTTTCTTTCTGTTTATTTGTGTGTGTGTTTTGATCTGGGGGGTTTTGGTCCTTTTCCTCCACGGTGACCGGCCGGCTTGGAGGAGCTTGTTTATTTAGTTTTTTGTTCGTGTTTCTGTTTTGTCATTTAGATTATTAGTTCTTACTGTCTGAGTTTGTGATGGTTTGGTTTGTTGTTTGCTAGGGTTGTGCATGTAGGATGTGATGCTATGTGATCCAGTGTTTTTTTGTAATTGTTTGTAAGGTTTCTTCTGTTCTGCATTAATATGTCCCCCTTTTCCTTCTGGCGTTACTGAAAGTTTCCTTTTGTTGTTTGTTTGAGTGTTATTTTTAGATGTAGTGTTGTTTGTCAAAGTTATTATTTTGTCATATTTTATCACCGCTTTTATTCCTTCATCTCTTAATTTCCTCACTTCTTCTTGGAGTTCTTTCCTCTTTTGTAGAATTTTCGGCGGAAAATCTTCTTTGATGTACCACTGAGTATTTTCTTTTGGTTTTTGTTTCAATATGGCAATTTTTTTGCCATATGTTGTCAGAGCTAGCCTTATAGGTCTTGGTTTTGCATTCTTCTTTCCCATTCTGCCTACAAACTCGATATCGTTCTTATTGCATTCCACCTCCATGTTGTGATTAATAATTCCGATCATCAGGTCCTCAAGCTCCGAATAATTATTTTCTTCCTCTGCAATGCCAAAGAAAATCAAGTTTCTATGCCGTTGCTTCTTATCCAGATCATCCAGTCTTCTTTCCTGTTCTTCTTGTGTTTTCTTAATTTCGATTATGTCTGTTTCAAATTTGTTAAATTTTTCTTCAATTTTTTCATAGATTCTATGTGTTATATTTTCTTCCACCTGTTTTAGGCTTCGTTCAGTGTCTTCCTTGATCTGCCCACGTAAAGTTTTAAGCATTTCTAAGATATTGTCAGACATTTTTGTTGCGTTTAATAAGTTTTGTAAATAGCGTACTTGTAGATATTATTTTTACTCGTACCACACTCGGTGTGTCAACTACGGGCGCCCTCTATGTTGCTTATATTAAAGATGGTCTTGTATTAAATTACTGTGTAAGTCGTTGTGTATGGGTGACTACTATTCGAACCTTGTCAGTGTTGTTACTACTAGCGCCCTCTGTCTGTGTGCCTACTACTGGCGCTCTCGTGGAGTATCAAGAGACTAGAGCGTTTTGTATCGAGCGGGGTTCTAAATGTCGATGTCTGCTTGACTTTTATTTGAACCTCGTAGTTTTAATGATTGTAATTATGGGCCAATTTTGTAGATGGCGTGACTGTTCTATTTTTCTATTGTGAAGTCAGTATGTTAAGGTAGCATGGACGGTAAAGCAGGTCTATTTTCAAACAAACGCCAATTTAAATAAGTTATGTGGGTATGATGAACACCAAAATGTAACAATGTAACAGTTTTCAATAATCAGTTCCCATTATTGTGTAAAATAATTTCTGTAAGCGTTTTTAAATCCAGTTATTAAGTTTTTGGCGTGTGTTCAGAATATTAGTGTAGTGTAGTAGTGTAGAGGACGTTTTTACTCACAGTGTTTGTTTTAGTGTTTGTTTCTGGGCAAAACTTGTCTCGATGTTAGGTCTTGTTGTTTTATTGAACAGCTGATCGGTGAGTTTTTGCTTCTTCTCAGTTTTCCTTGAAAACAATACCGTATTGGTGAACTATTTTCACTGTTTTTAACAGTTTTGGTGCACTGAGACTTATAATTTTGATTTATCTTTTACGGAGCTTTCGAAAGATGATCTAGCGTGCGCAGCGCCACCTAGCGATCTATGAATTTTATACGATAGATGAATTTTTTTTTTTTAAAGTACTATAATATTATATCAAGTTACGTTTGTGGAAAGATAACTGTAAAAGTTTAGGTAATTACTAATTGCGCAAGACTCTAGTATTGTCTAATTTTCGATACCAACCTTGTACTTTTGTATTTTATTTGGTATGCTGGAACGGAACCCTTAGTGCGCGAGCCCGGCTTGCACTTGACCACTTATTACAACAAGCTACGTCAGCCGCGGATACCGCGTAGAAATGGGATTAAACGTTAAAAAAAATAAACTGATAACTGTTAAAAAACATTTTGAATAAAATGTTTAAAATAATTATCATGTTGTTTAAAATTGCTTGGTCGATAAATCAACGTTTCTTTAAATATTTATATTTAGGCATAATATGGCATACTTAAGTTAATTAGGGGTGAGAACTGTTTGTCCTAGACAAACTGCATTGGTTTTAAGGGCATATTTAGTTTAAATCTTCCAGTGTATATGTTATGTTTCCTTTACGCGCTAGCACTATTGTTGTACTTACAAGTGGTGACCTGTATTTGGCCTATTTGTTAATATCTTTGTATGTTTTTACGTTTAACCAGGCTGTTTGGTCATCCAAATAAAATAAAATAAAATAAAAATAAAATAAATTGTAGTTAAATTTATGTTAATAATAAAATAAAACAAATAATAATAATAATTATATATATATAATAACAACAATTCGAAGACTTTTGTGGCCTGACTGGGCCACAAAAGTCTTGATGAATGAATGAAATGAATGAATGATGTACCAATATTCTCATAGATAAATTCTAAGAAATGCAAACCGGAAATTGGATTTATCGATTAATGTTTTGAAGAATATTTTTTAACGATGTTAATGTTATATTTTTTCAACGCGTTAATTTAACTGAATAAAATTATTCATTGCTCATCTCTAGTACCGCGATGACAAATGGTGAATGACGTTTAATGTTGCCACTTTAGCACTTTTCGGGCTAGATCTAGCATTTTTAATGTTGTCTTTTTGTAATAATTTATAAGTTGTCAAAAAAAGCAGATGTCAATCAGCCATCAACTTGCTCTACTTCAGCCAGTAGATTTTATTTTAAGAAGATTTTGATGAAGATTCCGACTTTTAACAATTTAATAATAACTTAGTTTTTCGACCGAGCGAGCGTTAGTAAGCGAAGCGTCTATGCTTCGACAAAAGTACTTTCGTATGTCCAAATTCCGCACCTTAGTCTTTGTCTACAGGTCGCATTTCTTAACCGATTCTTTTGAAACTTTGTGGGTAGGTTCGATGATTTTTTCGAATCATATCTTCGCTATTTTGAAAATTCCAAGAACTGTCTCGACGCAAATAAAATCGGTATAATTATCAAACCTGCTCACAAAATTTTACGAGAATCGGTTGAAAAATGCAACTTGCAGCCGAGACAGACTTAGCCTCGAGCTCTACAGCTTACAGAGCCACTAGCATTAGTTTGTTACATTTTCTGAAACTACTTATTTTAATAAATAAATAAATACTTGGAAAAAGTACTGGTCCTTAAAATAAATATTCAAAACATGCCAACAAACATCAAAACTGAAGTCATGATATCATGCCTCCTACCTTGTTTAACCTATGCATGTCAAACTTGGAAATTTACGTCCAACTTAACCTGCCAACGCGGAATAGATAGCGTATGCTCAATATTAAAAATATGCAAAAAATTCGTCACACAAAAATTAGAGAAACCACCAAAGTGACGAACTAAAATGGAAGCGGGCTGGGCACGTAGCGAGGCTAAAGGACGAGAGATGGACCAACAGGCTAACAACGTGGAAGGGTCCAATCGGCAAACGTCTCAAAGGCAGACCCACATGAGATGGGCAGACGAGTACGAGACTAGACTGATAATAATAGCTGGTACCTGCTGGCCGCAAATAGCTCAAGACAGAGACACATGGTATTCTTTAGAGGAGGCCTTCACCTTCACTGGAGGAGGGGTTCAGGCAAACAAACTTCAATATTATTATCTAGAATTAATTGTTTTTTTTTTCAAAAATAAGTGAAATACGTGTAAATAACATTTTTTTTTTCTTATCTTTTTTTTCTCTTTCTTTAAGCTTTGTGTGCATCTTAGTTTTTGCATGGATTAAAAGGCTTTTTATTATATACCTAGTAAAAAAAAAATTACCTACTTTCAGAGATCAGACCCGACTCACCAGACATACTGGAAGTTGATGAGATTTCTGTAATCCGGCAAGACGAACACCATGCCCAACCTCGTCCGACCGAAATATAACGTGTTCGATTGGGGGATGGTAGTTACGTATCGGTTTGTGGTTTGTCTTCTTGATTTCGTCATTTGTTGTCAACGACAATACATCTTAACTTTGGCAACTTTAGTAACTTAGCCACAGAAATATTGTATAATTTTTTTTATTGAAAATTTATGTAAGTACTTACCTACATAAAATAACAAAACAACTATATTTATTCGATATGATTAATTTGCGCCGGGGCTGGGTTAATTTTGTATGGATCGTGATCATTCTTCGAAAATCAATTTGTAAGTAATGTATTTGTAATTGCCCGAAATATACCTATGTAAATGCGAACACAAAATGCAGATTTTCCCCCGTTAAAAGTGTTTATTTTTTAGTCTCTTTTTTCTAGCACCACTTTTGATGCTAAAATTTGGTATATCTAGCCCGTTCTACCTTGTCCAACTAGGCCTTTTCAAAACCCAATGTGGCAACACTGCTGACGCTTCCGGCCGCCTCTGTCAATGGCCGCGGCAGTGTGTTGTCGCCGCGGCTGGAGCTGCGGCTGACAGTCAGTGACAGTAGGCCGCCTTGTCAGGCCGCCTCTGTCTGTTTGACGCTTTACGCCTTAACTACTCAATCGACAATTATTAAATTTTGTATATATTTTGTCAGGGTCACTGATAAAGATATAGGACACCTATCATCCCGAAAAAAGGCTTTGTAGGACTGCGGGCGAAGCCCCGGAGCGCAGTTAGTACCTTCAACAAAAAAGCGACTGAATTTTCTATAATGCTACTGAACTGGGAATGGAAAATGATTTTACCATTATGATCTTAAATATTAATTTAAAAAAAAATTAAAAACCCCCGACACCGATTTTCATCTAACATAGTTTAAGAACACTCCTGACTTATTTACCTTTCAAACAAAAACAAAATTGGTTCATCCGTTCAGGAGCTAAGACGCCATAAACACACACACACACACAGGCACGTCAACACCCTATAACACCCTCATTTTTGAGTTGGGGGTCAAAACAATCATTCGTTTTTTTTTTAATTTGTCGTAACACGTAATAATAATTATTTTATTATTTAAATATTAATTAATTATAAACAATATTTTGTACATATTCGTATTTTGTCTTTGTTATAGGTAAGTATACACTATACATACATATTCTAGTAGTTTCATCTTACCTACTAATTAACTCAGATGAGTGTTGCCGAGACCGCGACATACGATAGCGACTGATTATCAACAGTTATCTCCGCTGATCAGTTGAACAGTGTGGCGGCTGGTTGTGTAGCGGCGGCCATTAATTATGTAGCTCAAGCAGTGATATAATTATTAATGAACGTACTTGTTAAAGTGGCAATAATTGCGTCTTCAATTATGCATGTTGATTGCGTGGTTTATGCTTAAAACATTGAGGCGATGGAATGGGGACGCTATGGCATTGTGATAGGGTAGTTTTTGGGACTCGAATGATAGATTAGGTGGAAAATCTGCCGCCAAGCACCTGACTCTATTCCGACTGCCTTAATTGAGCCAGTTCCCATTCCAAACTAGGTGTGCCGTCTAAGGCGCAATCTGTATAGGCCGGACGTAAAGCGAAATTACGGCGCGGACAAGGTCCAGGCGCGGAGGCAAACTTAGATAACATGTCGTCGCGTCATTCCCCCGAAGAGGCTGGCAGAGGTGTATTAAATTCGGTATTTATGAACGTCAAAGTTAAAAAATAGACTCAACCGTCTTGTTCGGAAAAAGAGCCACCACACTTTGCTGGACTATATTCAGTCCCAAATGTGACAGGGGGCGTACTTTTTGCCATACACCGGGTTTCAGCTATATAGCAGATGAGACAACTCGGTGCAGTCCCTTCGCTTATCAGTTTTCATGCTTGAACCGTGTCCGCGCCGCATCCTCTCCTTACGTCCGGCCTGTATAATTTGTGCTTAGCCGTTTAACATCAAATGAGCTACATTGGTCAAACGACTATCCTAAGAAAAATAATGAAAAATGAAAACAAGAATGTAAATCGCGAGCAAAACAGCGGCGCAATATATTACTTAAACAACAACTGAACTCAACTTCACGATCTCATTTATAACAATTTGCTTAATTTGTCGATTATGTATCGGTTTTATCGATACTTTTACGGCTCTACTGCAATATTCGCAGCGCCACAGCTCGAGCAGCAGTCACTACAGCAGCCTGTCGCTCGACGAGCATGACAAGTCCATATATTAAAATTTCAGTCATAACAAAGGTCGTAGCAAGCTGGTCCAACTCGATTTCTGACCGGTTAAAATCAAAGCGTTGGATTGTGAGGCCTATTTCATGTCGCATACAGGCAGGAATGTCATGTCCTCTGTTTGCGTCCCAATTGCTCGCCTGAAAGCTTTTCGATTGAAGTTTGTAAAGGTTCACGAAAGCGTCTAGTACAGACTGCTCAGTTATTTATCTCCGATGTTATGGCATTGTCTTCGTCTGTCATTTAGCAAAAATGTTTGCTAGATGTATGCTAACGGAGAACTGTCTGTACACCCAAGATTTGACTTAGCGTGTCTCAGAGATTGTATTCGGTTTTTAATAAATGACAAACACACACACACGACTTGTTGGTGAAACTGTCTCACATAGGGCACGTGATTTGACATATGAAATGTCGCTGTATTTTATACATTATAAAGTTTAGATTGCAATACTTTTGTCTAATGTCGAGTTGGTACAGTGTGTATGAAACTCGACAAAGGATGGCGTCAACGAGCCACCCTGATTGGGTTCTACTCAATACACCTAAATTAAAGGCCATTCGTCCGATCAAGCCATTCACAATCTTACAGCCTCGCAATAAAGCAGGGGTTTGAATGTAAGTTTCATCTAAATAATGCGTAAATGCAAACACTCGGCTTTTGAAAAAAGAGCGTCGAACTTTTGAATAATGTTTTCACCTTTGCGATATCACAATGTCATCGTCGCGATAGTGCACAGCGAAAGGTTTTACGTTCACTTTAAGAAAAACAACATTATTAAGGCGGTCGCCGGCCTGGGGGCCTACCATGACATTTTATTCTCAAGACGGTTACGTTTTGTTTTCGACGTTGCACGACCGTGGGCACTATTGCGCGGCGCGACGGTACGATGTTCGGTCGCACACTCGCACAGCATTGAAAACAAAATGTAAACATCGTGACATGTCATGCGGTAGGCCTTCTGTAGAATAGGTACTACGATTATAGTCGTTGACTCGTTTAGCGTATGAATTAAATGTCAATATTATTTTAGTAATTTATTAGTTTTGATTTATCACGCACTTTGCACAGTTATGATGGGCAATATGGTTTTTCGCTTTGATTATTAAAAACTAAAACCTCTTTCGCTTATTTTTTTACAAGCTTTTATTTAGCCATATTAGTCACTCAAGGCTTCAGTGACAGCAGCAATATAATGGTACTATGGAGCTGGTCTGATGATGAAGTCGGAAGGTGGCTATAGGAACTCCTCGATAGTTAATAGTAGACTGGCCGTGCTTAGGCTCATTTTGTTCAGCTCATGGTTCTGCTGCTAATATCATCTTCGTTAGTCAGATGTGGGTATACTTCTGAAAAGCTTGTTTTGAAAAATATTTATTTCTACAAAAATACTTATTTTTAATGACATATTTATCAATCTATATAAATCTCAAGTCAAAATGTTTCATTCAATTTGGGTATCAAAGATACACTTATGCAGTTTATGCACGTCAAAGTTTTTTTAAATAGACTCGACTGCCTTGTTCGGATAAAGAGCCTCTACTCAGAACAATAGGCAAAAAACTGAGGGGCAATATTTTTTCAAAGGATAAATAAATTGCAGTCTCACAAATTTTGGCTTACAACTAGGTAATACAAACTATAAAAACGTCGTATAAAACTTGGTAATATCTAAGAAAAATAATCTAAAAATCCATCAAAGTTTGTTTTTTTTTTAATTGCTGAAGTCGTTACTACGGAGCCTACTTCGCCTTAAGACAATGATTAATATTTAGTAGATAGGAAAGCGCCGAGGTGCGAAGTATATCGGTATAATAAAACTCGACATGTGTTCGATAACTTAAACTTTGCGAGAATATTCGAGGGCTAGATTGAATTTTATCTTTCTTGAGCGCTAGCGCATAAAATGATCACCAGTGGTCTTAACTTTTTGTTTAATTACAGGATGACGCTTGGTTTAAAATATCTTAAACCTAAATATATAAATATCATTATATCCATTACATGGTAATAAATAGACAAATAACTGTCAATGAAAATCTTTCAGGCTGATTTGTTTTTCATTTAATTTAATCACGGATAGTAAACATGAGCGTCTTAACGCGACAACGCGACGCGACGCGATGCGAAAATATCATAGACCCCCCAATTCTACTAACTAGTTGTTTTTTAATTGTTAATGAACTGCCTCAAATTGGCACTGTTTGTATGCTAGAAGAATAAAAAAATAGTAATAATAGTTATTCGTTCACAATTTAAAAACAATTGCTTAGTAGAATCGACGCCCAGTAGCTGTATCTGTACTATATCCTGCGTGCTCACGTAAATCAATCCGCGACAAGACGAGACGAAGTGCGACTTGGTTTTTTTGACATAGAACACACGTCACGTGAAGTATTGGTCGCGTTACGTCGCGTGGTGTCGCGTCGCGTCGGTCGCTCATCTGGGACAACGGGTTACAACTAACTCATTTTATTAAAATCATTCATTTTACTTGATTCTTATCTAAATAATCGCTATCAAGCACCAAATTGCTTTTAAGTCACTTTTTAGTATTTTTGGAGATCATTATTAATTACTAGCTACGTTTGAAAATTAATGTTTAACATCTGTACTGATTATATCGCAACGACTAGATAGAAGTCTTGTAAGTTAATCTTTAGGTTTTTGTCATTATAATAGCTTTTATGATTAATTAGAGGCTTGCGTTTGACCTTTTCAAGCTTTACTCTTGTCTAGAAGATTATGATCTGTTAAGCTGTCTGACTCACACACAGGCTTTACACTTACAATTATAATTATGCTTCACATAATAGTCCTTTCAATATACTGAAGCGGATCCTTTTCACCTTGCTTGCAAATATCTCTACACCTCACTAATGAACGTTATATTGCCTCGGAATAATTGTACAGTGTTTTATCATTTTCGGTTAATATATTTACCTAAAAGAAAAAAGAAAGAAAAAAGGCAGTTCAAAACCTGGAAGAACATAGGCCATTTTTTAAAAGCAGGTAACGCCGCGCGGGGCAGCTAGTAAGAAATAAAAAGAAAGAGTGTGCGAGGCGTGTTTGTAAATTTAATTTTAATAAAATTTGTTAATGTTTATTGTTTACTAGTTGCCCTCCGCGGTTTCACCCGGGGTCCACATAAATTGTTATTTTTTTCGGGATAAAAGGAACCCCATGTCTTTGTCTGTACCCCTGACAACGTGTGCGCAAATTTTCACGATGATCGGCTTAATAGTAAAGGCTTAAAAGCGTAAGAAACAACAAACTCACTTTCGCATAATTTTACTTGTTAAGATTAGGATGTTTATTTAGTTTAGTTAGTTCGCTATAATGTTAAAATAGATTTCCTGACACTATTTCCTCACACTCCTTGATCTAGTTCTTTATTTATCTCTCCGTCCACAAACGTCCGTAAACATTTCATCTGCACTGTAAATATTCAGCACATAACTCACCCGAGTGGCAGTCCACAGAATAGCTGGTAGTCGCCTTCCATGACTTACTGTATCAAAACTTTTTTCATACAATTTGGCCGAATAATTCGCCAAACAAAATGGGCGAGCGGAATGAGTGCCGTAAATTCTACACACCGACCAACTTATTTAGACAATTGGACAAATGATAGAACTAAACATTTTCTACGGGTGGGGGTCGCTTTTGTTTAGAAAGTGCAGTGGTGCTTCCCTCGTTCAATTCCGTAGATAAGTTGGTCATATTGTACGGAGCGTCGAAAGAGGTGAAGTGCGGATGGCGGGGTGCGGTCCCGCGGGACTGGTAGTGTTGCCAGAGGGAACACGGATTTGTGCAGAGTTTAGAGAAATTACCGGTGTGATATAAATAGTTGAGAGAATTTCATTTTGTAGTTGTTTATAGTGATTATAATAATCTATTTTGAATTTTCATTAGGCGTATAAGCTGTGGCTAAAGGCTTTTGCAAGCTATTTTGGTTTTGTTCAACTGTTTTATTTATTTCTAATGCATAGCCGCTGTATCTATTATGGTCATTTTGCATTCAATACAGTTTGCAATAATACTCTATAGAAAATAGTGATTGCCAATATAATTAAAAATAGAAAATTGATCGAAAAAGCGTAAAGCGCGAGCAAAGCGTCTCTATTTCGATTTGGAAAAAAATCCTTTCGTAAGTCCGAATGTCCGATCGGTTTTCCACTGTTCTCTTCTACGAGTCGCATATCTCAACCGTTTTTCATAAACATTTGTAAGCAGTTCGATTAGGTATTTGTTTTTTTGTTGATTACGTTTTTGGATTATTTTTTTTCAAAATGCCGGAGATATGCGAGAGACAATGTTAATGAAGCTAGTGAGTTCTTCAGCTCGAGGTGACTAGAGTATTTGTCATTTAAAAGAGTTATAACTATGCTTGATTAGTCGACCGAGCAAGCGTCAGCGAGCGAAGCGCCTTTGCTTCAACTTCGACAAATATCCTTTCGAATGTCCGGATTCCGTCCAAATATCTGCCTGCGTCAACAGGTCGCATTTCATCAAAAAAAAAAAAAAAACACAGCTCGGCTATTTGAAAACAGACTCGGCAAAAAAACTGTATAATTATCAAACCTGCTCACAAAATTTCACGAGAATCGGTTGAGGAATGCGACCTGTAAATGTGGACAACGTCGACCGCTAGGTCTAAAGCTCACAGAGCCCCTAGTAAAAAGTCTAAAGCTAGTCTAAAGCTCGTCTAGTATACTTAGTTACACCTGCAAAACTGTACAAGTGTGCATTGTAAGCGTAATCGGTTATCGTCAGCTACAGATCCCGCCCTACGAACCGCCCGGCGGCCGTTACTGCGGGCGTTCAGCCTGCATCCTTGGGGCTTGCGGCCTTCAGTGCGGCCCTGGAGCTAGAGGCCTTTACGCCCGAGAGCCGGCACCTGCTATTGTCATAGCTTAGAATGCACAGCGGCTGGGGTATTGTAGGAGATAAGAATTGTCTTTTGAGGAACCAAAATTATTTGTCGCTGCGACGAAAATTGAATTTCTATTAATATTGGAATAATTTACTGTGCTTACTGTACAGGAGCTACTAGCATAGTATTATTTGCTGTAATTAGTATCTTATGAAATGTATATAGATGTTTGTAAACATTGTAAACTTGAGTAAAAAAAAAAACATAATAAATACATTTGTATTTGTATTTAAATAGGTGGAGTTGATTTGTAACAATCTAAAAATATCTTACTTATATTTTTACAGTTTGTGTGTGTGTGTAAGTTTGTTTGTTATTGCTTCACGCTCGAACGGATGAACGGATTTTGATGATATTTGGTATGGAGGTAGTTAGATTAAGACATACCTAGGCTGCTTGTACCCGCGGGTAGCACCGCTGGACGCAGCTAGTTTTAAAATAATTGTTATGAAATACTTACTAAAATAAGTCATTTGTTTTTCCATTTCAAAATAAAATTTATAAACTTAGACAAAAAAGTTCTCCAGCACCAAAGATACAAAGCTAAGTTATATAAATTGTCCTCTGACAAGAACATAAAATACTTTGAATTAAAATAGTTTAAAAAGTCAAACCAAAAGCCTTTTACAACGTAGACATCCAATAAAAATCAAACCGCTTTCTCTTGACGTTAATAATGAACAAGTTTATAAAGTACAAATCGACCAACTTATCTGAAGAAGTTGAGTAGAGGAGCCACTGTTGCTTTTCCATAACAAAACACAAAACTTTCTGAAAAAAAAATCAATTCTATCATTTAGCCCAGTGCTAAAATAAATTGGTAACTTTATTCTAACAAGTAAAAGTACGAATTGTTCTGCAACGCGTCAGCAATTCATTTGCAAAGCAAATGGCGGGAGTAATGCGGTTGCTAGCAATAGACGCTGCAACACCACAGAGAAGATCGAAAAGAGAGATGGTGTAAATAGCCTCACGGCGCGGCGTGTTTATAAAAGCAACATGAAGTGGTTTTAAATCTGAAAGTTTCAATACTTATTGCATATTATTTGTTCGCACCAAAAAAATAAAGTTAAAAGTCACGCTAAACTCGAAGCTTAATGTTGTGATTTGAAATTCTGTCATCAACCTCAAACTAGTAGACGTATCCATGATCCGAAAAAACAAGGTCTAGCATTTTGGGCGCCAACACGTAACTAACTCGTCATCGTCATCCGTCTCTTTGGAACTATTTGTAAATGACTTATTTCAGTCTTGACGTTACTACGGATTGCACACGTAGCCATTTTTGACTCGGAATGTTATACTTGGCAGAGTATTTACTATACCAAGGACGTTGCAATACTAATGTTGCGTTGAGCCATGGTAAGCTTATTGTTACCGTATAATGTGTAGCTATAGGTAGGTTGAAAAATATATTTTGACCAGTGCCAATGAATAACCACTACAAAATAATTGTAACTAATATTAAATGTACTTAAGGGACCTAAACATTATCTTATCCCATTCAGATTCAGGTTTACCCGTAAAATATCCTCTTGCCATCTCTCCTTCGTCCATGCTCCGCGACCAATAAGTATACAGCAAGCGATTTACAAAGCTAAATAAATGTTTTTATTTTTATTGTGCAAACGCCGAGGGACTGTGAAGTCTCACGAATTAAATAAATACGAATAGGTCTTCGTGGAATTTAACTTGCCATGAACATGACATTGATAGCTCTGCAGCGGCGAATAACGTTGTCCTTCGCACCGACGTTGCAATTACAGTTAAGAACGATGAAGAAATAAATACACAAACGACCAAGAAAAAGGTTCTGAATTAAACGCGTACTTTTAACATTTTGTTGTTATTATGACCCGCAATTTTCAGAAATTTCTGCCCTTGCTATAAATCATTACGGCATTTAAAAGAACCAGCCAAGTGCGAGTCGGACTTGCGCACCGAGGGTTCCATACAAACGTTCATGTGGAAAGGCCAAAAATTATTAAACATATTTTTATTGTATGATGTCACTAAAATGTATGGTTTTCGCAACTTTTCCTTTATCTGTGCTATGAGACATTGCTTTGTACCAAATTTCAAGATTCTGAATGCACGGGAGGTATCCTGTAAGTTTGATTCCCTTGCGAGTGTCATAAATATGGCATAACGTTTGTTTCCGGCCCGTGCTAGCCCTGCTGGTAACGGCAAGCGCGCTGTATGTCCGCCGACGCCGCGCTGCCGTTAGCTTCTTGTATTGACATTACGATATTGTCGATACTATATTAAATACGATTTAATGCTCAAAGTTAAATCACTTGTCAAGCATTGTCGTTGCACTGCCGTTATAGTGTGCCCACCTTCGACCTTAACCCAATATTATCCTTATACGACAGCCGGGATCCGAAAGATAGCTAAAACATTCGATAAAGCCTCCTCCTCAACGCCAGGCTACAGTTCCTAGAGCCTAACGACTGTTATCTTAGGACAGACGACTGAGACAGACTGATTAGTGTCCACTGGAACAAACACTAGAGAGTAATGCCTAGACCTTTGAGTTAACTGACTACTTTGACACACTACTTTCAAAGATTATGAATAAGAATATAGGTATATTTTGTAGGTATATAGTCGGTAGGTATACGTGCGGCGTATTGCGTGTTGACGAGCAGCCGATTTGCATTTTGTTTGTTAAAGTACACAGCTGAACATTGAGTTTACACAATACGCTCAGAGTCAGTCAGCAGACAGTTAGCCACCCACAGTTAGCTCAGTCAGGATGAAGCTTAAGTGTCCAAAAAGTTCACTCTTGGCTATATGCGAATGTTTGTGCGTGTTTATGTTTGTTACTTCTTCACACTCAAACGGATGAGCAGATTTTGATGAAATTGGTAAGGAGGTAGTTTATAGTCTAGGCTAATACGTAGGCTACTTTTAAATTGCGGGTAAAATCGTAGGTTAGGTAGCTAGTAATACTATTAAAGTGAAAGATTGGATGGACGGATGCAAGTTTGTTACCCAATCACGCCAGAACGACTAAATGGGTCTCGATGAAATTTGGCATAGAAATAAATTATAGACTAGAACAGCACAGAAGCTACTTTCTAACCGTGGGTAGGCGCAACTAGTATTCACAATAAATTGACAATTTACAATGATTTATTTGTAGAAAAATAAACAATAAACACAAAAAAATTAACAAGTAACAAATTATAAAACAATTTTTGCCACAAACCGGCCCCAACTCAGCACAATCGTTTTGCTTTAACAATATCTGATTTGAACACAACTAACTTTCCGAGTTTCTTCGTCCACAGTCGACATGTTTGAGTCTCATTCAGACTCCGAGCCAATGTTGGAACAATCCGAGCTCTGTATCTCTAATAACATAAACACGGCACCGATAACCGATGCAATGGCCTAACTTGCTTAATTTACTACTGTAATTATGCCACCTAACACATAGTCTTACCACCTTACACAACAACATACGAAAATAGACCTTGGCTTGATATGGTAAGGTTGGTTTTAGTTTGAACGCGTTTACCTTTGATAGTGTCTATTATCACTCTTAACCAGGCTATGGTCGATGAAATAACAGTCGGAATGAAACTTTATTCGTGAGCAGTTAGAGTTGGTTTCTGTGGTGGAGTGTTGTCAGTGCCCAGTGGGCCCATAATGTGTAAGTACTGGACCTTAGTAATTTACCTAAGTAAGGAAGTTTTTGTCATGACGGACGGATCGTTTATTTTTAGGGTAGGTCGGTTATTTCCGAAATGGGGAGGTTTATTGTGGCACTGACGAGTGCCCTGAAAAATGGTGTGATGCTCCAGCGAGAAATGGACCGAGAATTTTTTTTATAAACTAAAGAAGGCTTGTATTTCTTTGAAATGTTTCAGAATTGAATTCGTTAAGTCGAGAAACTTTGTGATGTTATTTTGGTCTGAGATACAAACTACCTTTTAAATTTTTTTTAAAGTTACGTACGGAGTTCCTCAGGGCAGTGTTTTGGGCCCACTGTCATTCATAGCCTATATTAATGATTTACCTTGTGCCACCACACAACCTATGACATTATTCGCAGATGACAGCACAATTACCATAGCATGTAAGACACCTGACTCATATGAAAATGACATTAATGAATCCTTGACATCAATAATATCATGGCTGGACAATAATAGCTTAAAAATCAACTTAGATAAAACAAATATCATGAACTTTAGACAAAGAGAATCATTACTTAAACATAATGTGAATTTAGTGTACGATAAAAAATCAATAAAGGAAGTAGTAACTGCGAAGTTTCTCGGTCTAACTATAGACAAGAAATTAAATTGGAAACCCCAAATAGAGACTCTTTCGAAGAGAATAAGCAGTCAAGCATATGCGCTAGGCAAATTAGCTCCCACTGTAAATACAGACGCTCTACTAACTGCGTACTACGGCCTAGTCGAATCCATTCTAAGATATGGTGTTATTTTCTGGGGCAACTCAACTAATAAAGAGGTCATTTTTAAAAGGCAGAAACGCTGTATTCGTGCTATGTTTACGCTTAAAACCCGAGATAGTTGCAAACCATACTTCGAAAAATACAAAATTCTTACACTTCCGTGCCTATATATTTTAGAGACGGCCATATTTGTAAAAAAAAACCTAGAGCGATTCCCCACACTGTCTCAGACTGTCGATAGAAACCGACGCGACCAGGACAAACGTCGCAATCACAAAGGGAAGACAGCCCTGATGAGAAATAATATAGTGTGTATGGGACCTCTGATCTACAATAAGATACCAAAATCTATAAGGGAACAGAATTTTAACCTGTTCAAGAACAAGCTAAAAATATTATTATTGAACAAATGCTACTATACTATTAATGATTATTTGAATGACAAACTTTAATGTACAACTGACATTTTTATTATCTATTCCCTTATTTGACATTGGTGGTTTTAATATTAGTACCTGGATGTCCGAGCTTTGCTCGGTATTTTTTTTTTATTGTGTTTTTTGGAAAATAAACAATTGATTTTAGTCTAACCTCAAAGCGAACACTCATTGACTTCGTGTTACTTAACAACACCATCTGCTGTTGTGTCGTTAAAGCAATTAGTTGCTCACAAAAAATAGTATTATTATTCGCCAATAGATGTCAGGAAGAGTCATATTTTTGTTATTTTTCTTCCAAGTTTATGTTTAAGTTGATTATCGATAAAACACGAATAAAATGACATTTTCTAAAAATGATTCTTAGCTAGATCGATTTATCGCCCCCGAAACCCCCTATATACAAAATTGTATGAAAATCGTTGGAGCCGATTCCGAGATTCCAATTATATATATATATATATATATATACAAGAATTGCTCATTTAAAGATATATAAGATTTTATTGACATTTAATTCTTACTTTAATTTTGAGATCAACTGTTTTTTGTTATTTAATTTGTTCCTTTAATTGTGTATATTAATTTAATTTGTACAATTTTGAAATTTTAATTTTATTATTTTGACGAGCATAGTGCCATCACTCTGACATTTGTACGCCTATCCGGCACAACATGCTTGAACCTTTTTGTGTCAATATTCCAACATCTTTTATAAGACCATGTTGTATGCAAATAAATATTCTTTATCTTTATCTTTATCTTACCCCATGAGAATATTGTTTTTCTGAAACAAACGTAGAAATGAAGTTATTCGACCGTAACTGTGTCTTGACAACCCATAACATTCACAATTCTTGAAGCAAATCATGTTCATAATTGTTATTTAAATGCTCATAATTAAAATTGTGTTAGAATGAACTACTAGCCTACAAACAAAGAAGGATCATCATTTAGAGTCCAAGCTCGCAATGAGTCACAGCATCTCATCCCTCTACACCCTCCGAATGGTCCAATCAATCTGTTCGTCCGATACCGACCCCTTCTCTTATCATAGCGAATACGTGCCGATAAACCGTTACGGCTCTACGCCGCTACGCTACGATGCTACTACGCCGTAGACGGTCTACGTCACCGCTACGAAATATTGCGTGTAGTATATTTAGAAGGTTTTTTTGACAGAGGGTTTATTGTATAGCTTTAAATTAACTGACGACAATTCTGTCAGATTAAAAAGTCAAGAAATCATATTAGATTATAATTTTTATAGTTATTATTTTAGCTTAATTTAAAAACATTATTATAAGATTTTGAATAAATTTGTAAAAATCATATTTAGATATTGGTTAAATGTTATCATCATCATCGTAATCATTAGTCTTTCTACGTCCCACTGCAGAATATCGAATCAAATCAATGCACCGTAACCTACCACCCTAGCTCAGTGCAGGTTGGTGGATATCACGTGTATTTCGAATTATTCTTCTAGGACATGTCGGTTTCCTCACGATGCCTCCCTTCCGATGTTTTTTTTAAATTATATTTTATTTTTGTATGATATTTTATTTTTCTTTTTCATTTTTGTTTTACTTTGTATTTTCGGTGCGCAATACAGATATATTGTATTGTATGTTTTAAAAAAATAGAAAAGTGGAGACATTCTGTACAAAAATCGTTAGAGACAGAAATGAATAGAGAAGACTAGAGGAGGCCCCTGCGTCTCCCGACACTGAACAAAGAACATCATAGACATACGATACAATTTCATATTAAACTATAAATTCAGACAATAAAGGCTTAGTAATAATAAAAATAGGAATATTGTTACTTGAACTAATATCTAGTGTATATCCGCTTTAACGTCTTCGAGTCTTCGAGCACTTCGTCGACATGTGTTTCGCGAGTTAACACGTCCTGAGGATGCCTCGTGTAGAGGCATCATTGTACATACGTTTTGTCACACTTTTCCCCCTGGCTGCCAGAGGCGTAATACTACACCCACACTTCGCCGGACGATATTTAGTCCCAAATGTGGCAGGGGGCAAGCCTGTCGCTATTTCTACATAGGGCTCCTGTCAAGTAGCAGATGACATACAAAAATAAAATAAAAAATTCATAGTGACGATTATAATTTGTAAGTAACTTTCTCTGTTTACCAAACAGTGAATCAAAAGTTTGATCTACGAGATGTAAGATTGAATAACACGAAAAAAAGCCTGTTTGTTTCATCCGAGTACGGACTTGGAAAACCTAAGCTAGGCATCTAATATAAATTACCTATCAGACGTAATAAATTGGTGTTTCATTTATTTGGAGAAAATAAACACTTCGTTTCATGTTGTAACAAATAGCTACGGTCTAGTTCTTGAAGAACTGATCCAAGTGTATTTGTTACATGTTTTGTAGTTTAGTAATACTATGTATTGTATAGAAATAAACTGTATTTTGAATGAAGTGTCCGAACAGCGCGTACTGTACACAGCTTGCGGCGTCTCGCTTGCTGACAAGAGACCTATTCGCATTTTTAACCGAATTCCGAAAAGGAGGAGGTTCTCAATTGGATTGTATTTTTTTGTATGTAAGTTACATGATTACTCTGCCAGTTGTGAATCAATTTTTGATTCTATTTTTGTTTAGTAGATCATACTTTAGAGGTGATCCCATGTAAATTATGTCGAAATCGGTCAAGAAGTTTTTAAATATCAACAAAAGTCCAAAAATTGTTTACATGAATAACAAGTTACAGGATGGGAAGTCGGTTTTTTAAGCTTTGCTTTTTATAATATGTTCGCTAAAGTTCGCCGCTCAACGTTGAGTTTGCCAACGCAACTCAGAGTCAGTTAGTGGACAGCCAGCTGCCCACATTTTGCTTAGTGAGGGCGAAGCTTAAGTCTCTAAAAACGTTGATCGTTGGTTGATCAGCGCCAACAATTGGTACGGCAAAACCCATTTAAAATAGAACTACTCGCGGTCACCCATCCAAAAACCGACCGCACTTCCCGTTGCCCAACTTCACTGATCTGTATCAAGACCAGAGCTCCCAACTCCGACACTACGCTCAAGCACTAAATTATTACAAAAGTCTATTTCCAAGACTCCACTAAACTTTTTTCTGAAAGCTAATCTCTGTATAGTCTGTAGATTCCGGGCACGCTAGTGATTCTAGCAATAAAAGCAGTTTCTCTTAACAAAATCGGAGCGCGTACCACCGACTCGGACCAAATGAGATTAGCCTGTAGCCCCCCATGCCCCCATGCCCCGCCGTACCCCCGGGGGCGCGGGGGGGCAGTTTTATTGGACATGAAATGAAATCAGGCCGCGGTGAAAGCTACGCGAATATTCTCAGCTAACGAAGCGGCTAATGTGCAGTTGCACGATGTCATAGTTAAAACTTACCTCGTGCTCTTTGTTTAGTATTTTAGCAAATAGAAAACTGTGGAGGAAAGTTTTATTTTGACCACTGATGTGGGAGGTAGAAAGTAAGTATTCGGGCATAAATAAAGTTCGCAATTTAATATTTGTAGCCAAATTTCCACCATATAATAAATTAGCTTCTGCCCGCGGTTTCACCCGCGTGATATACAGTAAACTTGGACATTTGGACAAACTTCATCCTCGGATAGAATTTTGAAAATTCTTTCTTAGTAAATACCTACACTTCACAAAGAATAAACCTTCCAAATTTCATGTTTCTAGTATCAACAGTAGTGCTAGTAGTAGGTTTAGGCTATGCTTTGATATATCACCAGTCAGTCAGTCAGAATTTGAATTTTATAAAAAATATAAAATAAAAATATTACACGAATACAAATTTATATTTCGACTACCTAGCAGTGAAAACCAAACTAATTTTTGCGTGACAATATTTTGTTATTTCATTACTATTTTTTATCAAAACAGACTAACAGATGAACGGATTTTGAAAATTACTAGTAAACATTATTTTTACTATTTTATCATGATGTTCTATACCAGTCTAAATATAGCTTACTTACCTTTGTTTTAGCTATTAAAAATATTATTTTTTTATAAGAAACCGATTAGAAATATAAACAACAACAAGCATAAGAATGATTAATTAGATATCAACAAACTAACTTTCAGAACAACATTCTCGATAGGCAGCTCCTACACACCAACTTAAACACACACAACTCCAAAGTAGTTTACAAATCATACCAAAACTCGCAAAAGCACATCGCTCAGCATTAAACTGCAAAGTTGTTCAATTAGCGTCCGCAAACGACCGCATCTTAACTGAATTAATATCGAAATGTATGTAAATTGTAGTTAAGGCGCGTCAACAGTGAGACATTGCAAACAACTCGACAGTTGGAGTAGCCGACGTCCCGTCGTGCCCCCCTCTGCCCCCCCCCCCCTCTTGCCCCGTGACGCCGCTGAAAAGTGCAAGAGTTTAATTAAGAAGGACGGGGCCGGAATAAATTATGGGCACAACTTAATGTCTACGGTGTACCGATTTGCATTTGCAGTGTCATCTTCATCGTCTCCGGCGAAGTTTACTACATTTTCTTAGTTGATGTTCGCATTTCTTGATGAGCTGTTATAACTGTGGAAGGATATTCTTGCCTGACCTACACGAAGAGAGATGTTTGAAAGACATGTTGACATAGGAGATGTTAGTGACAAAACACATTCCTCCTTATCGATAAACGTTGTATAACCTTGGAATAATTTTACAGTTCTTGCCTTTTTCGATCGAGTACATAAATTAAAAAGACAAAACACTGTGTTACTATTCCGAGGCCATTCAACGTTTATGACTATTTATTTATTTATTTATTATTCCTAAGACTAAGGGGAATTGTATGAGTATGTGCATATTCCTGTGAGACTTCCTGTGGTCTTAACAAAAATGTGTGTTATCTATATCTTTATTTAAGATTTGTTGATGACAAGTTTATTTTTCTAAACAAGCTTTAATTGCACTAAAAATAATATTTTCGATTCGAAAATATTCTTATGTTAAGAATATATTCGAGCTACTCTCAGCAAGTCCTTTCATTTAATACCCATATTGTAGGAGTGCATTAAAAACAACTTGTCCGCCATTGTGGGTGTTTCGCCATGTTAAATTTAGAGTGACGAAACAAAACTAACCATGCATTGTCATCCAAAATAAAGTGGATACAGAATTTCAGCTCAATTGGTTGAAGATTGAGTTAGAAGATTCCACCCGAAAATAGATAGTTATACATCCATTGCGAGTTCAATAAAAGCTTGTAAAATCGATATTATGTATTGTACTATGTTCGCTTTATTGTTGTGTATGTATGAACTCCTAAAAGGCCGATTTTGACGACATTTTCAGCCAATCTTCAAATTAGTCCAGCGGGTGATCCTGTAAAGTTTGGTAGTGATTAGATAAACAGAAATCAGGGTAGGTCGCTAGTGTTTCATACAACCCTAGTTAGTTAAACTCTTGCGTTATATTCTAATAACCTTATAACGTGTTACGTTTCATTATTCATCATATTTCGCGCGACATAAACGCCATTGTTTAATTTATAACGATGTAATTAAAACTTATCCACGTATGAAATTTTATATCCACACTGACCTAACAGTAGGTCAACGTTCCAAACGAGAAGCAGAATTACTCGCCTCGTGTAAACGAAGTTTTAAATTTTCACTCGTAATTCTGTAAAAGGTATTTTAGGTTTTATTTAAATTATAATTGCAAGCACATTTAATTACTTTTGTGGTATAAAAATACATAGATAGACCCACTCTTTATTTTACACACCGGAAAAACGAAAACAAAAGCATAATACCGCTTTAAAGTATAGGTAGTGTAACAACAGGGGGTTTTGTCGCTGAGAACAATTTCTTCCAGGCCAAGGTCACGAAAACCATCGTTGTATAGTTACTTACCAATATACTTACCAATAATCTGCGCGAAATCCTTTGATTCCAATTTTATTCTAAGAACCGCTAGAATGGAGAATACTCTGCCTGAGTGGGTTTTTCCTATAGCTGGCTGTCTTTCAAGTTTCAAAAAAATCGGTTGCATCTAGGGAAGCGAGTCGCATCTTTGCTTAACATCTGCTGCTATGACGGCCAAACGCATCAATCCCATTGTCGAATAATACAAGTATTACTTAAAAACACTTTTCGTTAAACGCTTCTTATTCTTCTGTTTACATGTGGTATTATCACGGACACTAAATAATGATGTGTGCAAAGTTCCATAAAAATCGGTTCAATGGAAGTTGTCGAAACATCTTTCCTAAGATTTGACCCAAAAAACGAACTTGGCAAGCGAAATAAAACCGTTTAAAAAGGCAACCTGAGGACGAAGAGGATTAAGATAAGTGTTTGGAAAATTACAGAGTATCTTCTCGTCATCATCCCCCCCCCCCCCCATTTTCTTACCCAAATAACTGGGAGGAGCCAAGTAAATGAATCGGGAAAAACATTAATCCGACCTGATATCGGCAGAACATAGCAGATATGCTTCTAAAAATAAACAGAGATCGTGTACACCGTGACGTCATCGTCCATGACGACGTTGGGGTTCCGAATCCGAATATCAGATAAGTACGCTGTAATATAATTACGCTCGCGAACATCTCTCGAGATGAGTATTGCTACGCAGTATTTAATATGGCACGATTATTGGGCGCGGTGTATTAATGAAATATTTAAAGGTAAGCACGCCCCACGGGTTCACTTGACGTTTTCTCTTTCATTCTTCTGACGTTGTTTCATACACAAAATAACTTTTGTTACTTAAATGCTAACATCTTAAATTGTAACGGGATTTTACATTCTGCGCAATTTCTAGTGACAGTCAGTTTGACCACATTTTTAAAATATTATTAATTTCTAGCTGTGGCCTGTGATTTCACCCGTGGTTGAAAAACATCCTTGTACTTTAGACTATAATAATAATATAATAAATCTGAATTTGATTGAGTTAGAAACATTCATATATCCATCCATCCATCCCATACAAACTTTCGTATTTAAAATATTAGTGACATTGTTTCTTGTTAGGTACAAAATTATGTCCTAGCCAAGTTTATTAAGATTAGTCAATTTATACAAAATCAACAAACAAACACGTGTGCGTGTGTGTACTACAAACTGTACAAAGAGTCGAGAAATCCACAAGAAATTCCATCCAAATCGGATCAGAAACTTTTTTATGACAATCAAACAGACGTTTAAACTTTAATTTATTATTGGAGCTATGTTAAATATTAATTTATCTAGAGAATCGGAAGCTGCCAGTAAATTAGAAGAAACTCAGTCAACCGTGCTCAAGATGGCCGAAAATGTTCCCAGTGGAAACCTTAATAGCGACTAGAGTAAAATAATATATACCTAGTATCTATTATAGAAAAATATACATTAATAAGAAAACTCAGTAATAAAACACAGCTAAGAGATTGAAGATTGCAATCCAAATCCTCGATTAAATACGAAATATACGAATTGTACGGATTGAATTCAACAAAATATGTATAGCGCAAGCATTTCTTTTTATTGTTGATGAATTCATTCGAAGTTTTTGCTTGTATTAAAAAAGCGAAAGATTGTGTGCGTTTGTATGTGTGTGTGTGATACTTCTTCACGCTCAAACGGATAGAATTTTGATGAAATTTGGTGTGGAGGTAACTTTTACCGGCATATTGGCTTCTTTTAAATCGCAGATAACACTGCAGGGCGCAGATAGTTGTTTATAAAAACCCAGCCGCGTGCGAGTCGGACTCGCGCTCCGAGGGTTCCGTACATACCAATTACATTTTTTTGCGAGTTTCAATGTATGCGGCTTAAATTTCTGTATATTTATTGTTGACATAAAAGTTAAATTTTGTTACAGCTTAACGGTGTTATAGACTTGAGAGTTTGATATAAGCTTGATATCTCCACGCGTTCCTGACAAAAAGGGTCTTGAGAGACAGACAGACGGACAACAAAGTGATCCTATAATGGTTCCGTTTTTTTCCTTTTGAGGTACGGAACCCTAAACACGTGAAGATGGGAACTCTGAAGCATGGCCATTGGACAGATGTAAGTAAGGTTTAAGACTATGGTGTGGAGTGACATTTGTGCACAGCTTAAAGTTTCATTGAAAGGAAATCACTATTAAATTATCTGCACATGCCCTGTTAGGCTTCTCGTTAGAACTTAGTGCTTCCATTTTAGTGCTCATCTGGTTTGTTAAAAAAAAATATAATACTTCAACCCGCCCTGACTTCGCACGGTACCTGTAAACCTTCCGTGAAAAAATATCTAATTGATGGCGAAAACCGTTACAAAATCCGTTTCGTGGTTTACGAGAAGCGGATATATAAACAAACAGTCACAGAAAGCGACTATGTTCTAAACTATGTAGATATACCTACTTTTTACTGCACCTCAATATTAAGCAATATTACTCGTAGCTTATGTCAATCTCCGCCATGCCAAAAACAAAAAACTTTATTCTGATGCTAATTTAACATTAGTTACCGATATAAACGAACTCTTTAAGCCTTCGCCTAATTTGCGTAGTAAATACTAGGCTATCAGTCGAAGTACAATAAAAGTAATAATCCAGGCTGCTAGGAACAGTGCCCAAGTAAAATGGTCCCGCAGGTGAGTCGGCGGCACGTCTCCGCAAATTGATTGCGACCGGCGGCGATATTGAATTCCATCGAGATGGAATCTGTATCAAATCAAGGCGAATTATCGACAATTTGTGCGGTCGGGAGTGCCTCATGTCAATGCTTTTCATTTGTGTTCGTGACATTTTAGATTACGGGCGTAGAATGTAAATTCAGACTGAAAACTCTAGTTCGGGTTTTCAGACTTTTTTCGTAATTACCCGCGATGTAAAAGCAAGTTTGGGACGTAAGCTAAAGTGTTTTTTTACTCAATTACCTAAAAACGGTGATAGTGGTTTAGTCATCTAGTGTATGTACTTATGTAAATGTTCGCCTGATTGTATTACGACTAGGGCCTCCTCACCTATTTTGAAATGCTAGGTCTCGTTAGAATTGCGTTTGACCCCATTGAGAGCCTTCTTTTGGCGCGTCCGATATTATCTCAGTCACTGTCTTTCTCATTAGGTAAGCTATGAGTGTGAAAAAGACCAAAATAATGATCCTACGCGCTAGAATAAAACTCTCGAGTTTGCCTAGTAGGAACTTCATACGCTAGGTTTGATAACATTCTGCTAAACTTAGAGTATCTTCATAATGCACCTTACTACTAGTACTTAGTATGAAGTCTATAATCTAACTGAAATATTGGCAAGCGCAGTGAAGCGCGTCTTAAGCAATATAGTATTTATGTTTATGTGCATTAGGGGGCGGTTTTGTTCAGCATTTGGCGGGGAGCCACGGCGTGGCGTGCCTCGCCACTACAACATATATTTCTCATAATTTACTCGCTTTATGAATGCACACTGACATGGTTTCGGAACTCAGTTGCTTGTTCTTGACATACTTGGCAAATTCATTTTGTGTCTGCTTATGTTTTAACTATTTAAGCTTACTTCCGTATTGTCATTGAATTAAAGTTCATTTATAATTCAAACAATTTCTCTCTGTTTAGAAACCATGCGATCGCCCGAGAGACCTCACCTCTCAGATTAAAGTTATAATTTTTTAGCAGTTTTTTTTTGAAGTCCATTGCTGGATCAAATTCTCTTTCACCCTTCCCATTCTATATAACGATCGCCAGTTTCGACCTGTCCGTTTAAAATGCATCCAGGTCATCTCGCCAATGTTTCTTCGGCCTGACTTGGCTCTTATTTTTATCTGCGATATGTTTCATCCTAAGTGTGTATTTATGTTTTTTCACGACCTCGATACAGCTTCCTGGCACTCAAACGACTCTAGAAACCTGATACACTTGATCTAACATTCCTCATCTCATCACATTCTTGTTATGACCTGAATAGCTAGTGTAGTAAAAGCAGGTGTTACATGCGCCATACTTTAACTCTAGAACACTCATTAAATTGATGTGTAATGGAATGAAGTAAATGTAGATGATTTAGAATACACACCATAGAGTTGGGGCCCTATTCCTACAATTTAAGACATTTTCTGGTCTCTTCTCTCTCGCTTGAAAAGTCATAGGAGTGAAAGTGACCACATCTCAAGAATAAGAGAGCGTGTTTTTTTTTTCAATTTTCGTGATATTTTTGGTTTGAAGATATCTGAGTTTTTTTCAATTCAATTGGTAAGTTAACATTTTATGATTAAACAGCAAAACCAGTGTTGATAAAATTTGAACATAATATAAGTAAACACAGAAGAAACATCGGACTTAGTATTTTTCACTAGCTTTTTGCTCGTGGCTTCGTTTGCATTTCATATCTTATGACACTCAATGATAATGTAGCTTTCTACTAGTGAAATAAATTGAAGAATCGGTTCAGTAGTGTTGGCGATTACCCCCGACAAACCAACTTACAAACTCACAAATGTTACCTCTCTATAAAATTAGTACCTATAGAAGTATTTATACAGACGAAAACATAAATAAAATTGCGAACCACAAGACTCTTACACATACAAAATGCTGTTTGTGTATTCGTATTAATTTTTTACCCGACTATGCAAGAAGGAGGTTTATGATTCTCATGTGTATGTATGTATGTTTGAGGTTTCTTTGGCCCGCCCTACAGCCAAAACAGCTTGATGGATTTCGACGTGTGAGGTGTTATTTGAAACATCTTGATAGTGGAAGTGACTTGGGCACTGTATTTTGCAGGCGGGTTTTTTCTTTTTCTTTTAATAATGATACTTGTTTCATAAAATCAGTTAGCCGTATGAACGAATGTTAGTATGTCGAGTCTCAGCTTAGTCTCGCAAACCTGTCATTGAATTTATTACCTATCTCCGTTGCATCTCAAAGGGGCTCGATAAAGCGGTTAGCTCGCACGGAGCGACCTGACAACGTTTACCGATGCAGCTTAATGTTATCATAGGATATTGATTTCAGTACTAGCTATTAGTGGTAGACATTTGATTCTACACTTATGCTAGAGCGCAATGCAAGGACTTTTGAACCTTATGTCTGAACGGTAAGCTTCAAAATTATTTGCAGTTAGTTAGGAAAGGAGTCTTTGAAGATGATATGATTGAATACCTCACATAGTACGACGATCAGGTGTCGTGTAGCTGAATAATCAAAGACATTGGTTAGAAACTGATTTGAATACGAGTGAATAGAAATCATTTAAGTAATAATGTTAATTTGGAAATCTGAATCCTAACTAATATAATAAATGCGATAGTAAGTTTGTTTGTTATGATTTCACGCCTAAACCACTAAATCGATCGTCATGAAATTTTGCATTTACGATGTTAGGGGTACAGGAAAGGACATAGGATATCTTTCATCCTGAAAAAAAATACTATCCCTGTGGGTGATGCAGGTGAAAACGGGGGGCGCACCTAGTTAATAATACTTACAACGATTACTTTTCTTCTCAGGTACTTACCTAAGAAACTGTTAAAAGTTCCAAGAAAAAAAACATAGTTACCTACTCAAATCCAATGTCTCGCTTTGCTGGGCCCTCTCCATCGGTTCAAACATAAATAACACGAAACTAGAACGATTTAAAGCTCGTACAAAAACCTATTTCAATGAATTTAAAAACAGAACGTATCGCTACAGTATTTCATTGGTACTAATCTGGCGGCAGTAAAGCCAATGGGCCGATCACTTTTATAACTGTACCGTACGAGCTATCGACCCCCTGAGCTGTACTTGGCTCCATCTAACTGAACGCAAATTTGTAGTGTATTTTTTGGTAGACCTAAAAGGAATGTAGTGCTAAAAGACACGAGAGAGTGCGAGGTTCCAGGCGATAGCGAGGACGCGTTTGTGGAAACGCTTCCAGTATTCAGCATCTCAATACTTCTGAGCTGTGGGAATCTCTATCTTGAATTGAACATGGAGATTGAAGAGCAAAACAAAAGAGAAGATCTACCCTACCATCATGTGGGACAAAGGGAGAGAGGGAGTCATTGTGCATTTTGACCTCGATAATTCTATTGGAACCAGTCTTAGTTTACAGAACCAATAACACTAATATTAAGAACGTTAAGAGCTATAAGTAGGACTAGCTAGACCAGTAGCTAGCAATGCATAATGTATAATTTTTTTAGACGGTGCTGACCAGAACAGAGATACAGAACAGAATATTATAATGCTGGAAAAAAGCTAGGAGCTACCTATTCCCAGCAGTCAGTTAAGCACGGTTCAATAAAAAATAGTTTTGACGTCATTGCAGTGATTTCAATCTGGTCATCGGTCTAATGAGCCGAAGCCGTAGTAATTATAATAGCAGGGAGCGAGTCGGCACGAAGCCACCGACCGGCAATCCAATCACGCACTTGTGGGATTCTCGATCTGATGCCGGTTAGATTACCTATACATACCTATAAGTACCCACACCTCAAAAGGAATTGATTTGTTTTTCTATGTCTTCTAAAGAGGGGAAGCCTCACAACACTAAGCTAATTTAGATTTGTGGTACGTTGGCTTTTGATTTCTGATCAGGAAAAAAACTAGATGAATCGAATATTTTTATACCTCTACAGTCCGTACCTTTTCTACGTACGGAATGTATCAACTTCTCATCTAGTTTTTTTCTCAATTTTCCTGATATTTTCGGTTTGAACATATCGGAGTTTTTTTCAACGACAAATTCCTTGATTTAAAGACAAGTTCATTGCCTTATTTCATATACAGGATAATCCTACTAATATTATAAACGTGAAAGTTTGTAAGAATGGATGGATGGATGGATGGATGGATGGATGGATGGATGTATCTTTGTTACTCTTTCACGTCAGAACGGCTGAATAGATCTGGATGAAACTTGGCACAGAGATAGATTATAGTCTAGAATAGCACATAGGATACTTTTTAACCGCGGGTGAAACCGCGGGGCGCAGCTAGTATATGTATAAATGCGGGTGTCAGCCGCACCATGCTCCAGTAATAATATACTGATTATAAAACTTATCTTCGTAGACATAGACGCTTTTTAACCATCATAATTATCAAGTAATCGCTCTTCTTCATTAATTGCGATAAATATTGAAATGTCTCGACGTCTGTAGCTATGTTATTGCGATAGATATTGGTTCTAACTGCGTCCACAGTAGGTCCGTGCAAGCACCTGACGAACTGTCGACCCCTCGACTTTGGCAACTCCATTCAACACTTTGCTGTAAATTCTGTAAAACTTATAATAAATTTTATAGCGATAAATTGTGGCAATATTAAATTTTGGTAGACGTATTAGAGTCATAAATTATTTATTTTTATATTATTTTGGTAAACGACGCTACATTATTTATTTTAAAGAAACTCCGTTTTCTAAGGAATTAAAATATTTTTATTGGCTGGAGTTTAATGTAATTTAACATTTCTTTGATCTTTTCGATTCTTAGTAAAAATATTTACTAATCTCAGGTTTCTTGCAGACCTTTTGTACATCTGAACAGCTGGAAGAGTTGTTAAAGCATAAATCATTTGCAGTATGGGAACTTACCCCCGTAAGTCCCGTAACTCATCGATCTCGTTGCGCCTCCCGCGGTGTCCTCGCCAGACATTTACTGCTTTCAATTTCTATTATCTCACTTTAAATCTTCCTCTCTTTCCGATGTGTAGTATAATCAAATCAAATCAAATATAATTTTATTTTCAGACATAGTCCATAATACATTTACATCATCACATTTAAAATAAAAATAAAAATAAAAATAAAAAGTCCAATAAGTTGAAATAAAATAAAATAATGGTCAATGAAAGTGAAAAAAGAAACATATGTAG
The DNA here is from genome assembly GCA_911728515.1 of Peribatodes rhomboidaria. NCBI lineage: Eukaryota > Metazoa > Arthropoda > Insecta > Lepidoptera > Geometridae > Peribatodes > Peribatodes rhomboidaria. Next base: position 352,968 of record OU452181.1, on the reverse strand, counting down.
TCCAAATTATAAATTAAAATTAAATTAAATTAAATAAAACAATGCAACCGCGCAGCATGCATTTGTATTGGACAATCAATCCGAGCAGCTACAACGCGCAGAATGGTGTTGGTGCTGCCCCGAAGGCGACAGAGCATCGAGGCGGCCCGTTTGCGGAGTATGGCCTGAAAACCATCTACCTGTCCGTCCGCAAACATCCCGGACGCACTGCAGCGCCAAGGCAACCCCAACAACATCCTGAACGCGTTGTTATACTGCACACGCAGGGCGTTGATAGCCCGGAGCGTATAGTTCGCCCACAGACTGCACGTGTAGAACGACTGACAGTATGCTCGAAACAGCGATATTTTAACTGAGTCTGTACATCGTGCGAATCTGCGCGCCAACATGTTGCTCCTGACTGCCAACGCCCTACGCTCCCTCTCAATATCCTCAACATCTGCGAGATCCTCCGTGACCCAGTGACCCAGATACTTAAACCGCGGTACTCTATTTAACGGTATACCATTTAGTAACAGCGGAGGCACATTGGTGATTTTGAAACCTCGGGACTGAAAAACCAAGAGTTCGCTTTTTCTGGTATTGTACCTGAGCCCGTGAGCTCCAGCATAGGCCTCGCAGATCTTGAGAAGCTTGCGAACTGCACTTAACGAGGGACCGAGCAGGACCATATCGTCAGCATAACTGATATTATTAATGTAGGTTCCATCTATGGAACAGCCGACTTCGGCCCTGCTCAGCTCCTCGATAAGCCCATTAACATACAGGTTGAAAAGGCGCGGGGAAGACAATCCACCTTGCCTCACCCCACATTTCAGCCTATATGAATCGGAAACCTCCCCCGACCACTTTACCATATTGCCTTGATTGTTGTACCAATACTCAAACAAACCTGTGACTTCCTCTGGAGTACTCGTTTGTCTCAGTTTGTTCCAAAGCACATTATAGGACACCAAATCGAAAGCTTTCGACAAGTCAAGAAAACAAGCGTACACCGGTGTTTTACGATCTGTGTAGTACTGAACAGTATGCTTAAGGCACAGAATCGCTGTTTCAGTTGATAACCCAGGCCTGAAACCGAACTGGGAATCATTCAACTTCACGTGTGTACTTAAGATGCGATCAAGCAGACTGTCCAGCACCTTTGCCACAGTCGTAGCCAATGAGATGGGCCTATAATTGCTCTTATCAGACAAATTTCCGGTTTTATTTTTGACTATTGGTACAACAATCGTTTTCAGACAATCTTCCGGCACGTATGAGTGTCTAACACAGAAAGTGTAGAACATAGCCAATACCCGAGGGAGGTGCACACCGGCGTGCTGCAGGTGCTCGATGCTAATCCCGTCGTGACCGGGTGACTTTCCTCTGGTCATGCGATTGATTGCTAATGCGACTTCCTTAGCTGTAAAACGCGGTAGCAATGCATGCGATACCAGCCGGGATTTAGCATCGCGCACCGGCTGCGAACCAACTAGCGGCATAGGCTCGACCTGGAATATATCTTTAAAACTATTAGCTATGCTACCGGGGTCGGTTTCTCCATCAATATTAAGAGGTATTTGTTGTTTAGGGCTAAGTTTCCTAGTACATTTCCAAAAGCTTTTAAAATCTTTTTTAGTATGGTGAGAGGCTAAAATATCCAATTTAATTTGATCAGCGTTACGTTGACACCATTTGAGTTTAGATTTAAAAATCCGACGTGACTCCTTCATATTTTCATAAACTTTACCCTGCGACGGTCTACCATAAGACAACCATGTTTTATAATTGAGCCGCGATACTCTATAATAACTCTGGATGTGTTTATTCCACCCTATCACCACACGCTCTTTTTTTTTTACATTATTGGCCGGCTTTGAACTGACTACTGCCGCGTTACATAATATTTCAATAATTGTTTTATAAAAATCATCTATTACAGACCTATGTTCTAAATTGTTGCATAAATCATCACAGCAGTTAGATAATTCAGATGGGAAATCAACATACTTAAATCTATCATTACAAAGCTTTTTAAATAACAAACATTGTTGCTTGTCTCTTTCTTTCCACAACACTCTATTAAGTACACTACTTCGCATACAAGTCTGAGGCTTCAAAACCTGTATGTTACAAACTATTTCTAACGGGAAATGGTCTGATACATATACACTCTGATTATGCACCCTTACATCTATCACCGACGCCCAGGCCGCTTGTGTGACTACACAATGATCAAGCCAACTGGTGGTGCCGTGGACGTCGCTGATAAACGTAAAGGCATCAGACGAACTACCCAGGAATTCTATATCAGCACATTTCCAGTCTAGGTCTTCACAAAACTTTGCTAGCTCTATACCAAACAACTCCGACGGGCTGGCATTAAAGTCGCCTAAAATATATACAGCTGAAACCTCTGTGATTTCTGTTATTGCAGTCACTTCACTCAGACACTCCGCGAATTCTACTAAGTTATGTGATCCATTTACTGGCATATGAACCGAAAACACCAAGAAAGATCGATCGCACACTTCTATTTTCACTGCAGCAAGACGAACACTACTACATTCTACGACCTGAACCGAACTAAAAGCACTTTTCCTCCAGAGAACTGCCACGCCGCCATACGGTCTGCCGCGTACCACGCCGATCGCCGTATCAATTGCCGACTTCCCGGCGAAAGCAAACTCGTCATCTATAGTACCCAGTAATTCAATATCATGCGGGAAAAGCCAGGTCTCCTGTAACGCCACCACGCTCGCTGACTGACATAGAGTTTTCACCTCGGCTATCGAGCTTTTTAGGCCATGACAATTAAAACTAAAAAAGCTAGTTACTGCTGATGATGATTCTTTTGCTGTACTATCCATCAAGATTTTCTGTAAGTGTATCTATTGTCAAAGTCTATAAAACGCCGAAAGGAAATGCCTTCAGGCCATGTCTGGTCGTCCATGAAAATATTCAACTTATGCCTAGGAACAAACATTTTGTAGGCATCATAATTTTTATTCAATTTCATGAGCACTTTTTCCAAACTGACATTCACATTCGTTTTGGCCCATATATACTCGGCAATGTCCGATGGGGACGTCGTCTTGTCAACATTATTTATAAACAGCGGGACTCTAACATCTGCGGCTCTAAACTTGCATTGTTCAGACGTGACTGCAGCTCCTTTTCTACCTATAAATCTATTCTTATATCTGTTCCTCTGTACTTCTTTCCAATCATTACTCATTTCCGGCTGTCTAAAATCACCTTCTACTCGTGCAACCTCCGCGAACGATCGAGTAGGCGAGCGCAGACGATCAAGCGCTTCGACCGTAGGCATCGCAGGCGCCTCGCCGTTGATCATAGATAACTTAGATAACGGTTCGCTGCGCGTGCCTCCATTCAAAGCCGCCGTCCCCACAGTTAGCGCCCCCGTACCGCCGCGGCTGGACGTGTTGCGCTCCGGCCGCTCCGCGCCAGTCGAGCTAGTTGCTATAGGGATAGTGGTGCTTTGTGCGCGCGGCTGCGCCGCCGGCTCAGTATGTATTGTCGCCGCAGGGCCGACGTGAACCATTTCGCATGCAATCTGAGAGCTGCAATCGTTTTTACCGCCCGATTTATTTACCGTGGATGTAGACATGTTTTCGGTGGGAAGATGTTGTAAGCCCATCGGACCACTGTCAAAACTGAAACTAGCTAGACAGGCACCCCTGCGATAGTTGATATTTCTGTTCGAATTATCAACTACAGTATTGTTTACATGTAAATTATCCGTTATTCCACTAACTTGATTGCAGCCGTTGTCCTTTATAAAATTCAAAATATCATTCTTTGTTTGTGTCAGCTGATCTACGGTTGCACACGTTTCTTTCATAGTCTTAAGTTCGTTTTGTAAGATAACAATATCTTTTAGAAGCCTCGTACAATCAACGTGATCAAAAGAAACAGGGGGTAGTTTATTTAAATCACGCGCAACAAAAATAGGAATTCTTTCTGGATCAGTGGATTTAAAAACTTCTATCATATCAAAAATATCCTTATTCTCTTTGCCTTCTTTGTTTCTGCGCCTAATTTGACGAATGTCTGTAGGTATAGATTGAAATAATAAAGACTTAGCTGTTTCAATCTCATCCGTCTTGAACGCTGAGGCACAAATTCTCACTATACTTTCATTGTCCATAATTTCATGTTTGTTTTGCACAAATGTCAATAGTTCACTCACGACTAGATTACAATTTACACACTTCAATACTTGTGTCACTACTTTATTAGACGACGACATTTTCACATCGAAACGGAGCGCCTTTACAACCACACAGGCCAGCAGCGCGGCGATGACTGATGATGATAATATAGACGGGATCAGTCTTTCTACCTTTTCTCTCCACTTCGACTTATTCTATATGTATATCGTCCAACAGCTAGCACTCTCTCATGTGTTTTAGCAATACATTTTCACTCTTCGATTCAAATATTACCTAGTATTATTTATGAGAAGGTAGCAATGATGGTAAACGTAGTAAGTAGATCGTTCATACAGTAATTTCCTTAAATTAGGTCTTCAATGAATATATTATGACAGAAAACAAAGTGAGCAATCGAGTGTTTGAGGCCGACACTGCGCCGTGCACGGCCGCAAGTAAGTGCCATGCAAATGAACGTAAGTGCGATTCTCGGTAACGGGCGAAGTGTTTAATCGACGGTCGGACTGTCCGTGCTCACTGCACTCGCACTCAGCCAGTGTGCTGAGTGACGCACGTGTTTGTACGTGCGAGTGTACTTGCCTATCAGGGGGCCTACTGTGACATCTGATGCCATGATGGCTACGTTTTGTTTTCGACTCTGCTTGACCACGAACTGTATTGCTCTTGAACTGTATTTACGAGTACGATTTGCGGTCGAGCTGCGTCGACAACAAAACTTAACCATCATGGCAGTAAAATCTCATAGTAGCCCCCAGCAAGGTTAGCACGGGCCTAAGAATTTTCTTTCCACTGTTTTTATCCGCGCTCAAATGTGACAAAGCTAGAATACGGATATGTTTGTCTCTTTCTCGCGGGATAAAAACGGTGGATGGTCACCGCTCTGGCCCTAGCCCTCCAGAAGTAATCTATTATAAGGCTTTTTGTTTTAAAAAAATATTGATAGACCACACCTAAAACCCTTGAGCTTTTGAGTAAAAAACGAATACGATTAAAGTAAATAATTTTTTGCCTCAATCACACATTAGAAATTTCGGTCACAATTTTAACCGACAGCAATATATTCAAAACAAATGTAATTCACGGATTAACGTGTATGTTTGTTACGACGTGGCGTCGTGTAGGTAATATTAGTAAAAGACATTCCATCTTAAATCATTGATTTGAGACATTCGACACACATTTGAAAAACGAATCGTCTGAAATACAAACTACTAAATTCTATCCATAAATTTGCACAGGCCCCGGTGTAAGATGAATCATCCTTTATATTACACAAAAACACGATTAAAATTACGCTCGTCTGGTCTAAGCCTAAGACCACCTGCGAGCCAGAGCGTAAAATGAACGAGTAAAATATTTAGGACAGTTAAGATGTTTGTTGAAATATTAACGCGGCGCTGTGCAGGCTTACGAGCGAGTCCGCGGGCTGGAATTAACTCAGCTCACTGCAGAGGTTACATTCACTGAGCTGGAAAGTGGATTTACTCTAGATACCTGGAGCCCCTGGACATTTTCCTAGAATCGCTAACACTAGTGATACACATAATCCGAAAAAACAAGGTCAAGCATTCAGCAAAAATATACTAACGTCATCGTCATTCGTTTCTTTCGTACTTGTTGTAAATTACTTGTTTCGGTCTTGCATCGATTAACGGCACTACGTGTTTCTGAATATTGTACCTGGCGGTTCACCGATGTTGAGCAACGGACGACACGGGCTGTCCTAGGATGGGTGCCCGCGGGTGGCGCGGGCATTTGTAATTGAGCGCTACCGTAGCTCGGATGACACTTTTAATTGTAGGCCCCGGTTGTTTGTTTTGTGACAACAATCGTCAAGCCATGTCAGAAGCCCTCGAGTGGCCTAGAAATTCTGACATCAGGACTAGCTATATGCCTATGCGAACTTGCGTGCTTGCCTTTTTTTATCGCGCTAGCTGCTGATTGGACGAGTTGACTATGTGATCACGTGACAGTTTTAAAGCTGGTATTTTGTCCAATCAGCAGCTTTGACAGTCAAGCGTTCGAGACTCTAGAAAAAGACTCGCTTTGAAGCGATTGCAACTTGTGTAGGTTGTTGTGTGTGCCCCCTATTCTTACGCGTGAGATATTTTTATATTCTTGGTCATTGTCTTTCTCATTTAAAAGTCATAGGAGTGAGAGCGACTAAGATAAATATCACGTGTAAGCATAGTGTTCTTGACCTACTTAGCCTAAATTATGAATAGGCTATTTTACACACAACCTAGCTGAAATCATTTCAACAATATCGTCCGAGCGAGCGTGAGGCGAGTGAATATTAATGCTTCAGATTCGACAAAAATGCTTTCATAATTGTCCGAATTCTGTCTGGATTTCTGTCCGGATCTCTGTCCGGATCTCTGTCTTCCTCTACAAGTCACATTTCTTTTAAACAAAAAAAAAAACACAACTCAGAAATTATGAAAAAAATATCCAAAAACTGATTCGGTAACTTTTTTTATCGAACTTTCACACAAAATTTCACGAGAATCAGTTGAGGACGGCTACTTGTAGAGGAAGAGAGACATCGGCCGCGAGTTCTACAGCTCTTAGAGCCACTGTAGAGATAATATGTACCTTAGCGCCTAAATCTATCTGAACGATTTAGATATTTTAAATGATATGTCCGCTATATTAAAATTTCCTGCCACGAAAAAAACTGTATAAATAACAAACCTGCTCACAAAATTTCAAGAGCATCGGTTAAGAAATGCGACCTGTAGAAGAAGGCAAAGATCCGGAATAAAATCCATACAGAATTCGGACTCCGAAAGCATTTTTGTTGAAGCTAAAGCAACGCTAGCTAGCAACGCTACCTCGGTCGATTATAATACCTTGTGAATAATTAAAGCAAATTACTAACTTTAATTAAATACGTGTGCTTGTATGACTCTTCTATTATAGAAACGAACTAAATGAAGCAGCGCTAATCATGACATCTCACTCTGACAGTCGCACTATCACGTTAGTGCGCGTGAGATAAAACAATTAGCATCGCTTTGTTTGGATTAGTTTCTATATCGATGGAGCATGTAGCGAGTAAACAAACTTGAATAAACCCTTGACGTGGAATAAGAAAATAATACATATCAACTAAAATTCAATCTATAAGAAAAGACATTTTATTTTTAACAGACATTTTATTGGGAAAACGGGTAAATCCACGAGATACCTGTTTGGGACCTGTTTTATGTATATTTAAAACACTGTTTTTATGCTTCAAAGATTACTTTGAAGATGAAATTTAACTTGCTCGAAACATCTCATATTTCTAGGAATCGCTATCAAAAACACCATCATGAGTCGTGTAAGAATTTATCAGTATTTTTGCTTTTGTACGGAAAAGGAAACGCTTATGATGTAACCATCAAGGTTGATATTGGCTCGGCCCTGACCAGGTTTTTGAGAGGCAATATTCTGATTGGTACCGGAGCAGATTCCCTTCAGCGACGCCGTGGTTAAATAAAACAGTTATTTTATTTGTCGAAATAACAATAGAGATTAAAGGAAAGCTAGGCTCAATGGTTGCGTTTTTTGACAGATAAATCTTCTTTATTAACTGAGCGAGCGTTACCGAGCGAAGCGTCTCTGCTGCAGCTTCGACAAAAATGCTTTCATATGTCCGATTTTTGTACAAATCTCTGTCTGGATCTTGTCTACCGGTCGCATTTCTTAACCGATTCTCTTGCAGTTTTCTCTAAGTTTGATAAATTTAAATTCTTGGAAATTTTTGTTTTTTTTTTAATTTCAAAAACAAACTGTTCAAAAAAAATCAGTGTAAATATCGACCTGCTCACAAAAATTCACAAGAATTAGTTGAAGAATGCGACCTGTCGCGGAGGACAATCGTCGACAGCGCGGTCTCCAGCTTACAGAGCACTAGTCAGTAATTAAACTCACGCTTGGCGGCATCGCTGATGTTAAACACAAATGCCGCCCACAATGTACCTCACTTGCCTAAAGAAGAAACCGATTCATTTGAATAATTGAATATGTTTGAAAATTTAAGTCAAAATCTGGGTGTCTAAAGATACCCAGATTAGAACCAAGGAGAAACAGACACAGCATTCGATACTCGATACTCCTACGGTTCGTACGTTTTAGGTGAATGTATTTTTTTTTGTACGGGTTATTGATATGTTAACCATTTAACTACTAGTGTTTCTATAAACTGAAGCTCTCTCGGCCACCGCCTGTTTGTCTCCGCAATTATGAAATTCTTTGAGAACTGACTGGACAAAAACAATCTAAATACTCGTAATTATCACACCTACTAACAAAATTTCAAGATAATCGTTTAGAGAATGCGAGCCGTAGAGAAAGACAGCCATCCGGACGGAAATCCGGACATACGAAAGCTTTAGTAATGACGCTTTTTTTTAAACTTTTTCTAGGTATCCATTCTTAAACTGTCATACTGTGAAAATTATTCAATGAGTGGTTAGCTGGTTGATAAATAACAAGTCAGTGCTCGTAATTATTACACAGCAGTAATACTTCACGGTGTTGCGACAACTAAGACTCATAGTGTGAGTCCACGACACCGTGGACTCACACATAAGCCATGGGACATGGAACGTTCAGATAAATTAAAACGCTTGCTTCTCCTAATTACTCAATCATTACTAATATCATTGTTATTCTTATTCGAGATGGGGGCGAAGAGTCCTGCACTGACGTCCCGCTTGGGGTGTTAATAATATAATTATAAAAATTGTACTGATTTGGTCTATGCAAAAAAAAACATTTTATTGCATGCATTTAGTGTCAGGCTGAAGTGACGATATGGCGGCCAAAAGCAAGACTATTATTGAGTAAAAAACGTGTTTCTGTTCTTATAATTTGAATTCCAGAGCCCACAGTCAACTCGCTCGCGAAGAACTGGACCGCGCGGTTAAATTGCAACCATTTATTATTTTACTCTACCGCTAGCGACAATTTGTACGGTCAGAAAGGAAAGTGTTGTCAAAAATTTAATGCAAAAGCATTAAATTTAAAAAATTAAAAAGAATATTTTTTTAAAGAAACAACCAAACACTTCCATTAAATAAAGAAATAATTAAATTTCAATTATACTGTAGCTTTTTCCGAACATAAAGTCTGAAACCGTTTCGTTCCACGCAGTGTAGTGGCAACGTAAGCTCCTGTTACCGTTGCTATTGTTCGGATTGATCCGCGCTCGCGGCTGCTTGTTATTACAGCCTGATTGGAAATTGATTGCGATACACGGAGCGGAACTCACTGTGAGCTCTCGTCGCGGCGATAAACGATACAACTCACTTGAAGTCATAATAAATTGTCACCTACACAAAAAGTATAAAACAAGTAGGTCTGATGTTATTTTGTTTGTGATTGAATGAGTCTACGCTTGTCCACAACTGACACCTGATGGAGAGTGACGATGATGTGGTCTAAGATGGAGCACGCTTGCCCATGAGGTGCCGTCTCACTCTTGTATTGGAGATACCCGGGTTGTAACTATTGCTGGGGAACACCGAGGCAGGAAGTGGGAGCTGATATTAGGAATTTGTTGACAATAAGACTATAGTGTAATATCAGCATCTTTCCTCCATGAGACAATTTTTACAATTTTAATTTAATTTAGTTATCTTTTTTTTAACATTTTAACAATGACATGACTTTTAGGACCTTTTTAAATTAAATTACCTTCCATTTCCTAATTTTTTTACGCTTCACAGGATCTGAATATGGTGAGACTCATAAATAAAATCAACTATCCGGTAAATAGGCTATATTTTTGCAAAACAATGATTTTGAATTTGGCTGAAGGAAATACATTGTGAGCAAATTGACATGTACTAGAATTAATAATTCGAAAGACTTGTGACATCCACCAACCCGCACCGGGCCAGCGTGGTGGATAATGGCTCAACCACCCTCGATCGGTAGCTCAGTAGGTCAGTGTCCCTGCAGTGGTACGTAAAGGACTATAATGATGAAGTGGGTCTGATAAAAAATAAAAAGCCCGACTTCAATTATTGATAATTTTATTTGCTAATCAATTTTTAGTTTCCTTTATTTTGATACCCTACCCTAAGATGAGTTTGTTTCTTTGTTTATAAACGTAAGTACCTACATACGTATTACTTTCGCGCCAAAAATCTGCTACTTTTTTTCCAACACCTATATATGGACACTTGGGGTTCTAAGACGAATATAATGATCGACCTTAACTGTTAATTTTATAGAGTCGGATACTCAGTCGGATTATCGATCGAGCGACCATTAGTGATCGAAGCGTCTCTGCTTCAGTTTCGGCAAAAATCCTTTCATTTAGCATGTCCGTTCGGCGTCTGTCCGGCTGTTTTCCTCTTAGATAGATGTTTTATGTCGGGTCAGTTATGGAAACTTTTCAAAATGGCGGAGAAATATTTTTCGCGAGGTCTTCAGCTCACAAAGCCACTAGTTATAATTTCGATTACATTCGCTTTATTTAATCAAAAGTAGAATAAAAAGAACTGAAGTTCGAGTTGGCCGACAGATCTGTGGTAAATGTGTACCTGCCTTCTGAACTTGGGGGCGTGGGTTCGATTCCCACCTAGGGCAAACATTTATGTGATGAACATTTGTGTTTGTTCTATGTCTGGGTGTTAATATGTATTTAAGCATGTATTTAAAAATATCTAAGTATGTATATTAGTCTCTGATAGCCATAGTACAAGCTTTGCTTAGTTTGGGGTCAGGCGACCGTGTGTGGAAGTGTCCCGAATTTATTTTATTTTATTTATTAAATAATATGTATTTAACATTGTATATGTAGGTCAACTCAGCAAAACTAATAAAATTCAAATCTTAACCCATATTTTTATGCATGTCGGAAAAATTTAAACAAATTCATTTTCTATACCGAGAAAATAGCCGAGAACACTTTGCTAGATTAATAGAAATAATATTCAGTATCACTGAAGTTGCAAACATTCGAATAGTTTTTCATAACAGAACTAGCTGCGTCCCGCTTCTTGGCTTCTTTACTCGTTGTTTAAAAAGTTGACTATGTGCTATCCCAAACTAGGATCTATATCTGTACCAAATTTCAATTAGATCCTTCATCCTTCCTTTTTCGATTTTAGTGATCCAATGATAAAGTTCAGTTGTAACACTATAGTTTAAGTGATATAATTATTTTTTATGTTTGTTATTTCTGATGTGAACAAGAAAGAGTTTATCTGTCTATCCGTTCAGCCGTTTTGGCAACATTGAGTAACAAACATTCGTCCATACATACATCCAAACTTTTTCGCATTTATAATTATGAAAGAGTTTAAACACCAAAATCAGCGGCTTGCCGACATAGCCCGCCAACATAACGTGTACAGCCAGATTTCTTTTAAAATATGGCCGCCAAGAAACATAACATATTTATTTATGTACCGAAATTATTTCGGCGGCTGTCGGCTACTTTGGTGTGTTGTTATTAATTGGTTTTTTAAATTCCAGGACGTTCCCAGTGCACGTGCACTTAAAATTTACTTATTTTGTACTTAAATTTACTATCTACAAAATCAAAGTTTCCTAGTACAGTTTGATTACAGTAATAAGTATTTTATTAGCGTTTACTCCCCGTATATCCTCACCCTCCGACAATGTAGATGACATACAAATACAATGTACTGAGAGAGCCAGAGATTGACCAAAATCCTGCCAATATTATGAGAAAGTTTGTGAGTTTGAATGTTTGATACTCAATGTTCAATAAAAAAACTGAATGTATTGAACTGAAATTTGACGAATAGACGTTTTTGGATTACATCTAGTTATTGAAACACTTGCGCTCTAACATCATTTTATACTGTTAATTGCTTTACGTTAAGTAAATAGAGGTATACAAGACTAATTTATATTTATTTATATTTATTTCAAAGAAACGCGTGTGGCTCACCTACCAGACGAAACGTAAGAGAGAGAGAGTGACATAATTATAATTGATTACCTATGCAACATTTAGTGTGACCTGAACAAGGTAGACTACACCCTAGACTAATACATAGCCTACTTTGTGTCTTCAAAAAATGTGCAGTTCTTGTAGGATTGCGAGTAAAACCGCGGGGCGCACCTACTAGTTTATAGACTGTAGAGGCCAAGCAGGCTAACAGATTCAAGTCAGGTCGTTTTCCACGAATCCAAGCTACGTTTTGAGGCAGTCCTGAATATGCATGCTCTTGTCAATCCTCGACGCACAAGTCACGGTTCAGAGGAACCGGACAATACTGGACACATCTCGTATTGTTTCTCGTCGAGAAATGAACAATACTGGTCTTGGAGAATTGAGATCGTTTCAAGTGACTCTGAGTTAAACCCATTTTAATTGTTGTTAGGAAAAAATAACAACGTGCAAACACGGTGTAAATGGATTTTTTCAAATAAAAGGTGCTGGGTTCAGGTGTGATAATACTGACGGGTGTTGTTTCACTCGTCAAAGTGAGCGAAAATTTAGAATAATACGTATAGATAATCAAAATTGTATGAAAACTCTTCTATTTTTTGTATTTTTCAAATGTTGTCAACTTCTGTTCTAGAAATTGTTCAGTTAGAATTGTTAGTTACGGGAAGAACCCTTAAGAATTACTACACACAAAACCAGCACGTTGTATAAATGGTGCCTAGAGGTTATCGATTTTTTCAGCTAATGCATCTTACCGATATAAAATAAATAATATACATAGCTTATTTCAGTTACTTCCTAATTAAAAAATAATTTTGCTAGAAATTAAGACAAAATTAGCATAATGTTTTTAAATCCTAACCAGTGAAGATTTAAGCAAGCAAATAAAACCCCTGAAATTGTTTGTTTGTACATCTCAAACGATTTCTATTTAACGTATTCAAATACCCAATTCACAAGAAGGCTGGCGACTCAGCCATTGTCGTCGCGACGCGACCTCTTCAAGGGCCGGGTTGAGCGACTCATTGTGAGTCACATTGTGCAACTCGACTCAAAGAGAGACTTTACAAGCTTTATACTGATCTCCTTTCACTGTTTACTAACAAACCCTTTACGTGTAACGGCACAATTTCCGAAAAAAAAACATACATTTTATCATCAGTGTAGATGACGCTGATGATAAAAAAATGAGGTTTTTGAGCCTATTTTTAACCACTGGTGAGGCCTAAATAAAAATGCTTATAATGTGTAGGTACCTACGTGTGTAAGTTAATTCGACTGTATGTCAGTGTTAGCGCGCATTACAATCCGTTATGCAACTATTTTCATCGGATCCCAAGGTACCGGCTGAGCCGACTTTGGGACCCACATCATAGATCACTGTCGTTGTACTATTTTTACACGACTTAAAAAAAAGAGAAAATTCTTAATTCGACTACATGTTGTCGGTGTCGGGGTTTCTTTTTAACTTATATTTGTTTTTTAATTTATTTCTTTGAATCTCAAACCCTGTTTCTCTGTTCTATTGATCCTTTCTAGTACTAATAAATAGATCATGGTATTTCGTGCAATTGCTTTATTCAACACGAGCCATGAAAACAATTTTCCTGTAAAACATACAGCAAGTATTAAAAAAACAACATAGACTGCACCAAAGCTTTGATATAAAAATATATATTTTAAGAAGTATTAAGTCAGTTACTGAAATCATTATCGTTTTTCTCTAAATCCTCATTTGATTGACTCAAAGTCCAAGAAAGACGACTGATCTAAGCTCAGCTCTAAGCTCAATAAAAAACAAAACATTGCTTTAAATCGCATAAAAACTGCATTCTCCCTGCGAACAGCAAAACGTTGATCTTGATAGTGTTAATGAGAGACAGAGATTGATCGCCTCCCGCGCTACACTCCTCTACTTCAAGTACCAATTGAAGTATACTACAATAGTATTAATATAGTAGTAGGGTCCTATTCTCATAACACACTAACCCTTGTTTCGCTACGCGTTGTTTTTTTTTAATTTGGTATTTCTGGAGGGGACGTCATATAGCCTCGCCTTCTCCCCGAAGGGACTGGCAGAGGTGTACAACATCCAGACTTCACCGGACGATATCTGAATATCGTCCGGTGAAGTCTGGACTGGGACTGATCCCAAATGTGACACAGGGCGAGCCAGTCGCCGTACGCCGGGCTCCAGGGGGGCGATTCAGTTAATCATAGCCGATGCTTAACTGAACCGTTGACGTTGCGTTTGTCAAAAAAAAGACGGCTGGTGAACGGCTCAGCATCACTAATGGTTCACAAGCGTGTGAGCTAGAGCTCGACCGCTGCTCCGCCCGGTTAAAAACGACTGACGTCACTGCTACGTAGCGAGGATGTTACTGCGGGGCGTTTAACTGGGGCCACCTCAATTCCATAAAATTGTATCTAGCTCTTTGCATCTTAATACAATTGCAATATTACCTACACCAAAGATTTACTATTGTATGTGCTAATTATTTAGTATAAGGCTTTAAGCATACTGACGCAAATCGTGAATAGTTGCGTCTGTATTCGTCTTGTATTCTACGAACAGATTCGCAACAATTCCAGCATCTCGAGTCAATCTGTTTGAAGCTTAAATGATAAATTAGTAGGTTCAAGCATGTACTTAGTAAAAGTACTTACTTATTTTATTTGTATACTTACTGAAAAACTTATTTTCGCATTTTATATCATCATTAGGTATCATCAGCCTATCTAATGTTTGTCCATTCCACTTGACTGCATGCAGGGCGCCTCTAACCTAACCGTAGGGTTAGTAATTAACTTATTCTATGACTCGATGAGTATTTTAAAACCCTATGAACTGGCTTTACTGTGTTTTCGTTTCGGAATAAATAACAGTACAAGTAGGTAGGTAGGTACAGAAGAATCATGCTGACACAGTAAGTATGCGAATTTAAACCTACTCATAGCGTTTACCGATTCTCTTTCTAGAATCGCTAACGCTATAAGACTAGTTGTTGATTGGACGAGTTAACGTGACATTTTTAAAGCTCGTATTTCGTCCGATCACCAGCACCTCTAGCATGCGCGCGCGGCAAAATTCTTCTCGTCACTTTGTCATGTGAGAACGTGACAAGGCTATGTCTAAATATACGTCTGTCTTCGATAAAAAGAGTCAACTTACCGTTGTCGCGTTGCGCATGCTAGGTCTGCTGGTGACGTTAGAGCTTTACTGATTCTAGAAACCGAATCGCTTGGAAACGATTTCAACCTATCAAACATTTAGAAAACATTAGCAATGCCAGAAATTTAAATTATAAATGTTAAAGTTGTCTAGGGCCCTTTGTCACTCAAGTCTGTATTATCGGGTTAATATATTAAGTAAGTCTGTATTATCGAGTTGTGAGAAAGCAAAATATTATAGGTAGTAGAATGCCCTAAAGGTGTAGTGTATAAGTACGTTGTTGTTTAATATGGAGGTAAGTATAAACTAAGTACCTACTATTATTCTTTATTTCGTTTTTTTTTTATGTATTTGTGCTATGCAGCACTTTTTGGCTTTTCCAGTGACTACTCTTTAATAAAAATCTGCAAAAGAATTACAT
Source organism: Peribatodes rhomboidaria (assembly GCA_911728515.1). NCBI lineage: Eukaryota > Metazoa > Arthropoda > Insecta > Lepidoptera > Geometridae > Peribatodes > Peribatodes rhomboidaria. The sequence goes on along the minus strand of OU452181.1, from coordinate 337,276 downwards.
TTCTACTAGCGTTAGCCCCGCGCCAGGTCCTACGCGCGAGTAACTCTTAGCTGAGTTCCATGCAGAGGGCAAACCTATATTATTGGCGCTGTGTACAACGCAGAGTGCGCTAGGCCTGGAGGGCTATTCCTGCGCGTGAGATGAGATGAAATTTTATTTTGGTCACTCTCACACCTATGACGTTTCAAACGAGAGCAACAAGGACGAAAAAAAGTGAGATGAAAATATCAAATCTCCGAATAGGGCCCCTGGTTTCAGGTCCGCGCATTAAAATGGCTTGATTCAACCACTATCTCAGACATTTTTATCTGAGTAAAAATAAAGCAGACTCATATTGCAGAGGAAGAGGCCCCCTACCCCTATCTTTACCTGAATACATCACTGATTTATTTGACACAAGAACTTCTTTCCCTTAGCGAAAGCGCACACTATGCAACAGCTTGACGACTAAACGCAATGATAGATTGCAGCCGACAACATTCTTACTTTTTGTTCAATATTCTACGCAGTTGGCATTTGAGTCGCAGAGTGCCAAGAACAGAGTAGTTGGTCATCGGCCACGGACATGGTGCGTGGACATACGGTGCATTTGCGAAGACACGCGCATGCAAGACGATTAGATCCAAACGACAGCTATGCGTCTAGTCGCAGCGACAAGATACGTGCCCGCGCAAGCTGTGCATTTGCGCTGGCACTTATGTTATACCTACTTACTTTTCATTTCTAATGTCATTTTCAAGTATGCTGTCAATTTTGACTGATAAACCCGAAATTTTTCAAATTACATCGAAAGAGCTAAACGTTGCTCATGGATGGCACGTTCTTCTTGTGCAGCTACGGAACGGCATAGGTACACCATGCATGGTATAATAATACACTTCGCCAGATGCAAGACCGACATATGTTATTAACAAATAGTTCGAAAGAGATGGATGACGATGACGAGTGACGTCATTACGTGTTTGCTCCCGGAATGCTAGATCCATGATCCAAAAAAACAAGGTCTAGCATTCCAGGCGCAAACACGTATGACGTCACTCGTCACACGTCTCTCATACTATTTGTAAATTTCTTATTTCGGCATTGATTGACGTCACCACGTGTTGCTCACGTGACTGGAATGCTACCATGGCTAAATCTTGTTTTTTTTTTGGATCACGACGTACACAAACTATGTAGAGTAGTTACTACTAAAAATTGATAGAATGCTTAAAATAAGTATCAGTATCAATCAAAGTATCAAACAAAAGTATCAAAGTATCAATAACAAATCTAACAGTGACATAAATATGTCTTATAAGGCCAACCTAAAAGTTTAATAAAATGCACAGTTATTTTAAAATTAAGTACGATAAGTATGTAAGTATATTTTATTATTAAATAGGTACGAGTAAGTATATTAAAAATTAAAATTTACACAATTAACTCACTAAACATGCAGTCAAACTTATTAAAACATGTACCTAGCTATAAGTTTCGGAAATATGACCACGATATGACCACTGCCAACCTCTTCGAAAGGCGTGACGTCCCCCTTCCTTATCAGAGGGCAGGGTGTGGCGATATAACAGACCTATTTTTTTTCTGACGACATGTTACGTTATCTCTTAGGCCACTTAGATCCACCCAGGCTCCGCCGGTAGAGCAAAAGCAATTTTTTCTGCAAACGTGAGTCTGTTAGAACATGAAGCAGCAGTTATTAGTTATTATTGCTTTAGTTATTATTCTGAGGGACTGGTCATTGATAAAGTCAATCAATCATGAAGTTTCAAAGAAGTTTAGCTATCAGGCTATTAGCACGCTATCCGTTATTGGAACCGGCAACGATAAATTATTGGGACGACCGGTTGCGAAAAAATGCTTAGACCTAACCAAATGGGATGTCAATGTACTTAACAAATTAATATTACAGTAAAGTTGTACTGGTCACAGCTTAATTCTACTAGGTACTGGGCGCTCATAACCGATCACCGATTTTATACAACAGACGACATCGTGAGTTCGAATGGGCGACCGCAAGTGGCATTTACAACAGAGTGCTACTGTAGCTCGGATGGCACGTTAAACCGTAGGTCTCGGCTGTTTGCTCTAGTAGACAAAGTAACAACAATAATAATAAAGCCATGTCAGAAGCCAATATTGCACCGGCTACGGCATTGCAACCACAGACTTTTAAACCGTAATTCAGGTATTTAAATATTTATGGAATCTATGTTGTCTATGACGTGAATGAAAAAGTAGAGTTTGAACGTTCCTCTTTTAACTTGATACTGGCAAATGCACAAGACGTGCGACGCCAAATTCCCCTATGCGGGAGAACAAAAAAAAACGCTATTCTAGTTTCTTTAAAAATAAAACCTACCCATAGATTCAAACGCTTCAGCAACGTGTCACTAACGTGTCACCAACGTGTCACTAACGTGTCACCAACGTGTCACTAACGTGTCACCAACGTGTCACCTACACCAACATACAGAAATAAATCTAATATTCTCTCTCACTCTTAACCTCGCTCTTACCCATTATATGTCCTACTCCCTCATGGTGACGTCAGCCTAGTCTCCTATTCTTGACGCGTGAGATGAGATATGGTCACCTTCACTCTCGACTTTTCAAGCGAGATAGACAAAGACCAGAAAATATCTCGAATGGTAGGAATAGGTACCCTGTATACTTACTTTTCTCCTTCACTTGGTTCTATCTTCGACATTGTCTTAAAACAATACCTACTAAAACAATAGTTTAATAGCATTAAATAATGTCTAAAGTTTAATAAATAGCTCTACATCAACTTATGGTTTATTTGGAAAAACTATGTAAAAACCTATTTATGCTTCTTTCTTTTGCTCATTGTACGTTTCATATTTCTTGCTAAAAATAAAACTAGTACTTTATTTGTTTCTTCCTTTTCTGTTTTTTTCTCCTACATAACCTGAAAACCTGTAAAATAAATAGGTAATTAGAAATCTATTACTATTTTCCATGGACGTATGCTATTTTTCTAGGAACAAATTTTCCTTGCCTATTTGACATAAATCAAGTCAAATTGTTAAAATACATCATACCAAAGAGTATGTAATATAGATACATAATACCAACATGAAAGTTTAATTGATTTACCTACATCTTCTATGATATTGACAAAATGCAACAATATGAACGAAAGTAGATATGTGTTTAGCATAGAATAACGGAATGTAACAAGGAGAGATGAGAGTGGGCACTGGAACAGTTTCTTGGGAATAAACAGTCCTATTTTATATCATAATTTATCATTAGCATTCTCAAAGGTCTAGTGAGAGTAGGAACAAAATATACTCAGTTGTGGCCCTAGTTAACGTACTATCTCTTTACCACTTTACCTTTACTATTCCATATACCTACGCGGCGCTAATTCGACCGGGCCGACTGATTATAACAAACTCTCTAGGCTGACACAATATGTGCACTTCAGTAATTTACTATAAAAAATTCTTTACTGGATTCACTGGATTACTTATCGGGTTCTGGACTTTTCGCGTCGATGTTTGTCCTCTTGTAGAGGACTTGTATTTTTGTTCAATGAGTCACTTGTTTCCTGCAGAAAAATTAGAAGACCACACATTCAACAAAATCACTACTTTGTTTGGCAAAAAAGTAAAAGTTGCGTTACTAATTTTGTATCAATTGCGGACACTCGTGCATTTTAACAAATCGATAAAGGTTATTACACCACCATTATTTTAGTTGAATACTCAAAGAAACACAGTTTAATAAAATAAACAAAAATTGCCTTTTTTCTGATTCCCGGCAAAAATACTCAAGTTTTTTTTTAAAAGCTTTCATGACCATGGAAACAAAATCCTTCAGTACTGTATATGGTGATGATGTAAATAAATTCCGGAGTATTGAAATTTTTGAAGTTCCTTTCAATAAATTATTTCCCGTATATTTGCGTCTCTCAACTGTATAGTGTCGCTTAGTTACTGTGGTTCATCGCGTTGCCGCGTCGCTCGGTCTGAAAATAAATCACGTCACTAGTTGACAATACAGAAAGAGGAAGGCTTTTTAAACTTAATAAAATTACACAGAATAATTTAAAATTTGGTTGTGAACTAGAAACAATAAAACAATACAATTAGGTATGAATTTAATGGTTTTTTTGTTCTTACCTCTTATTATTACCCGACTGCGCAAGAAAGAGGGTTATGTTTTTCTAAAGAGTATTGGGGATTACACTAAAAATTCAGAATTCAAACTAAACTTAACGTCTCCAATTCCTAGCAAACCTTTTTCGATTGCAAATAAATGCTCATGAAAACAACAATTAATAAAATATTATGTTCAAATTTAAATTTATATTAATTTCTTAATCGCGCAGCAGATGGTGTTTTAAAACGCGCATAACTTTAATTCATAACATAAGACCGCAACTTGACAGACTGCAGTTTTCAGGGTTTTTTGGGTTCCGGATACAGTATACTTACACTACCTATCTATAATAGGTAATAGGGGTAATCCGCGATAATTAAATATTAAAAAACTTTTAGGGACCTTTAAGAAACTTTTAGCCAGATGGGAGTGGTTTCGATCCCAGCTTACAGCACGCATTAATTTGTTCATTGTGTGAATATTGTGTGCGTATTGTATGTCATTTGCTACATGACCGGAGCCCGTTGTATGGCCACAAGCTCACCCCCAGTCACATTCATAGGACTGAATATCGACCGACGAAGTGTGGGTGTTGTAATATACCTCTGCCATCTCCTTTGGGAGAAAGGTGTGGTGATAATATATTATGAGAAATGTTAAGCAAAACCTCCTTGCTGACGTCACGATGACGGGACCTGCATGGTGGGAAACTCCTGAGAAGCACCAAGAGGAGCGCGCCATCTTTTTCGGTGGTGTGGTGTGGTCGGACCACAGACCTAAGATTTTTTTTGCTTCGCAAAAGACCAACGAAGCGTGGGACAGAGAAGTCTCCATCGAAATGTAAACTCCACAAGAGAGAAAGAGGTCGCCTACAAATAAAATCTTAGTCAATTTTTCTTTTGTCATTAATGACAGCGCGCCACCTTTGAGCACGCGAAAATTCCTATGATTATTATTTTTTACTAGTATCATTATAAATTGAATGAAAAGAGAGCAATTAAAATTGTATGCAGTTATGCCATCTTGTGCGTTTAGCGATTGTGATGTGAATTCAAGATTCAACCCACAAAATTTGTCGTTTCATGGGTAAATATGAAAATTCCATTGTGATGTTTTTGTCTAAATTTTGTCTAAAACATAACATAAATTGGTTCCAAAAACCGATTTACCAGCGGTATGTTGTTGTCGTTTCTTCGTAACATCTATATTTCCTAGATGAAAGCAGAATTGGTGATAAAATTCAGCATTAAAATATTAGTTAGTTTACGCTCGATTTTCACTAGAGATGGATAAAAAGATGACGTCATTATTATCGATAGTTTTTATCAAAGTTCATTAGGTAGGCGATGGGTGCAATACATAAACAAAGCATACATTTTTGAATCAATGCCATCAAAAGTAAATTGATATTCTTATGAGTTTGTACTGAATGATGAGGCGTAAAACATTTTTGTATTATACATAAGTATGTACCTTCAATTTCTGATCATCATTTTTAATTCAATTTACACATTTTGGGTGTCTTACATCCAAGTCTAATTTAATTATATTTAATTAAATTAGATTTTATCAGCAAAGATAAAAAAGGTGCTTGCTGATCCTATCTCAACACAGCCTTGGGAAGTTCTTTTGACTTTCCCGTTTCAAATTCTCCATGTCGAGAATAATAAGAACCATTCACTCACATCACTAATTAAAAATAATTGCAACCATTCCAACACAACCAGCAATGGTCTCCAGCCAAACCAACAATGTTCACCACCACACTTCCATAAATCACACAACTTACTTAATAAAATTGAATCTAAAGTTAGTGACGGAGATTTAAAAGGTGCTGCTAAGTTGTTGTTTTCAAATGACACTATCGCCCCCGACACCCCGGAAACTTTTTCAGCACTCCAGGACAAACATCCACCGTCACAGTCTCCTGTCGTTCAGCTTCCTCTAAGTCCTTCTGTGCAGCCAATAGTAGCCACCGATAAAGATATCTACACTGCAGTTATGTCCTTCAGAAGCGGCTCAGCCAGTGGTCACGACGGGTTGAGCCCACAACATCTAAAAGACCTCCTGACAATTTCGGGTGATGTAGGCAGGGCGCTTCTGGTAGATTTAACAGCTCTAACTAATCTGATGATTGCAGGCAAGGTCCACGACGACATAACTCATTTGCTATACGGCGCAAATTTGTGTGCGTTGAAAAAAAAAGATGGTGGCATCCGTCCAATTGCTATTGGCTGCACATATCGGCGAATCGCCTCAAAAATTTGCTGTAAATACATTTTACCGAAACTGACAGAACAATTTCAACCGACTCAACTTGGTTTCGGAAGCAAAGGTGGCTGTGAAGCCGCCGTACATGCCCTCCGAACGTACTTGCATAAAGATAGCGGTCAGGTAGTTATGAAAGTTGACGTAAAAAATGCGTTCAATTCTCTCTCTAGATCTGCTCTGCTTGATGAAATTTTTAATAACACTCCACAAATTTACAATTATTTATTTCAATGCTACGGTTTTGACTCTACGCTCCTTTACAAAAGTCAGCGTATTCTTTCGGCCACTGGCTGTCAACAGGGCGATCCTCTTGGTCCTGCCATATTCAGCCTTGCGATTCATCCCATTATTTCTTCACTCTCATCAAAATTAAACATGTGGTATCTGGACGACGGCACTCTCGGCGGCGACTCGGAGACTGTATTAGCAGATTTAAAAATCCTCACTGAGAAGTTTGATTCTATTGGCTTAGAATTAAACTTCTCTAAATGTGAGCTTTTTATCTCTGATACAGTCCCTTCGCCGGCCAGAAATGAAATTATAGAAAAATTTAATGTTGTAGCCCCAAATATCAAAATTCTTGACAAGCATTCACTCCGCTTGTTGGGTGCTCCGATATTCACAGACTCATTTCCCTCATTCATATCAGAACAAAAAACAAAATTTGAAGAATCATTCGACCGCCTTTCCATTATCCATTCACACATGGCTTTCTTCATCATTCGGTACTGCCTTTTTGTCCCTAAATTAACTTATGTATTAAGATGCAGCCCTTTGTGGACATTTAGTGATCTTTTGTCAACTCTTGACAATTCTTTGAAAAATATCCTTATAAAAATTCTAAATTGTCCAATGTCTGAATCTTCCTGGACCCAAGCTTCCCTTCCTATCCGGTTTGGTGGTTTGGGTATCCGCAAAATTTCGAGTGTTTCTCTCCCGGCTTTTTTATCTTCGGTCTACAGCACCAGAAAATTGCTTACAAAAATATTGGTTAAATCTTTAGGGCACAGTGACACCAATCTTATGACCGAGGCTACGAACGCTTGGACAACAGCTTGCCCTGGAGAAAGCCTCCCCGAAAAACCTCATTTGCAGAGGCTTTGGGACGAGCCCTTAAACAAAAAAATTCAAAACGACCTTATAAGTTTAACTACTTCACCATTCGATCGTGCTCGTCTTCTAGCCTCTGCAAAGCGGGAATCGGGGTTCTGGCTTCAAACTTTACCATCCAGAAACATTGGGACGCTACTCGATAACAGTACGTTTGCTCTCTCTGTCAGCCTGCGAATTGGGGCTAATACAAACGAGCCCCATCATTGCCATTGTGGAGCATCCGTGGACCGTCAGGGACATCACGGTCTTTCTTGCCGCCAAAGCGCTGGCCGCCAGTCCCGACACGCCTCTCTGAACGATGTCATTCGGAGGGCTCTTACCACCGTCAACGTGCCGGCCATACTTGAGCCGAACGGTATCGCACGCGACGATGGTAAGAGACCTGACGGAATGACATTGATTCCCTGGAGTCATGGTAGGCCACTGGTGTGGGATGCCACATGCGTCGACACACTGGCGGCATCCCATGTATCATCTACCTCCAGGACGGCGGGAGCGGCGGCAACATCGGCGGAAACCCTCAAGAGGCGGAAATATGAATCCCTCGGTGATGGATACATATTTCTGCCTTTTGGGGTAGAAACTTTGGGCCCTTGGGGTCCAAGCGCATGGTTGCTCTTCAATGAGCTGTCAAAGCGGCTGATAGAGAGAACAAACGACCAAAGGGCTGGTGCTTACCTCGGTCAGCGAATTAGCATTGCTATTCAGCGAGGTAACGTTGCCAGCCTTTTGGGTACTTTACCCGCGGATACTGACTTGAGCTCTGTTTATTATTTGTAATTTGTTATTTTTGTTTGGTTTATTTTAGGCTTATATTGTTAGTAGCTAGTTATTTTAATAAATGTTTCTATTTAATTAAATTAAATAATATATATGTAAATTATAAATAAATGTACAAAACCAATGAGATAAGTATTATTACTTATCCTAATCCATATACGAGTAAATTTGGTCAAGGGTCACAATTCGAAGCGAATTACTAGGATAGTATTATGTTGATCTTATTATTTACTTTTCTTATGTTAATTTAGATACATGGTGACACTGATATCTAACTCTTCCGCCTAGCTTAACACCCGTTTAGTGATTAATATTCATTTTAGCTCAGCCGCGGTGTTATACTTGGAACAAAAAACAACTCAATTGGTATGCGAAAGATAATATTTATCGACAAGCACCCGGAGGACCATTTTTGGTCAATCGATAAATTAATAAGTACTTTTCACAACACTAATTTACTCACGCATGCGCAAATGTTTTTTTGTATCACTATCGAATTGTCACTGTCGATCTTTTACATCTTAGATCTGTGGGTCGGACATTGTAGGATTTATTAATTTCAAAGTTGGTTGTTTGAGAATTAAACCTTATGTTGGATTTGTTATTATGCTTCTTTTTTTATAAAAACCTATTCAGTTTCTGGTTTGTAAAAATATGTTAAAAACTTACATTGAAACATTTTTTTTGTTATAAGTAAATAATAAAGCTCGAAATCCATATCATACTTTACTTATAATATTAAACGAAAGTAACTCTATCTGTATTTCTGTCTGTATGTTTGTAGGCTTTTCACGGCTAAAACGGCTGAACAGATCTTTATGAAATTTGAAAATTAGTAACAGTATTTTACGAGGAGGTTATTGGATACTATTTTCTGAATTCTGAAGTCGTGGGTCAGACTATAAAGTATTTGCAAATTGGTTTTCATTAAAAACTAGCTGTTAGCAGTAAATAGTATCCAATAACCTTCCTCGTCAAATGCTGTAACTAATTATCAAATTTCATCAAGATCAGTTTGGCCATTTAGCCGCGAAAAGCCTACAAACTGGCAGAGCTACTATCGATTTTTTATTTATAATAATATTCGGGACACTTGCAGACACGGTGACACTTGTCGTCTGACCCCAAACTAAGCAAAAAATTGTACTATGGTGGCCAGAGACTGATATACATACATATATTTTTAAATACGCACTTAAATTAAAAATTAACACCCAGACATAGAAAAAACACAAATGTTCATCTAACGAATGTTTGCCCTAGGTGGGAATCGAACTCGCGCCCCCTAGCTTAGAAGGCGTGTTCACTACCGACTGATCCATCGAGACAGTGTATAATATCAGTAAGTATGGGCCGTTAGGATATATTTTTTGCAACACAACCCTTACTCATAAAATACCATGTTATTGGCTGTCCCACGTATCGAGATAGGGAGCAGATATTCTATGGTATCAAGCTATATGTGTTTCAAACACTATTTTATCAAGCTATTTTGTTTCATACTTTGGTGGAAAATTCATTATAATAAGTTGACAACACTGGGCTACAGAAGCTACTGATAAGTAATCACAATACTACACTATCACTACATAGTATAAAACAAAGTCGCTTTCTCTGTCCCTATCTCTGTCGCTTTGTATGCTTAAATCTTTAAAACTTCGCAACGGAATTTGATGCGGTTTATTTTTAATAGATAGAGTGATTCAAGAGGAAGGTTTATAATTATGTAAAATAACATCCATTAAATAGTGGATAAATACTGTTATTTTTGAGGTTTCTAATGTGATGTCGTTAATTATCAAATTTTTTTCCGCTTAAATTGCAAACGCAGGCTGAACCCTACGAGATTTATCAAAATAATGTACTCGTACTAATTATTAGTACACATTCAAAAGGTCTACAGAAAACTCCTCGATGGTATACATATGTCTATATCTTATGGATATCCCACAACAACGTTTTTTTGTTTATAATACCCGTGCGAAGCCAGAGCGGGCCGCATGTTTTTATATACAACGTTCACAGTTTTTCTGTAGTGTATTTAGTATCAGCATTGCATCCGTGCGAAGCCGGGGCGGGTCGCTAGTAATATTATAAAATCGAAAGTTTGTGACTGTGTAAGTGTGTATGTTTGTTACATCTTCACGCTCTAACGGATGGACGCATTTTGATGAAACTTGATAATGAGGTAGCTCATACCCTGGATCACTTTTTAACCGCGAGTAACACCGCGGGGCGCGGCTAGTATTACATAATGTAGATGCAATGGAGTGGCAATATGATTCTGACACTATTTGCCTCGATCGGAGCGCACGTCGCACCATGGAATGAGCATGGAATAACCACGGATGAGCGCACCTTTTTTTACTGTTAAGGAGTTTTTGGCGGGAACCGAAAAGATGGTGTCATGAATTTAAATTATTTACTAAAACTTGTGATTCTCCGAGGAATAATAATAGTGGATTATTAACCTTTACCGGTTTGCTATACCTAGTGCATGAGCGTGGGTAAATTAAACAAGCATTATTAAATACTACTTTGCGTGTTTCCTACAAAACTCGGCTTTTTTTTTTTGTTTGTAGTGGCCTCTGCCCCTTAGGGTTTTGGGGCAATTTTGCCATCAACAGTGAGGGAGGCGATAGTAATTGATATAAAAAGAAAAGAAGAGAAATAATCCTGGTGAGGTAGATAGTACTATAGAAGAAATGAAAGGAAAAAGAAAATAAAAAGAAAAGTAGACGAAATTTATTGGACTGAATAAAATTAGCTTATGAAAAATTGATTTTTTTGTTTGGGAATGAGAGCAGAGAAGAAATGTGTATTGGAAGCGGAACTTTACACTTAGTGATGGTAGAATAAAGGGATGATTTACTACGAAGTGGGCAGCTAAAAAATATATAATTTACCGAACCAATATCCAAACCACAAGAGCAATTAGGAGAGTCTGCAATTTTGAATTTAAATAATTGAACAGGACTATAAGTTGGCCCTTACCTTGAGTTTTGATCGTTAAGAAAACTTTTTTTTGTTTTCAGTTTTAGCTCTAAACATTTCAATAGAGCGCTACTGGCGGAAACGTTATGAAACCACAGACATCCAATACAGTGGTATTCTATAGACGAAGTCTGTCTAAGGAACTAAGTTAAATGTATGGAGCCAAACGAAAACAAAAAAGTTTTCGCCAACCATCAAAACTTGCGGAAAGCCCACAGCTTTTCTCAGCTGTCGAGATTTTTGTTTTGTATTTGAATGACAACTCATGACAACTGAAGAAAACACCAATAGATTTAATTACTTACAAATATATTTATATATTTAATAGTTTAATAGTTCTTAATAAAGTTATTCCTAATCGTAGAATGTAGTAAGTACGTAATTATTTTACAAGGTGAAAGTAAGGAAAGTGACTGGCATCATTGGCACACATACATGCATGACAGCGTGAATAGCTAAGTACAGACCAGAAACCAAAAATAAAGTGTGACACTTTGTTCCCACGAAGGGAACCACCGGAGATTTTCGAGGAAAAACTCCACCAAAATGATAATAAGTAACTATACATTTCTTCACTTAAACCACTCATTCGCACCGCAAAATTTTAGCACAATTCTGCTGGATAGAAAATTTCCCCCTCGCTGGTTTGCCTTAGTTCTTGATGGAGGGTCCCGGCTTTTCCAGAGGAACTCATCACAGTCCTCAGCACCGCACGTCAACTTTTCCCGGGACAGCTACGAGATGTTGTATTTAGTCAAATCGGACAAGGGTTGTGTGTGTTATGAAGTTACGTAAGATAAAAGGTCTCAGTACGCAGCCAACTTCATTACATTGCCTATCTTTTAAAAATATCAATTATCTAATGATATTATCATGAAAATGATGAAAATGATAATATAATCTTTGCGATTTTTTAAAAATAGGAGTAAATGAGGCACTGGTGGCGGTACGAGTGCCTATATCAATAAAGTCAAAGTCAAAACGTTTTTATTCAATTTGGGTATCAAAGATATACTTATGAACGTCAAAGTTTTATAATAGACTCGACCGCCTTATTCGGAAAAAGAGCCACTACTCAGAAGAACAGGCAAGAAACTAAAGGGCAGTTTTTTTTTAAATAAAATTAGATAACTGTCTCACAAATATTGACTTACAACTAGGTAATACCATATTATATTTATGTGCTAGTGGCTACTTGGTGGAAATGGAATGTAACTCCTCTGGCAGACAGGTTGGACGAGATAATGGGCCGTGCCATGACGTAGGTCCGTTACCAAACGCGCGAATAAGCCTCATACTGGACGTGGTCCAGGTGGATATTCCATTAATACTGCACGTGCTTATTGACCGAGCCAAGCGAGGTTTCAGAGGCGAGTATCTTGCTTAATAAATATATTTTTTTAGTTTGAATAAATTAAAAGTAAAAATTCATTTTCAAAAACAAGCTTTTTATTTAATGCGCTAAAAAGAAATAAATAATTTTTCTTTTCCTATAAAACTTTTACTAATAGCTTAGAACGCCATTACACAATTTATATTATAAGTTGCTAGTAAAAGTTATAAGTAGTAGCAAAAGTTTGTTTTATTCTTTAAGCGCATTTAAATAACAGCTTGTTTTTTTTTAAATTTTATTTATTTTTTTGCTTTTAGCTTTCGCTCGACAGGTTTCTTAGTCTGTTCATCTCACTAAACGCAAAATTGTTGCAAGGTCGTTTGCCGGTCACATTCAAATTTAACTCGCATTCGTATTCTCATGAAATTCTTTGATTTGATACCCATATTGTATGAAAGTTTAAAAAGCTTAGTCCGCCAGCTTTAGAAGACCGACATATTGGATTTAGAGTGACGTCACTTTAAATTCAGCAATATTATGTAATGTAATATTCAGCAAGCCTTTTCATTTTATACCCATGTTATTACAAGAGTGAAAGAGATGATAGCCTAGTTGGAGAAGGCCCGCTTCTCAACCCAGAGAGAGCGGGTTGGAACCCAGCCGACGGCACGCACCAATTTATTCATTGTGTGAACAATGTGCGTATTGTATGTCATCTGCTACATGACTGAAGCCAGGTGTTTGGTGACAGGCTTGCCACATTGGGACTGAATATCGTCCGGCGAAATGTGGGTGTTGTATTACACCTCTGCCAGCCCTCTCGGGGGAAAGGCGTGACGATATGTATGCACATATGAATGTATGTATCTTATACGAGTGCATTGAAAAAAACTTGTCCGCCATTGAGGGTGTTCCGCCATGTGGGATTTAGAATGACATCATATAGCTAACCATGCATTGTATGCATGGTGTACCATGCGTGTATGCAAAATTTCAGCTCAATCGGTTCGAGATATCTGCTTCAAAATTGAGTTGCCAGATTCCACCCGAACAAACATAGTAACATACATACATACATACATACACACATAAGTACATACATACATACATGCATACATACATTGCAAATTAAATAAAAGCTTGTGTTAATAACAATAAAAATGTAAACTATTAATATCACCCTCACCTGTAGTCTAGTTGGCCACGTTTTAGTACTCATAAACGTGGCCAACTAGACTACAGGTGACACGTGTGTGAAGCGCTAGTGGTACTGACCCGTTGCTCGTCCGATGATTAACTGAGCTGATGCCTAAATGGACCGTTGACGTGCCTATTATCATAAGAAGCAGACGGGCAACAGCTTGGTGCCATCAACGCTTCACAAACGTGTCATGTTTATGAAGCATTGATGGTACCAATCTGGTACGTTTAAGAGACAGTGATAATGAGGCGATCCTCGTCCTTTTTACGTCGATTGCTTGGTGCTATCAACGCATCAACGCTTCACAAACGTGTCATGTTTGTGAAGCATTGATGGTACCAAGCTGATACGTTTAAGAGACAGTGGTAATGAGGCGATCCTCGTCCTTTTTACGTTGATTGCTTGGTGCCATCAACGCTTCACAAACGTGTCATGTTTGTGAAGCATTGATGGTACCAAGCTGATACGTTTAAGAGACAGTGGTAATGAGCCGATCCTCGTCCTTTTTACGTTGATTGCTTGGTGCCATCAACGCTTCACAAACGTGTCATGTTTGTGAAGCATTGATGGCACCAAGCTGATACGTTTAAGAGACAGTGGTAATGAGCCGATTCTCGTCCTTTTTACGTCGATTGCTTGGTGCCATCAACGCTTCACAAACGTGTCATGTTTGTGAAGCATTGATGGTACCAAGCTGATACGTTTAAGAGACAGTGATACTGAGCCGATCATCGTCCTCTTTTTTATGGTTAATGCAACATCGATTGTTTGGTGCCATCAACGCTTCACAAACGTGTTATGTTTGTGAAGCATTGATGGTACCAAGCTGGTACGTTTAAGAGACAGTGATATTGCCCTGAACCTATTTTTTTAAATACATAATTTAGATACATACTTATAAAGATATTAACACCCCGACATAGAACAAACACAAAAGTTCATCACATAAATGGTTGCCCTAGGTGGGAATCGAACCCGCGCCTTCTAAGAAGGTCCACTACTGACTGAGCCATCGAGGCAGTCAAATTCAACGTCGATGGCTCAGTGTAGTATCGACTGATAGGCGAGTTGCTCCCATGCTGTGATGATCACTATTATTTGTTACTAGCTGCGCCTTGCGATATTACTTGCGCTCAAAAAGTGACCTATGTATACCTATGTTTAAACCATCTAGGGAATTAACTAAAAAAATATGTACATATATGAACTAATCCATTTTTTTCTCATATTTCAGATGATCGTTTTCGTTTTATTTAAAATGAAATGATTACACGACTTTCACGAAAATTACCCTAGAAGTGATAACATACGGAGCGACTTCAATAAATACCATAGATTTCGATGTTATTAAAGCTTTTAAAGCAGACAAAACTGAATAAAAACGGAGCAGAAGCTATGAAAAAACGCTTAGGCTGTCGCTTAGGCATGCGAGTTCTGCTAAGCCTAGAGCCCAACAATAGAGCGAGTACATAAAAAAAAAAGACTAAAAGTGTGTTATCGATAATATAATGATTGATATTACTTGCTGCACTTTGCGGTGTTGCTCACGGTTAAAGAGTAGCCTATAATGTTAAATGAAAGCTTTATTCGGACTTTGTTATAGCTAGTGAGCTTTGTTTGTGTGAGCGTGATTTATTTATTTAATATATTAAACAATTTATAATGTAGTTTTGATGTGTGTTAATTTTGTAGGTAGGTGTTCAAATAATATAAAGCCTTCTATATTCGTGTAAGTAGGTCCTAGGATCCTGAGATACAAAAAGTAATATTTCCGTCTATATATTGATCGAGCGAAAGCAAAAGTTGGCATTAACTGTTCGATCGATGACAACTTGAGTATGTTCTGTTGATCAATCCGATTTGTATGAAATTTTGCAGGCAAGTAGTTCGTGCAAACAATTTTTAAGTTCGAATGTGAGACAAATTGGTCTAGAGGTGCTATTCAGAATCAGATTCGAAAACTTTTTCGATCGGATCCCACAAATTTAAAACTTAAATTGTTCGACTCTCAGCCTCCTTTTATAAATTTTGGAATAGGGAATCAAGCATAAATGCGATCGGAAGACTGAATCACATTTAAAAACTTATGAAAACGGACTGAGATTCGAATAATTTGAGTTTAAAATTTTTGGTATTCAAACGGAAACGTTCCTGAATGATTGTGAATACCTATGCAGGAGTTACGATGAGACGAACTACTACTAGTAGTAGCTGATTCCTAATATTTACTATTGATTCCTGCTAGTCTGTCTAGATCTAGCCTATGTAGCTTAGAAAATTACTGGCACAGAATACTATGTATCCTTGCCGCACATCTTAGCGGCACATGATAACGGTCAGCGCTTTCGTTTCTTTTTTTGTTTTCGAAGAAGGAATTCGGTTTTGTCACTCAAAATTGACAGTCACTTTGATAATGACAAAGGAACCATGGGAATGAATGACGTTGTGCTAAATAAATCAGTGGTGTATTTAGGTACAGTTAGGGGGAGAGGGCTTTTTCTCTATGAGATATGAGTAGGTTCTTGCTTCGTTCTCCATATCAATGTTGAGCTAATTACATTACAGCAACGAAACGAAGACACTAACCAATAAAGCTAGTTCATAGGTTTAAAACACTGCGAGCATTGATGCTAGTTTTTCTTAAAGATAAAATCCAAAATGAGGTAATCCGTCGTAGAACTAAGACAACCAACATAGCAAAGGTTTAGCAAGTTGAATTGGCAAATATGAAAATGAAATGGTCATGCTCGTAGAAAGACCGAAATGTGTTATTATTTTAAGAGTGGATACCGAGAATCAGCAAACTTAGATTGAAGCACTCTGCCATCGAGTGGAGCGATAAACAGCTGCTTAGGTGGATGCTTAAAGCAGAAGATCGTGTCACGTGTCGTTCAGTAGAACGCTCACGCTCTGAAATGGGTCAACATTTGATATGCCGATGATAATGATGATACTAAATGTAAAAATAATAGGTTTTCACCACACTTATACTTTTATTAACTACCTACAGCCTTGTTATTACGTATTTATCTTATAACTTAAACAGCAAATAACTCATAATATAGTAAATCTTTGGTGTAGGTAATATTGCAATTGTATTAAGATGCAAAGAGCTAGATACAATTTTATGGAATTGAGGTGGCCCCAGTTAAACGCCCCGCAGTAACATCCTAGCTACGTAGCAGTGACGTCAGTCGTTTTTAACCGGGCGGAGCAGCGGTCGAGCTCTAGCTCACACGCTTGTGAACCATTAGTGATGCTGAGCCGTTCACCAGCCGTCTTATTTTTGACAAACGCAACGTCAACGGTTCAGTTAAGCATCGGCTATGATTAACTGAATCGCCCCCCAGTTACGTAGCAGATGACATTATTTAACACAATGGGCACCTATGTTCACACAATGAAGAAATTGGTTCGTGCCTGCGGCTGGGTCCGAACCCGCCCCTCTGGCCTGAGAGGCGAACAAGCAAGGCAACACAGCTGGTGGGTACAATAAACAGTTTATCTGTCTATCCTACTCCTACTAATCTTATACTTCATCATCTCACTAATAATATAAGTTTGGACAGATGTTTGTTACTCAATCACGCCAGAACGGCAGAACGGATCTAGATGAAATTTGGTACTGAGCTAGACAATAGTCTAGAACAGCACAGAGGATGTAGCGCAGGGTGCAGTTAATAAATTTCAAATATGAAAGGTAATTAAATAATATGAAAGGTAATATTAAATAGTAGATAATTATTTAATAGCTCATACTCCGTCTTTTTTTTTTCCCAAAAAAATTTACGATTTCTGTGGGACAGCGGGTGAAACAAGGGGGCAATTATCATTGTCATCGACCGAGCGAGCGTTAACAAGCGCGACGTTTATGCTTCAATTTTGTGAGTAGGTTCAATAATTTTTAAAGTAGGTTTGAATTTTGAATTTTTTGAATAATAATTTTTATTTTATTTTTGTCGCGTTACTTTTTGTTTTTTTTTAAATAATGGATTTACCCATGTTTTTTAAATCACATCTCCACAATGTTGTCTACAGCTCACAGAGCCACTAGGCTTTATCACATTTACTCTTATGATTTTTTTTCATAGAGAGACAGGGACAGACATAATATCGCTCGACCAGAATCGACCCACTAGTTGAAGTAGTTGAAGGCAACTTCAATCAGCCGGCGACAGTTGCTGCAGCAAAAACGACCAAATCACAAACAGCGGAGAGTCTCCAATCACAGTTTTTCGAACACACTTTAGTTCAAATAGTTTGCTAAATGTGCGAACACATTTCAGAAATCTGTGAACACTAGATTTTTATCTAGAACGCTACAGTAAGCGTTTAGAAGTGAGAGAAAATAATGATTTATGGAATTACTACTTGCTCCCCGTGGTTTCACCTGCGGTCTTACAGGAACTGTTATTTTTTGGGATGTACGGTATGTAAAGGTACGTTATTTTATTCTAAATACCTCTGACAACGTGTTTGCAAAATTGTATGATGATCAGTTGAGTAGTTAAGTCGTGAAAATGTAACAAACAAATGAACCAACAAATTCATTTTCATTCGAGCGAAGTGTCTATACATTAGCTTCGACAAAAATGCTTTCGTATGTCCGAATTCAGTCTGGATCTCTGTCTTCTTCTACAGATCTGTTTCTAGATATTTTCAAAATAGCAGAGGTATGATTTTATTTGGAAAAAAAAATCTCATAGACACTCACAAGCTCACAAAATGTCACGAGAAACAGTTGAGGAATGCGCCCTGCAGGCGTCCATACATAGAGTAATATATGTTAGGTTAGGATTAGAATTACGTCGGTTATTTAGCTGTTTATGAAAGGACTGGAGATCCATTAATGTTAATTGGCACATTATTGCTTAATTAGATACCTATATAGAATGAAGAAATTGAACAGATAAATCTTGACAAGCGCTAGTGTCGGTAACCATCAAGTGTGCAATTTCTTAATTTTTTCACACAGAAGTTTAAAAAGAAAGTTCAGAAGTTGAGGTTTGATCTTGTTTCAGGGGGCATTTGTTTTCGTTACCAGGTCCGTGGTCAAACGTTAAGTCTGTAAATAAAAAAAATATCAATCATGATATTTTTTACAAAAAACTACCACTATTTTTCCACTAGTTTATGTAAAATATCAATAATAATATTTTTTACCGTGCTAAATCCAAACCGTTTCAAAAATTTTTCAACCAATTTTGTTTTAAAGCAGTGAAATTTTTGACTTCTTCAAGTACTAGTTGCCGATCAAACCCTACAGTTCGAAACTAAGGCAGAGCACAGTGTATCAAACAACACTAGCCACTCTAGTACGTCGTCAATAATAATCATATCGCTATAAACAAGCGCGCCGTTACTGCCGCTACAGCTCTAACGGCGCTATAACGCCGCTAATGCGCCGCTCGCGAGGGAGTTACGACGACTCACTAACGACAGGTACTGAATTACTACTGTAATTAATAGTGTACTCGTAAGTTAATGATAATCGCTGGAGTATGAGCACGGACTTAGCAGTACTTACGGCGATTATAATCATGCGTACTAATGAACATTAATAGTACAGATATTAATGAGAATAAATAGCATTCGGAATATATATTAACGGAAAAGTTTGGTAAGATTAGTTTTAGTAAGGTCATCTTAGATGAGTATAGGTATATATAGGTATAATTATGTATAGGATACTTTCTAGTACTCTGTGGGGTATGTGGGGACCCACGTCCGTAGGAGTGTACTCTATTCTGATTCCCTACACGTGGTCCCCGGGTAGTGCTAACCGGGTAGCAAACTCTGGTGGGAGGCTTCTGCCGTAGCTATTTACCACCCACCGGACCAAGCCATGCCGTGAAATGACCGAGTCGTGTTTCGGGATGTAGTCCGGTGTAACCGTTCCGAAGACGGGTCTGAGCAGTAGCGCACTTGTAGCGCCTCACTCAACTGCCGTCTTTGTACTTCTTCACTCTACAAAACTTCAAGGCTAGAAAGTATCTAATAGGTCGTCGTGCTCCATCTTAGACCACAACGTCGCTTAACATCAGGCGAGTTAGTGGTCAAACGCCGACCTAATCTACATTTTTTTTTAAACTCGGCTGGCTAGTTCCTACCCCCAAATTGACAAACTGTGTCGCTTGATGGTGTGTTTCAGTAGCATCAGTTGAGAGAGGTGTGCTTACTTCTACCACACTCCCAAAACAATCCATTTTTAAGTAAACGTTGTACCTGCAGCCTTGAAATAGTTATAGTGTCTTGTCCTTTACGATCAATTTATTTTTTTAAAGAAAGAAAAAAAGACAAAACTCTATTTAAGTATTCCGAGGGTACGTAAAGTTTATTAGTAACAGTAAGTAGGCAAGTCTACACTATTTATGCTAATACTAGCTGCGCCGGCGGTGTTTCCCGCGGTTATAAGTTTTCTACGTGCTATTCCAGACTCTGAGCCAAATCAGATATCTGGGCCAAATTTCATCCAGATCCGTTCAGCCGTTCTGACTTGATTGAGCAACCAACATCCCTATGTCCATCTAAACTCTGACATTTGCAATATAAATGAGACGCTTATAAATAGCTAAAAATTAGTAAGTTTGGCTGTAGTCCGTTATCTTCTGAACTAATGGTCCGATTAAAAAATATTTCACAAACAGATACCCACACAATCAATTAGTACTATGCCCTATGAAACGTGAGCAAAGCCACAGGGAGAAGCTTGTAATAAACTAACGTAATTAGCAAGATATGACCTTTCAAGGCTCACGACCTTCAAGCCTTGAGAGCGTTAGTAGGTCTCGGATGTTTAGAATCAAGTGTTTTGCGCTCTCTCACATTACAGCGAAATTATAGCGTAGGCTCCGAGTGTTTACTCCGAGCCTTTGATATTCTCACAATATAGGATAGGTAATAGCTAGGTAACTGGGGAAACCACATAACTATAGCGTTGTACCTACGTTACAGTTACGTGGTTTCTTGATATTATTATATACAACACTACCTACCCTCACGGTATTAACCGCAGTCGGCTAACTTTATTTATCCAAACCCGTTTATCTACTTCCACCACACACACACACACACACACACACACACACAGACACACACACACACACAAAATGTGGTTTAAAATAACACGGTTAAAAAATAATCGCCTACGGCTACGACTTACAACGTATCTTTTATCGAATGGTCAAAGCAAACTCATAATTAACTTGTTCGCGTGTCGGTCAAGTAACGACCAATAAAGTGGAGGTCGCTGCAAAGTTAATGTACCTCGCTGCGAGAACGACTGCATCTACTGCGAGGTATAACTCATTCTTTAGGAGATTAATTTTGAGAATGTGCTCTGAAAGATATTCAACTTGTATTCTCATCTTATACTTTATTGCCAAATAGATTAACAAGAACTTCTCGCAATTTAATGCACTTGCGGATTGCTGCAAGATTCAAAGCTACTAGAAGCTTGCTTATTGAACTTGCTGCGATTGTTTTGTGTAGAAATTTGCAAATTCAGAGCAATTTAAACATGCAAAATTCAAGATAACTTATTAGTGATATTTCTACAATAACATTGAATCATCCCATTATACCTACATATTACTAAATAATTATATACTTATTAATAATACCTACATATTACATCCACACTAGCAGCCCGCCCCGGCTTGGCATGGTACCTATAAACCTTCCGTGAAAAAATATCTATCTGAGGGTTTAAACCGCATCAATATTCGTTGTATGGCTTAGAAAGAGCGGAAATACAGACAGAGCGACAGACAGCAGAAGAAAACGACTATGTGTTCTAAATATTACTTAAGTAAAGAACAGGTAAGACTATTCTAAGAAAAACAAATAACTCGGCTGCAAAATATAGTACATGTGTTACTTCCACTATCAAGACGATTCAAATGACACCTCACATGTCGAAATCCATCAAGCTGTTTAAGCTGTAGGGCGTGCCTAAGAAACCTTATACATACATACGTACACTCGAAAAACGTAACCCTCCTTCTTGCCCAGTAGGGTGAAAACTCTGTTTCCAACTCACACTACACTACACATAAGTACACTGTTTCGTAAACTAGCTCCAAAATCAAAAGAACTACAAACAAATTGTACCTGATGACGCTACGTAATTTAAAAATTAATTTAGCCTTGCTTTGTGCAGGTCCGCCCAAACTAGCACAAAAATAATTTAACGGTACATCTAGTGGAATGAAATCAGAACTTTTTCTCATTTTCTAGAGAATCCCAGTGAAAAAAGCGGTTACGTAGAGGGAGCAGTAATTGCATGCACCTGGATGTGTCCTGAATGCAGCCCTGGGTTCTTTAAAATTGTTTGCCTCGAAATTACGGAGACCAAAATAAAATGGAACATACTAATTGGAATAGACTGCACCAAAATAAACATCAGTAAGTTAAATGTGAAAGTCTGTAAGACTTGCTGGCGAACACTGTATAAGTATTCTGAGGCGATACGTTTATTGCTAACAGGGTGAGCATGTAATTCAAACCGTTTGAAATCAAAGTTTTAATAAAAAAATTCTAACTCTAAACTACGCACGTAACAGTCGTTATCTAGTATCTACCGTCACTCAAATGAGCTACGGTCAGTCGTCAAGCCTGCAGCAAATACAAGATCCTCTGTACAGCACACATTTTCTGGTCCATCCGACTTTTCCATGACTTTTTGCCGTTTCACCACTTTAGCTCGTAAAGTTGGTAGAGCCACAGTGCAGCGAGTTGGTCCGACTCGCAGCGCGGCGGCTCGTAGTCGCGGTCGGCGGTCGCGGTCGGCGGTCGCGGCCGGGCGCGGTCGCGGTCCACTGCCGACACAGTATTTTACTCGAGTTCTCGGCTCGTGTTTGCGGTGAGATACGAGTACGCCCAATGTGTTGCTGTAAAAAGATTTGTTACGAGCTCTTGTTCTTTCGAATGTTATTGATGTTTGAAATGTTGTGGAAGTGGAGGAGGCACTGTTTTTTTAGCAAATTTTTGTTTACAACAACTAGCTATTTTTCCCGCGGCTTCGCTCGCGTTTTATAGCTTTTGTCACTCAGGAATAATGTGGCTTTCTAATATAAATTTTTGAAAGCGGGCCTGTAATTTTTGAGTTTGTATTTCGTTTATAAATATACAAAGATGCAAAAATATAAATCTTTTTTTTCTCTTTATAAAATTGCAACTGACGCCAGTCTACGAATCGTGAGTTTTAAGTGTATTTATTTCGAAGGAAGTAAACAATAATATCTGCAAGGTTTTGTAATGATTTACTTAATTTAAAAACTTGACTAACTTTTTCACAAGAAATTATGCGAGCATGCTATGAATACGACTCATTAACATAATATCAGTTTTAGTGTGGATGTAGTGATAGAATTGAAGAGATTAACATTTTAACAACGCTATGCAGTACTACTACTTACTAATTTAATATTCTAAATGTTAAAGTTTGATGTTTGTAAGTCAGTCACTGTTGAGGACGTTGTTGTTGTTGTGGACTGTATAGGTGAAATGAAAACGATGGTGGTAAATTAAAAATAATGTTATAAACGATCAGAGGAACAGAGCTTGTTTTGTGCGAGACAATGAATAGAACACTAAATAGAAAAACAAAAGCTAAAACAAAATATGGCATCTTCCTTTAAAAACAATATTTTACTTTTAAAATATAAAGGAGGCCGTTCTCCAACTAGTTGAAGAAGGCCGACCTCCAGCCAGTCGCTAACAGTCACGCAAAAATATCTACACGAATTTTAGTGAAATTCAGTATAGCTGTTACCCATAGACATAGAGTAAAGACCCCTAATCGGTCAAAAATAATGATTCCAAAAAAAGTAAACCAAACCATTGAAAGTCAGCCAATTCACTAGTCAGTCTTCGATGTCATCCAGTAGCGGTTACGTCTCCCCACTAACCAATAAATATGGTGAACTGTGTAGTCCACTCATGCCGAAATTTCAGAATATCCAAAACAGTAAAAAAAGGCATCGTCACATATCATCCGCAAGTCTTAAATATATTTTTATGTGCTTTAAAAAGCTAATAATTGTAATTAATTCTTAATGTCAACAGAGCGAAAAGTTGCTGAAAAAAGTGTTGCCACAAGGTATTTTTATATTTTCCCTTTAATTATCTTTAGGTTTCTTAAGGATCCAGTTTAGCCGATCAGTGGACAAAAATAATTCGACAAAGTAAAAATGAAAATTAGTGAAAACTTCGTCGCCCCTATAACAATTTGCTCTGTGCACCTTCGCAAGAAAGAAATATACGTAACAGTGAAATATCGTGACAAGCAGGCGTCAGTTTTATTTTTATGTAAATGTAATGTTATTTTATTGCCGAAAAAATAACTTAAATGTAGGATGTAAATAATGATAATGGGTAAATTTATGTGTAAATAAGATAAAATCAATAGTTAAAATCAATAGTAATCCCTTTACTATTGATTTTAACTCAAATTCGTACTCTTGATTTTTACTTAAATTCTTACCTTTTACCTACTCTGATTTTAGTTAAGGTTTACATACAATCTATAATATTAGTTTGTAGAATAGTGTCATGAATGGATCTGGGTAAGGCTTTGTTTGTAGTTTAGCTCTGGCCTAAGCTGGCCTAATACTTTGTTTCCGGTCTTGTGATTTCTTTAAACTCTGATCGTTATATAATTTACCCAACTAAATCGGGTAACCTCTTTTAATGGCAAGTTCATCACGTATAGAAAAAAAGGTTTTATTATGGTACCAAAATAAATTTGAAATGTTTCGAAATCGTGTTTTGTATGAAGACTATCCTTCTGGACCTATGTAATAGAGCATATTCTGTGCTGTTACCCTAGCTGTATTTTTGTCCCAAAAAAGTTAAAGATAGCGGGTGAAACCGCGAGGATCAGCTAGAATTACAAAACAACATAAACCCGCTCCTTCAAAACAAAACACAAATGATCGACCGAGCGAGCGCAGCATCTCTGCTTCAGCTTAGAAAAAATCTTTCGAATCTCCGGATACCTATCTTCGTCTACAGGCCGCATCTCTTAACCGATTCTCTTGAACCTTTGTAAGTAGGTATCAACCTGCTCACAATATTTCATGAGAGGCAGGTCGCGTGGTCTACAGCTCGCAGAGCACTAGTTTGGTAAGTCGAAAGACGTATCTATGTAGGTACCTATAGTTGTTATTTCCTTGCTTTTATAGGCGCTCGTGGTTCATGAAAGTGACTTTGTAAAGCTCTCTCGAATGTAAGGGTTCTTATAAACTTAACAAAAGTTATTTTTGAGTGCTATAAATTAAACAAATAAAAAGTTTTAAAAAACTGCTAACTTCGTCTCAGCTTAATGTATTGTTAACTGTTGTTCACGCAAGATGTTTTTTACGTTACTGAGTATTATTTATTGAAATTTCGTTTACAAATGGCGAAGACTTGAGTACCTAACCTTACTTCTCAGTAGTACATCTTATAAAATACAATACAACATCGTTTATTGAAAACACCAAACACTAAACTACAATGAAAAATCCTAAAACCTAATTTAGATTTGTTCAGCAGTACAAGGGCGACCGTATCGCCTAAAGCGATCTCTCCCAGGTAACCTTTATTCTAATAAAATATTGTATTTTCGCACATGTTTTTCAAAGATGTACCTACCTACTAAATAGGTCAAACGCATTAGGTTGGATAATGTCGAAACAAAATAGGTCAGGCCAAAATAAACCCATTAATATTTACGTGAATCTTACTCATATACAGACATAGTCGTAATTATTTAATTAGTAAGTGTATATATCCAGCACGTGTTGTGTGTGTTGTGTGTGCTGTGTGTTAGTGCCGGCTTCCTTGCAATTACTTAGTGTGTATGTTTGTCCCCTCGGGAGGGGCGCTGTAAGCGAGCTAACATGGAACTCGACGAATGATTACACCGGTTGTCTTGGGATAACTTTACATTAATCTTAATCTTCGAATAGCTTATAGCTTCACATACGTTATGCGCGCTTTTGATAACATTTCTTAGAATTAATTTATTTAAAAAACGATTCATCTGAACACGTGAAGCGTCGATTTTCGTGTTATTCTTTCTTTTTTTTTAAACCCCACAATATTTTTTTTGTGGGCTCGAACTCGGCTAAGCATGTATCCTAAGTCTTTATTGTCTATCTGACCTTTAACTTCCAAAACTTTTATGTTTGCTTGTTTAGTTTCGTATTAAAACATTAAAACCAGCCGAATCCCTGCTATTGACAAGGAATTAATGATACGAAAACGTTCCAAAATTAGCATTGAATCAGTTCCACACAAAATGTCGAATTATTTAGGCTTCAACCACAGTAACAGATCGCAGTTCAAACCTAACAGGTGCAGTTACAGTTCAGAGGGGTAATTCAGCTAACCTAAGACAATGCTTAACTAAACCGTGACGTTTGTCATAATAAAATGGGCACGGTTCTGTACCCCTAACGTTACACAAACGTGCCAGCTGGACTGCCGGTGACACGTTTACGTCACTTTAGTGCTACTAAGCCGTTATTCGTTCGTTTTATATGACAAACGCACCATCAACGGTTTGGTTAAGCATTCGCTAAAGTTAGCTAATATTCCACTCCTCAATTGAAACCAGCTACCAAAGACATAGCTAGTTTTGATTGTATGAGTCACCCCTTATGTCCTCTCCGTCACGAATGGCGAGTATATACAAGGTGCGATCCGGTGCATCAGACGTCTCAATTTAACGAGCCCCTTGACGGTCGTGTCCCCCATCACAACACCCTGTATCACTTATACCACCTTATATAACCCCTGTTGAGTTTAATCACATTACGCTAACACAAATGCGTAAGTTTACGAGTGTGACTGGATGTAACCTCATTGGTTGTTTTGTACACTTACTGTAAGATACATAGTTACATGTTACGTTTTAAACACATACTATTTATTCCATTTAAATAAATTATATAAAAAACATGCTTAAATGCATATTAACACCCAGACATAAACCCAACACAAAATGACATCAAAATCACATGAATGTGCATCTAGATGGGAATCGAACCCACGCCTCTCAACTCAGGTTACGTAGTTAACTGAGCCACCGAGGTAGTCTAACCAGTGCATGAAATTGTTGGAGCGTTGGACGTTGGAGCGTAAAATGTCGCTGATGGCCAATTTCATTAATTTGGACTCTTATACTTACCATAACATTTATGAGCAACTAGGTGTGAAACCAAAATTACTTCCATCATTTCTTCACAAACGAACGACTACTCCTACTTCATGTAGGTATACGAAAGTTAGTGTTGAAAGTTAGAAGCGATTATAGTCTAGTTGGAGAAGGCCTGCCTCTCAAGCCAGAGGGAGCGGGTTCGAACCCAGCCGACGGCACGCACCAATTTGTTCATTGTATTTGTGTAAACATATTTTGTGCGTATTGTATGTCATCTGCTACATGACTGAAGCCCGGTGTATGGCGACAGGCTCGCCCCCTGTCACATTTGGGACTGAATATCTTCCGGCGAAGTGTGGGTGTTGTATTACACCTCTGCCAGCCCCCTCGGGGGAAAGGGGTGACGATATGTTATGTTATGAAAGTTAGTGTGTGCGTGTTTTTTTTTTTGGTTCTTCTTTAAACTCCAAGCTTTTTAGTTTAAGCAATTTAAAGTTCTTCTTTAAATTACATGCACCCACATGCATGCAGAGGTGTGGAATTCGTTGCCTGCCTCAGTTTTTCCACCCAAATCTAAGGGTATTCAAGAGAAAAGTGAATTTGGTTTCTCCTAGGTAACATATTCGATCCGATAGATTCCTTCCCATCAGGCAAGTCAGTGATCAAACGCATGCATAACCCGTTGTAAAAATACTACTTATAATTGTGGGCAAAACCGCGGTGCACAACTACATAGTATTTTATAAATAATTCTCAAAAAAATGACTTTCCAAAGAATCCCCAAATGATTGTAGCCTGCCAGAACTGGTGTAGTTCAAACAGCAAATTGCTTCCAACAGAAGTGTTAATAGAAGTCGTGCCTTTGTACAATCGATCGTGATCGACAAACAACATGACAGTCGGAATACAATCAAAGCTATTTATTTGAAGAAACGCGTTCGGAACGGCCCTACTTCGTTTACTACCTAAATTATTTAGATTGTTTTGTGTGCTACAGTATTTGAAACGAAAAGAAACAAAAAAAAATATGCTATGACATAATACCGACAAAGATTTTTTTTACATCCAACATTGTATCTACTAACCTGCCAAAAAACGTTTGCAAGCATTTTCATTACTGACTGTATCTCATACCATTTGACTTATTTTCAAAAAATAAATTAAAATTAAAACGTACATATATTCACTGAAATATACAGTATATCACACACAAAAATAATACACAATTACACATACTCGTAGATGAGTTATAAAACTTTGTAGTACAAACTTTGCAGAGGGGGTTTTCTAAAAGAAGTAACTTACCATCAGTATTCCCCTAGTATCCCCTAGTACACCCACTGGTATTAGTTTTTGCAATTAGAAAAGAATAGATCGATTTACGCACGATGGCTTCCGAACTCAAATCAACATGTCTTACCAAATCCATCAAAACAGATAGAAAACCAAGACTATTTTACTTGTGTAAATTTCGAATGGTAGCACAGTACATGGAACAAGCTATATTACATCAGGGAGGAAGGTTTATTACTCGCGCGAGACGGGACGTGAGCGCACTCGGCAACCAGCTGCATTGTACCTCGGCACGTGTACATTTAAATTACGATTGGATCTTGCTTGCGGCTACTGGCTGCGCCCGCGGCGCTACCCGCGGATAGAAAGTAGCCTATGTGCCAATCTAGGTTACTAGTAGCTCTACGAGCTGTAGGCCTCGCGGCTGGCGTTTGTCTTTCTCTCTCATTTTGAAAAAAGTGGACTTTTTCCAAAAACTGACTTTGAAAAAAAATCTATTTAATTAACGAACCTGCTCACAAAATTTCTCTAGAACCGGTTAATGAACGCGACCTGTAGAGGAGACAAAGATCCGGACAGAGATCCGGACGAAAATCCGGACAGAAATTAGACATACGGAAGCATGTAGCACTGTAAAATGACATTAATTAATTGTCATACCTTGACATAATTATGAATTATTATTGCTAAATAATAATTCATAATTAATAATAATATTCATAATAATTCATAATAATATTATTGTCAGAACAATAATATTCAACTGTGACGTGTAACTATAAATAGGAGTTATCAATAAATTCTGATTTCCTTTTAGTCGAAGCTGAAGCATAGACGCTTCGCTCTCTAACGCTCGCTCGGTCAACTACTGTGATGATAGGAAGTAGGATATTCCTTGGCTACACATGTGCTCTCGACAGGAACACCTGAGGCGTAACGATCGGAAAATCTACGAAAACCCGCGCCGTACTAAAAATACATGATGTTGCGCGTGTAATCGTAAATAGCCCGAACTACACGGTCTCGGGCAACCTTAGCAAATATTTTGTACTGAGATCAAAATTAAAAGGTTACAAGACATCAGACAACTCAGGTATTGATGTCTGAGAACGAAAGCCAAGAAAAATGTAAAAGAAGGAAGTACATCCAAAATGAGTAATTGAGAGAACGTTACTCGCGATCATGTTGATTGGTTGGACGGATGTCGCTTGACTGAGCTGATCTTTTAAATTGACCTCACGAAAAACAAATAAATGAATTTGAATGTTGAAGTAAACGAGTTTGAATTTAGAGTGACGTATAAAATAAATATAATGAATTTTACAGCGAATTCTGATGAAGCGTCCGACGGAAGTTGAGACGAACGGAAAAATTCCATTTATTTCCCAATTTCAGCAACTCCCTTTAAATAAATAACTTATATTTTTACGGGCGGAATACCTTCAGCCCTTCCCGTAATGGAAAGTAAAAAACAAAGAAAATTATTAATTAAGAAGTGCCCCTTGTAAATTAATAAAACGAAAAGCTTCGAGGTGCTTTCCGAAAAAAGGCTTCGAGTTTAAGAAGTTATTACCCTTTAAGTATTCCTAATTCTGGAGTTAATGAATTAATTTAAACGTCAAAGGTTGTTACGAGGAACTATTTGGTAAGAAAATAGACACAGTTGTATTACTCGGTTACCGAGAAATTTATATTGCTACGCGCGGTAGGAAGTGTCTTCCATTAAGGCCCGGTCATACGATTTCCCACCCGCACACACGTTGACATAAGCCGCTTCATTTTGAGTTGTTAATCGTAAATCAGCGCTTAGAGTGATTGGTATTTAACGTAATAAGAAAAAAAAAGAATAAGTTCCTCAGTTAAACTTTATAGAACTAGAATCTGGCTATTTAAATTCGAAATAAAAAACAATTCTTATATGAAGTTGAAGAAGTTATGAGTGATTTTTTTTCAATGTCAGAATGACTTTCATAATATTACTTCACTTAAAGTCGTTTTGGTTGTTTTTTGCTGCTGTATTTTTTTTCCACCTGATCATCACAATTCTTCATATCAAACTAGGCACAAACAAAATACTTGTTTTCGTTGATTCTGTGATAATACCGGGCCTTTACAAAGTCGTGGCAAAATAATTAGATACTTTTTCTACTGCTGCAACAAATAAGGGAAATCCACATTGGTTAATTCATGATCCAAAAAAAGGTCTAGGCAATCCAGGTGCCAGCACGTGATGACGTAACTCGTCATCCGTCTCTTTCGAACTATTTGTAAATGACATATTTCGGTCTTGCTTATGCATCGATTGACGTCACTACGTGTTGCCCACGTGAACATTATTGACTGGGATAGCATTATAATATTATAAATAATATTACAAATAAATGTTTATATAATTTATAATTTTATAATATAATAATCGCAAATGTTTGTAATGATGGATGGATGGATGTTTGTTACTCTTTCACGCCAGAACGGCTGAACAGATCTGGATGAAATTTGGCACTGACATAAATTATAGGCTAGAGTAGCACATATGATACTTTTTAACAGCGGGTGAAACCACGGGACGAAGCTAGTCTTTTATAAAAAATCAAATAAATAAATATGAAATTCTAGAGCATTCCAATTATAATGTGCAACGGTGACGCTCACCACCAGGCGCAAAACTGACTCGTCTGCACAGTTGCACACACTACGAGTTTCAACATTTAAAAATAAATAAAAGTTCAGCCGAACCAGGAATGGATATTGGGTTCGATACTGAATTGTGAGGGTGTCCGTTCACCTTCAAGCTTAGCGCCCAACTAAGGCTTAACTAAGTTTTAATGAGTGGCCTCAAAGCGATCTCTTCCAGGCAACCTGTATGGACAGGTTTTTATAAATAGAATTTTGTAACTGCATAACTCCGTTTTTTATGAACCGATTTTAAAAACGCTATTTATTTTTAAAAGTATAATCGCCACGCAACAACATGAACAACAGTTCATGGACTTAAAAAATATAGATTTCGCTCTATCCGAATTGGATTTCTTAAAAAATGTCATCAATCTGTAAGCATTTGTTTACAGATTTCAGAAAGTCCTTTTTTTTAATTAAAAGAGTATTCATGAACACCAATTTGAAGCGATCGGGCACTGAGCCTACAGGTGGACGGATAGCCTTAAACAACACGTTTCGTGAAAGACTATCCAATTACCACATTCAATCACCATTACAACTGTAATGGAACTCTACATGGAGCAATTTCCAGAACCGCCTTTGAACTTCACGTAACAAAGAGGTACAAGCATTTGTTTTGGAAAAAAGACAAAAAAAAACAAAAAAATGTTAAAACTTTTGTAGAATAAGCACACGGACTTGAAACATAACGTATATTCATATAATCACGATATATAATCACGCCATTCCTCGAAAGGGCTGGCAGAGGTGTATTACAACTCCAGAGTTCACCAGATGATATGCACGGACTTATTCCATGATATATATAGCTGCTTGAACTATTAATAAAGTACAAAGTCTTATTAAACCGGTAACAAATAACACCGAATTCTCCGGATACAAAATTAACTTCGCACTGAAAAATTTATGAAGAGGCGGAAGCCACAGGAAGTCCTATTACAGTGTGAGTGTTGTATTACACCTCTGCCAGCCCCTTCGGAGGAAAGGCGTGACAATACATATGTTAACTTGCCACAAAATTTGCTACAACCCCAAAACAATAAAAAACAATCCATTTATAGCGTCAATTATATAACATCTCCACTTTAAAAAATTAACATTTTACTTTTTGCTCGTCATCCCGTGAATATGAATTTTATGAAATGAATTCAACGTTAGGCCACAGGTTAGGGTTCAGTTAGTAGGGGCAAGTTGACTCGATTTAATCAAAGGTCACTCGCGTTAGGATAATGGTATTCAACACACATTCGATCGTAATGAAACGTCGCTCCAAATCGACTGTGACTAGAGCTCGTTCAGTACGATTGATACTTTGTAGCAGATACAAATACTTGATACTCATACCTACCTGTTCATGACACGATATTTATTGCGACCAAACCGCCAATAAGTGTATTATTGGGCTATTTTTGGCATTACTAGAAAAAACCGTCTTAAACTATACCTACTTCTGTGTCATGACAAAGTTTACTAAGTAGTTAGTACACGTTTGAATGTTGCACCCATAGTTCAAAACCATAATCATTAGGCACCTCGTGTTCGAAGCAAAATAACCCTACAAATCTTTGCTATTCCTTACTGTGTGGTTTTAAAAAAAGTGTATCTAATACCAAGCGATAACAAGTATTGAGTAATATTCGTATTTGCAAATACGAACCCTATTTCTATTGAGCGAGACGAGGCCCCTGGAACAGTTCGATCGAGTCCAATTATTCCACGGGGGAAGGCGCAATAATATTTGGACGAAAATTAAAAGGGGAATGATTATTGGCTATTGACGATGAATAAATTCCGGGTCACCTCTGGCCCACGCTCCCCCGCGCGCTGTCACACCGAGGGTGACAGCGGCGAATTTTGGGGCGTCGAAGACTAACTGTAATGGTATTCGATAGTTGTATTTAACAGATACAGTAAATTATCTCTTTGATCTGAAGGTACCAATGTCTGTGAGCAACTAGGGCGCTTTATCTCAAAATACCTATCTTTCTGTTTTCATATAAATTATAAAGGCGAAAGTTTGTGTATTGTGAGAGAGTGCGTGCGTGTGTGTATGTGTGTGTTTGTTACTTATTTATGCTCAAAGGGGTGAACGGATTTTGATGTACTTTAGCATGGAGGTAATTTATAACCTGGATTAACACAGACTACTTTTAATACAGCGGCGTTTATCACCGCGCGACTGTCAGCCTTTCACAAACAGATTAGCCTAACGTTTTTTTAACTACAATCCGTTATAATAACATATATTCTGCCAGACTGTGTGTTCCCTGACACTTATCATCTGGGTGTCTTCAAGTCTCGAGTGAATCGGTTTCTTCTAGGCAAGCGTGCTCCATCGTAGGCCGCATCACTGCTTATCATCAGGCATGTTGGCGGCCAATAAAAAAAAATAAAAAATTAATGTATTTATTGTCAGAGAAACTCAATGTGTGTGGCACGTCGAGAGCTTTTTTGCAAGATATGAAACAAAGGTAAGTAACAAATATACCAAGCTAAATAAAACCGTTTAAAAACTAAATTCGCGACTAAGGTATTATTATCAGGGAACGCGCCTTGTACTTTAATTAAGAGCTGAATAAAAGAATTTCGTTCAACACTTGTGCGTACAGCGACACTACGGGAATTCTTTTATTACACAAGCAGTCAAGAAGGTTCTAGAATAGTTACAGTAAGCTGTAACGATATTTCCAAATCCCACGCTCCCAGCGGCGCGCGGGTTGCTTATCGAATACCTATACTACTGCGACTACGAGTAGATACCTACTATACTATTTACATTGTAAGATGGTGCGAGTGGCATTAGACAAATCGTTCCTTTTTACCCGACTGCGCAAGAAGGAGAGCTAGGTTTTTCAAGTGTATATATGTATGTGGGTACTTGTATGAGGTTTCTATGCCACGCTCTACAGTCTAAACAACCTGGTGAATTTCGACATGTGGGCTGTTGTGTGGGCTGTGTGGATTTAAATCGTCTTGATACTCGTACTGGGAGTGACATAAGGTACAACATTTTTCAGCCGGGTTTTCTATTTTTCTTTATAATGTTACCTATCCACAACAGTTGTAACCGTTCCGAAGACGGGTCTGAGCAGTGGCGCACTTGTAGCGCCTCTCTCAACTGCCGTCTTTGTACTTCTTCACTCTGGTAAACTTCAAGGCTAGAGTGAATAAGTACCTTATAAGTCATCGTGCTCCATCTTAGACCACAACGTCGCTTAACATCAGGCGAGTTGGTGGTCAAACGCCGACCTACGAGTATTATACATAAAAAAAAAAGTTGTCGTGATTTACTGATCATGAATAAAAAAAACACACTTCAGCAGCATCCTACACAGGATGACATAAAATGTCACGCCATTCCCCCGAAGGTGTTGCCAGAGGTGTATTCAAACACTCACACTTCGCCGGACTACATTCTGTCCCAAATGTGGCAGCAGGCAATCCTGTCACTATACACAGGGCTCGCATTACGTACTCGTCGATGACATTAAATACCTACGATAAATGACACACCACTAAAATACGGATTCATCAATAAAGTAGTAAATAACCAATAAAACCTGAATAAATGTTATTCGCGTCGTGCTACAGTAAATAGAGTATAGCGAAGTAGATAGTAGGTACGTACTAGAGCGAGAGATAGGAGGAGGAATTGGATTCAATCCGCAGTCGATTGCGATTACCACTTCCGCACCTTGCAGCGCCGCGTCGACGGAGATACAAGGCTGCCACGGCGCTAAGAACCAGCGCTATTTTGAGAGAAGACTTGAATAGCTTACATTACCTGTAATTTGGACAACTAATATATTTAAAAAAAAACCGACGATAAAATGTAGTACCCTATGTCATTTTTACTATGTAGACGACTCAAATGACAACTCACCATGTCGAAATCCATCAAGCTGTTTAGGTTGGGTACGCCAATGAAACCTCATACATATATCTATACATAGATACAAACATAAATACATACATACACTCGAAAAACATAACCCTCTTTATTGCTCAGTCGGGAAGTCGCACTCAAAAAAGACTTGAGCTGTTATAGGTTAGTTATAGGTTTATGCATGGAAAATGTTCTTAAGATTTTATATGAACTTAATAGTAATACATAATTACAGCTGTTTGATATACCCAGAATTTTCTATTTACCCGACTGCGCAAGGAGGGTTATGGATGTATGTATATATGTTTGTATGTATCAGGTTAATTTGGCTCGCCCTACAACCTGAAAAGCTTGATGATTTCGACATGTGAGGTGGTGTCATTTGAATCGTCTTGACAGTGGAAGTGACATTTAGGGTACGTACAAATTTTTGCAGCCGGGTTTTATTTTCTTCAAACAATCTTACTTGTTATTTACATAACTTAAGGTCAGTGTGTTGTTCTGGGTATGATAGGACTAACATGCCAGGGTTGGCAAAAGCCTCAACTTTAAAAAAGAATAGAAGGTTAAAAAAGCTTGAAAATTAGTTTTATAATTGCAGGTTTACCGTTTCATTGTAGCTTAACATAAAATGTTGTAAAAAATAAGGAGTTTAATTAAGTCTAAGTTTGGTGTTTAATTTGTATGTAAATACTTCTTGTAATTATTACAAATCCATATTCAAAAACACTCTCTGTAAATTATAATCAAAATGTCTCACTTAACCTTACATTTTCAGCTCATAATAAAGTGTTGCTAAAATCTAAAAACTAGCACTTACCAATGTAAATATTTAATATTTAGTATTAAAATTTAAAAGCAAACTAATTTCGTTTAGTAAGTGCAGGCTTGACAAAAAGTTGCTCTAAACGCTTTGCCTGTCTAAAAGCTTTCAGGCTGAAATCTCGTTTACATTCAGACACTTGGGATCTAAGTTCGGCCACCGAGAGACTGGGTGGCGGGCCAGGATCTAACTACAAAATACTAGCTATAGCTATGCAAAATGTTAGCAAACAAAAGCAATCCTAATCTGAGCTATCAGTTGCTATCAAACTGCTATATCAATATTAGTAAATGTAAAAGTGAGTTTGTTAGTACATTCGTTTGTTTGTTTCACGCCTTCACTCTCCCCCATATTCAGAAACATTATTTGAAGTTACATTGTGATAAGTACGGAATTTCTCAGTGACGTGATAGCTGTGAGAACTGATTGGCTTCTTATTTTTAGCGAATATAAATGATTTGCCGTATATGGTTAAGTGCCTTACAGACATAGTTCTATTTACTGATGATACATCTCTTATTTTTAGAACAGATAGAAGTTAGTGAACTTGTGCATGTGAACAACGTACTGACTATTATTTCGAGATGGTTCGCTGCGAAGAATTTGTTACTAAATGCAAAAAAAAAACTAAGTGTTTAAAGTTTTCCATGCCTAATGTTAGATATATAGAACCAAACGTAATGCTTGAGGGCGATAAACTTAACATAGACAAGGCGACGGTGTTCCTGGGTATAAGCATTGATTCCAAACTGCAATGGGGTCCAGATATTAGTGCTCTTTTTGGAAAACTTAGTTCTGCTGCTTATGCGGTTCGTAAGATTAGAGCTACAGCTCGGATGGTTTACTTTGCTTATTTCCACAGCATAATGTCATATGGCATTTTGCTGATAGATATGGATAAATACGTACAACTTTTACATTAAAAAACATGTTCAGTACTTCCTGCTGACTGCCTCGGTTTCTCAGTTGGTAGTGAACCTGCCTTCTGAGCTTGGGGGCGTGAGTTCGATTCCCACCTAAGGCAAAGATTCACATTGTGATGTATATTTGTGTTTGTTGTATGTCTGGGTGTTAATTTCTATTTATGTATGCGTTTAAAAATACATATGTACTCGTACCTACGTATACCTATCAGTTTCTGGCAGCAATAATACAAGCTTTGTTTAGTTTGGGGTCAGGCGACCGTGTGTGAAAATGTCACGAATTTATTTATTATTTTTATTTACTCAGTTCAATAATCACACGTTACACTCAAATTTATCTAATATTAAGCTTGGGTCAATGACGCCAAAACGGCTTAACTGGATCTGGATGAAATTCAACTCAGGGATAGATTATAGTCTAGAATAGCACATAGGACACTTTTTAACCGCAGGTAACATCCAGAGCGTAGCTACTAGTACTTATTTATAAAATCACGAGGCATAGGTACATTAGGTACAATCTATAAATTCCATGGCAACAAGCAACTGACATCAACTTTGAGATAAATCATAGCAGAGACTGATTATATTACAACAAAAACATACAATACAGAAATAATGATGATCAAAACAATGTTGCCTACCAAATAAAAGTATATCATACAATTTCGTTTGGTACGAGCATCAAGTGACGCAGCCGAAACAATTACCTTCTATAAATAATTGGTACGAGGATAAAACAAAAGGTTCTGATAATAAAAAATGTTTTTCTTTGTTTATTAAACAGAGGGTGTCGATTAATGAGTTTCCAATTTGGCAAATAATGACGCCGGCGACCTTCTCGGCGGAGCAACGAGAGGCAGAGGGACAACTCAATAAGTGATGTCAGTGAAGACATTGTCAGTTGTAGTTCTGTCAAAACAAACATGTAAGTTATTATTTTAGGCATGTGTTGCCATGCTGCTAGATTTCTCACCTTTTGTCAATCCTCAGAGAGAGAGGGGGGGGGGGAGGTAGAGAGAGAGTGAGAGATAGTTTAGACGTATTCAAGTTACTACAAAATAAATCCGATTGGTTCCGCCATCTTCTTCTGGGTGTCAGATGATCTAATATCGGTCGGTCTATAAAGCCCTGATTGCTCCGTAAATCGTCCCACATGCGATATGTCTGATCCTGCCAGCGAGACATTTATAATTCCTTATTCAAATTTAGAGACTTTCTTTTCCAAGTTGTGTATCTGTCCATGTGATAATACGTGCGTTCGCTAATGGCGGCGCGTTCTCGGAATCGATTAATTACTCATTAGGCGGAGGACGCATTGTGCCGCAGGACAATGGACCGGATCATTTCCATTCGGGAATCTATTCCGCGCCTCCAGCCGGCGACGCGCGACGGCAGACACCGAGGGGCGAGCTGGGTCGCCCGCTCTGTACGGAAACTTGCTTCGCGTAGAGTAAACTGGTGCAAAGTGATTCGGCATCGCTGACCCTCCAAGTATCTTAATTCCTTTTCATAATTATAATAATTACCAACTTTCGGAGTTCCGTTGGTTTATTTTGAAAAGAAGGAATGTAAATAATAAAATAAATAAATAATATTCGGCACGCTCGCACACACGATCGTCTGACCCCAAACTAAGCAAAGCTTGTATTATAGCGGCTAGAGACTGGTTTACATACATATATATTTTTAAAAACATACTTAAATAGATAATTAACACCCAGACATACTCGTAGAACAAACACAAATGTTCATCACATGACTGTTTGCTCTAGATGGGAAGCGGACTCACGGCCCCCTAGCTCAGAAGCCATGTTCACTACCGACTGAGCCACCTAGGCAGTCAAAAGCAGGAAAGCAGGCAGGAAATATGTACTTTCGCATAAACCTATTTTGATATTCTGAATTTATAAATTCCGTAGTATGAAAAGTTTTTTGTTGTTAGTGTAAACGATTCTAAACTTAGACGAAACCACTCGTCATCGTCTCTTTCGAACTATTTCTAAATGACTTAGTTCGGTCTTGCTCAAGCGTAGATTGACGTCTCTGCGTGTTGCCACGTGACCATTTTTGACTTGCCATACCTGGTGAAGTATTTATTATTATACCATGGTGACGATGTTAACATCGTTATCTATGGGTTCGGGAACAGGATGCTAGCGAGTTCCGTTCCTACATTCTGTACTATTTTTAGGGACATAAAGGAACCCATGACACGAGACTCCAGTATCCTTATAGATCGCATCCGTCCATTCATGAATAGATCTGCTGATGCAACTCATTTGACTATTTAACAGAAAATTTAACACACAAATCGCAAGTTAATGACTCATTTTTGAGTTCATAATTGTAAAATAATTGCCCAGTTTGTATTTGGTTCCACACAAAGGTTATTTTAGTGTTACGTTCCAACGAACGATGAATATTCATGATCAAAGCTATCTCGAATATAGAAATATGAGTTTAATCGACGTTTTAATACTGTATTGGATGAGACCGACGACCGAAGTGTAGCTCTATTCCGAAAATAACGATTCGATTTATATTTAACATTTTACTGGCTGAGTCTGATCCTTATATGAGAAAAAGATTTTGGGGCTAATTCTGTCTAAGCACGACGACTTTTCGACTTTTTTGCGCACACAGTCGTCTGACCTCCAACTAAGCAAAGCTTGTACTATGATTGCCAGAGAATGATAAACAGACATATTGTCACGCCTTTCCCCCGAAGGGGCTGGCAGAGGTGTAATACAACACCCACACTTCGGCGGACGATATTCCGTCCCAAATGTGACAGGGGTCGAGCCCGTCGCCATACACAGGGCCCCATTCATGTAACAGATGACATACAATACGCACATATGTTCACACAAAGAACAAATTGGTGCGTACCGTCCGTCGATTGGGTTCGAACCCGCTCCCTCTGGCTTGAGAGGCAGGCCTTCTCCAACTAGGCTGTCATCGCTTAAATAAACAGACATATTTTTAAATACATAAGTATCTGATTAAATAGATAATTAACACACAGACATAGAATAAACACAAATGTTCCTCACATGAAAGTCTGTGCTCGGTGTGAATCGGACCCACGACCCCAAGCGCTGAAGGCATCAGGTTCACTGCCAACTGAGCCACCGAGGCTGTCTTTGTCGGAAAAACATCGACTCATACAGTTAA
Source organism: Peribatodes rhomboidaria (assembly GCA_911728515.1). Classification (NCBI taxonomy): domain Eukaryota; kingdom Metazoa; phylum Arthropoda; class Insecta; order Lepidoptera; family Geometridae; genus Peribatodes; species Peribatodes rhomboidaria. The sequence goes on along the minus strand of OU452181.1, from coordinate 297,525 downwards.
AGTTTAAAAAACATACAATTTTTACAACTTTAGAACTCCTACTGGTCTAAAACATGTGGCAAATAATTAAAGTACCATACAAACTAAGTGTAATACAAAGTGCTGGTTTTAAGATATGTTAATACTGAAGGGTGTTGTTCTACCCATCTAAGTAAACAACTTAAAGAACACAAATTTGCAAATACTGGGGAAAAAAAAATAGTCTCCGTAAAAAATTCATCATATGACTAGTTATTCTGTATGGAAACTCGGTTATTTTTCTTTCTAATTTTAAAATCTTACGAGTTGTTCAATTCGACGGGTAAAACAACACCAATAAGTATTACTACACCCAAAACCAGCACTTTGTTTACAAAATATTGTTATAAAAGATTTCATAAAAATAATAATATACGAGTATGTATACTTGATCGCAAACTAGTCGCAGAACAGCAGGATACGTTACGCGATCGGCGGCGGCGCAACTACAATGAGATTTGAAAAGTTTCTCTGCCATATGTGTACAGTGTATGCAAAATCTTACTACTCGCTACAACAAGAATAGCACCGAATAGAAAAAAATTACAGAAAGACAGTTTAATAGCCTGTTTGTCCACTTTAATTCTCAGCTTGACATAACATCATATTTTTTGCATTTATGCACCTCGCGGTGTAACCCGCAACTAAAAAATAACGTATGTACTGTTTGGGACTAAAACCTATCTTGGTGCCAAATTTTATCTAGATCCGTTTAGCTGTATTGGCGTGATTGAGTAACAACCATCCATCCATGTATCCATCCAAACTTTCGCATTTTTAATATTTGATGATAATTAGCGTGAAGTATTGAAATATAATGTAGTAGCGTAACTATTCATATTATTTACAAAACATAAACATGAGTGTAATTTGGAGGGCTGTAAACACAGGCACACAAACACAGCACATTCATGCATACTATTAATATAGGAATAAAAATTACTGCATCGAGGGATGCAGTGCGGAGAATAGTTACATTATTAGACCTTTTTTGTTTTAATTTAGTGCAGATATACATAGGTGAAATATCATTAATATAGGTCGTAGAATTGCCAACATTAAATGTTGTCTGTATCTCTATTGCTCTGCATTCGCACGTAGTTAGATAGCTAGTTACTTCCAATGTTAGGTTATGTAGAGTTGACACTCTGTGAGTATTTTTCTGCTCGCCACTAAGAACGGTTTCCAAGTAGTTTCAGTTTAGTTTGTATCGACAACCTGCCGGGTAGTTGCATTACAGAGCCTCGCGGGACAACACACTTGTTTTAGAATCCTCTTCAAATGGTTGTTTCGAAAAAGTTTCCCTGCTTGCTAATACTGTTTGTTCAGTTAGTAAGACAGGTTTATAAATTATCGACCGAGCGAGCGTTAACGAGCGAAGCTATCCTTCAGCATCCACAAAAATGCTTTCATATGCCCGAGTTTCAGATGTTTGTCTTCGTCGACCGGACGCATTTCTCAACCGATTCTTTTGAAACTTTTTGAGTACGTTCGATATTTCTTTAGATTTTTATTGCCGATTCAGTTTTTGGGTCTTCTTTTCTAAATTGTAGAGATATGACTTTTTTCGACCTGTAGAGGAGACAGACGTTGGGCGCGAGGTCTACAGCTCACAGAGCCACTTGGATATATCGATTAGTCACCTTCCTTCCGTAAGGCTCAAGCTTTATGCTAAAAATGTACTACTAGTGTCGCGCCTCCAACAGAGACCTCGCATATCTTCACAACCCCTCATCCGATTCAGCTCAAATACGAAATTAAAAATTATATTAAGATGAACTACATGTCAGCAAAATTTCATGAAAATCACACGACCGATACTTAAGTTAACGTCGAAGAAACAAATGTGAAAGATATCCCAGTAGACTCTTGTCAATCATTTCAAGAACATCCACAACAGTTTCAGTGCTCTTTGATCAAAATATTTAAACTGATAGTTTTAGTAGAAAACAGGCCTTCTCAATTTCATTTAACAAAGCCGATAATAAAATATCAAGATAGGAAGCGAGCGGTGAACCATCCGATCAATTACCGTTTGAACCGCCGCTGCGGTTGCGAACTTAAGTAGATGGAGTAAAGATTTACGTCGCTTGCGGTGCACTTCCGCCCGATCTCTCCGACACGCCTAACCGTCACTCTCCGTATCTACTCTACACTTGATCGTAAGAAAATCATTTAAATATAAACCTTATAGTATAAGACCTACAGTGGAGTTATTATGACCCATGCATCGAAAGTACAGTCCAAGCTAGTCAGTTGATTTTTGCTCTATGAATACACCGCGTAAGGCTTACATTTAGATGTATTGTTTTTAGTCAGGCGAAGAATTGACGCAAGCGATTATTTGAAAGTCGTCATTCAAAATTCTATTCTACACGACACTATAGAAGACTTAAACTTATATGCGTTAAATTCAAGTGAGTCCGTACCGAGTTGCTACAGAGAGCGTTTCTCCGAACGTCTAATAAAGTTGGTCGCGGAAGTAGGGTTCAGCCTTCAGTTACACCGCTCGAGCGAACGTATGAATGAGTAAAGCCGAACCAATTACTTGAGCTGAGAGAACTTAAATTACCCGGATCGAAGTCGCGACCACACGCGCGGACCACACCGCCAGGCAACTCGGCGCAGTCTGACTAGCGGGGCCACTCACCGCGTGTGGGGCTCCCATGCACGCCTAGCAAGCGCAACGCGACACGGTGTGTCAATTCTTTTTATAGAGACAGACGTATGTTTACACATAGCCTTGTCACGCTCTCACACGATAAAAAGTAACGAAAAGATTTTTGTCGTTTGCGCATTATATTCTATTAAGCTGGTGTGGGCGTTGTTTGCCATAACACAATAATCTAAGTGAATTCCAAAAGCTTTTATCTTCGTATCTTCATTACCATTGCACAGAAGATACATTCTTTGGGACTATTTATGTAGTTCATATTTTAAATAGCTCGCTAAGTTGACACGGTCATTAGAGTCTCAATAAATATAATCTTACTAGCTGTCACCCCGCGACTTCGTTCGCGTTTACTATTCATATATATATATATTTAAACTATCCTATCTCTCAAGTTGGATCGAACTGCACATGGTGTGCGAATTTTATTATAATCGGGTGGTTTAGGAGTTCATTGAGGACAAACATTACAGAGTGACACGAGATTTATATATATTAAGATACTCGTAGCTTAGCGCATGACGGTCTAGTTACTACGGTTTTTGTGCTCAAAGAAGTTCTTAAAGAAAAGAAACGAAGCGTCATTTCTTCAGCTTCGACAAAAATGCTTGTCTTCATCTACAGGTCGCAGTTCTTAACCGATTCTCTTTAAATATTGTGAGCAGTTTCGACATTTCCAAAAACTGACTCGCAAAAAAAAAACAATATTATTATAGAACCTGCTCACAACATTTCAAGAGAATCGGTTAAGGAATGCGACCTGTAGAGATGGACAAACGTCGGCCGCGAGGTCTCCAGCTCACAGAGCCATTATAGGACTGAACGGGGTTAAGATAAAAGGAATGAAACGTCGATGGATCCGAAGATTCACTTTATTCACCAGTTACACACACACAAACACTGTTACACTACACTAGACACTTGCACTAGAACACTCTGAACACTACTCGTACAATCACTTCGGTGTTAGCACTTTGAACGTGTGATTAAAACTGACTCCCGAGTCGTCGGTCGTCCGCATATTTATACAATTTTAAGATATCCAGAACATTCGATAAAACAATAGCGCAAGACAAAAAGACAAAAAGTTGTTTATCACGCGGAGCCACGCGTTCAATCTAGAACATTCGGATTCAAATAAATTATTAAATAGATATAAACATCATAAAAACGGTGCACAACAGTTGCTTTCCAGAAAGATTTCTCTTGTTCCGGATTTAACAATGGAACGCGCGGCTCGAGCGGCTACTATTGTCTAATCTGCGTTACCCTATCGGTAGTTGTAAACAACATCGCCACAGATTAGCGTATAGTTTCTTCATCAGCCGCGACTGGCGTAGCAGGACTGTACATCTTACGTAGGTAACTTATCTTATTACTTATATTATCTACACTAGCTGCGCCCCGCGGTTTCACCCGCGGGTAAAAATATCCTATGTGCTATTCTAGACTATTATCTATCTCTGTGCCAAATTTCATCCAGATTTGTTCAGCAGTTCTGGCATGAAAGAGTAACAAACATCCATCCATCCATTCTTACAAACTTACGCGTTTATAATATTACTAGTAGGATAGTAGAATATTACTTATCTTATCTTGCGGTGTGGCTAGTGCTTAGAGCCAGCGAGCTCTGCGCGGGCCCACAGCGGGCCGAGTTGAGAACAACTGTGACAGGGGCTCGACGACGGGCCCGCTTCTACTAATCTTAATTAGCTTTCGATCGACTGCCTCGTTATTATAACGTTCTACAAACGAACGAGAAATGCTTTTGTTTAATCAACACGTCAATGTAACGTAAACAGTATTAAATACACGATTTAGCTAAATACATATTTGAATACTTAATTGAAGGGGCGTGACGGATTTGAATTTTATGAAGACTAGCGAAATAAATTGCTTAAATTAAATTAATTAATTTAGCTCTTACAGCTACTATTTTGGGGAATATTTAAGTTCGTATTATTTATTATCATTTAAGTTACTTAATTTAGTTGTTGCAGAAACTAATTATCTCTAAGTGGGACAATTACCATGATTATCATTACGATTTTCTAAGTTGTCTTCAACCTACTCCTAAATTTAAGTTTCATTGTGAACACACTATCTGTGCTCCGCACTCACGCTTGAAATGTAGCCTATATGTTAATCCAGAGTATAAACTACCTCCATAATCAAATTTCATCAAAATCCGTTCATTCGTTTAAATGAAGTAACAAACACACACACAAAGTCAAAGTCAAGTCAAAGTCAAAATGTTTTTATTCAATTTAGGTATCAAAGATACACTTATGAACGTCAAAGTTATTTAAATAGACTCGACCGCCTTGTTCGGATAAAAAGCCTCTACTCAGAAGAACAGGCAAGAAACTGAGGGGCATTATTTTTTCAAATAATAAATAAAATTAGTCTCACAAATTTTGGCTTACAACTAGGTAATATCTATAAATATTAGTGGCTACTTGGCGGAAGTGGAAGGCTCCAGACATCTTTATCTTCTAAATAATTCTTAACCTTATAATATCCTCTTTTCATTAATGTAGTTTTTACATGTGATTTGAATTTTCCCTCGGTGAGCCCTGTTATATTTTTCGGGATTTTATTGTAAAAACTAACGCAGTTGCCTAAAAATGAGTTTCTTGACTTAGTCAGTCTAAATCTCTGTACAGCTATCCTATCCTTATTTCTAGTGTTATAATTGTGATAGTCACTGTTCAATTTAAATTTATGTAGATTTTTGCGAACGTGCATAATATTTTCAAAGATATATAAAGAAGGTAAAGTTAATATATTTATTTCTTTAAATAAATCTCTCAATGATTCACGGGGACCCATTCCGTAGATAGCGCGGACCGCTCGCTTTTGCAAAATAAAAATGGCCTCCACTTCAGCAGCTGATCCCCACAGCAAAATGCCATATGACATTATGCTGTGGAAGTAAGCAAAGTAAACCATCCGAGCTGTAGCTATATCCGTCAGTTGCCTAATCTTGCGAACCGCATAAGCAGCAGAACTAAGTCTCCCAGACAGAGCACTAATATGTGGACCCCATTGCAGTTTGGAATCAATGCTTATACCCAGGAACACCGTCGCCTTGTCTATGTTAAGTTTATCGCCCTCAAGCATTACGTTTGGTTCTATATATCTAACATTAGGCATGGAAAACTTTAAACACTTAGTTTTTTTTGCATTTAGTAACAAATTGTTCGCAGCGAACCATCTCGAAATAATAGTCAGTACGTTGTTCACATGCACAAGTTCACTATCTTTCCTATCTGTTCTAAAAATAAGAGATGTATCATCAGCAAATAGAACTATGTCTGTAAGGTCCTTAACCATATACGGCAAATCATTTATATACGCCAAAAATAAGAACGGGCCTAAGATAGAACCTTGTGGTACTCCCATTGTAACTAAAGATCCGGAAGATGTGACGCCATTAATTCCCACTTTTTGTTGTCTATCAGTTAAATATGACTCGACAAGATCTAGAGCGATTCCACGAATTCCGTAGTGGTGTAATTTACGGATCAAGGTGCGGTGTTCTACACAATCAAACGCTTTGGAAAGATCACAAAAGACACCGATGGCATCCTGTGAACTCTCCCAAGCTTCCATCACATGCGTAACTAATCGAACTCCCGCATCTGTTGTTGATCTACTTTTCGTGAAACCGAACTGATTTTCGTTTAATATACTATGTATGTTAAAGTGACACAACAGTTGATTAAGTATAATCTTTTCAAATATTTTACTCAAAGCCGGAAGCACAGAGATGGGTCTGTAATTCGAGGGATCTGACTTACTACCCGATTTGAAGATAGGGGTAATTTTGCTGTTTTTCATTAAATCGGGAAATGTGCCTCTGTCAATACACATGTTAAATATGACCATGAGGTGTGGTGCAATAGTTTCTATTAAAGACTCTAACACTTTTACTGATAATCCCCATAAATCTTCACTAGATTTAACTCTTAAGCTTTTGAAAGTTTTGATAATTTCAGAGATGGAAGTGTATCTGAACCGAAAGTCTGGTATATCCCGCGAGAAGTGTTCTTTTAGAAAAGCACCTGCATCATCTGGAGACGAGTTAAGCGTTTTGGTGGCATCAAAGGGTATGCTAGAGAAGAAATGTTCAAAAGAGTTGGCTACCGATTTTGCATCAGAAACCGGCTGATTCTCAACTACCAGCGTAAATTCTGAATCCCTTGACTTACTTTTTCCCGTCTCTGTGTTGATGGTCTTCCAGACAGCTTTTATTTTGTTATCGGATTTTTGAATTTTATCTTTTATAAACAAAGCTTTAGCGCGAGTGCAAACCGACTTAAAAGTTTTCGAGTATTTTCTAACATAGTCATGAAAATCCTTACTAGATGTCAGAGATTTCTTGTTATATAAATCAAACATAACATCTCTACTTTTTCGTATACCTCTGGTCGCCCAGTCACTAAACTGTATTTTTTGGTTGAATTGAATCTTCTTCTTTGGACAAATTTCATTAAATTCATTGCTAATTATTTTAAATAATTTTTCATAACTGTCATGTGGGTTATTGACAGACCTTTCGTTAATGGTCTACACTCAACTAAAGATGGTTTCTTTATTTTATCAATTTCAAATTTAATTGCAAGGCCCTTGTGATCTGACCTGACTCCGTTAAAAAGTGATAAATATTGTCTATGCAAGTAGATGAGGTCTCCGTTACTCTAGTTGGCTCGCAGAAAAGATAGTTTAAATTAAATGCTTTAAATAAAGAAATTAGATTAATTTTATCCGTAGAATTGACTAAAATATCTATATTGAAGTCTCCGCAAACCAAAATAGATCTATTTGATTTAGAAAGTTTCTTTAGTACGCACTCCATTGTTGACATAAAATGATTGAAGTTAGATGCTGGTGGTCGATAAACACATAATATTATGTGCCTGTCCATTTCCGCACAAGCAATTTCACAGACACGTTCAACAGAATAGCCCCTTATGTCAGAGCGTTCCTTATATTTCATGTTATTTTTAAAAAGAATAATACAGCCTCCTCCTTCAGCGGATACTCTGTTAAACGCACTGGCCACCTGAAAATTTGTAACATTAAATTGATTTATTTGATTTTAACCAAGTTTCAGTGAAACATAAAATATCAAAATTATACTTATCTAATAAAAGTTCTATTTCTAAAATTTTGCCAGAGAAGCGGTTTATGTTTTGATAAAAAAGTGAAATGTCCACACACTTCTCTGTTGTCTCACTTAAAAGTTTAAACTATTGGTCACAGTTATGTTATTAGTACATTTACTAAAAACTGTGACCTTATCTTTGTACTTCGTTATATTTCCTATAACTGAATCAATATTGTAGGCTAACAATGTAGCAATCAAGTGTCTGCATTTCTTAGGACAATACATGCTGTCCTGTGTTAACTTAAAATTATAAATAAATTGATTACTATCAAAAAATAGCAGCTTATCACTATGACGGGAAACTATGTTAAACATTAATGCATTCAAAGAATGGATGTGGTTATTTTGACTTCTAGTCAAAGAGTCTGAGTATGGAAATGCACATAACATTACTTTGAATGCATTTAATTTCAACAGACAAGTTATTCTTGCAATCACTTCTTTCCTGTCTGTACCTAAACTTTGCCCCAGGTAAACCACAACAATTGTACTACTATCTATTTTACAGCTTAATATTTTCTTTTCAATTTGAGCATATAATGCTCCTGGCATGCAGTGGTTTACCACAGAACAACTAACACTGTTGCTCAATAAGGAACCTAAGCCTACACCTATTCTGTCTGAAAAAACTAAGATTTGGTTAATACACTGTACCTCACTCTGCTCCGCCTCTAGGATTACTTTAGGTGAACTAGTAGAACTAGTAGTAAGGGTTGAGGTATCTTTTTGAGGGTGGTTAGAACCCGTCATGAGGTTGTTCTCAGAGTGTAGGGTCACACTCTCTACATTACTATTAACCAGGTCTACTAGCTCAATTGCAGTCTTGTAGTGCTCGCTTAGATGAATTTGAGCAGACTTGTATCCAGAAAAGATATCTTGTAATGTATTTTCTTTCTGGAGCAGGTCAGAGCGAAGTTGCAGTGTATCATTATCATATAATCGCCTAGTAATGTCTAGTTCTTCCATACAGTTTTTTAGTTGCTCTTCTAATGACAATTTATCTTTAATTAAATCTACATTTTTACTGAAATAACACCTTTTTTTCAGTTGTTTTTGACATTTTTTTATGATTTTCTTAACTTTAATATATTTTTTAATTTTGTTGTGACTTTTTAAATGGGTGGTAGTTATTCATACATTTTTCCTTAGTATGGTCAATGTTTACTATAGGTTTTAAATTCATGCCACCACCTACCAGCTCATCGAATAGGTTCAGTGTGTCGGCTACCTGTTCATCACTTTTTCTGGATTTTAGCACTAATAATTCATTATTACATTTGCTCAACTCTAACTCAAGGTCTTTAATGCGGCTTAAGGCCAATTCATAGGTCTCACCACACTCTCTGAATGATATTATAACATGCTGGAGGTGGTGGCACAACATGCAGAAACAATATTAATGTATGTATAATGTATATAATGTTATGTAATTATGCTAACCTACGAGTATATGAGTCTTGAAACTAGAATTATTTTTTTTCTTTTTAATTTTTAAATAAAAAAAAGTTTTGATTCACACTTAAAACCAAAAATCAGAAATCAGAATGTATTGATACTCGTAACTCGTATAGTTACATGTCACAGTTGAATATTTATAATAAAAATAAATGTCAGTAGTTAACGGCCAACTATTTATTATGAACTAGCTGCGACCCGCAATTTCACCTGCGGTCCCACTGGTACTGCTAATTATTTGGGATAAAAATTATCTTGCGTCCTTATTTTTGCACACCTGACAACGTGTACGCAGAACTTCGTGTGAGTAGTCAAGACGTGAAAGGGCAAACAAACAAACTTACATTTGCATTTGTCGACCGAGCGAGCGTTAGTGAGCGAAGCGTCTCTGCTTCAGCTTCGACAAAAATGCTTTCGTATCTCCGAATTCTGTCCGGATCTTTGTCTTCATCTATATATCGCATTTCTTAACCTTAACCGATTGCGGTGAAATGAACTTTTTTTGTTAAAAAATCACATCTCCTTCATTTTGAAAAACATCCAAAAAATTGATGCGACAAAAAAAAAATGTTTAATCGAACCTGTTCACAAAATTTCACGAGAATCAGTTGAGAAATGCGACCTGTGGAGGAGGACAGACGTCGGCCGCGAGGTCTGCAGCCCACAGAGTTACTAGTCACTAGAGTTTGACTATGTTCATAATATTCATTATCATTATGAACATAGTCAAACAAATAAAACTAAAGATGTAGCTAACAACGGGTAGTTTCAAACCAGCATTAAAGAAAACATTGAAACTGAACGTCTATAAAATGCAACAAAGACTCGTGTAGACGCGAGCGGCAAGTTCCAACGACACTCGTCAACACGACGAGCGAGCCCGCGGAACACAGCCAGCTTACGAGTACGGGTGCGTTCCTTCGGCGACATTGTAATTAATTACTTGCAGAGAGACTCTATAAAGAGAAATAGGACGCAAATAACGCTCCATTGGTTTAAAGTTTAATTTCAAGTAAAAGATGGCTGTATTAAATAATTCCACAGTAACTTGTTCTTGGAAATAGGTATTGCGTAATCCAAAAGGGAATATTTCTTTGTATTAAAGCTTAGTATTTTTTTTTGGCTAACCAATAATGGCTGAATAGATTTGGATGAAGTTTGGTATGGAGGTAACTTACAATTTGAATAATAACATAGCTAATTAACTATTATTGTTAATATCGAGTGCATATTATTACTGTAAGCACCTCCGTTTAATGCTATTAAAAAAACAGTCACTTTCAAAACCAAACTCTTATGCTTAAATTCCGAATACCATAGATAGGTCCCGGTAGACAGTACCTAATGCCCAGTAAATATAAACCAAAACGTAAATGTAGAAATTTGAATAACGTCCCACAAATTGTTTATAAATAAGAAGTGATTTGAAAAAGCATAAAGCTGTAAATTCACGTCAAGACCGTGACTGGAGACCGCGACCAGAGACTGAGACGGGAGACTGCGACGGTTACTTGACCTTAGGCTTTTGTATGTACGCCAGGTCGACCGAGAGAAGAGACTGCGACGCGCGACAGTTAATACAAAAGAACGGTCGCTGTGTCGCCTCTAGGTCTCTGGCCGCGGTCTCCGGTCGCTGTCTCGACGTGACATTCCAGCTTTAAGCTATCGTACAACACTAAAAGTAAGAACTTTTACACAGTTACCCTACCATCAGAGTTCTGATATAATTGCCAATCACTGAGTCTATAATAAACAGAATCAATCCGGAGCCCGTTCTGCTCGTAGTGGAAGGCGTGCATCACTAGTAGGTACATTAAAGTCTACATTAAAAAACTCCTGCTACATTTCATTAGTTGGACAAGTAAATCCGAAAGTAGAGTAATGTGTGCGCTCGATCAGTATCTATGCGGCAGCAGCCAGTCATCATTCACGGCTCATTACACAAGTAATAAGAAATCGCTCGCGGCCCTATGGAGGGCGAGTAGGAAACAACACAGAGATGCAGCTCGCACTGCGCTGTACCTGTGACAAGCTGACTAGCGAATATACCTTCAAGCGAGCCGAGAAATTACACAAAGACAGCTTTATGTATTCGGCTCCAGCATAACATATTTTTTATCAATTATAGTTGCTGCTTCATTTTTATTTATTTCTTTATATCATCTGCTGCTTAACTGGAGCAGAGGGTATGGCGTCAGGTTCGTGCCCTGTCATTTGGTTCTGAATATCATCATCAAGTGTAAGTGTTTGAACACACCACTACCAGCCCCTTCGAGGGAAATGTCTGTCGATAAATTACGATATTTATCTATAGTTTTTTAGGCCTACTATTAAAAACTACATTAACTTTACATGCTTAGAAAAGTAATTGATTTTTGTGTCGCCTGCATTACTAGGTATTTATTAGTTAACAGTTCATTCAGGCGATGTCATACTGATGCCAATAACAAACATAAACACTGAACAAACACAATGTTTGATATCGTATCGTGTGTCATTTTACCTCTATAGTCTTGACTTCGCCGAGATTGTCTGAAGTTGCCTTTCTGCAAGGATTCTCTACTTGGCGCCATAACATGGGATCACAAAAGACAATAAACATTAATCATTTCCCACCGCCGCCGCCGCGCTGCCCAGAACAAGTATTACGAACGAGATAGAGCCGCGTTTAATATTTCCGAAACAAATTGTCCAATAAAACAAAAAGTTCGCAAGCCCTGATTTCCACGGAGCTCGAACTTGGCAACTTTCAATTGTACTGCGATTGTTTTTTAAAGTATTCTTTGAGACGGCGCACTATGGGACCAAACGGTGCGTTCCATCTCATAAATCAATAACTTTTTTGTTTCTCGACATTTTGAATTGAAATTTTGTGTATCTATTCTTGGATATCTAAGACATTCGAAAGTTGAAACACCTTTGCTGTACTAACTATATTTATTTAGTAAAAAAAATTGCAAAAAAATAAAATTGAAATTTTCATTCTTAAATTAATTTAAAAACAGCTTAACATAAAAAATACACAAGGAAAGTAATATTTGTTCTTTTTTTTGCTTACGTTAGGTTAAATTTAAATTATTAATAAGTTACAAACTACATAATTACAACATATTAAACTATAAAAAGACTTGTGATCACTTGTTATACTATAAACTCTTTAGCTTCGTCAAGTAATTATTTCGGCATCATAATACTTGATCTATTTAGGCTGGATATATAGGGATCAGAAGTATATAATAATATGTGCAGAACGTCTTCAATTGTCGCTGAACTGAAACACCGAGCGTGATGCAGCTTATATTTCTTAAAGTCTTTATTTCGAGCTTCTTGAGCATCTTCAGATAATTGACCTATTGGCAAAACTGCGAAATGCTCGATTATTTTGGCACCATGTATAAGAATTTTGTGGACTGAAGATGGCATATAGTACCAACTATATTTACTAATATACAACTGTGCAGTCCTCAGTGTATATTCACCAAATTTTATTGCGTCTACAGAAAGTCCCGATGACATGGTTTGCAGAATGACGTATAATCTCTTGATTAACTCTTCATCGATACCCGTGATTTCTGCAGAGCATTGATAGTTTTGGAAAAATTCTTTGTTGTGTTTCCATCATAGCTGTTTCCTGCACCTTGATGAGGTTTATCAATGTGTAAACCAAGCAATTCCCGGATAAGCGAGTTTGAATGTGCTTCTTTTTATCTACTTTAATTTTTTTCTGCTCTGGAGTTGATGCAATCCACGTTTCAAATCCTGCATTGTAAGAAATATGCATAATCATTTCCATACATCTTATCTTCCCGTCAATCATAGTCATGTCTGCTCACAGCTCATGTCTTATTTCTAAAATAATATTACCTTTAATGGTTGTAAGCGTTGAAGTTAACTCATTAATTTTGGCTTCGAGTTCACTTACGACAGCTGTGGTTTTTTGTAGAGTTTCTTTCACTAATTCCAGAGAGATTGGTCTGCAATATCTAACAGACGAACATGTCGGGTTTTGCCATATAATTGCTTTAGTTTCTTCGTCCACTAGCCTCAATGGTACAAGTGAAACTATATAAACATATTAGCGTCCGATATTTGTTCATTTTCTTTAAGTAAAACTTGTTTATTTATTATTATATAATTTATATTTCTGGACTAATTCCATGTTTTTTCGCTTTTTTGTAGTTCCGAACACTCTTCATAGGGCTTTGGTTGTCTACCGCGATTTCTAGTATTCAAGTCGGAATTTTCGGCTGATGCTGTACTGAACGAGTATATTATATGCTGTATATTTTTTATCATACGTGTGGTTAAAATGTTCACCGCAAAAAAATCTCAGTTGAGAATATTTTAAATCGAAATATGCTATTTTATGCCTACTTGTTAAATAATCAAATCGGATCTCTTTCGACGTATTTGCATCTAGCTTGAAAAGGCGCAGTAATGACGCAGGTTTTTTTTATTTTTTATTATTACTGAATAGTTAACGAATCTAAAAATGATATTAACTCGACATCGGCAGCTATCGGCAACAAAGAAACCTCAACTTGAAAATCGGAAAGACTAAAAATTTTCTTATATCACTTAAAAATATAAAATAAATAAAAAAAACACATTTTAACTAAAAGCATAAACGTATTCATAAACCAAAAATCCTAAGCAATCCAAAAATATATAATACTTATATATTTCTTTGAAGAACTTTTGAAATATCTTATGTTAAACTTCCATAATGAGTAGACTAGTTAATATGAATTATCAAAGTTCAAAGTTTGGGTGCTATTTTATGTACCTAAAACTGATTATTCATTTTTATTTACTATACTATCGTATAGCTCTATCTTCCTAGAATATAATGTAATCAAAACATCTTCAGTGACATGACTTTTGTTCAAACCATTTTTGAGATGGATCGCGCCGTTTGGTCCCATAGTGCGGCGGGGGAGGGCCGGCGCGGGCGGGGAGGAGTGCCAATATCTGTATGAACCGACGTAACAGATGGTGGCCTGGTTCCAGCCTTGTTTATGATAAATAGTGAAACACTTGTATTGAAATGAGAAATTTTAAAATGCTACGGATAAATTGGAACAGTTCTGTGATAATTTAAAAATTCTTCGATTAAAATCGAAAATATTAAACGAGCTTCTATTTGTAACAATACTCGTATTAACTGCAGTTGAAGTAATTTCAAGTGTAAGAAGTAACAATTAACTTTTTTTTTTTGTTGAAAACCGCTGCTTTATCAAGCCTCTTTTTTTATCAAAACTTTAAGCTAAATTACATCTAAAGTACAGTTTGAGCGTCATTTAGCAACAAACCCTCAATAATTACAAATCTGGTCCCTTTGCCGAGGCTATTATCGGAAAGGCACTAATCTCGTCCCACGGCTGGCGACGTAAAGAATCACCACAGCTCCATCACGGGAGGTGTTCGATAGATTCGATTCACTTCGAGACTATGGAGAGAAAGTGTTTTTATAGGTAAGCCTATAAAAGCGTAGAATCAGGTAGAGTCAGGCCGCCCGGGGACACTACTACACTAGTTCTGAACATAACCCCCTGACTGATAGTCATTGTATAGCCTCGTAATAGCTATTCCGTATTTTGTCTTTTTCAATTGAGTTAAGGGTTCCGCGACGCTCTGAATTTTCCATACAAACGCGCTTGTCAAATTTCTTGGAAACCATTTGTCAGGTTACGATGAAATTTGGCATGTACAAATAAATTAATATAATCTTCGCCCCTATGTTGTTGGTTTTTTTAAACGTTCTCAAGAGAAAATAGAACTATGAAAAATATTCACATTTGTAAGGGGTCACTTTAGACTGATTTATTTAATAGATAGACCAAGCAAATCAAAAAATCCCTTTAAATAGGGATGTTGTCTACATCAAAAGGTTTAAATTAATCCGTTATACAAGGAATTCTTTTTAGTTATTTAAAAATGATTAGAGAAGTTGCAGAAGTCATAAAAAAATGCACTCTGTCACTTTGTAGATAACTTTGGAGGCTTGTCAGGCTCTCTTCGTCCGGGTCGCCTAGGATGTTCCTAGGGCGTCTGCGGAGAGGGTGGTGAGTCTGCTCCACTGCCTCGGGCGCTTATATCCCCACTCGCGTGCGTCATCTCGGAGAATAGGGATTTTTATTGCTTTTTTACTGTAAATTTTTTTTTATTGTTTTAATTTTTTGATAAATTTTTTTGTTGTAAATTTTATGACATTTTTCTGTTAAATTCCTTATTGAATTAGCTACATATATCAAATTGTATAAAGTTTTTAGTCGATCTCATTAAATTAGGTATGTTAAATTCGTTAGTAGAAATATCAAATTGTTTAACGTTTAAATTAGATTCAAATATCAATTTGTAAAAAAAAACAAAATTAAAAATAGAATAAAAATATCATATTCCTTGATGTACTTAATGCGACGTTAAAGCGAAAATACATTCGATATTAGTTCAAGTAACAATAATTTTGAAGATGAACTTCCGCAAAGTAACGCCTGATTCAATCAATAATTATTGTCTTCCTCGCCACTCTTCGAATAGTATGTTTGGCGAAAATCGGTGTTGATGAAAATCGGTGTCAGAGGCTTTTTTAATTTTTAATTTATACTTGTGTTTAATACGATTCACAACTTAAGGTTGAAAAAAAAACTAAAACGAATTTTGTTTTCAAAACAACAGATTGCGTTAAAATCTCCTATTTCAAGCACAGTTTATCTGAGAGCAAACTGAACCATTATCGTTAAACTTTGGCACGAACAGTAGAACAGTTCTAACAGTCTAACAGCTGCATCGAATCCTGGCACCTGCCTCTCGCTCCACTCGTATCTGATCCGTCGCTCCGCTAATGTTCCCGAACCATTGATAAGTATAGCCCAGATCGACTGTTACCGGGGCACTGCTAACCTGCGTCCTTCTCGTCCCCTGCCACCCGACCGCTCATTACTAAACGTAACTTTGAAATAAATGAATAAAGTATTCGGGCGGTCGTCTGACCTCAAACTAAGCAAAGCTTGTACTTTGGCTGCCAGAGACTATTAAACAAACATAATAATTATATTTTCCGCTCGAATTTTTTCTCTTTTCCTGACGTGGGTTTTACACATTATAATTTAAAATACGTTGTACGTGTGCTTAGTGAGAAGAAAACGCACGCGCGCGCTCGCCGTGAAAAAAAATGCCGATTGCGGTTGAATTTATAGTCAGCATAACCAACTTTATTGTATGTGATTAATTTCCGTATCATAAAATCATAAATATATATTATATTTTTAAATAAGTACATAATTATAATACTTAATTAAATTTTCATGACAAGAATGTAAACTCACGTAAGAATCGATCCCACGACCACTAAGCTCTAAGTTAAATAACCAAGTTACCGCTCAAGTAAGTGACGTCACGCGTCGCTGCCTGTCAATCAGACGATTTCCACAAAAAGCACAGCCCTGCCACTCGGTCTGCTTATTATATTTGTGAATTTACCCAAGTTTTTCGAAGTTGGGCCTTCGATAGCGTAATCAGGTCGCTGGGTAATCAATTATTGAGATATTTACTAAAGTGGTTTTGAATGAAATAATTTTCAATGTATTTTAGTCGTTCGTTAGACTTCAATGATCTTTGAACAAAGAGCGTTGATTAGATTTGAATAAGGTTTGCGAGTCGACAAACTAAAGGTTTATATTAGTTACTAGTTGCGCCTCGCGGTGTCACACGTAGTTAAAAAGTAGCCTTTGTATTAACTCAGGGTGTAAGCTACCTCCACACCAAATTTCTACAAATCGTTTTATATGTTTGAGTGTGAAGAAGGAACAATCAAACACATACACAAACTTTCACCTTCTATAATGTAAATCATATAACATTTTCCAGCTCAAATAAAAACGTTCTAACGAGAGAAAATCTGCAAAAACTCTTTTACGTTTTGACTTAATTGGAAACTCACTCAAATTAATTTGCTAAATTGTAAATATTTCACAGATTATTTAGCGCCCTGTTTCTGAGAAAATCGTTTTTACAAAACTTTGTCAAATAAGAGTAGAGAATGTCTAGTGGTTTGCATGAATTTCAAGTGACTTTATGTACCGGGCTTTCGAGTATTCGGCGAGTTTTGTAATATCACTGCGCGCACGAGTGGCTCAATAGTCATTAATGTATTTATATGAATGTTGAGTGTATTGAACCAGCCTCGATGAAACAACTGACCATTGTCGGAGGCGCGCGTGTTTACAGACATCTCGCGAAGTAAAAATAACACTCGAAATATACGCTCTCATTGTACCCGCAATTACGTAACAATGGAGGTGAATTGAAAAGCGCTCAAGTACCGACAGCCCCCTCCCCCGCGCCCCCGCCCCGCCCCCGCGCCGCCTGCGGCATCCGGAACTCCAGAGACACTTCGACTGGAAAATAATACGTATGTGGATAAATGAAAGCCGCAAATCCTTACAATATCCAATAGCGTAAACGAAAAAAGCGTAAAATGAAATTCCGCGGTGGAGCCATTTGTAAAGTGAGCCGGTCGCGGATTAGTGAGCATTCACACGCCGTACAGATTACGCGGTAGTTAGTGGCCGACTGTTAGCCCCCTCCCCCGGCCCCTTCTCGCTGCCCGATACTGCACTATCATGGACTAGAGTCCATAAAATGTGCGCGTGTGATGCAAACTAGCGTTCTAAACTGTTAGCTACGATGCGGCGTAGCGGGACTACGCAGATGGTGCTACAAATGGTGCCGTCGCTGGAACCGCTACGATGCGCCGTAGCACTACTGCTACAGCGTAAGTATTTTTTGCTAGATGATGATAACATTTAGTAAGTTTGTACTAGTTCTATTTAATCAGAACGCTATAACCATTGTTTAAAAATATTGAATTGTATATTTAATTATCTCCGGTTTCAAAAACAATTTATTTGTTCTGTAATGTTTATTATGCGAACAAAAACTTCGAAACAAACGATACCGACCTCGGAATAACGTTAAATTCAACAATTTCGGGTTTCACAAAGGCAGTCCACGGGTAAATAATTTTCATACACGGCGTCAAAAACTCCGTTTCTCGTTATTCAAATACGTAACCGGAACACGAGGACGGAACTCATCGCAGGGCGCTCAATCGAAAATTGAATTTCAATGTCACAGTGCAGATGTAAAAATCGGAGGCTCTCGGGCGATCGTTGGGCGCGGGGTCGGGAGGGGCGATCGTTGGGCGCGAGGCGCGGGCCGTGCGCGCGCCGCGCGGGCCGGCGCGGCGCCGGCGGCAGTCTCCCGGGCGGCCGCGGCGAGCGCACGTGACTGCCCGCCCGCTCGCTCCGACCGCAGTGCGCGCCGCTCCGCGCTCCCGGCCCGCCCGCGCTGTGCACGAGCGTCCCGACCGTTCCTAAACTACGAGTACGCGGAAAGTGACTCGGTGTTCGTTTCTCTCGGATCTGATGACATGTAAAGTGTTGGAAAGTGCAGGTGCTCGTTAGTGCGAGTTGCTCGCGCGAGTAGCTCGCCGCGAATCGCTCGCACTGGGATCTACAGCCTCTGCGGCTGAATACACTTCATATATACGGTAAACGTTGTTTATGCAATTAATATTAGGCTTAGGACAACGCGGTATTTATAGTTTTAGAAAGTTTGCGGAAACTAGAGTTCATAAGTTGCTTCTCCGTAAAACTTTGTCGCACAAATAAGTTTTTAAATAAAATGATAACTTACACGCGCATTTTCATGATTTTAAATGAACTGAAATCTTTTTTCAACATTAGTCTCCGAGTCCCGTCATTGTTTACGTGTAACTTGAAAACTAACACGATCATTGCGATGTTTCGTGCTTATTTACAAGTTAAAAGTTGGTTAGTTCGTAGCCCACATTAGTTGCCAAGATGAATACATTAGCGAAGTTTCCCGCACGCGATTGAAGATGCCTATCGCGGTAGATTTGCATCGCGTTGTTTCGGCTCCGCGCCGGACCGGATCCGGCCCGGACGCGACCCGGTGCTGTCCCCGGTCCTCACCTGGTGCATTTATTAGGCCACTTCCTCATTGGCCGGTAAGACAGGCATACGACATTTTCGTACACGCTGAGCTTATGTCGAGAGTGAAAATAACAATAAGTACTTAATTTCTCGACGCGGTGCGATCCTTATATTTATCGGCTCGGTCGGACATGGGTGTTGCTTCAATTTTGTCCCGGTAAATGAGGCAGCGATCTAAGAACTACCTCGTGTCCAGGACAGGAGCGGACTAGAAGTCTGCAAGCGGACCGCAGCGGTCTGCTCGCGGCCACAACCCGCCGTAAAACTTTACTACCGGTTTAAAGCCGACATTAACCGGCACTCCGCACAGATAGCGGCCTCTGAATAAAACATTCAATCTCCGAGAGAAGCACTCTATTTGATTAGCGCTGTAATTACTCATATAACTCCGCAGACGTCGCGCGATCCGATGCCGTAAACTACCGATCGGACGAGCCTTGAATAAGAATCTACTCAGTTCTGGAAAGCTCGCTACTTTCAGATCATTATATTCACTCAAAGCTCGCCGCGAAGACAAAGATTGTCTGCGACTTGAGACGCAAACCGAGGCAAAGAGGATTCTTGTTTAATCCAATAGTTGAACGGCGCTGAATGGTCGGCGGGCGATAGTTGTAACCCTATTGCAGGCGAGGGCGCCATTGAGGCCGCCGCCGACGGAATCGCTTTACCGAGGGTCGAATGGGATTAGCCCTTTCGAAGGGACGCGATAAACTAATATGCGGACTCGAATTGGCTTCGAATAACCCTATTTAATGCGAGCCAGCGCTGACCGCCGCTGCCGCCGCGCGGTCGAGCGCCCACTCGCCGCTGACAGATACTCTTTCAGGCTTTCAAACGTATCTATCAACCTCTTCAGTGTGGCTATAGCTGAATACACGTATACGATGTCAGCTGAGAAAAGCTGAGTACGGTTCTATCACTTGATCGTTTAACATTCAAATGGGAAATGGTCAAACAGTGACTAGATTGCGTACTTTTCTGCAAAAACATGATTAACAAGTTGAAGACACCCAGACCTATAATATATGTGTTAATTACACTACACTACTTTACACTACAAGTTCGCGCAATAGAGCGGAAAGAAAATATTTTGCCGTGTGCGTTCTTTATATTAATTTCCTGACATTCATGTACCTGCTTGTCTTATATTAGAAAATAATAATCTGCAAACGTTTGATACCAAAATTTAATTAACACTTTCTCCTTCGAAATACCTACACAAAGTATTCCGAAATAATTTCTCAAAAGAGCGGTCTATTTCGAAAATTTAGAACTCGTCAATTAGTTTCTTTAGTACTCATGAATACAAGCTGCTATGAGTTAGTTATCTTTATCATTATCATCATAAGCAAGGCATAACTCAGCGGTAGTCAGTAGGGACTAGAATCTGAAGTGTCAAATGTTTTTTTACCAAAAATGATATTTTTACCCAACCGCGCAAGAAGAAGGGTTATATTTTTCGAGTGTATGTGTATAAGTATGTATGTATCAGGTTTCTTTGGCACGCCCTACAACCTAAACAGCTTGATGGATTTCGACATGTGAGGTGTCATTTGAATCGTGTTGATAGTGGAAGTGACATAGGGTAAAATATATTGCAGCTGGGTTTTTTGGTTTTCTTTCAATAATGTTACTTGTTATTATAAAAACTGAAAAAACCTATTCTAATAACGTGTTATTATGTTAAAAGGAAAAACAAACATTCAAAATCTTGGAAGATAAGACAAAATACCTACGCATCAAGACCTCCTCCGTATAATTTTACATAACATTGTCATTTTAATTTCATACCGCCCACCCACCTAGCAAACGAAATAATTTTGTCATAGCTTTAATAAAATAACTCGCGAAACGTTGTATTTATTTTGCTTACATAGACGCCGCACACACACATCCCAATTAATTCATCGAGCGAGCGTAGCAAGTGAAGCGTCTCTGCTTCAGCTTTGACATAAATGCTTTCATATGTCCAAACCTCTGTTCTCCACTATAGGTCGCATTTCTGAACCGATTCTCTTGAAATTTGTTAGCAGGTTCGATAACTTACAAACAATTTTGCCAAATGATTCAAATAGAAGCCAAGCTTGGAACCAAACTGAAACCGATGTGAGGCCGCGGCATCAACACAATACCAAGAAACTATACTGATAAATTATTTGTAAGTCCATTTAAATATCTAATTACTAGTCTAGACGCTTTGGATATATATTTCACAAGCTACTTAAACTATAATGAGTTTAATATTATAATACTCGGGGATAATCTACGGGCTATTGTGGCTCAACGAGGTTCAGTACAGACTCGAGAGCTGTGTCGGGAGAGAAAAGGACAATTGTTGTCTTCAAGTAAATAAAAGAATTCAGCATAAACTTTGAGAAAAATTGTGTTCGCACTAGTCATACATGTAACATTTCGTTTTATAAATTAATCAAACATGAAATTATGTGATTCCTGGCTACTAGCCACAGCTACATTCTACATCAAACTCTTACGTTGTAAGGACCTTATGGCAGCTATGGCCACTTGCACTGAATATAAGAAATGCCTAAGTGCTTGCTTAATTAGTGTAATCTACACCTAGCGAAGTATTCGCTTATCGGGCACATACAATCAAAAGTCTCCTGAGGAGTGGCGTACAGTTCGATAAGAAATTGTAGTTAAGGGCTAGCTAAGAATAATTTAGACTGGTTAAGCAAGGACTTAGGCAGTCCTTATATTCAGTACAAGTGGCCTTTAAAGTTGTTACATAGTTAAATAAAATTTAAATGATGTACAAAATCTTGATGAATTAGCTTTAAAATGTTTGTTTTTCTTTACATTGGAAATGTGTCTTACACAGTAAAAACTTTATATAAAAACATGAATCGACGTCCTTTTAATAAAAACACCTATCTCGTACTCATAAAATATTATTGATTTAACGTTTTAACCGAATGTTTACACAATACTACTTCACGACAGAAATCCAAACAACCCGAAGAAGTTTGAGCACAGTATTAATAAAGCGAGTTACTAGTTATTTATAAACTCAGTACAAGTAGTTAGTTAAAAGCAGCTGCTTCCAAAGAAGCTGAACTGGTCAGAAAGCGTTGCCCGTTACGCCCTTTAGTTACGTACCGTAACGGCCGCTAATTGCCCGTAATTCTACTTCTGAAAACTTTATTGCCTTCGACAAACACACGGCCAGTAAGTGCCGGCTCGTGCCCGTTACATTTTATGTCCAAAGATTAGGACGTCAAAAGACTAATAAGACTCATTCCAAAGTTCGTTTTAGTGCCAGCTATAGTTGAAGTTTTTTTTTCACGTTACGTCATCGATCAGAACGTTTACTCAAACGGTAAGTAGTTTCATTTCAAAACACGCGATACTTTATCACGTCAAATATTGTAAATGCGAGCGTTTGTTAGTCAATGAATGTTTATTTTTGTTCCTCTTCATACCAAACCATCTCACCTGCGTGTTATAAAATTTTGAGATTTGTACTTCTTTTTACTCTTTCTGTAACCTTTACTCCTACGAGCGAGCCAAGAAAAACTAAAGAATTTAAGGCAATGCCTGAGCCGCGTTTACAATTTTAAACATGTTTGAGTTTTCGAAGAGTGTAAAGCTGTCAGATAAGCCGGTGATAATCCTACTACTTCCTACACAATACTTCTAGCTACTCGGCGTCTCGGTTATTTATACTTGTGAGTAATAGGCGATAGTTC
The DNA here is from genome assembly GCA_911728515.1 of Peribatodes rhomboidaria. NCBI lineage: Eukaryota > Metazoa > Arthropoda > Insecta > Lepidoptera > Geometridae > Peribatodes > Peribatodes rhomboidaria. The sequence continues at coordinate 274,482 of OU452181.1, read as the reverse complement.
CAGGGTGTATCGCAGGGAGCGTGTGTCGCGAGGATCGCCCCGCGGGCCTGATAACAGAGCTGTATAATGTTACTCTCTCCTGATAAAGGCTCTCCGTGGAGCTCCGGAGTCGCACTACTTTATGGCGCGATTTACCACTGAGATATCTCGCGATCAATGTTTCAGAACAAAACAGGCTCTCAACATTTTTGGAGATGAAATCTCAGCTTTGAACTGGCTTTAATTTACTTTACATTGAATTGAAACTAAAGAATTCATTTTTTTGGCTTTGAAACTGTATTCATAGCTGTGGGAGTCAAAGGTATTTTAAACTGATAAAGTTATTTTGTTAAATCAAAGGACTATGTATATTTACTTAGAAGAATATTGCTGTATTCAAATACAATTTTGTGAATATAGAAAATAAGAATAAAAGAAAGTAAACCCATTTGATCACGTATTTTCTTGGTTATCTTGGTTAATACGTAATTTTTATGCAATAAATAAAAATAAATACTCTTAGTTTCAATAACTAAAATTGAGATAAAACAAAATAGGTCAGTGAAGAATTTTTTATAGCACTAGCTGCGCCCCGCGGTGTTACCAGCGGTAAAAAGTAGTATTGCAGACTACAAACTATCTTTGTGATAAACTTTCAGCTACTCTGACGTGATAGAGTAACAAACATCCATCTATTGCTAAACAGCTTAAAATATTAGTGAGATGTGATTTTCGACGCAAAGCTGACTGACTCGCTTCCTACATTGCTGTATGTCGCAGATTTGTCCAATTTCTTAATTTTCGGGTTCAAGTCAATGAAGAGAGGACTAACAAACGGAAACTCTGAGACGCAAGAAACAGGCCTGAGGACCATCGAAGCGACAAGTGCAAATCATTATCGCTAACGAACTTCGGATGCGAAGGCATCGAGCTTTGATCGTGTTTATTAAAACGATGACAGAAGCTACAATCGCTGTAATTGAACCGACGAAATAGCTTTTGATTAATTAAGTATCGGACGTCACAATGGCGCTGGAGTCGCGGCCGAAAGTAATCAATTAGAGTCATTAAATAATTGTCGGCCTGTTTCGGAGTTATGGCTCAATAAAGCTCGCGGCACTAAACACCGCCGCCGGCGCCGCCTCCACAGCACTATGCTCTACCTTCAGCGGAATAATGTAATTAATTTTATTGAAACCGCAACGAGACGATCCCGGGGTTACTTGGAGTCGCAGATTTGCGGAGTTACAAGCTACGTACGCACTCTCTGAAGTATTATTATGCGGACAATAATCTTGAATCGCTATGTTTGGTATCTTATTTGTCGAGAGACATTTTCATCATGTAAATACCGAATTAAATTTACTTTGTTACAACCACATCCCCGCACTAATAAACGTTGTAAGGCCTCGGAATAGTTTTACAGTGTTTTGTCTTTTTGGATCGAGTTACAAATTTGGTAAATACAAAACACTGAGTAACTATTCCGAGGCTATACAACGTTATTAGTAAGGACGTAAGTTTATTATAACCTAGTTACAGTAAGTCAGAGGGAGCAGGTTCGATCCCAGCCGAAAGCACAACCAATTTGTTCATTGTGTGAACAGAACGATGTGCGTATTTAATGATAACGGCTACAAAATTGGAGCCCGGTATGGTATAAGGCTCGCCCCTTGTCACATTTGGGACTGAATATCCTTTGGTGAAGTGTGAGTGTCGTAATACACCTCTATCAGCCCCTTCGGGGGAAAGACGTGACGTTATGTATTATATGTAAGTTTATTAAGTCAAATATGATGCCTATTGTTGAGTTTAATAATATAAAATAGATGTAATATACCCATCACGGCCCAAATTCTAGTAAAATGTTCGGAACAAAAAGGTGGAACAAAGCACATCATTATTCCGGTACACAAGTCCGAAACACGAATTTCTCACATTTCATCCGGCGAGCCAACCCTTTTGAATTTTAATAGCTTCCTTCAAATACTTTGCAGTTTCCAAACGACAGAAACGGGGCTTTGTGAGCGCCGAACAAAAGACGGTTCATAACCTGCTGATTATAGAGGAATCGACAATGTTTCTGTTCCCGTCACTCATACACGTACCTACATGTCAGTGAGAGTGACAAGTGACAGGGATAATAAATCTATTCTCTGAGAATAAATATACTTGATCGAGTCTTATTTTTTCGTGGATTTCTTTATGATATCATACTTGTTCAACTTACAACGATTCGTTTAGAAAGATCGATGTTATCTTTTTTGTAGTTAGCTCATAGTCAGGCGATCCACACAACTGTTGTGAAGTGTTTGCGAGGTCAAAACTCATAAACACATCTCACTTGAAATGGAAACTCATTACAAATTCCGATAGTAAAAAGCTACATATTATTAGGTGCTTGATGAATTTCAAAATTCGGGTAGTAGTTGCCATCGTATAAAATTCCCACTTTCTGAAAAGGTCAAGTTAAGTTCCCAAACGCAGGGTTAATAAGGTCAGAGTTAAAATGTTATAAATGTCAATCGGATACTGTGTTAACTCAAGATTAGCTGCTAACTCTTGGTGGTGCAAGATAATTTATCAGTTTAACCTCTGATGAACAGCTAAAAACTAAAAACAAAACTCGAGCTCATTAGAGTTACTATTACTATTATTAATATTGCTGGCCATTAGAGTACTACTATAATCCATCATACAAAAAAAACATATTTGTAAAGCATCAATGTGATATCACGTATCAATTAATTGGTTTTTATCGATAGGCTCTCACGGCGGTAGAGCAAGGTCCCGCGTCAATCAGGCCCGCGCACCCGCTCGCGCCACGGCTCCACTCGCGCTGCACTCTCCGCTCGACCTCCGTCAAACTAACTCGACCTATTTATTACTGCCATGATTTACGACGGACGCTTTATTGCTCGATCTTAAATGTCTACAACATTTGTTGGTGTTTTTTTACAGCGCAAATATTCCAATGAGTTTAGTTACATACGTGTTGGTGTAAATAGTTTGTGGAGTTAGTCATGAAGTTGTAGGTATCTTCTTTAGGTAATCCGATTTAATTTACCTTTTTTTTTTTTTTTTTTTTATGTAGAATAGGTCGGCGTTTGACCACCAACTCGCCTGATGTTAAGCGACGTTGTGGTCTAAGGTGGAGCACGACGACCTATAAGGTACTTATTCACTCTAGCCTTGAAGTTTAGAGTGAAGAAGTACAAAGACGGCAGTTGAGTGAGGCGCTACAAGTGCGCTACTGCTCAGACCCGTCTTCGGAACGGTTACACCGGACTACATCCCGAAACACGACTAGGTCATTTCACGGCATGGCTTGGTCCGGTGGGTGGTAACTAGCCACGGCCGAAGCCTCCCACCAGAGAAACCTACCTTAGACCTACCTATACCTATACCTATTACCTAGAGAAACTTACCTATCTTTTTAAAACTATTACAACTATGATTTAGACAATAATTATTAAATCAGCCTGGTATGTCCCGTTGTTGGGCGAAGGCCTCTTTTCCCTTTTTCCAGTTGTCTCTATTTTTGGCTTTGGTGGGCATAGTAGAAAACAAAAAGTGTACATAAGTCTGGACATAAGATAAAACATATTCATTCAAATGAAACGCTTATAAAATCGTGGTAAGCAATTTCATTTTTGTAGGCCTTCATTTTTGTTTCGGAAATGACTGTAAACTTTCTTGCTTGTAGTGTCAACATAAGTGGCAGTTATTTAGTAGTTTTTCCACTCCGAGCTGTCACTATTAATAAAGCCATAATCATAACGGCGTTAAACGGCGCTGGTGCCAACGACGCGACGCGACGCGACGCGCTGTCGTGTCGCGAGCGATGCGGCGCGATGATCGATCGCTCAGTTGAGAGCCCGCCTGTTATTGGACGCTCGCGATGAGAGATGGATTGCCGACTTATCGGGTTTTAATCGCTCATAAATGATACTCGGGAATAGTTTTTCACATAGAGTGTATTAGTATTTTTATCAGCGATGTTGCGTGATTTCGATCGAGATTTAAATATTTTCCCAAATTAGCACGATGACATATTATCTTTAAACTAAATTCATTAAACTTAACTTTCGCATATAATGTTGTTGAATTTAAGAGTAGTGTCATTTTGGTCACTTCACTACAAAACCACATACACTCACAGCTAGCCCCAATAGAGTTCACTGTGTCACATACCATTAGCACACGTTGAAAAGACATAAGCAACTAAATGTACCAGCCACACACACCCATTGCAAATAATATAAATTCACCTTTCAATCATCTCCCCGACCGGGAATCGAACACAAAATCTCCTATTCACTAAGCAGACGCGCAACCACTAAACCATCTAAGCCAGTAGCCGCGGAAAATTTGGCGACAAAACGTAATTTTCCATCATTATCTATGTTATGAAAACATGAGACTATCTTCTGGCGCCAATTATGCGAAATACTTCGTCGTAAAATTTGTGTCATTACCAAGGAATTGGTGCCAATAACACTCATTACTGTATTATTACTTCGAAGTCGTTACAAGGTTACGTTTTCTTTATCTTCACGTTATTGAATAACGTCGCGTGGGTAGACCAGACATCGAGAGTAAACAACTGAAGAAAGAGTAAAAACATGATAAGTACGAGTATGGATTAAAGTATGAATATAAATTCAGACAGACGATTCAATTTTCTCTCTCATAAAATAATTCTTTATCTGATCATGACCTTGTTTTCATTCACGTGATTAATTGGACGCTACATCTCAAGAGTTGATAATAGAAACGTTTTTTATTATTTGCACGAACTCATTGAATTTAAAGACCGCCGTTTATATAATAAATGGCATGTTTTACAAACGAAACGTTTCGACTTCCGGTTTAACGGCGACCTATTAATAACTGTCAAGTGCGTGCAATTAAACGGTCCGGCTTTACCCGACTATACTCGGCTATAGGTATACAGGGTGCTACAGAAATTGCGTATTTGCTCAGATACTTACCGAGTAGGAGCTATGACACGATGATAGGATAGTTATAGCGATTTTAAAAATCATTCCGCAGGTTGTTCAGCTTCTGTTGATGGAAACCATTGTGAATTATAGAGGGCGTGAGTTCGATTTCCATCTATGGAAAATATTCATGTAATAGTCACTTGTGTTTGTTTTATGCCTGGGTGCTAATATTGATTCAAACATACAGAGTATGGGTCATAGTACAGTATGCAAAAAAGCTTGTACTATGCCAGAGTATTCCATTGTTTAAGCTTTGCTTAGTTTAGACGATCGTGTGTGCAAAAATGTCCCTGAACTATTTATTACCTATTTATCTGTTCATTTTTATAAGTCTAAATTCTTTTGGCCAAAAAAACTTATCGCCAAGCACACAATAGTGTGTTCCGGAACCCTAACTTCAGAGCCAATTTCCAATCCTGGCCAAGCTTGCTTATCGTCTTTGACCACACCATCACTGAACAAAAAATGGGATATCCTCCGTCAACCGTTAAAGTGTATGAAATAATGTCTCCCAAAAAACATTACAGTACTTTTATTTCGTACTAGAAATCACATAACATGTGACGTCATGAACTGATTTTGATGATCTAAATTAAAAACGGTGACTTTAAATGTAGAACTATTTATTTTATTACGAGCTAATTATCAAACCGGCAGACATTTTTAATGGAAGAACGGATATATAGAGATGGCTATATATGTGAGAGCGAGCAACAAGACTTACTATTCATAGAGTACAAATTAACTAGTGAGGTGGCACAATGAATCGTTGCGATACAAATAATCGACTAAAAGGTTTATGATTTTACTAATACTACAACACTCTCACCAAAATTAAACCTTCTTTTAACAATTTCTTTTTCTTTTATACAATGTTCAAATATAATATATCCATAAAAGTATATCGCTCTCACTAAACAAACTTATATTATTTTATAAACAATAACTACTTATTAGTTTATTAGCAGTACCATGAAAACATTACATCCTTAGTTTAAAGCAATAGCTTAAATCTTACATTTAAAAGTTAATTATACCAATTTTCAATCTAAGGTACTGGAATTGTTGTTTAGATAGAGCCTTTGTAAAAATATCAGCAAACTGCTCTTTGGTACACACATATTTTAAATCAATTTCTTTTTCTACATATTTTTCTTTTATGAAATTATATCTAACATCAATGTGTTTACAGCGTTTATGATTATCTATATTCTTAATTAGGCAAATGGCACTTTGATTGTCAATATTTAAACATACTGAATCTTGATTAAATTCACCAATATCTAATAATAGTCTTTTAATCCAAATGGCCTCCTTTGTACATAAACAAGCAGCCATAAATTCAGCTTCAGTAGTAGACAATGAGACACTTTGTTGTCTTTGTGTGGCCCATGTTACAGCTGCACCATTTTTCATAAAAACATATCCAGATAATGAGCGTCTGGTATTTATATCTTTGGCATAATCTGCATCACAATAAGCTTCTACCTTGTTTTGCTGGGATGATGTGTAGCATAAGCCATAGTCTTTAGTTTCTTTTAGATATCTCATTATCTTCTTAACAACATTCCAATGTGTATGATCATAACAATTCAAAAATCGACTTACCAGACTAACTCCATACATGATGTCTGGTCTACTCACGATTGCCAGGTGCATTAGCGAGCCAACTGCTTCTCTGTAGGGTAGACTGGCAACTGATGCTGTGGCACTCTTTTCTAAGGTTGTGTGAGGATCTACTGGAATGTTTGTGCCATTAGCATTAGACATATTAAATTTCATCAACAGTTGTTCAATGTACTTTGACTGATGAATGAAGATATGTCTATCTGTTCTTTCTATTTCCATGCCAACAAATACTTTTGGTTCAAATGATTTAATTTCAAAATTATCCTTTAATTCAGACAGAATATTGAGTAAAGTTTCCTTTTGTTTTGAAATTAGAATACCATCGTCCACATACAACAGTAAATAAACTTTCTCATTATTTACATTTCCAACATAGACACATCTGTCTGCATGACTATTTTGGAATCCGAATTTCTTTAAAGTTGCATCAAATTTATTGTTCCAGCACCTTGGTGCTTGTTTCAGGCCATAGAGTGAACGATTAAGTTTACATACCTGGTTTGGTTCTGTGTTCAAACCTTCTGGTGGAGTCATGTAAATTTCCTCGCTGATATCTCCATAGAGGAACGCTGTCTTCACATCAAATTGAACCATTTGAAGATCATGCTGTATAACTTCTGAAAGCAATACACGTACAGAGTCGTATCTTACTGTTGGTGCAAATGTTTCAGTGTAATCTAGGCCATGTCTTTGCCCACACCCTTTGGCACACAGTCTTGATTTGTAAAGCGGACCCGAAGGTTCATTCTTTATACGGAACACCCATTTGCAGCCAATCTGCTTAACTCCAGGGGGTTTTTCAACTAACTTCCAGGTTTTATTTATATCATGTGATTTCAACTCTTCTTCTATTGACTGTTTCCATCTCTCTGCTTCAGCACAGTCTGATGATGTAGCTTCACTGTAAGTTTCTGGAATGTCTATTATTTTGTCATTTACAGTTTGTGCTGTTAGGTAAGTTTTTGCTAAATTATTTAATTTGCTTCGAGATCTTGTTGTCATAATAGTAGTAGGTATCTCTGAATCTATAGTCTCATCTGGTAAATATTCAGATAAATCAGGAGAATTGTAAGAGTCATCAGTTGTCTCTTCATACTCATCTTGTGAGGTTTCTATACTTTCATCTGTATTTTGTGAAGTATTCTCTGATAATGGTAATAATGCATAATTTCTTTTCACTGAATTTTCCAAAAATATGACATCTCTGCTAATCAGTACTTTTCTATTCTTTGGATCAAATAATTTGTATCCTTTTGTGTTGTCACAGTATCCAACAAATATCAGTTTAGTTGCTTTTGGATCTAATTTCTTTATTTTCTCTTTAGGAATGCGCATCATTGCTTGACAACCAAAAATTTTCATATGTAAGATGTTTGGTTTCTTACCAGTCCATTTCTCCTCCGGTGTAGCATAGTCTAATGCTCGCGTCGGGCATCTGTTTGTTACATATGCGGCAGTTGCAACAGCTTCTGCCCAGTACTCCTTCTGTAATTGAGCATTTACAAGCATACATCTAGCTCTGTTTAACAATGTACGGTTCATTCTTTCTGCTAGACCATTTTGCTGAGGTGTAAATGGGGTTGATGTTTGATGTATTATTCCAGATTTATTCAAAAGCATTTTAAATTCATTACTGAGATATTCTGTACCATTATCAGTTCGGAGCTTTTTAATTTTGCAATTAAGTTGATTTTCTACTAAAGCTTTATACTGAGTGAATTTTTCATAGACTTCAGATTTGTTCTTTATAAAATAAACAAATACTTTCCTTGAATAGTCATCGATGAAGGTCACGAAGTAGCGGGCTCCTCCTAGTGAAGGCACCTCCAATGGACCAACTAGATCTGAGTGTATTACTTGTAGCTTGGACTGCGCTCTGGAACCATCCACTGGAAAGGGGCTTCGCTCTTGCTTTCCTTCAGAGCAAGTGACACACACCATCTTCTCATTATTTTTTATTTTCACTCCAGCACTCTCAGTTAGTTTGCTCAAATCTTCAAAATTCAAATGAGCCATTCTTTGATGCCACAAGAAGGCATCATTTTTGTTTGCTTCAGACATGTATGCTGTATGATTTTGAGTATTCAGCCGGTACATGTTGTTTGTTAGGGTTGCTGCTGCCACTTGAACTTTATTTTTGTTAAAAATCTTACAGCCTTGTTTGTTGAACTGTACATGGCAGCCACTTCGGATCATCTGGCTAACTGATAGCAAATTAGTAGCCAATTCAGGTACATACAGTACATTTTGAACTTGTATTGTGTCTGTTTCACCCTTTAAGTTCAAAACTTTCAAATTAATCTTTCCGCAGGCTTTCACAGGTAGTTTCTTATCATCAGCTACCTTTATTGTAGTAATCGGAGGTGAGATTTCATCATAGAGCCAGTCTCGGTGCATTGTCAAATGCATAGATGCTCCAGAGTCAATGTACCAGCCACCATCATTACTCGTAGATGCGGAGAACACAGCCACATATCCTGTGTCTTCTTTTTGCTTCTCTTTCTTTTTGTTTCTGCAGTTTCTGCTTATATGTCCATATTTATTACACACATAGCACCTTGGACCTTTCTTTTCATTATTGTTGTTGTTGCTATAATGTTTGTTCTGTGTCTGCGTTTTGTTGTTGCCTTTATTAACAAATAATGCTGTTGACTCGGTTCGCACATCTTGAAGGAGCTTAGTCTTCACCAAATCAGTAGTGACTGCTACACCTGAACTTTCAAGAGCCATTATCATGGGCTTGTACACCTCTGGCAGCCCTGCCAGCAGTAAAGTACCCAACCATTCATCATTTACTGTGAATCCAATGTTTCGAAGTTTGTGTGCTGTCGTCATTATTTTGTTTACGTACTCTTCAATACTTTGGCAACTTTCTAAGCTTGTGTTAGTCAGATCTCGTAATAAACCGACTCGCCGTGTCAATCCTTTGTCATCAAACGCTTTCGCCAAGTTTTCCCACACTTGTTTTGCCGTCTTCGCGTCTTGAACGTGAATATAATTCATAGGATCGACGAGTAAAATCAATTTTGATTTTGCTTTTGTGTTAAGTTTCACATCGTCTTCAGTTCCCTCCACGCACGTCCATAAATCTTCATGTTCCATATAGCTCTGGACTGCAAATCGCCATGTGGCATAGTTATCACGACCAGTGAGCTTTTCTATTAGAGTCATTGTATTAGTGGAACCCATTTCACAAAGAAATTTCGCCGGCCACGCCGGGCACGTGGTTTTGAGGTTAGACACTTTTCAATCACCACTTTATTTTTTATTTTTAGCACTGTAATTGTGTATTTAGCGAGTCTGGGCCCATAACCTGATGATCTAAATTAAAAACGGTGACTTTAAATGTAGAACTATTTATTTTATTACGAGCTAATTATCAAACCGGCAGACATTTTTAATGGAAGAACGGATATATAGAGATGGCTATATATGTGAGAGCGAGCAACAAGACTTACTATTCATAGAGTACAAATTAACTAGTGAGGTGGCACAATGAATCGTTGCGATACAAATAATCGACTAAAAGGTTTATGATTTTACTAATACTACAACAGATTTTAATTTGTTTCGCAATCGGCAATCGCAACAGTTGTTTAGTAACAAGTACTTTCAAATCTATCCCCTTATTTTATAAGCGTGCAGTGGCAGGGCAGTGGTCATCTCATGCCCTCATCCGCGCGCATCTTGTGCGCTCGCTCGTATGACGCGAGTACTTGGCTCGAGCAGGATGACACGCGATGACAAATGTCATTACCTCATTACGCGTAGAAAAATAGAGCCCCAAACGTTTCTCGTCTAACACCCTGTTTGCTGCTAGGTGCGTACGATCGATTATTCTTATCTCTCCATCGCCAGCTATTCATTACTGAAGCTATGTTACTACAAATTGATGTTTAATTGTTTCTTTTGTATCTTTTATGTTCGTTGTTCGTGTTTGATGATCAACTTTAACAGCTGCGATACGATCTGTCGTATTGTCGTTAATGTGTGCTGTGCGCACAATCAGAGCGAGGAGCCGTTATTAAAAGAACCGGCCGGTCGTTTGAACAGATTCGGGCTATTATCGAATAAATACTAGCTATGTTAGAAATTTACTTCCCTTGTGACAAGCTTGAATGTTGTAGACATTTATCTTTGAAAATGTTTATAGAAGTTTATAAAATTATGTGTAATATTTTCTTATAACAAGTCAACTGTAATTACAGTTGTAATTGTAGTATTTACATATTATTTTATTCCTATAAAAATACCATCGCATCGCTTCAGAGATTAGGAAAATATGGCTCACAAGATTTAAAAATAAATGTCTAGTGTCAAACTATCAGCAATTGTTCTTTTACCCGACTGCGCAATAAGGAGGGCTATATTTTTCGAGTGTGTGTATGTATGTGGGCATATACATATGTATGTATGTATGTAAGAGTATGTATGTATTTGGCACGCACTACATCCTAACAGCTTGATGGATTTCGACATGTGAGGTGTCATTTGAATGATCTTAATAGTGGAAGTGACATAGAGTACAATACTTTTACACTCGGGATTTTTGTTTATCTTAGTTCTTCTTCTTTTTCTCTCATCTTTTATTAATGTTTCTTGTTCAGATGGTTTTAGCTTCAGAATAATTTATTGTCAAACTGTGTATTAGCAAGATCATTAAAATTTTCTTGGCTGTAAGCCAGTTCTTTTACTAACCCCCTGTTAAGGTCCGCCTGTTCCTCGGAGCGTATGCCTACCTCGTGGGCCTTAAGATCTCGGCCGTTAATAAACAACGACCCTCCGTCCAATATGTACCGGCGCCGTGTCGGGTCGAACAGTTACTGTTATTGCTCGCGACATATTCGAGCACGCGCGAGGCGGCCCTTCGCGCCGGGGATTATACTCGCTTCATATCGCCCCCACGGTGGCCAATACAAGTAATATCTAACGTGGCTTCGACACACGTTAGCGTATATCTAAATCTAAACACATGATGCTGCTGCTTTTGGCTGTATTTTTAATTGTTCAAAAAATTGTCGAGTTTTTATCCAAAATAAGTAGTCACGTGATCAGTTTTATTAGATTTTATTTTTCTCGAATTTTACAAACTTGTGTTTTATAAGTTTTTCACTTCGATTAGTAGAATACCCTTAAGTGTTACTATGTACCTACCTACCTACGCCCAAATACAACACCTTGTAAAAAACTCATTAATGTTAGTCGCTCTGCGAGCTGGAGACCCCGCGGTTGGCGTCTATTCCCCTCTATATAGATCGCATTCCTAAACCAATTTTTGCAAAAATTTGTTGCAGGTTCGATAATTATATGATTAAACGAACTTACCTAAGTGAAGTTCTATCATAATAATATGAAGTTTTTCAGTCCATGATAATTACTAGCAGCAGCAAGCGTCGCGCTGCGTCAGTACACTAATCTGGTTCAAAGCCAAAGCTAAAAAAAAAAAACACATTGACATTTATCTTATTCGACAACTACAACAATACGTCATTACGTTTAAAGCAGTGCGAACAATCCCACAACGGGATAATACGAAGCGTATTAGAGGGAGGGTTTTTGGGAGTTTCATGGACTGAAAAACTTCATATTATTATGATAGAACTTCACTTAGGTAAGTTCGTTTAATCATATAATAATATTCGTTTTTCAGTCCATGATAATTACTAGCAGATGTTTAAAGCTATAATTGGGTTGTGAGCATATTAAGAAAACAAACATTACATATGAAATAGTAATGTAGTTTTATTATTATAATAATCAATTCTTATATTATTTATTAATGTAGTTTTATTTTATTATTATTATTATTATTTTATAAATAACAATAATTTGAAGTCTTAATACTAAGATAAGAAGAACTTTAGAAAAGCTATTCCATCTTATAAAATTGTGCTTAACACATTAAAAATTAAAATGAAACATTCCAATAATTTCCATGGCACACTATTTTACTTAGGTAGGTGCATCACTGACTGCTGTTACTGAGACTTGCTTTACTTGTTAGAAATTTAGTATTTCCATCACTAAACAGCTGTACTGCCAATGGTCTTACTATAGAAGGCCTGATCTGCAATCAGAGGTTTTGTTATATTTTGCGAAGGTCATTGAGTTTTCAGACAACCCTGCAGGCCTTTGTATCTGGTCAATATTAATCCAGATCCAGACTCAGAACTACTCGCTGAGTGACTGGTATTATGCTATTTATACATTTATGTATATATTAGCATCTCTATGGGTATATTTTATCCACCCATTGATCATTTGACTTGATGTGGGTCTGTAAGGTTTTTGTAAATAATGAATAGATTGCTTACGTCCTTTCTCTGGATTCTATTCTTGTAATGTTTTATGTAATAGTATTTACCAGGCAAATTTTCATTTTTGCCAACCAAGCTTTTTAAGGTAAGGATTTTGCTGAAACTACCCTTTTTAGGGGTTTCATCTATATTGTATTCTATCCGGAATATGTGTTTGGATCCTGGTATCTTGTTTAACTATATTTTTTATATCAATCAATGATAGTGTCCAATGATAGTTACCTTTAGTTAGTTTTTTGAGATATATCTACCAGGTAACCTGCTATGTGATTTAGACTACTCTCAGATACCAAGTAGTGTTGTATTTGGGATTCTGAAGTTTCTTTCCTTAACTTATTTATCCAATCATCTACACCAATGTTAGATCCTGTAATTAAGGATAGAGTCGATCCTGTGGTATTTAGAGTGCAATAGGAAGTTCCTTGATTGAAATATTTTCCTACAAACTTTAAAACATTTTATCTTTTAAGCATTTGAGTATAAATGAAAAAAGGGGGAAAGGGGTAAAAGACTAAATTTGTCTATTTACCCAGTCTCCTGCAACAGCCAGTGGGTCATATTTTCAAGAAATAGTATTTACCACAATCACAAATTGTATTTACTCTTGAAGCAAACAAAACTAATACTGCACAACAAAACTTTTTTAATAAATGTCTTAATTTAGTTCCTGCTTAAATTGAATTTTCACAGATTCTTAATTGACGCCAAGGAACCCTAATATCTCCCATTTTACTTTTATAAGATCTATTCTCAATGGTACTTTACTATTTGAAATATTTTTAGTGTAGCACTGAAGACCAATGAAGGTGAGTTTAGTTCTGGTTTTCACATATTTGAAAAGGGACCTTCTGGCACTGTCATCTCTGCTGTTCATGAGGTAGAACATAGAAAGCATTTAATAATCCTATAACAAGCTCTATACTGTCTTGTTTGAAATAATTAATTTATATCTCTAACTGTGAGTTATTTTTCTTTAGGTACCAATTACCATTAGGTAATTTAGGTAAGATCTCAAGTTTAATCTTAAGTGATTGCAAATTTTGTGAAAAAAGAGACCACTTTTTTCTTCATTCATAATTAATTCTAAATCTTAGAACAGTTGGTTTATGTTTTTTCTAAATTTTTCATATGGTTATGGTTTTGTAATAAATAGACTGTTGTCTAAATCATTTGTTACATTACACTCTGATTTCTAAGATAAGTACACACTTATTTGTTTTACTGGTTTCGTAAAAAAGAATGGTGCCATACCCAAGCCCTAAGGCAAAGCTTCAAATGTGTACATTTTCTCATCAAATATAAGTCTTAAATGTTTTTACATGTATGTATTTGAATTTGGAAGAGAGAAATACACCTCTATCAAATCAATTTCGGCCATAAACAATTTTTAGACAGTAATTTATATACAGTTCTAATATATTTTAACTTGAAATGACCAGTAATTATGTATTCTTCTTATGACTCATGTTGACCAGGTGTTTCAACTGCCTGTAGTATTGTAGCGAAAGGGATTTCAATTCGCTGAATCTGTTTATAATAACTGGGTCTTTAGTTTTCTTAGTAGCTATCTCTAACCAGTTATTGATAAAAAAATTAATTAAAATTAATTGACCGGCATGTATCCGATTTAATGATGGCAGTTACCCCTGGACTTGAAAGGTTGATGTCTCTGGTTCCTGTGTTGGTTGTAGTTAGAGTTCTTTCTCGCTGGTTGTTAACATTGCCTGCCATGAGCATAAAAATGTGATTGAAATTGAGGTTGCAATGGGCTTTTCACGTTTTTCTGCGTTTTTGGGCCAATAGGATTTTTGTTCTTGTTAGGCTGAAATATTTGTCTTAATTTGGGATTTTCCTTCTGAGTCCCCTTTTTTGGATTGTTTGTGCTGTTTACATTTTTCCTACAGTCTTTTCAAAACAGGAATTCATCTGAGGATGCATTGTGGACTGCATCCTTGACTATTTAGTTTGCTCAAGGTGAGGCACAAACAATTCTTAAGTTTGAGTCCTGAAGAGATATTTCAGCTGCTAATTTTTCTGCATCTCTTGTTTCCTCTTAAGAGAGAGGCCCATATTTCAGTGTTAATTACAGGAACTACTTCGCTAAAGAGTTTTAATGAGATCAAGTATTTTTTGTAAGATCTTTTCCTTTGAGTCATGCTCTAGGCTGTTATTTCTCATTAAATTTTTCCACTGCAGCACCAACTCTTTGCTGATAGGGTCACCAATTTCTTCCCATTCGTTTCCAAGTATTTGTAAGAACTCTTCAGGAGGCTTGTCTGAAAATGACAGTGTTTACTGGTTAGGGACTAGGCACATCTGTGCAAGAGGCCCGAATAAAAAACTTGGACTTGTCTATCCTCAAGGTGATAGCACTATGTTCCTTTATAGTAGTTTTACAATGTTGTGATAGCAAGTTTTTATCTGTTACTTAGTTGGATTAAAGTATCTACTTAGTCATAGTTTGTCTATCCGCAGTGTGATAGCGATATCATGTTAGAAGATAGGTAGGCTAACTAATTTTGCAATAAAATCAATGACATAAAGGGATTATTTATCCGCTCTAGTGGTAACGCTAACCCTTGTTATCTGAACAAGCAGGGTTCATTGATTGAAGACACATTCAAGTTATTTTCCATAATGTTCCTTACAGGGTATGTTTATCCGCTCTAGTGATAACTCTAGCCCATATTATCTGAACAACTAGAGTTCATTGATAAAGAATCATTCAAGTTATTTGCCATTGTGTTCTTTACAGGGTATGTTTATCCACTCTAGTGATAACGCTAACCCTTATTATCTGAACAACTAAGGTTCATTGATAAAGAATCATTCAAGTTAATTGCCATAATGTACTTTACAGGGTATGTTTATCCGCTCTAGTGATAACGCTAACCCTTATTATCTGAACAACTAGGGTTCATTGATTAAGAATCATTCAACTTATCTGCCATAATGATCTTTACAGGGTATGTTTATCCGCTCTAGTGATAACGCTAACCCTTATTATCTGAACAACTAGGGTTCATTGATAAAGAATCATTCAAGTTATTTGCCATAATGTACTTTACAGGGTATGTTTATCCGCTCTAGTGATAACGCTAACCCTTATTATCTGAACAACTAGGGTTCATTGATAAAGAATCATTCAAGTTATTCGCCATAATGTTCTTTACAGGGTATGTTTATCCGCTCTAGTGATAACACTAACCTTTATTATTTGAACAACTAAGGTTCATTGATAAAGAATCATTCAAGTTATTTGCCATAATGTACTTTACAGGGCATGTTTATCCGCTCTAGTGATAACGCTAACCCTTATTATCTGAACAACTAAGGTTCATTGATAAAGAATCATTCAAGATATTTTCTATAATGTTCTTTACAGGGTATGTTTATCCGCTCTAGTGATAACGCTAACCCTTATTATCTGAACAACTAAGGTTCATTGATAAAGAAACATTCAAGTTATTTGCCATAATGTACTTTACAGGGTATGTTTAACCGCTCTAGTGATAACGCTAACCCTTATTATCTGAACAACTAGGGTTCATTGATAAACAATCATTCAAGTTATTTGCCATAATGTTCTTTACAGGGTATGTTTAGTTATAAAGAATCATTTAAGTAATTTGCCCTCTAGGGTCATTTATAGGGAATGTTTATCCGCTCTAGTGATAACGCTATCCCTTATTTTTTGAACAAAGCATTTTTATTTTTGTAACATGGCTTCCATTGAACTAAATCTAAGATTTTGTAATGAAGTATGATATACCTATAATAATTTTCTGTTCAGGTACATTTAAGTTTAACGGCACATCCTCGTTCCGGATCTTGGATTATGTGGCTCTGAATACTTCCCAATGAATCAGTTTCTTCCTGGTTTTAAGGCTTTTTCTGCCACTTCCGTATCTTCCCTTGTTTAGACTCATCGTATCGTTGTCTGGCTTTTCCTTTATGCATTTCTTGAATCAATCACCAACTTATAACTTTTTAGTAGGTAATAGTGAAAAAAAAAACATTTTTTAAGTAAGAAGCCAAGCGTAAGAGGATATCTAAAGGATCCTAAGCCCCGCACGTGGTTATTTTTGCCGCAAATGGAAAGAATACATTTTAAAACCCGTGGTATGTTTTAGAACTAACAAGGTTCTTACTTTAGTCGTTTGTCTAGAATAAAAATGCGACTACAGCGCTGCATCGATAGGCAATGCGCAGGTTTCTTTTTACATCCATAATCCGCAATTAATTACTTTTGCTTTCCGTTTTTCGGTCAAACAAAGTGAGAACAAAGTTACTTCCGAAAGTGATAAATAATATTGTTAATCACTTGCCAATAAGGTTATATTTCCTATATTGATATTTTTTCATTCCATAACCGAATGTCTCAGTTGTTTAATAAATTAGTTTGGTTACATACCTCGTGTGTTTGTACACAAACCTCTGAATACCGGCCGGTGTCCCCCCGGTCTGACGCCATGTTAAAAAAAGACCGGCAAGGTTGAGCACTTATTCACCATTTTTTGTGTTTTCAAAGGCACTGTTTTTATATGCACAATTTTAAGTTTAAGCGTATAATTAATTAGGAGAACATTTGAACATTTTAGTAACTCAGATTCACGTAAAACTGATTTAAAATCAAAATAAAATTGTAGTGTCATTATACTGACGCTGCACTAAAACTTGTAATGACGTATTGTTGTAGTTGTCGAATAAGATAAATGTCAATGTGTTTTTTTTTTTTAGCTTTGGCTTTGAACCAGATTAGTGTACTGACGCAGCGCGACGCTTGCTGCTGCTAGTAATTATCATGGACTGAAAAACGAATATTATTAAACAGTTTTTTTTGTCGAGTCTGATTTTTAAATTGTCAAAATTGCAGACAAATATTTTTTTGTCTACTAATTGATTTAATTAATTTAGATTCAGTGAAAATATAATGTGTAGCTACGCTCTGTTTTATCTGCTGTCAAACCTTTTACGGAAGTGAGTGTATAAAATACCTACAGACACCCGCTCAAGCATAATCTAAGACGAATTTAACATTACCTGAAATCAGTTTTTCCCAAACTGTAGGTCGCGAACCATTGGTGTGCCAGGAGCAATTGTTATTGTGTAGGCCTAAAAAAATCGCCTTTACATCATCCATGAATGCGTCCTTCTCATTGAAAATTAACATATAATGTAGTCTTTGTATTTAGGTATTTTAAATGAGTCTGAATTTGGAAATGTCTGTGTCGCGGTCCAGTAAACTTTGAAAGCCACTGACTGACCTACCTACAGATAGATTGAACAAGCTCCTTATTATTCACATCAGAAATGACAAAACATTAAGCCTACATAACCTTTACACACATACCACACATACACACATATTATTGTTTTTGTCTTCAATACCAAAATAAGTTTATCAATGAATGAGAGCTTACATTTTTGTTGTATGAAATATTATTATTTTAAAGCTGTTTTGAGTACATAATTATTTACTCGTATAATAATTACAAAACTTTATTTCGGACTCAGAGATCTATATATACAAATTCAAAAGCAATATCTCTCTCTGTACAACAATTATCTCTCTATGTGTATTTTAAGCATTTAAAGTCGTGTTTTCTTTTTGAATGTTATTGTATTAATAAATATCCATGACACCAGTACTTCTCTCATGTCTAATGTTAATATTTTATTATATTCGTGTTTTTCCTGCATTTTTTTGTATTATTTTAATTGTATAATGTAGTCCCGTGCGTCAGTCAGGTCAGTGCTGAAAGTCTGCGCTGAGAAGAAATTCTCGGAAATATTGCTGAGCGTTGACCTTTTTTGATGCACTGGATACTACAGTGATAGCACTGTATCTTTAATCTGTGTATTGGTATTATGTACTCACTGTTACCGTGCTTGTGGTGTCTTGTGTGTTAAAATAAATCTATCTATCGTTCTTATTTCTTCTTACATAAGAGTGTACACAAACAGTCATGTTTTATCTACGATATTTTTATCTACAAAGTTAGCTTCAGAGTATTAGGTATTATAATACTGTGTCCTCAACGACGACGCCTGAAGTCTAATCTGACAAGTACGATATTATCTCGGTCCCTGTCCAGAAAAGTCATGAGAAAGAGAGCGACCGTATCGATGTCAAACGCGCCAGAATAAGGCCCCTGATTACGGCTTCACGTATAAGATTAAGGCAGATTACGTTACGTTTCTACTGGATTTCTATTACACGCGTCAGTTTCAACACGAAGAAATATAATTACTTTTGCTGAGTCTGAAGTCCGGAAAATCCAAATCTGGGCGAAGAAGTGTAAATTCAATGATTAAATTAAATGTTTAAGAAAAGTTCGTTTGCAAAGTGATTTTATATCTACGCTTCGCTACCTACTCGTAGATAGCCAAGAAAAAAGGCTACAATATTTTGGTAATGACATTAAGCTATAAAATTAAATGAAACAATAAAATGTAGTGGTGGTTTAATTTGATGTTAAATTTATTTACTTTTGTGTTAAAACTGTGTTTTTGTAACTCAATTTTGGTATAAATTGAATTCGTTTGTGACTAGCAGCAAGTGACTAAGTGAAAAAGCCCATGTGCTATTCCAGACCATATTCTTTATCTGTGCCAAATTTCAATCATAGCCGTTGTAACATAATATTCTAACATATTCTTTAAATCTAGTTGTTACATAAATTCTCGCCAAAATATTGCCTAAAATCATCATCATCAACTGTTTTACAAACCCATCAGGTACATACCTGATAGGTTTGTCCTTGTCACGATCCTATCCATTACAAACCATTACCACTGATCTTCACATATTCTAATCACAATATTACAAAATTACTTCCTACATCAATCACGAAAATGTAAAAATGTCGAGGATATAATATTGTTTTTCCTCGAATGTTTCAATAAAGTCGCGCGGTAATAAAATGCAAATAATAATCATGTAGATACTTCAATCATCGAACGTATCAGAGGAGCGGGATCCGTTAATAATCTCATTACTGTCTTCCCTTCATCTTTTCCTCGTGCGTATTTTGATTTCGCTCTCAGTTCTTTTGTCGCGTCTCTGGGTGGAGTATTCGAGTGCTCGGCGACTCTAACGCTCCATTTGCGATCATGGAATGGCTCCTCCAATCGTTATTGTTCTCTGGGTCGTTGCCATTGTCTTTTCCACGTATGGAATTATTCTAAACAGGTGATTTAGCTAGACTAATCTCGACGGCTGGCGAGGATGTGGTTTCTATGTTTCCTGGTTTATTTTTGTGTATTTCATTGATGCTGCCGGTATTACAAATGATACACAGTGATGTCGATTAACTCAAACATATTTTTTTTTTTTTCTAGTATACTAGCCCCCTATTCTGAAGCGTGAGATGTTAACTTGGTCACTATCACTTCTGTGACTTTTCAAGCGATCAGAATGAATCAAATGAATGATCAGAATGATCAGAAGATATCTTGACTTGTAAGAAATAGGGCCTGTGGCGTGAGATTCCGAAACGTGTCCTGATATGTCTAATTTAAATTGCAGTGAAAAACAGTGAAAGTTTAAAGTTCAAAATTCCTCGTTCTAACTTATCGTTTATCATTATCACACCGTTGATAAATCGGCTTACACAAATATGATTTACTCTCAAAGTAAGCTATAAACCGATTCTGTTCACGACGCCATTCCAACTGGTGTACACTTTGATTGCCTTGTTTTTGTTCCCAAAAATAATGACATAAATTGAGTCTCCCCTCGCTCCCAACTGACGGGCCGCAGTATATTCCTCACGTTTAAAATGTATAAGCGGGCCGTTCGCGTAATGTTATCGAAGTCACGTCCCGGCACTTCGGCCGGGGCCGCGGCGGGAGGGGGAGCCCCTCGATGACAACTTTGACAAAGAGCGCAACCCCTCAAATTGTCAAAATTGTGCGAAGACAGGTGCCTTCTGTAAATAAATTAGGGCGCACTCGATGTGCTCTCGATGGACTCGCCTCAAAGGCGCGAGCCGCGGAGGTGAGAGCTCGCCTGTAAAGCAACACTCGAACATTCGAGACTCGTTTCATTCGCCTCGAGGAGAGGAACTCAATTCTCTCCGAGTGGAGATTAAAATCAACTTCGTGCTAACACTTGGCGCCTCTTTTGATCTGTTTGTCCCGTTGTTGTCGTGAGTCAGTAACCGACCGCTTGTTTTATAACAGGCGGCTTATTTTGTTCTCAGTACATTCAATTCTGTAAATTGATGTAAAAGCCTTTTGTAAAGTGTGTTCTTTATAATATTGTGTAAGTCGGGATGCGAAGGGAGAGGCCGCAATCATTTGGCTTAGCCGACTTTCCATTTATCCCTAAGTCTACAGGCTGAATAAGTAATGCGAATTTTATGAACTGAAGCATTTTCATTTGAGAAATAATGAGATATTACTGGCCTGGGAACATTAAGAGAGACGTTTTTACAGGGCTTTAGGAATTTGATTTAAAAATAACGCTTTCATAATTATTATTCAATTACCTGGCTGAGCACCACTGGGAAATGTTTCTTTTTGCTTTTAGATAAGTATTTGTCGATTATAAATCTTATGTCTACTCTACTTAGTTATGTTACATTAAAAAGAACACGGGACTGAAGAAGAAGAAAAGTTTATCCATTTATATTTTAGAAATGTGTAAGTTTGTACGCGAAAATGAACAATTATTTACAAAAGGAAATTATTATACCTACTACGGGCCAAAACGACGGAAATCGACACAAAAACCGGTTAGTAGTGCAGAAGTCACGATTAAAGATGCACTCAGCTGGTACCTTGGTCATGGCTATACATTTCTATAATAATCTATCGCGGAAGATTTATATAATATAGAAACTGACATTATGTTTATATCTAGATTAAAACAGTTTCTTGCTGACAAAGCTTACTATACTATTGACGAATATTTAAATGAAAACCATACAATTTAATTTTAGTAATAAATAGACTATATAACTTTTGACAAAATTAATATTCTTAACATAATTATTATAACGATTACGACGATAATAATAATAAAATTTCAAAATGTAATAACCATCCTCCTCTCTTCTAAGTTGCTGTGCCCGACGGGGTCCGTTGAACTATGTACCTAATACAATATTGTGTTTTGAAACATCATGTGTACTGTACGGCTTATGGCAATAAATAATCTGAATCTGAATCTTTGTGTAAAATTTTAAAGAAGTAATTACAAGTTATGATCAGTCTATTACTATGATTTTCGCTATGAAAACACTAAGGCCAGGTCCTCACCGCTGGTGCCAAGTTGGCTGGTATTGTAAAATTACCAACATGATATTTATAATGCACGTAATCTCACCGCTTGTTAAGAGATTCGCCTAGTGTTTTTCGATCGAAGACTGTGCCTTGAAATTTTGTAAGCAGGTTCAATAATTATAAAAATTTTTTTTTTGGAGAGACTATTTTTTTTTAAATTGGGGTGATATGATTTTTTTTAAACTAGAATCTGTTGAGGAATGTTACCTGTAGAAGAAAACAGACGTCGGCCGCGAGGTCTACAGCTCACAGAGATATCGACAATCGATATCGTGTAGATTTAGACCAAAAAAATTGTGGTCAAAAGCAAACTTAGACGCGTTTTTAAAAGTTGTATTTAGCCACCTACGGTGTGGTCCTAGCTTTGAGAAGACACCTACGCTCAAAGAGTTTCTACAATACTATTTGGGCCAGAGATTTGAACAGTTCAGTTCATGAACAATATTAATGGGTTCTAGTACTGATAAATAGCTCAACTTGAACTTGCTCACAAGAACTTGTAATTTTCAAGAATCATAAATATTTATTTGCCCAAAAACACAAAAAACAGATCCGTAAACTAAATAAATAAAACTTGCAATGTAGAGTAATAGACTAAACAATGTAGAGAAAAAGCAAAATGGTTTATTTTTAAATAACTACGTTTTAAAAATTACTACAAGACAGCTAAAAGATAAATAGAGCGAAAACAATGACCGTGGCTCAGAGACAGATGACACAAACTACTTAACTATTACTGTTTTTCGCTTTACACCAAAACTCTAAAAGTAACAGCTAAAGGTTTACAAAAAAGAACGAAATAGAAACAGAATACTTTTCATTCCAAGAACCGCAGCTAACGCTCCGCAAGCACTCACAATAAAACTCCACATCGTGCCCGAGAACAAACGTACTTATTACTAAGGAGCTTGCATTTTACTAAAGAAACACGGATTTTGCTAAAAAGAGCATGTTTTCAGAACGAGCACTAATAACAGGCTGGGAACGCTGAAATTGCTGAGCAAAGAACCTGCGCCTTATTAAGACTTCGTGTGAACAATGTTCGTTGTGTGTGCGCTCGGAGGTGAAAATCGCACAAAAACTAACCTAACTATATTGTACAGTAACTGTAGTTTAATCTTTGATTAATGTTGAGCACACAAACGGTCACGAACGCTGTTACAAGCTACTTAAAATACTTGAGATTTACTTTAGGAACTTAAAATCTACCTTAATCTGCTGGCTTATAAAAGTGAATTTATTTCTTTTCGGTTAGTGTTTTGATAAAACATGTTTGAAATTTAGTTTCAGTCTTATAATAATTACCAATCGCAATTAATTACTTTCATAATTAATCAGTGTTGCTACTTAAGAGGAAACGTTGCCAGCCTTTTTGATAGTTTCCTGATTTTACCTCTGTTTTTTTTCCTGTGACTAGCTGTGCTGCGCGGTATCATCTGCGTCCATGTCATCTGATACGAAACTGGAGCTCGGTGTATCGTGACAGGCTCGCTCCGTGTCACATTTGGGACTGAATATCGTCCGGCGAAGTGTGGGTGTTGTACATCTCTCCAGTTCCTTCGGGGGAAAGGCGTGACGATATTTTTAGTTATGTAAAAAGTAGTTTATGTCCTTTTTGGTACGCCTGACAACGTCTATGAAAAATTTCATGATGAAGAATTTGAAGCGTACAAGTGTTTTTAGATACCTACATATGTACACCGCGACCACATTTTAGTAGATATACAATAGTTTTTTGTTTTAATACCATACGGTAATAAACATTTACAGACCTTTTTGGAGTTACACAAAATATGAACCTAATCTTATTATGAGTGCTAAGACAGATTTTGTCCTTATAAATCTTAAGGGAAGAGTCTAAAAGGAATTCATAGACTTATAAAGTATATTTTCTTTGAGAAAATCTCGCAGAATACGGGCTGAGGGATGTCTTATCTTACTTGAGCTGCGTCTGACGGCCTGATCCCGCCACGTTTGAACTTTCCACATTGAAATGTTCTCATAAAACGTTGATAATTAATTACTACAACTCGAGATTTTGTAGACCTGTTAAATTTATACTGATTGAAGCCTTCAGCGAAGATTGTTCTAATTTTGTTAGGTGTGTAAGGAAAAACGTTTTTAGAATATATTAGGCTGTATGTATTTTCGACTAATTAAGACTTATTCAAATATCAATACCTTCTTTCTGGGTTGGCAACACATCAACAGCACCGCTAGTGTTGCAGATGGCCATAGGCGGCGATTACCGTTTACTATCAGACGGGCCGTTTGCTTGTTTGCCACTCTTCTTATACTCTGTCAAGAAATTACCTAGAAAATATCAATAATACACAAAATATTAGTTAGTCATCCAAATGTATTTTATCACCTTCAAAATATACTCCCTCAGAAACGATACAATTACGCTAACGAATAATTCATTCATAAAAACATTTTTAAACGCTCTTCCCGGATTTGAGTTCAGTTCTCGCTGCAAACTCTCCTTTATGTCTTCTACCGATTAGAAACGGTGCCACGAAGTGGTAATTTGAGTTTAGGAAAAAGAAAGAAGTTGGCGGGCGCCTTATGTGGTGAATATGGTGGTTGCTCGATGGTATTTGTTGAGTGTTTGGCCAAAAAATTCGTTCGCAATAATGGCCTTGTGCGACGGCGCATTATCGTGGTGCAAAATCCAAGAATCTTCTTTCTACAAATCTGGCCTTTTTCGTCGAATTTGCTCTCTTAGACGCCGCATAATGCTCAAATAATATAGAATTCTGAGATTCGCAAGAGTCAAAGAAAACAGCCCACATGACTTTGACCTTGGCGTGGTTTTTTCGGTTTCGGTTCAGTTGGAAGGTGCCACTCTGAAGCTTGTTGACTAGTTTGCATGTCTCCTCGCCGGTAACAATGCGTTTCATGAATGTTGGGTCGGAATTGACTCGTTCTAGCATGTCTTCAGCGACTCTCATGCGATTGAGTTTTTGGAGAAAACTCTGGTCTTTTAGGACTAGCCGAGCGGCAACATGTTTCATACCCAAATGATGATTTAAAATGATCGACTCAAGAGATACAGAAAGTTCGGCGACTATCTCTCTCAAAGTAGAATGAGGATTTTCCGTCCCTTCCTTTCTGTTTCCTTCACTTTTGCGATGTTAACTTCAGTTGCAGTCGTTGGCGTACCAGAGCGAGGGAAATCTTCTATCACATCTCGACCGTCTTTGAACGCTTTGTACCACTCATAAGCACGTGTTTTGATAAAGTCGATTAACAGTAAGCCTTCTGTAACATTTTCTGTGACTCCAAACACGAAATTCCATCGGCGGTGCATAATTTAAGACAGTTTGTCTTAAATTTTGCATGCTTTTATTAATAATATTAATAACAGATGCAACTCAAACTCAGCGCCAAAATGGAAAACAGTTGTGCCAATCTAACAACAACAAAAAAAAATGAGTTTGAAACCATGAATAAATCATTCATTCCCGATACTTTCTGACTATTTATAAAATAAGCTCTTTTACCCGCGGCTTCGCTCGTTTTTCTTAGCCAATTACTCAGAAATGTGTATTGTAGCTTTCTAATGTGAAACATTTTTTGAAATCGGCCATCGTTTTTGAGTTTATAATATTAGTGTAGACATCTACGAGTACACTAATATTATAAATAAATAGTTTATAAAATTAGTTTATAGGTAGATATCTATACTAATACTAGCAGACCGGGCCACGCGTTGCTGTGGCTAAGGTTTTTATTATATTACATAGTAGTAATAAAATATAATGGCGGCTATGAATTGAGATGTGAGCTATCCTATCTGTTAAGTTAGATCGAACTGCACACGGTGTGCAAATTTGATTGAAATCGGTCAAGTAGTTTAGGAGTCTATAGCAGACAAACAACGTGACACGTAATTTGTATATATTAAGAGAAATGTACTCAAAAACGATGGATAATACTAGTTTTAATGGGAAATAGAAAATCTTAATCTTCGTAACGATGGCTATATTATAATTAGTAGTATTTTTTGTTAGTTACAACACTTCGCTTAAGAACAATTTGGCCTTTAAATCCTTTTAGTTAAATATCGAGCCAAAACAACAAAGAATATGTTTCTAAACAATTTTATAATTGCCTAGAACTTTGTAATAATTGAGTTCCCCTTAATCCTTGGGTTTGTTTGAATTTGAGTGAAAAGTTCCGTATTTGATTTGAAAATTACAAGAACATTAGATATAGCATGTTGATCTAACGTTTGGTATACTCTCCAAACTTGTACCTGCGAGTCTGTGTGTGTGAACACATCTCAGCCAGAGTTTGCAGGAGTGTGTGTGTACAGTGTGTGTGTGTGTCTCACAAACTTTTCCCGTGTGCGTGTTTAATGAAACCTCGTTCGGGTCGGAGTGTTATTGTTACCAATTTTCGTTTCTACCTGAATGATAATATGCGTGAATAATTTAGGAGTTCGTTTTGATTCGTTGTTTAAATTTATGTGATTGTATGCCATCATGTGAAATAATAGCAGGGAGCGGCTCTGGCATGGTGTTCAATTATATCGGAGAACGCGCGGCGAGCGGACTAAAGGTCCGAATATTTGTTGTTAACGTTAAATTCAAATCAATTGTTTTTGTAACACTTTTATATTGAAACAAAAACATGTCAATTGTGTAAATATTGCTTTTTTAAATGTTGTTCCTATTTTTAATCGAGCAAGCGTTAGCGAGCGAATCATCTCTGCGTAAACTTCAATAAAATGTTTTCGTATGTCCGGATTTCTGTCCACACCTACCTATATTCTGTCCACACTATCTTACTACCTACCATCGTCTCACAAAATTTCAAGAGAATCGGTTGAGGAATGCGACCACTAGAGAAGTACAGACGCCGGCCGCGAGGTTTTCAGCTCACAGAGCCACTAGTCGATAGTGTTACTTTTGTTTAACGCTACAATTCAGCATGTAGCGCCTATTTTTAGGCTGTAAGCTTACCGTTTTTTGTGGTTGTGGTGCCCATGGCAGCAACATGGCCTGGCTTGTAAATATTATGACATAGTTTTTTGGCAGTTTGGCAACGTCTAATCTACACACGAAGTCACGGCCACCATACCTAAGCCAGACTATGACGTCACTGCGGCGCGGTGTGCACTCTCCTTTACTGAACAAACGACGTTACTAGTTCTGCAACTTCAGTAAAATTTACTAAAATGACCTCATTGGCATTTATTTTTGCAGAATGCTTTCTTTAGTATAAAAAGCAAAACGTGCTAATTACATTTTTATAACAGTTCATTTACTGGCAGCTACCGTAGGTACGACTTGCAATAACAAATTTTCTTCTATTGACATATAAATTGCAAATTTAAAAAAAAATCGTTTGTCAGCGGCTTAAAGTTTGATGCCACAGGTAGCCAGGATTAACAGCTTTAATGTAAGTAAGCTAAATTTATTTGTGCGTAGGTGTAAACCTACGCAAACACCCACAAATAAACAGTATTTTATTGTTCCCTCCCTACCTTATCTGCAAAACTTTGCCCTCAAAAGTTGTTTATCTAATTTTTTTGACCTCCAGACAAATTCAATACAAACATATTACCGAAAAGAACTGTAGGTACATTAAAAATGTCTCATAAATAATCCTATTTCAGCTTCGCAGAGCTTTGAAGAAAGTTTTTAATCACAAACAAAACCGGCGTGCGTAGAATATTCATTAGTTCCATTACAATCTAAGGTAACCGGGCTAAATGTGGGACACACTCGCGCTGGTTGGACCCTGTGCTCGGCAACGACTCCCGCATTCGGTCAGGTAGCCAAACTCGTTGTTTGGTGTAAGTTGCTTTAAGTTTATTTAAATTTGACATTGTAGCGGTTGTGTTATTTGCTGCGAGTTGAGTCTAATTCCAAACCTCGGTTGAGCAGTTGATCGTGGGACGTAATCCTTTGTTCTGCGATGGAAATGGAACCTCGTGAGGAATGGGCTCAGTCTGTGTTCCATCGCCGGCCCCGGGGGTTAGGACACCTCTATAATATTACCTACACAAAAGGGTTTGCATCAAACGCGTCACATATTATTTCAAAGCGCTCGCGAAGCCAATCATGTGGCAATGTTCATTGCTGGCTTTGTATTTGCTTCTAATATGATGAGTCAATTTGAATTTCGTCTAATCAAGTTTTGATCCATAGGGACCGAGCTACTGCTTAATATTACAAAATTGTTAGAAAAAAAATATCCTAAGAGCTACTCTAAGATAAACCGCAAATCTCTTTTAATCATGAATTTCCAAGAAACAAAAAAAAGTATGGATTTAAACGTACTTAATCGTGTTTAAAAAATATATCAGTAAGTACAGTAATTCTCAAAATTGAGAGCCAGAGAAAAGCTACAGATGTTGTTTGTCATCGAATCACGTTGTCGACGCCCCAGTTAAAACAAAACGTGTCAAATTTCAAGTGTGTCTATACATAAAGGGAAGGTTGTTATTTAATTATGCCGGCACACTTCACACGCCCTTCCTGCTGAGTGAACAATACCCTCCGACGGCATTGTCAGACTCGGTATAGTGTATAGTATATACTGTATAACAGCGGGCCCGAGGCACCGCCCTGTGCAAGGACGTTAGTCCTGTGCTGGCCTTGAAGTAATGTATTGCACTCCGCGGGCTTACCCTCATTTTATAATTAGAAAACCTACGTAAAAGAAATCTACTACAAAATGTATCTGTTTTGTTGAAAAATGATAATAGTTACCAAATTAACCTCTTATCTTAGCGTCAGAGTTTCTGGCCTTGATAGTTTGAAAATGTTCCTAATTTTTTTCTTTCAAAATTTAGTTATATTTTTATTGCCGGATTTAAGAAAAGTTAGTTATTTAAACATTATCTTTCACACACTCGCTTACGCACTATCGTCCCAGCGAGGGCTGGTCCGCACCTGCACGGTAGCCTTGCTCTATTGAATAGATACCATCTAACTACGTTTGGAACTGTACATTCGATGTAATAGACCGTAATAGAAGATAACATCAGAGGTGTTCAGGAAGGGTCCAGTAGCAATAACTACGTTCGGTTGATTGCCGTTTCATTTCTCGTTAAAAAAAAAGAAATGCTGAAGAATGTATTCGAAATTCGAAATCCTTTTTCGTTTTTTGTTTTAAATATTTAATTTTTTTTTAATCAAGCTTGCGTTTCCCGCTGACCCGTAGTATACTTAATTCACTTGACTTTAATCACCTGGTTTTTGAGTGAAAAGAAGCCAAAAGAAGCCTGTTATTGATTTAAAAAGGTTTGGAGTAAATAATATTTAATCGTTGGTGTTCTCTCCACTTACTCATGTGTTTATGACATAACTTACTCTGCATTGCTCGGACGTCCATACTGCTAGGTTAGTTTACTTTAGATAATTTCACTCGCTTATGACGTATGGTCTCTTACTGAGGGGTAATGTGGCGGACAGAGATGTTCTATTTGTGCTGCAGAAGAGAGCAATTAGAGCCATTTACTAGCATGGATCCAGAAAATCTCTGAGAGAATTATTTAAAACTATTAATAGTTTGACAATACCATGCCAATAAATACTTGCCTGCATTTTATATGCTAAAAATACTTAGGAAACTATATAGGACGCAGTATCAGTAATACACGTAAAAAAGGAAAAATACTTACTACCCAAGACTAGACTTAAGAAAATAGCTTACTCCTTCAGATCCAATGCTATTAAATTTTTGATCATTTTACCTGAGTCATTAACCAACCTTAAAGGAAATCAATTTCAACAAACACTTTAAAAGCTTCTTGTAAAGAAAGCATATTAATTATGAGTATATAGACTTTGTAAAAGATAGGAATGTATGGCGGGATATTGACA
This sequence comes from Peribatodes rhomboidaria, assembly GCA_911728515.1. Lineage (NCBI taxonomy): Eukaryota > Metazoa > Arthropoda > Insecta > Lepidoptera > Geometridae > Peribatodes > Peribatodes rhomboidaria. Next base: position 244,419 of record OU452181.1, on the reverse strand, counting down.
TGGCTGCGATTAGTAATAAAATCATATTAATATGCAATATTATTTTGAAGTTATTTTATTAATTAATAGTTATTTTTTAAATTGTATTAATTGACCAGCTATCGTGTATTGTAACATTCTTAAATTATTGGCAATTTTTTATAAGACATAGGTATTTGTGGCAACTTGTGTTGATAATTTATTAGTTTTTTGACATTCATAAGTGTGTATTACCAATTATTGAAACTATACCCATTTGATACAATAAACTGAAACTGAATTCTAAATGAACGCGCAGTAGTAACTAGTTAATTTTGTAATGCACTTCACACAAAATCGAAAAAACATGAATCCAACTGTTGCCATGTTACGTCGTTAAGTCACCTGTTTTACTATTTCTCGAACACCATTAGAGGTGTAAGTAAGAAGATTACATATTTAAGAGTCACCCGAGTGTCGCCTCACGACGGTGAAACTATAAACTACCATAAAGCACCCTTAACGACGGTGTATTTTTAGCGCCCTCGACCGACCGAACACTTTGTACTAGTCTATATTAAGAGAGCTCTGACGAGCGCTCTTTGGAAACAAATATTTTACGTTACCTTTACGGTTTTATTTTTACCTTTTGTTTTGTATTAAGGAGCGTTTTTATTAGTTTTAGTGTAGATAAACATTTTTATGAGCGTGTTAGAAGAGTGTGGTTGTTTCTTTGTGTATTGAGACACAGACTATACAGTATGGTTATTGGAAATATTTAGAGTCAACAACAAATTGCAAAGTAGAAGATTTGATGATGGTGACAATGATCTTTTTTGGATTTATTTTACCAAAAAACACCTTTTTACATTGTGGGTACAATATGTAAGGCAACGCTTAATATTTATAACTGAAATTTCTTAAATATTGTTTAACATTGTTATTTCAACACTTACTTTTTTTTAAATATTTGAGACTCCATAATAACCAACAAAGTTTCAATAAATTTAATTCTAAAGAGCTCTGTTTAGGGCATTTCAACCGGATTGCAAAATTTTGCAACAAAACATTTAACACCGAGCAATGAGTGCGGTTGGACCGTCCGCGACCGTGGCCGCGAGCATGACCGCAGTGTTAGTTCGCGAATAGTTGACTAATGATAGAATAGCTCAGACTAGAGAAAGAACGAATAGTTACAGAACCCTCTGGTCGAGCTTCGTCTACTTTCATTAAGAAAACTAATTAAAATTGGTTATTAGCTACATCACTTAAAAATAACAATGTTTGCTCATACTGAATCAATTTGCCTCACAAATATCGATTGTTTTTCATTGCTGAATTGTTTAAAATATTAACTGAATGTGGTTCAAATTGATTCAAACAGTACGGATTCTATTTAGATTTTAAAATTATCTTGATAAGCAAACCTATATTTACAAAAGGTCCACAAAAGGTCCATGTTTACTATCAAATGCTGTAACTACAAGGCATCTTAATAGCAAAGGACTTGTAATATATATATCATAAAGTTACAAAGCGAAAGCGCAAAGAAAATAGCTTCCGACAGGAAATGCTAATTACGGCGCGTTATTTACGAACTCGTTCTAGCGACTAACGGATAGCGAGCAGGAAAATTAAGTCGTTCGCCGGAAGTAAATCACTACAAAAAGTGCACTTGAAAGTGGGACTTTTTGTTGAAAGTGCTGCAAATGCTTTAAAAATGCGCAATGAAAAGACGCTTTAGTTACTCGTTAACTTTAATGTAGTTCTATCTGCCGCTCCAACTAGTACCAGTACGTATGTGTAGTATTATAATATATATACGTGTTGTATAGTTAGGTACAGTATACTCATTTACTCTCAAGCATGCTGGATAACCTAATCTACGTGGGTTATGGTACATCTCAGCACCTCAAAATCTGGACTATATAGACAAAACGTCGATTTATGTAAATACTATACTACTATTCGCTCGAAGCAAATCTTAAAAGTGAGTAAACTTTTATACGTTTTTGCACCAATCGCAATCCTGCTTTATTGAGTACCTACTAATAAAAAAATTCATAGACTATTAATAAAAGAATAAATAAATAACAAATAAATTCGGGACATTTTTTCACCTCTACACGGTCGTCTTACCCCAAACTAAGCAACGCTTGTACTATTTCTGCCAGAGACAGATTTACACACATAAATATTATTAAATAACCCGCATGAAAATATATTAACACCCAGACATACTCGTAGAACAAACACAAATGTTCATCACACGAATATTTGCCCTAGGTGGGAATCGAACCCACGCCGCCAAGCTCAAAAGACCGGTTCACTACCAACTGAGCCACCGAGGCAGTCAAATAAAGTTTATAATCATAAAGCTTCATTTAATAGGTTCTCGCATGACAGCGGTGAAGTTCATCATCGCCTAACGTCGAGCTTGCAAAGGGAATGTAGTTATCACGCTGTAATGGATTTAATTCGTTTAAAAGCCGAGTATAATATGTTAGGGTTTGTTTTATTGTCACGATTTATCAATGTTTAATTCAGTGAATCTTCCGGTTATTTTATATTTAGTACTGGTAACAATCTTCTAAGAGTCGTTGACAGGCAACGGAAGCCCAGTTTTGGCGCCACTATAGTCGATGCCACAGACAATCACACAGCCGATTTTAAAAATAATGGCGGATGTAGGCAGTGATTGGTTGTGGCAAGAATATAGTGGCCAATCACAGAACTTTGTTTTTGGAGGGAGATTTTTTCATGAGTAAGATGGTCGGCGGCACAGTGACACTTTCTGAGACCGACATCGTTGGCGTTAAGTTGGTGTAAGATTTCCAATTAACTGTACGGTTAAAATAAAAAGTAAACTATTAATCTTAAAAGGGTTTTATTATTCGTCGGAACCTGGTCTACCTGAAAGATCAGAAGTGGGATTGGCAACTAACTTCAATAAAACGTAAGTACACGCTCAATTTTCAGTAATTAGTATCCTATCATTGCTGGCTTGAGTATTATCGGTGCATTGGTATTATATTTCAAGTAAAGTTTAAGTTTAGATGTATGAAAAAGAGGTAAACATTACAAAATATTCGAATGATTTTGTTAGCCATTGTTATCTAATCTAACTGATTATTTTTCAAGTATAAGTTTCGTAGCTCTCATTAGCATGTTGTGTGTTACTTAGATCTTATTGTGTTTCAAGATACCCTCTTGTTCAGATTATGATAACTTGAGTACGGAACAAATAGGTAACATAATTTGCGTTGCCACGCAACGCACATAATTTCAGACAATGAATGAACCGGGTCGCCGAAGTCGAGACCGAGAGAGACGAAGCCGCGAGACACCTGTTTCTCGCAGGAATCTTCGTACTACCTCCCGAAGTCGAAGCCGTGTCCGAACTCGCAGTCGCAGCCCGAGTCGCCCCGCGTACGACCGGCAACGGGACATAGGCCTTGAGCGTTTGAAGTTATTGGAAGAGGAGCTTCAGCGAGAACGCGAGAGGCTCTCCAGGGATCGGCGCCCTCCTTCAACGTCGTGCCGAGACAGCGCGCGTGGCAGACGGGGTCTCCGCGACCAGAGTGATGACCGCGTGCGCCGCAGACGGAGTCACCGCGACCGGAGCCGAAGCGAACGGGATGCCGATGGTCATGCAGAGCCACGTGACGACGCCGGACTATCTAAAAGGTCACGTAGCCCTTCTTTCTCTAATAAAAATGTTGTTGACATTTTAAATTGTCTGAGGGACGGTTTAGCGTCTACCCAGGGTGCACAGTCACTACAAAAGCTTGATTATAAAAACATTCTACCTAATTTTGATCCTTCAACGAAGACTCAACGAATAGATGTATGGTTAAATAAGGTGAACGAATGTGCATCGGTTTATGGGTGGGACGATAGAACTGTCACTCATTTTGCTATGCAAAAACTTCAGGGTCTGGCTAAAACCTGGTACGAAGGACTAAATTCCATTCTATTTACTTGGAAAGAATGGCAGGAAAAACTGACAAAGGCTTTTCCTTTCGAACAGAATTATGGCCAGACCTTGGAGGACATGCTTAAACGAAGGAGTAGATATAATGAGCCCATAGAGGTTTATTACTATGAGAAATTGACACTTCTCAATCAATGCGATATTGTAGGGAAGCGAGCAGTAGACTGTATCATACACGGACTTAGCGATCGCACCTTAAGGTCTGGTGCTTTAGCATTACGTTGCTCGCATCCCGATCAACTTTTAGAATATCTTTGTAGCAATAAAGACTCGCATCAATCTTTATCTGATCGAACTCAGTTTAGAACTAAAACCGACAATTCAACAGTAGGAACGAATTCTACAAAACAAAAGTCAGGAAGCAGACCTTATACTGCGACAAATATTGGCTGTTATAATTGCAAGGAAACGGGACACGGCTTTGCGCACTGTCCCAAGCCTTTAATAAAGTGTCTAAAATGTAACAGAGTTGGGCATACGGCTAATATTTGTACCAGTAAAACAGACGACAAAGAGAAACCACAAACAGCTAATCCAGTTCAAAAATCTATGCGTATTGATTCTTTAAATAGTCAAAATGGTGTGAACCCAAACTCGAAATTTACGAAAGAGGTGCAAATAAACGGGGCCCTTTTTACGGCGTTCGTCGATTTTGGCAGTGATGTTACGTTAGTTAAAGAATCGGTTGCTCGTAAATTGGGACTCGTTCATAATAACGTCTCGTCTGCTATGAAAGGTTTTGGAAACAGTTTGGTGCATTCGTTAGGCGAGTTATCACTTGAACTATGCGTCGATGATGTCACTGCTCAGGTTGCGTGCAAGGTCGTTAGTGATGATATGTTGGACAAGCCGGTATTGATTGGTCAATCTTACACAGAGCAACCGCATATAATCGCGTACAAAACCCCGACTAGATTGCAATTTCTTGATATTGGTAGTGAATTGCCACTACCCGATTTGGATAAAGAGGTTGAATGTTCAGTCAAGGTTATAACAGTTGATGTCATTGAGTTGTACGGTCCCGCTACAGTGAGAGGTCGAATTGAATCGTCATTCAGCGGGAGCGTCCTGGTAAAGAACAGCCTTGCAGGTGTACCGAATAGGCAATACCAAGTGTGTGGCGGCCTCCATCAGGCTAAAAATGGGCTGATTAATATAGAGGTTTTTCCTTTGTCTGGGGTTTGCCAGATCTCAAAAAACTCTGTATTTTGTCGAGCAGACCGAGTACATTTTGTTAACAGGGTCATTGTAGAGTCTGTTTCGGATAGGATCGAAGGTGATGAAGTCGAGTTTGATGCTAGCCAGGTTCGTGTAGGAAAACAAGTTCCCGAAGGTGATAAACAGCGTCTTCTGGACTTGTTAAAACAATACAAGCATTGTTTCACAACATCCCTTAAAGATTTAGGTTGTACTAACATAGCCGAAATGAACATAGAGTTGAATAGTGATCGTCCTGTAGTATATCGCCCGTACAGGTTGTCCCATCACGAACGAGAGAAGGTGCGCTGCATGGTTGGTGAGATGTTGGATGCCGGGATAGTTAGGGAGTCCGTTTCCGACTATGCGAGTCCTATCTTGCTCGTTCGAAAAAAGGATGGTTCGCTAAGAATGTGCATCGACTATCGCATGCTGAATTCGGTAACTGTGAAAGAAAGATATCCAATTCCCATCATCGAAGATGAGATAGCTCGACTAACTGGGCAGGCTTGTTTCATTACCCTTGATCTTGCTTCAGGCTATTATCAAGTGCCAATTTCTGAACAGAGCAAACATCTTACTTCGTTTGTCACGCCAGACGGTCAATATGAGTTTAATCGAATGCCTTTTGGGTTGGCGAATGCGCCGGCCGTGTTCCAGCGAATGATGAATACGCTCTTAGGTTCAGCTCGTTTCGATAAGGCAACTGCTTACATTGATGATGTTCTCATTTTTGGCAAAAATTCGTCCGAATGTCTTGAACACCTTGAGGAAGTGCTAAGAGCGATTGAGAGAGCTAATCTGACTTTGAATCTCGGAAAATGCGATTTCCTCCGTGATAGCATCAGCTACCTTGGTTATGAAATTAGTGCTGCAGGGGTGAGGCCTGGCGAAGAAAAGATTGTGAGCGTTCAGAATTTTCCGCGTCCTGAGAACGTGCACAATGTTCGGCAATTTCTGGGATTGGCAAGTTATTTTAGGAAATTTATAAAAGATTTCGCTGTGATCGCTTTTCCCTTGAGTAAATTGTTAAAAAAGGCAGCTGTGTGGGAGTGGGGTGATAGTCAAGAACAGGCTTTTGTTGGTCTTAAATCCAGGTTGATAGATAGGCCAATTCTCGCAATATATGATCCTACAGCAGAGACCGAACTGCATACCGACGCTAGTAGAATAGGTATAGGTGGCATTCTTCTTCAGCGCAAGTCTCCATGTGAGTCGTTTCGCCCAGTCGCTTACTATAGCAGGCAGACTTCGCCGGAAGAAAAGAACTTTCACTCATATGAGCTCGAGACATTGGCTGTCGTCTTTTCTCTGCGAAAATATAGAGTTTACTTGCTAGGCAAGGAATTCAAAATTATCACCGATTGTAGTGCGCTACGTTCTACATTTGTAAAACGAGACCTAATCCCGAGAATTGCCCGTTGGTGGCTAACTCTGCAAGAGTTTGACTGCTCAGTGGAATACAGACCCGGTACGAAAATGGGTCATGTCGATGCACTGTCGCGAAATCCTCTAGCTGAAAGCGAAGAATCTCTTCCCGATCGGTTGCCAAGTGTGATGGCAATCAGTGGTGATGATTGGCTGCACACCCTTCAACTGGGAGATTCTGAACTTTGTAGAATTAAGAATATTTTGAATAGCGATCTAGATCAAAAGGGGCTAAACTACATAAATGACAATTACGTTGTGAAAGATAACGGACTTTTTCGTTATCTAGATGGTGATAAAAACAATGTGCGATGGGTAGTTCCGAAGGGTGCAAGGTGGCAGGTGTGTCGCATGAATCACGATGACATTGGACATTTTGGTCTTGAAAAGACGTTAGAAAGATTAAAAAAGAATTATTGGTTTGCCAAAATGTCCAAATTCGTCAAGAAGTATGTAAGCGCTTGTTTAGAATGCGCTTATGCGAAAAATAATTTGAATTCAAATGAAGGATTGCTCCATCCTATTCCGAAGATAGAAGTGCCGTTTCATACTCTGCACGTTGACCACCTTGGACCTTTCGTAAAGTCAAGACGAGGCCATACACACATATTTGTAGGCGTAGATGCGTTTACCAAATTTTGCTTTATCAAACCTGTCAGAAACACAAATACCCAAAGTGTTATTAGAGCTCTTGAAGATATATTTAACACGTTTAGGGTCCCTGATCGGTTGGTAAGCGACCGCGGTAGCTGTTACACCTCGCATGCTTTTAAAAGATTTGCACTTGATAAAGGTTTTAAACATGTTCTGAACTCCGTGGCTAGTCCCAGATCTAACGGACAGGTGGAGAGGTATAACCGCACCATTCTTGATTCTCTAAAAACGTGGAGTGTAAAATATGGTGAGAAAGATTGGGACAGTCATTTAGGTAAAGTCCAGTGGGGACTAAACAATACTCTCCAGAAAACGACAGGTAGAACGCCATCGGAGGTATTGTTTGGTACCTGCATGAATGCAGAGATGAATCCTATTTTGAATAAGATATCAGATAGAACTCGTGAAAGTAGTGATCTTTCCGTTATACGGAGTGAAGTCAAAGATAGGATAGATACGGAACAGATTAAACAGAAGCATAAACATGATAAGGGAAGGAAATCAGCACGTCTATACAAAGTAGATGAGTTAGTTAAAATAACTAAAACGTGTTTTAGCAATGACGGGCAAAGCAAAAAGCTTATGCCCACGTTTGTTGGCCCCTATCGAGTAGTTGAAGTTCTTGGACGAGACCGATATAAAGTAGCTTCCGTCCCAGGTCTAGGATGCACACAAAACAAACGTGCAACAGTAGTCGCAGCAGATCGAATGAGGCCTTGGATTCACATAGCTGCGTTAGAGGTCCATGAAAGTGACTCTGATAGTAATGCTACTGATGAAAACGACTACTAATCATTTTGTATCATTCAGAGTGTGTAATTATGCTAAAGAGAGGCATGTTACTACAGATTGTTCTTTTGTATCTTTTCAGTTCAACCACGCGGTTCGATCCTGTGATGAACGGGCCGTGTATCGATGCAGCCAGTCGAGGTCGACCACGCGATTCGATCCCACGATTTCGATCACGGGCCGTGTGTTGATGCGACTGGATTGACGGTCGAACACGCGAACGATTCCGTGACTCACGGGCCGTGTGTTGATACGGTTGGTCGACTTCAAGCACGAGACTCGATCCTGTGACGCGCGGGCCGTGCGTCGATGCAACCATTCGGGATCAACCACGCGATTCGATCCCACGATTTCGATCACGGGCCGTGTGTTGATACGACTGGATTGACGGTCGAGCACGCGAACGATTCCGCTACTCATAGGCCGAGGTAAGAGTTCAACCACGCGGTTCGATCCTGTGACGAACGGGCCGTGTTTCGATGCAGCCAGTCGAGATCAACCACGCGATTTGATCCCACGATTTCGATCGTGGGCCGTGTGTTGGTGCGACTGGATTGACGGTCGAGCACGCGAACGATTCCGTGACTCACGGGCCGTGTGTCGATGCAGTTGGTCGACATCAAGCACGCGTCTCGATCCTGTGACGCGCGGGCCGTGCGTCGATGCAACCATTCGGTATTAACCACGCGATTCGATCCCACGATTTTGATCACGGGCCGTGTGTTGATGCGACTGGATTGACGGTCGAGCACGCGAACGATTCCGCAACTTACGGGCCGTGCGTTGATGCGACTATATAGAATGAAAATGTTTTGGTTTCGTCACAATTGGTAGTTATTGGTAGTTGGGTGTTCATACATTAATAACCCGATCGTTGTGTGTTTTGATACGTCCAATGCCACTAATATGTATACACCAGATAGCTTTAGTCGATTCAAGTAAGCTGTTCGATAGCCTAAAAACTAGTATATCATTGTTTTGAGAATTTTGATTTATGTAATACTTAATGCGATATGTTTTCTCTATAATTTGATTTAGAAGTGTACATTTTCCCTAGCTAAAGTGTACACATACCTATAGATTGATGATAATTGTAAATTTTCACATAACATTAATGTTACTTTCTCAAATTTAGACTAATAAGTATATTATGTCTGTAACAAATAATTAACTCATTGATGACTTAGAATAGTAATCCTAGTATTTTGTGTAAAAGGCATTATACATGTATAAAAATGAACTAGTAGGAATAATTCATTACTGTAATTAGAATACTATTATGTTCATAATATAAGGCTATAAAATTGCAAATAGTTGTTAATGTTGTCTATATTTTTCTTAATTGAAATCAATTCAGATATGTTTGATATTTTGGAAGAGTTCCGAGTTGATTTTCATGTTATTAATAATTAATTGTATGTTGTGCAGCCGACCATATGCCGATTGTTAGGGTTCCACCTGGGTCGTGTGCGAGGACGCGCACGTTGTCAGGATGGACGATTGTTAGGGTTTGTTTTATTGTCACGATTTATCAATGTTTAATTCAGTGAATCTTCCGGTTATTTTATATTTAGTACTGGTAACAATCTTCTAAGAGTCGTTGACAGGCAACGGAAGCCCAGTTTTGGCGCCACTATAGTCGATGCCACAGACAATCACACAGCCGATTTTAAAAATAATGGCGGATGTAGGCAGTGATTGGTTGTGGCAAGAATATAGTGGCCAATCACAGAACTTTGTTTTTGGAGGGAGATTTTTTCATGAGTAAGATGGTCGGCGGCACAGTGACACTTTCTGAGACCGACATCGTTGGCGTTAAGTTGGTGTAAGATTTCCAATTAACTGTACGGTTAAAATAAAAAGTAAACTATTAATCTTAAAAGGGTTTTATTATTCGTCGGAACCTGGTCTACCTGAAAAATATTAGCATTAGCAATAACTCGTGTTGGTTATGTGAGTGGTGCACGGCACGCACCGCTTGTCGGGGGCTGGCCGTTAATTTGCACGAATGTGGAATATTCTAGAACGATTTATTAACGACTGACCGCAACCTAACCAGGGCCTTATTTTATTAGTCACCTGCATCATCCTGCAGCCTTATTCTTACCAATCGAGACATTTCTGGTCCTTGTCTCTCACGATTGATAGGAGTGACAGTGGCCAAGAAACATGGAAAGCAATGAACAGGGGACCTGCTCGCGTCACACGTGCGAGCGTAAGGGCACAAGATGACCATTGCCATTATGCCAACAAAATAAGGGGGAGGATGGGGCCTTATTTTTAAGCGTAATGACAATCGTCATCTCGTGTCATCCCGCTCGTGCCAACCACCCGCGTCATCCAAGCGAGAGTTAGGGCACAAGACGATCATTGCCATGACGCTTACGAAGAAGGGGGCAGATTCCAAATGACAACGTGACAACGCAATCGAAGACGTTAAATTCGCTAAATCTTTGAGAGCTAACTCTATCAAGTAACCCCGTGAAAACAGAATACGTCATAAAGTATGTAAAAGAGAAGTAATTGACAACAGACTTTCCAGCCCAGTATGGATGCAATAAGACAAACGAAGACGTTCCGACCAGCCGCCTTATCGTTCCAAAGTTCCTTAAAGTTCCAAATCAAAGGTGTGATAAAAGCAAGTAAAGTGTTTAACTTTACTTGCTTTTATCACACCTTTGATTTGGAACTTTTTGGAACTTGTGTCTTAAAAAATAAAATGCAAAATACAGTAAATTAATTTGTAATCGCAGATACAAGTAATACTTAATATTTACTTGTCATTGCTATTTTCAAGACTTTTGTCTATTTGCTCACAACATAGCGTGTAGAAAAACATAAAGCCAAACTCAAAACGACATTCCTTTGTGAGTTATTAAGACTGTAACACTGGTGGATGCCGTGACTCGTTTGCATTTTCTTTCTCCTACCTACGATTGCAATCTAAATTAAACAAGTGTAAAAAGTCACTCACAAAAACACCTGCACATTCCTCAGCGACTCGCAAATGAAACTAACACCTCGGGTTGTGAGTTAACTGTTGTTCACCCTGTGCCCGGTGCAGCGCGGATCAGTGACATAATGGCGCGCGCACACTCGCGATAACACGACGTTGTAAACAAACCTCAGTGGCGAGCGCACGCGACGCGGCGATTAGGGTTCTAATACACAGGGCACGTTACCAAAATCTTAATAATTTGTTTTCAATGAAATTGTACCTATGACTTACTATCAGAGGGAACGCAACGCACAGTTAGTACAAGTTTAACACCGTTAATTTCTATCTATACACCAAAGTCGCTAACAGCCGCCGTTATGATATTGGAAGCTATGTTTTTTGATGTTGACGGCCATATTTTAAACGAAATCAAACCGTACACGTCGTGACGACGGCTTGTGTCGGCGTCGACTTTTGGAGTGTAGGATCCTTTACCATCATCATGCTTGCAGGGGTCCTATTCCAACAATTCGAGATATTTTATAGTCTTTGCCTGTCTCGTTTGAAAAGTAATAGGAGTGAAAGTGACGAGATCTCATCTCACGCTTCAAGGACAAGAATAGCCCTCCAGGTAGTCTAATTTACATTCTTGCACTATCCAATAGGTATCAAATTCTTTTTCTATAGTCTGTCCAACGAAACGAGCTAATAGGGAAATCAAGCGCGGAACATCATTGGTTGGAGATAAGGAACTTAGGGCGCGTTTACATTGCGACCAAATATCAGTCCGATTCTGTATCTCGTGCGGTGCGGACGTCTTGTTTGGTGCTCTTCTCAGTGTGTTCACAGTGTTCGGTTTTACGTTGACCCTGCTTGTTTACTGGACTGATTCCTACTTACCTGTTGACTTGGCGTGTTTTTGGACTGATAATTTTCATTTCTCAGTGTGTTCACAGTGTTAATTAAATAAAATTATGATATTCCATTTTTTTGTTTCAATTGAAGATTATTTAAGTAAAAATATTATTTTTAGATGATAGAATTGCCTAGCAGAGGGACAATTAAGGTTACATAAAAAAAAATTAAAAAAATTAGTGAACGATTTAGTTAGATTTAGTAGACGGCAATGTAAACGCAGCCTTACATTTTTAAGAATTAGTCACGCCCACTGACCAATCCTGGCAATTTAAGTTGATGCTGCGTCCTTATCACTTTCATACGATTGTGCAAGGGAGAGGGCGCCATATTAGCTCGTTTCGTTGGACAGAGTATAGTTAACAATGTCCCAAATTACGGATGGAATTAAATTATTTCTAAGAACAAATTAACTATCGCAACACCAATCAAATTAAGCGCCACAATAGATATCTCAGGACAGCTAAATTAAATATCTCGCATTATTATCACTATACACAAGGCGACACTCCATTCCTAAAACTAATAAGACAATATCACTTATACCATTAAATACGGCGTCTTATTAAATTATACTGTCATAATAATAATAATGCTTACTATATTAACAAAATAACATTAAACCATGTACTGAGAGGTCACCTGCTAGGGCCAGGTTCGAGTATAATCGCAGCGTGCCGAGGTTGCGTGTCGCCGCGACTCGTGTGGTCGCCGCTTTACATGAGCTCGCGATTTTGATAGCATACGTCACAACGCGACCGCTTACGAAACAACACGGAACCGAGCTTATGTCCGATAACAGATAACAATAAGGAACCGCCGGCGGAGGTTTACTGACTTGTTTATAGACAGCGTTCGTGCAGCTCCATAAGGCGCGGGCCAGACAGAAAAGACGTAAGACGAGAACGAGACACAGACGGAGCGCACCTTCATACAAAACGAAAAGCGTCACGTGTGATCCCCGCGTTTTCTGTTCCGCCGCGTCTCTTCTATAGATTGTGTTTGAAAGTAAATTGAACGGAAGCCGCGTCTGCGTCCCGTCCGTCTCTCGTTCTCGTCTTACGTCTTTTCTATATGGTTTGTCTTTGAAAGACTAGGATTTGCACTGTATGACGTTTCAGGAACGAGTTTGAACAACGAAAATAAAACACTTAACGTAGAAATTGATCAGAACAATCATAAAAAACTAATTGTTTTAAAATTTAGACTTTTTATCAGAAAACCAACATCGGATAACAATAGCTGTTTATTTTATTTTTTTGGGTTTGCATGCCTATACAGGGTTTCAGATACGGATTTACTTTTTTAATATAGTGGGATGTGTGACCAACGAGTTGTACCTGGGAATTGAGAACAAGTTCTGTCACCCTGTAATTTTCGTTGAAAAACAAAGCTGGAGAGAAACATAACACGATTTCGATAGTAGTGGACAGACTAGACAGTCTTTACATCATTATTAAAAATAATGTTACGAGCTGGTTAAGGGATAAAAGGAATCAAACGTCGATGCATCCGAAGAATCACTTTATTCACCAAGTACACACCCACAGTGTTACACTAGAGTAGATAGGTACTAGCGCTATAAAACTCTGAACACTACTGGTACAGTTACTTCGATGTTGACACTTTGAACGCGTAATCAAAATTGACTGCCGAGTCGTCGGTCCGGGTATTTTTACGGCTTTAAGAGATCCAGAACATTCGCATAAACGATAGCGCATAGACACAAAAAGTTGTTTATCTATCGGCGCCATGCGTTTAATCTAGAATGTTCGGACAATACACAAGATTCAAATAAACTCCCTATTATTCAATAGGCAGGTAAAAACATCATATTGTAGGCGGCACTAAGCTGTCATGGGCAAGCGTGACGCTTACCATGAGACGATTGACTTGCTCGTCTCGTCACTCACTCATAAAAAACACCAAATTGAATGCAATTTTAATAGTTGTGGATTCCACTATATTATTATATCTAATAAAATGTTTTGAAGCTTCTAAACGAATAAATCTTTTGCTTCTCGCTTCAAGCTGGCTGCAGCTCAGCGAAGTCAGTGTAGTATGTGAGCCGGCGCGCGCCGCAGCGGTGTCGCGGTGCAGTGACACAAATCACGGACAACACTTCAAAGGCGCCGCCCGCCCCCGCGTGCTCTGTGTAACGCCGCCCGCCCTCGCACTACCTCACAACTTCCACTGCATTCAATAATCTTTTTGCTCACTGAGCTTGCCAAAGACTAAGCATATTGATTGGTTTAATAATCTGGTTACATCAAACAGAATTCCTAAGAGCACAGATTTAATGTTAATGTTTAATTCTTTTCCTACTTGTTGTTTACTGCTTCTTGCTTATATAAAACGACGATAGCCTAGTCGGAGAAGGTCCGCTTCTCAAGCCAGAACCAGCCGACGGCACGCACCAATTTGTTCATTGTGTGAACATATGTGCGTATTGTATGTCATCTGCTACATGACTGGAGCCCGGTGTATGGTGACCCCATACTCGCCCCCTGTCACATTTATCTGAGGGACTGAATATCGTCCGGCGAAGTGTGGGTGTTGTATTACACCTCTGCCAGCCCCCTCGGGGGAAAGGCGTGACGATATGTTGTTTACTGCTTCGATGGCTCAGTTGGTAGTGAACCTGCCTTCTGACCTTGGAGGCGTAGGTTCGATTCATACCTACGGCGAACATTAATGTGATTAACATTTGTGTTTGTTCTATATCTGAGTGCTAATATGTAAGTATATTTATAAAAATATATAAGCTGCGCCCCGCGGTTTCCCTTACGGTTAAATAGTTTTAGGTTAATCCTATGTGCTCTTCTAGACTATAATCTATCTCTGTGCCAAATTTCATCCATATCTGGTCAGCCGTTCTGGCGTCAAAGAAAAACAAACATCCATCCATCCATCCATTCTTACAAACTTTCTCGTTTATAATATTAGTAGGATAATATCAGTCTCTGGCAGCCATAGTACAAGCTTTGCTGAGTTTGTGGTCAGACGAGCGTGCATGCTAGTGTCCCAAATATTTGTTTTATTTATTTTTATTTTATTTTTCACTTAGAGTAAGCCTTTTTTTAAATATAAGTGCAGAAAGTATAATCTCAAACGGCAAAAGCCGATTCCCTTAATCTCATGACTAGCTAGTAGTTCGCCTCGGTCGGAGACCGCACGTCTTCATAACTTCTCGTCCGATTTCACTCAAGTTCGAACTTAAAAACTGTATTATCATGAATGGCGTGCTCACTTCCATGAATGAAGTTATGTTCTTAATTTAATTAAGTGTCGTTTTTATTTACCTACTTGATAACAAAATTGAATTATGTAATTTATCATTATTTAATATGGATAATTTAATTGGTTTTAGTAACCGTATTGGTTATTAGACAATAAACAATAATATGAAGAGCAGATAAACGATACATAAGTTAGTTCGATTAAGTTACCGTCAAACAGACAAATGCCGAGATGTACTCGTACCGCTAGACTCTGCTACCTCGTTTTGCTCGGTTTAATTATAACTAACAATATAGTTCAACATTGATGAGTATGTAGAACTATATTGTTAGTTATAATTAAATCCAATCAAAACGAACGTGTACCTATTAAATAAAAAAACTTATAACATTTGTATTGAAGTCAACCGCTGCTTTAAACAATTTTCAATCTTATGGCCCTGTATTACAAGAAATCAACGAAAACAAGTAGGTATTTTGTTTGCGCCTAGTTTGACAAGAAGCATTGTGATGATCAGGTGCAAATAATACAGCTGGTAGAAAAAACAACCGAAATCAGTTTAACCAAAGTAGAATTCTGAAAATCCTTTTATTTTGGAAAAAAAAACACAAAAAGCATCTTCTTAAAAAAACTGTTGGAGCATAGTTCTCTTAATTTTTTGCGAATACAACACATTTTATTTTCGATTACAAAAAACCCAGATTAGTTCTCCAAAATTTAACCAAGTAGTTTATTCTTATTTGTGTTCTTATTACGATTAATAACAATAAAAATGGCAAAAAAAAAAAATTCTAAGCGCCGATCTCATTTTACCATCAACATAATGCATTTGATGAGATATACAACACACGACACGACATACGATTTTCAACTCTAAATGAAGCGGCATAAGTAAATGTGTGTGTTTGGGTAGATAATCATGGTTGAGTAGAATCAGTGGGTAGATAATCATGAGCCTTAAGTTAATTAAATGATTTATTGAATAACTTTGTAGCTCTACTTTAGGTTGCAAGCTAGTACCAAGAGCTATTTCTGCCAACCGACCGACCGATCGACTGATCGACCGACGGACCGACCGACAGACCGACCGACGACGTAGCTACTTGTCCGACCGGAAGACTAAAGCTCATATAAATTTCACGAGGACACCGGAAGGGGCGCAATTAGCGTACCGTGTCGTTGAGTTGTTGAGTTGACTAATTACTAGTTGATCATTAAATCGATACAAGAGTTTAAATGTACGGGTCAGGTCAAAATAATTAAAAATCAATTGTGTATTTTCCATTCAAGTTTTCTATTTGGAAGAAAAAAAATAGTAATCATACTCAATATTATGTATTTAGTCTTAGTTCATTTTCAGCATCATTCGTTGTAGGTACCATACGAATGTACATATTTATTTTCGAAAAAACCCACGCAAAACATAAAAATCACTCAAATAAAACAAAATGATTGCTCGTATTCGAAACCAGTTTTTGCAATCGTATCTCTTTTATAACATGAAAGAAACGGCTAAACGCGAGCATCCACCAGGCGGCTATAAAGAGAGGCATAAACCGGGCGTCGAGCCGGCTCCCGTATCCGACCCGTAATTTGGCACTCGATACTCTTGGATCGGACAAGGATCGAACAAAAAGGGCCGTCGCCCGCACCGGCCCGGCGCCGGCCCGGCCCGGCCAACACGTCCGACTAGGAATGATTGAGCGGATGCTCGCCCGAGGGTTTTGTAGATTTTATTGAAAGGATGCCTACGTTAACCTTTTGCCCGACGTTAATCGAGGTCTGTTATGAATAAAAATAATTAATTTGTGTTTTACACCTATCAAAACTTGGACTTGTATATTTTTAATAATTAAACCAAGAAAGGAAATAATTGCAATAGTTTTAAACACTGCTTAAATTGTTCTAATTTACTATTATCTAAAGTATTTCAATTATGCCAGAGAGAAACATCAAAAAACGCCTGGTCCCTATTTTGACGAGTGAGATGATCTTGGTCCCTCTCATTCCCCTGTCTTTTCAAACGAAAAAGACATTGACCAAAAAATATCTCACGTAAGGATAGGGCCCTTGAGGGCTTATTTTCTAGTAGGTACATATGTATAAAAGAAACCACACGCGACCTCCTCAACAACAAATCCCTCCCCTAAACGTATGCATAAAAGGTTAAAAATATAACAATATTTTTCAAACTACTTGTGAAAGTGAGCAACCATGAGCTTATATTCTGTGAATTGATACAGCTAGGCTCAGCCATAACAAAACTTACAGAAAAGATGAATCGAATCACTTGAAATGCATGTTCAGAGAAATTTGTATCCACAGCTTATTACACTATGATGTTTGAAACCCTTTGTCGAAATAACTTCGGGACGATACAGTTGTTAATATTGGCTTCTCGGAATAGATATTCAATTCTTGTAATTTTAATCAAAACTTTTGAACTGAGTATCGAAGCATTTAATCGCTTTTTGGATTAATTTAATTTCAGCTTTTGCGAACTAGTTTTTTTTTTATTATTTAATCGGCGTTTTAAATAAAGGCCAGGCTAAGAGTACCCGATGACGAGCGTGTATGACAAGACTCATGGAAATAGAAAGATGCATGCTAGGATCGTAACACGTGGAGAGAAGTGCTATCTGTCTACCCCTATGGGAAAGAGGGGTCATTAATATATGCGTGATTATACGAGTAATTTTTTCGAATGCATACAATTTCTAATATAAAAGTAAGTGAATATCGTACTAGAAATGGACAGAAACTCTTAATTTTAGTTTAGACTACAATTCTGTAGAAGTATATAACTCGAATAAAATGAAGATCGGTGTCCACTTAGCCATTTCTGGCGAGTGTCGGAGTGCACTCTGCAGCCATTACAGTAATGAACCGCGCGATGGGTTCACTGAAATATGGCGCAATTATTCCTTTTTTCGAACGCGCCATGATTGCGTGGAGACGCGGCTTTAAATCACGTTGACAACTCTCGCCCCCGCGCCACCCGCCCTCACCCCCGCGGCCTGTGATTCTCAACCCTGAGTTATAACCCCAGGGGCATTCACTGCATGCAAAACGCTCTCTCATTGGCATACGAATGAAAATTGTGAGCTCGATTCAATATTCCTGTAACGAATACATTCTATTCTTTGTCGAGTTTTATGGACCTCTCATGAAGGTAACAACTGAAAAGTTTTCGGCGGCTCTATTGTTAAATAGTCGAGTGAATTTTGTGTAAATTTGTCACGCACGCTATACAATTCTAATTCTTCGTAACTATTTATAAGCTAAGAAGCAAAAAAAAACAGAACTCAAAAAACTTTTACACAGATTTTTAGCACGACAAAACTGCAAAATAAAAGGAATTATCTTTGTTGGTTCCACAATTTCTCTCAGTTTTATCAGAAGCAGTACAAGCGGAATAACAAAATGTAAATTGAAAAGGCCCCAGGGCTGAAGTTTGAGAGCCTACGTGATCCCCGACGAGACGAGGGCACGCATGGTGGCAATTTACAACGCGTTGTATTGTTTCAGAGTGAGTGACATTAGGCGCCGTTTTATTTGGAAGGAGCCGCATATTTACTGGCGGCCTCGTGACGCCGCTCACGGCACTGCGCCCGTATACATCATTCGAGCTAGGAGAGACACGCGAGATAATTAAACGATTTTCAAACAATTGAAAAATTATTTTGGTGATGAATAACCAAAAAAAATATAGCAGTGATAAGGTAGTAGTCTACTTTTAGAACAGATAGGGAAGATAGTGAGCTTGTGCATATGAACAACGTACTGACTATTATTTCGAGATGGTTCGCTGCGAACAATTTGTTACTGAATGCAAAAAATAACCAAGTGTTTAAAGTTTTCCATGCCTGATGTCAGATTTATAGAACCATACGTAATGCTTGAGGGTGATAAACTTAACATAGACAAGGCGACGGTGTTCCTGGGTATAAGCATTGATTCCAAACTGCAATGGGGTCCACACATTAGTGCTCTGTCTGAGAGACTTCGTTTTGCTGCTTATGCTGTTCGTAAAATTAGGCAACTGACGGATATAGCTACAGCTCGGATGGTTTACTTTGCTTACTTCCACAGCATAACGTCAAATATGGCATTTTGCTGTGGGGATCAGCTGCTGAAGTAGAGGCCATTTTTATTTTGCAAAAGCGAGCAGTCCGCGCTATTTACGGGATGGGTCCCCGCGAATTATTAAGGGATTTATTTAAAGAAATAAATATATTAACTTTACCTTCTTTGTATATCTTTGAAAATATTAAGTACGTCCGCAAAAATCTACATAAATTTAAATTAAACTGTGACTATCGCAATAATAACACTAGAAATAAGGATAGGATATCTGGATCTGGTACAACTGTACCGAGATTTAGACTGTCAAATAAGTCATTTTAGGCGCATATACTACGTTTATATAATACGTTTATTTATAATACGTTTGTTTTTACAATAAAATCCCGAAAAATATAACAGGGCTCACTGAAGGAAAATTCAAATCACATATAAAAACTACATTAATGAAAAGAGGGTATTTTAAGGTTAAGAATTATTTAAAAGATAAAGCTGTCTGGAGTCTTCCACTTCCGTTAAGTAGCCACTAGTATGTATAGATACTTATTACCTAGTTGTAAGCCAAAATTTGTAAGACAGTAATTTATTTATTCTTAAAAAAATGCCCCTCAGTTTCTTGCAAGTCAGTCGAGTCTATTAAAAAAAAAATGACGTTTATAAGTGTATCTTTGATACCCAAATTAAATAAAAACATTTTGACTTTGACTTTACTCTAAAACTAGGCTAGGGTAGTGGTACGTCTTAAGTGATTAACTTAAACTTAAAAAGATCTAAAGTTACGCGGATCACCCTTTTTTTTTTTTTTTTTCCGTGGGGGAATGCGCTTACACATCCCCGCTACGCTCCGGGGGAGGCGCAGCGGGGTATGTCGGACTCGATGCCAGAAGGGCACCCCTACCGACTAAACCCCCACGGTGTCCATCCTCGTCGGCCATGGCGGGGTCACGGGGCCTCTCTCAGAATCTCCGTAACCCCACCACGCCGCTGTCCGCAGCCGGACCCACCTCAGGAGGGGACTCGCCCCCCTCCCCAGCTCCGAAGCGATGCCCTGGACACCAAGGCATCGACTCCTCAGGAGACCCTCCTTAATTGGGAGCACCAGACACCCCCGTGTCCGGCGCCCCTGGGCCTCCTAGCGGAGACGGTGTGCGAGCCCTGCTGGCTCGCCTCCGTGTCCGCGCCCTCCGGAGCGGGAGAGAAAGAGGGTCCCTTTCTCTCTCCCGCTCCTCGGTCTCTCTCTGCGACATCACCTCCTCGCAGAAAGAGACCATAGCCTTCCATGACCCCTCGTCGGCGACCATCCTAGATAGGATGGTCGGCAGCGAGAGGTCCGCCCCTACAGCCGCGACCAACGCCAGTCGTGGCTCCGCCGCCCCCGGGCATACCTCCAGCACGTGCTGCGCCGTCTCCTCCGCGCAGCCGCACTGGTGGCACACCGGAGTCTCTTCCCTCCGTGCTACGCTGAACAGGTATCTCCCGAGGCATCCGTGCCCCGAGAGTACATGGGTCAGCCGGAAGGAGAGACCCCCATGCTCACGGTGGACCCATTCCCTAAGTACGGGCCGGACCGCCTCCAGAAATCGGACGGCTCCGGCCCCCCTCCTCCGGTCCACCGCGAGCCGCCTGCTCCAGGACTCCAGGGCAGCATCCCTGGAGTCTCGCCTCCACTGCTCCACCTCTCGTGGGGCAGGCCGTAGGTCCTGTTCGCGCGCCCGCGCCCTGCGCCAGTATACGTCGGACAGGACCTGAGCCTCCAAGTCCCACGGGAGGGAGCCCGCAATGGCGCAGGCCACCTCGTGTGAGAGTGTGCGGTAGCCCCTGCACACTCTCACCGCCATGACCCTCTGGGCCCTGCAGAGCCGAGCGTTCCCCCTGGTGTTCAGGGAGCCGGCCCATATTGGGGCCCCGTAGAGGGCCATGGAGCGCACCACCGCCATGTATAGGCGGCGGCAGCTCCCACCACCCCCACCGAGGTTCGGAAGGAGGCGGCTTAGCGCAGCCGCCGTCCCCACGAGCCTCGGGGCCAGCCTCTGAATGTGGGCTTCGAACCTCCACCTGCTGTCAAGTACGACGCCGAGATATTTCAGCGTCGACCCAACAGCAATGGAGGTTCCACCCACAACAATCGATGAGTCTGCAGGTGGCGCCCTCCGAGAACCGTGAAAACATATGGCCTCGGACTTGTGGAGCGCCACCTCCAGGCCCAACCGCCGAATCCTGGCTACCACAGCCGCAACTCCGGCTGTAGCCAGGACGGACGCCTCCCTATACGTCCGTCCCCGGGCGGTAACCAACGTGTCGTCGGCGTAGCAAACTACGTCGACGCCACGAAGGTTAGCGCCTCGCAGCACCCAATCATACCCTATGTTCCACAGGGTGGGGCCCAGTACGGACCCCTGTGGAACACCGCGGGTCATGGGGCTGCAGCCCTCCCCGTCTTTCGTCGGGTAGACTACCTCTCTATGCGAGAGGTAGTCCCCAACGAAGCATCGAAGGTACTGGGGGACTCTATGGTACCCCAGTGCCCCCAATATTGCACCCCATGGCAGGGTGTTAAAGGCGTTGGCGATGTCTAACGACACCGCCAACATCACCCCACCGCCGGAGCACGCCCTCTCGGAGAGGTCGCGGACGTGGGATATGGCATCCACCGTCGAGCGACCTCTCCGGAACCCGAACTGAGTGTCGGCTAAGTCCGGGCCGACACTCTCAAGATGCCTAACGAGGCGGGCAACCACAATACAATACAATACAATATATCTTTATTGCACACCAAAAAGTACATGAAAAACTTAAAAACTAAAATACATTTTTCGGCAGTACAAGGGCGACCTTATCGCCTAAAGCGATTTCTTCCAGGTAACCTTTGGATGGACAAGAACTTACAGAAATACGAAAAGGGTAGGTGGTGTACATAAAACTAAATTAAAATTTAAAAGATAATATTAAGTAATATTAATAATAAGTACCTACTTAAATAAATAACCAAAAATAAATAAAATATATATATGAATAATTATAAATATTATAAATAAATATTATACATAAATATAATAAAATATCAATACATATATATAAATTAGTGTTATGCGTACCGAATTAGCAAAGAGCTAAATAATGGTTAAAAACGAGATTTTTAAAAATGGGCAGTGATTGGGCCTGTCTTATGCCAACAGGCAGCTCATTCCATAGCTTGACAGCTTGCACAGTAAACCCTTTACTATAAGATAGATTGATGTGGGATGATGTGTGGAGCTTAAGTTTAAGGTGACGAGAAGATCTCAAAGAACCGGAGTGCCCTTGAATAAATTCAAAGCGCTCCTTGAGATACAGAGGGATAGTTGGAAAAAACAAGATTTTAAAGAGGAAGGAAAGGATGTGAGATTTACGGCGAAGGCGAATTGGTAACCATTTGAGCTTTTGGCGGAATTCAGAAATATGATCATATTTCCTTAAACCGAATATGAACCGAATACAGAAATTTTGAAGACGTTCAAGTTTGTCTAGTTGCTCTTCGGTTAAATCCAAATAGCAGGCGTCTGCGTAGTCCAATATTGGGAAAAGGAGAGATTTTACAAGTGCAGTTTTGGTAGTAATAGGAAGGAAGTTACGCAACCTTCTAAGGGAAGCTGCAGAACCAAAGAGTTTCCGACTGACTTCAGCTAATTGTGGATTCCACGAAAACTGTCGGTCCATGAGTATTCCCAGATTTTTTACTGTTTCACTAAAGGGGATGGAAACTCCGTCGAAGATAACTTGAGGAAGGTGGAACCAGTCGATTTTTGAAATCATACGGGAACTCCCAATAATAATAGTCTTAGTTTTGGCGGGATTGACTGTAAGGCCATATGATTTGCTCCAGTCTCTTATGCGTCTAAGATCAGAATTCGTGGTCTCAATCGCCTCATGCAGTTGCCCAAGAGGGGCTTGAGTGTAAATTTGCAAGTCGTCCGCATAGAGGTGATAGGAAGAAGTCAGCTGTTGAGATACTGAATTTATAAAAATTGCAAAAAGAAGAGGAGATAAAACGCCGCCCTGTGGAACACCGGCAGAAATATGACACCAAGAGGAGTATGAGTCATCAATACGAATCCGCTGTCGGCGTCCAAACAGGTAACTACGAAACCAATCAATAGCCGTTGGAGATATGTTAAGAGAGCGCAAGATTTCCAGCAGGATATCAAAGTCGACATTATTAAAAGCATTGCTGAAGTCTAGCAGTGATAGGACAGTCAGGTG
Organism: Peribatodes rhomboidaria; assembly: GCA_911728515.1. Taxonomy (NCBI): domain Eukaryota; kingdom Metazoa; phylum Arthropoda; class Insecta; order Lepidoptera; family Geometridae; genus Peribatodes; species Peribatodes rhomboidaria. Next base: position 220,984 of record OU452181.1, on the reverse strand, counting down.
ACAATGACCAATACCGTCCCTTATGTCATCAGTGATTTTGGTAAGAGCAGTCACGGTGCTATGTCCGCGACGGAAACCGGATTGGAAAGAGTTAAGGAGACCATTGTTATGTAGAAAGGAAGAGAGCTGTTGGTGAACAAGCTGTTCTAAGACTTTGGACAGGAAAGGTAGGATAGAGATTGGACGGAAATCAGTGAACAAATTAGGATTAGGTTTTTTAGGAAGGGGTGTGATTTGAGCTTCTTTCCACATTACTGGAAATGTGCCCGAGGAAATAGAGAAATTAAGAAGATACTGGATGACTGGGACCACTTCATCAAGGATAGGGATGATCATCTTACGACTTACACTATCACTACCAACAGCATTTGACGAAATGGACTGCAGGCTCTTCTTAACATCACAAGCGGTAAATTGATTAAAATTGAAAGAGATATGTCTAGGAGTTGAGAGAGAAGAAAGATTTTTAAGGGTGTCAGCTTTTAATGGTCCGTCAAAATTTGACGAAGACGAAAAATGGTGATTTAAAAGATTAATGTCTAAATTATTAGGAAGAGTATCGTGACGAGATTTACCAACTCCTAGTGACCTAAGAAACTTCCAGACTTTCGCTGGATCTTCGTTTTCAACGGATTTATGGATATATCGGCGTTGTGCGTCCCTACACGCTCTATTGCAGACATTGCGACGATTGATGTATTTTTCAACATTTTCATCTGATCGGCGATACTTGAGCTTATTTTTTGCAACTTGTTTTTTCTGCATAAGAATACGAATTTCATCAGTTAGCCATGGTGCAGGTGCGTGTTTCATTTTGACTGCATGAATAGGAGCATGAGTGTCGTACAGTTTAGTCAAAATACGATTGAACTGAGTGATTTTCGCATCCATACTAGATGCGCTTAAAACTTCGGACCAATCTAGTTCCTGAGCATCTACACGCAACTTGTCTAAGTTCATGTTACCAAAACTGCGTTGTAAAAGAATTTTAGGCTTGGCTTTAGGTGGGCGAATTTTATAAGAGAGAAAGATCAAATCATGATGGGAAAAATCATCTGCTGCACACTGGTCATGCTTAACAACATGTTTCAGGGATGAAACGAGAATAAGGTCAAGAAGAGAAGGGATACTGTTTGGGGGATTGTGAGTAGCATTAAGGGGCAGTACGTTAAGATTCAGAGCTGTAGTCATCAACTCGAATTTTTTAGTCCTATGATCTTGTCTAAGTAAGCAAGTATTAAAATCACCCATGATGATTGTGTGATCATAAGAGGGAGAGTGGTTTTCTAAAAGGCTTTCGAATGAAGAAAAATAATTAACATCACGAGAATGTGGATAGTAAACCCCTAGTAGAACTTTGGTGTGATGCATGATGACCTCAATAAGGAGATGTTCGCCGGCATCGGATGGCGGCGGTTGAGTAGACATACTAACGATTGAGAAAGGAAAGTGAGTGCGAAGATATATAGCGACACCGCCACCACCTCGACCAATACGGTCATTCCTTATTAATCGAAAGCCAGGCAACGACACGGTAGAAGAAGGGAGAACGGGTTTTAGCCACGTCTCAGAAACGAAAATGGCGTGAATATTGGGATGTACGAAAGACGCGAGCATTTCTGGAAAGTGAGCCGTAATACTCTGGGCATTTATGTGAAAAACATTAAAATTATTGGGAACGTCAGCAACTAACGATCCAATGGAGTCGGATAAGGATGGCAGACTGTGGAAACTGTCCAAACTATCATCGGAAGTTATTGATGTGGAGCATGTTAAAAAATCGCTGTCAATGCTAGACATAAAAAAGGTACGTTTATGTAAAGTTAATACAATGTATAATAATAAAAATAATAAAAATATATAAATAATTTAAATAATTATAAATAAAAAATAATAATAATAATATAAAATTAAACAAGTTAAGCTTTAAACCAGATAAAGCTAGTCGTCTACCTGCCAGTTGGGTTATCTATTAAGTTGAACAATATAAAACTACACTACATATTAATAACAAAAAAATAAAAAAAATAAAAATACAAACATTTAAGTAATCCAATAATAAGCTAAAAATGGTTTAAACAAATCAAAAATAACTAAGTAAAAACAGCGAGTTAAGTTGAGTGAACAAAGTAATTGCCGTTGTGGTAAAAAGATTTTGGCTAAATGCATAAAACGTAAAGTGTCAGAGAAAAAAAAAAAGATAGAAGTCACTGACAACAGAGAAAAACTTGACAGGTAAATAAATTGGAGACAATGACAAATGACAGTGAACTTCTCATACATTTCTATGATTTTCAAGTCCAAAACAATAAATAAAATGAGTGTACATTTACTGAATTTGCTAGAAATGCGGTGGTTACAAGTTATAAAACACAACTACCCTGTTAATCAAGTAAACGAAAGATAACATTATTCACGATAAAGTTTAAACTCCAAAAACCCATGAAAGGCATTACTACTTTGTCTGAGATGAAAGGATTACTTCTTTACCGGACCAGCTTTTACTCTTCTAGTTCTACTCGTCGGTTCTTCAGAGTCAACAACTGCTACTCGAACGGCCGGGGCCTGCGCCTTCGCTGCTTTATTCTGAATGGCGGCGAGATTCTCCATACAGTTGACTCGATGCCGCGTACCGTCGGGACCAAGAATGAAGATACTGCCTTCTCTAGTCCAACATTTTGTGATGCCGAAACGCTGACGAGCTGCCAAGAACACATCGTGCCGACTCTTTGTAAGAAATTCGGAGAGTGTCAATCCTGTACCCTTGAGACCGGTTTTGGACGACCAGATCTTATCTCGGAGAGCTACGTCACGTAGTTTAAACAGAACGGGCCGCGGTCTATCAGCTGCAGCACGCCCCATCCGATGGCATCTGCTAATGTCACTAGACGACAAGCTTGTGAACTTCAACCGCTCTGCCAGTGCCGAAACAATAACTTTATGGGTTACCTCATTCTCTTCTTCGGGAAGTCCATGCAACAGGAGAATTTTTCGTCGCGCACGCATCTCTCCTTGATCAACTTGCTGAGCCAGAATGCTAATTTGGCTTTGAACGGCCCGGAAGGTTGTCACGACGAATGCTTTGAAAGAGGCAAATTCAGCAGCCAACCCTTCTGTACCGGGTGGAGGAGTATTCGGCAACTGCCCCTCAATAGTGTCCAAACGTTTGTGGAAAGTGTCCATCATTTGATTCAGCGATTGTTGAATGGCGTCCATTTTGTTTTGGGATGAGTTAAACTTGATAAATCTCAGTGCACAGTGTAGGAGATAAAGAGATAACACTCAGTGGCAGGTAGGGTGAGCTAATACATTGATTTAAGCAATAATTACATGTAAGTACACTGAATTTGATTTTTAAAGATTAAAAAAACAGGAAGCAATTTTAAAGTGATGTTTCTATTTTTACACCTACCGCCCAAAAGTTGAACCACCACGCGCTCCAGCAGCTTGCCCGCCTCGTCAAGGAGAACTATGGGGCGGTAGCCCGCCGGTTCGTCCGCTGGACGCCCCTCCTTCCGCAGGAGGACGAGCCGGCCCTTCTTCCACCGCCTGGGGAACCGCCCTTCTCGCAGGCAGCGGTCGAAAACCGCCCTCACCCGCCCCTCCAGCTCCTCTTGCACGAGGGCCCACGCGCGGCCAGGGATGCCGTCGGGACCTGGCGCCGTGTTCTTGGCCCTCATGCGGAGGACGGCCGCGCCCAGCTCGCCCTGCGAGATCTCGGGCACCTCCTCCTCGAACTCCGCAGCAGGCACCGCCGCGGTGGGAGGGACGAACTCGGTCCCCGGACTACCGGGGAACAGTACCTCAACCACCCGCTGGAGGACTACCGGCTCGAGAGTCGTAGTGACCGGGGGGGCCCAGGGGCGAAGCTTCCCCCTGGCCCACTGGTACGGCCGCCCCCAGGGATCCCGCTCGATCGAGCTCAGGAGCTCCTGCCATGCCTGCGCCTTGGCCTGGCTGATGCTCACTCGCAGGGCCCTGCACGCCTCCCGATAGGTGGAGTAGCGGGCGTCCAATTCCGCCGCGTCCCGCTGCCTCCTCCTTCGGTAGCGCTGGTAGCGGCGGCGCATCGCCAGGCATTCGCGGCGGAGCTCGGCGATCTCCTCACTCCACCAGTAGACCTGGCGCTTGGACTGCGGAGGCCTCGCGCGGGGCATGGCAGCGTCGCACACGCGCGCCATGGCCTCACACAGTCCATTGGCCTGCACGTCCAGGTCTACTGACTCCGAGGGGGGCGCATTCCACGCCTGGACTATGGCTGCCTCCTGCAGCACATCCACGTCCAGGCGGTTCAGCGCCCACCGCGGACCAACCGCAGGTGACACCCGTGCGCCCATTCGCGCCGAGGACGTTGACGAGGAGACGCTAAATCGGATGTACCGATGATCAGACAGCGTCTCCTCGTCCACCAGCACCTCCCAATCCCGGACCCGCGCCGCGAGCTCAGGGGTGGCGAAGGTGACGTCCACCACCGACCCACCCGTATGCCGCACGCACGTGTGCGTGGACCCGCGGTTGAGGACGCACAGTCCAACCTCCACCAGCCACTCGTCAACGGCCTCGCCTCTGGCACTCGTCCTTGGAGACCCCCACGCCGTGGATTTGGCATTGAGGTCTCCAAGGACGATGACCGGTCGGGGACGGTTCTGGCCGACAAGGGTCCCTACCTCACCGAGAAACATCTCAAACTCGGCAAGGACCCTGTTGGGGGAGAAATACACCCCCACGACTACCATCCCGCCAATACGGGCCGCGACGTATCCCCTACCCTTTACCACACCCTCAAAGGGAGGGGACCGGGCAGGTGACTGGGTTGTGATCGCCACCAAGCCGTCCAGGTCTCCGACCCAGTCAGCTCTGGGCTGGACCCGGTACGGCTCGGCGATCACGGCCACCTGGATCGACCGCTCTGCCAGGCTCTGGAGAAAAACATCCTGAGCCCTGGCAGAGTGGTTGGCGTTTGCCTGGAGGAAAGTAAGGCCTTCTGCCATTAGCTTTCCTCCATACTGGCCGCCTGCTCCGCATGGGGGCGAGTCGGCTGCGACTTGGCCTTGGCCTTAGTCGCTGCCGTTCCTCGTCGCGCATCTGCTTTTGACGGGGGCTTGGCACATGCCTTGCCCCCGGAGAGATGGTCCGCCGGTTTCCCCGCTGCTGCACACAGAGTGCAATGCGGGGCGGCGGAGCAGCCGCTGGCCTTGTGGCCTGGTTGACCGCAGCGATAGCAATCATCGCTGCGGTCAACCTCGGACGTGCACTGGGCCCTCACATGTCCCAGGGCAAGGCAGCGGAAGCAGCGGCGGGGCCGGGCGTCCAGCACCTGGACCCGAGCCGCCACCCAGCCTACCAGCAGCCGGCCACCGCCTGCCGCGATCTTCTTGGCGGCAGTGGCAGGGCACCGGACAAATGCAGTGCCCATGCCCGCCGCACCTCTCCTTATTTCCCCGACCCTTAGGTCCTGGGTGCCGCACTCTCCGGCCCTGGCGAGGCTCGCTTGCAGCTCCGCCAGGCCTACTGAGTCGTCAAGGCCGCTCACTCGCAAATCAGCGGTGGTGACCGGCCTTGAGACCCGGATGTCCCCCTCGGCACCCTGGAACACTTCCCGCAGCTTGTTGGCCAGGGAGTCGGCCTTCTCCGTCCTCTCCGTGCCAGGCACTTCCAGGACTCGACCCCCTGTAGCAGCCACTCGCATTTTAAGCGGCGGGAAGCTCGCCAGATCAATCCGGCCCCTAGCCTCGCTCAGGACCTTGGAGTAGGTCAAGCCTTTCTCCTGCGCCCCCGGCAGCAGCGTGATTACCACGGCTGCTGTGCGCTGGGGGCGAAGCTTGACCTTCCTGTCCTTCTTCTTTGGCGCAGGTGGGGCCGGTTGCCTCGCCTGAGGCCGCTCCGGCTGCGCCGTTGTCGCAGGCCGCGACACTCGAGCCCGAGGCCGTCTCCCTCTCTTCACCACCTCCGTCCAGGGCTCTGTCAGGGGTGGCGGCGGTGGAGCGTCGAGGTCCATCTCCTCACGTCCGGCTTCAGGGGCTGGGGTCTTCTTCCCAGTACCCTTACCCTTAACGGGCTTGGGCTTTGGGCGAGGGACCTGCGGAGGCTCAGGGCGAGGAGCCACTTCCCGGCTGGTGCTAGCCACCGCCTTTTGTTTGCGGCTGTCGGCAGCTAGCGGTGGTCTCAGCCTCTTTTCGGGGAGCAGCCGGTCCGCCATACTCTCAAAGCGGGCGTTAATCATGGTGCCCACTTGCACCATGATCGCCCGCACGAGCTCCTCCCAAGGTGCGGCTGGAGAGGCAGTCAGAGCCGTTTGCTCACGCGTGGCCCGGAGCTCCGCCAGCTCCTTGCGCATTTCGCCTAGCTCACGCGTGAGCTTCGCGTTGGCCGCCTCCATACGGATCAGCTCCTCCGGCATCGTGCGAGCCCGCATCTCCTCCGCCGAGTCCCGGACCGTCCGCGCCGCGTCCTTCAGGGCCTTCACGTACGTGCCCTTCAGGTTGCCGGAGGTCCTGGCGACCTTCTCGATGGTCTCCAGGGAATCCTGCACGAGTCTGTGCAGGTCTGGAGAGTCCTCTGGCACCTCGCTCTGTCCAGCTGCTCTGTCGCTCTGTCCTGGGCGTGTTATGGAGTACAGCAGCTGCCGTCTCCCTTTTTCTCCTCGCCTCCCAGGCCAGGTCCGCCTCAGCCTCCAGCCGGAGTGCTTCGGCCTTGGCGGCGTTGAGGTCGGCCTTTGCCTTAGCAAGGCCAACGTACTGGCCCGTCGTGGGCGGACGACCTCGTCCTCGCCGGGACGAAGCTACTTTAGGTGAGGGCAAATCCTCGTCCACGGTAGCCTCGTCTTCTCCCTCTCGTTGGCGTTTCCGCCATCTTTGCGTCAGTGGCCTCTCAGTACCCTGGGAAGTCACCGCTGCGAAACTGGCATCGGAGTTCTCTGATAGGTCGAGTGACTTCGACCCAGAAAGGTCTTCGTCACTCGACATTCTCACTAAGTCGACCGAGCAAGCCCGCTCACTTGACTCGCGCCTAGGCGCCTCCCCTAATTCCTCAGGGCCATGCCCCTTACTTCTCTCTTCATCGGAGTCCTTGTTCTTGCGTGGGTCGTTTTTCATATCTATCTGGCGATTTGCGCCCCCCCCAGAGTACGTGGGGCTGCGTGCCGAAGCACGGCGGGATTCCTCCTTTCGGAGACCGGCCTGGGTAGTTTTTTTCAAATCGCTGTTTTCCATTTTTTGTTGTGCTTAATTGCTTGGGTAAAGCTCCCCAGTGGGGGTCTCGCGGCCAACTTCCCGTTGACCATGCCCGGGGTGCGAGCCCGGAGCTGCGCCGCGTTAATACGACGCAGCTCCGGACTCGCAATCCGGACACTCTCCTCGGCAACCCCCGAACCTTGAGAATTGGTTTTGCCCTGTACGGCGGCGCCCCGCAGGCCTCCAACGTCACCTTCACACCAAAAAAGTGCAAAGGCCGCCCACGGAACACCGCCGCACAGAGCACTCCTCCTCGCTCGCCTATGCGAGCCCATCACTCAGCAGAACCGAGCCCCTCACGACCGCCTTCTACGTTCGCTCCAGATACAAGCTCTGAAGCGCACGTAGAAGGCCCACCTCGAGCCCGTCGGCAAGAGCCTCTCCAACGAGAGGCACCAGCGAGGGCTCCTTCAGGCTGCCTTTTGCAAGGCCAGCCCCTCGGATCACCGCTACTCAGCATAAGGCCGAGACGCCGACCGAGTCCCGCAGCCAATCAAGGCCGCCTAGGCTCGCACCGCCGCTTCTCGGACTGTCCAGGGCGCCGGTCGAGCCTCCCATCCGTCCGAGGATGGCCCCCTCGTCCAGGCCTCTCAGCAAGAGCCTCTCCGAGGAGAGGTACACGCGAGATCCCGGACCGCCTTCTACGCTCGCTCCAGAGAAGCTCTGGAACGCGCGGAGAAGGCCCCTCGAGTTCCTCTTAGCAGCGGCCGCCGCAACTGTTGCGACCGCTGAGCCCCCCCGCCACGGCAAGGCGGGAACTCATTCGGGGGGGACGCGGATCACCCTTCCCCGTTTTCACATAACGTTGGTCCCTGCCGTACAGGTCTCTAGTTATATGGTTAATTGAAATTGTCTTTTTGGAAATAAATTATTTTTATTGTATTGTATTGTACATGGGTGATAAATGTTACTTACAAATCAGTTTGCATACATTTTACGATCGATCTTCGTGAATTTCTAAACGGGTAGCTGTACCGGTGTGCGGGTATAGGTACCTACTATACTGATGTGACTATTTTAAACATAGCTGACAAATAATCGGCATCAGAATGTTTCAAACGGTTCGGTTCGGTGCGCCACTCGAGAAAAAAAAATTTAATCACCTTAATAATATCCTTGCACCAGCAAAAAATGTAAGTCTGTGGTTGTATCTCAATAGCAACGAAGCTTGTAAATGTTTCACTCGATCTAATACGACAAAGCACAGAATAACTGTCGAGGATAAACGATGGTTTCACCCGCGGTTAAATATTATCCTATGTGCTATTCGAAACTATAATCTATCTCTGAGCCAAATTTTATTCAAATCCGTTCTGGCGCAATTTAGTAACAAGCACCCATCCGCATAGAAACATTTGAATTTGTAATATTAGTGTGACTTTCAAACTAACACGCTTGATACCCATTTCAAAAACCATCTCAATATGCATAGACTAGTGAAAATTGTTCAACATTAGAACTATCCACTTCCAAGCAGTCTGAGAGGCAGCGAGTAAGATGTTTGCGGAGTAAAAGCCGGTAATTTAGGGCAGCGCTCGGAAGCGCTGATGTGAAGCAATTACTGCAAACAGCGCGGGTTCGGTTGCAAACTGCTGCAGTCTGCTGCTGTACTAACTCTAACCCGCTGCGCAGGTGCTTGTTCTCGCGCCGGCTGGAGAGCTCGTCCGCCAACGCTTCAATTTATGTAGTTTGAGAAACAGGTCTCGGGGAAGGTGAGGATTTTATTGCTTGAAGTTTTGAAGCACATTTTGAACTTAATCAACATTCAAATATTTATATTGACCGAGCGATATGCTCCAATATTCGAGTCAAACGGCAACGACAACAAAAAAAAATCGTAAGTCTGTCCGGCTGTCCTCTACACGACGCATTTCTTAACCGATTCTCGTGAAATTTTGTGTACAGGTTCAATAACTAATTATATTTGTTTTCAATACTGTTTTTTTTTTCAAAATGGCGGAGTACCCACTCGCTTTTTATTCAGCTCAAAGAGCCACTAGTCTTTTAAAACAACATTTGCTATCGATTTATATGACGTGACGCTACTTGCTTTGAATCGCTCCATACAATAAGCCTTGGACATTGAGACGTGTGACGTACGTGCAGGTACGAGTAGATACACGCCCGAAAACCGAGAACCTCGCCGTGCTATGTTGCTTAGGGCCACTTGCAAAAGCTCAAGTTATCTTTTAAATCGCAGTGGCGACTGCTCACCATACATTAAACTGATAGATCGTCTTGAGCAACCAATTAACCTTGAGTTAATGAGATATTAGAGTGACATTTACAACATTTGAACTCTGAACTAATAAACCCAGCCTTTAAAAATTTAATTTCGCATTTTCTGTGAGTGGGTGGGCCTTAGTATACCAAAAAGGTATCATTAAAAGAACCCATACTGAAATACGCTATTTGTAATGAAGCAAGCTCGTACGACGAGGCCGAATGGCTAGCCCTCATGTCAGAGTTTCCGCCGCGCGACGGCTTCTGACATAAATAATAAATAAATAAATTCGGGACATTTCCACACACGGTCGCCTGACCCCAAACTAAGCAAAGCTTGTAATATGGCTGTCATACTTAGATATTTTTAAATACATACTTAAATAGATATGAACACCCAGACATAGAACAAACACAAATATTCATCACATAAATGTTTGCCCTAGGTGGGAATCGAACCCACGCCCCCAAGCTCAGAAGGCAGGTTCACTACCAACTGAGCCACCGAGGCAGTCAACATGGCTTGTTGTCATAGAAAAATTACCGGGGCCTACAATTGAACGTGTCGTTCGTTTCTTAACATCGGTGATCGGCTATGAACACCTAGTTAAGCTACGCTGTGAGCGTTAATACTAAACTCTGTAATAAAATACGGTCTAATCCTGGCAGCCGAAAATACTTTGTAATTTTTTTATTCGCAATGTCAAGCCCTCTTTGCGATGCTCGCATAACTCCAAAATCGCTCCCCTATTAAAGCAAGTTACATTTCGTCGGTCGTGTCGTGCGCGTAAATGGCAGACGTGTTCCGATTTACGCGCGTTTTATGGAGCTGACTCCGCGAGTTATAAACTTTACTGGAAACAGAAACAAATGGCGGTTCGAACCCGCGCGAGGAATGTAGGTCGCGAGACGTGGCCTCGGCCAACGAGGAATGGGCTCGCGTTACACACAATGCTCTATGCCTTTAATTCTGGGATGAAAAAGATATACCTATTCACAAGTACTCGTACGCTGTATTAACGACCAGTTACATGTCATGGAGTACGAATAAATTACACATTATGTGAAAATTTTGGCTTGAAAACCAATACTTAAACAAGATAACCTTAGAAATAACTTAAGGAAGTCATAATCTATTGCTTTACGATCTCGAACTCTGCACGTACGTACGTTAGGTTTTGTAGCGATTTGTGAAATCAAATTGTTCATATTTTCTACTGACATTGATAAAAAAGATCTCTAAGCACCATGTACAATCCATACTAATATTATAAAATAGAAAGTAACACTGTCTGTCTGTCTATTTGTAGGCTTTACACGGCTAAGCGGCTGAACGGATCTTGCTGAAATGTAATCATTATGTCCAGTACCTACTCCACGAAGAACGTTTTTGGATACCTATTGTTTTCTGAATAAACGCCAACAAAGTCGCGAGTAACAGCTATTATTGTATTAAAGTTTAGATCGTGTTTTTTCTTTGTAGCCATTTGCAAATTCAGAGATCAATGAGTTCGAAGCAGCGGACATTTGCGAATGTATCGCCGCCGCCGCCGATTCTAATAACGGACTGCGTCTTTTGGAACTCTCTTCGGAGCGAGCCGGGGCGGGCGGGGCGCGCGGGGCGGGCGATCGCGTTGTGACATGAAGCCAGCTTGTTTGTGTTGAGCGGATATTATTTGTTTTGATAAATAAACGGAGCCGTCACGGCCTTTGTTATAATAACGACGGCGTATTTGTAATTTTGGATAAAATAATAGCTACCCACGCACTGTTGTTCCCGAACCTGTATTTGAATTTGAATTTGTATTGTGAATAAAATATGAATCCACCTACTTTTTAATAAGTTTGACCACAGCTCACCTGACGGCATGTGTTAGTATGGTGACACTGTCTAAAATGTGATCTGGCTCCTAAACTACCTGCTTAAGGGTCCTCAGAAGCTCTGAATATCCTATACAAAAGTGCTTGTCGGCTTCCATGGAAACTAATCGTCAGATTGTGATGAAATTCGGCATGAGCAATTAAGTGGACTAAATCACCTAGTTATTTTTTTAAATGTCCTTAAGAGAAAATACAGCTATGTGAAATATCCTTATTTTACAGAGAACTTTTGACTGATATACTTAATAGATAGACAAAGTAAATTAAAAAATTAAAAACCCTTCCCCTAGGGAGGTTACCTACAGCCTTAGCTTTTAAATTAATTCTTAATATAAGGGAAATTCTTACTTATTTAATAATAATTAGAGAAGTATTTCAAAATGGTCGTTATTTTTAGTAAAATCAAACATGGTATAGATGTTTCCCTTCGACGGCAGCTCCGTGTTATTTCTGGGACATGAGCCGACACCACGCAACACATGATCTAAACACGCTAACCACCGAGCGATCATCACTACTCTAAATATTGCGATGTTACGTAACCTCCAAGTAATTTAGCCAAATCTGCGACTCAAAGGTTAATGTTGTACTCAAAGACAAAGGCAGTGAAAGTTAACGATTTAGTTCCGATATCAATCGCAGTACCTATCGTTTCCAAACAAAACGTTCGAGTTGCGATAACGAACTTGTCTTGTGCCCAGCAGTGGGTGGCTGGGCCGGCGGCGGGCGCGGGCGGTGGGCTGAGGTATCCCTGGGATAGCGTATCTGGCAGCCGCGCCGCGGCCGATAGTGGCAGGTGCCGCGGTGATAACAGCACTGCCACAGTGACTGCAGTGAGGCTTGTAGTCGTAGTGAAACACTGCCACAGTGCCTGCAGTGAGGCTTGTAGTCGTAGTGAAACACTGCCACAGAACAGATATCTTAACATTTACATGTGGTGACTTTTTGCTTTCGGCCAGACCGGTTTGTTTAAGATGCATCACCCCCCTTATGCCTGTTACACGATCGACAACCGCATCCCGACAGAGGTGACTTTGGTGGTTTACTACCGTGTGGGCGGCTTACAACAAATTTCTATGCAGCTGTGTCTGTCACCGACCAAGGTCACCTGTCGGGCCTGTAGTTGTCGATCGTGTAGCAAGCTCTTTAGTGTCAAAAGCAAAACCGTAATAGTACTGTAGTACATCACTTGAAAAGTAGAGTAACAACCAAGTATTTTAATTATTTTTCGTAGGAAAAAACAAATAGAGCACTCAGTCTTTTCTAAATATTTGAATGTCAATCAAAGTCCTTTGTATCACAATCCGATAACAAACGTTTCGTTCCGGTGGAAACAGAACTTTTCGTCACGGAATGAGTTCTTCGTCCGGTGACGGAGTAAGTGACGCAAGTTAACACGCGCCCATTAGGGAACTTTGGAACTTAGTTTTGGCGCGGACTTAGGAGGGGGTGAAGGGGGAGACACGTGCTATACTGAGGATAGTGATTAGGTTGACTGGTGAAGTTTGGATCTAGGTATACTAACTTTTACTAGTAAGTACGGTTCAGACAAACAGAGCAGGCATTAAATGATGCAATTAAAAGTGACACATTAAATAAACTCCGCACGAAACACAACTCGAACCTTGTTCTCGTCAAATATTATGTGATAAGAATAGAATAGAAAAGAAAGAGTCTCATACGCAGCACTAAGAAAGACAAGTATATTTTTGGTAGGTACAGGTACTTTACGGCTACATTATTGGCGGCCTTCGGCGATAATTCGGGCTATCGCGACAACGTAGCCGGTCAGTTCGTCACTCGGCGATGTATCGGGCGAATTATCGCTCACGTCAATTCTCCGCAGAAAGGCGACGAGTAGACCGCTAATGAATACACGATGTTCTTGTCCGATCTTGCCCGATATCGGTCCGATAACGATGATTTTAGCGTGACAACGCGGCATGAATAATCGCCCGCTAATGTAGCATTAAAATCATATCAAATAGTTTAGCGATCCAGAAGCACGTCTAAAAATAAGAAAAAATATCCAACTTACATTATAACTGCGAAAGTTTGTGCGTCAGTGTATGTGTCTCTTAGTTACCTCTCCACGCTTGAACGGGTAAACAGTTTTTGATGATTGGAATGGAGGTAGCTCATACTCTAAAATAACACCTAGGCTACTTTTTCACCGCGGGTAACACCGCGGGGCGCACCTAGTTTTTATAATAAAAGCCATCGTCGGCTTTTATATTTTTATACTTACTTGGAAACTCACAATACTTTGTTGGTCAGTGTCAATTTCAGCCCTTTCATTTTGTAATGAGTTTGTACAGTCGTGTCCAGCAAGTGCGGGGGCGGTACACCGGGGCAGGAGACCCGGCCCTAGGGGATAGGCTATTTCTGTACTGCTGTAGTCTGCTACTGATATACCGGCCGAGGTAGAACTTCCAACTTAATTAACTTTATCAATTATCAACTGTCAATCACAGAAAAAGGTTTTGATATTTAAAATTAATCAATCTGGGGAAACATTTGATAATACGATATGTAGGCGTTTGTCTTGTACACTCGTGTGAATTAAGTGTGTGTGTGTGTGAATTAATTCGTGTGAACTCGTGTGAAGGTATTGAAACTCAGTTAGGGTTAACCAAAGTGTTATATTTTGTAAAAGGAGAATGACCAATTTTGTATGGACTCTGGTTTAAGAATTTGGCAGCTGAATCCCCAGGATTAGGACTATTGTTAATTGATTTCTAGTGCTATACTTTCAGGTAGACCAGGTTCCGACGAATAATAAAACCCTTTTAAGATTAATAGTTCACTTTTTATTTTAACCGTACAGTTATTTGGAAAATCTTACACCAACTTAACGCCAACGATGTCGGTCTCCGAATGTGTCACTGTGCCGCCGACCATCTTACTCATGAAAAAATCTCCCTCCAAAAACAAAGTTCTGTGATTGGCCACTATATTCTTGCCACAACCAATCACTGCCTACATCCGCCATTATTTTTAAAATCGGCTGTGTGATTGTCTGTGGCATCGACTATAGTGGCGCCAAAACTGGGCTTCCGTTGCCTGTCAACGACTCTTGGAAGATTGTTACCAGTACCAAATATAAAATAACCGGAAGATTCACTGAATTAAACATTGATAAATCGTGACAATAAAACAAACCCTAACAATCGTCCATCCTGACAACGTGCGCGTCCTCGCACACGACCCAGGTGGAACCCTAACAATCGGCATATGGTCGGCTGCACAACATACAATTAATTATTAATAACATGATAATCAACTCAGAACTCTTCCAAAATATCAAACATATCTGAATTGATTTCAATTAAGAAAAATATAGACAACATTAACAACTATTTGCAATTTTATAGCCTTATATTATGAACATAATAGTATTCTAATTATAGTAATGAATTATTCCTACTAGTTCATTTTTATACATGTATAATGCCTTTTACACAAAATACTAGGATTACTATTCTAAGTCATCAATGAGTTAATTATTTGTTGCAGACATAATATACTTATTAGTCTAAATTTGAGAAAGTAACATTAATGTTATGTGAAAATTTACAATTATCATCAATCTATAGGTATGTGTACACTTTAGCTAGGGAAAATGTACACTTCTAAATCAAATTATAGAGAAAACATATCGCATTAAGTATTATATAAATCAAAATTCTCAAAACAATGATATACTAGTTTTTAGGCTATCGAACAGCTTACTTGAATCGACTAAAGCTATCTGGTGTATACATATTAGTGGCATTGGACGTATCAAAACACACAACGATCGGGTTATTAATGTACGACTACCCAACTACCAATAACTACCAATTGTGACGAAACCAAAACATTTTCATTCTTTATAGTCGCATCAACGCACGGCCCGTAAGTTGCGGAATCGTTCGCGTGCTCGACCGTCAATCCAGTCGCATCAACACACGGCCCGTGATCAAAATCGTGGGATCGAATCGCGTGGTTAATACCGAATGGTTGCATCGACGCACGGCCCGCGCGTCACAGGATCGAGACGCGTGCTTGATGTCGACCAACTGCATCGACACACGGCCCGTGAGTCACGGAATCGTTCGCGTGCTCGACCGTCAATCCAGTCGCACCAACACACGGCCCACGATCGAAATCGTGGGATCAAATCGCGTGGTTGATCTCGACTGGCTGCATCGAAACACGGCCCGTTCGTCACAGGATCGAACCGCGTGGTTGAACTCTTACCTCGGCCTATGAGTAGCGGAATCGTTCGCGTGCTCGACCGTCAATCCAGTCGTATCAACACACGGCCCGTGATCGAAATCGTGGGATCGAATCGCGTGGTTGATCCCGAATGGTTGCATCGACGCACGGCCCGCGCGTCACAGGATCGAGTCTCGTGCTTGAAGTCGACCAACTGTATCAACACACGGCCCGTGAGTCACGGAATCGTTCGCGTGTTCGACCGTCAATCCAGTCGCATCAACACACGGCCCGTGATCGAAATCGTGGGATCGAATCGCGTGGTTGACCTCGACTGGCTGCATCGATACACGGCCCGTTCATCACAGGATCGAACCCCGTGGTTGAACTGAAAAGATACAAAAGAACAATCTGTAGTAACATGCCTCTCTTTAGCATAATTACACACTCTGAATGATACAAAATGATTAGTAGTCGTTTTCATCAGTAGCATTACTATCAGAGTCACTTTCATGGACCTCTAACGCAGCTATGTGAATCCAAGGCCTCATTCGATCTGCTGCGACTACTGTTGCACGTTTGTTTTGTGTGCATCCTAGACCTGGGACGGAAGCTACTTTATATCGGTCTCGTCCAAGAACTTCAACTACTCGATAGGGGCCAACAAACGTGGGCATAAGCTTTTTGCTTTGCCCGTCATTGCTAAAACACGTTTTAGTTATTTTAACTAACTCATCTACTTTGTATAGACGTGCTGATTTCCTTCCCTTATCATGTTTATGCTTCTGTTTAATCTGTTCCGTATCTATCCTATCTTTGACTTCACTCCGTATAACGGAAAGATCACTACTTTCACGAGTTCTATCTGATATCTTATTCAAAATAGGATTCATCTCTGCATTCATGCAGGTACCAAACAATACCTCCGATGGCGTTCTACCTGTCGTTTTCTGGAGAGTATTGTTTAGTCCCCACTGGACTTTACCTAAATGACTGTCCCAATCTTTCTCGCCATATTTTACACTCCACGTTTTTAGAGAATCGAGAATGGTGCGGTTATACCTCTCCACCTGTCCGTTAGATCTGGGACTAGCCACGGAGTTCAGAACATGTTTAAAACCTTTATCAAGTGCAAATCTTTTAAAAGCATGCGAGGTGTAACAGCTACCGCGGTCGCTTACCAACCGATCAGGGACCCTAAACGTGTAAAATATATCTTCAAGAGCTCTAATAACACTTTGGGTATTTGTGTTTCTGACAGGTTTGATAAAGCAAAATTTGGTAAACGCATCTACGCCTACAAATATGTGTGTATGGCCTCGTCTTGACTTTACGAAAGGTCCAAGGTGGTCAACGTGCAGAGTATGAAACGGCACTTCTATCTTCGGAATAGGATGGAGCAATCCTTCATTTGAATTCAAATTATTTTTCGCATAAGCGCATTCTAAACAAGCGCTTACATACTTCTTGACGAATTTGGACATTTTGGCAAACCAATAATTCTTTTTTAATCTTTCTAACGTCTTTTCAAGACCAAAATGTCCAATGTCATCGTGATTCATGCGACACACCTGCCACCTTGCACCCTTCGGAACTACCCATCGCACATTGTTTTTATCACCATCTAGATAACGAAAAAGTCCGTTATCTTTCACAACGTAATTGTCATTTATGTAGTTTAGCCCCTTTTGATCTAGATCGCTATTCAAAATATTCTTAATTCTACAAAGTTCAGAATCTCCCAGTTGAAGAGTGTGCAGCCAATCATCACCACTGATTGCCATCACACTTGGCAACCGATCAGGAAGAGATTCTTCGCTTTTAGCTAGAGGATTTCGCGACAGTGCATCGACATGACCCATTTTCGTACCGGGTCTGTATTCCACTGAGCAGTCAAACTCTTGCAGAGTTAGCCACCAACGGGCAATTCTCGGGATTAGGTCTCGTTTTACAAATGTAGAACGTAGCGCACTACAATCGGTGATAATTTTGAATTCCTTGCCTAGCAAGTAAACTCTATATTTTCGCAGAGAAAAGACGACAGCCAATGTCTCGAGCTCATATGAGTGAAAGTTCTTTTCTTCCGGCGAAGTCTGCCTGCTATAGTAAGCGACTGGGCGAAACGACTCACATGGAGACTTGCGCTGAAGAAGAATGCCACCTATACCTATTCTACTAGCGTCGGTATGCAGTTCGGTCTCTGCTGTAGAATCATATATTGCGAGAATTGGCCTATCTATCAACCTGGATTTAAGACCAACAAAAGCCTGTTCTTGACTATCACCCCACTCCCACACAGCTGCCTTTTTTAACAATTTACTCAAGGGAAAAGCGATCACAGCGAAATCTTTTATAAATTTCCTAAAATAACTTGCCAATCCCAGAAATTGCCGAACATTGTGCACGTTCTCAGGACGCGGAAAATTCTGAACGCTCACAATCTTTTCTTCGCCAGGCCTCACCCCTGCAGCACTAATTTCATAACCAAGGTAGCTGATGCTATCACGGAGGAAATCGCATTTTCCGAGATTCAAAGTCAGATTAGCTCTCTCAATCGCTCTTAGCACTTCCTCAAGGTGTTCAAGACATTCGGACGAATTTTTGCCAAAAATGAGAACATCATCAATGTAAGCAGTTGCCTTATCGAAACGAGCTGAACCTAAGAGCGTATTCATCATTCGCTGGAACACGGCCGGCGCATTCGCCAACCCAAAAGGCATTCGATTAAACTCATATTGACCGTCTGGCGTGACAAACGAAGTAAGATGTTTGCTCTGTTCAGAAATTGGCACTTGATAATAGCCTGAAGCAAGATCAAGGGTAATGAAACAAGCCTGCCCAGTTAGTCGGGCTATCTCATCTTCGATGATGGGAATTGGATATCTTTCTTTCACAGTTACCGAATTCAGCATGCGATAGTCGATGCACATTCTTAGCGAACCATCCTTTTTTCGAACGAGCAAGATAGGACTCGCATAGTCGGAAACGGACTCCCTAACTATCCCGGCATCCAACATCTCACCAACCATGCAGCGCACCTTCTCTCGTTCGTGATGGGACAACCTGTACGGGCGATATACTACAGGACGATCACTATTCAACTCTATGTTCATTTCGGCTATGTTAGTACAACCTAAATCTTTAAGGGATGTTGTGAAACAATGCTTGTATTGTTTTAACAAGTCCAGAAGACGCTGTTTATCACCTTCGGGAACTTGTTTTCCTACACGAACCTGGCTAGCATCAAACTCGACTTCATCACCTTCGATCCTATCCGAAACAGACTCTACAATGACCCTGTTAACAAAATGTACTCGGTCTGCTCGACAAAATACAGAGTTTTTTGAGATCTGGCAAACCCCAGACAAAGGAAATACCTCTATATTAATCAGCCCATTTTTAGCCTGATGGAGGCCGCCACACACTTGGTATTGCCTATTCGGTACACCTGCAAGGCTGTTCTTTACCAGGACGCTCCCGCTGAATGACGATTCAATTCGACCTCTCACTGTAGCGGGACCGTACAACTCAATGACATCAACTGTTATAACCTTGACTGAACATTCAACCTCTTTATCCAAATCGGGTAGTGGCAATTCACTACCAATATCAAGAAATTGCAATCTAGTCGGGGTTTTGTACGCGATTATATGCGGTTGCTCTGTGTAAGATTGACCAATCAATACCGGCTTGTCCAACATATCATCACTAACGACCTTGCACGCAACCTGAGCAGTGACATCATCGACGCATAGTTCAAGTGATAACTCGCCTAACGAATGCACCAAACTGTTTCCAAAACCTTTCATAGCAGACGAGACGTTATTATGAACGAGTCCCAATTTACGAGCAACCGATTCTTTAACTAACGTAACATCACTGCCAAAATCGACGAACGCCGTAAAAAGGGCCCCGTTTATTTGCACCTCTTTCGTAAATTTCGAGTTTGGGTTCACACCATTTTGACTATTTAAAGAATCAATACGCATAGATTTTTGAACTGGAATAGCTGTTTGTGGTTTCTCTTTGTCGTCTGTTTTACTGGTACAAATATTAGCCGTATGCCCAACTCTGTTACATTTTAGACACTTTATTAAAGGCTTGGGACAGTGCGCAAAGCCGTGTCCCGTTTCCTTGCAATTATAACAGCCAATATTTGTCGCAGTATAAGGTCTGCTTCCTGACTTTTGTCTTGTAGAATTCGTTCCTACTGTTGAATTGTCGGTTTTAGTTCTAAACTGAGTTCGATCAGATAAAGATTGATGCGAGTCTTTATTGCTACAAAGATATTCTAAAAGTTGATCGGGATGCGAGCAACGTAATGCTAAAGCACCAGACCTTAAGGTGCGATCGCTAAGTCCGTGTATGATACAGTCTACTGCTCGCTTCCCTACAATATCGCATTGATTGAGAAGTGTCAATTTCTCATAGTAATAAACCTCTATGGGCTCATTATATCTACTCCTTCGTTTAAGCATGTCCTCCAAGGTCTGGCCATAATTCTGTTCGAAAGGAAAAGCCTTTGTCAGTTTTTCCTGCCATTCTTTCCAAGTAAATAGAATGGAATTTAGTCCTTCGTACCAGGTTTTAGTCAGACCCTGAAGTTTTTGCATAGCAAAATGAGTGACAGTTCTATCGTCCCACCCATAAACCGATGCACATTCGTTCACCTTATTTAACCATACATCTATTCGTTGAGTCTTCGTTGAAGGATCAAAATTAGGTAGAATGTTTTTATAATCAAGCTTTTGTAGTGACTGTGCACCCTGGGTAGACGCTAAACCGTCCCTCAGACAATTTAAAATGTCAACAACATTTTTATTAGAGAAAGAAGGGCTACGTGACCTTTTAGATAGTCCGGCGTCGTCGCGTGGCTCTGCATGACCATCGGCATCCCGTTCGCTTCGGCTCCGGTCGCGGTGACTCCGTCTGCGGCGCACGCGGTCATCACTCTGGTCGCGGAGACCCCGTCTGCCACGCGCGCTGTCTCGGCACGACGTTGAAGGAGGGCGCCGATCCCTGGAGAGCCTCTCGCGTTCTCGCTGAAGCTCCTCTTCCAATAACTTCAAACGCTCAAGGCCTATGTCCCGTTGCCGGTCGTACGCGGGGCGACTCGGGCTGCGACTGCGAGTTCGGACACGGCTTCGACTTCGGGAGGTAGTACGAAGATTCCTGCGAGAAACAGGTGTCTCGCGGCTTCGTCTCTCTCGGTCTCGACTTCGGCGACCCGGTTCATTCATTGTCTGAAATTTTGTGCGTTGCGTGGCAACGCAAATTATGTTACCTATTTGTTCCGTACTCAAGTTATCATAATCTGAACAAGAGGGTATCTTGAAACACAATAAGATCTAAGTAACACACAACATGCTAGTGAGAGCTACGAAACTTATACTTGAAAAATAATCAGTTAGATTAGATAACAATGGCTAACAAAATAATTCGAATATTTTGTAATGTTTACCTCTTTTTCATACATCTAAACTTAAACTTTACTTGAAATATAATACCAATGCACCGATAATACTCAAGCCAGCAATGATAGGATACTAATTACTGAAAATTGAGCGTGTACTTACGTTTTATTGAAGTTAGTTGCCAATCCCACTTCTGATCTTTCAGGTAGACCAGGTTCCGACGAATAATAAAACCCTTTTAAGATTAATAGTTCACTTTTTATTTTAACCGTACAGTTATTTGGAAAATCTTACACCAACTTAACGCCAACGATGTCGGTCTCCGAATGTGTCACTGTGCCGCCGACCATCTTACTCATGAAAAAATCTCCCTCCAAAAACAAAGTTCTGTGATTGGCCACTATATTCTTGCCACAACCAATCACTGCCTACATCCGCCATTATTTTTAAAATCGGCTGTGTGATTGTCTGTGGCATCGACTATAGTGGCGCCAAAACTGGGCTTCCGTTGCCTGTCAACGACTCTTGGAAGATTGTTACCAGTACCAAATATAAAATAACCGGAAGATTCACTGAATTAAACATTGATAAATCGTGACAATAAAACAAACCCTAACAATACTGACCATGTCTACATACATACATTTCGTCACAACCCCCGAAAGGACTGGCACAGGTGTAGTACAATACCCACATATCGCCTGACGATATTCAGTCCCAAATGTAACAGGGGCTCAGCCTGTCACCATTACCGGGTTCGAGTCATGTAGGAGATGACGTACATATTATGTTCAACTGTTCACACAATGAACAGATTGGTGCGTGCCGTCTACCTGGAATCGAACCCGCTCCCTCTGGCTTGAGAGGCAGGGCTTCTTCAACTAGGCTATCATCGCTCTCAACTATGTCTTTATAGCATTATAAATACCAATAAAGTCCATCATAATCCGACCATAATCCATTATAGTCATTATGTGAATTTTGTAAAACTGCTTAGCTTTCAGAGCTAAATATCAACGATTCTGTGGGTCCAAAGGAGAAAATGTTGTACCTACTTGAATTATTCTTTTAAACGTAATTTTTTGACGCACTTTTTTAAAGGTTTCTTTGAGTTAACATTACCATTCTTCTTTGCAAAATACTTTACATGTTTTGTTGTCTTTCTTATATCGCCCTACTGAAGGTCTGATGACAAGTAAGATTGCTCCGAGTCGACACATTTGAAACATTTTTGTCTCGATTCTATGTAGGTATTCAATGTGATTACAATTACTGACAAGTACACCCTGTTTAATTTACATCTGACATGTCATAGGCCACATTTTCCTCGTTTCTTATCGTAATACCGTACACGATACGAATTTATTTCTACTTCATAATAAAAACAAGTATGATTTTCCTCGTTTCAACCGCATGGCGTTTCCATGAAGCCTTGTCGGAGATTTTCCTAAAATATCTCATTTTCTTTGACGAAGCAGTGAAGCATCGCGTAGCGGTTGTGGTCGCGCCGATGAGACGTGTTTTAACTGACTTTAAAAAGCAGGAGGTTCTCAATTCGTCGGAATTATTTTATGTATGTTCACCAATTACCCGAAGACGCCCAGACTGATTTGGAAAATTCTTTTTTGTTTCAATTGGTGAACTATACTTCCCAGCTGGTTTCGTTTGAACTTTATCGAAATCGCATAAGCGGTTTAAAAAAAAACATAATCTAAAAATTATATACAAAATCCAATTTGGATGACGGAAAGTCAATTACTTTAATTATTTTCTTTAATCGTTAAATGTTTACTGACTGTTAACTAATGTGTAATATTAGCACCAATCCACCGATGACGCCAAAATAGAGCCGCGATTAGATTGATGGCTGCTGAGAGAAGACATGCGATCGAAACGATATCTCTGGAGATTTCCTCTCCATTCTTATAGCACGCAATGCTTACTAAGTGCTTGAAGTTGTTCGTCAAGTATAAACAAAATCGAACGACGCTAAAGCAATTGTCTGTTCCTTATCCGATTCTATTTAAGGACCAATACTCAGAATCTCTTTCGAAGCGATGTATGCGCTCTGCAAAGTCCTCCGGGAAAAAATAAAAGTTTCGTTCGAGAGAGGATCTTCTAAAAAGATTGGTATACTCCGTTTCAGGGAGCGGAGGCGAGCTGTAGCTTGTTTTTTTAACACAATATTTGAACCGCTCGTGTGTTCCGAGCGCACATTTTCCTACATAGAAAAATCGCTGTTTCGCTTTTGTATTTGCATCGTTGATAACGTGTAAAATTAGACTGTATTGCTCCGAAGTAGAGTTGATTTTAGAGCGCGAGTATCTTTCTCGGCGAGGCACGTACCCGGAAGAAAAGTTGTTGTGTTCCGAACGTGAGGAATATTCTGTTCCCTCCCTAACTACTGGCTCGGTCGGTCTAACTACTTTACAATTAAATTTAGAAGTGGGAAAAGAACTCGCGCTAAATGTGCGCACTCGGGAGCACTTCAAACTATTTCCAGGAACATTTTATCACAGAAACTTTGGTAATAAGTAGTCTTTAAAGAATGGTGAGAAAATTCAAAACCGAAATATTTTCCGTAATAGTTATGAAACAAATATAATAATAATTATTTTTTTGCTTATAATAATAGTTTTCCAATTACATGAGATTTCCTATCTCCCAAACTAGCTTCCAGTGCTATGGGAGACAGTTCTTCAGCAGGATGGAGTACATATGGGACAACTAATTGCCAGTGTTGGGACAAGGACAGTGTTAGGTAACAAATAGGTAAAACAAGGAATACTGTGGTAGTGGTGGATGTTTTTGGGAATATGCACCAAAAACACATTTTGGGTGAGAATCAGACTAGTCGATTTTTGGTTTTATTATAATTTTCAATATACTTATTAAGCGACGATAGCCTAGTCGGAGACGGCCCCCGCCTCTTAAGCCTGAGCGAGCGGGTTCAAACCCAGCGACGGCACGCACCAATTTGTTCATTGTGTGGACATATTTTCGAATTGGACGTCATCTGCTACATGACTGGAGCCCGATATATGGTGACAGGCTCGCCCCCGTCACATTGGGACTGAATATCGTCAGCTGCAGTGTGGGTATTGTATTACTCCTCTGCCAGACCTTTCGGGGGAAAGGCGTGACGATATGTATGTATAACTTAGAGGTTTCATTAAATTAAAGTGCGGTCCGATGTGTCTGCAAAGTAGAGCGTCGTGGCGTCGCGCCGGCGAACGTTCGAACAGCTGTCGGTACACCAGTACGGTACTAATCGATTGTACTGTCTTAACAATTAATGCGAGACTTCGATCACATCGCGTCGGGTTGGCAAACAATTCATGAAACCAAACTCGAACTCGTTTTGAAACGCCTTATTACAGTTTATTATTTTTGTGAAACAATATATGCAAAATGTAATATTATAATGATGTCGTGAGTGAGTGAGACAACTGCCTCGCCATATATAGATAGACTAGCTACGCCCCGCGGTTTCACCCGCGGTTAAAAAGTATCCTATATGCTATTCTAGACTGTAATCTATCTCTGTGCCAAATTTCATCCAGATCTGTTCAGCCGTTCTTGCGTGAAAGAGTAACAAACATCCATACATCCATTCTTACAAACTTTCGCCTTTATAATATTAGTAGGATAGGATAGTAGGATAGATGGATGAATGGATGTTTGTTACTTTTTCACGCCAGAACGGCTGAACAGATCTGGATGAAATTTGGCACATAGATAGATTATAGTCTAGAATAGCACATAGGATACTTTTTAACTGCGGGTGAAACCGCGGGGCGCAGCTAGTACTTTACTAAATATAAACTAAAATTTTTAAAAACCTCCGACGCCGATTTTCATTAAATCCCGATTTCCATCAAATACAATAGCATAAGTCAACCAAAATAAATCAACATCAAAATCCTCCGTTCAGGAGCTACGATGCTACACACACACACACACACACTCACACACACAGACACGTCAAACTTATAACACTCCGTTTTTTTTTTTTTTTGCGTCGGGGGTCAAAATAGAGATACAGTTATAGAGAAATCACAGACTCACAGAATCACAGACAGACAATAGATTGAGATACAACATAGTATCGCTACGTTACCGCGGTTGGCCGCGTCGGTGTGGCTTCAGCAGAACAGAACGCTCGTTAAGGCGCCGCACTCAACACACAATCCTCGGAGAGAGCACCTGATAACACATAATAATCGTTATTAATGCTCTTAAGCTCTGCCTTCGTATTTTTCTCTGTAATGTTGGCAGTGTATTTATCATTTCTAATGACCGGTGAAATATTGTGGATACGTATCAGTGAGGAGCCGAGCCGAGCCGTGTTGGCCAAATGGGATGGACCAAGCCTTCCGACCCCGAGGTCGTGGGTTCGATCTTGACTTTGCACCGATAAACTTTTATCTCGTAGAAAAGTTTAAATGTATTTGTTACGAGCAATTCGAGAAGACTGGTCACTAACTGGTCACTGGTCACAAGCCAATCCTGAAATCGTGAAAAAAACACAGCTGTTCCATACAAACAGTTCAAAAAGCCTAAGACAAAATGTATGGAACAGCTGATTTTTTTTTTCGCGATTTCAGAGTTCACCCCATAGTAAAAGTTGTTCATATTGATGAGTACAATGAACCCTTAAGAGGTACATTACATTACATATAATCATGTATATGCAAAATGACTTGGATCGACAATGTTGACTACTGGCCTAGCCTAGTCATTTAAGTAGGGGAAATTTTGAGGTTGTTATAAAAATAATATCCATGAATGCTAAGGTGGGAGCTCAGCTCGCTTCACTCCCGCTTTAGCCTTATAACCTAACCAATCCCAGTCAGATTTGCTCTGATAGAGGAGGCGGGCACGAGAGATGCTCTTGCTCATTATTTATTGTAACGACCGGCCCATATTAATACTGTCGGGGGTTAAAAATATACCGCATTGTTGTTAAAAACGAACTTGCTAACTGATTATTTCGCAAACATTTATTCAATGACTCATTTAAATTATGAATTCTAAATTTATCGTCGAAGTTGTTCTAATAAATCAATCGTATTTTAGCGAAGATTACCCTCATTAGACTCCTTGTTGACTCTAGCTACGTGAGTAAATACCCGCATTAGCCGTCCGCTGTTTGTTCAGGGGCCTTATTCTGAACTGTGCGATATTACCTCGGTCCCTGTCTCTTGCGCTAGACTAGTCATAGGAGTGAGAGGGACTGAGATATTGTCGCCAACGCCAGCACAGGACTCCCGACATGAGACAAGCCGCGATGACATATGAATGGATAACAGCTTGCTACATTTAGTAGCTACTTACTCTCTTGTAGCTGAGATTTATTACAAGTTTAATATCTACTAAGCTAGCTTTATACCAGAACTAATTGCGCCCAGTTGTGTTGCCTGCAGTTAAAAAGTATCTTATGTATGTGTTAATTAATGTAGTATAAATTTAAGCTATCTCCATACCAAGTTTTATCAAAATCCATATAACATAAAACGCTATCACAATAGTTTAGTTTACGCGACAAAATTGACCTCATAGTGTTTAGCTAAGCTTATGATTGTAATCCCTGAGGTAGCCCAGTGTTTGAGCCGCACCAGCTACTCGTATTCCAAATAACGAATTAATCATCATCAATAGCTAATTAACTTCTGCAGCTGTACGAGTGTAGTAACACTGTGTGCACACACGCGCAGTTCGTCGTTCGACGCGTGTAGGGCGCACGCACACACGGGCGACGTTAATTGTTCAAATTGGTTATAGTTATTCATGAGCACGCGTGTTGACAGTGTCGCGTGGATTTACTACATTCAATCAAAATAATCTATTCCACTATAATCAGATCAATGGGCAAACTGATCAAGTGTAGGGACATAACTGTTATATACGCATGCTTTGAATAATCGCTTGTTGTTTTTGTAATCAAAATCCTGCCCGAAATTTCGAAGAACGCTCTGGGATTCAGAACAAAAGAGTTTAGAACGATATTGTGTTACTAATGGTTGATTTTATAACTACTAAGAATGTATACAGTTTAGATTAGTATATATAGTAAGTACTAAAATCGTGTTAATACCGTATCACCAGTAACGTCTCACGGACGTATTTTGTTTTTAGATTAAAACGAGCTGAACAAAAGTCGAACGAGTCTCTACAGTGTGTATGGCAAGGCGCGGCAGCTGTCTC
Source organism: Peribatodes rhomboidaria (assembly GCA_911728515.1). Taxonomy (NCBI): domain Eukaryota; kingdom Metazoa; phylum Arthropoda; class Insecta; order Lepidoptera; family Geometridae; genus Peribatodes; species Peribatodes rhomboidaria. The sequence goes on along the minus strand of OU452181.1, from coordinate 193,827 downwards.
GGTAAAATTGCTTTTATAAATGCATTGAAAATAGTAATACAAAGTACATTCAGAATAATTTTCATGTTAATATTTATAGTTGAAATAGATGATTTTATAGTTGATAAATAATTACGTTTTTACGTTTCTCTGAGCACTCATCATAAATATCAATTTGAAAACTATTCTTAATACTTCGTAATATTGTTTTCAATGCAATTAATAGAGGCAAACTTATCAAAAATGCATTCTATAATTTGATAACTAACATAATAGTGTCGCGAGCGAGCGAGACAGCTGCCGTGCAGCCACCATGCACCTGAATTTCAAGTGTATTTTTTTTTTTGCTTTTGATTCTTTATTGTAATATCTAAAGTATTCCATTATTATAATGTATTTCGTAAACCGCCGTCCCTCGGCCGCGGTCGAGCCGCACGAGTGTCGTTCACCATCTGCATCTGTTCCCGGCTCCGCCTCAATTTAATTCCCTTTATTATGGCGTCCCCAAAAATGGCCTTGTAAAATTTTACAGCGCCCATGTAAAGGGCTGTAAAGGCGATATTATTACCGCTGCGGGTCGCTACAGGGCCGGCGAGGCTAGCGCGGCGGCCGCCGGGGGCGCCGCCGCTCGACGGCAATTAAACCGGTTAGTACCGGTTAACGGCAGATTGCGCGTTATGCTGATTGGAGTAGAGTCGCGGTAAATCTACGGAGAATTGGCTGTAAACACATCCCGCTCGCTGCCACTTCCGTTTTATCACCGTTCGCCGGTTACACGAATATTACGGTTAGAAAAGCTGTTGGTTTTAATAAAATGTTAGTAGAATACCCGAGAGCGGCGAGCCGCCGGCCGGCCGTTCCGAGTACAACTAAATAGCTACGTCGTGGAGATAAGTAAAGCGCCATAGATTATGGCGTATCGCTCCGATGCGATGTCGCGTCTCATACGAGATAGCGCCGGGAATAGCCGTAGCACCGTTGTAGCATCGTAGCTCCGTAGCACCGTAGCGTCGTAGCGGCGCGCTACGGCGATTTATTCGGCGCTACGTGCTCGATAACGGTCGTTAGTTTCCGTCGCTCCGAAAAAACAAGTCGTGGAAGAAATCTGATCGAATTCAATGAATATTATAGTTGGAGAGATCGCATCGCATCGCCACGCCGTAGAAAGTATGCGCGAACTATCATTTGTGTAATGACTTGTGGCGCCATTAGCCCGCCCTTGAAACAATATTCGAGCGCCATTACGGGAATGACCGTTTGAATATTTCATACAGTGCTTTAGTTTGGCAATTAGATATACCCAAATTAGCTATTAACGGAGCCCTTCGGCGTGGTTTAGTGGGCGGCCGCGGACTGGGAGGTGGCTCTGTGGGTATTTCGATATTAATCTCGTTTTTATTGCCCTCAATCACGACACGCGGTCGGAACTGAGGAACTGCGCTAATGTGCGGCACGGAGTTATGTTTTCATCTTCAAATTAGGCAGCGCTTTTGTTTAACGAATGGTCCCTACATAACTGTGAGTATTTAATAGAAAATATATGAAGCCTGTTTGGCTGCTTGTGTCCGTTTTATGTGCGATACGTTATACGATTGACATAACCGAACCTTAGTTAGTTAGTGCGTACAATTTTTATTTAAATAAATTTTTACACTAATATTATAGATGTGAAAAAGTTTAGATGGATGTATAGATGTTTGTTACTCAATCACGTCTTGATTTTGAACAGATTTCGATGACATTTTGCACAGGGATAGATTATAGTCTGGAATAGCACAAAGAGCACTTTTTAACCGCGGGTGAAACCGCTAGACGCAGCTAGTTAATTTACACGTCGGCTCCGGCCTCGTCTCGCTGTTCGCCAGACATTCCCGAAAGTTCATCACAATTATCGAGTAACCAAAGTTGAAAGTTCTAGTTTAATTTTTATTTGAGCCAACGTCTATCATGTTGGAAAGTTTGTGTAGCGCCAGGATTACCTCGCGCCGGTTCAGTCTCCTCTGGCCCTAGCATTAACTCTGTTACCCAACTTTAGAACCTAGTTTCATTTTTAAAATGGAATTCGCCAGACGTTGTTCAAGAACGAAGGAGAAGTTAAACGTGGAGAAAGTTACAATTACTCTTTAATTAGAGCGATACGATCCATGATGCAATGTGTTGTCTTTTCTGGCCGCGAGATCGAAGGGCGTGCTCTTTGTTTGAAGACAAGTTAGTCAAGTTAGCCAAAAAGTTAAACCTAACTTTTAACTACATATGTATTATTATTGGTTAAGTGCCTTTGATTCCTTGTTACGCTTGAAAGCTCCAACTACTGAATCGATTATCATGAAATTTTGAATAGGCATTGACAAGAGTACAGAATAAGTTACGGAAAAGCAGCAAGTAGGGTACCTTAAATTCCGAAAAAACTAACATTTTCCATGAGACCGCATGGAAATCCTTGGAGAGCAGATAGTCGTCAATGAAAGGGCAAACAATCTGAAAAGAATTAAAAAACGTCTGCACTGCGCTGTTGTCACTTTTCGACCTGGCTCCATATTCATGACGCGTGAGATGAGATCTAGTCACTAGCAACCTTATTACTTTTCAAACGAGAGAGACAAAGAACAGAAAAAAAACTCGAATTGTAGGAATATGTAAGCCCTGAGCGTGGTTTACTAAGAGTGTTGTGTGTGTTGTTCCAGTGTGTGGCGCGGAGTGAGCGCGCAGGATGTGCGCGTGCGCGTGGCGCCTGCACGTGCTCACCACCGCGCTCGTGCTCGCCGCGCATCTCATCAAAGGTAACCTCGCTACATACACACACTACACTTGTTACTTTGTTCATTTACACTACTACAGACACACTAATATTATAAAATCGAAAGTAACTCTATCTGTCTTAGTTAGATTGAATCAGGCGTTACTTTGCGGAAGTTCATCTTCAAAACTGTTACTTTAACGAATATTTAATGTATTTCCGCTATAACGTCGCATTATGTACCAAGGAATATGGGTTCGTCAGTCTGTTTGGAGGCATCTCACGGCTGAACGGATCTTGATGAAATTTGATATTTAGTTACAGTATATCACGAGAAAGGTTTTTGGATACTATTTCCTGAATAAACAAAAACGAAGTCGCGAGTTACAGTGATGATATATAAAGCTCAAGTTTAGATGTAGGTTGTAGGAGATAATAAACGGCACTACGGGGGGGCAATTCAGCTAACCATGGCAGCCAACCATTAGTAACACTAGTTCGTTCGTTTCCGTACGTTTTTAGGCTAACGCAACGTCGACGGTTATGTTGTTAAACTTACCAGCTATGTGTAGGTGATGTTCAAACAATTATTCTACTTATTGAAAGCTTTACAATCACTGAGGCTCATCACGTAAGCTATGAAACACTCGCAAAGCTGCAAGCAGCCGCATATAAAATAAAAAAAACAAATCACATAATGTAATTACTTATGTAGGTATTAGTATGTAGTTTATTATAATTCTCAAATTAGTAAGTTTATTTAATATTTTTTTAACCTTCATTATTATTATTTTTCTTTAGCACACACCACCGTCCATGCTGAATCATAATGTTTTTATTCCATCCAAAGGTTGTCTGGAAGAAATCGCTCTTAAGCGATAAGACCGCCCATTGCGCCTTTATTTTTGAGTGTTTAGTTTAGATTTATTAGTATTTGGTGTCAATAAAGAGTTTTTGTATTTTATTGTATAATGTAATAGTGACCTAATTCTGACCTAATTTCAGTGTATAACATACTCGTTTACTTTATTCCATTCTTTTTATTCCCTAAAAATACGAATTGACATCGACATGGACGTTTTTCCCATAATCCTTGCAAAACTCTGCGCTCGGACACCAGTTGCCAATAAATGCAAAGTGACAGGTGTTCGCCGGATCAGCTCGTCAGCTCGCAGGAACAGAGCGATCAACCTGTTCACTTAAATAAGGCGGCAGCCATCGTTTTATTAACTGAACTTAAAAGTCTTCCCTGAAACATGTTCCTTTCTTCATTTGGGCAACTCTAAAATAGTTTAGTCGGTGTATTGTCCATAGCACACCTGGGTCCAGTGACATGGGTGTCCAAGGTTAGTAGTAGGCTTTTGTTATATCGTATAGAGAACTAAAGGAGAAACTGGCGCGAACGAAACTTCCCTGGCCGAAACACATAGGGTCAACTGAGGCAAATGCGTCAGTGGGGCAATGGCGTCTTTCGAGAATTACTGACAAACCCTTCATAAATTCGGCGCCACCTACATCTGTTTTCTATCTTTAGTTGCAAATATTTATACAAATGGCGAAAACTGCCCAATTGGTGAAGGGTTTGTCAGGAATTTCTCGAAAGACACAATTGCCCCAAAGACGCATATACTCCAGTTGACCCTACGTAAAGTAAACGATGAAAGCAATATGTTATCTAAACCAGAATATAATGACAATTGACAATGAAATTATGTAATACAATGTGCTGGTTTTGGATGTAGTAATACTTCAGGGTGTTGTCCTACCCATCAAAGTTAACAACTTTTAAAACATAAGTTTTGAAATTCGAAAGAAAAGTAACCGAGTACTTCGATACAAAATAACTTAGTTAATAGTCACTTGATCAATGTTGTACGAAGAACTCAATTTTTTTTCCTCGAATTTTGCAAACTGATGTTCTAAAAGTCTGTTCCCTTGGACGGGTAGAACAAATACTCTTAATACATCCAAAACCAGCACCCCGTATTATAGCGCGTAACTATTCCTCGTAGTAAAATTGATTTATCTTCCTATTAGTATCATTGGCATCCCTCGTCATTGCTATGTTCATTCAAAGCGTTACCCTTACTACGTTGTTGTTGAGTTGAGACGGAGCTACTTACTACGTTGTTGTTGAGTTGAGACGGAGCTACTTACTACGTTGTTGTTGAGTTGAGACGGAGCTACTTACTACGTTGTTGTTGAGTTGAGACGGAGCTACTTACTACGTTGTTGTTGAGTTGAGACGGAGCTACTTACTACGTTGTTGTTGAGTTGAGACGGAGCTACTTACTACGTTGTTGTTGAGTTGAGACGGAGCTACTTACTACGTTGTTGTTGAGTTGAGACGGAGCTACTTACTACGTTGTTGTTGAGTTGAGACGGAGCTACTTACTACGTTGTTGTTGAGTTGAGACGGAGCTACTTACTACGTTGTTGTTGAGTTGAGACGGAGCTACTTACTAAACGGTTGTGAAATGATATCTAATGTTTGTAATTCGATAAACTAAGCAATGAGTATGCCATAAGTTGTTTGTATGGCTTTACTTGTTTGTTTCACGCGGTTTGTTTGCTGATGGGAGAAGTTGCGTAGTTCGTACTTTTGCTAATACTACTTAACTTAGAGAGTAGGTCAAATTCTACGTAGTACTAAACAATTTAACTAACCTCTTTTGCCGACTTCTAAAAGGAGGTTTTCAATTTGTCGGAAGTTTTTTTATGTATGTTCTCCGTTACTCGAAGACGCTTGAACCGTTCTTTTACCCGACTGCGCAAGAAGGTGGGTTACGTTTTTCTAGTGTATGTATGTGGGTATGTATGCATGTACGTATGTATGTATGTATGTATGTATGTATGTATGAGGTTGCTTTGGAACGCCCTACAGCCTAACAGCTTGATAGATTTAGACATGTGAGGTGTCATTTAAATCCTCTTGATAGTGGAAGTGACACAGGGTACAACATTTTAATTATAATTATCAGGAGTACATTTTGCAGTCGGGTTTTTTTGTGTACCTTTTAAAAGTGCCACTTGTTATTTCAAAGGCAATATTTTAGAAGTAGTCCCATTTAAGTCACTGTTGAGCAGTTTTTGAAAATCAATAAAAATCTAAAAATTGCTTACAAAATCCAATTCGGATGACAGGAAGTCGGTTTTTTAGATTTTTAAAAGATTACATTAGTTCAATAGAATATTATTATTAGTTGACTGAAGTTACAAAATGTATTTTTTATATCATTTTATTAGACCCAGATTGTATTGTATTTTTTGTTTTTTGGTTTTCTTTTAATAATATTACTTGTTTGAATAATAATGCCAATTTAGTTCCACAAACCCTCACCGCCGAGACTCAATGACTCCTCCAATGATCCAGTGATCTATCAGCGACGGTCAGCGACCCCTGCAACTCTCGGCAACTCTCGGCAACTCTCGGCAACTGTCGGCGACACTCGGCCGCAACTTCCCGCGACACTAGTTTTAATGAATATTTAAATGTTCCCCGAGACATCAATTCCGTCGAAATTTCCTCGCTCTCGGCAAACTTCGCGTTCATTCGTTAACTTGTCGCCAGAATCATAAACAACTTTTAATGGGAATAAAATGAAAAGTTTCGAGTTTGGAAATGACGCCGACCCAGTACGCCACCGCGGTAAACATGGACTCTTGTTTTTAAAACTTAAGGAAAAATACCTAACTTTAATCATATCCTATAAGTACCTACAACGGCGGTACAAAACACGAGCTTACCACAAAGGAAAATAACGTCATATTGTGAAATTATGAAAAAAGCGATCAAAGTCAAAGTCAAAGTCAAAATGTTTTTATTCAATTTAGGTATCAAAGATACACTTATGAACGTCACAGTTTTTTTTAAATCGACCGCCTTGTTCGGATGAAGAAAGCCTAGTTAGAGAAGGCCCACCTCACAAGCCAGAGGGAGCGGGTTTGGATCAAACCCTTGTGTGAAGATTCTTATGTACGTATTTAATGGCATCTGCTACTAACTGAAGCCCGGTGTGTGGCGACAGGCTCGCCCCCGGGCACACTTGGGACTGAATTTCATTCGTCGAAGTGTGGGTGTTGTATTGCACCTCCGCCAGCCTCTTCGGGAAAAAGACGTGACTATATGACGATATGACGATCACCCATTTATTGCGCTTATACTCCTATTGATGCCAAAATAAGAATACATATATGTTTGAGAGTATAAAATAATATTCGTTTTTACTACTTAGTTCTGTACCAGCCGAGCAGCGAAATTGAATTCAATGTTTTTCAGTGTAGAAATATCCTGTACTATTGTGAATATTTTAAATTAAGCAAATTCAAAGTACAGGGCAATAAGATTGGTTAATTAATAAGATCATGATTGTGTTCTGGCGGGCCGAGTGTCATTAGGGAGATTGAGCTACAACATAACATATTCAAAGACAGCCGGCTGCATTAAAGATGAAGGATGTTTATCTTTCATCCTTGATAACTTATTCTAATCATAATAAAATAATAAGAAGCTCTCGCATTTCCTGGTCATTAATATGCCAACAGAGTTAGAAGTAAATAGAGGCCGCGTATCCGGGTCGAGCGTGTCGAGAGAGTCTCATATCTGACCCCATAATCTAGACGCGTGAGATGTTTCTTGGTCACTTTTACTCCGATGACTTTTTAAACGAGAGAGACAAGGACCAAAAAATATCTCTATTGGCACGATCAGGGCTTCTTGATTTTTTACGGTAACTTAATTGCACGACTGCGGGTCAAGAAGAGGTGAATGGAATATTACTCACTTTAACTTGTTTTCTTTTGTGAATGACTAATGTTGTTGCCCACTGAGCTCCCTAGAGCATACCGGACGTTCAGCAAGCGCTAGTAGCGCCGGTTCTTTTTAACTTTATTACTTACTTATGTTCATTTTCACCTTTAAGACGTCAGTTCAGTTGTTATGCTGGCTCCGAATTCGTTACCTGTCATATTCCGAACAGATTTCTGCGAAAATCAAAATTCGTCAAAACTAGAACGGTTTTGTTCTCACGAAACCCTGTGGCGGAAATCTTTCAAATCCAAAGTCAAACATTCAAAACTTTCAAAATCATTATCCATTATTCGTGTCGGCTCGCTGAGAGCGCTCGTCTCGCGCAAGAGAGCCCGCGGGGGTGAGGGGGGTTTAGTGGAGGGGTGGGGGAGGGTAAAACTTTCTCCATTAATTACTTAACAATAAGTTGGAAAATAAACAGGCGCTAAACAAGCCCAGTAACGGTGATATTTCAGCTGACTGTGTTCAAACTGTAGTTTAGGGAGGAGGCACACTGCGATGCAAATCTGCCTTGGAATCTGTATAAATATAAATATTGTCATGAGTTGATAAAATTATAATAGTTGTAGGTTTTCGTAGCTGATAGTCTAGGCATGTAGCTATAGCTCATCAAATGTGCTCAAATATGTTACAATCACGCCTAGCATGACTTGGAAGCTTTGCTTTTGAAACCTTTAGAAAAGCTGTGTCCCATACGATTCATAGAATTACTCTTACATCTCGTCACGCCTTTCCCACTATGGGGCTGTCAGAGGTGTAATACAACACCCACACTTCGCCGCACGATATTCAGTCCCAAATGTGACAGGGGGCGAGCCTGTCGCCATACACCAGGCCTCAGTCTTGTAACAGATGACATACAATACGCACATATGATCACACAATGAACAAATTGATGCATGCCGTCGGTTGGGTTCGAACCTGCTCTCTCTGAATTTACTCTTGAATTATCTATATTACTCAGAATTACTCTTGAACGATACAATTATCCTTTTACTTTACACAGATTTTGCATCGCTCATTTTAAAAACGTCTCTTGTGTAAATTGGAAATAAAAAATTGATTAAAACCCCCTTAGCCTTCACAATATGACGAAACAATAAAAACACACTTTTTTGAAACTCAAGCTTTCGACCCTTCCCTCCAAACCTCCAACAAGTTGTAAGTTATCCAAATTATCCGCGGTGTGTCACTCGCCTTACGGCTGAGGTTTATTACACAGTATCTGAAGATAAATTCTCGCTGTACTCGTTAATTCGCCCAGTTTACGATAACAATAACATCTCTCCCGTTGAGCACCCCCCCCCCCCTCCCCCCGCTCCTTCATCCCTCCCCTGGGCCCAGAAGACTACAAGAGTGTAGTATTTACAAACCGACCCCAACCTTTTACACTCTTCTTTCAGTGTTCCAATCACGCCTTTGAAGAAAATCCTAGGCACTAGCTGCGCCCTGCGGTCCCTCAGAAATAGTTTTTTTTTTCGCGGTGAAAGGTATCCTATGTCCTTTGATGATACCCTCTGAAAACGTGTATAAAAGATCACGTCGATCGGTTGATTAGTAAGTTTGCTTATTAAATAAACAAACTTACTTTCGCATATTAAATATTAGTTAGTTTAATAATATATCACAAATTCATATAAAAGTAAGTAAGTACCCAAGTTTAAAGTAATATTTTGAAATTATATGAAATACAATTGAAAAAGTAGCAATCCCTTTGCGTGCCGAATAAGTAAAAGCTTAAAGAAACTTGGCAAGTTATCGCGGCAATATAAATTATAAAGTTTTTTTTTCGGATTCATAAGCTCCGCCCTTCAATTTAGAAGAATTAGGCGAAAGTTGAAGTTTTTCGATTGTTCCGTGTAATTTATACGCCTGTTGGGCGATTCGCGTCGGAACGGCTCCGGGGCTCACGTCTAACTTATATTCTTGCGGACTTCTTATTAATTTCCACGTATTCGTTATCTGTGTAAAGGAGCTTGAGCTTTGATGTAAAATGTCCCGAATTACTCCGCCGTGATTTGGAGTCAAGACGCTGCTCGACCTTTCAATTATGCTAAGCAGGCACAGGCACGAGTAGGCCCGCCGCGACGGGCTCGATAGGCCCGGTGGGCGACAGGCGCGATAGGCTCGGCAGGCGACACCGGCACTCGACGCACGGATTCTCTTCTTTTACCGGATTCCATTATTCCTCGTGTAAATGGAAGCACCGCTCGTGTCTGTTAGCGCCGCCGCCGCCGCCGTGCTCCGCCGACCGGCATAATCGCGGCCTGTGACCCTCGCACCACTCTTTTGATCTCCATTCTCGCAGATGTTCTTTCGGAAGGTCCCTGCCGTACCCCGTCCCGCTCCCCACGCCTCTCCCCGCGTCACGCCTTTGTCAAATAATTACGTTTCGAGGTTCCCAACGTTCCCGGCGCACAACAGTAGTCGTGTAGGTAAAGCACAATCGCGCTGCCGCTATCCGACGCAGCACTCCGGAACTTTCATATTTTCATTTCATTCTTTTGTTTCAAAATTTCAAATGTGATTCCAAAAGTTTGGACGAAACGGAAACTCGGTAATTTTCTTTCTCTTTGTCCGTACTTCCGGTTAAGAATGGCCCGGATGGGAAATATTCGGAATCGACGGCGGGTTAACGAGCCGCGATAAAATCGGAAAACCGAAGTCTCGTTTCCATTTCGATTTAAAAACGTACAATTGAAATCCGACAAAATAACACGGGCCGCGCAATAAGCTATTAGGTTTAATTAAACACGACCGAATCATCAGCAATTAGCGATAATTGAATGCGCCGCGGCGAGGGCGCACCGCATCCTCGCGCCGCCCCCGTGCGGAGCCGAGTCCGCCGGCCGCGGGCAGGGCGAGCACGGGCCGTGCCGGCACACAGGACCACACACTCGCTGGCGCTGTGTCGGTCGTTTTGTATGCAAATTACGTTTTTATTGTGTGCTAACGAGGCGCGCCGGCCGCCCCGCGCCCCGCGCGTGGCTCGCGCGCCACCAGACTTGGCGGCCGCCGCCACTAGCGCGCATTATTCCCGCATCGAAACCAAATTACTTTTTTTGAATAGCTCTAAAGGCAATATACTGTGGCAACGGATGAGTTTCATATGCTAACGCTCCCAACATTAACAATGTATCACAACACACTTCGACTTGAACGAAACGATGCTTTTGCGTCCGAAATATAAATGACAACTCAATGAATGAATAAACAATAGTGTCAATGTTCGTCGGATGAATGTGGTTCTTATCGTTTATGAAAGTAATCTGGGAAATACGCGAAAGGAATTGAGAATGAAGCCGTCGACTGCTGAGCGTAATCAATAGGTCGTCCCGCGGCGCCGGCGAGTGACGGCTCGCCGACACCTGATGAGCGCCGCGCCGCGGGAACAGACTACTCACACCTACCTTATTGATACTATTCATAATTATTACGATATTTCCTTTCACCATTTCCTATCCTGCTAGGAGCTTGTGTAGCCTGTGAAATGAGCTATAATTATTACACAGGGGTAATTTAACTAATTGAAATCCCTATAAAGGCTTACTTTTATTCTACAGCATTCTTAATGCATTTAAGAAAAAAAATACAACAATTTAATGATGATCCCATTTAAAACCGTAATTAAAAGTCATGTACAGTTCAGTTCAGTTGAAAATGATGTAAAGAAGCAGTTCGACTAGTTTTTCATTACATAAAAATAGCTCTATATTCTGAGTGAACGCTTTCAGTAAAGAAGCACATCCTCTTTCTTCGTATCATAGTAAAAAATATCTGCAGCCTAATTTTCCCGCAAACATTGGGCCTCCCCGACCGGCCGTAATGAGATTCCGCGTCCGCGCCCGCCCTAACGACGCCGGTACTCGCCTCGCGCCGAGCGAGCGTTGTCCTCCACCGCTGGTGTACAGTAGTGCTGTACGCAGTGCTGCTTATTAATTCTCTCTATTATTTCTGAACACCTGCCTATTCCGCGCGGGTGTGTTCCGCTCCCTAACGATTACTGCTGCTTGTAACGAACCCTCCGAGCGACTCTACCCTCCCTCCGCCGCTCCCCTCGCCGCCCCGCACGAACCTTGCAATTTGCGACGATAAAACTATTTGAATAACTCGCCGTCATTTGCGTTTTCGTATTTCCATTTGGAATTAAAATACTTTTGGCATGCTACAAATATCAAGAATTTATTGGGCTTTTAATTTCACATTCTTGCATACTGAGCGCTTTGGAAATGTTTCACAAAAACGTCACGTTTAGCTGTCGTTGTGAACTCGGTCAAAGTATAATTTACATTCAAAATGTGTTGGGATTGTTCTTGCCGTGTGTGAGTTTTACTTGACTTGGTTCTTTTCTTTTTAGGGTTCCGTACCTCAAAAGGAAAAAAACGAAACCCTTTTAGGATCACTTTGTTGTCCGCCTGTCTGTCTGTCAAGAATCTTTTTCTCAGGAAAGCGTGGAGGTATCTAGCTGAAATTCATAACAAATACTCAGGTCTACTGTTCCTATGAGCTTTAAAAAAATCAAACTTCCAAACGCAATCAAAAGAATCAGCCGTTTAAGCTGCAAATGTTCGACACTCGCAAGGAAATCAAAACCTACGAAACACTCGGTGTCCGACTCGCACTTGGCCGTTTTTTTTAATATCTTAAACCTAGCTTCTATATATTGCCGAGAGCCGAGGCCCTCGTTGACCTTTGGAACAGTGTTTTGGCCAATAACCATAATTTCCGGTAAGCTACCTCCGCAGGCCAATACATTTGTGGCTAACGCGGGGCGCGCCCGGCTAATGCTATGTAAATCGTCGCAGTCACTGAAACACGGGTATTTAGCATCGCCGCGAGTACACCGCGGGCTAGCCTCTACATGGGATAATTACCAGGCCACTCGCACGGCGATGTATGCTGGAGCTGTTTACTCGACGGATTATCGGGAAGGTTTCTGCTATGAAATATGGCGAGACATTAGCGCCGCACTTGATGCATGAGTCGCTGAACACAGATTTATCACATTTATGTACATTTAACAACTTGATTAAATGGTTAGTGTTAAATATGCAGTTTAAATTATGGTAGATATTGTTATTTTATGGCGATTCTTAATAATTGTCTACTATATAAAACCATGTGCCGTTTCTCACGACGGTAAAAAGAGCGATATCCTTTTTCTAACTATTGTGACTAATATTATGAATGCTGAAGAGAGTTTTTTCGTTTGTTACGCTTACACGCCTTAACTACTCAGCCGATCATCATGAAATTTTGCATGCACGTTGGTAAGGGTACCGAAAAGGACATAAGGTACTTTACCGTAAAATTTAACGGCTCCCTCGTGCCCGTTAGTCAAACCGCGGGACGCAGCTACTCAAAATTAACAAACAGTAGAATCAGAGACCGCTCCAGTGTTTGAAGCATAATACCGTGAAACAAGTCGCCGTAATCGTGTTGTCCTCGAGCAGTCGGGCGGAGCGCGTTCGGTCGCGCGGTCGTGCGGTCGTGCGGTCGTGCGGCCGTCGCGCGTCGGGCGACGATACAAGCGCGCTGTAAGTGCAGCGACAGCTTGAAATGAGCTTTGTTAACATTCTGACAACAGCGCTGCAGCCGCTGCGAGACTCTGACGGGATGCTACATTTGATTTATTGCATAAACCATTCCACCTTGATATATCCAGTGACTTTCCACTTAAGTACGTGTCTGTTTGCAAATGTAAGCAGACTGGACTAGATTTATCTAAATTGTTCGAGCGAATTCGCAAACATGTTAAACAAATAATTTTTCTGTTAAATTTTTCTCATTTTCTGACATCGTTACACTGATTTGGGCTTTGGTATTAAATATTAATAAAACTAGTCTGGCCATAAATATTGTTACAATACAAACTCATTCGTTATTTTTTTTTTCTGCATATAAATTTGGAATGCGTTTATCATGTCGAAAACTACAATCAATTTACCGCCATTTCACAAATATTTTTCGTAATTATTATTAAATTTACAACATGGAATGGGGTGTTAAATAAAACAGAATTGCAGTGATTGTGTTGCACAAAGTAGGTATGAAACCGTCGGTCATTTTCAAGACTCTTCAAAATCTTGGTATCAGCCGTATGTTCGTATATCGTAGTATCGACAGATATACCGACACTTCCTCTGTTGAAGACCATAAAAGATCGGGGCGGCCGCGTGCGATGAGAACTACTAAGGCTGTTAATGCTGTTAAAGTCAGAATTCGCCGAAACCCAATGAGGAAACAAAAAATCTTATCGCGAGAAATGAAGATACCCGCTAGGACTCAATCGCTGCAGTTAAAGAGAGTGGATAGATTATAATGTCTTCTATCCCGTTACGCAGGTAAAAGTTACAGAAATATCTTTTTTACCGACAAAAAATTTTTCACGATAGAAGAGCACTACAACAAGCAAAACGACAAAGTGTACGCTCACAGCTCTAAAAAAGCTACGGAAGTGGTCGGAAAGGTACAGCGTGGTCATCATCCTGCGTCAGTCATGATTTGGTGGGGGGTATCCTATCACGGCGTCACAAAGCTTCATTTTTGTGAAAAAGGGGTGAAAACTTCACCCAAAGTGTATCAAGAGACCGTCTTAGATGGTGTTGTAAAACTCCTTAGCAATACACTTTTTATAAATCAACCGTGGAGTTTCCAACAAGACTCTGCACCTGGTCGCAGGGCGCGAACTACCCAAGCCTGGCTGGAAGCCAGTGTTCCGGACTTTATAAGAGCTGAAGACTGGCCCTCCTCTAGCCCAGATCTGAGCCCCCTGGACTACAAATTATGGTCAGTTTTAGAGGACATGGCCTGCTCTAAACGACACGCCGACATCGAGTCATTTAAGAAAACTTTGAAGCAAGCAGTGGCTAAATTTCCCATGGAAACAGTCCGTAAATCCATAGATTCTTGGCCAGACCGACTAAAGGCCTGTGTCATGGCAAAAGGTGGTTATTTGAATAAAATAATGGTTATATTTTTGTTAAGACTTCAATACATGTGTACATAAAACTTTTATTAACTTTACATCACTGTAAAAAAAAAATGCATTTTCATTTGTAACAGAACTTATGGCTAGACTAGGTACTATAATAGACTCTTACATATAATAGACTTAGATATTAATATACTATAATAGACTAGATTGCTGTGTGCTTATTCTATCTTATATCTTTAAATGAGCAATTCTTGTATATATATATATATATATATATAATTGGAATCTCGGAATCGGCTCCAACGATTTTCATACAATTTAGTATATAGGGGGTTTCGGGGGCGATAAATCGATCTAGCTAGGAATCATTTTTAGAAAATGTAATTTTATTCGTGTTTTATCGATAATCAATCTCAACTGAAAAATATGACTCTTCCTGACATCTATTGGCGAACAATAATACAATTTTTTGTGAGCAACTACGAACAATTGCTTTAACGACACAACAGCAGATGGCGTTGTTAAGTAACACGAAGTCAATGAATGTTTGCTTTGAGGTTAGACTAAAATCATTTGTTTATTATCCAAAAAACACAATTAAAAAAAAAAAAATACCGAGCAAAGCTCGGCCATCCAGGTACTTTTTAAATAATCGGCGGTGACACACAGAGAGAACAAGGAACAGAACTCCTAAAACACGGGACAAATTTGACTACCTCGGTGGCTCAGTTGGTAGTGAACGTGCCTTCTGAGTTTGGGGGCGTGGGTTTGATTCCCACCTAGAGCAAACACTCATATGATAAACATATATGTTTTGTCTATGTCTGGGTTTTAATATCTATTTATCTGTTTAAAATGTATGTATCTCAGTCTCTGGCAGCCATAGTAGGGGTACAAGCTTTGCTTAGTTTGGGGTCAGATGACCGAGTGTGTGAAAATGTCTCGAATAATTATGAAATCGGGTTTTGCTCTATGTTCTCTACGCGTGTGATACTTGTGAACCGACTTCAAAAAATGAGAAGGTTTTCAATTTGACTGTATGTGTTTTTTTATTTTGCACCTGTGTTACGTGATTATTCCGCCATTTATGAATCAATTCTGATGATTCTTTGTTTTGGTCGATCATACTTCAGAGGTGATTCTATATAAATGGTGTAGTCATCGGTCAAGAGGTTTATAAAATATCATTTAAACTTTGCTTTTTTATAATTTGTTTCTCAGCTGTTGAAGTGCTGATGTTCTCTGTCTCTGCTCTATCCCAGTACATATGTAACAAATCGTTGCCTCCACAGGCTAGTTCATTTTAGTTTGCAGGCGTGTGTGTGTGTGTAAGTTATAGACCGCAGGGAGCTCCGCATATAATATCAGCCTGTGTATATCATGCTGGGAACGTCAAGAACTAAGGTGCCGCTCGCATGCAGGCTATGTGTTATCACACATTTAATTTAGTTGAGATTGCCAGTTTTCTTAGAACGAAAATGAAGAAAATTAAACTAAAAATAAATGGAAACAAATAAATAAATAAATAATTCGGGTCATTTTCACACACGGTCGCCTGACCCCAAACTAAGCAAAGCTTGTACTATGGCTGCGAGAGACTGATAAACATACATGTATATTTTTAAACACATACTTAAATAGATACTAACACCCAGACATAAAACAAACACAAATGTTCATAATATTAATATTGGTCCTAGGTAGGAATCGAACCCACTCCCCCAAGCACAGAAGGCAGGTTCATTACCTACTGAGCCATCGAGGCAGTCAAATGCAACAAGCGAAAGTTTTATCCAACTAAGTCTACACTGATATTAATAAGGGGAGAGATTTGTGTTTTTGTGTATTTGCAACGAATAAACTCAAAAATGGGCAATTTCAAGCGTACCTACTCCAAGAATAGGTTTCAACTACTGGTCCGATTTCGAAAATTCTTTCACCATTAGAAAGCTACATTATCCCTGAGTGACATGGGCTATGAAACGCAAGCAAAGGGCAAAACAGCTAGTAAATAGTAAGTCGGTATGTTGTCCGAGTACGAGGGCTGTCCATGGTAGGTGGTGTGCTACTATTGTACCTGGCTCTCGGAAGTCGACTTGTTTGAAAGTGAGTCGTCGAGTGCGGGCGCGCTTTGATCTCCACTAACTCGTTTGTTGTTCATTTACTTTGCTTTGTTCTGATTTTCTCAATTTAGAGACTTCTGTTAGAAGTCGGGTTCTTCATCTCAGGCTCCGTGGCGTAGTGTTCTGTTGCGTGTTTTCCTCGTACTTTTCCTTTCGTGCCAACAATCTTTGACTTGTAGTATTGTCTTTAATTAAATGACGAAAACCGCAGGAATGTGCGTTCAATTGATCGTAATACTGTTTTTACTTCTACACATATAATTAGTGCAGCACAATCACAAGCAAAGTTTTAAGACAACGCTCGTCACTATTAGATTTTCTTTTCAAGTGATGTCGCAGAAAAATTGTAAGCAATTTCTTGTCAATTTCAAATCAAATTCTATGACCATTTGGTGAAGTAGTGTGCAGCTTAAAACCAGCGTAAGAAGTTTCGTTTAATAACATTATTAAAATTTGATACACCGCTTTACTCGTACGGGCTCGCCGCGCCGGTAATGATGATTTACCTACTCCTATTAAAAACTCTTGGCGATGAGAACTTTGCTTGATTAGAAAGGAGTTAGTTTAATTGTTGGATAAGGCGCAATGTAGGTACCACTCCACTATTAGTGTGTAGTTTGCTTGTCGCGTAAGTTAAATCGAAACATTTGAATTTCACGAAGGCACTTAATAATGCTTATAATTTTTATTTTTTAACAGTCAATAATCCAGAACAAGTCAATGCTGACGACGAAGATCATTTTATATTGGTTAATACTTTGCAGAGAATGCTGAGGTCTATTCAACAGTAATAAACATGTCACGCTGCAGTGGTCTAGGTGTGTAGCCAGTGGAGGTAGGCTCGGATGGTCGACTGCTCCAATAGACGAGATTAGGGCGTGGCTCACCGCCGCCGAGCCAAGGCTCGCATTATGGCTGCCTACCGGCCATTATATTACTAATATTATATTATAGCCATTATATTGCTAAACAGAGAGCTCAGAAAGACTTTAGTAAGTTTTGGAAGTCTACGGGCAAGTTGGATGTTAAGCCTGGCCTCCCAGCGAGCGTCGGTGGCAGGAATGACCCGGGTGAGATAGCCAGTTTGTTTATGGACCAGTTTAAAGTGCGATCTCCACTGGGTCCTTCAGCTACAGTGGTCGATGGTGGGCCCGTCGTGCGGGGAGAGAAGCCTATACTTAAGTTCACCTCTAAACAAATCAAGGAGGTAGTCAAAGGTATGAGTAGAGGTAAATCTCCCGGTCACGATGGGCTGAGTATCGAACACTTAAAGTATGCGGGGTTGCACTTGCCGAGGGTCCTGTCTATGTTCTTCAATATGTGCATTAGCCACTCATACCTACCTGATGACTTAATGAAAACTATAGTGGTGCCCATAGTGAAGAACAGGACAGGGGATATCTCGGACAAAGGCAACTATCGCCCCATCTCTCTCGCAACAACTGTAGCTAAGGTGTTGGACAGTATGCTTGAGTCGTGCCTGGACAAATATTTAAATCTCCACGACGCTCAGTTTGGGTTTCGGCCTGGACTCTCCACAGAAAGCGCGATCCTGGCTCTGAAGCATACTGTCCAATATTATACTGAAAGAAAGACTCCGATATACGCCTGTTTTCTGGATCTCTCCAAGGCCTTCGATCTCGTGGCTTATGATGTGCTTTGGAGAAAGATGGAGGATAGGGGTATGCCGGCAGAACTGTTGAAAATATTTCAATATTGGTACGCTAATCAGACCAATCATATTAAGTGGTCTAGCAGCTTCTCTGAGTCGTACAGGTTGGAGTGCGGTGTAAGGCAGGGGGGGTTGTCGTCTCCAAAGTTGTTCAACCTGTATGTCAATGACCTCATAGTTGAGCTCAGCAGCATGCGTGTCGGATGCCGCGTGGGGGGTGTTTGTATCAACAACATCAGCTACGCGGACGACATGGTGCTGCTGGGCCCCACTACGAGGTCCATCGGGGAAATGCTGAGGGTCTGTGAGACATACGCCGCATCGCATGGCCTGATTTATAATGCTAAGAAAAGTGAGTTCATGGTTTTTAAGGCCGCTGGTAAATCCCCAGACACTTTCCCATCAATTACCCTAAATGGCATGAACGTAAACCAAGTGTCTCGGTTTAAATACCTCGGGCACATTCTTGCTGACGACCTTAAGGACGAGAACGACATAGAGAGGGAGCGCAGGGCGCTGGCGGTCCGCGGGAACATGCTGGCCCGCAGATTTGCTCGGTGTACTGACCAGGTCAAGATAACGCTTTTTAAAGCATATTGTCAAGGAATGTACACGGGAGGTCTGTGGTTCCGGTATTCTCAAAGGTCTCTAGACTCCTTGCGCATCCAATACAATAATGTGTTCAGGATGATGTTGAAACTCCCTCGATATTGCAGTGCCTCCTTGATGTTTGCACAAACCCACACTGACGGCTTCCATGCCGTCATAAGGAAGAAAGTAGCGTCACTGGTGAGGAGGCTTCGAGGGAGTGACAACAGCATCCTGAAAGTAGTGGCTGATGACCCGCAAGCGCCTGTACTGAGGCATCTCGTGCGGACAATGATTCCTCCCGAGATGCCTCGTAAGTACATGACGCATTAAATTCTAGTTTTTGTTTTATTATATTCTGTAAGTTACTAACATTAGTTTTTAAGCCTATTTTTCGTGTGTACTAACAAAAATGGGTCTATGTTATCCGAAATAAAATAATTTGAATTTGAATTTGAATTTGAATTAACTCGGCACACGCGCTGATTGCGGCCTGTTAGCGCTCCTACAGTGTGACTACATTGACAACCCTGCAGGTAGCTGCTATCTAGCTTTCGGTTTCGTGAAGCGCAAGTATCTGTTTTGGTAATATAATTACACAAATTGTCTTCAAGTTTACGGTAGGGTTGGTGATCTTATTTCACTTGGCACTGGTTTTTTGGGCTACATTAGTTACATTCGTTTTGACTACAAAAATATGTCTATAGTCACTGTTTTATCATGGAAGTTCTCTACAATTTTACAATATCGTGTTACAGTTGCTATTTATTCAAAATTTCATAACTTTATGTTGTGTTAGACCAAATATGTAATTTCCTAAATGCGAAATCGTTTGAATAGAAAAGCTACCATGAACCTTAAGCCGCTACGATTCGGTTGAAAATCGTCCAATGTCTGATATCTGGTAGCGTCACGATTATGTTTGAAATATGGTAAGTGCAGACGATAGCGGCCGCGGGGCATCGCCGCTCGTAAACCGCCGCAACCATACGCCAAGTAATACGAGTACAATACCTGCACGGAGAGTCGCGCACTCGAACAGCTACCTTTACACTATTACAACAAAGTCCTAAATTGGGCGTTACGGGCTCAGGTAGTGTGCTCGTGGCAAGTGGCTCGGATAAGCTTAGATATACGGGTACGGGCGAGGAAAGCAACAATTCAAAGGAAAGTTAGAGCGAGGCAGCGCAGCGGCTCCAGAAAGACTCTTAACGCTGTTAGTTACATGTTCCTAGAATGCGCTAGCTTCGGCTTCGGCTTTTAGGTTAATGTCATTATGAAAGTTTTAGCTTTTTAACTTAAAGTATCCTTCAGGACTCTCTTCAAAACATGTTATATAAAGTAGACCATAATAATGTGGAATACACGACACCACATTTACGCCATCCATCCGTAAAAACGAATCGTTTCCGATCCTTAATTTTTAAACATGTCTGTCATCATCCATTAGCTTATCTAAAGTATTATCTCGGCTGTGGGCGCACACACGACCG
Source organism: Peribatodes rhomboidaria (assembly GCA_911728515.1). Taxonomy (NCBI): domain Eukaryota; kingdom Metazoa; phylum Arthropoda; class Insecta; order Lepidoptera; family Geometridae; genus Peribatodes; species Peribatodes rhomboidaria. The sequence goes on along the minus strand of OU452181.1, from coordinate 173,488 downwards.
GTCGAACGGCGTTACTAACGGCGCGTCGTTACAACTCGTTACTCGCAGGTATAAACCACGAGCGGCGGTAAAAGCTGCTCGATCCCAATTGAGTTACCTTTACACACACTCACTCACACACACACTCGCGTGTGGCAATTTTTCCAGCTTTGTTACCTAACGAAATTAGTCCCGTTTCGTAATTAAATAAAAACAGAACAAAAGCGGCTAAAAGCGGCCTCGCTCGGGATATTGTTACAAAGGCGCGCTCACCGCAGATATACATTTACTCAGGGCGGGCGGTGGCAGACTGGCTACACGCGCTCGTTCTTTCTTTAGCTGTAATTTTTGGGCGAGCTTTACTACAAATCCCAGTCACTTATAGGGCAGCTTTCGGGGTAGCTTAGGAAACACACTGATTCTAACATTTCAACCGTTTCGGGTCTTTTAAATGACTAATGATGTTGCCTACTATAATATAATCTGTAATTGAGGGTTCTCAAGCGTACCGAGCGTCAGATAAGCGCGGATGGCGTATTAGGGCATAACCAGCCATTTCGGCTAAACAACCATCGATCCAGTCAATCTAAGTCATTCTTTGTTTTTATTTTATTTATTTCATACTAGCTGCGGCCTGCGGTTTTGCCCGCGATCCCACAGGAACCGTTATTTTTTTCGGGATAAAAAGTACCCTACGTCCTTTTCTGTACTCTAGACAACATGTATACAAAATTTTAAGACGATCCGTTGAGTAGTTGAGACGTGAAAGCATTACAAACAAACAAACACAATTTCGTATTTAAAATATTAGTTAAATTAGGATAGTTAGGGTTCTTGCTGTGCTTACAGTGAGCCAACGAAAACAGCAAACCATTAATTATTATTTAATTTCATAAATTAGATTTAAGAAAAAAATATTCATAATTATTAATTTCACTTAAAAAATAGTACTGGCGTTAGTGATAGTTAGTGATAGGTTTGAATTTTACGAAAAATATACCTATATCTAGTTTCCGAGCAATCAGATCTACAATACACTATACATTTTAGTGAGGACGAATTGCTTGAGCACACTGCAGTTGTCTATATTTTGATAACGCAAACAACGAGAACGAAAGTGGTCCACGGTCGCTATGAAGTGAGCACGCAGTACGAGTGCATAGTATATGTAGGTAGTAGTGAGCGGGCGGCGCCGCAGAATAAACACTAGTACGAGGTCTGAGACAGCCGCGCACGTAGGACAAGCCTGCGAGTGACGTCACACCGCCGCAGCCTCCACCAGCCTACAACACTAACCCACTACTTTCGAATCACTTTACACAATTTACGGAAACAACTACTAAGTTAGTCAGACTGCCTTGGTGGCTCAGTTGGTAGTGAACCTGCCTTCTGAGCTTGGGGCGTGGGTTCGATTCCCATCTAGAGCAAACATACACGTGATGAACATTTGTGTTTGTTCTACGTCTGGATGTTATTATTATTATCTGTTTAATTATGTATCTAAAAATATCTGAGTATGTATATCAATCTTTGACAGACATAGTACAAGCTTTGCTTAGTTTGGAGTCAGGCGACCGTGTGTGTGCAAAAGTCCCGATCTTTTTTTTTTTTTTTTAGTTGTCTGTTAATCAAAGTTGGAAGACACAAACTCCTGAAATTAGAATCTTCCTAAAACTACTAGTTTGGCTAGAACGAAGACCTTGTATTTCTCAATAACCTATTGTTTGATTAAGCTCAAATTCAAATTTAAAGCTTGTGTTTGCAAAATTGCTTGAAAAATTCCATGAAGATCGGACCAAAGGTACTCAACCTATTGTCGGACGATGAAATGCCGATTTGTGCCACAAGCCCAGGAGACTCTGAGATCTCGCTTTCGCTCGGTCTATTAGAAATTTTAGTAATTCATCGATATAGGAAATAATCTGCTGGGTCGAGGGTACTAAGCTGAAGGTAGGGCAGCTTACACTTGAACGATATTGTCCGTTCGGTAGACGGACGGTGGTGTGACGGTGCGAGGGCCGCGTGACTAATGTGCTGGCTACCGAGCCGGCCGCGGCACGCGTCAGAGCCGCGGCTCGTAGCGTGAGCTGTGCTTGTTTCAGCCAATAACTGAGGTTTCTTAGTCTTTAGGGAGCGAATAAATAACTGTAAAACTAAATTTTAATAATACTCGTATCACATCGTCTATTACATTGCCTTGATGTTTAGTATGTCTAAAGTTTTATATCTTAATTTTTATACACATACATATAGTCACGCCTTCTCTCGTAGCGGTAGGGGTTTCTATGTCATCCAAGCCTAAACTTCGATTTCAAATTAGGTACCGAGCTGAGAAACATACAAACAGACATGGAAACTAAAACGTTCTAACGAGATAAAAAAGTCGCACCTATGTGAGCCAAGCCGAAATGTACGCTCGCTTCGCTCGAGGTGCAAATTGCCCAACACTAAGCGTAACAAATTGCGCCCACACACGATGAGTACTTTTTGTAACGGATTACGCAGCTGCTTTCTCTCATACAAATAAACAACTTTGCAAATGAAATATTATATTTCAGAGTACGTCGTTACGATGGAAGTGAGGCGCTTGTGTCGTAACGACGCTACACTGGCAACTCATCGCTGTTTTTATTACTTAGGTAATACAATTTCACACTTGAGATTGTTAGGTCAAATCAAAAGTCTCTAATGAAAAGTTTCACTTATCCATTGCCATTGTTGAGAAACCCAGTTTCTACTAAAAACTCAGCCCTTTCTTCCCAAAATGTTTAACGCTGTTTATATGTAGTTAGCATCATATGCAGTTGTGTTCCGCCTGCAATTTACCAATGAGCATAAAGCGGTTATTTATGAAAATCAAAACTTTATTGAAGCTATATTCAGTAGATCTCTGAATTCACCATAAAATGTGAGCATCCCCACTTCACGTCCGCAGCGCGCGGTAATTCAATCACATCGAACGACAAAATTCAATTTACCCCGCCTTTGAATAGCGCCAAAACCAAATAGTTTTCGTTTTAAAAATGACAAATATTTCATTTCATCAATTCGTCATACATAACAAACAGGTGAAATTGAATATGCATTTGTGCTGCAAAATGCTTTCAGCAAACATACTACCTGCAGCATTCGGGTGTGCCCGTTACATGGAACCACTGTGTAGCGTAAAAGGATACTGCTGTTTTTAGTTGAGAACCGTTGCAGAGCTGATTGGTCTTCAACAACAACTTGCATAAAATCCGAACCATTAATTGAATACAAATAGGCGCTGGATGGAGCCCTGCCCCCGTAACCTTCCTTATAATGAACTAACTTAACACATCTGCCAAATTGGAGGAATGTTCGCTAAGTTTTAATAGTCGTTGTTACACTCGAGGGGCGACATTACTGCCTCGAGTCGCATCGGGTCGCGACGCGTCGCTAAACGTCTTTAACTCTTGTGATACCTTGTTGCATATGGTTTGTGGTTTATCTGTCGCACATTTATTGCTGCAATGAAATTTTCATCTGTCGGTTTCGGCCCCAGTAAATACGTAGCTTTTTTAATATAAGTGTTAACCGGAGTCGCTCTGAGCACAAATCATTGTCTAACCTCGTTTGCAATTGAAATAATACCGCGAATCGGCCCCTGTAATGTTGACAAACGAGCTGGAGTCTGCTTTGTCACGGCCGACCGCGGTGACACTCGTAGACACTCGCACACAAATTGACTAATTATTCTTCAGTTACCAAAATGTTACACAAGTGAAAATAATTTTATATTTAAAAGTAGGTATAAATAGGTAGGTTTACCTTTGACTACTGTTAGGAATAAAGTAGAGTGCCAGTGCTCTGCTCGAACCTTATTTACTAGTGGATCTGTGAGCTGCTGACCTCGTGGCTGAGGCTCTGTAGAGGAAGACAAAGATCAGGACAGAGATCTGGACAGAGATCCGGACAGATATCCGGACAGAAATCGGACATACGAAAGCGTTATTGTCGAAGCTAAGGCAGAGACGCTTCGGTCGCTGTCGCTCGCTCGGTCGATAACATGTGTTCACCGCGTGTGCAGAAAGGACCACGTGTCTCTAGCTGGCTGTACCCATGTGCGACCGCAAGCCCATTACAGGAATTGAATAACCTGTAAAATGTGCGCGACGACTGCTGCGTTTGTTTGCGAACAGGCGACCGGGGGGCGAGGCGCGGGACGCGAGGGAGGGCCAGGTGTCGCGCGGGACGAACGGATACCGTCCAGTGTTTGACGAACGAATTGCTGACAATGGAAACACTCAACTAAACACGAGTGTGTGTTCTAACTATTTCAACACAATTTACACAATCAACACGACAAACTTGTGAAGCTTTCTGCGAACTACGAGTGTGTTGTCACCGCTGAGCAAACCGTTGCAGAGACGACTCGGAATGTGTTATTTTAGTGTAATGAAACAAGCGAGCTGTAATTTGGAACGCTGCCGTCATCTGGAGGACTACAAGGATATCAATTTCGCAAACCAGCGTTTTCATTAAAGAAAGGTAACTTTGAACAATACAATCTAGAGCAATAACATCCCAGAAAGTGTTGATTTGATAGGTGTGGACGTAGCCCGCCGAACTGAGGAACAATACAAACGTGAAGTAATAAAAGACGGTCGCCTCTCGTTGTCTAGGTTTGCCCAAAGCCTATGGCTAATGAAACCCATTGATGAAACAAAGACAATTAGATACATTTCAGGATTCAAGGAACATTGAATGAGGACTTAAAACGTTTCTATGATGAACTGTGATGATGCGTTGTGATTGTGTACATAATTTGACTATAAACAAGTTCTATTAGAAAGTTATATCATTCAGGCAGAAAATGTAAAAGAAAAGAGAGCTGACGTAGGCATGAAAAATACTACGCCGTACATTAAGACCCAGTTTTGTGCCTATTCAGACCGTATCCCTAAAAGTCCCAAATAGGCGTACGTGACTGGACTGCGCTGGCCGGCGGCCGGTGGACGACCGGCCCGGCCACCCGGCGGACGGCCGGCCCGGCCGCCGGCGTCCCACGTACGCCACGCATTTTGCATGCCTCTGTAACTCATTACGAGGGACGAAATTAGCCTCCATCGACCTTAGATAAAAGTATAGAACCTCTTATTTTGTTACGACCCTATTCGTGAATAGCCTTCCAGAGAAGGGTAACCTATCAAAACAAATGCGAATTAGATAAAGGAACAAAGCCATTAGAAACTACTCTATATGAGTTTTTGTCAACTTGAATGCAAGCTGACGCTACAAAATTGCAATAATTATTCTTGTTTGTTAGGTGATGTTTACTTGTTTGTAGTTCCTCCGGTTGACTTGGCCCATTTTCATAACTTTCTACTTGCCTACTGGAAATTATTTTTAGATCTTGAGTTTAACAAATCAAATTTACAAGTTTTAAAGACGTCAGAAGAAAACACAAGTGGACATCAGTGTCCACCGAACACTGATGTTCTCGCTTGAAGTCCTGCTACCCGTGTGATTAGTCTAGTGTATCCAGGCAGCTACTAGCTACATGCTCCGTCTATTTTTTTAAATTATTTTCGGCCAATACCACTTCTCTAAGGCAAAGGCTCCCAGACTCCGCTCATTTTAACATCAGACGTTCATTTTATCGGCGGGTGGCGCATTATACGTCACCGAAACGGTTTCATCTGGTGCCGAGACTCCAATATCACGGCCAAATATCAATATCGCCCATAATGCTCTATCGCAACATCTAATATCTGCGCGTTTTCCTTCGCCGCCGGCGCCGGGCCCGGCTCCATCGAGATACTCTAATCGACCCTTTGTCCGCGAGCGAGATATGTCCTGTAATTGAATCGCTGGAGTTTGAATCGAAACTATTTGCAATTAATTCGTAAGCGAGCGTGAGGTGCTTCGTAATGAAGCCGAGTCGATGGGAGGCGACGGGACGAGTAGTGTAGAGTCGTAGGTATTATTAATATTGTACTTACAATTGACATAGTAATCTAACCGTCATCTAGGATTTTTAGTAACATACTTTAACTAAGTTTCTTGTCCTGTTACAAGACGATTAAAGTTATATCTAGTCGTTGGACAAGGTGAAAAACACAATATGAGTTAATCTTATTGAGCACATAATTATCTTATAAAGCCCACTATTCACTATGCGAGCCAACCTGCTGGATTTGTTGCCAACGACAAATCCGGTGACTTGGCTCGCATGTGACTGGTGGGCTGGCTCCCCCGCGGTCACAGCTTCTTGTGGCGGGAGAGTCAAGTTGATTGAATAACCGCGTGTACTGTCCTCAGGGTTGCGCTCCGATCCCAGTTTTTTGTCTGTGTTAAAGTTAAACCACGGGACACGGTTACGGAACGAACAAGTTGTTTTATAATCTCACATTTCAACATTGGTTTTGGGTTTGCAAATTATCTCGTTTACAACAGGAAATACTGATTGCTACTACATTAAACAATTCCAATTTTTCGTTACCCATATTTTTTAGTTGAAACTAAAATAAAAACCACAATTAAAGTTAGACTGTTTAGATGGAAACAAAATGCCAACATATTCCACACACAAACATTAGTTAAACGTGTGTTTTTGACCGTGTTTTTTAACCGTCGATGTCGACGGTTGTTTAGTTGCAACCGAGGCACAGAAGAGATACGAGTCCGGACCGCGGAGAACGCTCAAGTCCTCGGCTCAGCTCAGTTGTGTCACGGTTGTTTTTCACACTGATTTTTTGAATGTCTAAGTAGCTCTCTGGATGGGCTTCGTTGTATGTACTGAACGCACTCCTGTGTGCAGTGTGGTGACAAACAAACGATAGTGATGACTCCCGCAGCCCGTCACAGCGTGGCTACCGTCCAGCTACACGCATGTCCAGCTACACGCATGTTCAGCTACACACATGTCTCGGCTCCGTTTCCGGCATAGTTGTGGCACGTCCGGCGCCGGAATCATTTTTCACAGATTTGCGCCGTCCGATGACACCGGACACGGTCCCGGACACCGACAATAACAGCCGCCTCGGACGCCAAATGACGTGATATTTTAATTAGCAATTTGCATGTTTACCGAGTCAAGAAATAAATAATTGAACAGATCTTTATTGATTTAATACGAGTATATGACATATGATATATTATGTCGACTTAATTAAGTATAGCATAAATTCAAATAGTGAAAATGCCCGCTACATGTATATAGTAAACAGCATCTGCGTACAATGTGGTCGGAGATAGAGCCGAGCCCGGGAGAGCGTGGCGAGTGCCACTGAAGGCGGGAAAGCTTGACACATACTAGGCCCGTAAGCACGTAGCACAAGAGATTAAATAACAAAATATGTGTAGTACACGTGCGAGGGGAAGGAGAGTCACGACCCAATATAATCGGCGCGCGAGCCTGTCGGCGGACAGGCGCAACTCGCGAGGATCACGAACAACATAATATGAAGTATAGTTCACTTCTTTGCTCTGAAAAGGCTTGTTACAAAATGTTCTTACTGACATGGAAATACGAAGCAAAGAATGTGAATGAACAAAGTTGTAAGAATGAGTTGATGCACATTTTTGTCTTCAAATTTTATTTACATTCAGAACTTCTATACTATACGAGAAAGAAGGTGTCGTGTCTTTATGATGAAGCGTTACGCGTGCTGGAGCACACGTAGCGCTACGTCAATCATGCTACGCCGTAGAGCACCTACAAAAAATCATTTACAAAAATAAAGCGGGTTTTTATTGATGACACAAATATAACGCGTTTCTGACCTGGACTTAGAATATCGAAGTGTTTCTTGGTTAGAAGGTTTCAAACTTAGTGCTCTGGTTCATTGCTAATGCATAGAAATATAATACATCAATTAAAATCTAGGTTATCCAGGCCACCACGTCACCTTTCATGTTCTATAGTCGGCTATATTTGTTGCGTATGTGTTATACATAACATATTATGCTAATAGTCGTGCCTATAGACATCACAGGAAACAAACGTTAAAGTCGTACAAAAGATATTAGTTATAACACGGTTTAATACGCCATTAGCGCGGCCTCCAGCGCGTTTCTTCGTTACGTACCGCATTCATAATGACTTCTCATGAAAATTTTATTATCTCTCATCGTTATACTATTCACATCCATAATATATATTATATATATAGATGATGTGTTACTTTTATCCTGAGAGTTTACTCGCATAGATATACATGACGGCGCGAGATATCATTGGATAAAGAAAATCAGTTTGAGAGTTGTTAATCGATAGTTTTAATCTGTGGTTTATGACGATTAATCGATTTGTTTATGGTAATTTAGAGCGGTTAACACCGAATGGAGTTGCGTTTGGGATTTCGGGCGAACGTCATGTCTGTCAGTCAGTGGTTGACAGGACTGGGCTGAAAGCGGTCGCACGCAATGGTCATTTGTAAACCCATTACTCTAAATCGCCAATTATCTTTGTGATCATTCATTAACTAAGTAGTCTAAGTGACTGTATAATTAAAATAGTGAAAAGCCCTCACTGCTGTTCCCTTATTTCTACGTTCCTGAAGTTTGACGTCGATCATAGATTCCCGTGATAGCGAGTTCACGGATCAGAAATTAGATACAACACCTCGGCCTACTAGATTTTCCCCGTCATCAAAAGTGGAAGGTCACAGCGCAGCGGCCTTCCTATGTTTCTCCGACATCAGTGGGATCAGATGCGACGGCGCGGCTTCCTTTACTACATTTCCCCGACATCAGAAGTGGGATAAGAATAACGTCCACAGCAACAAGATATGGCTCCGTCTTTGGCTACAATTGTGCAATGATCTGGAAGCGAAGTGGCATAGCAACAGATGGTTGATAGGGTCGCCCCTACGTGCTATTATTGTGGAGTGTGCGGACTGTTCCTTCGTGGTGCATGAGCAGCAGGGCGGCAATGAGAAAGTGAGCATCGAGTAGACGTCTGCATTATCTCGACGGCGTTTGATTACACCTAGTCTATGCTATGTGACGCAACTAACAAACAACGAGAGACGAAGGATAGCAGTGTACCGAACAAAACGTCGACGCCTACGTGTTACTACTGCAACGAGGTTACATCGCCACTCATTGATCGAAAAAGGGCACCAAGATTAGCAGCGGCAACGTGCAAGATCCGGTCAATGCCTGGAGGGCTATTCTTACAACTCAAGATACCATCTTATCTCAAAAAAAAAAAACCTAAATTCGAGATGCCTTATTCAAGTTGCTCGAGATCGAGATAATCTCGATGGATGGGGCGCAAGATGTCTCGAGTAGTCGGAGGCAGTCGATACTTCCAATGAGGCTATTCCTACGCGTGAGATGAGATGAGATTTTACCTGGGTCACTTTCACACCTATGACGTTTTAAACGAGGGCAATAAAGACGAAAAAAGCTGAGATGAAAATCTCAAATCTCCGAATAGGGCCAAAGGAATCGAGATCGAGATGACATGAAAATCTCCTATCTCCGAATTGGGCCCCTGCACTATGAAGCAGCCATTGATCACCTACGAGTAGCAATTGAATCCGGTGAGAAGTTTTCATTTTGTTTGATATTCGTAAACGATGTATGTCAGAGTGCTATTTTCTATTAGAGTTGTTTAAAGTTTAGAAATACCCACAAACAGTTTAGTCAAACTGTCGCTTGCGGCACATGTGAGTCATGCAGTTAATAAATAACTTACTAAGTGTCAATGCTTTTGGTAAAACTAAGCCTGGAGGGCAGTAGCCGGTAGGACAGTAGCCTGTGTAGTAATAGCCTGTGTGGCAATAGCCTGTGTGGCACTCGCCTGTGTGGCACTAATCTGCAAGGTACTATCCTATGTGGCACTAGCCTGTGTGGCAAGCCGGTGTAGCAAGCCTGTGTGGCAAGCCTGTGTGGCAAGCGTATGTCGTTCTAGCCTGTGTGGCAAGCCTGTGTGGCAAACCTGTGTGGCAAGCTTGTGTGGCAAGTCTTTGTTGCAACCCTACTTTTGTGGCATTATAGTCTGAGTGACGATACCTAGCCTGTGTGGTAAGCCTATGTAGTAAACTCCGCCCGGTGTAACATTAAAGTACGAGTAAAATTTTAAAAAAAAAACTCGTAAAATGTTGACTTTCGTACTATTTAAAGTTATAGTTGCACTACACAAATCCCTATTAGCACATCTCCATACAGTTGTGTTGTTATTGTTAAATTTCATGAAATTGTATTCGTACTCATTACATAACAAACAGTCTTTCCCTTTTTGTGATTTTATGAAATTCATTATTATTTAATGAAAGAAATCAACACTATTTGCATTTTAGGATTGTCAAGCTGACATACTTTAAATATGCCAGTAAGACCTAGGAGTTTAAGAACGCAATAGCACCTTTATCATAGAGTTTCAATGAGGCAATTGAGAAAGTAGCATTTCGAGAAAAGTTAAGTGCACTACATGTGTGATGTGATATGAATTGTTTGTTAGTTTGTTGATATACTACACACTAATGAAGTGGTACAAAGGACAAAAACGAATGAAAGTACAGTCTGCAGCAGTTATTTAAAAAAGAGTCGAGAATACGCGTTGTCGTTTCAGGAAGATCATAATTTTGGCGGTTGTCAATTTAGGTAGATGACGATTTAGGATGTTGTCACTTTCGAAAGTTGTCGTTTTCGGAAGTTGTCAATCTGGGAAGTTTCACCCTGGGAAGTTGTCGTTGTCACCCTGAGGGACCTAGCCTGTGTGGCAAGTCTAAGTGACAACTTTAATGGCATGTTATTAGTTTGAAATTGGACACAGCAGTTTTCATAAGTCCAAACCGCGTATGTGTACCGTCATTGGATTTTCAATTTGACTTGATTAAATTCTTGGAACATTGGATGTATGATTAATAAGTTAGTTTTAGCCTCGATTATTCGATTGGTCCCAATACAATTTATTTCACTAAAAGTCAAGTTGCTTATTTCAATTATCATGACAATTTATGGGGATAGGTAACGAATATGAAGTTACTGTTGGAAGAGTCGATTATACTCTGAGACGATGTTTATGGTTGGTAGAATTGGGTTTAACTGTGTTTTGAGTTATCCCATAACTGTGTTCGCTTTCTGTGAAATTGTGGAGGTAGATTTGAGACGGTCAGAATGACCGAGCGTTAAGTGGTTACTTGAGCACTTTTATGATTGTCCACAGATGATGAGATGAACATTCACCCGAGGACGTGTGAAAATGCAGGATGGCCGTGACGGCGCGAGATATCATTGGATAAAGAAAATCAGTTTGAGAGTTGTTAATCGATAGTTTTAATCTGTGGTTTATGACGATTAATCGATTTGTTTATGGTAATTTAGAGCGGTTAACACCGAATGGAGTTGCGTTTGGGATTTCGGGCGAACGTCATGTCTGTCAGTCAGTGGTTGACAGGACTGGGCTGAAAGCGGTCGCACGCAATGGTCATTTGTAAACCCATTACTCTAAATCGCCAATTATCTTTGTGATCATTCATTAACTAAGTAGTCTAAGTGACTGTATAATTAAAATAGTGAAAAGCCCTCACTGCTGTTCCCTTATTTCTACGTTCCTGAAGTTTGACGTCGATCATAGATTCCCGTGATAGCGAGTTCACGGATCAGAAATTAGATACAACACCTCGGCCTACTAGATTTTCCCCGTCATCAAAAGTGGAAGGTCACAGCGCAGCGGCCTTCCTATGTTTCTCCGACATCAGTGGGATCAGATGCGACGGCGCGGCTTCCTTTACTACATTTCCCCGACATACATATCTCCAAAAATTAACCAAGCAAAGTAAATACATAAATTTTGCGAACAATTTTCGTTTTTTGTTTGGGTAAGAAATCAACCTACACAATGTGGCTCGAGGAAAAATAAACACTCTAGTACACTCGTCACATACACATTTTAATTAATTCCTGTCCCTTGTTTTTGACCGAGCGAGCGTCTCTACTATAGCCAAAGTCAAAATGTTTTTATTCAATTTAGGTATCAAAGATACACTTATAAACGTCAAAGTTTTTAAATAGACTCGACCGCCTTGTTCGGATAAAGAGCCTCTACTCAGAAGAATAGGCAAGAAAGTGAGGCGCATTATTTTTTCAAATAATAAATAAATTACAGTCTCACAAATTTTGGCTTACAACTAGGTAATATCTATACATCTCATATCATGTAGTGGCTACTTGGCGGAAGTGGAAGGCTCCAGACATCTATGTCTTCTAAATAATTCTTAACCTTATAATGTCTTCTTTTCATAATGCAGTTTTTACATGTGATTTAAATTTTCCCTCAGTGAGCCCTGTTATAGCTTCGGCACTAATGGTTCTGTATGTTCAGCATCTGTTCTATCGATGTTCGCTTAGCAGAGGTCGGCTGTTCTCCCCTAAAGGGCAATTACTATAATAAATGCTCGACTGCATTTATCGTGAAATTTTGTGAGCATAGGCTCGATAATTAGATAGATTTTACTTTGTCGATTGAGTTTTTATATTTTTTTCATAATGGCGGCGGAAATGTGGGGTAACAGACTCACGGAGATTGAAAGCTCACAGTAAATATATTATAGTACCTGCGCACCTTGGTTGCACCCGCGGTCACCCCTTAATTCGGCCCTGTTGCAAAATCCATTCTTAACTGACGTCTCCTAAAACTTAAACTACCAGCCAAATTTCAGCTTCAGAGATCAAATAGTTTTGGAGACTTCGTGTGCAGTGTGAGTGAATGAATGAGTAAGTGGATTTTACACTTTCATAAATTATAATTACAGGGTTTTTTTTTATAATTTTCCAGAAAATCAAATATACTGGCTTTGCTGTAAGATGTTTCCGTCACGACCTTCTTAAACCTATGATTAAAATAGGATTATGTGCACGACTATGGACTGGTTCCGAAATAAATGATTTTTAATTTTTAATTTAATTTATGCTCTGTGTCATATCGGAGCGCCTACGACGTTCAGTCACGCCAACACAGCTATCTTCGTTTGAAATCAAACTAGATTATGATACAAAATGCTCGGAGCACATCTCTCTTTAAGTTTTCAATATCTGTCAGCAGTTGAAGCGAGCGCGACTCGTCCGAGTCCGCGGACGTGCCTCGAGTTTAGAAAGCGAATAGTTAAGAAGGCTTCCGGTGGTAACGAGCCGGCTCCGGGCCGGCCGGGGCCGATCAGCGGCCGATCCCGGACCGATCGGGATGAGTCGACTTCACCTCTCCCCGCAAAGCTTCAAAGAACTTTTTGTATTTATTTCCCGGCATTATAGAAATCGTCGTCGAGATAACTATCAGCTTTGTTTCTCTTTGTGTGCAGGTTCCGTAACTAGTGGAAATTGGAACGCGCAATCGCCGGACCGCCCTCTCTTTAAGGAAAATGTTTAATTTTTCTGCTCCGGAAAAATATTATGTTTCTAACGATTCGCGCTTGTAACGAGAATAACGACCGCCGGATGTTTTGTTGCGTTTGTCACCGCCTCGAATGATTTACTCGCGAATGTAACGCGATGCTCGGGAGTTTGTTCAGTATTTATAAGTGTTTGTAATTATGTAAAGTAGTGCGGTGAAGGTACGTTTAGCTTCCGCGGGCAGCGCTCGGGCTCAGTGAATCAAGTGAGCCGCCGCATTACTTAAACATTTGACCCTCCTCGCGCCCAACAACGGTCTCGCTAATTTACTTACACATTGAGATTTAACTCGTACAACCTCCAGTTGGATCGAGTCGCTCACTTTCGATACTAAGATTTCTCACTTGCCGATGCGAGACCCCGTCGCACTAATACGAGTAGTATGCGACGCAGTAGTGCAACGTTACCACCAATTATGCAAAAAAAGCCAGAATTGACTTTCAGAAATTAAAAGAACATGACCAAATATATATTGTTAAACCCGCAATGGAGAATTGTCAGACGCGATTGTTTCTACAATGAGGACGCAATGAAATTATAAGGACACGAGGAAAATTGGAAAACTATTATGTGGAGTTCGACGGCCGTTATTTACGGAGCAATTTGCCGAATGCAATTAACTGGTATGCATCGAGCGCATGGTGGCAGGGCGTGCGCGGGCGAGTGCGCGGGTCAGTGCTTGGGCGAGCGCTCGGGCGAGTTGTAGAGCGAGTGATCTCGCTGACCTACCAATACCCGCGGTGTATTGCTGCCAGCTGCGCTGATGAATAATGGATACGGATAAAAAACGTAGTCACACTTTTGAATAATTTGCTCTGCGCGCGGACGGTAAACACTCCATAATTAATCTCTGATTGAACGCGAACGCTCCATCTGTAATGGCACATTCCGCATTCACTCGCACAGAGTGATTGACACTGAAAAGTAAACGCTTACGTTTTCCTCTCCTGACGCCCGCACCAGAGCGGCACAAAATTATATTAAAAGTAAAATGTTCGTGTCATATTTCCAGGTTTCTCGGGTAAGGCCATAAACTCTACTGAAAAAATACTTATCGTCAAATATTTCATTCTACGTAACGCGAAAAGGTTACAAGGATTATGGAGCTTAGTACTTTGTCACATGTGGCTTAAGTGATCCGCCCGCCCTAACGCTGCCGCCCTACGTCGAGCCGCGACGATACTTTACCAAACGTGGTAAATTTATGGCCAACACAAATATTATTTGGCGCTATTTTAAGAAATTAAATTAACAACAATTTGATAGCAAATAATGTAGAATGTTATTCGAATTCTGCAATCTCATTTCAGCATAAACAGTATCGTATTCCCAAAGTAACTCGTCTTTTATAGCTCCTCGATATACTCAGAAATATTTCGAACAAAATCAAAGCGAGTTATAAAACAACAGATGTTGTCTTTTATGAATATAGGTCGCCGGCGCGGGCCGCAGCGTTCCAGTCTCAGAGCCTTCACGAGTCTCGGAGTAGGTGCGGTTACTACATTTACTGCGTTACTCTTATACTCGGATATTTCAATTTTAGTTCAACATGTTGACTATCCCGGTGAGGGGATGATGTTGATATCGATATTATTATCGACTTGTGACTTCGAACTATTCGGTACGAGCTTTAATTCAGCTAACCAGCGGCTGAGCAGATCCTACCTCACAGGTGATGTTACTGTGTAGTTAGTACTAAGCCTTGTAATTCGTTTCAATTTGTTTTTTTTTTGTTACAACTTTGTGTAGACGTACGTTCCCATAAATGTTCATGATTAGAGTTACAAAGACTGTCGTTAATCGTGAGAATTTGTAATTAGCTCTCTGATATTATACGTTAGTCAAAAGATGTTTTAGCTGTTGTCTAAATAAACAAATGGTCTGGTAAGGTTTAGAAGTGACGCTATGTATAGAGTTCAAAGCACACCGTCTAGACGCCCAGCGACAGCCCTCGCATGGGCAGGGTGCTTGATATTGAGGGTATCAATCACAACGCCGTGCCGCCGCCAGACCAAAGTGCGATACTGATTACACGCCTGGGGCCCTAGACAAGTTGCAATCGCTCTCGTAAGTCAGCTGCTGATTAGACGAAGTACACATAAATCCACACATACATATCGTCACGCATTTCGCCCGAAGGGGCTTGCAGAGGCGTATTACAACACCTACACGTCGCCTAACGATAGACGAAATACGAGCTCCAAAATTTCAATGTCGTGATTTCAATTCATCCCATCAGCAGCTAGCGGTCGAACGTTAGTCATTATAGAACCAGAATCGTTTTGAAGCGGTTGCAGCTAGTTGGAGCCTCTAGATCTAGATTGTGTGACACATACAGCTGCACTGTGACAATCATTATTGTTTCGCCTGCTGTCTGCCGCCTGTGTAATCTATACCGTATACAAGATTACATCAGATAGACAGATTTCAAATAACCGACGGAGCGTCGATGACAAACCACAGACAGATCTCTCATGCCGCTCAATTTAGTAAATCATAGATGTAACCATGGGAAAATACAACAAGATAAGTAGAATAGAACGGGAATAGTTTGGTTTCAATAACATTTAATCTTGTATTCCTGGGTATAAGCATTGATTCCAAACTGCAATGGGGTCCTCATTTTAGTGCTCTGTCTGGGAGACTTAGTTCTGCTGCTTATCGGTTCGTAAGATTAGGCAACTGACGCATTTTGCTGTGGGGTTCAGCTGCTGATGTGGAGGCCATTTTTATTTTGCAAAAGCGAGCGGTCTGTGCTATCTACGGGATGGTTCCCCGCGAATCATTGAGAGATTTATTTAAAGAAATCAATATTTTAACTTTACCTTCTTTGATTTTTTTTTCACGTCCATGCTTCTTTGTATATCTTTCAAAATATTAAGCGCGTTCGTAAAATCGAAATAAATTTAAATTGAACTGTGACTAACATAACATGAACGTAGAAAAAAAGTCGGACGGAACTTCAGCTAAGACAGAACTGAATTCTGTCTTGACGGTGACTTTTTAAATGTAAGTGAATTTCGAGTAGCCATGTCAACCAAATTTACCCATTTTTTATGGTTTTATTTTTCAGCGATGATAACCTAGTGGCATAGACATAGAGTAAAGACCCCTAATCGGTCAAAAATAATGATTCCAAAAAAAGTAAACCAAACCATTGAAAGTCAACCAATTCACTAGTCAGTCTTCGATGTCATCCAGTAGCGGTTACGTCTCCCCACTAACCAATAAATATGGTGAACTGTGTAGTCCACTCATGCCGGAATTTCAGAATATCCAAAACAGTAAAAAAAGGCAACGTCACATATCATCCGTAAGTCTTAAATATATTTTTATGTGCTTTAAAAAGCTAATAATTGTAGTTAATTCTTAATGTCAACAGAGCGAGAAGTTGCTGAAAAAAGTGTTGCAACAAGGTATTTTTATATTTTCCCTTTAATAAACTTTAGGTTTCTTAAGGATCCAGTTTAGCCGATCAGTGGACAAAAATAATTCGACAAAGTAAAAATGAAAATTAGTGAAAACTTCGTCGCCCCTATAACAATTTGCTCTGTGCACCTTCGCAAGAAAGAAATATACGTAACAGTGAAATATCCTGACAAGCAGGCGTCAGTTTTATTTTTATGTAAATGTAATGTTATTTTATTGCCGAAAAAATAACTTAAATGTATGATGTAAATAATGATAGTGTGTAAATTTATGTGTAAATAAGATAAAATCAATAGTTAAAATCAATAGTAATCCCTTTACTATTGATTTTAACGCAAATTCGTACTCTTGATTTTTACTTAAATTCTTATCTTTTACCTACTCTGATTTTAGTTAAGGTTTACATACAATCTATAATATTAGTTTGTAGAATAGTGTCATGAATGGATCTGGGTAAGGCTTTATGTGTAGTTTAGCTCTGGCCTAAGCTGGCCTAATACTTTGTTTCCGGTCTTGTGATTTCTTTAAACTCTGATCGTTATATAATTTACCCAACTAAATCGGGTAACCTCTTTTAATGGCAAGTTCATCACGTATAGAAAAAAAGGTTTTATTAAGGTACCAAAATAAATTTGACACGTTTCGAAATCGTGTTTTGTATGAAGACTATCCTTCTGGACCTATGTAATAGAGCATATTCTGTGCCTAGTGGGAGAAGAATCGCCTCTCAAGTTGAGGGAGCGGATTAGATCCCAGCCAAAGGCACGCACCAATTTGTTTTGCACCAAGGAAAATCCAAATCACATGTAAAAAGTACATTAATGAAAAGAGGATATTACAAAGATGTCTGGTCTCAGTTTTTTTTATTGCTTGCTTTTGGCCGCCAACGTGCCTGATGATAAGCAGTGATGCGGCCTACGATGGAGCACGCTTGCCTAGAAGAAACCGATTCAAGAGACTTGAAGACACCCAGCTTATAAGTGTCAGGGAACACACACTCTGGCAGAGTATTTATTTATTTATTTATTTAGATAGAAATACCAACAGTTTACACTTTAGACATAAAAAAAAAGAAAACACTAAATAACAAAGTTCTGAAGTGAAAACCTATTATAGATATTTACAACATTCTTTTTCTAAATACTTTAACTAGGTTTAATTATTTTTTTCACAATTTTGGGAAAGTTGGAGAAACAAAATTAAAAAATATATTTAAATAACAAATGAAATACTTAATTAAATTTACACCGAAGATGACAAAACACATTTTACTTATTAGAAATGCCATTCAAATAATTCGTCAATTTACTCTTAAACACGTTCAAAGAGTCATGAAAAATATCAAGATCACTTAAGGAACCATTAATTTCGTTATATATTCGACATATTCTCAATATAGGAGAGTTATAAGCTAAGTTAGTCCTAGAATAAGGAACATGGAAGACTTTTGTTATTCTTTGCCGTGGATAGTTGCAAGGAACACGCAAGGAGATATCGTTCAAAACTGAGGGACAATCAATAAAGTTGCGAACAAGTTTATACAGAAATGAGAGATCTCGAACTTTCCTTCTATCGCGCAGCCTGTCCATTTTAAAGAAAGATAAGCGACTAGAATAAGGACTTCTGTGTGAGATTCCTGGACAGCTAAACGCCAAGGATCTTGTGAAAGCTCGTTGTATGGCTTCAATGCGTTGCGAGTGTACAGCATAGAAGGGACTCCACGCTACACTAGAGAATTTCAGAAAGCTGCGAACCATAGAATTGTACAATACAATCTTTGTATGAATTGATTTGAAGCTTCTGGAATTACGCCTAATGAACCCAAGTTGCTTGGCCGCCTTCTTAACTATTGTGACTTACTTGTACTTAACAATATGAGCTCTAAACGTAAGTTTGCTATCGATTAGAACTCCTAGGTCCCGAATTTCTAACACTTCCTGCAATGGAGTAGAGTATTCCACACTCTAACGGTCCGTATGATAAATGAGGAACAAAAGCGTTTCGTGCGTGTTGTAGGTATGTCGACCATAAAACGATGCCACTTTTTTGTACCCTTGGTTGTTTTATAGAAGAACGGGCTAGGGAGAATAAGGTCATGCAAACCAGATGCACACTCCCCGATACGTTCTTTCGGAGAGTGTGCATCTGATATGCATTATTTTTCTTGCCTGTTCTTTGTAAGTAGTAAGTAGTAGTGGTAAGAAGTAAGTAGTGGCTCTTATGACGAACAAGGCGGTCGAGTTTATTAAAAAAAATTGAAATTTCTTAAGTGTAAACTATAATATAAACTCACTTTAATATAAACTGCACCGACAAGTGAATAGGACTCGTAAAAGTAGTGTCTTACTCAGTTAGCCCTCGTGCAGTGCAGTAGAGACGTGACGAGAACAATGAGCACGAAATAATATAATACTCAGAGCAAACTGTACAGAGAGAGTAAGTAAACTAATCTTTAACTTAGAAAGCAAATATTTACCTCGAGATTAAAGAACCCAATAACTATGAATTTCTATTTGTTGCAGGTAATGTCGCCGCCTCGGGATCGTGCCGAAGGTATTCTAAGGGGTTAAGAAGACATTCTAACGCCTGAATAAAATATGATACAAGGTGTCCGCGTATCGGGCAGACGGCAAACTGGAATTAATGGGCTATTAAGAGCAATATATCCCCGGCTCCCTAAAACGAACTGCGACATTCGGCAAAATCGTGACCTGAAATTTTATGAAGTTATTATTCATTCGCCTTCGTTTTTTTCTTTATCTGAAGCGGAGCTCTAGATCTGGCATCGAATCGGCGACCGCGCGCTCAGTAATAAAGCGAAATTTATTATAACCCGTCCGTGTGAGCCTCGCAGTACTGTAGGTACTCCGGCGGATGTATGCGCAGCTACGAAGCCTACCGCTACATTATTCATATAATTTACAGCGTTCGGTCCCTCGCAGATGAATAAAAAATTGTAACGAGCGCTAGCGAAATAAAAGCTCGGTAGATCGCGGGCGGCGCGTAATATCGCGCGATCCGTGCGCGATAATGGGGATGAGGTTTACGAGAGTCGTAAAGAGCTGACCCGCCGCCGCCGCCGGCCGCGCCTGCACCGCGCCTGTTCCCGGTTACTGTCTCCTTCCTGCACCTAATAAGCCCTTATCAGTCGGCGCGACGCCGCCGTAAAAAATACCAAGTGACGAGGTCGGTTTGTTCGCCCCCCGCGCCCCACACGCAACACCCCCGCCCCGCGCCCGCGCGCCTGAACTTCATACTTAACTTGTTATGCCTGATTTTATGACAGCATTATGGGCTCTGATTGGAATCAAATCATAATATTCCGGAAACGTTTTCGAATCGTCGTGAGATTCAAATATTTATTGCATCGGTGGTGGAAGTCGATATGATTCCGCAATTTCAGATCAAGCCAGAAAATGAAACGAAAACAAATGAGACTTTCGGAAATGTTATACTCGTAGTAACTCAGACTCATCGGAACCCGGCGCACGCTTCCATAACTGACACACGGAAGAAGAATGTCTAATCCACGCTCAAAGAGATGTCAGTGGCTGTCCGAAAATCGCGATGTACCTGTCCCCCCTCCGGCCCCCACTCCCTGCCCCCCGCCGACGAGCGCGCGCTCCAGAGGTAGGACACGTGTCTTAAATATGTGAGACGCGAAGTTTTTATAGTCTTATAGTATTTCATGAGAGTTGAAGATACATTTTTATTTCCTACCAGAACCAAAATGCGCTAGAAGCCAAAATAATAAAGCTAAGCTAAAAATAAAAACTAAAATCGTGCGCAATCCTTGCTTATCCCGACCTTGCCCAATTTTGCTTTTACTTCTTATTTCTCGTCGCACCCCGAACCGCGCCGCCCGCCCGAGGCGGTCCGCAGCTCGTGAAAGAAGGCAATTTCCTGCTCCCAGAGCAGTTTTCTTTGTCCTGTAATTGTCATTAGACACGCGCGACGCCATCGTGGTAATGCGCTAAATAAACACTTTTCTCGTGGAAACCAAGTCGAGGCCGCCGGCGGCGGTGGCGCGGGGTCTCCGGGAGCCGCCGGGCCCGACCAGCCCCTCCGGGCCGTTCGACGCCTCTCAAGGTCCAATCGCGCCCGTCGCTTCACCGTCCGGGACACACTACTGCGGAAACAAAGAACAATAACAACAATACCAGCCATGATTACGAGCCCGGGATATTGGCACAACGCTATTAGAGTGTAGTCGCGCGCCGTGAGGGAATCGTTATTATATTGCCCTCATTTTGTAAGGAAACTAAATAACCAGCGCACATATAACTACAAAAATATCAAGACAAGTAATAACGAGCCAGTTATCTGCAACTTGTAATGTTGCTTCTTAATGGCCTAGCTCGTATTCATAAATAGATGTCTGAAGATACAAGGAAACGCCTACAATGGTAAGGTAAAACCTTAATTTTATCCTGTACCTTCAATAAATCTTTCTTATTATCAACGGCCACTGCCAGTGATTAAAGCATCTCGTGCTAGTTATCTCCCGTCTACGTTTCGACTCGCTTCGCAAGCTATACGGTAGGAAGTGTCCGGCGGTGGGTCGGCGACACGGCCACAAATCGTTGTTATCGGCGAGCCGCCGCGCCGCCCGGCCGCGAGGAAAAACTTAATTAGTTGGCGTCACAACCTCCCTTTACTGAACTACTACTAGGTACCGCTAATTATATTTATTATATAATTATATAAAGTAGCCTATGTGCTATTGTAGACTATAATGAGACTCTGTCCCAAATTTCATGCAAATCCGTAAAGCCTTTTTGGCGCGATTAATTAAAAAAAATGGATAGATGGATATCCATCGATCCATACTTTCGCACTTATAATATTAGTGTGAAAGTGTGATTTTGCCTAAAACAAACAATTCTCCCATTTTAATTTCAATTTTCCCGACAAGTCGTTATAGCATTGGACCATTCCTAATTTAGCATTATGTAATAGCTAACCACGATTATTATTCCGTGAATCTAAATATGTGTTTCGTCCTCCAAAAAACATTTTCTCGAAGGTGTAACTTGTTTCCGCGTGTATCCCGAGAAGTCTGAATAAATAATCGGGCCCTGGCGCGCGTTGTATGGGATCGTGTAAAAACTGTATGGACATCGGTGCGCGTCACAATGTTGGTCAATCATTTCCTCCCGGAAGAAAACTTGTACAATGGTTAAAATAAATTTATCATTAAGCCTTGTGGTCGTCAGCTGCGGACATGTTGCTGGGCTTAGCAGCAGTACCCTCCCAAAGCTTAAAAATCTGTCATTTCCTCCCGATTGGAAAAATAATCAAAATAAAGCTAATATCTTGAAGAAAACAGCTGGCTCTAGAGTGGTGGATCTACCAGCGGTAGTCAAAGTCAAGTGTTTTTATTCAATTTGGGTATCAAAGATACACTTATGAACGTCAAAGTTTTTTTTTTAAATAGACTCGACCGCCTTGTTCTGATAAATAGCCCCTAATCAGAAGAACAGGGAAAAAAAGTGAGGCGCATTATTTTTTCAAATAATAAATAAATTACAGTCTCACAAATTTTGGCTTACAACTAGGTAATATCTATACATACGATACAAGGAAAAAAACTGACGTATTTTTTCCTCGGTATACTGCTAGCTTTTTTACAAGCTATCATTTGATCTGCCTTGGTAGTTCGGTAGTATTGTTACGAACGGGGTTAAGATAAAAGGAATGAAACGTCGATGGATCCGAAGATTCACTTTATTCACCAGTTACACACACACAAACACTGTTAGACTACACTAGACACTTGCACTAGAACACTCTGAACGCAACGTAATGGTAACTCAATTATGTACTTTTCTGCATAGCTCAAAGTTACTAACTATAACGAAAATTCTGTAAAATACAACAGAAATGGAGAGCATTAGCGAATGCAAACGTTTTCATTAGAACCGGTGCAAGCGAAGTCGGTGGCGGCCTCCGCGCGGAGCGTCGCTGAATGCGGGAATCAAATTACCGCGGACGCTGCGCCGCGCACTCATAGTTAGTCCGACATTTACAGAATCACATTCTACATACTCTACTCTCAATATAATGGAGGCATAAACGATGGCTACATGTTGCTGTGGACGCCCAGTTTATTTTTAGTTTAAGGTTTGATACAGGCTACAGCAGCAGGAGATACAATAGGAAAAATTATAATTAACACGACCAAGCTCAGCTAGTTTTAAACACATGACAAAAAATACGCTTCTTACACGAAAAACGTTGGTACAAAAAAATAACAAGAAAGCTAAACGTATTGTGAAGGTGTAAATTGTTACGATGGCGATGGAGGGTGAATGCAATCGGTTTAACAGCGCGCCAGATTGGTGCAATCACAGGGCCGAGTCTGGCCAAGCGGCGGCGGCGGCGGCCCGCGGGACTAAAGCCGATTACACGTAGTGCCGGCGGCGCTCGACCGCGCGACAGTTCGCGCCGTCGCCGCCGAGGGAAACTGTACCAACATTGACACTGAGAATTTCTTTTAATTGATTTCTAGTGCGCTCGGCTGCAATTTAAGCGCCATGCGTTTGCTTGTAAGCTCCAATAAATTTGTTTTTGTTTTTTTTTTGTTCGAAAGCTTAAAAGTAGAGGTACCATGTATTCTGGCACTAATTGTACATACACCGGAGTGGTGTAAGTAAAAAGAGCAGTGTTTTTAACAAAAACTATTCTAAGCATACTCGCAAAGTATTTCAAGGAAGCTTAAATTATTCTTTATTATTTTATATCGCTATTAAAAAAAAATTAATATTATTCTTCTTTTTTAATTTAGTCTTTTTTCATAGTGTATTATGGATCCCTGAGTCTGAAATAAAGTTTTATTATTATTATTATTATTAAAGCCGATTTCGTTCACCTGGAAGAACTGCAAACGATTGAAAATAGTGATGATGAAAAAACCTATCTGTATCTGGTAATGAAGAGGCGCACAATTATATCTTTAATGATCCAACGCTTAACATCTCGCGTTCATTCGGTCGTGCCCGTGGGAGGTAATTACATCGCGAGTACACTCGCGCGGGCGGCGGCGTCGCTCGTGTGCGCTAATCGCTGTAATCGCTCGCGAGGGATGCAGTAGCGATCGGTTGCGACTGTCGCGCCGTCACTCCGCAGCTCCGATGTGAAAGCTGCCTTATTCATGTCATATAATTCTATAAAAAACGTCGTGTGTATGTTGATTCCCTTTGGATTAAGAAACGGCTGAATAGATTTTGGTGAAATTTTCAGGCAATCCTTAGATAAGCCCAGCGGGTCATCTAGTGAAGTTCAGTAGCAATCAGGTCAACGGGGTGGGCGTAGCTAGTTTTTTATAAAAATTGCTAAATGTACAGTTTCAATAAAGTCCAAAAAATCAGTGAAATTATTTTTCTGTAGTAATTACAAACTAACACGAACTAACTGACTGCCTCAGTGGCTCAGTTGGTAGTGAACCTGCCTTCTGAGCTTGGGGGTGTGGGTTCGATTCCCACCCAGGGCAAACATTTATGCGATGAACATTTGTGTTTGTTCTGTGTATGGGTGTTAATATGTATTTAAGTACGTATTTAAATTAGTTTGGGGTCACGCGACCGTGTGTGGAAGTGACCCGAATTAAAAAAAAAAAAAAAAAAAAACAGTACGATTTTTGTTTAAAAAGTTTGTTGATTTTTGTAAGAAATGCTACTCGCGGAGTAGCGTAGATAAAATAGGACGCGTTATAATTGATAGTGGAGTATCTCCCGAGGCCTATGGTTATTTCATCAGTCATGGTACATAAATATGTAAGGGCGGCTCGGGCGCGGAGCTCGTTAACAATCAGCGCCGTCTCTCAAGACAACATTAATCTCGGAGAATTGCCTCTTAATTCTTTAGCACTGCGCGCCGCCTCGCGACAATAAGTAATCAGAATTAACGTGACTATTATTGATGAGCCGCCGCGGCCCGCTGCGGCCCGCTGCGGCCGCCGCGGCCCGCTGCCCGCCGACCCCGCGCTGAATATTCATCCAACGCTCTTCCACCGAGATGAATATAACATCACGCCGCGGAATCATATTTTCTCGCTGTCAAAATAACACATTACGATTGATTTATTTCAGAGAACGAAATAATGTTGAATTTAGATAGAAGTGCCGAGTAAATATTGACGTTCGAGTGTGGTTCTATCAAAAGTAAACATTTTCGAAGTACATTCGCTTTGAAATAACGCACCCTTGTACGGGAATGTTGAATAACAATTTATCGATTTTTTTTTTCGGCATTGATGTTTTAACTTGTTTTGCAATTATGAGCTTTTTGAGTTAAGTGATAATAATTATATCTATTGCCAGCAATAACAGGATCGTGTGGTTGAAACTAGCAACAGTTCAATGTGCAGATCAGTCGCAGCGCTCCGTGCTCTTGCCACTGTCAGTACTGTCACACCACAAGGTTTCTGTTTTCTTGATTTGATCGGTTGGTTTCTATATCTTATCTTATATCTTTAAATGAGCAATTCTTGTATATATATATATAATTGGAATCTCGGAATCGGCTCCAACGATTTTCATACAACTTAGTATATTGGGGGTTTCGGGGGCGATAAATCGATCTAGCTAGGAATCATTTTTAGAAAATGTCATTTTATTCGTGTTTTATCGATAATCAACTTAAACATAAACTTGGAAGAAAAATAACAAAAAAGAGGCGTTTGAATAGTCTCAACTGAAAAATATGACTCTTCCTGACATCTATTGGCGAATAATAATACTAGTTTTTGTGAGCAACTAATTGCTTTAACGACACAACAGCAGATGGCGTTGTTAAGTAACACGAAGTCAATGAGTCTAAAATCCGATTTCAAAATTAAAACTGTGATGACATAAATATATATACATACATATACACTTACGTAATTGATTGATAAACTGTAAAAAATTAAGTATTTGTTTCTAATATAAGGTAAATCTAATTACACTCATTATTTTTTTCTTTAAATAACCAGTTCATATTTTTTTATTATTCTATCGGTAAGATCGAAAAATATTATTCATATTTCATCATTTTATTACTTAGTAATTCGTACTTAAATATAATTTCCAAAAAACACAATCAAAAAAAAAACCGAGCAACGCTCGGTCATCCAGGTACTTATTACTTTAATTGAGCTAAAAAGTTAGCTAAAATTCTGAGCATAAGATACCTGGCTATGTAACTTCTTCAAAATTGAATCAAATTTTAGAACATTAACTGTATGATAGCGACTACAGGCAAATTATACTCTAGAAATAATACTTACTGGGATAATACCTATAGCCACTGCCCTCCTATTCTGCCGCGTGAGATTTCATCTTGGTCACCTTCACTAGTCTCACTCCTCTGACTTTTTAAACAGAGAGACAATGACCAGAAAATATCTCGACTTGCAAGAATAGGGCCCCTGGGTCGAACATACGCATTGAGCGTAGCCTCAGCCGTAGCGTATTGACCGTAGCGCTAGATGAGTATAGTAGCCGTGTTCTACTGCATGGCCTTATTTACAATGTTCATTAGCTTACTTATATTTTCTCGCAACTAGGCATACCTATTCTTTGATCATCACTACACGTACGTTAGTAACTTTTCTGTCGTATCCCGTAGGTCGCAGCTACGTAGCGTCGGCTTAGCTTCGTAGCCCAGGTTGGACCTGGCGTAGCTTGTGGCTACAAATACTAGTTACACGTAGTGAATAGCTGTTTTAAATATTTTTTATTTAAATGGATTTAATTAAGTTGCACAAAGTCATAAAATTAAAACATGAAAGTTTAAATGTTCCAAGAAAGAGTTTGTTCGCGTAATTAGAGTCCGCGTAGCAGGAGCCAGCGCGCGGCCCGCAGAGATCTGCACTGAACGTGTAAAGTAAGGTACGAAGCGGCCAAGCGGGGCTCATTTCGGTCATCCAATTTACAATATAGGTATTTTTACAGGCCATGAAAAAACAAGAGTTATCCTTGTTTGTAGCGAGAAACAGCCGAATTGTGGGATTTATGGCTGAGTTTTTATATTTATGGAGTACCCGGCGCCCCGCACCCCGCCCGCCCCGCAGCCGCCCGCGATCGGTTTCAATCAGCATTCACCGATACTGCCCGTAATGTTGCCGTACTGCGTCCGGCGTGTGAACATGTACAGCTTTTATTGGTTTAAGTTGGCTTACTTAAGGGAAAACGTTACCACGCGTCACCGTGTCAAGAGTCAATGAAGCGTTCATAAACACAAAGTGAAAAATGTTTGCTGAAGAAAAACTATCCTACTTCCTACTAATATTATAAATGCGAAAGTTTGTAAGAATGGATGCATGGATGGATGTTTGTTACTCTTTCACGCCAGAACGGCTCAACGGATGTGGATGAAATTTGGCACAGAGACAGATTATATTCTAAAATAGCACATATGATTACTTATTACTTTTTAACCACGGGTGAAACGGCGGGACGCAGCTAGTGTATATTTTAAAAAGCAAAGCTTAAAAAATCGACTTCCCCATGTAAAAAAATTGAGGCTTTTGTTGATATTTTGAAAACAGCTTGGCCGATTTTGAGAATGTATATGGGACCACCTCTACATTATGATGTGCCAGACAAAAAAATAATCATTAAAATGTATTCACAATTGGCGCAGTACTCGCGTAACATAAAAAAGAAGTCAGTCAAAAAATGTTTAAATTAAATTTGATCACAGCTGAGGTCAATAAATGAATGATCTAGTGCTTTAGGTTTGTTTTTATTAGTAGCACAAATAATGCCACGCGACCATGTTTGAGGAAATAGTATTATGTGTAGTTGAAGTTTTCCGATCGCGGTCGCAACGAATACTACACACACTACATACTGGGGCGCGGCACGGCTCGCTACATCAATAATTCTAGTTCGGAATGTGCCCCGCCTTAATGAATTCGTGATTGTTACCAAAATTAGGCAATCTTAATCGACCGCACGCAGCGGCACGCTCCGGCGCCGCAGCGACCGTGGGCGGCCGTCGCGCGGCGTAGCGGCGGCTACGTTCATTAGTTGCACTCAGCGGCGTCACCCGCATTGCTGCAGGAGCTTTTTTTTCCGGAATAATAAGTACCTAATTAACACGTAAAATAAGTATTAATCTAGGATACAGCTACTTCCATACCAAATTGTTTTTAAATACGTTTTAAAATAGTATGACATTGAAAGGGTAACTAACACGGATACACGACGAATCCAATTCATTGCCGGCACACGGTCTTGACCTGTTGGAGTACAAAATGATGAGTGGCACTAAACTATTACGAGCAAACGAGACGCGAGTGACTTGCTCATCTTGTCACTTAGTTGCTATTATTGTGAAATACCCATCGCTTTCGCCTCTGACTACGTTTGATTTTACCCGACAACAGCGAAACCAAAAGAGTGTTTTTCTTTTTTTGCAAACGAAGGCTCGTTTGCAAAAAAAAACAAATTAGATCAAAACAAATCGTGCTTAGACCTCTTGCCTCCGGCGCCGCGGCGGCGGCCCCGGCGGCGGCCCCGGCGGCGGCCACAACTACAATAAAACTAAATAACTGCCTCCGCGGTAATAAAAGGTCATGCCTCAAAAAACTAGGTCCCTTTCTTCGGGTCGGCGACTCTCTCCGCCCGCGCCTGCCGACTCAATGAAACTTTTTATAGTCCGCCCTACATTCTATTCTGTTGGAACGACGCTTCTCTTATACGGCTCACGTTTCTTGTATCATATTATTTTGTGTAGAATATGTAGATACGAGTAGGTAAAGTTATAGCGAAACGACCGTTAAACGAGAGTTCGAGAGTCTTCCCAGAAGTAATTGTAGACTTTTTTGAGAGATATTTATAGTTCTTTATTATTGCTGTTAAAGTGGTTTTCGGAGTAAGAGTATAGGACAAACATTAAATTATTATCGTTACCTATCGAGATGCGTCAGTCGACCTTCAGTTCACCCGCGACCTGACAGGTTTGCTCAAACTTCCCCTGACTCCAAACCTCTCTACCCTTCCCCTTCTCCACCCCGTCCGCCTCTCTTGTAATCTTTCCAATAATGTTACATTTCCTGGTCAATTCTTTTCATAATTTCCTGCATTTTTTATTAACTTCCTGTTTACCCAGTTCTTCTTTATTTACTAACGAGACGACCCTAAAAACAACTAAGTACATTGTTTTCACTTCACTGCATTCATTGTGGGTCGGAATATGAATCATATTGTGTCATTTATACCTCGAGACATGAAATATTCTACAACAAGTTCAAAATGGAGTACATTTATTAGATAATGGTTTATTGACTAGAAATACACTGGGGTGGCTGGCAAGCGATCGACCGAGCGAAAAGATTGATGGAGAGCGGTGGCTCGAGCTCACTACGTACACCACACAGCCCGCACCTGGCCCCCGGCGCCGGTCAATTAGCGCGAGCTCACGCCTCCAGCGCCGCGCTACACCGCGCCGCGCCGCGCTGACGACGCACAAAAAACTTACCAAAACCGGCTAAAATATGAAGAGCCCATCGCAAAAATACCGCAACGCTGCCATATCACAATTTAGAGGAAAAATGTTCCATTGTAGCGAGTTGCGACCCCTATCGCCAGCGAGTTTATCTCGGGCGGGCGCAGCGGGCCGCGGGCGAGTCACCTCGCCGCTAAAATATGGTTTTGTCAGGTGCCAAGTTTTCCATATTTATATCTCGAAAGCGTTCCGGAACTTATTTTATCAAGAAACTATGAATTTATCACTCGTATACCTATATAGTAGCTCGAGTGCTTATTTCAAATGCGCTCTTTTCGCTTCGTTATTTGTTTGAAAATAATATAATTCGAATAACGCGATCTTGGAAATCCTCGCACGTCGTACTTTATTTAAACCGAATCGTCCCATGTACGTAGAGTAATATTGAACGTCGACGCTCGTAAAATTTATACTCGGCTTCAAGAAAACATCGGTAAATACGAAGATCGCGAATAAATACGAATCAGTCGCCGAGTGGAACGAGTCGGGGGCGGGAGCGAGTCCGGCGAGCGCTTGTCACTGCTGGCGGCCCTCGGCGCGCGGCGGCGGACTTCCAGTTGTGGAGACAGTACCTTGAGTCCGGCGAGCGCTTGTCACTGCTGGCGGCCCTCGGCGCGCGGCGGCGGACTTCCAGTTGTGGAGACAGTACCTTGAGTCCGGCGAGCGCTTGTCACTGCTGGCGGCCCTCGGCGCGCGGCGGCGGACTTCCAGTTGTGGAGACAGTACCTTGAGTCCGGCGAGCGCTTGTCACTGCTGGCGGCCCTCGGCGCGCGGCGGCGGACTTCCAGTTGTGGAGACAGTACCTTGAGTCCGGCGAGCGCTTGTCACTGCTGGCGGCCCTCGGCGCGCGGCGGCGGACTTCAAGTTGTGGAGACAGTACCTTGAGTCCGGCGAGCGCTTGTCACTGCTGGCGGCCCTCGGCGCGCGGCGGCGGACTTCAAGTTGTGGAGACAGTACCTTGAGTCC
This sequence comes from Peribatodes rhomboidaria, assembly GCA_911728515.1. Taxonomy (NCBI): domain Eukaryota; kingdom Metazoa; phylum Arthropoda; class Insecta; order Lepidoptera; family Geometridae; genus Peribatodes; species Peribatodes rhomboidaria. The sequence goes on along the minus strand of OU452181.1, from coordinate 143,254 downwards.
GGCGAGCGCTTGTCACTGCTGGCGGCCCTCGGCGCGCGGCGGCGGACTTCCAGTTGTGGAGACAGTACCTTGAGTCCGGCGAGCGCTTGTCACTGCTGGCGGCCCTCGGCGCGCGGCGGCGGACTTCCAGTTGTGGAGACAGTACCTTGAGTCCGGCGAGCGCTTGTCACTGCTGGCGGCCCTCGGCGCCGGCGGCGGACTTCAAGTTGTGGAGACAGTACCTTGAGTCCGGCGAGCGCTTGTCACTGCTGGCGGCCCTCGGCGCGCGGCGGCGGACTTCCAGTTGTGGAGACAGTACCTTGGAACACAAACTTTGATCGAGATGTTTGACTTTGATGTAGAATAGTGTTATGCGAGTGACGGGCGGACCCGAGCGGGGGAGTCGGCGCCCGCGACCGGCGTGCGCTCCAGATATCGTTTTAATATTTAAACTTCGATTCGAACGGAACTTAAAAAAACCTGCGATAAATTCTCCTCCTCGAGCACATGAATAGTTCGCATCGCCGCGGGAAATTCTCATTCGAACTGGAAACGAAATATTGTAAAGAGAATCCGGTTTAGAGCGCGTGTGAGTCGCGGCGCTACTGGCGGCCGTATCACCGGGCTGTAGGGTGCAAAGTGGCGTGGCAGGCGCGCCGCCCTCCACGACACGCTGCCGAGCGGTGAGGTTACGTAACGCGCACACGAGCCGGTGTGAAACTTCAACAGTACAGCGGAAGCATATTTATTTCTTCACGCTGCACTTGCGGTGCTAAAAAAAGTACTACGATATACTTACTTGCTGCTTTGGAATTATACTTGGGAACAAAAACAAAATCTTTTTTTTTTTGAACAGTTAGGTAGAATTAGTGTTCTACCTTACTTTTACCTTTCTACTTTCTACCTTAACTTAATTGTTGTAGTCAACAAAGTCACAAAAATAAGCAATGAAAAACTTATTGAAAAATTATTTTTCTCCATTGTAGTTGTCTTATTGTCCTTCAGTGATTTAACAAATACAAGCTTTTCCCGCTGATTACACCGCAAACTGGAACAAAACTCAACACCCTCAGATCAATTGAAGCAAATTATTTGTATGGTTCACAAAGTAGTTCAACCAGCAGTTGTGTAGCGCTGACCGCATAGTCAGCGCTACACTGCTGGTTTTAACTACTAAATTCAGCCAGCAGTGCCGTGCCTGGCTAGGACGCTAATTATTTAGGTGCCTAAGTTAAATTTAATAAGAGTTTTACCGATGTCTAATTACGCTGGCGAGCACGTGGCATGTGGATACTTATAAGCAAGCTTGTTGAGACAGCTCGCGGCTCTGTGGGCAAGGGGTACCTACATACATTGATCCTATATAAGGGGTAGATAGGTTTATTTCACTCTCTACGATCGCTCCCGGTTTACACTAGGCTATTTCTTCACACGGATCAATAAAAAGGTCTATCACATTTTAATAAACCAAAATAAAGGCCAATATTTTTGTTTTTGTTAAAGATACTAATATTTATCAGACCTGTTTTCGCGGCTCTAGTGTATTTTAAGCCCTTCATTCCAGACGAAATCGTAATATGACAGAATCGATCAACGCAATCGATGATGAGACAACCCACGACAGAGACTGTCTAGTGCCTGTTGAAGGCAACAGAACAGCTGAGGACCAGCAGGAAACGGGTCGAAATCGTGATAAAGAATAACTTTCTGTTCTCTTCTGGACCCGCCACGTCCCGCGAGTTTACTTTAAAACTAAACAGTTTCAAATTGTTTTTTTAATGTACTTGAGAAGATTGGCAACAAGCAGACGGCCCGCCTGATGGTAAACTCTAACCGCTACCTATGGACACCTGCAACACTAGCGGTGCTGTAGATGCAGTGCCAACCTGGAAATCAATTTATAGACGCCTCGTTATTTAGTTGAACTAGCATAAATCCTGATTAAGCATATCAACTTCACTTGACTGTTCCCGGTCAAATTAAAAGCTTCTGTAGATTAGTGACTACAACCGGTGGGCGCTGCTGAGCAGGCATGCAAGGTCGCAGAGTGGCTGGCCCGGGAACTGGTAATAGCCAAATAAAATGACTCTGCACGGACCACGTTCATAGCACTACAATTAGGTATTAGATTTTACAAGTAATAAATACATGGTAGCATACATAAATACGTTGTATAACGAGGAATTGAAAGCTACCTATCACACGAGCGAAGTGAAGGCACCTAATTTCGAGTGTGCACTAGATGATATCTATCGAGTTCAATACTCTGCTGTTCTTTTCAAATGCGACTTGCGAGGAAACTCAAAAATACAAACAATTCTCGCAATGTCATACTCGTATTACAGCCAAACATATTTTTACTCTGGCCACGGTTTATTTATTAGCTCCAGCTTTTGCGCGATTTATTTCATCATTGTGAATAGCGTGCATGTGAAGTGATTCACTGTGATTCGTGTTTCGTGATTCAAATGATTTTTCAATAGTCATAGGTTTGGTTTAATAATAGTTTAATTACCTATGTTAGCAACACATACAAAAGAATGCAGTCTATGGTCTGCTGTGTGACTGTGTAATAGTTTACACCTACAGTAACAAATATCTTGAACTTGTCCCTCTTGGTGGTGTTTGTACAGAAAAGTGCAATTTTCAATCAAATTCTTGGTGAAAATTATGGTACAATTTTAGAGCATGAGAAATGAAAATTTATTTTCTTCTATAAAAAATTTAAAAAATTTGACCGGTCTAAACATTACTAACCTGTAAAAAGCGCCGACAAGCCTATAAGCCGGGGCGGCGGCTCTGATGCTATAAAGAGTTATGAAGTGTTAGAGTAAACAAAAATTAAAAAAAAAAAACATTTTTGGGAAATTTGCTGAGTTTTGGAAAAAGCTGTAGAATAAAAGTTCTTTGTTTTGACAAACAAAATATGTTTTTACAAGGATGCTAATTGATTACCAGTAGCCTTGTTTACTGTACTTTCCTTAAAGGGAAAATAGTTAGGTACAATCAGTGTAAAATGTCGTGTTTATCTGTGTATTAATTACAATAGTAGGTAGATTATGTATGTAATGAGTTTCAAGCGGCGGCGGGCGGTAGTAACGCGCTAGTTCAGCGATTAGTTTTTACCCTGAACATTAACCCAACACAGCGGCGGCTGTGTCGGAGGCACTCGCTACCAAACCTATTAGTACGATGTTTGTTTTGCACTAATTTGATCCCGCGGCGGCGCGCGCCGGGATTATGAAGGGCGGTCCGGGCCCGGCGGCGAGCGGCCGCCCGGTTATTGCAGCTAGGCCCTGTTATGGCACTTGGGCGGACGAGATAACTTCCGAGAAATTATACTACTCGGGAAGTACTTAGCACTGGAAGTGCAACAACACCTATTTGTATGGTTATTTCTGTTCATCATTCACCAATACTACTGGAAGTACTAGATACATCGAAATAATATACGGAAGAAGCAGTGCAAGTCTAATTTATAATACACAGCGCGTTGACCAAATACAAACGACAAGCAAACAGACACTAGACTGATCCGTTGACAGTATTGTGTTACGTGCATATATCGATAACAAATATACAGAGACGTACTAGAGACTGTAGCTAGAACGAGACAACAATAATTACGTGGTAAATTGTGTGCATGCACATAATTTTTGAGCCATGATTTGATTTTCGTACCGTTTCTGCCTTACATCTGATAGAAGACTAGATAAGCTACACAGCTTCCTGGTTCTTCACCATGCTACACACTGAGATACACAGCATGGAGTGTAACATAAGGCTCGATACCGGTGCTTCTAGGATACAGTTCACATTATCCCTTTAACTAATTAACGTTTTATAGCCTCGGAATACTTTTACAGTATTTGGTCTCTTTTCTTTCATTAAAATTTTTAACTCGATTGAAACAGACAAGACACTGTTCACTATTCCGAGGTTACAGGTATTATTTTAATTATTATTTATTTTACATCTTTAAATCTGAGGAATAACAATTTTATGAGGAATATCAATAATACGGAAAGAGATTAAAGTTGTCTGTGGCTTTTTATATGATTTTAAGCGTATTTTCTGGTGCAATAGATAGTGTTTTTGTTCTCGTAAATTGAAAATTTTGTTGAAATTGGGTTTCAACAAAAGTGAATTGAAACGGGAGGACATACGCGACACGGTTCGGGAAGCACGAATAGAGTGGGACGATAGCATCTGCTCCACTGAGGAGCGAGCGAGACAGAACTGCTAGTGGAGTAAGATTAATGACGAGCAGCCACATTCTAGTTCTAGTGAACTATATTATAAGAGAAGGCAACTTTAATTCGATGCAAAGCTCTATTAAACCCGTTTTAATCCGCCACTTGGTTTTCAATCACAAAGTAAACTAAACCCGAATAAATTATTCCCGTAAAAGCAAAAACATTCACCCAACACCGCTTTGTTTTACTGGAGGGCCAAAAATACAAACATTATACTAATTGATATTTCGCGGTGGTCCCGGGGCTTTATTGTAATCCCGTGGCTTCACCGACGCGCGGCGGCCGCACCACGCGGGTCAGTTCTGGCAAGTTTTCCAAAGAGAAAGACGGTGACCAGGACAATACCGTACGTGCGAGAATAAACCTTCGAGGAGGGTCGGTTTGGAGCCGCTCGCGGTACTTCGTAGTAATCATTGATATCACTAGTGGCTCTGTGAGCTGAAGACCTCGCGGCCGGCGTCTGTCCTCTACAGGTGTTCTCAACCAATTCTCGTAAAACTTTGTGACGTACAAACTCAGGTTTCACGGCTGATTGCCCACGCCGTATTGTCGCCTTACGTCCGCGGCCTGTACAGTAGATTATGGCCTGTATATATTAGATATGGCGCGATAAGATGTCATACCTACGCCGCCGTTCTAAACGGCTCGCTCGACAAAACTGTGGCTAGTTCTAAATATCGATAACTTCCAGACAATTATTTCAGAATAAAATTTATTAAAAAACGACAATACGATGATCTAAAGTAAGGAATAATGCTTAATTTTATATGCATTCTCACAGACATTTTGGTTCTTTTATGACAGGAGGCGCGACTCGCCACGCAACAGGCATATCGTCCTCGAGTGAGGGTATCCAGCATGATATGAAAGCGATTTCAAGGCATAGAAGTCGCGGCGCGCGACGCGACGCGCTCGCCCGGTGGCTGCGACGACACGAGTCCGCGGCCGGCACTAGGCGCAAACACACTGCACCGGACATCGCCCCGGTGTGCCGTGATGCGGATTTTAATTATTGACCGTAAAATCTCGATCAGTATACAAAAACCGCAAGGTGGAAGAATAGAAGCGCTTTTCGAATTCCATCGCTCCGCACACCGCGGCGAGATGCGGCGGCAGTGTGTCGGTGACTAGTCGCCGAGTGCTCGTCGCACGTCGCTCCAATACGTCGCCGCTATTCGTCACGAGCGGAATGTGTTCACAGAATGCTAACAACCGGTGAGCTTCCGCCGCACCCGCGCTGACTTACATAATGTATGTGACACGCGACACGACACGCGCCTTGTTATGTAGCTCGCCTCCTTCGAGAATGCGAATGAATTCATTTACTCAGGGACGACGCCGTACGAAGCGCCTACTTTCACTTTCTAATCATATTTTACTCTTTATTTCAATATTACGAAACAATGATAGCAGCGCCTAATTCTAACAAAACATTGATCGTCTAGACTCCAAAAGTACGTACACACACACATTACATACCTACCAGTAGGTTTACTCTGTACCTCGCAAGTGCACCCGTTATTCTACAGGAACTGCTTAATTAAAAAATTGCAGCGAGAAGAAACTGAAGAAACAGATGGGTACTTTCACTCTCTCTACATTGTTTATAATATGTACCAATATTGTTGGTGTTAACTCTTTGAAACCAAAGATATATCAATGTGTTTAGTACATGTCGCTGCATATGAGAAGAAATTATTTTAATGTGAATAATGTTTGCTATTCAAGTCTACAAAAAATGAAATGTGTGCAAAATACGCGCTAAACTTGCTTTTAATTCAAATTTGTGATTAACAGCTCAAAATAACCGTAAGGGCGCGCCCATGTCTGCTTATTTACATTTGATTCGTGATATGATCGTTCATGCGAGTGCGATAAGGCCGTGTGCTTCGTATCCGGCTCGAGATCCCGGTTAACCGCGGCGTCGCGTCGGTAAGACGAGTGACGCGATCGCACGAGGTTCATTAAATACGTGCCACAGTCGACGGGTTAACGTTTGACATCCGCGGGAACGGCTCCGAGCGACGCGTCGCCGGCCTATCGCGGCGGGATCGAGCGAGGCCGCCTCGGTCGCGTGTCGCGGAGGAAATTGACAAAGTTTCGCCAGCTCCAGAGTCGGAGCGCGACGCGGCTACAGTGTCGCGGCGCTGCCGGCTCGAGCGACAGATCTTATCGTTCGCTATTATTGAGACCAACTTCTGCAACCTCATCTATGAACCGCGCTATGCCTCATATTATTTACGATCCCTCACACGACACTCGCGGAGATCGATGGAAGGATCTAAGAGAGATTTGATGTGTCAAAACGATTCATCATTGCAAAGCGCCACGGCATCGGTTAACGTAATAACGTGCTACTATCTTGCGCGTTTACAAATGAGCCAGTTTAGTTTCCTTTGTAATACTTTTTTCAGCTCGTCTAATAACAGGACTAGGTCAGTTGTTACTAGGTAGTTTACGAGACCCATCATCTGGCCGGTCACAGCGGCCACGCGAGCGAAGCGAGTGTCCTGCATTAACAGGACTAGATCAGTTGTTACTAGGTAGTTTACGATACCCATCAACTGGCCGGTCACAGCGGCCACGCGAGCGAAGCGAGTGTCCTGCATTAACAGGACTAGGTCAGTTGTTACTAGGTAGTTTACGATACCCATCAACTGGCCGGTCACAGCGGCCACGCGAGCGAAGCGAGTGTCCTGCATTAACAGGACTAGGTCAGTTGTTACTAGGTAGTTTACGATACCCATCAACTGGCCGGTCACAGCGGCCACGCGAGCGAAGCGAGTGTCCTGCATTAACAGGACTAGGTCAGTTGTTACTAGGTAGTTTACGAGACCCATCATCTGGCCGGTCACAGCGGCCACGCGAGCGAAGCGAGTGTCCTGCATTAACAGGACTAGATCAGTTGTTACTAGGTAGTTTACGATACCCATCAACTGGCCGGTCACAGCGGCCACGCGAGCGAAGCGAGTGTCCTGCATTAACAGGACTAGGTCAGTTGTTACTAGGTAGTTTACGATACCCATCAACTGGCCGGTCACAGCGGCCACGCGAGCGAAGCGAGTGTCCTGCATTAACAGGACTAGGTCAGTTGTTACTAGGTAGTTTACGATGCCCATCAACTGGCCGGTCACAGCGGCCACGCGAGCGAAGCGAGTGTCCTGCATTAACAGGACTAGGTCAGTTGTTACTAGGTAGTTTACGATACCCATCAACTGGCCGGTCACAGCGGCCACGCGAGCGAAGCGAGTGTCCTGCATTAACAGGACTAGGTCAGTTGTTACTAGGTAGTTTACGATGCCCATCAACTGGCCGGTCACAGCGGCCACGCGAGCGAAGCGAGTGTCCTGCATTAACGTCTTGTCCGTGGAACGCCTCCTCCGCTCCACTCTCGGACGATTGCTCAGTGTCCAGTTCCGGACGGATCCGAACCCTGTGTTTATTACTACACGCAAACTTGGCTTTCCCTCGAAAGGCGTGACAGAGGTGTACACCACCCACACATCATCGGACGATATTCAACAAACTAACTATTATAACTACAATGCAGTAAAACACTGATCCAGATCCTGGACATACTATAGCATAATAACTATTAAATTAACTATAGACACTTATCCGGAAAATAATGACGTCGCAATTCACATAAATATTTGCGCAACGGTTTGTTAAATAACAGGGCCTAGAATTCGTCTTAATTAATGATCATCAGAAGTGATTAATTTACATAATTGGAGGAGAATTACAGCACTGAAATGCTAAATAGTCGAACGAAACAGAAGTCGGCGCGAGAATTTGCATAGCGTGAGAATTTATTAGGAGCCGCGAGTGCGGCCTGCGTTCGGAGGCGCGGGCTCGCGTGCGGCCTGCGTTCGGAGGCGCGGGCTAGCGTGCGGCCTGCGTTCGGAGGCGCGGGCTAGCGTGCGGCCTGCGTTCGGAGGCGCGGGCTCGCCTGTGCCCTTACCATGTTTTGATATTTAACGAAAACTTTTTTCGCTTTCGTTTGTTCATCCATTTCAAATTCTTATTTTTTTATTATTTAAAATAAGATTTTTATTCCTTTTTTTTCCTCTGCCACCTGACAGATTGAGCATACTGTTAATGTCTATGCTATAAACTACACTGAGTGTTAAAAAATAATCACATGACACAAGTGATCTACTTTATCATATCTTGTAATTTTGTTTGCTAGCTTTATCACATCTTGAGTTTGGGACAAAAAATATTTTTTTTTTAATTACAATTAGTTTTAAAACACCAATCAGTAAAATTTATGAAGTAATTTTCGAATTTGAAAAGTTGTACGTAGACATTTTTTTTTCATAATTGAGAGTCAGCTTTAGCAACAACACCGAACGGTAGCGGTGCAGCGTGGGTAGGCTCCCGAGATACCATCGACATAAAAAAAATTGTGTTCGAGATACGCACACAGCACACTGCGATGCACGGTCGGAACGCGTCAGGAACGAGGAAGAACAGCGTGGCGCAAGTACCAAAGTAACGTCATCAAGCACATACTCATCCTGGAAAAACGAAAAAACTTTTTATTTGCTAGCAATGTTTATGTCATTGTTATATGTAATACAATAACCTAAATTACCTAAAAGTACGTTATAATGTTGATCCGCAGTTAAAAAGTATTAAGTAAATGTGTTTTTAGACTATAATAATAATAATCATTTATTTCAGACCATGTCCATATTAAGAATTCATTGGCACACTAATACTCGTACATCACATATTAAATAATTACAAAACTGAAAAGTGATTTGGATTTGTTACATGTCAATCTTAGATTAAATAGATGTCAAATGAATAATCTGACATAGAAATATGAATAAAAAAAATGAACCATCTATCCCTGTGTTAAATTTCATCCAGACCCGTTCCGCTGTTCTGGCGTGATTGGGTAACAAACATCCATACATCCATCCAAAATTTCGCATTTTTGAAAGCAATTTTAGTGCTAATGTGTTGAATGAAAGCAGTCACCCCTTGACTTCTGTGACGCGGTTCTGTGTCTTCTGTGACGTAAGAAGTGGTCGGCTGGAGGCGGTGCAGCGCGGGGACACCGGCGCCGCTGTAAATCACCATTTAGCCGAGACTGCGGCTTTAAACGCTCCACAGACGCAATTAAAGGAAAAGAATTTAGAGTAATAAATTCAAGGCAAAGCTGGAAATAAATCCGGCGCCGAGGAGCGTGAAGACCCCGCCCGCGCCCCGGCTCCCGCCCGCCCCGCGAACACAATGCCCGCGGAGAAGTACGTGTGACTTCACCTGAATCGTTCTAATGCTATCTCAACCGACGGACTTTTGTTCGCGGCCGCCAGAGACCGCTCGCAATAAACGATCTTCTCTGACAAGTCACGACGAAGTCTCTTCGGTGTACCTACTCTACAATGGAGTCTAGCATCAATACATAAAAGCTGTTATTATATGCTATGCTTTGGCAAAATCCAACTTTATGTAACAAGTTTTGATGGCTAACTGATCGTTGTACCACTACCTAGCCTCAGAGCTCGAGTACCATCACTAGCCCGAACAGAAGCTTCAGCTGCGTCTAGTTTTAGTTTATCTCAACGCTAAGAAGGTAAGTATGTAAAGTAAAATCGATTCAAGAAATTGTATGAAGTCTCACTGACACGGTGTCGCGATGAGTTTGAAACAAAGCGTTTGTGTTTATTCATACTTGTCTATCATTTTAGATATTATGTGTGAAGCAGCAAGTTATCGTGACGTGATGTGATACTCGTGCTTCACAGCAAAACGCTTTCTTCCATTTAGCTGGCTTATCGTTGATCTATTTCTATCTGTGACGTAGGCTTAGTCGTAGTTTTATATTAAACTAGCTGCGCCCGCGGTTTCACCCGCGGTTAAAAAGTGTCCTATGTGCTATTCTAGACTATAATCTATCTCTGTGCCAAATTTCATCCAGATCTGTTCAGCCGTTCTGGCGTGAAAGAGTAACAAAAATCCATCCATCCATCCATCCATACATACATACATACAAACTTTCGCGTTTATAATATTAGTAGGATAGGATAGGACCATGTAATAGGGCATATTCTGTGGATAGGACTAGCTGACCCGACAGACATTGTACTGTCTTAACTTTGAAAATAATAATAATCTAATTTTCCGCTCAGCTTTTTAATTTTTTTTTTCATAAAATCTTCTCCTGACAATAATAATCACAACAAAAAAAGAATAAGCGAAAATGTTCCATCTGTTCACGTGTGATGCGATCACCAAGGGAGTTGAACATTTATTTTTATATTTAGTGTTAGCAACACAAACAAATAAAATGCAGTCTAAACTCTACTGTGTTACGTTTTCCGATCGAACTGTCAAAGGAGTCAGAGTCAGAGTGAGTCAGTCAGGAGGAGAGATGTCAGTGGAGTAGCGCCTGAGTCGCTCGCCCCGCCAAGCGGCACTTTTGGCTGAACCACGGAAGAGGACGGATCTCGCATTGTTTTTCTTTGGCGTCTTTCTGTAGTATTGATCTGGGTGTCCATTTGATTCATACTGAAATTACCCACAAATTGTACATGGTTTGGATGGTTTGGATTACTACATTTACATTAAGATAGTTTTGAATACTGTCCCTTCTGAAATAGTTTACATTAGAGATTTGTGTAGAAAATTGCAACCACACTGGCATCATACATAATTGTTTCATTTCGTAAGTTTAACGTTTTAAATCAGTACGCTGATATATAGATACATACAACACGCTGTACTGTACGCTGTCACTGTGTACATACATACTGTTACTATTTTTAATAAATACGATCTGCTATGACCGCAAGTCGCTCTAATGAAATGTTAGCAACACATACAAAAGAATGCAGTCTATGGTCTGCTGTGTGATGTTTTGCGAGCGAACTGTCAAAGGAATGTATTGAATGAATGAATGTAGCGTAAGGAATGAAGGAGTAGCGCCTGAGTCGCCCGCCCCGACCAACCGGCACTTCTCGCTGCAGCACGGAAGAGGACGGACCTCGTAGTGTTTTTCTTGGGTGTCTTTCTGTAGTATTGATCTTGGTGTCCATTAGATTCATATTGGAATTACCTACATATTGTACATGGTTTGGATTATTAGAAGTATTAGTTGATTACATTTACATTAAGGTGGTTTTGAATACCGTCCCGTGAGAAATAGTTTACAGAAAGGAATTTTAAACGTACTTACTTACCTAAATACTATTGTTACGAGCTGGGTTAATGAAACGTCCTACGTAAGTACCTACAGTTGTTTATGCTGTTGTTTTAATTAGTTTCATAAACAACTTGGGCAAGTTTAGTCCCTGTACTACAGTATTTTGCCTGTATTGTTACAACTGTGAGCCATAGCACACAGCCGAGCTCTATGTATTGTAGTACTGTGAGTACTACTCGGTGCGATCTTATACTCTCCTCGTGATCTACGTTCTTTGCCATTCAGAACAATCAGCGAATCGTATCAATTTGTCAGTCTGATGTTCTGATGTTCGCACACTACTGCGAGGCGACGCGGCGTGGCACGGCTCGGTGCGGCTCGGTGCGGCTCCGTACGGCTCCGTGCGGCTCGGTGCGGCTCCGTGCGGCTCGGTGCGGCGAGCACCGGGCGTGACTGGACAGTGCCGTCGACGCGACGTGACGCGAGCCGCCGATACTCTCAATCGTAAAATGCGTGCCTGAGAATGTTTCCTTCCAGCTGGTTCCACAGTACTTATTTGCTTTTGTTTGGCGTTACTAATTTGATTTAGTATTTTGCTACATTTCCATAATAAATATCATAAAAAAACTGTTTGTTTTTGGAACATCACAAAACAAGATTCGACATCCCAAACGACTTTTACGTTTAACCAATTTTAATACCTTAAGAAAGTGACAGTGACTTTCGGATGCCGTTTGTTTTTCGTTCATTCCAGCAAATTATTAAAATTAGATCAATTTAATTAGGTTTTTCTATCACGCACTTTAGAATCATAAAAACATAATGAGCGGTTTTGATGCGGCAAGTCCAGCAATTAATAAGTGAAAAGGAAATAAAGATTGAAAACGTCGCGCCCAGAAGTAGTCAGAGAACAAAAACTACGGGAAGCGGCGGCGCGGCGTCATTAGAGGTCGCCAGCGGCGCAGGCCGGGCGGGGCGGGTGAGGCAGGCGCGGGGTGGGCGGGAGCAAACACCTGCCGCGCGCTAATGGAGAGACCATTCACTCACTCAGCGGCGCTAAACACACACACCGCCGCACACACTCCACTCAGAACAGCAGCCGTAGATTTACACTACCCGGTACTCGTAGCTCAACCGGTGCTACTCAAACACGCCACCTGCAACACGTTTGCTGTGCGATTTTGACCGTCACTTTCCTCGTAACGATTAGTAATACATAATTAGTTTCCACAAGCCAGAACGAGAGATAACATAATAAAAGACATCTTCGATCTGTAGAACTTATCATACATAAATCACTGACCGAGTCTGACAAAGCCTGCAAAGAAACGCGTCCGCACGAGTACCCAGCATCATTCAACGCTGTATATTATTTTGATACATGACGGCACAACGTTCGCTGCTTCCACTTCACAGATGGCGGCGTCTCCGCGAGTCCCCGAGGCGCGGCGGCGGTGCGCCGAGGCGGCTCGCGCGCGCTCCTCCTTGTTACCTTTTATTCGCAGTGTTCATATTTCTGCGACCTCGTTTTTGCGTCCTTGTTGATTTATGGAGACGATCGTCTTTTATTTCATTGCTTTATTTGTGCGCCGCCGTTTGTATCGCTGCCGCCCGCGGTCGACGGTAGACGGAACGAAGCGCAGCTCGTCTCTTGGAGTACAGTACGCTGTCACATCTCGGGTTATATCTACGAGTGTCTACTTCTAAACAATAAACACACCGATGAGTATTTCTTTGCCAATCCACCCGAGGAAAAACGTTTAAGGAGATTGGCTCAATTTTTAAATAGCTTTGAAGTTAAGTAATAATCTACAACAATATGACAAGTACCTATTCAGAGAAATAACAAATAATAGCATTGACTTTTACGTATATTTCTTTTACTCTAATCAGCGCTAAAAGTAGCAAAAATAACTCGGCCTAAAATTGTGTTAAATTATTTAAATAGGTAACTCTCGAAACAGTATAAGCACTTTGATTACCTGAAAGTTATTTCTGAGTAATTTGAACGAAGTATTTTGAAGGAGTAAGTAATTAGGTATAATACATGAAACGGCAGCCCAGAGAGAGGGGCGAAGTGGGGCAGAGCGGGTGGGGGTAATGAATACTGGGCATTTATAACACTGAAATTAATCCAGACGAGAATGGAATAAGAGACCATACGTAACCGCGCCTGCGAGCACTTTGTCGGGCACCACATCGGCGAGCGCCGACCACCTCGTGTGACCATTTTATTTGTGTCTCGACCACAGTCATCGAAAAAGTGTTTAATTAATATCAATCGCATACACAAGAAAGATTGAAAACAATACAACTTTATTCCTTTACGTCAATTTTCCTAAGCTTTCTCCACCGATTCTTTACTCCCGAAGGGTTACTGGGCACCGATGACAAAGAGTTTTCAAATAAATAGATATTTGTATAGAAATATCTACGTTTTACTTTTCATTTCAAATGCGTAATTAAAATGGCTTCGAAGAAAGCTCCGCGTAAATTGAAATGTGCTTTGAAAAGCTCGCTGCTGCGGTTTGTATATGAACCAGATGAGTCGATAATAAACGTGCAATGGTTCCGTGAGAGCCAGATTCAACGTACATTATGTCGTAACATTAAGTAATGAAACGGACTATTTGTAATGTAGTGCTACAGCACTCATATTCATTTTGTAGAGCTCTTAGTGCTTGTCTAGTTGTAGCACACGCCAAAATCATCGCGTCAGTGCTAGATGTAATAATAATAATAATCCATTTATTTCAGGCAATATAACTTGAATGCAATGCAAGTTACAGAGGCCCATAGAAAATAAATACCTTACAGACTAACATACATATAAATAACATCAATAGAATTAACTAAATCTTCTGGGGTTTTGCTCCCTGTGCGGCCTAGTAGCGCTGTCACACTAGCCCTTTTGGCCAGAACTTAGGAGAGAGTAGTGCTACCTTGTGTTTCGCTGGAACCCGCAGTAAGTAAGACTTGAAATAAGTCTTACGGACAGTCGACTCCAGGCGCTGCATCGCTACCACCGGCCCCTCTGCTCCCAGTCGGTTCTGCACAAACTTGTGCACGTCGGCTCCTGATGAAGTCGGGTCCACCCGGGACAAGTACATCAGAAATGTCGGCTCCACGGCTTTGAGACCGGGTACAGTCGAGGTACCCCGTTTGTTGAAGTTACAACGACGTTGATGATTTTTCCTCCGGTCTACTAGTGCCTTCATCATCAGGTTCCTCGTATCCGGGGCAAACGTTGCCTTTGTCTTCTTCAACTGCGCAGTTGGAGCAGGGGCCCTATTCGGTGATTTGAGATTTTCACCTCACCTTTTTTCATCCTGGTTGCTATCGTTTGAAACGTCATAGATGTGAAAGTAACCAAGATAAAATCTCATCTCATCTCACGCGTAGGAATAGCCCCACAGGAGTGAGCTGAGAGACCTGAGTATTGCTCTTCGTCTGCGTCTTTGATGGTCTCGCTGGTGGAAGAGAAGATGCTGGTGTCTTCACGGGCTGCGGTGACGCGATCTTAGCAACACGAGCTGCATAAGTGGGGAGGTCATCGGCCCGCGAAATGATTGCCTCCACATCGTTTGTTCGTAAAAGACACATACCAGAGCACACTCGTACCGTAGCCGTTCATACCGAAGAGGCCGTAATCGCAACGTCTTGAACACTGAAAGTGGAATCATTCTTTCCCAATAATACAAAGCAAATTCTCAACGATAGGAGCCGAGTGCCGGTATATCCTCTCGCATCTAGACATGGACGCATACCAGATGGCGAGCCGCATTCCCTATGTGAGCCAATAATACAACATTATCATAATACATGTATCTATTTGAATGTGGTTTCAATACAGCGCGTGACGTAAGCCTATTCTTTTAGGGGAGAGGGAGGCGCGGGATGGAACAGGGCTAGAGTTGGTTTGGCTTGTAGCACAACATTGAAACGAATTTGCATGCGATTTAATGAAGGAGCAGCTTTGTTCGGAGTAGCAGCGGTGTCCACTGTGTAACGTAACAAGGACTAGCAGGACGGGGCTCTTGGAATGAAACTAATCTTGTATTTGCCTCTAAGTAGACTAAGAAGAGGAGGACACCTCGATAAACAGATCAGTTATGATTCGGTTTACTACAAAAAATACATTTTTTTTATTGAAGATGTACAGATTGTACAGCATTTTGATAATATACAACGTGCTGGTTTTGGGTGTAGTAATACTGAAACGGCACATGCCGAGACTGATTTAGAATTATACCTGCAAGGTGTCCTTATCGTAAACACGATAGATTTTAAGTTATCACAACTTAAACTTTAACGTAAATTTGACTCGGAGCAACCCTAATAAGCTCACAAACAGCTGTTCGGTTGATGACCGGTCTTGCCGACAAAGACTACTAAGTGCGCAGAAAGAATATTATCTTTACCTACAAAACACAGAATGGAGTAAATGCCCCTTTATACATTTTAAGAACTATTTTAAACAGAAGCAAAAGCAAGATATCTTTTAGATACTTAAATGGTGACATATCTAGTCAACGACATGAATAAAGTGAACGTAAACTCGCCGAAAACGAAACGAAAACCCCGGGTTTAGCAGCCATATCATGATGGAGTTTAGAACAGGCTATTACCATTAAATGCATTAGCAAAATTTTGAGTCCGTGCTGTTCCCCGTTGAAGAGTCCCCTTGCCGGAAGTCATCCCTGGGTGTAGCAGCTGTGCCATGATGGCGTTGAGATTAGGCTATTACAATTAAATAGATTTACAAAATTTGGAGTCTGTGCTGTTCACCGTTGAAGAGTTCCTCTACCCACCTCCTGACTCCATCATCTCCATCAGATCATCTCGGTGGCACTATGTTGTTGCATAGTCACTCAAGTAACATAAGTATAAGTACATAAAACATTTAAGTTTAATCGGAAACCAAAGAGTAGGCATTTAACGTGAAAGATTTGATTACTGACAGACACCATAGGTACATGCGAAAATAAAAATAAAAGCTCGTCAAAAGATAAATTGTGCATACTGCATAATAAAATTATTCTTTGCCATTTCGCGAAAACATCAGAACATTTGTCGGCAAAAGACAAAGAGCTCACAGAGAGCCGCCAAAGCGTACCGCGGGACAATTGGCAACAAGCGGTGCTCTAAACAAAATAGGCAAGGAACTACCATGAGTTCGGTATTAAAGTGTATTTATGCAAGTTCGACAAAATTCTTCTCGTCACTTTTTGTCAAGCGAGAACGTGAGAAGACTATGTGTAAACATATTATGTCTGTCTCGATAATAAGAGGCGACATACCTTTGGCGCGTTGCGCATGGTAGGCCAGCAAGACACTTGTTGTATTACGAGTTATTATTGTAATTTTAGTTTTTTTTAATTATCATGGCACACATTTTCCAACGCTCTCATGCTTAGAAAACCGGGTTCGTCACTTCGCTGTAAGCAAAATTCTTTATTTGGTTTAAGATTTTGACATTTCAAGCACGTTGTGAGGATTAAAAAGTTAAGCCGATTCCGATTTATCAGCCAATATGGCGATGATTGTCCGTTGTTTAACTTTGATGATCATTACGGTTTTCGGAACTCTTTAAACAGAGAGATTTGATTTTTAGAATCAAGACTTTTGATACTTTCCTCCGACGGTTGCAAATAAAACGAAAATGAGAAAAGGTTTCGTTACTATGTAAACTCATGGTTACCCCTACTAACCGCAAAAAATAATTTTTAAAAATTTTTAAAGTTTCGTCTAGTTGCTCTCCATCTATCCCGGTGTGAAGTCATAAAATTCTTTATTGTTTCATTGCGTAGATTATAATACGATGTCTTATTCAAATGCTGAATATTATGAGATGATATTTTAATGTGTTGGTGCTGCGGACGGAAACTGCCATGCGGCGCGTGAGATCTACCGTAAACGTTTTGTGGACGGAAGGTCGCCTCTGCAACAGTCGTTTGCCTCCTCGATCTCCGGACCTGACGCCTTTGGACTTTTTTCTGTGGGGTTTCGTCAAAAATGCCGTGTATGCCGTGCTATGCAATACCACGGAGGAAATGGTTGCGCGTATTACACCGGCATTCATCACGATTGCTCCCGAAATGCTCCGGAATGTCATGGCTTCAGTGTCTCGTCGAGTGGGGTTGTGCATTGAGAGGGGAGGACAGCACTTCGAACCTCTTCTGTGATCTGTGCGATAAGTGTGTTGTGTTGAGGTAGTTCTTGGATTGTTGTGAATGTTGTAAAACACGCAACTTCGTGTTACCTATGTGAAAAAGTGACCCCAAAAGAGCAGTAATCACAATGTTATCTCACGGACATGGAAGGATAATAATTTGGTAAGATAAGACCCTACTACGTACATTTTTTGTGTAGTACTAATATGTGGTTATTAGCAAAGTAATTAGTGAAACACTAACGAAATACGAAAAAAACCTTAATACCTATCTAACATCTTATAAATCTACCTACTTCCACTGTAACGTAAACAATAAACATTGTTTCTTAACGAATTAAGTTTAAGCCGTGTGCGCCGCCGTCGGCGGCGGGGCGCGGGCTGAAGAACGGGGAAGACGATCGCATGCGTGTTGAGTGTTGTTTGACAAACGCCGCGGTCAGCGATCGCTCTAAGGGCTGTCCAAAATAATTGTGAAAAATAGTTTTTTAAACTTTGTATGGAACAATAAAGGTTTGATTTGGATTTTGTTATTCTGGCAAATGATTCAAAATGTTATACAGATACACACCTTTGAATATTACTACACCTCAAACCAGCACGTTGTATAATTATATATATATATTTATTTATTTTTTTATGTATAATAGGTCGGCGTTTGACCACCAACTCGCCTGATGTTAAGCGACGTTGTGGTCTAAAATGGAGCACGATGACCTATAAGGTACTTATTCACTCTAGCCTTGAAGTTTTGTAGAGTGAAGAAGTACAAAGACGGCAGTTGAGTGCGGCGCTACAAGTGCGCTACTGCTCAGACCCGTCTTCGGAACGGTTACACCGGACTACATCCCGAAACACGACTAGGTCATTTCACGGCATGGCTTGGTCTAACATCAAACACTAGTTACCTACTATTAGTCCGTACCAACGCCGGCGACCAACCACGCCGGTCGGCGTGTCCGCCGTGGTGTCTACCTTCGTTTCCATCCCGATTTCCTGCGCGAGCTCCAATAAAAACGAGATTTATGTCCCCCCCCCCCCCCTGCGCTTCACGGCCCATGACCCCCGCCCCTCGGTTCCGGGTGGTGGATCAAACTCTAATTAATTACTAAACGGAATGTGCTCGCCTTCGTACGAGTGCCGTTTTTTATTTGGAACAATCAAATCACAGCCGATTTTGTTAGGGCTGACTTTGAAGTGGCTCCGATTTAAATCGATACGTGTTTGAATTGAAAACGTGATTTCGCCTCTTCCCAGGTTTTTAAACGATAATTTATTTTGCCAATTATAATTTATAACAAACTAAAATACAATGTAGTCGTAAGTACGTTAAGGTCCGACGAGTGGCCGCCGGAACCCATCGAGTGCAGATCGCGGACCACCACCCGCCCGCGCGGCACGCCGGATATCAGACGTGGAAATGAAATTCCTCTCACTGCGCCGACGAGCTCCGACTCTCCTGCACAAAGTGCTATTTGCAAATACTTTATCGGCTTTAAAGTTTAAAAGACTGTTTAAGACTGTTTGATAAAAGTACTCAGTTTTTTTGCGCAGTCATGTCTTCCAAACGGTGAGGAGAAGCTCGTCGCAACGGGGCACGAGCTTACGATGACGACGATATTAAACTTATTTTAATAACCTCCGCCCGTGACGCTGCGCAAACTTATCTGAATGTAGCGGAGGGTGATCCGTTTGTAAAGCGTCAGATTTAAGAGAAATCTCTGCGAGGAGAAAAAATAATACCTACTTTGAGTACACCAGCGATATTAAGCGACAGTCGACATTGAGGGTGGGAATCTGACTTGCGCATTTGTGAACTCCATTCAACAGAGTACATGGAAGCAAGTTGTGCATAAGTTGCACAACATGCTAAATACTTCTTTTTTGTTGAGCAAGTGTGCTTCATCACAGACCGTATCATGGCGACACAGTCGAAAACCTCTTTTCTCTTATTTTTTTTTTAAACTGAAGGAACAAAAGAATGAGTGTGCTTGAGTATCCACTTTATTCGAGTGTCACTCGCTCGTGTCTTGCCCAGTACTACATGGCGTCTCGGTGAAATTACCCAGACGACGTCAATGATAGTTTTGTTGTGTTGTTGCAGTGCTGTCGTGCGGCGAGGCGGGCGGCGCGCCGCGGCTCGCAAAGCGCTACGTGGGGCTCTACACGGGGCCGTACTTTGACCCCTCCGCGCCAAACAACATCACCACGCAGCTGGGAACGCACGCCTACCTACCCTGCAAGGTACTCTCCAGAGAAAAGATAGGCAGTGGATGAGACTGGAGAATTGTTGATGATGATGAAAAACCCACTGCATCTTCTCTAATAATGGCTTAGTAAATATCGTGCGATGTTTAAGCTTTTTACATAGCTGTAACACCGCAAGGTATTGGTGCAATCAAGCATCTAATAAAAAATCAAGCCTTTTTTGGTGACAGGACGGGGGGGGAGGAATTATGATCCTGGCTATGTGGGGGTTGACGCACTGGTGCCCCCTAGCCCGATGCTAGCGGGATTTATTTGTATTGTTTGGTATTCTGCTCTATTGGCCATACTAAGATACCTCTCTCCTACCAAAAGTCTGACATCATTAGAAGTATTAATTTGAAGTTTATGCACTGTGGCATAGAATAAGGGTCCTGGCCATTTTATTCATGACTTAGGAGCTATAAGTCATCATAGGCTAGGGTACTATTATACAGTGTGGCTGACAGTAGCGGTAGTGGTGGACCAGTACTGACGCCGCACCGATACTAAAAGTGTGTCTTGGTGCATATAGGTGCGGCAGCTGAGCAACAAGTCCGTGTCGTGGATCCGGCGGCGCGACGCGCACATCCTTACCGTTGACCGGTTCACCTTCATTGCGGACGAGCGCTTCCAGGCCTTCCTCGTCGAGGCCACCGACACTTGGACGCTGCAGGTACACGCACCGTTCCACCCGCCTTGCACACACCGTTCTATATCATTCGCTGCGCCCCGCGCTTTCACCCGTTATCACGTGACTTTTTTACCTTTTTTTTACCTTTTCGGAATAAAAAGAAGCCTGTCATCCGTCCATAGTATAATATAATTAAATCAAAAGTAACTCTGTCTGTCTATTTGTAAGCAGTTCGCGGCTCAACGGCTGAACGGGTCTTGATGAAATTCGATAACTTGTTACAATTTTCTGAATAAACGCGAACAAATTCGCGGATAGTAGCTATTAGCCTATTCATGTTACCTCAGAACGCTATCTCCATTACAAACAATCACGCACAACCCCTCACTCGCCCACAAACTTATATAAGCATTTACAATATCACTAGTGCGATATGATTCAATATATAATATATGGTATCAATATCGTATTCGTATTACTAATCGAATATAATTAGGTAAATTATTGTTTGCTCCGTATAGCAGCAGAGCAGTATCTTACAGTTTTGGTTGCTATTGTTATAGAAACCTTTTTTTTAAACCAAAAGAAGCAGCTCTAAGCTAATTTCCGCCAGGCTTCAGTTTTGCCGGCGACAGTGACGCCACGTCAATTCAAACAAAATGTGTGGGAACTAGTAGTGACGCATCGTCACTGACACAGCTACACTGTCGCCAGCGACACTAAAACCAATGACGAAATTGAGCCTGAACTTACAAATTAATTTTCATAAAACAACTTTGCCAACTCCTTCGGGGGAAAGGTGTGATAAGGAAGCATGTAATAGTATTATATAAATTAATAAATAATATTTTAGCGTGCTGGATATTATTGGTATCGTTAAAGTGTATTTTTCGGTGTTTCCAGGTGAAGTACGTGCAAGCCCGCGACGCCGGCCTCTACGAGTGCCAGGTGGGCACCGAGCCCAAGATGAGCCACTTCGTGCAGCTCAACGTCGTAGGTGAGAGCAGGGCCCGGCGCTGGCAGGTGCAGGGTGCGGGGGATAGGCGCGTCTCACGAGTGTCGTGTCATGTTGCAGTGCCAAAGATCGAGATCGTGGGCGAGGCGGACCTGTACGTGAAGGCGGGCAGCACAGTCAGCCTGAAGTGCGTGATCACGCAGGCGCTGGAGGAGCCCGCCTACATCTTCTGGTATCACAACGACGAGCGCGTGCTCAACTACGACCGCAGCCTCGTCGAGATCCGCATGGAGCGCACCGCGCCCGACACCACGGTCAGTTGGACCCCACGAAGCTGTAGTGTTTATCATTGCTTATTTATAGTTTTGAGGGTGATGACACCCTCAAAACTAGGCTTGGTGTTTAGCAATAGTGTGATCAACGGTGGGGCATGAGCAAATCATCGTTGTTACAATACAACTGCACTGCATGTTCAATGAAAGAAAAGCGCTGGCGGAACCAAATTAAGCATTTCCAGGGCATATTTCTCGAAATGTGTTGTTTATCTAATAAGTAATTAGAGTAGGTAATAACAGAAAAAACAGTGTTTGAATAGAATATTGGTGGTCAGTTTTATGTCGTCAATGAATAAATCCGAAATGTCTGTGATTTCCAGGTGGGGAACCTAATAATCTACAGCCCACGGCGCGAGGACTCGGGCAACTACTCGTGCGCGCCCTCCAACCTCGACTCTGCGTCCGTCGTGCTGCACGTGCTCAGCGGTCAGTGTCCACTCTCCGCCTCCCTTATATTGTTACAGGTCGACTCAAACTTAATGGCGGCTGTGAAATTTGGCGCGAAACGATGCGCAGTAGCGAAAACGAAGGTATACGCGGTCATCAGAGAAGCCGCAAAATCTCTCGCAAAATCGCTTGCGGCGCACTTCATAGCCGCCATTAAATTTCAATGAGTCTTTACATGTCTAGATAGACTCTATGACGGCCCATAGGCTAAAATCAAAATAACCCAACAGTTAGGTAATACGGTCGCCAGCGCATCCTAGTGGCGCTACGACGCTGAGAGCTAACACGCTAAATTTAAGTAAACAAAAATGGTTATTTGCGTTTTAAAAACGGTTACGAACAGTTACAACAGCCACACGAAGTACCTACCTACATTTTTCGATCAAAGCGTATTGAAAAAAATTTAAAACAAACATATCGTCCATACAAATGTCATATCATTAGCACAAAAACTTTTACTTAGTCTTTATTTTTATCTGAACACAGTTATAACTGCATGAATAGGTACAATACTCTACTTTTAGAAAATTAAAGGTTGTATTTTAATCAACAAATACCTATTTAACTTGATGATAATTATGTATATACCTACATGTTACCAGACACTACACAACACATACACTAGAATCATCTTAATTGATTAATTGACTAGAATCATGACAATGAATCATGTCTAAATTATTGTCACAAATATTATAGGTACATTAAACTTACACGCACACAGATTGTAGGTTCATCTCATATTCACATTTTTCCCTACTTTTATGGGAAAAATTCGAGTTGCTAACAGTCAAATAAGGTTATGCATCTGTGTGTGTAAATACGCACACGAGCTCTCCAAAGCGTATCAATCAATCTGGACAAATATTTACTTTATCGAAGTTATAATATATGCTGGTTTAATGATGATGATGATGATTTTAAGTTCAAAGCGTATTTAGTTCAAGGCCCTTTGAACTAAATACGCACACTGTAAGAATTTGAACCTATTATCGCCGGAGATACTGTTAGATCGGTACTAAAACAGCAGTCACTAAAAACCTTTACTAAAAACAAAGTTTTTTCCTTATGTATCGTTGCATGAACATGACACGCGTCGTGTCGGTGTTGCAGGCGAGCAGCCGGCGGCCATGCAGCACGGGAACGCGGCGGCGCGGCCGCCGGCGCCGCTGGCCGTGTGGCTCGGCGCCGCGCTGGCGGCCGGGCGGCGCGGCGCGCGCTCCGCGCTGCTGCTCGCGGCGCTCGCGCTGCTGCTCCCGTCGGTACCGCGCCCCGCCCGCCCCGCCCGCCCCGCCCGCGCCGGGTAGCCCTGTCTCGCCCGCTCACCGGCGCGTGCTCGTTGCAGGTTGATGTGCCACGACGAGGACGACGACGAGCGGAAATAACGGCGCTGGCCCGCGGCGGCGCCCCGCCCCCGCCCCCGCGCCGCGCCGCGCCCCCCGCCGCGCGTCTGACGCGCTGCGGGCGTTGCGCATGCGATGCTCAGTGCGGTTCAAACTCGAAAGAAACATTTCTTACGTAATTTAATTAGGTGAAAGAGAACGATCGGTTGTCCGCGATGTGATATGAACGGTGTGAGAACGAGAGTCTACGTATCGGTCCTACTTAAAGTTTTATTACGGGAAGCGAACTGTAAATACGCGCGAGGCGCGCGACGTGCCTCGCCACTTGTAAACTTGTACATAAAAATATTACTATTGTATTGATAATTTACTTTATTGGATAAACTACTGACTAAATGACGAGTACTTGCAAGTATAGAGACATCGAATAGTATCGCCGCCGCCTCTAGGCCGGCGCGGTGCGCCCTTTTCGATATCGTTTTGTAAATAATTATGGAGATACGAAAGTGGAACCGCTCCTGCCAGCCGCTCGCGGCCCCTTCAATCGTTTACTCGTATAATATCGTATCTGACGTCGGAAAATCGACACTAAACTTGCCAGAATAGTTTTGGTCTGGCAGTTTTAAGATATTTATCTGGAAGCTCAAGTTTTGTTATGATGTAACCTCGAGTAGAACAGAGAGATAGAGAGAGAGAGAGCTCGAGGAGCAGATATAAATAGTCTATAAAACAGGCAACTGTATCTGAGGAACACAATCGTCGCGACGGGCCGACTGCAGCTCCTGCAGCGGCCCCGCGCGCGTGCTGCGGGACCACTCTCATGAGCTCGACATCTGGCCGGCGACACACACCTAGTCTCGTCTTTCTCACTCTCTCTTTATCTCTCAAGTCCTTCTATCGCGTAGTCTCGCTGGTCATCGTTCAACGGCGGTTTACACTATTGTAAGTTCGGTTGACACTGTTACTGCCTCACTTGTACATATTATTCTATAAGAAAATACAAATAAAACTGAGATCGTTGAAACATTTTCTTTTGATTTAATTTCATCATTCTCCTAACTAAATTACACGATAAATTCAAACGTACTGACCCGTTGTATCAAATATGAAGACAGATATAATTTTACTTAGGCTGAGTTGTACCAACGAACTTTAACTACTCTGTGAGCTGTACGCCGCTCGGCCGACGTCTGTTTCCTCTACAGGTCGCATCCCTCGACCGATTCTCGTGAAATTTTGTGACCAGGTTTGATAATTACACAGTTTTCTAATTGCCGAGTTACTTTTTGGAAATCTTTCAAAATGGCGGATTTAATTGTATCTCAAAAAATCTCTAGCTTATTAGAGATTATGCAGCTGGTTACGCTAAACGTCACTGGTTATTTTAAAATCTCTGGCGGCGGCGCAAGAATAGATAGTCTCCGTTCACGCACGTAGCTTCAATACCGTAAAGCTATAAAAATTTAAAAGCAAGATTTTATTAGGAACATGAAGTACAATATAAATTAACAGGAAAATGAGAACCATAGACAAGTACAAGGCTAGCCAAACTAGCCATGAAGCTTAACTTTATCACACTGAGCTTCATGTGAACATTTACTCGTATGATACTCGTAAGTACAATAAGTAGTTGATATACATAAGTAGGGGTGATCAGGCAATTCCATCGTATAAATAAACGAGCTCTAGAACAATTTGCCCCGCGGAGCAGCCTGACACGATGAAGCGGCCGACCGAGTCTGATCTAAGAATCGGTCTCGTCGGGCGGCGGGGGTGAGTCGTCGCCGTCGCCGGTGGGCGAGTGTTGTTGGAGGAACGTTCGCAGCGTGTCCATCAGTTTGTAGTTGGGCGCGAGGCTGTCGCAGCGCAGCGGCCGGCCCGACAGGGGCGACGCGACGCGCCGGCCGCCCCCCGCGCCCGCCGCCCCCGCGCCCGCCGCCCCCGTGCCCGCCGCCCCCGCGCCGCCCGCCGCCGCCAGCCACTCCGCCATGTTGGCGCGCTCGTACGTGAACCCGTCGGCGGCGCGCGCCGGCCACTTCATCAGCCGGTGCGTCAGCGGACACAGCAAGGAGTGAGGCGCGACACTTTCCTGCGACAGATTCCTACTCTTGTATCGACGTACAGAACGGAGAAGCCAGAAGTGGCTCAAGTTTTCAGGCCGACTGAATAATTTACTTTAGTACAAAAATTTTGTTACACCCGAAGGTCGTAAAACTCACTAGGTATGCATCACCTAGAGTCGCATGCTAAAACGACGCTCAATCAAGAATTTCGATTTAAAACTGATCGGACCATACTTAAAACCAGTTTTAAATCGAGATTCATGATCGAGTGTCGTTTTAGCGTGCGGCTCCTAGGGTACGCTTTGATTAATGAAAATTATAAAAAGTTTCATATAAAACGAAAAGACAATAAATGAGGAGTAGGTAGAGCAGCTACTCGTACCAGCGGCGGCGGCGGCGGCGCGGCGCGCAGGTAGGCCAGCTCGCGGCGCGCGCGCGCCCGCGCCGAGCTCTCCTTCACGGGCTCGCCCGACTCCGACACTGTCTCGGCTTCTGTGCCGGTTCAACAAAATCAACATTTATTTCGTCCTACACTATTACTTAATTAAATTGAAGCGGAAGTCATTAAAAGCAACTGGATTCTACGACTAGAATACGACCGAGTGAGCGTTAGCGAGCAAAGCTCCTCTGGCTTAGCTTGGGCAAAATGTATGTCGTCGTATTTTTCAGCCGATTCTCGTGAATTTCGTTAGCAAGTTCGATAATAAAACATTTTATGAGTAGATTCAGTTTTTGGAAACTTTTCAAAATAGTGAAGATATGGGGGTTCCAGACACGCGAAGTCTTCAGGTCACAGAGCCATTAAATAGTTTTAATATTTTCAACTACTTATAGCTTCATTTCTGGTTCGGGGGCTACTGAGTTTAATTTGAATCTTAATGAAAACGAGGGTTTGTACAAAAAAACATTAAGTACTTATCAGCAGTCTATATTTTACCGAATCCGAATAAATCGAGCAGATCTTCGATGGGATCATCCAGCAGGCGCACGCCGGTGAGCGCACCCGAGCGCACGCGCGCCTCCAGCGCCGCGCCCGTCGCCAGCGAGATACTCGACCCTGTGGAGACACGTCGACCTTGTTACTTTACTCTTTAAATTAGACGGTGAAAACAATACTATTTTGATTGGTTTGCTTCGATCACAGAATAAAATGAGCACTTTACCGGGTGCGTCGATGATATAGTTCCTGAGCCAGCATGTAACAGCGGGCTCGGTCCACAGGCGCGGCGCAGCGCCTCCGTCGTCCAGTGTGACGCGCCGCCCGTCCGCCGCGTGCAGCCGCCACAGAGCGAGCTCCCCGCCCAGCGAGCCCACGGCCAGCAGCCGCCCGCCCGCGCCCAGCGCCGCGGCCGGCGCGCCGCCCGCGCCCCGCACCGGCACCGCGGCGGCCTGCTCCGCCCGCAGGCCCTCTGCGCCCAGCCTCACGCGCCACACGCGCGCCCACCGGTCCGCGCCCGCGCTCGCCAGCGTGCCGCCCGCGCCCCACCGGACGCCCGCCACTGCGCCACCGTGAGCCGCCACCTGCCGCAGCAGCTCCACGCGCGCCGTTTCGGTCTCGCTCAGCTCCACTCTCCACAGCTTGACGAGCGAGTCGCAGCCGGCCGTCGCGAGCAGGTAGCAGTTCTCCGGCAGCTCTATCTCATCGCAGGGTATCGCGAAATCGCAGCTCAACACACCTGCGACCGCACACCATAATATCAAATACAAGTTCGTCGTTACATTGATACAATACATTGACCGCGAGTCAATATGGGTATGATATCGCTCACCGAGGTCGTGCGCGTGAGAGTCGTGGTGCAGACAACCCGGACGCGGCGGAGCGTAGAGACGCAGCTCTCCGCTGGCGGCGCCGCTGGCGGCCGCGCGTCCGTCCGCGCTCCACGCGCAGCACGTCACCGCCTCCGTGTGGCCCGCGTACACGCTGCGGACACAGGCGGCGGTTCAGCGACTGAGCGGCGGGGCCGGCCGGGGGCTATCTGCGCTGGCGGGGACACGTACTGCAACGGGTGCGGGTCGGGGTCGGTGAGGCGCCACAGCGGTGCGAGTCCGTCGTCAGTGGCGAGCAGAGCCAGCGGCGGCCGGTGCGGGGACAGCCGCGCGCCCCGCACCCCGCCCCCTCCCGCTTCGCCTCCGTACCCGCCTGGCAGCACCAGCGAACGCACGAGTACGCCCGACTGTACAACAAACCATTTTAATCCCCGAAGTGGGCAAGTAGGCATTATTATATGTTCTGGGCTCCGACCTAAAAGCGACGGGGTGTTTGACGTGTCTGTGTATGTGTTTGTCTGTGGTATCATAATTCCCGAACGGATAAACCGAATTTGTTTTGTTTGGGCGGTGAATTAGTCGGAAGTGTTCTTAGCTATGTTTGATGAAAATCGGTGTCGCGGCTTTTTCAAATTTATTATTCTTAAAGTTGTATTTATTTCATTAATGTCACAAAACCAGTTTGTACTAAAGATTTAAAAATAAACGTAAAATAATTCTGATAATAAGTTTGTGTGAGTTTGTTTGTTTGTTACGGTTTAATATTAATTATACACGACCGATCATCATTTTTGCATACACATTGTCAAACTTACAAAATTATAATATGGTACATTTTAGCCGCAGGCTAGATAATATATCTGAATCATAAATAAAAAAGAATGCAAATCATCAAATAATTATTATCTAATTAATTCCATTATTGAGGAAGCCTCCAAGCATCCGACGCCTCCGCCGACCCAGCCGGGCCAGCGTTGTAGGCGACAGCTGCCTCTATCTTCTAATGTTTGATCGCCTCGGCCACCACGGCTTGTCGTGTCTAAAGAGTGCTGGGCGTATACCGCGGCACGCCAGCCTGAATGACGTCATCCGCTGGGCTTTCGTCAGTGCCGGCGTGCCAGTGATGCGTGACGACGGCAAAGACCCGACGGGATGACCCTTATGCTTTGGAAAGTGGGTCAGGCATTGGTGTGGGATGCAACATGCGTACACACCGGACCGTGGCGCCGTCAGACCTTCATGGAACATCGGTTTAGGACGGCGCGGCGCTGCCGCCGCTCAAGCTGAAAACCTCAAACGGCGCACGCAAGTATGCACATCTCGACCGGGTGTACATGTTGGCTCCGTTTGGGGTAGAGACGATGGGTCCGTGGGGGCCGGCCGCTTTGGGGCTTTTTCGTGACCTGGCCAGGCGATTGGTGGAGGCGTCGGGTGTACAGAATGCTGGCTTTTACTTCGCACAAAAGCTGAGCATTGCCATTCAACGTGGCAATGCCGCCAGCATTCTGGGGACCTTTTATTGCACTTTTTTCTGTTTTCTTAGTTTTTTTTTAATCTATTTTTTTGTTTATTTATTTATATTAAGGAAAATCAACAGCTAAAACATCTTACTACTAACTTATAGCATCAGAGAGCTAATTATAGATTTTCACGATTAGTGACAACCTTAGCAACTATAGTTATGAACATTAATGTGAACGCACGATAACACAAAGTTCTAACAAAAATAGAATGACAAACGCAAAAACAAATTACAAAGCTAAGTAATTATTAACTACACAGTGACATCACCTGCAAAGTAGGATCTGCTCAGCCGCTGCTTGGCCGAATTAACGCTCGTACCGAATGGGTCGAAGTCACTTAGCTTGCACAATTTATTGAATTGGTCGCCAGCTCGCCAAAGAAATGAGTTCCGCCTGTACCTTGTTCCAACGACAGGAGTAGAAATTATGATATGAAACGCTGATGATATACAAGTTTACAATTTTGTTACTGAGCCGTGTGACATTGATTTAGCTCTAACCAAATTAAACGAAGATCTCTCGAGAATAGCCACTTGGGCCTCTGAGAACTGTCTTTTGCTTAACCCTGGTAAAACCAAATATATTTAATAATTAATATTTAATAATACCAAATAAATTATTTTTAGTAGTAAGCATCAGTTGGGTAGACTCAGTCAATCTACAAGTGTGTCGCTTATGGATGAACCCATCGAGCGTGTATACGAAGCACGAAACCTCGGCCTGCTAATGGACTGTGAACTGCGATACGATAAACATATTGTAAACTGTGTGAGAAACTGCTTCTAATCCCGATTTGTTTTTTGTTTAGGCGTTCTATCGCTGAAGGGGTCATGCCCAAAATTTGGAAATCTGCAATAGTTACTCCTATTCATAAAAAAGGCCCTAGACGTGAGGTTAGCAATTATAGACCTATCTCCAAACTGTGTATTTTTGCGAAGGTATTTGAAAAACTGGTTCATAAGCAGTTATATGATGCTCTCAAGCACACTTTTCTTCCACAGCAACACGGGTTTTTGAGAGGTAGATCCACAGTTACTAATCTCTTAGCATTTACCGACGACCTAGTTGGAGGAATGGAATCTGGAGGGCAAGTCGATGCAATCTATACTGACTATAGTAAAGCGTTTGACAGGATTGATCACGTGATATTACTTCGTAAGTTACAAGCAGCCGGTATTCGTGGAGATCTTCTTCGGTGGTTTGGTTCATATGTAGATAGTCGGTGTCAAACAGTAGTTCTTAATGGCTTCTCTTCTCACTCCCCACTCTCCAATATTCCGTCTGGTGTTCCTCAAGGGTCCATTTTAGGGCCTCTGCTATTTATTTTGTTTATTAACGATATTAGTAACTGTTTTTTATACTCAAAGATTCTACTATTTGCAGATGATATGAAAGTTTACAAATCAATTAACTCGTATTCAGACTGTCTACTGTTACAACAGGATCTTGATCGTTTGCAAAAATACTGTTTTACTAACAAACTAGATCTGAATGTATCTAAATGCAACTGTATCACTTTTAGCAGATCCCGAAAACTTTTATTTTACGATTACAAGTTGAATCAGCAATCGCTCCAGCATACCGACCAAGTCAGAGATCTTGGAGTCATTTTGGACTCTAAACTACTTTTAGACAAGCACGTTGAAAGCATTACTTGCAAAGCGATGAAGACTCTGGGTTTTATCTTCCGCATTACCAAAGAGTTTAAATCAGTTAAGACTCTTAAAATTCTATTTTGTTCTTTGGTGAGGAGCCAATTGGAGTACGCGTCTCAAGTTTGGAACCCGCGTTATGAAGTGTATATTGACAAAATTGAGAAAATTCAAAGGAAATTTCTCCGTTATGTCAATTACAGGCATAAACTAAATGTTGGAGACTATAGTTCAAGCTGCAAGCACCACCATCTGCTTCCCATGTCGCTGCGAAGAGAGGTGGCTGATCTTACTTTCTTCCATAATCTCGTTGGCAACAGGTTAGACTGCAGCGACCTTCTGTCGAAAATTAATTTTCAAGTCCCGACTCGTGCTCTTACCAGGAGAAGGTACCTTATGCTCCGTGCAGAACAGTGCGTGACCAACTATAGACATAATTCATATTTTATCCGTATATGTTACAATTTTAATGTTAACTATTCCGAGAACACTGACTTATTTAATACGAGACAAAATTACTTTAAAAATTATATAGTTTCCAAATATTTTGTGCCATAAATATTTGTTCTATACTTTTTATAATTGTTTCTATTATTATTATTATTATTTTTTTTTTTTTTTATAAATTGATATGGTCCAAGTCTTTGTTCCAGACCTTTACTTAGGGTTTTATGTAGGTTTTTCTACTATTTATGTTTGTATCTAGTCTATTTCCATTCTGGTTATTTCGATATTTATGTAACACTTTCTTTAAATTTATTTATCTTACTTATTAGTGAAAACTATCTAGGCTTATTTGTTTTATTTCTTTGTGTACTTTGTTTATTGTTAACAGCTGTTTGTTTTCCTAACAATAAATAAATAAATAAATAAATAAAAACTGAAGGTTTACGCTGAGTGGGGGCCGGTTCTGTGACAATGTGCTTGTATTTGTACTAAGTGTGTTTAATATTTGTTTTCCTCTTCTATGTACACTGTCACAATAAAAGTATTCTGTATTTTGTAAATGGAGGGTTAAATCGAGTGAATCTAGGAGGAACGCGGACCATGTGAATTTTACTGAGTAGTTCTGGGCAATCAATCGAATTAGAGGTTATTTTTAGTAAAAAGATTAGGTCGGCGATATAGCGTCTTTTTGATAGGGGGAGGAAATGAAATCTTTTGCAATGATCATCGTAGTCGCGTGTCTTAAAAGGAATTTTGGAACGGAAGCAAAGGTACGAGTACCTAATAAATTTGAGTTGGATTCTCTCGATTCTATCTACATATACCGCATAGTTTAATCTGCTTTCTCTGTATGTATATTTATATTCTGTGTGTTTCTTGCCACAAATAAATGTCTGTCTATGTCTATGGCTATGCACTAATGGTCTTTTAGTTTAAATTTTTGGGTTTCATTTAGTTATTTTAAGTTCTAGTTTTTAGTTAACAGTTTAAGATTTCTTTAATATTGTTTTTATTTCAAGTTGTGTACAAATAAATACTTACTCTAATTAAATACGAGTATTTCGAGGTCGGTTTGCTTTTTCACCTTTGTTTTAGTTAGTTTTTATCTGTATCTGGATTCTGTGTGTTTTTTCCACAGACTTGTTTTTTGCCACAAATAAATGATTGTCTATTATCTATTGAGTAAACAGGAGGTGTAATTCAAGACGAGTAGTGTGTTGTGTGACCTGCACGTCGTACAGCTCGGCGGCGCCGTCCAGCCCGGCGGCGAGCAGCACGGAGCCGGCGGCGCCCAGGTCGGCCGCCAGCGCCGGGTACTCCTCCCCGCGCACCGCGTGCTCCAGCTGCAGCCGCGCCTCCGCCTCCGCCCAGCGCCACACCTTCACACACCCGTCGCTTCACACGACGCACACGACAAACAATATTATTATGTAACCCACTTTGAGAGAAAAATACAGACTTTGAGATATCGCAAAAATTTTTTAACCAATATTGTTTTCATTTTCATTTTTCTAGATGATAAAAAAATACGCTCATCTTCCTCATTACTGTAATTTGAAAGTACCTGGAGGCGGTAGCGAACAAATCTTCCCAGGTGGCTATGCAATTGATGGCGCCGGCGTGCGCCTGCGCACTCCATACGCGGCTGGCCCCGCTCCCCTCGCCTGCCTCTCCCTCCTCGCCACCCGCCGCACTGTATGTGATGTCTTGCAAATCATCCTCTTCCTCCACGGGTCCTATTCCCTAAAACCCGACAGAACAAAGACGAATACTTTTTTAGAACCACAGAAATAATAACCCAATATATATTATATACTGCTGCCTCGTACCTCTAAATCCCCAAGAGCAAAGTGTTCGAGAAGTGTGCACGGCGGCTCTAGCTCGTCGACCAACGAGAACTCGCCCAGTGACCACGTACGGAATGATTTGTCGTTGGAGCCTGGAACAACGAACATAACTTGCGAGATCGAGCGATACACACACACACTTTACTGACTGACTTGACTGCTTCGGTGGCTCAGTCGGTAGGTAACCAGCTACCGTCTGAGCTTGGGTTTGTGGGTTGGATTCTTACTTTGGGCAAACAATCCTGTGATAAACATTTGTGTTTTCAAAAAAAAAAAGTCAAGTCTCGTGCAGCCATGGTGCAAGCTTTGCCATGTTGTTGCACGAACATTCCGCACCATGTTAATTTTGTTTCCAAGTAGCATTAGATCCTTGAGGTCGTTTGAGGCTGCGCCTTCCTCGGTCCTCGCAGTGATCGGAGGCACCAGAACCTTGTAAAAGAGCGCAAGAACTTTCCAGACACACAAATCCACTTAGTCACTTGAAGTTCAAGAACATCTCTTACTTCGTACTAAATAGAATCCGCCGTCGAGACGAGTGTTTTTTAGCCGGTGAACGGAAAAAACATAGAATAATTTCTTCAAGTAAATCGCACGGAACTTACGTCCCAAAGACCCGAACAAACCCCCGGATCTTCGGAAGAACTCGACACCGGCACTTATTTAAGTTAAGTTTTTTATATCTTTCAAATCTTCATCTTATTTTCATCTTATTTACTACTCAACTAGGCTGAATATATACGAGTGACATTACTGGTCTTATTAACGTCACTGTCTTTGTCACTTGCTGTTACCGCCCCACCCGGGATGTTTTATGCAGAAGGTACAATACAAATAAATAAGTCTAGATTTTGTAGGTGTATCAATGATTTAAAAAACGTTACTTCTTTTGATGGGTTTTTACAAACAGAACGACATATTTTAGACCCAATCGTGAGAGTGAATTCAATCAAATAAATTAATTGTGCATGTTTTTTATTATTACTTAAAAATAGTCCAGTCATTTTGTACTTTTATATGGATATAATATTAGGAATAAAATTAATGAGGATAAAACGAAAAAAAGAGGAAGACAAGGAAAACGTTGGTCTGATGATATCAAAAACATTGTGGGTCCGCTGTGGTACAGAACGACTCAAAAAAGAGTACACTGGAGAGAACTGGAGGAGGCCTTCGTGTCGCAAGGACACGCCGACACCCAAAAACACTAAATCAATAAATAAATAATAGTATTGTACTGAAATTGAAATAATGTTGGCAATAAAGGCTTAATAAAAAAAATATATAAGGAATAGGATAAGAATAACGGAAGCGATAATATCCTAGTTGGAGAAGGCTCGCCTCTCAAGCCAGAGGGAACAGGGTCAAACCCAGCCGACGGCACGCACCAATTTGTTCATTGTGTGAACATAATACATATGTGTAGTGCGTATTGTATGTCATCTGCATGACTGAAGCCAAGTGTATGGCGACAGGCTCGCCCCCTCATCCGTCGCCGCCTCGCTTGCCGTCACATTTGGGACTAAATATCGTCCGGCGAAGTGTGGGTGTTGTATTACACATCTGTCAGCCCCTTCGGGGGAAAGGCGTGACGATATGTTATGTTATGATATGTTTATAAGGATATATTTTTTCAGTAATCACACTGTAACAATATGAATAGAATGGAGATATAGATTAAATGTAGAGGCCGTGATAAAGCCTTTGATTGCCTCGGTGGCTCAGTTGGTAGTGAACCTGCCTTCTGAGCGTGGGGGTGTGGGTTTGATTCCCACCTAGAGCAAACACTCATGTGATGATAGTGTTTGTTCTATGTCTGGGTGTTAATATCTATTTAAGTATGTATTTAAAAATATCTAAGTATGTATATCAGTCTCTGGCAGCCATAGTACAAGCTCTGCTTAGTTTGGTGTCAGGCGACCGTGTGTGGAAGTGTCCTGAATGTATTAATTTATTTATTTATTAAGGGCTAATTACTTTTTAACTTAGAACAATAGTAACTTGACGATGTACTTGAACACGTACACGTGAAAACTTATTCCCAAATATTTTTTATGTAAATGTGATTGATGGTTACTCCATTTTACTACGCACTGTTATATCCTTTCACATTTCCCCCCATTTTTCCGCCTTGATTCGACCTCTCTCCCTTATTCCGATCCTGTACCAGACACATAAAGTCAGGTTACATCCGCCGTATCCATTTCCCATTAAAATTCCTCGATGCTTCGACCACCTTCTTTCCTCAAATCCATTGTTATTCCAGATTAAGCTGGTTAATCAGCTATTGTCTTTGAAGGTGATATAAATACCATTTTTCCTTCAAGCCCCTCAGTCACCTCTTATCCATCGCCGGAGCTAAGTCAAAAGCCGGGAATCTAACCCAGGCTAGTCAAGACCCCAAACTAGGGTTCTATCAAGTTTTTAATTCAAGTTATGTAAATCTGTGTAAAAGTGTTTTAAACCGTGTAAAGTTGTGGAACTGACATTATAAGACTCAATATCTGAACCACTGCCTTTTCATTTCAAAAACCCACAGAACTATAAACTTTTCGAAGTGCCGTCCTAACAGCACGTAGGCATTATTATAGATTTTTTACACGTAATGTCGAGACAGCAGCCATGCTTATACTAAACTCGTTCGCAGTGTAGTTCGTCACGCCCCGCCCATTGCAGTGTAGTTAGCATTCGGTCATTATCAAGCGCTGGAAATTCTTCTATGTTTTTCCATTCATCGGTTTTAGCCTTGTTCTTTGCTTTTCTTTAAATTTACTCAGAAATTGACAAGTGGAATAACAATTGGGTTGAAGTTGCACTGACAATGACATCCAAGTGGAATCAATAAGATCGGCGGTCGCCTTAGAATGCGGTCAGTAATCGATCTCATAAGTATTTTCCTTGTTCGCATCACTAGAATCAACTCCCAAGCAAGAATTATCTCTCTCGGTCCCCTCACTAGATCTGTCACTTTGAATTAGAATTAAAAACCCATCAGAACCCTGTATTTATATTCTTTTTGATCAGAACAAACCAAGAACCAACCACGTAAAATGTAGAAAGAAATGTATCAGAGAAATCGCAAGCCCTTGCTCTGTGTCGCTATATTTTGGCCGTAGGGGCGTATGTTGCGCTGCTCACGATGCGGATTGTTCTAGCAGGATTAGCAGACTTCGTTGTCGATCACATGCCACGATCTCGGTGGAAAGGCGGCCGCGTGTCACCGCGTGTAGTCCCGCAGCCACGCGTGCTTAGCGGCGATCGTAAATGGAATTTATCTGCTTCATTATCCATATCGCTGCTAAAGAAAGCTAGAAACGTTATTAGAAGGTCACTTGTTCTTTCACAGGCGATCACCGCTCAGTTTATCTCTAGAATTTGCCTGTCTCTTGACTTAGCGTCGATGTCGCCGCCGATGTAGCTGTGGCGCGCTTGTCTCCATCGCAGGCAATACCGCGGCAGAGAAGCCCACTTCAGGTTTGACTCCAGGTCACCGGTACTTCCTTGCTTGAACGACCTCGTGCTAGTGATGCCTGCATAGTGCGTTCGGCTTTCAAAGTTAACCTAGAATTTTAGGAATTTATCTGCATCTAGAAAAGTCGGTCACTTTACATATGAAATTATGTATGAAATTGTAATGTAGAGATAATAATTATAACCTAGAAATAATTTATCAAAACTGCAAAGAAGTGCGATGTGAGTTCCCCTGCTTAACCTCAGTAGAACCTCAACAGAACCTTGTAGAAAATTGTAGTAACCTAAATTTATCAATGAAAACAGAAACCTAAAGAACTTTTTAGCGCAATAATGTGTTTGGATTAACTTCACATTATATCAATGAAATCGGCAAACTTTTGTTTTATTATTTTCTAGCACATAGAGCTAGTGGCACCCATATATTTAAGAACTTCTTAATAATTTAGGATGACTTGCACGCTTAATTACCCAATGTAACAGCCACAAGTGGAAACGAACCAACTACCACCAGAGCTAGCCTGTTGCACGGAGACGTCGGACACGTTCCTGCGGAGATATCAGTAACTTTCTTGCCTTGGGTTCAGACGACCATGTGCGCAAAAGTGTTCCGAATTTTAATTTTGAAGTGAAAATTCTAATGCGACAAGGTTGCGTTAAACGTTTAACGCTCCTGGGGGAAGGGGTATAGATAGAGACAGAGCGAGAGTGAATGCGTGGCACTCAACGGATGCGCGAAGGAGGAAAGATACACAGAAGTTTCACTTTTTCCGCGCGGAGGGACTCCACGCAGTATTTTTCTAAAATTTGTTTACTTCTGATGATGTCTTTCTCACCAGTGATCATGTAGCGCAGGTCAGGTGCAAGCGCCACGCAGGTGAGGTAGCGCGGATGGGCCGCCACCGCCAGTAGACAGGCGCCCGCCTCCGGCGCCCACAGCCGCGCTGTGCGGTCCAGGGCCGCAGAAGCGAGCACCTCCTTCCCAGCGCCCCCCACGCCGCGCGCCCAGCGCAGCGCCGTCACTGCCGCCGTGTGCCCCTCGAGCGCGAGTCCCTCCTCGAGAGGCGTGCCTCCACATGAGGGGCGCCACACGCGGATGCGCGCGTCGTGCCCACCGGTGGCTGCGGTGCCCGCCTCACTCGCATCCGCACACAGCGCACCCAAGTCGTGCGCGTTGTCCACCCACTGCAGCGGCGCTGGAGCATGCCCACCCTCGCCGACCACTCCGCACGCACACACCTCTGTTAGAAAATGTTTAAATGTTAGGAACTACATTCTTAGATGTAATGTAAGTAGGTCCGTTTGCAAGTGCCATTGATCAAATTCAGTATCAAGAAACACGATCGCTCACCGGCGAGATCGAAGACTTTCAGGACGCCATGCGTGCAAGCGGTGAGAAGCAGCGTGTCACGCGCGGGCGCGGTGAGCGCGTGCAGAGCCCCCTCGTGCGGCACGAGGCGCGCGAGCAGCGCTCCGGCGG
This sequence comes from Peribatodes rhomboidaria, assembly GCA_911728515.1. Classification (NCBI taxonomy): domain Eukaryota; kingdom Metazoa; phylum Arthropoda; class Insecta; order Lepidoptera; family Geometridae; genus Peribatodes; species Peribatodes rhomboidaria. The sequence continues at coordinate 105,483 of OU452181.1, read as the reverse complement.
CCGGCGCCCACACGCACAACGCACCGTCGTCGTGCCCGGCGAGCAGCCGGCCGCCGGCCCAGCACAGCGCTCGCACGGCGGTGGCGGCCGGCGCTGCCAGCTGTCGGCGCGCAGCTAGAGACCGCCCGCACCAGACCCTTACGGCTCCGTCCACGCCGCCGGAGGCCAACAAGGCCCCGCCGGCCGCCCAGCGCAGCGCCACTACGCCGTAGCGGTGCGCGGCCCGCGCCTCGGCGGTGGGCGCCCAGCCCGCGGCCGCGGCCCAGCGCCACAGGCGCAGCGCGCGGTCGCCGCCGCCGGTGGCCAGCAGTCCGCCGCGCGCGTCCAGACAGCTCACCTCGCCGCCGTGCGCCCGCACCGCCTGCACCAGAGTGGCCGCGCTCGGTGCGCCCTCCATGCTTGCTCGCAGGCGACTGTCCCTTCCTCGGGTCGATGCCAGCCGAGCCGCGTGACCTTGTCTCGCGTGATCGATGGGATTCCTACTGGACGACACGTCCAACTGTCCACTATTTATTTTGTCGATAATAATACTTAGCCTCCTTTGTGACTGACACCACCCCACCATAGTAGAAACAGACCAGTATGTTATCTTCATAGAGCGGTACATCGCACGGCTTGTATGTATAGACGCCTGTTCGCACACTCCACGGCACGCACACAAAGATGCAAATGGTACATAAGACGCAGCTGTGCCAGCACCCAGCGTTCACCCGTTCTTCAAAAATGTCTTCAACCGCTGTAGAAAACATAGTCATTACTACTAATAGAATTATCATTACTACAGTATTTTACATTCCACCACAGGGACACCGACCTACCCTACGTCGAGGGTAATTAAGCCGTTATTCGCCACGCTGGCTTAGAGCGGGTTGTTATATGGTCTTTCGAATTTCAATTTCTTGTAGAACATGTCGGTTTCCTGACGTTTCCTTAGGCTTAAATCAAATCAAATTAATTTAAAAAAACATTTAAGCGGGAAAATTAAAAAAACCACATGTGAAAGCCAAACTCTACTCAGCCAGTATCCTGGCGTTCGGTGTTAGAGTTTTATACAATAGAAGTGGTCTTGCATTAGCACTTACGCAATCAACACAATATAACTTATGTTAAAGTAGTAAGTATCCATTTTCTATAGAATAAAGTTGAATAAATAGAGGACAGTAATTAAATAGATTAAGATTCAATCAGTTACCAATAAAATAAAATTAGAAATTACAATTAACAACAAAATTCAAATACTAATGTCAAAAGTAGAACGAAGCGTCCACGTCCCGTTACCGGTACAGCTTGGTCACCCTAAAGTTAGTAAGTGGGAAGGCTGATAATAGCCTGACATCCACAGGCTAACCCTGCCCACCTCTGGGCGGTGGTGGAATCTTATTTTCTAAAAGTACTTATTTTAAATCTCCCACGGGTCTCGAGTTGAAATACTATCTTGTTTCTACTATGACCCTGCCTCCCTTCGCCCACCGCGCCGCACCCGTCGCTTGCGAGTATAAATCCTTTATTTAAAGAATCGACTCAAGTAATATTACGCACAGGCTACAAACAAAGGCTGTACAGCGCTGTCAGTTTTGCATTGTTGTATTATCTAGTAGGATCGATTGCCCTTCACTATTGTGTCGGTCTTATGACCCTTCTAAGTTTAGTTTCTCGTAGAAACAGTCTTCAGCTGTATATTCCACGTTATGGGAATGCGTTAAGTATCGTAAAAACTTGATCTATAACCGCACATTTATTAATTTCAACCGGAACTACTCGGCAAACTTTGACCTATTTATGACTAGTGGCTCTGTGAGCTGTAGACCTCGCGGCTGAAGTTTGTCTTCCTCTACAGGTCGCATTCCTCATCCAATCTCGTAAAATTTTGTGAACAGGTTCGATATCATCTTTTGGCATCGCCAAAAAAGCAACGTAACTGGTATTGGGGGTCGAAAGTGACGCCGGTAAAATGTATGATTTTAAAGAAAGGCTGATTAAAAAAAATGAAATTGAAAGTTTCATTTACAAAAATAGAACTTGTAATCTTAATTTTTTTTAAATCTTTAGCGCATTTTATTCATAGATCACGTCTCAATATTATCAAATAAGCTAATATCCTTTTTCACACATATATTTTCTTAGACTAAAATGAGAAAACTTTAAACATCTTAGCTCAAGCAATGGGGTAGGCTGAAAACCAGCTCTGCGTGGACCTCGACTACTCAGAACAGTGCTGAGCCTACTCCAATTGCCAAAACAATTTATATAAATTTTTAAATTATACTTAGTTTAGGTGTAATGATATACTCGTAAGTACTTTTCTTTAATGTGTTTTAAACTCATAGGTTTTGGCAATAAATACATTTTTTTTTTTTAAAAAACACTTTTCGAAATTTGCAAATTTGCCATTTTTTCTCTGGTCCGCTTTTGAAAATAGAATTTCTTCAGTATTTTTCCCAAGTTAGGTAGGTGTGCGCGCGTCCCGCCATATTTTTTGAACAGCGAAATTCGCTGGCATAAGAGCAAACATGGACAAAAAACGCTATCCTAACCCAAAACTAACTTTGTGAAAAAAGATCCGATCGCGGAGTGCGACACGTTGCTGTAACCGGCTTAACGAACTCTCTGTGCATCTGTAAGAAAACACGTAGCATACCACGCGAAATTTTGAGAAAACTTTAAAAAACACTTTTCGAAATTTGCAATTTTGCAATTTTTTTTCGGGCCCGCTTTCGACAATAGAATTTTTTCAGTATTTTTCCCGAGTTAGGTAGGTGTGCGCGCGTCCCGCCATATTTTTTGAAAAGCGATATTCGCACTTTTTTCTGTCTCCCTACACCTGGCATAAGAGCAAACATGGACAAAAAAACGCTAACCTAACCCAAAACTAACTTTTGTAGGGAGGTGAAGAGATGAAACGTCAAACGTAGCTTCAATTGCCTTTATTTTAGCTAATGTAAACAGAGTTTCGTAGTGAATAAAAACTTAACTTAAACTTTCCTCTCACTCTAACTAAACAGGCGTCGGAGTGGACTGCCGGAGGCTATCGCACTCCTAGCCTATAAGTGAGCTAAGTAACTTATTAAGGCGCGGGGGAGGACTGCCGGGGGCTGTCGCACACCTTTGCCAACTCGACTGATACTCGTGGACTGCCGGAGGCTATCGCACTGAGCACGGTCCCTAGCTGAATAGGACGCTCCGTTTTTTCTTTTTTTTGAAGGGGCTTGCTCTAGGGCCCTAACGGGGACGGTTGAAGTTAAGGTTAAAAACAAAATAAATTATTATTAACAATGACTCGACCGCCTTGTTCGGAAAGGGAACCTCACCTCAGAAGAACAGGCAAGAAACTGAGGGGCGTAAAATGAACGAACACTACGAGCTAACTAACCGATCTTCTAACAGACCTTGTAGGCAGTCTTCGATCTCGCCGGCGAGGTCGGTGTATGACAGTGTACCGGACGCTCCGTCGCTGCGTGGCTGCTTATAAAGCGGCCGGGCATAGATTAGTCCGGGCTTGATGACTGGTGGTGGCGGTAGGCGTGGGTTCATCGAGTCGTATGAGACAAGTAGTGGGTGTGCGAGCGGCCGAGTTTTCGAGTCCGCGCGGTGGCTTAGTTTGTTGTGTTTCAGTCTCCCCCTCTGGTACTCGTTAACGTCCCGTGAGAGTACCAGGAGAAGCAGCATTTTTCCTTTTTGGACGTCCTCGTTGTCGAGTTGGTATAACAGGAGTTGGTACTTTGTCATCACGCTTCTCAAATTTACTTATTGCTGATGTGTCTTTTTCTGTTGCTGTGTAGTTACGTTCGGCTGACGTTAGTTGTCTGCTGGCATATTCGATAGAGTGCTCATTGGGTCCCTCCCCCTGCACTAAAGCAGCTCCATTTGTACAGCCGCTCCAGATGTAGGGAGGTGAAGGAGAGTCCAGCTTGGTGAGTTTCCAATGTAGACGCTTAGGAACCGACGAATCTTCATCTCTTCCTGGTGACGGTGATGCTTGCAATGGAGAAAGCATTTGTAACTGCCTACCCCATTTAAATAGGTCATCGAGATTGCAGTTGTCTTCGGATTTCTCGAAAAGGTTTATTTTACTGGCTGCTTTCAAAACAGGAACTTGTTCATTTTTCACCCTCTATAAAGCTGAAGACATCGTTCGGAAAATCGATAAAAGACCAGACACGTTGTGGCAAATTAAGGGTGATTCCTGCACTTTCGAAGAAGTCGATGCCCAAAAGAGTCCGGTTGTCTTTCGCTTCTGGTAATACTGTTAGGTTAGGTTAGGTTTATTTTTTATCCGACCTCCTCCGCTTATTTCCCCCGATCTTTTCGGGGACCTTTATTAGGTTTTGATTTAATTTACGATTAAGATTAGATTAGGTTTATAAAAAATGTTAGTTCCTACTATTGTAGTTTGTCGCATTTAAATTGTATTTATTTATTGTTGCTTATGTTGTGATAAACCTATTTATTTATACTGTTTTTAATTGATTCTTTTAACTTTTTAAGGCTATATATATTTGTAATTAATTTGTGCAGTTATTTTCAATATTAGACCTCTTGTATTATTATGCTATTGTATTTTATTATTTACTGTTTTTCGTGATACTATTTTATACCTATATTTTAAAATGTATCAATCTTCTCCACCCGTACATACTTGTAGTTCATGATAACTACACGTTGTACGAGTTTTTCACATGACTATTAAGATATGGCTTGAGGACAGTCATTGTCCTCTCGTCGTATTCCTACCTATTGAAAGAAAAGAAAGAAAGAAAGAAAGAAAAAAAGTTTATTTGTAACCTAATTGAAATTAAAAACATTAAGGGAATTTTATAATCTACAAGGTCACAAAACGGCCCCAACTCAGCATAATGCCGGCTGTTAAGCGGCGCTGGTCTTCCGTTGGAACCGCTTGGTGATGTCACGGTACAAGCACATACACAGTACACACTACAAAATGATAATAAATAAAATACATAAACACAATAACAAAAACTATCAATAAACTACAACAATAATAATAATAACCCGACAATAATAATAATCAACACAATACAACAATAATAATAATCAGTCCCGTGTGGTTACCCGTTCCACGCTGACGTATTGTTGAGCGCTCCCACAGTGATTCGTGTTGTGAAAGTATCGTTATTATGTCGTAAATAACAATGGCAGAATCACCGCCAATAATTATTGACGAGTTTTTAACTTTTGTTCAAAACAAAATAGACGTTCTAGATGAGATAAGTATTACGCAAATATGTGTCAGTAACTTCACGGATAACGAAATAGAAGCTAGAAAATTGACTTTGGTTAAAGCTTTACCCGACGGTAATAGCAGGAACATAACCCGAAAAGGCGAAGATAAAAGCAAGAAGAATGTAAAAGACATAATTAAATTAATGAAAGAAAATGATCCGTCGGTGCAGCCAATCTTTGTAGCAAGAAACTTAAATCGCCTACCCGCTGTTGGTTTCGACCACGTTGACGTATCTAGACTGCTCAAAGATATGGCGGGAATGAAAGCTGAGATACAGAATATTCGAAGGGATGCGGCTACAAAAACAGAAGTCAGCAATATCCAGACAAAAATTAGTTATGACCTAACTAACCTGCGAACGTCGATAATTTCGATGAAAAAAGACTGTTGTGCTGTCAGAACAAGTAAACAACAACAGCAGCCGAAAAATCACGAGTCTAATCAAATAATTACGACGCCCGTAAGACAGCTGACTAAGGAATGCACAACTGATAAGAGGCTGTCAGGTGCTAGCTTACCTACGCCGGCGCGCGCGCGGTCAAAGTCCAGGGATACTGTTTATACTCCGTCGTACCGAGACATCATGGTACCTACTAGCCAGCCGGTATCTATAGTAAACCATGGCACTAGTATGAATAAGGTTGACGATGGTTTTACGTTAGTAACAAATAAAAAACGTAAATCGAAGTTAAACATGTGTGGAACGGCGACGGGACCCAGCAAAATCCTAGTAGCGGAACAAGTATGCGCTGTATACATATCCAGACTATCAAAATCTACGACGAACGACGATATTCGAGATCACATAAAGGAGATGGGGCATGAATGCAGTGATATTCAGCTTTTAAAGTCACAGAAAGAGACAGATTTTAACTCGTTTAAAATAACTATTAATCGAAGTAAGCTTGATGTTTTCCTCAGTAACGACTTCTGGCCGCTAGGTGTGAAGTATAGAAAGTATCGTGAGTATTTTCGATCGCAAGATAGCCGTAACTTACAAAACTAACTATGGATACTCACAACAACACAAGCTTTTCTATAGTTTCTTTTAATTGTAAGTCTTTTAAAAGAAGTATACAACATATTCGAACGCTTTGTAAGAGTAATGACATAATATGTTTGCAGGAAACGTGGGCTATGCCTCACGAACTAGATCTATTTAACGGAATAGATAGTAGATTTGATTGTTTTGCTAAATCGTCCGTCGAAACCGGTTGCGGGGTAGTCAGAGGACGCCCGTACGGCGGGGTGACGGTGCTGTGGAATAGGTCAAAGTTCAGTCAGGTAAATGTCATAGAATGCGTTAGTGATAGGCTTGCAGCTATTCAAATTACCGTAGGTATGAAATCTTTTTTAGTGTTTTGTGTTTACATGCCAAAGGACGAAATTGATAATATTCCCGAATTTACTGATATTCTCGCTAACATATGCTCAATCATAGAAGAATGTCAAATACAAGTAGCTTATATAGTTGGGGATTACAATGCTCACCAGGGATCTGTCTTTGGAAATGAGCTACAAAACTTTTGCAGTGAACAAACATGGACATGGGCGGACCTGATCAAACTCGGGTCAACTAGCAATACCTACACGTTTATTAGCGAGTCGCACGGCACGTGCAGTTGGTTGGACCACTGTGTGACGACTCGGGCAGCGTTTGACACGGTCCGCTCAATATATGTTATGCATGATGTTTTATGGTCCGACCACTTTCCGTTAGTTATTAAGTGTGATATAGGTGAGTTATGTGATAAAAAGGGAGTGTATACTCACTCAAAACCCCTAAAGGGTATCATATGGGGTTCACGGACATCTAGTCAAATAAATAGTTATCATAATGAATGTAGTACAATGTTATGTGATATTAATACATGTATTGAATGCCTTGACTGTGATAATAACAATTATTGTTTACATTTTAATGACCATTTACGCTTTATAAATAATATTTACTTAAGAATTGTTAATGTTTTACAAAATTCTGCTAAGAAAAGTGCCTGTTTTCGCTCTGGTGGACATTCTAAAAAGAAGCAAGTAGCAGGTTGGAACTATCATGTTAGTGCTAGCCACGCTAATGCTAGAACTTATTTTAAGTGTTGGGTTCTCGCCGGTAGGCCGTCATCTGGTGAGATTTACACAAATATGTCTAATTCGCGTAGACTATTCAAAAGTAAATTAAAATGGTGCCAAGCTAATGAAGAAAAGATAAAAATGGATATATTAGCGACCCATAGACGTAATAAAAATTTCATAAAATTTTGGAATTCTACTAAAAGCCTAAATCAAAAAAAGGCTTTTTTTTTTTTTTTTTTTATGTAGAATAGGTCGGCGTTTGACCACCAACTCGCCTGATGTTAAGCGACGTTGTGGTCTAAGGTGGAGCACGACGACCTATAAGGTACTTATTCACTCTAGCCTTGAAGTTTAGAGTGAAGAAGTACAAAGACGGCAGTTGAGTGAGGCGCTACAAGTGCTCTACTGCTCAGACCCGTCTTCGGAACGGTTACACCGGACTACATCCCGAAACACGACTAGGTCATTTCACGGCATGGCTTGGTCCGGTGGGTGGTAACTAGCCACGGCCGAAGCCTCCCACCAGAGTTTGCTACCCGGTTAGCACTACCCGGGGACCACGTGTAGGGAATCAGAATAGAGTACACTCCTACGGACGTGGGTAGCTCAGCCCCCAATAGCTTATATATATATAGCTTATATATATTATAGCTTTAGCTCTGCCTGTGACGGTCGACGGCTTGCAGGACCCAACAGAAATTGCAAACTTATTCTTAAAAAAATTCAAGATCCAGCCCGAGTTGCACGAGAGTGTGACTGTGGTATCTCCGACCAACCACATCTGTGGCTCTAACTATGTACAATTTAGCGCTAAAGATGTGGCTAAAGCCGTCCGTAGCATGAAGCACGGCAAATCGCCAGGGCATGACGGCTTAGGCCTCGAGCACATTCTGAGCGCGGGGGATGTTGTCTATACTAAACTATGTGACCTGTACAACCTATGCATAAAGTATACGTTTCTACCTAATAGCCTCATGAAAACGATTGTAGTACCGATTGTAAAGAATAAGACAGGTAATTTAGGTTGTACAGCCAATTATAGACCCATTTCGCTAGGTACCGTTATCGGAAAAATATTTGAAAGGCTTTTGCAGCCTTTACTGGTGGACAACATTTGTATTAATGACGCTCAGTTTGGTTTCCGTCCAAAATTATCAACTGATTTGGCTATTTTTAGTTTAAAGCACAACATTACACGAGAAACTTCAGTCTATGCCTGCTTCCTGGACCTGAGTCGCGCATTTGACCTGGTGAATTATAACATTCTCTGGGACAAATTGTCTGCGTCTCGGGTCCCGGCGGAAGTCACTGGTATATTTAAATACTGGTACGGAAACCAAACTAATGTAGTGAGATGGGGCGACACGACATCCAGTGAATATAGACTGGACTGCGGGGTCCGCCAAGGGGGGCTAACATCTCCGGCCCTTTTTAATTTATACATAAATGGTCTTATAGAGGAGCTGAGCGGCACCAAAATCGGATGCCATGTTGGTGGAGTGTGTGTGAACAACCTCAGCTACGCAGATGACATGGTGCTGCTCAGCCCCTCTATCAACGGTCTAAGACAATTAGTAGGTATATGCGAACTATACGCTGCAAAGCATGGACTTAAATATAATGTGGCCAAAACAGAACTTTTAGTGTTTCGCGCAGGGAAGGGTCCGGAGATTGTGCCAGACGTACTACTGCTGGGTTCACCAGTAAAGGCTGTGGAGCAGTTTAGATATCTGGGTCATGTTATGAGCGGGGATATGACTGATAACTTGGACATGGAACGGGAGAGAAGGAACCTGTCCATCAGATGTAACATGCTCGCGCGGAGGTTTGCAAAATGTAGTGATGAAGTGAAGGTGACTTTATTCAAAGCTTACTGTATGTGCTTGTATACATGTCAGCTTTGGGTAAAGTGTACCAGAATATCTCACCATACCATAAGGGTGCAATATAATGACGCATTTCGCATCCTTATGAAGAAACCTAGATTTTGTAGCGCGTCGGGCATGTTTGCTGATGCACGGGTTCCTGATTTCTTTGCGGTTATTCGGTCTCGTATTGCGTCTTTCTGGGACAGAATACGGGGATCGAATAATGTTATACTGCAGTGCCTGTCTGAGGACTTGTGCAGTCCAATCTACCGGGCCTGGATTTCTGTTCACCAGAGCGTAAACAAAAAATGACTAGGTAGGTACTACTTACCTATGTATTTTATTAATTATTTTACTATTTTTATCTTATCTTATCGGTTAATCTTATCTAGTTACGGAATTTTATTGTGATTACAATTAGTACCTAGTTAATTTGTACTGGGTTTTTGTGGCCTGAAATAAAGAATTTTATTATTATTTATTATTATTATATAACACAAAATAAACTACAAAAATTCAACTAAAATGGACACTACAGGTATGAAACAATTTCAAATGTTTAATGTAAAAATTACTGCAATTAGATTTGGTTTTTTTGATTGCTTATATTGCACTCGTGTCGTGTTTAAGAGTCTCCTGCCGTTGCTGATGTGCAGTCATCATTTTTTTAAGTTTAAAATTAAAACTTTTAACATTTTGCAGGTTCCTTACCGGCGGTGGGATATTGTTCCAGCATTTACTAGCAGCGTATCGGAAACTGCCTCTGAAAGCGGCTGAGCTACGGCGCTGCGAGGAGAGCACCGGTGCACAGAGTCGGGACCTTTGGGACTTATGACTGGGCATCCAAGTCAATTTATCGTAGAGATAGGAAGGCTGTTTGAATTTAATCACGCAAAATAGCAGACAAGCTAAGTGCAGTTTGCGTCGATGCTTCATTTTAAGAATAGAGTGTTTGTTGAGATATGGGGTCACATGAGCTCTTGACGGAACATTAAAACAGAAGCGGGCACAAGCATTTTGGACTCTTTGGATAAGTGTTTGTGTCCGCGCTAGAAGTCTGGGGCCAAAAACTACATCCATATAATTTAATTTCGACAAAACGAGAGACTCCACAAGTTGTATACGCAAGTCTTCCTTTAAAAACGGTCTAATACGATAAAGAACTTTTAATTTATAAAAGCAATTTTGTATTGACTTGGCTACGTGTTTTTCGAAACGTAAGTTGCAGTCCATAAGTAAGCCTAAATTACGAGCTTCGTAAACCCGTTCAACTGATTTATCCATAAGCATTATGGTTTATTTTATTTTATTTATTTAAACAAAATCCACAGCTCACAATAATGGCATGATATAAACTTATAGATAAACTTACAGCTAATTACGGATTTACATTTTTTAGACAAAATAATAAAAACAATCACTAAATAAACTTAAATAAACATAACACTTTTCAATATTAAAAGACAAATATTGTTTTATGATGAGAAATATAAGTAGGTACATATAAAACTAAGAATTTTGGAAATTTTTTTTTTTTTTTTTTTAGTGCTTCATATTATTTTATTGTGTGCACACATAGGTATCCACACACTTCAAGTGTGTGGATGCCTATGTGTGAGAGGGTGTGTGTGTGTGTGTGAGAGGGTGTGTGTGCGAGAGGGTGAGTGAAAAGACGTCTGTGTGAGTGTGTGTGTGAGTGTGTGATAGTGGGGGTGAGTGTGTATGAGTGCTTTTGGCTTCATCTCTGCTTTGCTTCCTTAAGTATTTGGAGAACCTCCCGTTTGAAACAAAGCTTGCTGGCGTGGAAAATATCGACGTCTCTGAATGTTTTGTTGTACTTCCAATGTAACCGGCTAACGAGTGAGTTTCGAGCATATTTAGTAGAGAATGTGGAGACAGCAAAAAGACTTGTGTGTCTTGTTCGCTTTTTTGGTACACAGAATTGCAAGATTTTTGATGTTAACTCCTGTTGGCAACACCTCAAAAATATGCAGTCTATGCTCCGCCGGTCGGTTTACGGGTGACGTTTTCGAACGAAACGTCAGTGGAGTGGGGCGCTAGTCGCCCGTCCCGCCCAACGGACACTTCTCGCTGGAGCACGGTAGAAGACGGACCTCGAAGCGTTTACTTACTTTAACGTCTCTCTGCCCTATTGTTTGAATTATCCATTGTATTAGAATTAAAATTACCTTCAATATTGTTAATAATTTAAATAATTAAAAGTAATGTGAGTTTAAGTTTACGTGATAGTGTTTAAATACCCTCACACTGAATTAAGTTAGCACTCCGGACAATCTATGTAGCCATTACATAATCCATGGAGAAGTGACATGTCAGCTAATATACGTCGGTCTTCAAAGGTCGAAAGATGGTGATGATAACATGAGTCCTGATAATCACTAGAAACGTGGTCCCGGCCACATCGATAATTTAAATGTTTGATAAATTTGCTTTGAATGTTCTCCAAGTTATGAATATATATAATGTACTGAGGAGCCCACACCGGGCTGCAATACTCCAGAATGCTTCTTACGTACGAATAATACAATACCTTTAGACAGCCAATATCTGAAAATGATTGATGATGAATGAAAAAGGATTAGTCGTCCGACTAATCCTTAACATAAAGCCCAGGCTTTTGAAGGCCTTATCAACCACCGAGTCCACATGTGCAGAGAATGTAAGTCTTGAGTCCATAATTACGCCAAGATCCCTAACAGTATCTACTTTGCCTATTTTGATGCCATTGATTTGGTAATCAAACATTGTTGGAATTTTTTTCCGCGAAAATGAAACAAATGAGCATTTACTAGTATTAATACCCAGGCGATTCTTATCGTAATATATGGATAATCTATCTAGATCCGCTTGCAGATTCAGACAATCCGACCCATTCTGTATTTTCATGTAGATTTTGGTGTCATCTGCGTACATGAGAAACCGTGCATGCTCTAGAAATTGGCCTATATCATAAAGATACGAAGCATATAAAAGAGGTCCCAGAATGGACCCTTGTGGGACTCCAGAAGGGATTCTAATAAAGTCCGAACAGAAGCCACCCACTACTACTGCTTGAGAACGGTTGCGTAGATAGGATTCCATCCATCTTAACAAATTGCCTCGGATGCCAAGTTCAGTTAGCTTGTGGAGAAGTATAATGTGGTCTACGCGGTCAAACGCCTTCTCAAAGTCCGTGTAGACAACATCTACCTGGGAGCCTCCTTCCATATTGCGAGTAAGATAATCAATAAAAACTCCTAAGTTTGTAGCTGTCGACCGTCCTTTCATAAAGCCATGCTGTTCTGTGGGTATTAAGGGAGATATTACGGGATAAATATGAGTATGGACCACCCTTTCAAATAATTTACTCAAAACATTAAAACATTAAATTGGTTATTGTTGGGTTTATTCGAGCGAGCTGAGGTTTACTGCCAAATATTAAATACTTTGTTTTTAAAGGATTAAGTAGTAGAGCATTTTTAGCAGACCAACAGGCTATTCTAGCAAGATCTTCATTGAGTTTGGCTATGGCACTATCGATCTCGGTAGGCTTGCATGAAATATATAACTGAGTGTCGTCAGCATAGACATGAAACTTGCAATATTTTAGATGGTTTCGCATGTCTGCCGAATACAAAATAAAAAGGATCGGCCCTAAAATTGATCCTTGAGGTACTCCTCTTTTTACAGCCAAACTATTTGATACCGAAGTCGATCCATCATTTCGGCTTAGCTTCACGTACTGGTAACGATTAGTAAGATAGCTGTTAAACCACTGCAAAGACTCAAAATCAAACCCATAATAACGCAATTTCGACATCAGGAGGTCTATATTTAAACTGTCAAAAGCGCGAGAAAAATCGAGCATTACAAGGATTGTGCACATGCCTTCATCTTGGGCACAGAGTATGTTGTCCGTCACGTCAAGCAACGCAGTAACTGTTCCGCGACCCTTTCGGAACCCTGACTGCTCGTTCGGCAAAATTTTATTCCTCTCTAGGAACTCGGTGAGTTGCTCACATACAGCCTTTTCTAGAATCTTCGACAAACATGGCAATATACTAATTGGTCTAAGATCTTTCTAATCAACCGGATTTGAGATCTTAGGTAAGGGTCGCACAATAGCAAGTTTCCTCCACGCATCTGGGAAAGTAGAAGTGTTTATAGACTTATTCATTAACTCTATTAATAAATCCAATGTGTTAGGAAATGTCATGATAAGCATATCCAGGATAATCATGTCACAGCCTTCTGCGTTGGATTTTAGACTTTTAATTGGATACAGTTAAGCATAGTGAGTCCAAGCGCCAAATTCCATTTTTTGATTTTTTTGCATTTTTGTAACCCTTAGGGCATAATTTAGCCATAGAAAAAGCACTCTTGTAGCAAATGAACTCTTAAGTGGTATTTTTTGATACCCCGTCCAAGCGCCTTCTATAGCAAATGGTATATTTCGATATGCAACACAAGTCCAATAACCAATTTAAAAATAACAACCAAATTGTATAATAAGAAAACACATTTCCATTTAAACATTACAAGCCCAAACGACGTAGTGTTATGCATAAGTAGTCCACGCGACAAATGTTTGTTACTTGGACTAGTTTTGCAGAACTAGAAACGTGAGTTTGATTCCAAACGCAACCCAATAATTCAAGCATTTGTCGCATAGGCTTGTGATGCATAAAAATAGTTGAAGTTAACTACTCACTTCCTTCTCTCCCTGGCGCCACAATTAGAAATGACTCAGCAGCGGCAAAGGTATATTTGATTACTATCTACGCCACTGGAGTAACTATGCCAGCGCCCCAGAGCTTCACTCCGGTATTTTAAGGAGTTGGGTAGGCTTGGGTAAGTGCTGGCAGAGTGAAATGCACAAAACACCCCAAGTGGGACTGCGATCAGTGCAGGGCTTAACGCCCTCACCTCGAATAATAATAAGAATAAGCTGAGATGATACTCACAGGAGCCCCCTGGAAGTCATCAGGAAATACTACGACGAGAATAGCTAACGACCAAATCCGTCCAAGATCCAGTCATGCGCCTTCCATCTCCGAAACCGTCAAGTCTGACGCTCACTCTACATATCCTGGCGAGACATCGCTATAAAGCACTGTTACAACCCAACCAACCTAGGAGTAAAACATGACAGGCCACTGACTTACAAACAGCACTGTATGAAAACAAAATTAAAAGTTACCAGGAACAATTTACTCTCCCGCCTCATTTGACCTCATGAGGCACCTCACCTCAAGTACTGCGCACATCCGGGCTAGCACTCTATTTCTCAGCTGGGAAATACGCGTGTCCGGTGTGACACCGTTCCACCCATGCTAAGGAAGTAGATGTTGCACTCAATGAAACATGCAGAAAATAACTGGCTGCTTGAAACCCACCCCCTGAAATTTGTTTACCCTCTTGCCGGCATTGTTCCCCTAAAATTCCGCAGAGCTGTCGATTGCTCCCAATTTGTATTGACCCAAGACACCCACTCTACAGTTTTTTACCCCCCGGTCAACAGCCTCAAGAGTCGCAAAGGTTTTCTCAGTTCCACAAAGGCGTTACCCACCCATCCCCGAGAGTCCTGCTACAAACTGTGGCTGGAAAGGTGTGCACCACCACAAGAGTTCGTAAAACCGGCAGAGGAACTCCCCCCAGGCAACGACTTAACGTAGCCCACGTGGAACTCGCTAAACAGACTTCGCTGCAAGTTCAACATGAGCAAGTGGGGGGTTCTCTGACACGGGTTCTCACGAGTGTGGCTGCGACGCAACACAAACCATGGGACATCCAATGTCCTGCCCTCAGTGCCACAAAAGCTGCTCACTAAGTGACCTGGTGGAGGCCTAAAAAAAGATCATGCATTAAAAATAAATGTCGAGACAAGCGAAGAAGAGGAAGAAAGCGTAGAAATTGATGTAGAGAGAAAAAAGGTAGAAGAGGACACAAATGTTTTAAATAAATGGTAACGCTTTGGGCTACTGGAAAGCCTGTTTCAGAAAAAAATTGGAAGATTTAAAAATCACCGTTCCCCTATATTCCAAACGACGCTATGTCATTTTATAAAAAAAAATGGTTTCAGACGACACGATTGATGATTATATTGAAGGTTTTAATGGTCATTTAGATTTTGATCCAGATCATGTCTAGAGTAGATTTAGTATCTACCTACTCTATCTTACTCGATATGTTCTCATCAAACATCTGTCTTATCATCAAACATAATTATGTCCGTCTAAGTTAATATTATCCTGTCTGTAATATGCCATTGCAGACATGCCATTTTCATAGCTTTTCATTTATTTTTCTCAGTCCTCATTATCATCTACCAATTTATGATGCTAAGCAAGTATGGAAAAATATATATTTTTTTATTTAATCGATAGGAAATGGACATTAATGTCCCTTGGACTCGTTTTGCAAAATGAGAACAGCATATTATTGCTAGTCCACGTGCATTTTCAGCTATTTATGGCCCTTGGACTCGTTTTGCAAAATGAGAACATCATATTTATTGAGAGTCCAAGTGCATTTTAGCTATATCTTCCAAAATAAATACTTATTTTGTGTTTTTTTCTTGTAATATGTTAAATTACAAATAGAAGCTTTGATATAAATAGATTTACTTTCAGGCGAAACAAATGCAAACCTCCTGCCAATAAAAACGCGTTTATGTAATTTCCCAAAAAAACGAAAATGGCGCTTGGACTAACTATGCTTAACTGTATCCAATTATTCTAATGGTTTTATCAAAACTAACTGGCTCTATGTGAAATACTGCGTCGTTGTAGCGGTGGTATTCGAAATAAGTGAGTAGCGATATGCTTACACTTGCTGTGCCTGGAACGTTTAAAAAATGATTGTTTATACCGTTCGCGTCGTCGAAAAAAATGGGTAATTCAGAATTATTGTGAGGCAATAGAGTATTTTTAAAATTTCTCCATAGTAACTTAGTGTCGTGTAATTTATTATTTATATTATATTTAAAATAGGCAGACTTTTCAAAATAGAGTGCTTGACTAACCGTAGACTTTAACGATTTGTAGTACATTTTCTTGGCTTCTGTTTTATTTTTGTGATAAGCTAAGGAAGCCTCATCACGTAACTTCATCATAACTTTAATAGTTTCTGTTATCCAGGGGTATGATTTCTCTTTGATAACGACAGTCTTTACAGGTGCATGTAGATCGAACAAAGATACAATACTATGGTTGAATGCGGCAACCATGTCATTTACGTTATTCAAAGACAATATTCGTTCCCATTTTATATTTGATACGTCCATGTCAAAGTTGTCCATACAAATGTTTTTCTTTGGTCGCGTAAGCTTACGTAAGCTATTGCGTAAGGTGCTGGCTTTTCACGTTTATAAACTTACAAATTAGCAGGCAGTGTCCAAAAAGAGTACCAACGTGTTCCAGTGCAATTTTTGTACCTAAATCGGAACATACAACATCAATAAGAGTCTGACTAGTCTCAGTAAAATGCGTAGGCTCGTTGACTAGTTGAGACAACTTGAAACATGATAGAAATGTGTTAAAACGTATTGTATTACTGTTATTATTATGCAATAAATCTATATTAAAATCTCCTAATAGAATTAAATGATCATATTTGGGAATTGAACTTATAGTATCTGACAATGCATTAAAAAATAAATCAATATTCATCCATCTCGGGCGATATGCAGTTCCGATAGCGAGTTTTTTCCCGTCAAGAGTCATGATGAGCCACATTTGCTCGACATACTTGTGCAGCGGGTCCACCGGGTGGAACCAGGTGCGCTCTCTAACATTCCGCTTTATAAAGAAGCCGACTCCACCGCCTTGGGAGCGCTCTCCTGGTGGCCGCGGCGTGTGACGCAATCGGTAGCCCGGAGGCGCAGGGGCACGTCCCTCCTCGCCCGTGCGGAGCCAGGTCTCATTTATAGCTAATATATCTAAATCATTACGAATGACTGAGGCTATGAAATTATCATGATTTGTGCCGAGGGAACCTGCATTAAACAAACCTAACGTAAGGCTTTTATTAATCATTGTAAAATAAAGACAATCTAAACATTGTACTTAGAAATATGAGACTGCACGAAAGGACCGTTATTAAATTATAAAGATTTTGACATAAATTGTACCAACCTACGTAAAGAAGACAAATGACTAGTAGTAAATTTACAATTCGGTAACATATAATTAATGTGTTATAGAAACTGTGAATTGTGTTTAAAAATATAACGATACATATAATAAGTCTTATACTGATATATAAATATGCAAATATGAAATTCAATGTTATTTTGTTGTGAAAACTGTGACAATAATTTAAAAAAAATAATATGTAAATTAAAATTATCTTTTTACAGAAGTATAATAATACTTCGAGCCTGAAGGTAAGACTACGCACTAAGTTTTCAAACAGCATGAGACTCAAAAACACGACTGAAGTCCGTCTCCGACCGGATAGGGTGCACCGGCTTTCCATCGGCTTGTCGGACATAAAGCCGGCCCTTCTTCGTCCAACAATAACGCCACTGCCGTTTGCGACATTCCTCGCGGACCCTGTGAAATAGTTGGCGGTTAGGCCTCGTCAGCCGCTCGTTAACGTATATCCGCCTCGGAGATCCCGACAGCCCGATGTCCGTTGAGGTAAGGTTGCGGCGCACGCGCGCGGCCTGCAGCAGCTCGTCACGCAGATGACGACGTGCCAGGCGCACAACGACGCGACGCGGGCGCGTTCCCTCCCCTCCACTGGATGTCCCCTTGCTGGAACCCTTCGCATCAACCGCTCCGACCCGCTCGGCAAATACCACGTCACGATCGTCGAGGGTGACCCCCAGCTTCATAGCCAAGAGAGTGACGACGTGCAGAACGCTTTCTCCTTTCTCCTCCGGCAGTTGCCCGATGTCAAGATCGGAAAGAAGTGCATCCTGATCTCGGTCATTTAGTTCCGACCTGAGTTGGACCACGGTATGTTGCAGCTCCTTGACCTCCGAATTTGGGACGGCCGCCTCCGTCACCTCTCTCGTCTCAAGTGCCTCGAGTCTTCTCTCTAGTCCGTTGACTCGTTCCCCCATGCTCGCTATAGCAGCTCGAAACTCCTTTCGAAATTCTCGCTCCTCCGCCATATACTCGGCGAGCTCACGTCGCATCGCCTTGACGTCGGGGTCTCCTGCAACGGATCCTGGTTGCGACGACGACTGCAGCGGCAGGCCGGCGGAGACAAGAGCTTCTGAGGCCACCAGCGGCGTCGGCTGAACGATAGTGTCGTTAATACCCTTGACAGGGGTGCAACTATTGTCCCCCTTTCGTTGTTTGTTTGTACATTCGGGGCATTTCCAATGTTTCTTTACCACAGAGCTATCAGGAATTGCCACACAAGCCTTATGAAACATACAAGGACAAATCGAACAGGTGGCGGCCCCTGACGGCGATAAAAATTTTCCACAAGCCGAGCACTTTGCCATTGCTTTAATATATGGTACGAATATAAGTTCGAGGTTCTAATCGAAGTACAAAAGTTCGGAAAACAGTACGTTCACTACGCTCTAGATGGCGCTATTACTAATAATCTTTCTTATTTTATATTTTTTTAATTTTGAAGGTTTACACGCAAATATTAAAATAAGAATTCTATGTACCCACTTTTCAAATTTAGGATTTTGATACGTCCAATCAAAATAGCTTGATATCACAACAATTTGAACGTGTTACTTTACGCAAACACTAATCCTAGACAATTGAGCACAGGGCTTCAAATTGTCGCACTTTCACGGTTTTCTGAAACTTTTAAGTCTTTTATTTGACGAAAATATTACGCGAGTGTACCGTATGTGTGACGTCCGTGACTTCGTATTGCATCTTATGCTACTCTCGTGCAGAACGCCAACAGGTGCGGCCTGGATTTCTTCCCTGCCATCATTGGCTTAGCACCTCAATTCTGTCGTCAAATACAACAATGGCGGACTTGACTGGTTTGATACGGTTCGTCTCTTTCTGTATGGCTCGAGTTCTTCCGTGTCGCTTGAGCTCACCCTATGATTCGACGTAGGGCTCCTGAACCAGTGCAAAACTGATATCTCTCTTGAAGGCCTCTTGGAAGAGTTCCTCCGTTGCTCGCTTCTTTCGTTGGAGGTTGGCCTGAGCTACCTTGAAGAGCCTTCTATCGCATGGAGTGCCCTTAGCAATATGCCACACTTTATCTGGCTATTGCGTCCCAGCGTTTTCTGATTGGACACTCTGCGTCAAACGCGTTGTGGCCAGTTTCATAGCACTTGGCCATCCTGCAGTTTCGGCAGGTCGGAGTCTCACCAGTTAAATATGACGGACAGTCTACCCGGAGATGTGGGCTGGCGCAGTTACTGCACAGGTCAGCTGGCTCTTTGCACAGCTTGCGCCCGTGCCCATATCCCAGGCATCTGGTACACTGTACTAATGGACTCTGGTCCTGGACCGCCGCGTATTGCAGGTCTATATGCGCCCTCCCGGCTGAGGTTAGTTTCTGCCATATTTTTGGTGAGACCTGCAGGACGACGTGGTTCTCGTGGGGGTTCCTGGCCCTACGCCGGTACCTCACCACGGCTCTGAACTCGTCGTCCGACAGGTCTCCCAGAAGTCTGGTGTTCTGAGTCCTAAGTGACGCCACTATGTCTTCATCCTTATTGAAGGTGAGGAGGTTTCTAATGATCACGAGCGGGTCTTTATTTTTGGCCGGTTCCACGCTCAGATGTCCGTCTTTGGCCGTGATCCTATCACTCACCTTCTTGAGTTCCTCCTTAGTGGCGCAGCTCAGGACTACCTTTTGATTCCTGACCTTCTGCACGTTTGTGACTTGGAGGCCATTCTTCTTTGCTTCTAACGCGGCTCTCACTTTCCCTAGCACTTCATCACTTGTGTCCCTTTCAATGTCCGAGGACACGATGATGAAGTGCTTTGGAAGTTTTGTTGGTGAGCCTGCTCCGGTGGGACTAGCTAGGACTTCCGCATAAGAGGGCACCTTCTCTTGCATGGAGGTAACTCTCTTTCCCGTTTTTTCTGTGGTTTGTCTTAGCTCGCTTATTTCTGCCACTAGTCGGTCAATACTGTGAGCTTGAGTTTCGGCGAGTACCTCTGCGTTTATCCTCTTCTCGAGAGCGTCCTTCAGTATCTACATCCTATCAAAATTTTTCTCCATTATTTTAATATGCCTTTCGATTGTAGTTCC
Organism: Peribatodes rhomboidaria; assembly: GCA_911728515.1. NCBI lineage: Eukaryota > Metazoa > Arthropoda > Insecta > Lepidoptera > Geometridae > Peribatodes > Peribatodes rhomboidaria. The sequence continues at coordinate 85,104 of OU452181.1, read as the reverse complement.
TAATTCCTGATTTTCTTCCTTTCTAATCTCTCTTGTTTCCTCTGTTTCTCTATCCTCTTCCTGTCGTTCGGGTTTCTTGCTGGTTTTTATCGAAACCATCTCTTTGACTATTTTGAAGAGGTGGTCTACCTCCTCGGCTACGCCGGATTTTATTTCTGCTTTCAGATTCCTGGAGTTGTTCAAGTGAATCTTGGCTCTAACCACGCAGGACCTAGCTTCTGCTACTCTATCTATTTGCTTGGACTTTGCTGGTCTAGGTGGGCTGTGTACTGCGTCTACCGAGAGTTTTCTTACAGCTGCTGGCTTTGGCTTTTCGGGCTCCATCGCCGCGAGTGTCTTGGGGGGTGTGAGGCTTTTCCGGTCCGATCTACCCGCCTCCCACTCTCCAATACTTCTCCGAACACTCTGAGCTCGAGGCGCTGCATGTTTTGTGACGGTTCCGGGTCCAGCCGTCGTCATCTCCGTGCGCTCCTCCTGTGATTTGGCGGGCGTTCTAAACATTTTGTAAACTAAATTATTGTATAGTTGTCAGTGTTAAATAAATAATATATTAAAAAGTCCTAAGTATAAAGTAAAGTGTCAATATCAATGATATTTTAATGGTCAAAACAGGTAAAAGTAAAATTAAAATGGTAGTCAAAACTACAGTCAAAATTAAGCGTGTTAAAAGTATTGTCGAAATATTGTACTTCCCAATCGAAGATTCTACCTATATCATTAACACCAATGGGTGGGAGGGCGGTCGAAAATTTTGAAAAATGTGCGAAATTCGATATTTAAAGGGTGGGGCGCGATGCGCTATCACCCTCTGAACTCTGTAAAAATAATTAAAAAATTCTAGTATGCCAAATATAAAAGTTATACAGTTCCAAAGGTGTGGGTTATGTTAGTTTAGTAAAATTTTGAATGTTTTTCAGTTTTTCTCTGAAGTGTTGCGTTTATTTAAGATTTTTGTTTCAGATCCTGGTGCAGTTCGTCGAGCCGAATCCAGCGACGTGTCACACGATAAGGTAAGTACATTTTTTAAACGCTCTAAAAATCGAACGTATGAAAAATGAGCACCGCTAAGGTAAACTCGGTTTGAAAATTTTGAAAAAATGTGCAAATTTCGTTGTTTAAAGGGTGGGGCGCGATGCGCTATCACCCTCTGAACTCTGTAAAAATAATTAAAAAATTCTAGTATGCCAAATATAAAAGTTATACAGTTCCAAAGGTGTGGGTTATGTTAGTTTAGTAAAATTTTGAATGTTTTTCAGTTTTTCTCTGAAGTGTTGCGTTTATTTAAGATTTTTGTTTCAGATCCTGGTGCAGTTCGTCGAGCCGAATCCAGCGACGTGTCACACGATAAGGTAAGTAAAATTTTTGTAAACCTAACCCGATTTTTAAATCGGTTAGGTTTTTTTTTTTTTTTATCCGTCCTCCTCCACTTAATTCCCCCGATCTTTCCGGGGACCTTTTTTAGGTTTGAATTTGGAAAGCAAACATTAAGTATATAAATGTATAGCATTTGTTACAATATTGTAATTTGTTGTATTTATTTTTTTTTTTTATTATATCTAGTTAATTTATGCTGTGTTTTATCTACTGTTTATGTTTGATTCTAATATTTTTTTTTTCAGGCTTTTTTGTAATGGAGTTTTTTTTTTTTTAGTTATTTTAATTTTCTTCTCTTTTTTCAGGTTTTAGTATTTGGTCTTCTGTTTTATTTTGTCAATCTATTTTATTATTTACTTGTTTTGTGATACTATTTTATGTATATACTTTTATTTTTACCTATCTTCATCACACGTACATACTTGTAGTTCATGCGAACTACACGTTGTACGTATTTTTCATATGAACTGCTTATTTAATATGGCTTAAGGACAGTCATTGTCCTCTCGTCTTATTTCTACCTATGGCGTCCTTTGCCACTCTAGTGCAGAATGCCAACAGGTACGGCCTGGATTTCTTCCCTGCCATCATTTCCCACAATGAGGCATTCGTCAACTCCATGTTGGTTTCGGACTCCAGGTCGTATCTGTCGGCATCGTATTTGGGGCATTCTAGTATCAGGTGCAGTATTGACTCGTTTTTGTCGGGATCGCATACACATGAGGGGTTATCTTTGCACTTAAAACGAGTTAAGTACTCAGCGAACCCCCCATGTCCGGTCAACACTTGTGTCAATATGGGAGTGAGCTTAATCTTCCTTACTATGCCGAAGGCCTCCGTAGCGTTTGGGAGGAAGGCTTTAGTGACCTGTGCCGTTTCTCCTCGAGTGTATCTTTGGCTCCAGATTTCTAGAGTCTTCCTCCTGATTTCACTTTTTGCGTACGAAACTGGGCATTTGTCATAGTATGCAGAGGTCTTGGACTGAAGTGCTGCCTGTTTCGCCAGTTCGTCAGCTCTCTCGTTGCCCGGTATTCCCGCATGCGCTTTTACCCAGTACAGTTCCAGTTCGCACCCTTTGATCCTTAGTTCGGCGATGTTACGTCTAATCGCAAAGCCCAAAGGGTGGAAAGTTTCAGGGTTCTGCACCAGTTGAAGAGCGGATCTCGAGTCGCTCAGCACAGCCACAGGGCCTGAGTTCCCTTTCCGCACATGTTCCGTTGCTTGGAACAGTGCGTAAAGTTCCGCCTGAAACACTGTGCAGAACGACTCGAGTCTCATTTTCTTTATCTTCTTTTCCTGCCCGCTCTCCCAGTACGTATATGCTGCGCCTACTTTCCCCTCCAATTTGCTCCCATCCGTGTAAATTTGGATTTCCGGGAGCCGATGTTGTTCAAGAGTTTCGGGCAGCATATCGTCGAGGCATTTGAAGACGATTTCCTCTTCATGTGCGGGATGCGGTGCCTTCAAGAATGAGATGCGTTTCTCGATCTCTCTCTTGCCGTAATCGTGCGCCGTCGGTATGCCTTTCTTCGCTTCGTACAGCTGGGCTGCTTCCCGAATCCGGAGATCCAGTGGAAGTAACCCAGCTAGTACGAGTCCTGCATTGAGAGGCGTCGTTTTGTAAGCCTTGGAGATTTTTTGTGCGAATCCCCGCTGAATGGTGTTTAACTGCTTCTGGACCATTATCTTTTCCGCTGCTGGTGCCCATGCACTCGAGGCGTACATTATGATTGGCTCTATCACCGCCACGTATATTGTTCTGATAATCTCCGGGTTCAGCCCCCATTCTATCCTCGCCGTTTTGGCCAACTGCTTGTATATGTTTGCTGCCTTACGACAGACGTTTGCCACGTGGTTGTTAAAAGTGAGTTTTTTGTCTATCGTAAGACCGAGCAGCTTTATTTTGTCAACGACGGGTATGTCTATCCCACCCATGTGCATGATTGGGGTATCAAATTTAAGTTTATTAGTCACAACCATGGCATTCGTTTTGTGAGCTGCGAACTCAAGTTTGTTGTTGATTCCCCATTCCTGCACATATGCGAGAGACTGGTTGGCTTTTTCTTGGATTTCTAGGGCTGATTTCCCGGAGAACATCAGAACAACGTCGTCTGCGAACGCTTGTACGTACACGCCTCGAGTGGTTAGGACGTTCAATAGCGGGTCCAGCAGCATGTTCCAGAACGTGGGCCCTCCTATCGATCCTTGTACGCAGCCTTTACTGGTGTTCTTTCTATAGGACTTTCCTGCGTAATTTACCTCTACATTTCGTCCTTTGAAATAGTGGCAAACGAGCCTTCTGAGGTGTAAACCTCACTGGGCACTTGAGGGTGATTAGCTGGGTTTTGATAGCGGGCCACCAGGCATTGTCGAACGCCCCTGCAATGTCAAGCGACACTATGACCATTAATTCTTTTTTCCGCAGATTGCCCCTGACTCGTTGCATGAGATCATACAAAGCGTCTTCAGTGCTTTAGGTTAGGTTAGGTTAGGTTTTTTTTTTTTTTTTTTTTTTTCGAGCTAGTTCCCTAACGTAGATCAGGGATTTAGGCATTCTTTATTTTTATTAATTTTTACATTTTCTTATTTTAATACTATTTACTACTATTATTCTATATTCTAATACTATTTACTACTATATAAACAATCACTATTTATTATTATTACATTTACAATTTTAAAGCTGATGGATTATATTACAAATATAAAATCAGCTTTAATTATATATCTATATTTTTATTTCTACTTACTACCTTACTTATAATTTTTGTGCAGTATTCTAAAAACTTATCTCTAATTTCTTTATCTCTAAATATCTTACTCAAATTATCTTTAGTTATTTTACAGTTTATCTTATGCTCTATATCATGCCTCTCTCGGCCAAAAACTGGGCATTCTGTTAGGGCGTGTACAGGGGTCTCGTCATTATCTGGGTCACATATGCACGATGGGTTGTCCTTTAGTTTAAACCTGTGTAGGTACTGGGAGAACCCACCGTGCCCCGTTAACATTTGTGTTATCACCCCGCTTGGTTTTAGCCACCGTATTGTACTGTATGAACTCGCTACCTCTGGGAAGAAAATTTTTGTCACCGAGGCCGTCTCGCTGTTTTTGAATCTCCGGTTCCATTCGTCAATGGTCGCTGTTCGCAGGTACCTTTTGACGAATGAAACCGGACATTTATCGTACACGGGTACCGATCTCGTGTTACGAGCCGCGTCTTTCGCCAATTCATCCGCTCTCTCGTTCCCCTCGAGTCCGGCGTGTGCCTTTATCCAATAAAGACCGACGTTTTTGGATCTTAATAAAGCGTCTTTAATTTTTCCGCGAGTTTCGACTGCGAGGGGATTGAGAGAGCCGTTGTTAGTGATCGACTCTAGGGCCGACCGCGAGTCGCTGTAGATCCCGAAACTTTGCTCTTTGCTCTTTATAACCTCGTCTAGCGCTGTGCAAATTGCCACCAGTTCAGCCTGATATACGGTGCAATAGGACGGCAGCTTCAATTTCCGGTATTTGGTTTCTGCGGCGCCACTCCAGAGAGATAGTGCCGCTCCAACTCTACCATCAATTTTGCTGCCGTCGGTGAAAATTTTTATTGCGTACTCGCCGTGTTGGTTCATTTGTTCCGCGTTGTTAATGCATATGAACTGGTGGTCAATTTGCCGCGCCGGATGAGGAGTGTCCGCGAATGCTGTTCTCCGCTCGATTTCCCTGTCTCCTAGCTCCGGCCGCAGTATCCCCCTCCTCGCTTCGTACAGGGCGGCTGCCTCCTGTATTCGGAGGTCGAGGGGTAGAACTCCGGCCAGTGCCAGTGCCGAGTTCAGGGAGACCGTGCGGTGGGCCCTACATAGTTTTTGGGCGAAGCCCCTTTGAACAGCATTGAGCTGCTTCTGGACGCACAGCTTTTTGGACGCGGGTGCCCAGGCTGCTGCAGCGTAACAGATAATGGGTTCTATTACCGCGGTGTAGATTGTTCTAATTACCTCCGTGTGAAGCCCCCATGTGACTTTTGCGGCCCTGGATAGATTTTTGTAAATATTTAGTGCTTTAGCACACACTTTAGCAACATAGTTGTTGAACGTTAGCTTGTTATCTATCCAGAGCCCCAAAAGCCTCATCTCTTTAGACATCTCTATCGGGACTCCGTTCATGCTCAGCCGTGGGGTGTCGTATTTTAGCTTGTTCGTAACTATCATGGCGCAGGTTTTGTGGGGCGCGAACTTGGATTTATTACGAACACCCCACTGGTGAACATAAGCGAGAGAGTCGTTTGCCCGCCTCTGTATTTCCGATGCTGTTTCACCATCGAACATCAAAACAATATCATCGGCGAACGCCTGACAGTAATCTCCTCGCTCATGAAGACCCTTGAGCAGCGGATCGAGGAGGAGGTTCCAGAGGATGGGCCCCCCGATCGATCCTTGTACGCACCCCTTGGTTGTACTCCGGGTCACCTCCTCCCCCGCGTATCTCAGCTTCACCGTTCTGTCGCTTAGGTAGCTGTCGACCACCCTGCGGATATTTATGGGGCATTTTTCCTCCGCCAGTCTCATGCGTATGGCCGGCCACCAAGCACCGTCGAAGGCTCCCTCTATGTCGAGTGATACTATTGTGATAATTTTCTTTTGTTGCAGTTTTTCTTTTATCCTGTTCAACAAGTCATAGAGGGAGTCTTCTGTGCTTTTCTGCGGCGTGAAGCCGTACTGGCGGGGGCTCATCTTGGGAATCAGGTGCCATTTGATTCGATTAACTACCATTTTTTCCAGAGGTTAGGTTAGGTTAGGTTAGGTTAGGTTAGGTTAGGTTAGGTTAGGTTAGGTTTTTTTTTTTTTTTTTTTCCTGTCCGGGCGCAGTGTGGCCCGGCCCGCGAGCTAGCCTACCTCTGACGGGTAAGCGTCGGAGACCTTACTACCAAACTCTCTGTCATTCCATTTCTCTTTGTCATTCCAGTTCTCTTTGTCATTCTTCACTCTTTGTCATGCATCATCGTTCACACTTTTACTGGTGGGATTTCCAATACTACGTGTATTATCCTGTTTTCTTACGACTAATTTTATTTTTAGGGAATATTAGGTGTTTTTTACATTTCTTATTTCTAGGCTACAATGTTAATCTTATTTCTGAACTTCCTTATTTTCTAAATTATTATCTTATTACTTATTTTATAAATATTTCGGGCACTTACTGTATAATATACACATATACAGTAGTGTATCCGTATTTTGTTACTTATTTCTATTTATAACTTTTATAACTATATTCTTACAGAAATTTAAAAACTTATCTCTAGCGTATTTATTTTCTAATATTTTGCTTAAGTTTTCCCTTGTGATATCTATGTCTATCTCATTTTCTATTTCGAACCTTTGTTTGCCGTACATAGGGCAGTCCACTATAATATGTAGGGCGCTTTCTTCTACTGCAGGGTCACAGTTGCACGACGGACTCTCCTTGCACTTAAAACGGTATAAGTATGAGGAGAATCCGCCGTGCCCTGTCAGTAATTGTACAATTTTGGGCTCTAGGTTTATTTTCTTTATTAGCCGATACGCCTGTGTCGCGCTCGGGAAAAAGACCTTTGTTGTTGCGGCTGTTTGTCCATCGCAATAGCGCCGGTTCCATTCCTCAATCGATTCCTTTCGGATGTTTCGTTTGGCGAATGAAACCGGGCAGCAATCGTAGTTCGGTCGAGACTTTTTGTTTAGTGCTGCATTTTTTGCTAACTCGTCCGCTCTCTCGTTTCCCTCCATCCCCGCGTGTGCTTTAATCCAAAATAGCCTCAGTATTTTGTGCTGTCCTTCAAGCTTGAGTATGTTAGATCTTATTTTCACTGCGAGGGGATGGGGGGAAGCGGAGTTTGTTACCGTTTCAAGCGCTGATCTCGAGTCACAATAAATGCTGCAGTTGGACGTCGGGTTTTTTATGGCCTCTTCCGTAGCTTCGGCTAGAGCCAGAAGTTCAGCCTGGTATACGGAGCAGCACTCTGACAATTTCAGTTTTCTGGATTTGATCTCGCCAGCGTTGTTCCAGACTGACAACGCTGCGCCGACCTTCCCCTGAATTTTGCTTCCGTCGGTAAAAATCTTTAGGTCGCTATCATTGTGTCGTTCGAGTGCTGCTCCGTCGGCCAGACATGTGAACTGCAGGCTCGGCCGTTGCGCGGGGTGTGGCATCTCCGTGAAGGGCACCGGTCTCTCCATGTCTCGATCCCCTATTACTCGCTGGGTGTAGCCCTTCCTTATTTCAAAAAGAAGGGCTGCTTCTCGGACTCTAATATCCAAGGGAAGCAACCCAGCGAGTAATAACGCCGAGTTTAGAGAGACCGTTTTGTATGCCTTAACCATTTTTTGTGCAAAACCGCGCTGTACTGCGTCAAACTGATTCTTGACCCCTATCTTTTCCGTTGCAGGCGCCCATGCGCTCGCGGCGTATAATATTGTAGGCTCTACGACTGCCGTGTAAATCGTTTTGACTATTTCAGGTTGGAGACCCCATTCGACCCTTGCGGCTCTGGACAGCTGTTTATAGAAGTTTAGGGCCTTTCGGCAGACGTTCGCGACGTGAGTATTGAAGGTCAATTTTTCGTCGATTGTGAGTCCCAACAGTTTGATCTCTTTGGACATGCCAATGCCGATCCCGTTCATGCTTAGGCGTGGTGTATCATATTTGAGCTTGCGAGTAACAAGCATTGCCACCGTTTTTTGTGGGGCAAACTTTAATTTATTCCTAATACCCCACGCCCAAACATGCCCGAGTGCAGCATTTGCGCGTCCCTGAATCTCCTGTCCTGACTCACCATCGAAGACAAGGACAATATCATCCGCGAACGCCTGCACGTAGTGTCCCCTTTCTTCTAGTTGTTTTAGTAGTGGGTCCAGCAACAGATTCCACAAAATGGGGCCCCCAATGGAACCCTGTACGCAGCCCTTTTCCGTTTTTCTGAGTAGTTCTTCCCCCAGGTACCTCACTGTGACTCTACGGTTGCTGAGGTAACTGTCGATCACCCTCCTCAAATTAACCGGACACTTTTCCTCAGCCAGTCGGACTCTTATGGCTGGCCACCACGCGCTATCGAAGGCTCCCTCTATATCCAATGAAACAATTGTTATCATCTTTTTTTGATTTAGCATCCTGTTTACGTGTTGCATTAGGGTATAGAGGGAGTCTTCGGTGCTCTTCTGGGGCATGAATCCGTACTGGCGAGTACTCATCTTCGGTAACAAGTGGTATTTAATTCGGGTGATCAGCATCTTTTCAAATACCTTTCCCAGCACTGGGAGGAGGCCTATGGGTCTATATGACTTCGGGGCTGTATAAGTTTCCTTTCCTGGTTTCCGTAGCACTATAACTGTGGCCTCTTTCCATGGACTGGGGAAATGACTGTGTTCTAGGCATTTATTCAGAATTTTTAGGAACAGATCTGGGTCGTTCTTCACTGCTTCTTGACATATGTCAGCAGTAATACCGTCGGCTCCGGGTGCTTTTTTGGGATTGAAGGAGCCAATTGCACAGAGCAGCTCGTTTAGCGTGAATGGTGGGTCACATAGGTCATCTTGTGCACCATTATTTGATTTTTCCGCTGCTACCCTAATTTTTCGGTGTTCTGCATTGTCGCTCTCTATTTGGTCGCTAGGATAGAAGGTTTCCGCTAGTATTTTCACAGAATCTTTTGCGTCTAGCGCTGTTCCTTCTACCTGTAGCGGCAGATCTTCCTCCCTTTTTCTCGTCCTTCCTATCACCCTATATATCCCTTCCCAAACCCCTTCCCTATCCTGTTTCCCACAGAACTCTTTCCAGCTTTTGATTTTTGCCTTCCTTGCTTCTAGTTCGTATTCTTCTTTCTTTTTCAGGTACTCTTCTACTACCTTCGCTCTACGGATCGGCGCGGCGCATCGGATTCTGCGTTTCCTGGTGGTGACTTCTTTCTTCAGCTTCGCGAGTTCTTCGGACCACCACGGCATGATGAGTGTTTGTTTGTGTTTCTTTTTCGGTATAGTGTGTGTGCATGTTTGTGTTATCGCTTTTGTGTAACTGTCTACTATTGCTTCTATTTGTTCGGTGTTGTTTATGTGTTCTATTTCTGTGTGTGTTAATTTTTGTTCGGCTTTTAATTGGTCCAGTTTCACATGAAATTGGGCCCAATTTGCTTTCTTAGTGTTGTATGTTCGTGTTGTTCTTGTAATTTGTGTGCCTTTTGATTTGTGTAATTTTATGTTGAAAGTAATGCCGTTATGGTCCGAGCTCGTGAGGTTTTCCTCTACCTTCCAGTCCTCCACCAGGTTCAGCATATCAGTCGAGCAAGCTGTAACGTCGACATAGCTCTGGAACCGCTTACCGCCTCTTATAGTGTCGAAGGTAGGTACATTCCCTGTATTTAGAACCTGAAGGCCAAGCTCATCAAGAGTTCCCACCATATCGTCCCCTCTGCTATCGATAATCGTACTCCCCCACCAGGTGCTCTTTGCGTTTGCGTCACCGCCTATGACCAACCTCGTTGGCCCCAGTTTTTCGACGATTCTGGCCAGGTGTTCGAGATCCGGACTGATGGGTTCGCTACCGTCGAAGTAGTAGGACACCAACGTGATCCTCCATGCACTGGTTTGGACTCCCACCACCACGATGTCCTTGGTGGTGAGTTGCGGGTGTTGTATGATGTCGAGGCTTTCGTCGAAGACAACTATAGCAGCTCTGACAACCCCTTCTCCTCCCTCAGTGCATTGGAAGACCCTTGTTCCATGGTAATCCCGCATCTTTTTGGCCCCACCCACGTACGGCTCTTGGAGAAGCGCTATAGCTATTCCGCGTTTTGTGGCTTCAATCAGAATCTCGTCGGTTGCTAGTCTCTTCTTTTGTAAGTTGGATTGCACAATTTTATACAGGGCGCCCTTAGCAGTAAGCCACGGTGGACCTCGCAAATGCGTCCCATTTGCGCCTCACCGGGCATTCGCTATCAAATGCATTATGGTCCGCCCTGTTTATTTTAGCTTTCTGGCAATTAACGCAGTTTGGAGGTACGTCTGTGAGCCTATCAGGGCATTCCGCTTTTATGTGAGCGCCTCCGCAGTGGCTGCACACATCGACGGCTTCAGTACAGAATCGCTTCCCATGTCCGTACCCTAGACAGCGCGAGCACTGTATAAGAGGGGACTGGTCTGCGACCCTGATTCTCTGAACGTCGATGTGTACAACCCCGGCGTTTGTCAAACGCTGCCATATTTGCGGTGACACCTTTGCGACGATGTGTGCAGTGAGGGGATTCCTCGCTTTCCGTCTAAATCGGATTTCCATGCGGTCTTCCTCAAGCCACTCAGTAGGTGTTTGTTTTGAGCTTTTACGGCTTTAATAATACTCTCATCCGTCTGGCTTCTGAGCACGCTATATAGGACTATGAGAGGGTCCTTATTTTTTATTTCTTCGACGTTTAGCTGTCCTCCATTCTCTTCTATTTTACTCTTAACCTTTCTCATTTCGTCCTTATCCCTACATCCCAGTATAATCTTCCTATCTCTTCCCTTCCTGATCCTGTCGATTTTTACTCCTTCTTCTGTCGCGTTGACGACATCTCGTACCCTCTCAAATACTTGGTCTCCTGTCTCCTGGTTGTCTTTGGAGGTTATAACGACTGAGTACATAGCGGTCGCCTCCGGGGTTTTGTGTCTGGGCGAGCCAGCAGTGACGCTCGCATACGTGTCCGTCTTCCTGTACGTTTCTTGCTGTGCCTTCATCAACTCCGTTACCCTGGTCATCTCCACTTTACTTTCTATAAGCAGTTTTGTGTGCTCTTCTATCTGTTTTGATAATTCGGAGATGCCAGGAAGAGCTGGATCCACCCTTGTCCTACTTTGTTCTTTGTTTCCTTCATTTCCCGTCTCTTCTTTCCTGGTTTGCTGCGAATCCATCTTGAGATCAGAGACACTTTGGCCTTGTGCAGAATTTGACTCTCTGACCAGTTGGTACATTCGTTCCACCGCTACAATGATCCCTTGCTTTATCTCGGTCTTTGTGTTTCTCGAGCTGTTGATAAATTGTTTTGCTCTAATCAGGCACGACCTGGCCTCCGCCACTCGCTCAGATGGTTTCGAGTTAGTAGGAATTACCGGGCTCGTGGTTGTTTCTAATGACAACCTTCGTACTGCTGGCTTGGGAGGTTCGGCCGTGGAGGCTGTTCGAGGAGGTGTCAAGCTGGTACGCTCTCGATCCGGTTTCCCAGACTCCCACTCGCCAATACTCTTTCTGACGTTTTTGGTCTGGGTTTTTGGTGACATTTTTCTTTCTGGTCCAGCCAAGGTTACTGTAGTGTTCGGATTTTCCTTTGTGGCGTCTGGTTTAGCTGGTGTACGGTACATTGTTAAGGATCTACGAATTGTGTAATTTTATGCTTGATTAAGTTGATTTAGTTTGCGTTCCCGTCTATGAGCGGGAATACTTTCGGAGGTCAAGAATTCAGCTTGATGCAGGCAGGAGGGAATTTCGTGTAATGGCAATGTAATATCAGTGGTAAGTAAGGTTTGTCAGTTTTCGATCGCGGTCAGGGAACGTCTAACTTTAATTTGACGTGTAGAGGGCGTCAATTTAAATCAGTTAACAAAAGTTAACCGTCAATTTAAAATTTTTAAATAAATAATAGTACACGTTTATATTATCACAAAAAAATAAATAAAATATGAGCTTTGGCTATCGCAGTCATAAATAATTTAACTTATGTACTAATTATTTTTGTTTTCTGTTTCAGATGGCGAGTGCGGCGCGCAGCGGACAGCGGGCTACCGACAGACCACAGCTCGTCTCAACGGGCGCTGATCGCAAGATTGAAATTGTCTTCTATACCGTTACCTACAATGGGTGGGTGAGCGGGGCAAAATTTCTTTTGATACAGCTGTCAAGTTTATAGCTTAACACGTAAGTCAATCTAATTAAGTAAAAAGAAACAAATATTTCGTCAAAGAATTTCCCGAACTGAAATTGAGATATTCTTCATACCCAATGACACAATGGGTGGGTGGGCGTCTTTGAAAAAATGTGCAAATTTCGATGTTTAAAGGGTGGGGCGCGATGCGCTATCACCCTCTGAACTCTGTAAAAATAAATAAAAAATTGTGGTATGCCAAATGTAGAAGTTATTCAATGCCAAAGGTGTGGGTTATGTTAGGTTAGTGAAATTTAGAATGTTTTTCAGTTTTTTCTCTAAAGTGCTGCGTTAATTTCAGTTTTTTGTTTCAGATCCTGGTGCAGTTCGTCGAGCCGAATCCAGCGACGTGTCACACGGTAAGATAAGTAAAGTTTTTAAACACTCTAAAAATCGAATGTATGAGAAATGATCACCCCTAAGGTAAACTCGGTTTGAAAAATTTTGAAAAAATGTGCAAATTTCGATGTTTAAAGGGTGGGGCGCGATGCGCTATCACCCTCTGAACTCTGTAAAATTAAATAAAAAATTCTAGTATGCCAAATATAGAAATTATTCAATGCCAAAGGTGTGGGTTATGTTAGGTTAGTGAAATTTAGAATGTTTTTCAGTTTTTCTCTAAAGTGCTGCGTTAATTTCAGTTTTTTGTTTCAGATCCTGGTGGTTAGGTTAGGTTAGGTTAGGTTAGGTTAGGTTAGGTTAGGTTAGGTTAGGTTAGGTTAGGTTCCCCCCCGAATGAGTTCCCGCCTTGCCGTGGTGGGGGGGCTCAGCGGTCGCAACAGTTGCGGCGGCCGCTGCCAAGAGGAACTCGAGGTGGAGGCTCGACCGGCGCCCTGGACATTCCGGGAAGCGGCGGTGCGAGCCTAGGCGGCCTTGGTTGGCCGCGGGGCCCGGTCGGCGTCTCGGCCGTATGCCGAGTAGCGGCGACGCGGGTTAGGGCTCGCTTCAGAAGCAGCCCAGGGGAGCTCTCACTCGCGCTTCTCCTCGGAGAAGCGCTAGCGATGAGCTCGAGGGGCCTTCTCCGCGCGTGCCAGAGCTTTTATCTGGACCGCGCGTAGAAGGCGGTCCAGGATCTCGGGTATACCTCTCCTAGGAGAGGCTCTTGCTTGAGAGGCCTGGACGATGGGGGCCGTCCTCGGACGGATGGGAGGGACACCCGGTGCGTGGCTAACCCCACCACCGGACGAGGTGTCACAGATCGGAACCCCGTTAGCCGCGAGGCGCGGGACCGAGGGCCTTGGCTTAACCGCCCGGGCCGCGAGGAAGAAAACCTCTATAAAAAATTACCCCGAAGATCAAGCGGCGGAGCAGCGCGAGGATCTGCATGGCCACCGGGAAGGTTGGTCGCAACTGCTACCCCCGCGGGGGCCCAGCCGAAGCCCTGCGCGGGAGACGCCTAGGCTTACCCGGGTACAGGGGGCACTGCCCGGGTGGACCACGTATATCCCCCATACTCGTGGGAACTGTATGGATAAGATTAGATAAGGAACTTAAATTCCCAGTTCGGAAGGAGGAGAAGGGGCGTAGCCCCGAGGTGGACCTGGGCGAAGAGTCTGACTCTTCGCTCGGGAGTATGATGTCCGTGACATCAACGGACAGGACAGACGGCAAAGGCCTTTTGAAGCGGGTGCGTTCCCGCGAGGTCTTGAGTCGTGCTGCTAGCAGCATCGACTCAGATGATGACGCGGACGCACCAGCCACGAAGGTTCTTGCAGTACCGCGAAGAGGTAGAGGCCGGCCGCCTACCACAGGCGAGTACGTTGGCCTCGCCAAGGCGAAGTCGGCTCTTGTCGCTGCTGAGCGTCAAGAAATGGAGATGCGGGCTGAGCGCGAAGTCGAGCAAATGTCAGTGACTTTGCGGTCCCAGGCTTCGACGAGCGCCAAGCTCTCAGAGTCCTCGGCGGGTGAGCAGGAGGAGCTGTCCTCAGATCTGCGCAAGAGGGTGCTGAAAAGCTTGGCCACCATCAACACGGTGGCCACGAAATCTAGCAACCTCAAGGGGACGTTCCAGCGAGCGCTGAAGGTGGCTACTGCTACAATACAGGAGGCGATGGCTGACCTGCAGACGAGGTCCTCAACCGAGGAGACCCGTCGACTACAGGCAGCCAACACTCGTCTGAGAGAGGAGATATTGGAGCTCCGCAAGGAAGTTGTGGAGCTCCGCAGAGATATGACCGCGGTCTCAGCTTCCGCTCTTCCGCAGGCCTCGGGATCGACGATCCGACACGAGCCTCGATCAGCGGAGGAGCTGGAGAAGGACATTCTGCGCCAGATAGGGGGAATGTTGAACGCCAGGTTTGAGGCGCTGGAGGGGCGCCTCTTACCCGATAAGCGCATCCGTCCCCCCTTGGCGGCAGAAACGAAAAACGTCGCTCCCAAGAAAGCCCCCGCTAATCCGGTTTCAGATCCGGGGCTTCCAGGGATATCAGCGGCAACTGGAGGTACGCAGACTTCCTCTAACACCCGAAAGGGCGGTAAGGGGAAGGGGAAAAAGAAGGTGACGAAGGATGCCCAACCAGCGGCATTCTCTGGCTCGCTGGGTCCGCAGTCAACGCCGCAGGCCCCGGACAATGAGACCTGGGCCACGGTCACCAAAAAGGGGCGAAAGAAAGGTGGCCTGACGGCTTCTGCACCACCGCAGCGACAGTCGCAGGCGCAAGCCGGTTCGCGACAACCGCAGTCAGGTGGTGGAAAAAGCCGTCGCAAAGGCAAAAAAGAGGTGGCCAAGCCAAAGCTCCAAGTCCCCCGCTCCGCAGCTGTCATCATGACGTTGCAGCCTGGAGCGGCGGAGAGGGGTGCAACGTATGCGGCGGCGTTGCTTGAGGCAAGGCGAAGGGTGAACCTGACGGAGTTGGGCATCACCGTCAACTTCCGGGTAGCGGCCACTGGTGGCCGCATGTTGGAGGTGTCCGGTGATCCCAGCGGCGAGAAGGCGGACTCCCTGGCTGCGAAGCTCAGGGAGATCTTTGACGAGGGCGACGTCCGAATCTCCAGGCCGATGAAGTGCGCAGACCTGCGTGTCACCGGCCTGGACGATTCGGTCACTAAGGAGGAGGTCGCTGCCGCCATCGCCAGAGTTGGGGAGTGCGAAGTTGACCTGATAAAGGCCAACGACATCCGCCGCAACGCCGCCGGCATCGGTACGACTTTCGTTCGATGTCCGGTGGCTGCGGCGCAGAAGGTCACCAGTAATGGTCACCTAAAAGTGGGATGGGTTTCGGCCCAAATAAAGGTATTGCCAGCTCGGCCGTTGCGCTGTTTCCGGTGCCTCGAATTGGGGCACTTCCGGGAGCAGTGTGGGGCGGATAAAACAGACCGCAGCGGTGAGTGCTACCGCTGCGGTCAAAACGGCCACAAAGCCAGTGGGTGCTCTAGCGAGCCCCACTGCTCGGTGTGCGCAGCAGCGGGCAAACCAGCCTCCCACCGGTTGGGAGGCAGGGCCTGCGCTGTGCCCCAGAAGAAGGGCAGGAAGGTAGTCGCCGCGGCCAAGTCCCGGAAACAGCCGTCCCGCACCCCACAAACGGGGACAGAGGAGTCGCAGATGGACGCCGGTTAGGTACCTCTGCGACTGGGAACTTGGGCGTCGGTTCGGGGGAACCGGCGTCCACCACAAAGTTCCCGAGATGGCACGATGTGGGAGGTGTTCCCCACATCGTGACAAGGTGGGTGGAGCAGAAGCTCCCCGAGGAGGGGTCCCAGGGGACCAGCGCCCAGGCCGGGGCTGCGGAAGAGTACGAGAAATGCTCCCGGGCCCCGGCACATAGCGCAAAGGAGGAACACCCCAGGGTTTTTAGTGGGTATGCCGCCACTAGGGCGGAGACTCCCACATCACCACACTGCTCCCCCCGGGGTAGGGTGGTACCTATAAAAGGTTTTCCCTGGTAAAAAAAAAAAAAAAAAAGGTTAGGTTAGGTTCCCCCCCGAATGAGTTCCCGCCTTGCCGTGGCGGGGGGGCTCAGCGGTCGCAACAGTTGCGGCGGCCGCTGCTAAGAGGAACTCGAGGGGCCTTCTCCGCGCGTTCCAGAGCTTTATCTGGAGCGAGCGTAGAAGGCGGTCTGGGATCTCGCGTGTACCTCTCCTCGGAGAGGCTCTTGCTGAGAGGCCTGGACGAGGGGGCCATCCTCGGACGGATGGGAGGCTCGACCGGCGCCCTGGATAGTCCGGGAAGCGGCGGTGCGAGCCTAGGCGGCCTTGATTGGCCGCGGGACTCGGTCGGCGTCTCGGCCTTATGCTGAGTAGCGGCGACCCGAGGGGCTGGCCTTGCAAAAGGCAGCCTGAAGGAGCCCTCGCTTGTGCCTCTCGCTAGAGAGGCTCTTGCTGACGGGCTCGAGGTGGGCCTTCTACGTGCGCTTCAGAGCTTGTATCTGGAGCGAACGTAGAAGGCGGTCGTGAGGGGCTCGGCTCTGCTGAGCGAAGGGCTCGCATAGGCGAGCGAGGAGGAGTGCTCTGTGCGGCGGTGCACCGTGGGCGGCCTTTGCACTTTTTTGGTGTGAGGGTGACGTTGGAGGCCTGCGGGGCGCCGCCGTACAGGGCAAAACCAAGTCTCAAGGTTCGGGGGTTGCCGAGGAGAGTGTCCGGATTGCGAGTCCGGAGCTGTGTCGTATTAACGCGGCGCAGCTCCGGGCTCGCACCCCGGGCATGGTCAACGGGAAGTTGGCCGCGAGACCCCCACTGGGGAGCTTTACCCACCAATGAAGCAAAAACAAAAATGAAAAGTAGCGATTTTAAGGTAACTACCCAGGCCGGTCTCCGAAAGGAGGAATCCCGCCGTGCTTCGGCACGCTGCCCCACGTACTCTGGGGGGGGCGCAAATCGCGAAACTGATTCGAACGACGACCTACGCATACACACGGACACCGATGGAGAGGGAAGCAGGGGGCATGGCCCCGAGGAGTTAGAGGAGACGCTTAGGCGCGACTCAGGTGACCGACCAAGCTCGGTTGAAAGAATGTCGGGTGACGAAGACCCTTCTGGGTCCAAGGACGTTTCAGAGGACTCCGATGCCAGCTTGGCGGCGGTGACTTCCCAGGGTTCTGGGAAGTCACTGTCGCAAAGATGGCGGAAACGGCAGCGAGAGGAGGAGGACGAGGCTACTGTGGGTGAGGATGTGACTTCGCCCAAAGTAGCCTCGTCCCGGCGAGGACGAGGTCGTCCGCCCACAACAGGGCAGTACGTTGGCCTTGCTAAGGCAAAGGCCGACCTCAACGCCGCCAAGGCCGAAGCACTTCGGCTGGAGGCTGAGGCGGACCTGGCCTGGGAGGCGAGGAGGAAAAGGGAGACGGCAGCTGCTGCTCTCCAGAACTCGCCGAGAAGGACAGCGGCTGGACAGAGCGAGGCGCCCGAGGACTCTCCAGACCTGCACAGACTCGTGCAGGATTCTCTGGAGACAATCGAGAAGGTCGCCAGGACCTCCGGCAACCTGAAGGGCACGTTTGTGAAGGCCCTGAAGGACGCCGCGCAGACGGTCCGGGACTCGGTGCAGGAGATGCGGGCTCGCACGGTGCCGGAGGAGCTGATCCGTATGGAGGCGGCCAACGCGAAGCTCACGCGTGAGCTAGGCGAAATGCGCAAGGAGCTGGCGGTGCTCCGGGCCGCGCGTGAGCAAACGGCTCTGACTGCCTCTCCAGCCGCACCTACGGAGGAGCTCGTGCGGGCGATCATGGTGCAAGTGGGCACCATGATTAATGCCCGCTTTGAGAGTATGGCGGACCGGCTGCTCCCCGAAAAGAGGTTGAGACCTCCGCTAGCTGCCGACAGCCGCATACAAAAGGCGGTGGCTAGCACCAGCCGGGAAGTGGCTCCTCGCCCTGAGCCTCCGCAGGTCCCTCGCCCAAAGCCCAAGCCCGTTAAGGGTAAGGGTACTGGGAAGAGGACCCCAGGCCCTGAAGCCGGACGCGAGGAGATGGACCTAGACGCTCCACCACCGCCACCCCTGACAGAGCCCTGGACGGAGGTGGTGAAGAGAGGGAGACGGCCTCGGGCCCGAGTGTCGCGACCTGCGACAACGGCGCAGCCAGAGCAGCCTCAGGGGAGAAATCCGGCCCCACCCGCGCCGAAAAAGAAGGAGAGAAAGGTCAAGCTTCGCCCTCAGCGCACAGCAGCCGTGGTAATCACGCTGCTGCCGGGGGCGCAGGAAAAAGGCTTGACCTACTCTAAGGTCTTAGGTGAGGCGAGGAGCCGGATCAACCTGGCAGACTTTCCGCCGCTAAAAATGAGGGTGGCGGCTACAGGGGGTCGAGTCCTGGAAGTGCCTGGCACGGAGAGGACGGAGAAGGCTGACTCCCTGGCCCAAAAGCTACGGGAAGTCTTCCAGGGTGGCGAGGGAGATATCCGAGTCTCAAGGCCGGTCACCACCGCAGATATGCGAGTGAGCGGCCTTGACGACTCGGTAGGCCTGGAGGAGCTCCAAGCGAGCCTCGCCAGGGCCGGAGAGTGCAGCGCCCAGGACCTTAAGGTCGGGGACATCAGGAGGGGTGCGGCGGGCATGGGCACTGCGTTTGTCCGGTGCCCTGCCACTGCCGCCAAAAAGATCGCGGCAGGCGGTGGCCGGCTCCTGGTGGGCTGGGTGGCGGCGCGGGTCCAGGTGCTGGACGCCCGGCCCCGCCGCTGCTTCCGCTGCCTTGCCCTGGGACATGTGAGGGCCCAGTGCACGTCCGAGGTTGACCGCAGCGATGACTGCTATCGCTGCGGTCAAGCAGGCCACAAGGCCAGCGGTTGCTCCGCCGCCCCACATTGCACTCTGTGTGCAGCAGCGGGGAAGCCGGCGGACCATCTCTCCGGGGGCAAGGCATGTGCCAAGCCCCCGTCAAAAGTGACAGATGCGCGACGAGGAACGGCAGCGACTAAGGCCAAGGCCAAGTCGCTGCCGACTCGCCCCCATGCGGAGCAGGCGGCCAGTATGGAGGAAAGCTAATGGCAGAAGGCCTTACTTTCCTCCAGGCAAACGCCAACCACTCTGCCAGGGCTCAGGATGTTTTTCTCCAGAGCCTGGCAGAGCGGTCGATCCAGGTGGCCGTGATCGCCGAGCCGTACCGGGTCCCGCCCAGAGCTGACTGGGTCGGAGACCTGGACGGCTTGGTGGCGATCACAACCCAGTCGCCTGCCCGGTCCCCTCCCTTTGAGGGTGTGGTAAAGGGTAGGGGACACGTCGCGGCCCGTATTGGCGGGATGGTGGTCGTGGGGGTGTACTTCTCCCCCAACAGGGCCCTTGCCGATTTTGAGACGTTTCTCGGTGAGGTAGGGGCCCTGGTCGGCCAGAACCTTCCCCGACCGGTCATCGTCCTTGGAGACCTCAACGCCAAATCCACGGCGTGGGGGTCTCCAAGGACAGATGCCAGAGGAGAGGCCGTTGAGGAGTGGCTGGTGGAGGCGGGACTGTGCGTCCTCAACCGCGGGGATACGCACACGTGCGTGCGGCATACGGGTGGGTCGGTGGTGGACATCACCTTTGCCACCCCCGAGCTCGCGGCGCGGGTCCGGAATTGGGAGGTGCTGGTGGACGAGGAGACGCTGTCTGACCATCGGTACATCCGATTTAGCGTCTCCTCGTCAATGTCTTCAGCGGCAACGGGCGCGCGATTGCCACTTGCGGTTGGTCCGCGGTGGGCGCTGAACCGCCTGGACGTGGAAGTGCTGCAGGAGGCAGCCATAGTCCAGGCGTGGAATGCGCCCCCCTCGGAGTCAGTAGACTTGGACGTGCAGGCCAATGGGCTGTGTGAGGCCATGGCGCGCGTGTGCGACGCCGCCATGCCACGCGCGAGGCCTCCGCAGTCCAAACGCCAGGTCTACTGGTGGAGTGAGGGGATCGCCGAGCTCCGGCGCGAATGCCTGGCGATGCGACGCCGCTACCAGCGCTACCGAAGGAGGAGGCAGCGGGATGCGGCGGAACTGGACGCCCGCTACTCCACCTATCGGGAGGCGTGCAGGGCTTTGCGGCTGAGCATCAGCCAGGCCAAGGCGCAGGCATGGCAGGAGCTCCTGAGCTCGATCGAGCGGGATCCCTGGGGGCGGCCGTACCAGTGGGCAAGGCGGAAGCTTCGCCCCTGGGCCCCCCCGGTCACCACGACTCTCGAGCCGGTGGTCCTCCAGCGGGTGGTTGAGGGACTGTTCCCCGGTAGCCCGGGGACCGAGTTCGTCCCTCCCACCGCGGCGGTGCCTGCTTCGGAGATCGAGGAGGAGGTGCCCGAGATCTCGCAGGGCGAGCTGGGCGCGGCCGTCCTCCGCATGAGGGCCAAGAACACGGCGCCAGGTCCCGATGGCATCCCTGGCCGCGCGTGGGCCCTCGTGCAAGAGGAGCTGGAGGGGCGGGTGAGGGCGGTATTCGACCGCTGCCTGCGAGAAGGGCGGTTCCCCAGGCGGTGGAAGAAGGGCCGGCTCGTCCTCCTGCGTAAGGAGGGGCGTCCAGCGGATGAACCGGCGGGCTATCGCCCTATAGTCCTCCTTGACGAGGCGGGCAAGCTACTGGAGCGCGTGGTGGTTGCCCGCCTCGTCAGGCACCTCGAGGATGTCGGCCCGGACTTGGCCGACACCCAGTTCGGGTTCCGGAGAGGTCGCTCGACGGTGGATGCCATATCCCATGTCCGCGACCTCTCCGAGAGGGCGTGCTCCGGCGGTGGGGTGATGTTGGCGGTGTCGTTAGACATCGCCAACGCCTTCAACACCTTGCCGTGGGGCGCAATATTGGGGGCGCTGGGGTACCACAGGGTCCCCCAGTACCTCCAGTGTCTCGTCGGGGACTACCTTTCACACAGAGAGGTAGTTTACCCGACGAAAAACGGGGAGGGCTGCAGCCCCATGACCCGCGGTGTTCCACAGGGGTCCGTACTGGGCCCCACCCTGTGGAACATAGGGTACGATTGGGTGCTGCGAGGCGCTAACCTTCGTGGCGTCGACGTAGTTTGCTACGCCGACGACACGTTGGTTACCGCCCGGGGACGGACGTATAGGGAGGCGTCCGTCCTGGCTACAGCCGGAGTTGCGGCTGTGGTAGCCAGGATTCGGCGGTTGGGTCTGGAGGTGGCGCTCCACAAGTCCGAGGCCATATGTTTTCATGGTTCTCGGAGGGCGCCACCTGCAGACTCATCGATTGTTGTGGGTGGAACCTCCATTGCTGTTGGGTCGACGCTGAAGTATCTCGGCGTCGTACTTGACAGCAGGTGGGGGTT
This sequence comes from Peribatodes rhomboidaria, assembly GCA_911728515.1. Classification (NCBI taxonomy): domain Eukaryota; kingdom Metazoa; phylum Arthropoda; class Insecta; order Lepidoptera; family Geometridae; genus Peribatodes; species Peribatodes rhomboidaria. The sequence goes on along the minus strand of OU452181.1, from coordinate 63,660 downwards.
CGGAGCCCACATCCAGAGGCTGGTCCCGAGGCTCGTGGGGACGGCGGCTGCGCTAAGCCGCCTCCTTCCGAACCTCGGTGGGGCTGGTGGGAGCTGCCGCCGCCTATACATGGCGGTGGTGCGCTCCATGGCCCTCTACGGGGCCCCAATATGGGCCGGCTCCCTGGACTCCAGGGGGATCGCTCGGCTCTGCGGGGCCCAGAGGGTCATGGCGGTGAGAGTGTGCAGGGGCTACCGCACACTCTCACATGAGGTGGCCTGCGTCATCGCTGGCTCCCTCCCGTGGGACTTGGAGGCTGAGGTCCTGTCCGACGTGTTTTGGCGCAGGGCGCGGGCACGAGAGCAGGACCTACGGCCTGCCCCACGAGAGGTGGAGCAGTGGAGGCGAGACTCCAGGGACGCTGCCCTGGAGTCCTGGAGCAGGCGGCTCGCGGTGGACCGGAGGAGGGGGGCCGGGGCCGTCCGATTTCTGGAGGCGGTCCGGCCCGTACTTAGGGAATGGGTCCACCGTGAGCATGGGGGTCTCTCCTTCCGGCTGACCCAGGTACTCTCGGGGCATGGATGCCTCGGGAGATACCTGTTCAGCGTAGCACGGAGGGAAGAGACCCCGGTGTGCCACCAGTGCGGCTGCGCGGAGGAGACGGCGCAGCACGTGCTGGAGGTATGCCCGGGGGCGGCGGAGCCACGAGTGGCGTTGGTCGCGGCTGTAGGGGCGGACCTCTCGCTGCCGACCATCCTATCTAGGATGGTCGCCGACGAGGGGTCATGGAGGGCTATGGTCTCTTTCTGCGAGGAGGTGATGTCGCAGAGAGAGACCGAGGAGCGGGAGAGAGAAAGGGACCCTCTTTCTCTCCCGCTCCGGAGGGCGCGGACACGGAGGCGAGCCAGCAGGGCTCGCACACCGTCTCCGCTAGGAGGCCCAGGGGCGCCGGACACGGGGGTGTCTGGTGCTCCCAATTAAGGAGGGTCTCCTGAGGAGTCGATGCCTTGGTGTCCAGGGCATCGCTTCGAAGCTGGGGAGGGGGACGAGCCCCCTCCTGAGGTGGGTCCGGCTGCGGACAGCGGCGTGGTGGGGTTACGGAGATTCTGAGAGAGGCCCCGTGACCCCGCCACTGCCGACGAGGATGGACACCGTGGGGGTTTAGTCGGTAGGGGTGCCCTTCTGGCATCGAGTCCGACATACCCCGCTGCGCCTCCCCCGGGGCGTAGCGGGGATGTGTAAGCGCATTCCCCCACGAAAAAAAAAAAAAAAAAAAAAAAAAAAAAAAAGGTTAGGTTAGGTTCTCCCCCGCGGGTTCCCGCCTTGTCGTGGCGGGGGGGCTCAGTAGCCGTGGCCTCGGCAACCACGGTGAAGCCAAGAGGAATCCGAGGTGGGGCCGCTTCTTGGGGCTTTTAGCCCAAAGCCCATTTGGAAGCGGCCCAAAGTAGGGTGTGGGTCTGTATGACTTGTCTGCAGACCCACAACTGAGGCGGGGTGCAGTGCCGCATAGGCGAGGCTGCAGCCGAAGGCTGGGGGCCGCGGCGGGAGAGGACTGTTGGTGTGTCGTTGCCACTTTCCCTACCTTCCGCGGCCCAAACGGGGTCGCTACCGTTTGATGGCGGACGCGGTGGGGCCGCAGAGGAAGAGGCGTGTCGGTGTATCGTTGCCGCTCTCCCTATCCTCTGCGGCCGAAGTGGCAGGCGGCGGGGCCACTCATCTGACCCGTCGCATGGGGATCATGGGCACCTGGACATGGGTGCTGTCTAGCGCCCACGGGCAAATTGGTCCCCGAGGTGGTGGATGATGACGATGTGTCTGGTGTTCGGCACATCGTCATCGAGAGGGAGAGAGCGCAAGCTCGAGGAGGTGCTCGAAGGAGCTGGCGCTGTCGGGGCTGCGGAGGAGTCCGAAAGCGTACCCGTTGCCCCGACATTTTGCGCCGAGGTGGAACACCCTTGGGTTTTTAGTGGGTAGGCCGTCAGTGGCGGGATTCCCACATAACCACTCTGTGCCCGCACCCGGGGCTGTTGGTGGTATCCATAAAGGATTTTCCCAAGGTGAAAAAAAAAAAAGGTTAGGTTAGGTTAGGTTAGGTTAGGTTAGGTTAGGTTAGGTTAGGTTAGGTTAGGTTAGGTTAGGTTAGGTTAGGTTAGGTTAGGTTAGGTTCCCCCCCGAATGAGTTCCCGCCTTGCCGTGGCGGGGGGGCTCAGCGGTCGCAACAGTTGCGGCGGCCGCTGCCAAGAGGAACTCGAGGTGGAGGCTCGACCGGCGCCCTGGACATTCCGGGAAGCGGCGGTGCGAGCCTAGGCGGCCTTGGTTGGTCGCGGGACCCGGTCGGCGTCTCGGCCGTATGCCGAGTAGCGGCGACGCGGGTTGGGGCTCGCCTTTTGAGAGGCAGCCCAGGGGAGCCCTCGCTCGCATTTCTCCTCGGAGAAGCGCTAGCGATGAGCTCGAAGGGGCCTTCTCCGCGCGCCCCAGAGCTTTTATCTGGAGCGCGCGCAGAGGGCGGTCCGGGATCTCATGCTGAGAGGCCCGGACGAGGGGGCCGTCTTGGACGGATGGGAGGGACACCCGGTGCGTGGCTAACCCCACCACCGGACGAGGTGTCACAAATCGTAACCCCGTTAGCCGCGAGGCGCGGGACCGAGGGCCTTGGCTTAACCGCCCGGGCCGCGAGGAAGAAAACCTCTATAAAAAATCACCCCGAAGGTCAAGCGGCGGAGCAGCGCGAGGACCTGCATGGCCACCGGGAAGGTTGGTCGCAACTGCTACCCCCGCGGGGGCCCAGCCGAAGCCCTGCGCGGGAGACGCCTAGGCTTACCCGGGTACAGGGGGCACTGCCCGGGTGGACCACGTATATCCCCCATACTCGTGGGAACTATATGGATACGTTTAAACCAAAGTACCAAGTTCGTGGAGAGGGAAGGGGGCGTAGCCCCGTTGTGGATACCGCTGAAGAGTCTGACTCTTCGGTCGGTAGTTTGGTGTCGGTAGCGGGGTCCTCGGATGGCAGGACTCATCTTAAGCGGGTGCGATCCTGCGACAAGATGAGTGTAGCCGGCAGTCCGATCGACTCCGACGACGACGAGGAGGTACCGGCCACTAAGGTCATTGCGGTGCCGAAAAGAGGCAGAGGCCGGCCGCCCACTACGGGAGAGTACGTCGGCCTCGCCAAGGCCAAAGCTGCCCTAGTGGCTGCTCAGAGGTCTGAGATGGAGTTGAGGGCTGAGCGGGAAGTCGAGGAGCTGACCGTAAACCTACGGTCACAGACTTCGGCGGAACCCCGGCTCTCCGAGTCTTCGGCCGGTGAGCAGGAGGAGCTGGCTTCGGACCTGCGTAGGAAGGTGCTGGAAAGCGTGGCCACCATCAACAGTGTGGCCACGAAGTCCAGCAACCTAAAAGGGACGTTTCAGCGGGCGCTGAAAGTGGCGGCTTCCACCATAAAGGAGGCGATGGCCGACTTGCAGACGAGGTCCTCAACAGAGGAGACCCGGAGACTGCAGGTCGCCAACACGCGCCTGCGCGAAGAAGTAGCGGAGCTCCGGAAGGAGATTGTGGAGCTCCGCAGAGACGTAACTGCGGCAGCGGCTTCCGCTCCTCCACAGGCCTCGGGATCCACTATCCGGCACGAGGCCCGCTCAATGGAGGAGGTGGAGCAAGCTGTGTTGCGCCAGATTGGGGGCATGCTCAATGCACGGTTTGAGGCGCTAGAGGGGCGCCTCCTACCAGAGCAGTGCACCCGCCCGCCACTGGCTGCAGACTTGAAAGGCAAAAGTTCTCGGAGAGCCATGGATCCGATCCCGGACCACGGGCTCCCGGGAACATCGGCCGTGACTCAGCCTTCTTCCATTGCCCAAAAGGGCAAGAAGGGGAAGGCCAAGAAAGTTACGAAGGAAGGACCCCCCGGTGTGGTCCCAAGCCCAGAGGCCCTTCGACCGGCGTCTGCAGCTCCTGCAAAGGAGTCATGGGCCACGGTGACCAAGAAGGGCCGCAAGAAGGCTGGTTCGACGACTTCTGCACCGCCGCAGCGACAGTCGCAGGCGCAAGCCGGTTCGCGACAGTCGCAGGCCGGTGGTAGGAGAAGCCGTCGGAAGGGCAAAAAGGAGGTAGCCAAGCCCAAGCTCCAAGTCCCCCGCTCCGCAGCTGTCATCATGACGTTGCAGCCTGGAGCGGCGGAGAGGGGTGCAACGTATGCGGCGGCGTTGCTTGAGGCAAGGCGAAGGGTGAACATAAGGGAGATGGGCATCACCGTCAACTTTCGGGTAGCGGCCACTGGCGGCCGCATGTTGGAGGTGTCCGGCGACTCTAGCGGCGAGAAGGCGGACTCCCTGGCTGCGAAGCTCAGGGAGATTTTTGACGAGGGCGACGTCCGAATCTCCAGGCCGATGAAGTGCGCGGACCTGCGTGTCACTGGCCTGGATGACTCGATCACCACGGAGGAGGTTGCTGCTGCCATAGCAGGGGTTGGTGAGTGCCACGCCGACCAGATCAAGGTTGGTGACATTCGCCGCAACGCTGCCGGAATCGGGACGACTTTTGTCCGATGCCCGGTGGCCGCAGCGAAAAAAGTTGCCAGCAATGGTCGCGTGCAGGTGGGATGGGTCTCGGCCCAGGTAAAGGTTTTGCCGGCCCGGCCTTTACGCTGTTACCGGTGCCTCGAGTTGGGGCATCTCCGGGAACAGTGCGGGGTAGACAACCGAGACCGCAGCGGTGAATGCTACCGCTGCGGTCAAGAAGGCCATAAGGCGAGTGAGTGCTCGTCCGAGCCTCATTGCTCGGTGTGCGCGGCAGCGGGCAGACCAGCCACCCACCGGTTGGGTGGCAGGGCCTGCGCCGTGCCCAAAAAGAAGGGCGGGAAGGTTGCAGTCGTGGCCAAGGCCAAGAAGCCGCCAACCCGCACCCCGCCAGCACGGGAAGAGGAGTCGCGGATGGACGCTGGTTAAGGCGCCCATCTGTGACTGGGAACTTGGGCGTTGGTTCGGGGGAACCGGCGTCCACTACAAAGTTCCCGAGATGGCACGATGTGGGAGGTGTTCCCCACATCGTGACAAGGTGGGTGGAGCAGAAGCTCCCCGAGGAGGGGTCCCAGGGGACCAGCGCCCAGGCCGGGGCTGCGGAAGAGTACGAGAAATGCTCCCGGGCCCCGGCACATAGCGCAAAGGAGGAACACCCCAGGGTTTTTAGTGGGTATGCCGCCACTAGGGCGGAGACTCCCACATCACCACACTGCTCCCCCCGGGGTAGGGTGGTACCTATAAAAGGTTTTCCCTGGTAAAAAAAAAAAAAAAAAAAAAAAAAAAGGTTAGGTTAGGTTAGGTTAGGTTAGGTTAGGTTAGGTTAGGTTAGGTTAGGTTAGGTTAGGTTAGGTTAGGTTAGGTTAGGTTAGGTTAGGTTAGGTTGGTCCTCGGGGATCTCAACGCCAAGTCATTGGCGTGGGGCTCCCCGATGACTGACCCACGGGGAACGACGGTGACAGAGTGGGTCGTGGAGACCGGACTGACCATCCTAAACACAGGGACGGAGCAGACCTGCGTGCGTCGGCAAGGGGGGTCCATCGTCGATGTGACGTTTGCCACTCCCGACCTCGCGCGCCGAGTTCGAGACTGGAAGGTGCTGGTGGATGACGAGACCTTATCGGACCACCGATATATTCGGTTCAGTGTCTTGTCATCCACACCGCACGGCGAGCAGGGACGCGGTCTCGAGCTTGGCCCGCGATGGGTCCTGAAACGATTGGACCCCGAGGTCCTTCTGGAGGCGGCTATTGTCCAGTCTTGGAACGCGCCGCCTTCCGAACAGACCGACGTGGATAGGGACGCCGAGCTCCTGTGTAAGGCACTGGTACGCGTCTGCGACGCAGCCATGCCTCGCGCGAGGGCTCCTCCTTCCAGACGCCAAGCTTATTGGTGGACGGAGGAGATAGCCCAGCTCCGCCGAGTGTGCGTGGCCAAGCGTCGGGCGTACCAGAGGTACCACCGGAGGAGGAGCCAAGACCCTGATGAGCTGGATGCGCTATATCTGGCCTACAGGGAGGCGCATAAGGCTCTCCGACGCTCCATATGGGAGTCGAAGATGAGGTCCTGGCGGGAGCTCTTAGAGTTGCTGGAGCGAGATCCCTGGGGCAGGCCATATAGGCTGGTAAGACAGCTTCTGCGCCCCTGGACTCCTCCCATTACCAGCACTCTAGAGCCAGCAGTGCTACGCCGAGTGGTAGAGGGACTGTTTCCTGACGCCCCGGGAAACGGGTTTGTCCCTCCCACAATGGCGTTCAGACCCATCGATGACGGATCCCCAGACACCCCTGAGGAAGTCTCATCTGGAGAATTGGCCGCAGCGGTCCTGAGAATGAGGGCCAAAAACACGGCGCCGGGGCCGGATGGCATACCCGGCCGTGCGTGGGCCCTCGCTCAGGACGCGTTGGAGGAGCGCACGAGGGACCTGTTCACCCGCTGCCTTCGGGAAGGGCGTTTCCCGAGGCGGTGGAAGAGCGGGAAACTCGTGCTCCTACGGAAGGAGGGACGACCGGCAGACTCACCTGCTGGATACCGGCCGATTGTCTTGCTCGACGAGGCGGGCAAGCTGTTGGAGCGGGTGATCGCTGCCCGCCTCGTCAGGCACTTAGAGAGGGTTGGCCCAGACCTGGCACCCACTCAGTTTGGGTTTCGCCGAGGCCGGTCAACGGTCGACGCGATCGCCCACGTGCGTGACGAGTCAGAGAAGGCGTGCTCCACTGGCGGCGTGTTGATTGCGGTGTCCCTTGACATTGCAAATGCATTTAACACGCTGCCGTGGAGCACGATTATGGAGGGGATGAGGTACCACGAGGTCCCTCAGTACCTACAAAGCCTCGTCGGGGACTACCTCTCTGATCGAGAGGTAGTCGTCCCGACGATGCGGGGTGTGGAGAGGTACCCAATGACACGTGGTGTCCCCCAGGGATCGGCGCTGGGTCCCCTCCTATGGGATATAGGATACGACTGGGTCCTCCGGGGCGCTACCCTGCGTGGCGTCGGCATCGTTTGTTATGCCGACGACACGCTGGTTACCGCCCCGGGACGGGACTATCGGGAGGCGTCAGTGCTCGCGACAGCCGCGGTTTCAACGGTGGTGGGGAAGATCCGGAGGCTGGGCCTGGAGGTGGCGCTCCACAAGACGGAGGCCATCTGTTTTCATGGCCCGAGACGAGCGCCACCTGCAGGCTCACAGATCATAGTGGGTGGAACTGCCATCCCCGTCAGCGCTACGCTGAAGTATCTCGGCATAGTGCTCGACGGTCGGTGGCGGTTCGAGGAGCACCTCAAAAGGTTGTCCCCGAAGCTCCTCGGAGCGGCTGGGGCACTGGCTCGCTTGCTGCCAAACCTGGGAGGAGGCGGAGCGCACTGCCGCCACCTTTACATGGCGGTGGTGCGCTCAATGGCGCTTTACGGTGCCCCTATCTGGGCAGATTCCCTGTCCCCAAAGGAAATCGCCATACTCCGTGGCCCACAGCGGACTCTGGCAATCAGGGTATGCAGGGGGTATAGAACCCTCTCGCATGAGGTGGCGTGCGCACTGGCAGGGTCGCTGCCGTGGGACCTCGAGGGGAAAGTCCTGGCCCAGGTTTACTGGCGCCGGGCACAGGCGCGGGAGCAAGACATGCGCCCCCTCCCCCAAGAGGTCCAACAGTGGAGGAGAAGCGCCCGGAACCAAGCCATACGCACATGGCAGGACCGACTTCTGTCGGGTCCCACAGTTCGGGGCATGGGGGCCACCCGACTCCTTGGAGCTCTCAAGCCCCTACTAAAGGAGTGGGTGGACCGCAAGCACGGCACGCTCACCTTCCGGCTGACGCAGATGCTTACCGGGCATGGCTGCTTTGGTAGGTATCTGTGCAACGTCGCCGGAAGAGAGCCGACCCCAGCATGCCACAGCTGTGGCTGCGCAGAGGAAACTGCGCAGCACGTGCTAGAGGCATGTCCGGGGGACATTGGGCTGCGCCAAGCATTGGTCGCGGTGGTGGGGCGGGACCTGTCCTTGCCGACCCTAATCGGCAAGATGATCGCAGATGAGAGCGCCTGGGACGCAATGGCCACCTTCTCGGAGGTCGCCATTCTGCGGCGCGAAGATGAGGAGCGCGAGCGGGAGATAGCCGCGGACGCTCACCCGACTAGGCGGAGGCGAGTACGGAGGCGAGCAAATCGCGCGCGAACTCCGTCGCCGCTTGGAGGCCCTGTGGCGCCGGACGCGGGGGTGTCCGGTGCTCCAAACCAGGGAGGCCTCATGAGGAGATGATGCCCGGGTGTCCCCGGGCGTCACTCGAGTGAATGTGGAGGACGCAGTCCTCCGAGTGTGGGTCCGGACGCGGACAGCGGCTTTGGCTGGGTCGGCCGTGATTGCGCCAAGCGAGCCAGCGACCCGGCCTCTGCCGGCGATGAGGGACACCGTGGGGTTTTAGTCGGTATGGGTGCCCTTCTGGCATCGAGTCCGACATACCCCGCACCGCCTCCCCCCGGGGGTGGAGCGGGCATGCGTAAGTGCATTTCCCCACGAAAAAAAAAAAAAAAAAAAAAAAAAAAAAAAAAAAAAAAAAGGTTAGGTTAGGTTAGGTTAGGTTAGGTTAGGTTAGGTTAGGTTAGGTTAGGTTAGGTTAGGTTAGGTTAGGTTAGGTTAGGTTAGGTTCCCCCCCGAATGAGTTCCCGCCTTGCCGTGGCGGGGGGGCTCAGCGGTCGCAACAGTTGCGGCGGCCGCTGCCAAGAGGAACTCGAGGTGGAGGCTCGACCGGCGCCCTGGACATTCCGGGAAGCGGCGGTGCGAGCCTAGGCGGCCTTGGTTGGCCGCGGGACCCGGTCGGCGTCTCGGCCGTATGCCGAGTAGCGGCGACGCGGGTTGGGGCTCGCCTTCTGAGAGGCAGCCCAGGGGAGCCCTCGCTCGCGTTTCTCCTCGGAGAAGCGCCAGCGATGAGCTCAAAGGGGCCTTCTCCGCGCGCCCCAGAGCTTTTATCTGGAGCGCGCGTAGAGGGCGGTCCGGGATCTCGCGTGTACCTCTCCTCGGAGAGGCTCTTGCTGAGAGGCCCGGACGAGGGGACCGTCCTCGGACGGACGGGAGGGACACCCGGTGCGTGGCTAACCCCACCACCGGACGAGGTGTCACAAATCGGAACCCCGTTAGCCGCAAGGCGCGGGACCGAGGGCCTTGGCTTAGCCGCCCGGGCCGCGAGGAAGAAAACCTCTATAAAAAATCACCCCGAAGGTCAAGCGGCGGAGCAGCGCGAGGACCTGCATGGCCACCGGGAAGGTTGGTCGCAACTGCTACCCCCGCGGGGGCCCAGCCGAAGCCCTGCGCGGGAGACGCCTAGGCTTACCCGGGTACAGGGGGCACTGCCCGGGTGGACCACGTATATCCCCCATACTCGTGGGAACTGTATGGATAAGATTAAACTTAAATTCCCAGTTCGGAAGGAGGAGAAGGGGCGTAGCCCCGAGGTGGACCTGGGCGGAGAGTCTGACTCTTCGCTTGGGAGCATGATGTCCGTAACATCAACGGACAGGATAGACGGCAAAGGCCTTCTGAAGCGGGTGCGGTCCCGCGAGGTCTTGAGTCGTGCTGCTAGCAGCGTCGACTCAGACGATGACGAGGACGCACCAGCCACAAAGGTTCTCGCAGTGCCGAGAAGAGGTAGAGGTCGGCCGCCTACCACAGGCGAGTACGTTGGCCTCGCCAAGGCAAAGGCGGCTCTTGTCGCTGCTGAGCGTCAGGAAATGGAGATGCAGGCCGAGCGCAAGGTCGAAAAAATGGCTATGGCATTGCGGTCCCAGGCCTCGACGAGCGCCAAGCTCTCAGAGTCCTCGGCGGGAGAGCAGGAGGAGCTGTCCTTAGACCTGCGCAAGAGGGTGCTGGAAAGCTTGGCCACCATCAACACGGTGGCCACGAAGTCCAGCAACCTCAAGGGCACTTTTCAGCGTGCGCTGAAGATGGCTACGGCCACGATACAGGAGGCGATGGCTGACCTGCAGACTAGGTCCTCAACCGAGGAGACCCGTCGACTACAGGCAGCCAACACTCGTTTGAGGGAGGAGGTAGCGGAGCTCCGCAAGGAAATTGTGGAGCTCCGCAGAGATATGACCATGGCAAGGGCTTCCACTTCCGCTCCTCCGCAGGCCTTAGGTTCGTCGACCCCGCACGAGCCTCGTCCTGCGGAGGAGTTGGAGCAGGCCGTTCTGCGCCAAATAGGGGGGATGTTGAACGCTAGGTTCGAGGCGCTGGAAGAGCGCCTCCTACCCGATAAGCGCATCCGTCCCCCCTTGGCAGCAGATGCCAAAATCACCGCTCCCCGGAAAGCCCCCACTAATCCATTCTCGGACCCGGGGCTTCCAGGGACATCAGCGGCAATGGAAGTACCACAACCTTCCAAAACCCGTAAAGGGAAAAGGAAGGAAGGGGGGAAGGCGACGAAGGGAGGCCAACCAGTGGGAGGCTCTGTCTCGCAGACCTCTGAGAGTGTGCCGGCAGCCCCTGTCAATGAGACCTGGGCGACGGTGACCAAGAGGGGTCCCAAGAAGAAGGGTGGCTCGACGGCTTCTGCACCGCCGCAGCGACAGTCGCAGGCGCAAGCCGGTTCGCGACAGTCGCAGGCCGGTGGTGGGAAAAGCCGTCGGAAAGGCAAAAAGGAGGTGGCCAAGCCCAAGCTCCAAGTCCCCCGCTCCGCAGCTGTCATCATGACGTTGCAGCCTGGAGCGGCGGAGAGGGGTGCAACGTATGCGGCGGCGTTGCTTGAGGCAAGGCGAAGGGTGGACCTGACGGAGTTGGGCATCACCGTCAACTTCCGGATAGCGGCCACTGGTGGCCGCATGTTGGAGGTGTCCGGCGATCCCAGCGGCGAGAAGGCGGACTCCCTGGCTGCGAAGCTCAGGGAGATCTTCGACGAGGGCGACGTCCGAATCTCCAGGCCGATGAAGTGCGCGGACCTGCGTGTCACCGGCCTGGACGATTCGGTCACCACGGAGGAGGTCGCCGCCGCCATCGCAGGAGTTGGCGAGTGCGATGTTGGCCACATCAAGGCCAACGACATCCGCCGCAATGCCGCCGGCATCGGTACGACTTTCGTCCGATGCCCGGTGGCCGCGGCTCAGAAGGTTGCCAGCAATGGCCGCTTAAAGGTGGGGTGGGTCTTGGCCCAAGTTAAGGTGTTGCCAGCTCGGCCGTTGCGCTGCTTCCGGTGCCTCGAATTGGGGCACTTCCGGGAGCAGTGCGGGGCGGACAAAACAGACCGCAGCGGTGAGTGCTACCGCTGCGGTCAAAACGGCCACAAAGCCAGTGGGTGCTCTAGCGAGCCCCACTGCTCGGTGTGCGCAGCAGCGGGCAAACCAGCCTCCCACCGGTTGGGAGGCAGGGCCTGCGCTGTGCCCAAGAAGAAGGGCAGGAAGGTAGTCGCCGTGGCCAAGTCCCGGAAACAGCCGTCCCGCACCCCACAAACAGGGACAGAGGAGTCGCAGATGGACGCCGGCTAGGTACCTCTGCGACTGGGAACTTGGGCGTCGGTTCGGGGGAACCGGCGTCCACCACAAAGTTCCCGAGATGGCACGATGTGGGAGGTGTTCCCCACATCGTGACAAGGTGGGTGGAGCAGAAGCTCCCCGAGGAGGGGTCCCAGGGGACCAGCGCCCAGGCCGGGGCTGCGGAAGAGTACGAGAAATGCTCCCGGGCCCCGGCACATAGCGCAAAGGAGGAACACCCCAGGGTTTTTAGTGGGTATGCCGCCACTAGGGCGGAGACTCCCACATCACCACACTGCTCCCCCCGGGGTAGGGTGGTACCTATAAAAGGTTTTCCCTGGTAAAAAAAAAAAAAAAAAAAAAAAAAAAAAAAAAGGTTAGGTTAGGTTAGGTTAGGTTCCCCCCCGAATGAGTTCCCGCCTTGCCGTGGCGGGGGGGCTCAGCGGTCGCAACAGTTGCGGCGGCCGCTGCCAAGAGGAACTCGAGGTGGAGGCTCGACCGGCGCCCTGGACATTCCGGGAAGCGGCGGTGCGAGCCTAGGCGGCCTTGATTGGCCGCGGGACCCGGTCGGCGTCTCGGCCGTATGCCGAGTAGCGGCGACGCGGGTTGGGGCTCGCTTGAGAAGCAGCCCAGGGGAGCTCTCGCTCGCGCTTCTCCTCGGAGAAGCGCTAGCGATGAGCTCGAGGGGCCTTCTCCGCGCGTGCCAGAGCTTTTATCTGGAGCGCGCGTAGAAGGCGGTCCGGGATCTCGGGTATACCTCTCTTCGGAGAGGCTCTTGCTTGAGAGGCCTGGACGATGGGGGCCGTCCTCGGACGGATGGGAGGGACACCCGGTGCGTGGCTAACCCCCACCACCGGATGAAGTGTCATAAATCGGAACCCCGTTAGCCGCGAGGCGCGGGACCGAGGGCCTTGGCTTAACCGCCCGGGCCGCGAGGAAGAAAACCTCTATAAAAAATCACCCCGAAGGTCAAGCGGCGGAGCAGCGCGAGGACCTGCATGGCCACCGGGAAGGTTGGTCGCAACTGCTACCCCCGCGGGGGCCCAGCCGAAGCCCTGCGCGGGAGACGCCTAGGCTTACCCGGGTACAGGGGGCACTGCCCGGGTGGACCACTTATATCCCCCATACTCGTGGGAACTATATGGATTTGTTAAAACTAAAATTCAAAGTTCGTGGGGAGGAGAGGGGGCGTAAAAGCTCCGAGGTGGATACCGGCGAAGAGTCCGACTCTTCGGTCGGTAGTATGGTTTCGGTGACTGGGTCACTGGATGGGTCGGATGGCAGGGCTCATCTGAAGCGGGTTCGGTCTCGCGAGAAGATGAGCGTAGCCGGGAGTCCGGTCGACTCTGATGATGACGAAGAGGTACCGGCCACAAAGGTCATCGCGGTGCCAAAGAGAGGGAGAGGTCGACCGCCCACCACGGGCGAGTACGTCGGCTTGGCTAAGGCGAAGGCGGCCCTAGTGGCCGCTCAAAGGCAGGAAATGGAGTTGAGGGCCGAGCGAGAAGTCGAGGAGCTGGCCGTAAATTTACGGTCACAGACCTCGACAGGACCCAGGCTCTCCTCGTCATTGGCTGGAGAGCAGCAGGATGAACTGGCCTCAGATTTGAGACGGAAGGTGCTGGAAAGCGTGGCCACAATCAACAGCGTGGCCACGAAATCCAGCAATCTGAAGGGGACCTTCCAGCGGGCGTTAAATGTGGCGGCCTCTACAATAAAGGAGGCGATGGCTGAACTGCAGTCGAGGTCCTCAACCGAGGAGACCCGGAGACTGCAGGCAGCCAACACGCGCCTCCGTGAAGAGGTATTGGAGCTCCGCAAGGAAATTGTTGAGCTCCGCAGAGACGTGACGGCGGTAACGGCTTCCGCTTCTCCACAGGCCTCGGGGTCGAAGACCCGACACGAGCCTTGTCCAACGGAGGAGCTGGAGCAAAACGTATTGCGCCAGATTGGAGGCATGATCAATGCTCGGTTTGAGGCGCTAGAAGAGCGCCTTCTACCTGAGCGGCGCACTCGCCCCCCGCTGGCCGCAGATGGACGAGACAGTGCTTCCCGGAAGGCACCCAAGGTTCCAATCTCGGACCCAGGGCTTCCAGGAACATCGACTGATGCGCAGCCTACCCCCAACGCTCGAAAGGGTGGAAAAGGGAAAAAGGCAAAAGCAAAGGAGGTGGCGAAGGGTGGCCCACAGATGGCAGTCTCTGTCTCACAGACTCCGCGGTCAACGCCAGCCCCAGTCAACGAGACTTGGGCCACTGTAGCCAAGCGAGGTCGGAAGAAGAAGGGTGGCTCGACGGCTTCTGTACCGCCGCAGCGACAGTCGCAGGCGCAAGCCGATTCGCGACAGTCGCGGTCAGGTGGTGGAAGAAGCCGTCGCCCAGCCAAAAAAGAGGTGGCCAAGCCTAAGCTCCAAGTCCCCCGCTCCTCAGCTGTCATCATGACGTTGCAGCCTGGAGCGGTAGAGAGAGGTGCATCGTATGCGGCGGCGTTGCTGGAGGCAAGGCGAAGAGTGGACCTGAGGGAGTTGAACATCACTGTCAACTTCCGGGTAGCGGCCACTGGCGGCCGCATGTTGGAGGTGGCCGGTGATTCCAGCGGCGAGAAGGCGGACTCCCTGGCTGCGAAGCTCAGGGAGATCTTTGACGAGGCCGACGTCCGAGTCTCCAGGCCGATGAAGTGCGCGGATCTGCGCGTCACCGGCCTGGATGACTCGATCACCACGGAGGAGGTCGCCGCCGCCATCGCAGGAGTTGGCGAGTGTGATGTTGGCCACATCAAGGCCAACGACATCCGCCGCAATGCCGCCGGCATCGGCACGACTTTCGTCCGATGTCCGGTGGCCGCGGCTCAGAAGGTTGCCAGCAATGGCCGCTTAAAGGTGGGGTGGGTTTCGGCCCAAGTAAAGGTGCTGCCAGCTCGGCCGTTGCGCTGCTTCCGGTGCCTCGAATTGGGGCACTTCCGGGAGCAGTGCGGGGCGGATAGAACAGACCGCAGCGGTCAGTGCTACCGCTGCGGTCAAAACGGCCACAAAGCCAGTGGGTGCTCTGGCGAGCCCCACTGCTCGGTGTGCGCAGCAGCGGGCAAACCAGCCAACCACCGATTGGGAGGCAGGGCCTGCGCTGCGCCCCAAAAGAAGGGCAGGAAGGTCGCGGCCGCGGCTAAGTCCCGGCAGCCGCCATCCCGCACCCCCCAGGTGGGGACAGAGGAGTCGCAGATGGACGCCGGTTAGGTACCTCTGCGACTGGGAACTTGGGCGTCGGTTCGGGGGAACCGGCGTCCACCACAAGGTTCCCGAGATGGCACGATGTGGGAGGTGTTCCCCACATCGTGACAAGGTGGGTGGAGCAGAAGCTCCCCGAGGAGGGGTCCCAGGGGACCAGCGCCCAGGCCGGGGCTGCGGAAGAGTACGAGAAATGCTCCCGGGCCCCGGCACATAGCGCAAAGGAGGAACACCCCAGGGTTTTTAGTGGGTATGCCGCCACTAGGGCGGAGACTCCCACATCACCACACTGCTCCCCCCGGGGTAGGGTGGTACCTATAAAAGGTTTTCCCTGGTAAAAAAAAAAAAAAAAAAAAAAGGTTAGGTTAGGTTAGGTTCCCCCCCGAATGAGTTCCCGCCTTGCCGTGGCGGGGGGGCTCAGCGGTCGCAACAGTTGCGGCGGCCGCTGCCAAGAGGAACTCGAGGTGGAGGCTCGACCGGCGCCCTGGACATTCCGGGAAGCGGCGGTGCGAGCCTAGGCGGCCGTGGCCGCGGTACCCGGTCGGCGTCTCGGCCGTATGCCGAGTAGCGGCGACGCGGGTTGGGGCTTGCCTTTTATGGGAGGCAGCCCAGGAGAGCCCTCGCTCTCGCTTCTCGTCGGAGAAGTGGTAGCGATGAGCTCGAGGGGGCCTTCTCCGCGCGTCCCAGAGCTTTTATCTGGAGCGCGCGTAGAAGGCGGTCCGGGATTTCGCCTGGGCCTCTCCTCGGAGAGGCTCTTGCTGAGAGGCCCGGACGAGGGGGCCGTCCTCGGACGGACGGGAGGGACACCCGGTGTGTGGCTAACCCCACCACCGGACGAGGTGTCACAAATCGGAACCCTGTTAGCCGCAAGGCGCGGGACCGAGGGCCTTGGCTTAACCGCCCGGGCCGCGAGGAAGAAAACCTCTATAAAAAATTACCCCGAAGATCAAGCGGCGGAGCAGCGCGAGGATCTGCATGGCCACCGGGAAGGTTGGTCGCAACTGCTACCCCCGCGGGGGCCCAGCCGAAGCCCTGCGCGGGAGACGCCTAGGCTTACCCGGGTACAGGGGGCACTGCCCGGGTGGACCACATATATCCCCCATACTCGTGGGAACTGCATGGATAAGTTAAAACTTAAATTCACGGTTCGGAAGGAGGAGAGGGGGCGTGGTAGCCCTGTGGAGGTTCCAGGCGAAGAGTCTGACTCGTCGCTTGGAAGCATGGTCTCGGTGACGGAGTCACCAGACAGGACGGAAGGCAAAGGCCTTCTAAAGCGGGTGCGGTCCCGCGAGGTCGTGAGCGGTGCTGCTAGCAGCATCGACTCGGATGACGATGTGGACGCACCAGCCACGAAGGTACTTGCAGTGCCAAGAAGAGGTAGAGGCCGGCCGCCTACCACAGGCGAGTACGTCGGCCTCGCCAAGGCGAAGGCGGCTCTTGTCGCTGCTGAGCGTCAAGAAATGGAGATGCGAGCGGAGCGCGAAGTCGAGCAAATGTCGGTGACTTTGCGGTCCCAGGCTTCGACGAGCGCCAAGTTCTCAGAGTGCTCGGTGGGTGAGCAGAAGGAGCTGTCCTCAGACCTGCGCGAGAGGGTGCTGGAAAGCTTGGACACCATCAACACGGTGGCCACGAAGTCCAGCAACCTCAAGGGTACGTTCCAGCGTGCGCTGAAGGTGGCTACAGCCACTATACAGGAGGCGATGGCTGACCTGCAGACGAGGTCCTCAACCGAGGAGACCCGTCGACTACAGGCAGCTAACACTCGTCTGAGAGAGGAGATATTGGAGCTCCGCAAGGAAGTTGTGGAGCTCCGCAGAGATATGTCAGCGGCAACGGCTTCCGCTTTCGCTCCTCTGCAGGTCTCTGGGTCACCGACCCGGCGCGAGCCTCGTACAACGGAAGAGTTGGAGCAAGCCGTTCTGCGCCAAATAGGGGGGATGCTGAACGCTAGGTTCGAGGCGTTGGAGGAGCGCCTCCTTCCCGATAAGCGCATCCGTCCCCCCTTGGCAGCAGATGCTAAAAACGCCGCTTCCAAGAAAGCCCCCGCTAATCCGGTTTCGGATCCGGGCCTTCCAGGAACATCAGCGGCAACTGGAGGTACGCAGACTTCCTCTAACACCCGAAAGGGCGGTAAGGGGAAGGGGAAAAAGAAGGTGACGAAGGATGCCCAACCAGCGGCATTCTCTGGCTCGCAGGGTCCGCAGTCAACGCCGCAGGCTCCGGCCAACGAGACCTGGGCGACGGTGACCAAGAGGGGTCGCAAGAAGAAGGGTGGCTCGACGGCTTCTGCACCACCGCAGCGACAGTCGCAGGCGCAAGCCGGTTCGCGACAACCGCAGTCAGGTGGTGGAAAAAGCCGTCGAAAAGGCAAAAAAGAGGTGGCCAAGCCCAAGCTCCAAGTCCCCCGCTCCGCAGCTGTCATCATGACGTTGCAGCCTGGAGCGGCGGAGAGGGGTGCAACGTATGCGGCGGCGTTGCTTGAGGCAAAGCGAAGGGTGGACATACGGGAGATGGGCATCACCGTCAACTTCCGAGTAGCGGCCACTGGTGGCCGCATGTTGGAGGTGGCTGGTGATTCCAGCGGCGAGAAGGCGGACTCCCTGGCTGCGAAGCTCAGGGAGATCTTTGACGAGGGCGACGTCCGAATCTCCAGGCCGATGAAGTGCGCGGACCTGCGTGTCACCGGCCTGGACGATTCGGTAACCCCGGAGGAGGTCGCCGCCGCCATCGCAGGAGTTGGCGAGTGCGATGTTGGCCACATCAAGGCCAACGACATCCGCCGCAATGCCGCCGGCATCGGTACGACTTTCGTCCGATGCCCGGTGGCCGCGGCTCAGAAGGTTGCCAGCAATGGCCGCTTAAAGGTGGGGTGGGTCTTGGCCCAAGTTAAGGTGTTGCCAGCTCGGCCGTTGCGCTGCTTCCGGTGCCTCGAATTGGGGCACTTCCGGGAGCAGTGCGGGGTGGATAGAACAGACCGCAGCGGTGAGTGCTACCGCTGCGGTCAAAACGGCCACAAAGCCAGTGGGTGCTCTAGCGAGCCCCACTGCTCGGTGTGCGCAGCAGCGGGCAAACCAGCCAACCACCGATTGGGAGGCAGGGCCTGCGCTGCGCCCCAAAAGAAGGGCAGGAAGGTCGCGTCCGGGGCCAATTCCCGGCAGCCGCCATCCCGCAACCCGCCAGCAGGGCCTGAGGAGTCGCGGATGGACGCCAGCTAAGGCCGCCCATCTGCGACTGGGAACTTGGGCGTCGGTTCGGGGGAACCGGCGTCCACCACAAGGTTCCCGAGATGGCACGATGTGGGAGGTGTTCCCCACATCGTGACAAGGTGGGTGGAGCAGAAGCTCCCCGAGGAGGGGTCCTAGGGGACCAGCGCTGGCCGGGGTTGCAGCAGAGTGCGAGAAGTGCCCCTGAGCCCCGGTACAATGCGCCAAGGAGGAACACCCCAGGGTTTTTAGTGGGTATGCCGCCACTAGGGCGGAGACTCCCACATCACCACACTGCTCCCCCCGGGGTAGGGTGGTACCTATAAAAGGTTTTCCCTGGTAAAAAAAAAAAAAAAAAAAAGGTTAGGTTAGGTTAGGTTCCCCCCCGAATGAGTTCCCGCCTTGCCGTGGCGGGGGGGCTCAGCGGTCGCAACAGTTGCGGCGGCCGCTGCCAAGAGGAACTCGAGGTGGAGGCTCGACCGGCGCCCTGGACATTCCGGGAAGCGGCGGTGCGAGCCTAGGCGGCCTTGGTTGGCCGCGGGGCCCGGTCGGCGTCTCGGCCATATGCCGAGTAGCGGCGACGCGGGCTGGGGCTCGCCTTTTGGGAGGCAGCCCAGGGGAGCTCTCGCTCGTGCTTCTCCTCGGAGAAGTGCTAGCGAGGAGCTCGAGGGGCCTTCTCCGCGCGTGCCAGAGCTTTTATCTGGAGCGCGCGTAGAAGGCGGTCCGGGATCTCGGGTATACCTCTCTTCGGAGAGGCTCTTGCTTGAGAGGCCTGGACAATGGGGGCCGTCCTCGGACGGATGGGAGGGACACCCGGTGCGTGGCTAACCCCACCACCGGACGAGGTGTCACAGATCGGAACCCCGTTAGCCGCGAGGCGCGGGACCGAGGGCCTTGGCTTAACCGCCCGGGCCGCGAGGAAGAAAACCTCTATAAAAAATCACCCCGAAGGTCAAGCGGCGGAGCAGCGCGAGGACCTGCATGGCCACCGGGAAGGTTGGTCGCAACTGCTACCCCCGCGGGGGCCCAGCCGAAGCCCTGCGCGGGAGACGCCTAGGCTTACCCGGGTACAGGGGGCACTGCCCGGGTGGACCACTTATATCCCCCATACTCGTGGGAACTTTATGGATTTGCTAAAATTAAAGTTCAAAGTTCGTGGGGAGGAGAGGGGGCGTAAGAGCTCCGAGGTGGACACCGGCGAAGAGTCTGACTCTTCGGTCGGTAGTATGGTCTCGGTGACGGGGTCACTGGATGGATCGGATGGCAGGGCTCATCTGAAGCGGGTTCGGTCTCGCGAGAAGATGAGCGTAGCCGGGAGTCCGGTCGACTCTGACGATGACGAAGAGGTACCGGCCACAAAGGTCATCGCGGTGCCAAAGAGAGGGAGAGGCCGACCGCCCACCACGGGCGAGTACGTCGGCCTGGCCAAGGCGAAGGCGGCCCTAGTGGCTGCACAGCGCCAGGAAATGGAAGTTAGGGCAGAGCGAGAGGTCGAGGCGCTGACTGCAACCTTGCGTTCGCAGAGGTCGACAAGCGCTCGGCTCTCTATATCATCGGCGGAGAACTCAGAGGAGCTGGCCTCTGATCTTAAAAAGAAGGTCCTGGACTGCGTTGCCGCAATCAATAATGTGGCCACTAAGTCCGGCAATTTAAAGGGGACGTACCAGCGTGCACTAAAAGAGGCGGCGTCCATTATCACAGAAGTAGTGGACGACCTGCAGACTAGGTCCTCAACCGAGGAGACCAGAATTCTGCAGGCAGCCAATGCGCGTCTGCGTGCTGAAGTAGCGGAGCTCCGGCAAGAAATTGCCGACCTCCGCAGGGACGTGACGGCAGCAACGGCTTCCGCTCCTCCGCAGGCCTCGGGATCAATGATCCGTAACGAGCCTCGCCCAACGGAGGAGCTGGAACAGGCCGTTCTGCGCCAGATAGGGGGGATGTTGAACGCTAGGTTCGAGGCGCTAGAGGAGCGCCTCTTACCCGAGAAGCGTATCCGTCCCCCACTGGCAGCAGATGCCAAGAAACCTGCTTCCCGGAAAGGTCCCACAAATCCGATTTCGGATTTAGGCCTTCCAGGGACATCAGCGGCAACCGGAGAGACTCAGGCTTCTTCTAATGCCCGAAAGGGCGGAAAGGGGAAGAAGACGAAGGTGGTAAAAGACGGCCAATCCGCTGCCGTCCAAAATTCCCAGGCACCCCAACCGGCGCCCGCAACCCATGGCAAAGAGTCCTGGGCCACGGTCACCAAAAAGGGGCGAAAGAAAGGTGGCTCGACGGCTTCTGCACCGCCGCAGCGACAGTCGCAGGCGCAAGCCGGTTCGCGACAGTCGCAGGCCGGTGGTGGGAGAAGCCGTCGGAAGGGCAAAAAGGAGGTAGCCAAGCCCAAGCTCCAAGTCCCCCGCTCCGCAGCTGTTATCATGACGTTGCAGCCTGGAGCGGTGGAGAGGGGTGCAACGTATGCGGCGGCGTTGCTTGAGGCAAGGAGAAGAGTGGACCTGAGGGAGATGGGAATAACCGTCAACTTTCGGGTGGCGGCCACTGGCGGCCGCATGTTGGAGGTGGCCGGCGAATCCAGCGGCGAGAAGGCGGACTCCCTGGCTGCGAAGCTCAGGGAGATCTTTGACGAGGCCGACGTCCGAGTCTCCAGGCCGATGAAGTGCGCGGACCTGCGCGTCACCGGCCTGGATGACTCGATCACCACGGAGGAGGTCGCCGCCGCCATAGCAGGAGTTGGCGAGTGTGATGTTGGCCACGTCAAGGCCAACGACATACGCCGCAATGCCGCCGGCGTCGGCACGACTTTCGTCCGATGCCCGGTGGCCGCGGCTCAGAAGGTTGCCAGCAATGGCCGCTTAAAGGTGGGGTGGGTTTCGGCCCAAGTAAAAGTGTTGCCAGCTCGGCCGTTGCGCTGCTTCCGGTGCCTCGAATTGGGGCACTTCCGGGAGCAGTGCGGGGCGGATAGAACAGACCGCAGCAGTGAGTGCTACCGCTGCGGCCAAAACGGCCACAAAGCCAGTGGGTGCTCTAGCGAGCCCCACTGCTCGGTGTGCGCAGCAGCGGGCAAACCAGCCAACCACCGATTGGGAGGCAGGGCCTGCGCTGCGCCCCAAAAGAAGGGCAGGAAGGTCGCGACCGGGGCTAAGTCACGGCAGCCGCCTTCCCGCACCCCGCCAGCAGGGCCTGAGGAGTCGCGGATGGACGCCGGCTAAGGCGCCCATCTGCGACTGGAAACTCTGGGCGTCGGTTCGGGGGAACCGGCGTCCGCTATAGAGTTCCGAGATGGCACGATGTGGGCGGTGTTCCCCACATCGTGACAAGGTGGGTGGAGCAGAAGCTCCCCGAGGAGGGGTCCCAGGGGACCAGCGCCCAGGCCGGGGCTGCGGAAGAGTACGAGAAATGCTCCCGGGCCCCGGCACATAGCGCAAAGGAGGAACACCCCAGGGTTTTTAGTGGGTATGCCGCCACTAGGGCGGAGACTCCCACATCACCACACTGCTCCCCCCGGGGTAGGGTGGTACCTATAAAAGGTTTTCCCTGGTAAAAAAAAAAAAAAAAAAAAAAGGTTAGGTTAGGTTAGGTTAGGTTCCCCCCCGAATGAGTTCCCGCCTTGCCGTGGCGGGGGGGCTCAGCGGTCGCAACAGTTGCGGTGGCCGCTGCCAAGAGGAACTCGAGGTGGAGGCTCGACCGGCGCCCTGGACATTCCGGGAAGCGGCGGTGCGAGCCTAGGCGGCCATGGCCGCGGTACCCGGTCGGCGTCTCGGCCGTATGCCGAGTAGCGGCGACGCGGGTTGGGGCTTGCCTTTTATGGGAGGCAGCCCAGGAGAGCCCTCGCTCTCGCTTCTCGTCGGAGAAGTGGTAGCGATGAGCTCGAGGGGCCTTCTCCGCGCGTCCCAGAGCTTTTATCTGGAGCGCGCGTAGAAGGCGGTCCGGGATTTCGCCTGGGCCTCTCCTCGGAGAGGCTCTAGCTGAGAGGCCCGGACGAGGGGGCCGTCCTCGGACGGATGGGAGGGACACCCGGTGTGTGGCTAACCCCACCACCGGACGAGGTGTCACAAATCGGAACCCTGTTAGCCGCAAGGCGCGGGACCGAGGGCCTTGGCTTAACCGCCCGGGCCGCGAGGAAGAAAACCTCTATAAAAAATTACCCCGAAGATCAAGCGGCGGAGCAGCGCGAGGATCTGCATGGCCACCGGGAAGGTTGGTCGCAACTGCTACCCCCGCGGGGGCCCAGCCGAAGCCCTGCGCGGGAGACGCCTAGGCTTACCCGGGTACAGGGGGCACTGCCCGGGTGGACCACATATATCCCCCATACTCGTGGGAACTATATGGACAAGATAAAATTAAAGTTCCAGGTTCGTGGGGAGGGGAGGGGGCGTAGCCCCGTTGTGGATACCGCCGAAGAGTCTGACTCTTCGGTCGGTAGCATGGTGTCGGTAGCGGGGTCCTCGGACGGCAGGACTCATCTCAAGCGGGGGCGATCCCGCGATGAGATGAGTGTAGCCGGCAGTCCGATCGACTCCGACGATGACGAGGAGGTACCGGCCACTAAGGTCGTCGCGGTACCGAAAAGAGGCAGAGGCCGGCCGCCCACCACGGGCGAGTACGTCGGCCTCGCCAAGGCCAAGGCTGCCCTAGTGGCTGCACAGAGGTCAGAGATTGAGCTGAGGGCTGAGCGGGAAGTCGAGGAGCTGACTGTGAAGCTACGGTCGCAGACCTCGACTGAACCCAGGCTCTCCGAGTCTTCGGCTGGAGAGCAACAGGAAGAGCTGGCCTCGGATTTAAGACGGAAGGTGCTGGAGAGTGTTGCAACCATCAACAGCGTGGCTGCAAAATCCAGCAACCTCAAAGGCACCTTTCAACGGGCGCTAAAGGTGGCGGCCTCTACCATAAACGAGGCGATGGCTGACCTGCAGACGAGGTCCTCAACTGAGGAGACCCGGAGATTGCAGGCAGCCAATACACGCCTCCGTGAAGAGGTAGCGGAGCTCCGCAAGGAAATTGTCGAGCTCCGCAGAGATGTGACGGCGGCAGCGGCTTCCGCTCCTCCACAGGCCTCGGGGTCAACGACCCGACACGAGCCTCGTCCAACGGAGGAGTTGGAGCAAGCCGTTTTGCGCCAGGTTGGGGGCATTATTAACGCTCGGTTCGAGGCGCTAGAGGGGCGCCTCCTACCAGAAAAGCGTATCCGTCCCCCACTGGCAGCAGATGCCAAGAAATCCGCTTCCCGGAAAGCCCCGACAAATTCGGTTTCGGACTCGAGCTTTCCAGGGACATCAGCGGCAACCGGAGAGACTCAGGCTTCTTCTAATGCCCGAAAGGGCGGAAAGGGGAAGAAGACGAAGGTGGTAAAAGACGGCCAATCCGCGGCCGTCCAAAATTCCCAGGCACCCCAACCGGCGCCCGCAACCCATGGCAAAGAGTCCTGGGCCACGGTCACCAAAAAGGGGCGAAAGAAAGGTGGCTCGACGGCTTCTGCACCGCCGCAGCGACAGTCGCAGGCGCAAGCCGGTTCGCGACAGTCGCAGGCCGGTGGTGGGAGAAGCCGTCGGAAGGGCAAAAAGGAGGTAGCCAAGCCCAAGCTCCAAGTCCCCCGCTCCGCAGCTGTTATCATGACGTTGCAGCCTGGAGCGGTGGAGAGGGGTGCAACGTACGCGGCGGCGTTGCTTGAGGCAAGGAGAAGAGTGGACCTGAGGGAGATGGGAATAACCGTCAACTTTCGGGTGGCGGCCACTGGCGGTCGCATGTTGGAGGTGGCCGGCGAATCAAGCGGCGAGAAGGCGGACTCCCTGGCTGCGAAGCTCAGGGAGATCTTTGACGAGGCCGACGTCCGAGTCTCCAGGCCGATGAAGTGCGCGGACCTGCGCGTCACCGGCCTGGATGACTCGATCACCACGGAGGAGGTCGCCGCCGCCATAGCAGGAGTTGGCGAGTGTGATGTTGGCCACGTCAAGGCCAACGACATCCGCCGCAATGCCGCCGGCGTCGGCACGACTTTCGTCCGATGCCCGGTGGCCGCGGCTCAGAAGGTTGCCAGCAATGGCCGTTTAAAGGTGGGGTGGGTTTCGGCCCAAGTAAAAGTGTTGCCAGCTCGGCCATTGCGCTGCTTCCGGTGCCTCGAATTGGGGCACTTCCGGGAGCAGTGCGGGGCGGACAAAACAGACCGCAGCGGTGAGTGCTACCGCTGCGGTCAAAACGGCCACAAAGCCAGTGGGTGCTCTAGCGAGCCCCACTGCTCGGTGTGCGCAGCAGCGGGCAAACCAGCCTCCCACCGGTTGGGAGGCAGGGCCTGCGCTGTGCCCCAGAAGAAGGGCAGGAAGGTAGTCGCCGCGTACAAGGCCCGGAAACAGCCGTCCCGCACCCCACAAACGGGGACAGAGGAGTCGCAGATGAACGCCGGTTAGGTACCTCTGCGACTGGGAACTTGGGCGTCGGTTCGGGGGAACCGGCGTCCACCACAAAGTTCCCGAGATGGCACGATGTGGGAGGTGTTCCCCACATCGTGACAAGGTGGGTGGAGCAGAAGCTCCCCGCGGAGGGGTCCCAGGGGACCAGCGCCCAGGCCGGGGCTGCGGAAGAGTACGAGAAATGCTCCCGGGCCCCGGCACATAGCGCAAAGGAGGAACACCCCAGGGTTTTTAGTGGGTATGCCGCCACTAGGGCGGAGACTCCCACATCACCACACTGCTCCCCCCGGGGTAGGGTGGTACCTATAAAAGGTTTTCCCTGGTAAAAAAAAAAAAAAAAAAAGGTTAGGTTAGGTTAGGTTAGGTTAGGTTAGGTTAGGTTAGGTTAGGTTAGGTTAGGTTAGGTTAGGTTAGGTTAGGTTAGGTTAGGTTAGGTTAGGTTCCCCCCCGAATGAGTTCCCGCCTTGCCGTGGCGGGGGGGCTCAGCGGTCGCAACAGTTGCGGCGGCCGCTGCCAAGAGGAACTCGAGGTGGAGGCTCGACCGGCGCCCTGGACATTCCGGGAAGCGGCGGTGCGAGCCTAGGCGGCCTTGGTTGGCCGCGGGACCCGGTCGGCGTCTCGGCCGTATGCCGAGTAGCGGCGACGCGGGTTGGGGCTTGCCTTTTGTGAGGCAGCCCAGGGGAGCCCTCGCTCGCGTTTCTCCTCGGAGAAGCGCTAGCGATGGGCTCGATGGGGCTTTCTCCGCGCGCCCCAGAGCTTTTATCTGGAGCGCGCGTAGAGGGCGGTCCGGGATCTCATGCTGAGAGGCCCGGACGAGGGGACCGTCCTCGGACGGACGGGAGGGACACCCGGTGCGTGGCTAACCCCACCACCGGACGAGGTGTCACAGATCGGAACCCCGTTAGCCGCGAGGCGCGGGACCGAGGGCCTTGGCTTAACCGCCCGGGCCGCGAGGAAGAAAACCTCTATAAAAAATTACCCCGAAGATCAAGCGGCGGAGCAGCGCGAGGATCTGCATGGCCACCGGGAAGGTTGGTCGCAACTGCTACCCCCGCGGGGGCCCAGCCGAAGCCCTGCGCGGGAGACGCCTAGGCTTACCCGGGTACAGGGGGCACTGCCCGGGTGGACCACTTATATCCCCCATACTCGTGGGAACTGCATGGATAAGTTTAAACTTAAATTCACGGTTCGGAAGGAGGAGAGGGGGCGTGGTTGCCCCGTGGAGGTTCTAGGCGAAGAGTCTGACTCGTCGCTTGGAAGCATGGTCTCGGTGACGGAGTCACCAGACAGGACGGAAGACAAAGGCCTTCTCAAGCGGGCCAGGTCCAGCGAGGTGATGAGCGGCGTTGCTAGCAGCGTCGACTCTGACGACGAAACGGACGCTCCGGCCACGAAGGTGGTCGCAGTACCGAGAAGAGGCAGAGGTCGACCGCCTACCACAGGCGAGTACGTCGGCCTCGCCAAGGCAAAGGCGGCCCTCGTGGCGGCGCAGCGCCAAGAGATGGAGTTGAGAGCCGAGCGCGAGGTCCAGGAGATGACCCAATCTTTGAGGTCACAAAGACCGACAAGTGCTCGGCTCTCCGAATCATCGCTTGCTAACTCAGAGGAACCTGCCTCTGATATGAAGAAGGCGGTCATGGACTGCGTGGCCACAATTAACAACGTGGCCAGTAAGTCCAGCAATTTGAAAGGGACATTCCAGCGTGCATTGAAGGAGGCTGCGTCCACAATCAGAGAGATAGTGGACGATATGCATTCGAGGTCCTCAACTGAGGAGACCAGAATTCTGCAGGCAGCCAATGCGCGTCTGCGTGCTGAAGTGGCAGAGCTCCGGCAAGAAATTGCCGACCTCCGCAGGGACGTGACGGCGGCAACGGCTTCCGCTCCTCCGCAGGCCTCGGGATCAAGGATCAGTAACGAGCCTCGCCCAACGGAGGAGCTGGAACAGGCCGTTCTGCGCCAGATAGGGGGGATGTTGAACGCTAGGTTTGAGGCGCTAGAGGGGCGCCTCCTACCCGAGAAGCGTATCCGTCCCCCACTGGCAGCAGATGCCAAGAAACCCGCTTCCCGGAAAGGTCCCACAAATCCAATTTCGGACCCGGGCCTTCCAGGGACATCAGCGGCAACCGGAGAGACTTCCAATGCCCGAAAGGGCGGAAAGGGGAAGAAGACGAAGGTGGCAAAAGACGGCCAATCCGCTGCCGTCCCAAATCCACAGGCCCCCCAACCGGCGCCCGCAACCCATGGCAAAGAGACCTGGGCCACGGTCACCAAAAAGGGGCAAAAGAAAGGTGGCTCGACGGCTTCTGCACCGCCGCAGCGACAGTCGCAGGCGCAAGCCGGTTCGCGACAGTCGCAGGCCGGTGGTGGGAAAAGCCGTCGCAAAGCCAAAAAAGAGGAGGCCAAGCCCAAGCTCCAAGTCCCCCGCTCCGCAGCTGTCATCATGACGTTGCAGCCTGGAGCGGCGGAGAGGGGTGCAACGTATGCGGCGGCGTTGCTTGAGGCAAGGCGAAGGGTGGACATAAGGACAATGGGCATCACCGTCAACTTTCGAGTAGCGGCCACTGGTGGCCGCATGTTGGAGGTGTCCGGCGATCCCAGCGGCGAGAAGGCGGACTCCCTGGCTGCGAAGCTCAGGGAGATCTTTGACGAGGGCGACGTCCGAATCTCCAGGCCGATAAAGTGCGCGGACCTGCGTGTCACCGGCCTGGACGATTCGGTCACCACGGAGGAGGTCGCTGCCGCCATCGCAGGAGTTAGCAAGTGCGATGTTGGCCACATTAAGGCCAACGACATCCGCCGCAATGCCGCCGGCATCGGTACGACTTTCGTCCGATGTCCGGTGGCTGCGGCTCAGAAGGTTGCCAGCAATGGCCGCTTAAAGGTGGGGTGGGTTTCGGCCCAAGTTAAGGTGTTGCCAGCTCGGCCGTTGCGCTGCTTCCGGTGCCTCGAATTGGGGCACTTCCGGGAGCAGTGCGGGGCGGATAAAACAGACCGCAGCGGTGAGTGTTACCGCTGTGGTCAAAACGGCCACAAAGCCAGTGGGTGCTCTAGCGAGCCCCACTGCTCGGTGTGCGCAGCAGCGGGCAAACCAGCCTCCCACCGGTTGGGAGGCAGGGCCTGCGCTGCGCCCCAAAAGAAGGGCAGGAAGGTCGCGTCCGGGGCCAAGTCCCGGCAGCCGCCATCCCGCAACCCGCCAGCAGGGCCTGAGGAGTCGCGGATGGACGCCAGCTAAGGCCGCCCATCTGCGACTGGGAACTTGGGCGTCGGTTCGGGGGAACCGGCGTCCACCACAAAGTTCCCGAGGTGGCACGATGTGGGAGGTGTTCCCCACATCGTGACAAGGTGGGTGGAGCAGAAGCTCCCCGAGGAGGGGTCCCAGGGGACCAGCGCCCAGGCCGGGGCTGCGGAAGAGTACGAGAAATGCTCCCGGGCCCCGGCACATAGCGCAAAGGAGGAACACCCCAGGGTTTTTAGTGGGTATGCCGCCACTAGGGCGGAGACTCCCACATCACCACACTGCTCCCCCCGGGGTAGGGTGGTACCTATAAAAGGTTTTCCCTGGTAAAAAAAAAAAAAAAAAAAAAAAAAAGGTTAGGTTAGGTTAGGTTAGGTTAGGTTAGGTTAGGTTAGGTTTTTTTTTTTTTTTTTTTTTATGGTTTTATGTTTGTTGTAGGGAGGAAACCGGGGCTAAAGGATACTCACACAGTTTCCTCCCGAATGGTGGTGTGGATGTTGATTGAGTGGATAGGGTAGTATGGTGAGTTGGTTTGTAGTGGATTGGGGTAGAGTGGAAGAGTGGCAGTGTATGGATGAGGATTTATCAATAGATTGGGGATAATATCAATTTGGATGGCAAAAAGTTGGATGGAGATGGATGAGTGGGTATGTGATATTTGTTGTATTATGTGAGGTATTGGACTTTGTTCCACTCATGGCAAGACCGAGTGAGTGGGTTGAAGTTTGAGTTTGTTGGGGGTGTCTTGCCATGAATGGAGCAGAGTCCGGTCCACTGGGAGGAGTGATTGTTAGGTATGGTTGGTATGAAATAAGAGGTTAGAGAGGTTTGGTAGGTGTGCATGTAAGTTGTTGAGGGATGTAAGAGGATGGGTTATTAATGAGTGGATGGGTGTTCCTACTTTGGTCAGCGGGTCCATCGGACCTAGCCGGTAGCGTAGCTAGGCTGTACTACCGACCATTCCCCCATCCGCCACCCGGGGGACGCTGCCCATACGCTGTGAGGCCCAGCGCGGGCGGTTAGGTTAGGTTAGGTTAGGTTAGGTTAGGTTAGGTTAGGTTAGGTTAGGTTAGGTTAGGTTAGGTTAGGTTAGGTTAGGTTAGGTTAGGTTAGGTTAGGTTAGGTTAGGTTAGGTTAGGTTAGGTTAGGTTAGGTTAGGTTAGGTTAGGTTAGGTTAGGTTAGGTTTTTTTTTTTTTTTTTTTTTTTTTTTTTAAACATTTCTATATACCCCGGACCTCACCCGGGACCTTTATTATATATTTTTATAAATCATTTGTTTTTTTTTTTTTTAATAAGTCTGAGATAGAATGTTTTTGGATGTATTATTTTACTATTTTTATCAATATGCGTTTTATAATTATTAGTTGTTTGTTATTTGTATCTTTTGTGTTGATTAATTGATATAATCTATATTTTCAAATATAGGTATTCAATTTATATTATTTATCTATTTATTTTTGTTTATGACTCTATTTGCTATTTTTTTACAAAAATCTACAAATCTCCATCTAATATTTTTATTTGCCATTATGATTCTTATATTATTTATAGTGATATTCTCCCCAATAAGCTGCTCAACATCCATTCGTTCCCTGGAATATACTGGGCATGTGGTCAGGATATGAGGGACTGACTCCTCTTGTTCTGGTTCACAGATGCACGACGGGCTCTCCTTGCACTTGAAGCGGTGCAAGTACTCGGAGAACCCACCGTGCCCCGTAAGAATCTGCGTTAAGGAGCCAGTTGGTCTGAGTTCCTTAGTGATCCTGTAGGCCGAGATCGCGTCCGGTAAAAAGATTTTTGTGACTGCCGCAGTTTCTCCTGACTTATATCTCCGATTCCATTCGCCAAGCGATCCCATGCGGATTTGTCGCTTTACGAATGAAATCGGACATCTATCGTAATTCGGCTTCGTCTTAATCTTTAGCGCTGCCTCTTTGGCCAACTGATCCGCTCTTTCATTCCCCTCGAGTCCCGCGTGTGCTTTAATCCAAAAAAGCTCAACTTTTTTGTTTTTATTTTGGCACTCTTCCAGTTTTTCGCGGATTTTGACTGCGAGGGGATTGAGAGAGCAGTAGTTTGTTATCGCCTCCAGCGACGACCTAGAATCACTAAGTATAGCGAAGCTGGTCTCCGAGCTCTTCAGCGCCTCGGTCGTTGCCCTGTATATAGCCAGCATTTCTGCCTGGTATACCGTGCAGTATGACGGCAGTTTTAATTTCAAGCATTTGGTTTCGGCAGCATTGCTCCAGAGAGACAATGCCGCTCCAACCTTTCCCTCTATTTTACTGCCGTCTGTATATATTTGTACTGCAGAGTTTCTGTTTCTGTCTACGTCCTCTTGGTCTGCCAGGCAAGTGAAATGCAGCTGCATATGACGGGCCGGGTGTGGCATCTCAGCGAACGCGGCTCTTCGCTCTATCTCCACATCTCCTGGCACTGGCTGTGCAACCCCCCTCCTTGCCTTGTACAGCGCGGCTGCTTCTTGTACTCTAAGGTCAAGGGGCAGCAGCCCAGCCAGTACCAGTGCCGAGTTCAGAGAGACAGTGCGATAGGCTTTACACAACTTTTGCGCAAAACCCCTTTGGACCACGCTCAGCTGCTTCCTAATTCCCAGCTTTTCTGTCGCCGGAGACCAGACGCTGGCTGCGTACATGATTACGGGCTCAACTACTGCCGTGTATATGGTGCGGATAACTTCGGGGTGGAGGCCCCAACTGATTTTGGCGGCTCTGGATAACTGTTTGTACAGGTTCAATGCCTTCCTACAAACGTGTCCTGTGTGGGTGTTGAACGTCAACTTGCAGTCAATCCAGAGTCCCAAAATCTTGATCTCTTTCGACATGGCGATGTCGGTCCCACCCATGCTCAGGTGCGGGGTATCATACTTCAGTTTCCGCGTTAGAACCATTGCGTTCGTTTTGTGCGGTGCGAACCTCAGCTGGTTCCGGATACCCCACTCGTGAACATAGGCGAGAGCGGCATTAGCCTGTCGTTGTACCTCCAAAGCAGCATCGCCGTCGAATACCAACACCACATCATCGGCGAATGCCTGACAGTAGGTTCCCTGTTCCTCGAGACCTCGAAGTAAGGGGTCCAAAAGGAGGTTCCAAAGTATTGGACCCCCTATGGAGCCCTGTACGCATCCCTTGGTTGTTTCCCTGGTCACCTCTTCGCCCGCGTATCTGACCGATACCCGTCGATTCTGCAAGTAGCTGTCCATCATCCTCCTAATGTTAACTGGACACTGTTCTTCAGCCAGTCGGATTCTAATTGCGGGCCACCACGCGCTGTCGAAGGCTCCCTCTATGTCTAGCGACACCATTGTGATCAGTTTTTTGTCTCTTAACTTCCCACGGGTGTATTCAACCAGGTCATAGAGGGAGTCTTCAGTGCTCTTCTGGGGCATGAAACCGTACTGGCGTGTGCTCAGTCTCGGGATGATGTACCACTTCAACCGGCTTATCATCATTTTTTCCAAGATTTTACCCATCACTGGCAACAGTCCAATCGGCCTATACGATTTTGGCTCTGTATAGGTGTCTTTGCCAGGCTTCCTCAGTATGGCTACGGTTGCCTCTTTCCAGATGTTTGGAAAGTATCCATACTCGAGGCATTTATTTGCCAGTGATAGGTAAACTCCCGGGTCTTGGGAGATAGCGCGCTTGCAGATATCGGCCGTTAAGCCGTCTGCTCCCGGGGCCTTCTTAGGGTTGAAGCTGTTCACAGAGGTCATCAGCTCTTGATGAGTAAACGGCGGGTCATGTTGTTCATCATGTCTCCAACCGTTTACTTGTTCGGCTATTTCACGGGTCCGTCTGTGAACATCGTCATCTTCTTCTTCCCTATCCTCCGGGTAGAAGACTCTGGCGAGTGTTTCCGCCGACTCTTTTGGGTCAAGCACTCTGCCATTTACAACCAAGGGCAGGTCTTCGTGCCTCTTTGTTGTCCTACCTATAACCCTGTATATTCCCTCCCATAATCCCTCCCGATCCTGCTTTTCACAAAACTCCTTCCAACTTTGTATTTGCGCTTTTTTCGTTTCTAACTCATATTCTTCTTTTAATTTCAGGTACTCCGCGACGACCATGTCTCTTCGGACCGGCGCTGCACAGCGTATCCTGCGCTTCCTAGTGGCTACTTCTTTCTTCAGTTTGGCGAGCTCTTCCGACCACCACGGTAAGTTTTCATATTTTTTAGCTTTTATTTTTGGTATGCTTTTATTTGTAGCTTCAGTTATTATGTTTATGTATGTACTTATTTTGTTTTCTAATTCTATTTCATTATTTATACTATTTTCCAAATTATTTATATTATTTTCCTCTAGCAACTGGCCCATTTTCACATGAAACTGGTGCCAGTTTGCATTCCTACTATTATAAACTCTCGTGGTTCTTTGTATATTTATGCCTTTTGCTTTATTTAATCTAATTTTAAAAATAATTGTATTATGGTCTGAGCTCGTCATACCTTCATCTATGTCCCAGTCTTCCACTAGGTTTAGCAGATCCACTGTGCATGCCGTTACGTCAACAAAGCTACTATACACCTGTCCTCCCCTAATGGTAAAGTAGGTAGGTATAGTGCCGCCGTTGAGTACCTGCAAGCTCATGTCTTCTAAAGCCCCAGCCATTTCTTCACCCCGGTCGTTTACGGTTGGACTGCCCCACCAGGTGCTTTTGGCGTTGCTATCTCCCCCAATTAGGGTGCTCTGGTTGTAGTGTCGCTTAATCCTGCTTAGCTGCTCCAGGTATGGCTCGATTGGTTTGGGTTTGGGCTCGAAGTGGTTAGGTTAGGTTAGGTTAGGTTAGGTTAGGTTAGGTTAGGTTAGGTTAGGTTAGGTTAGGTTAGGTTAGGTTAGGTTAGGTTAGGTTAGGTTAGGTTAGGTTAGGTTAGGTTAGGTTAGGTTAGGTTAGGTTAGGTTAGGTTAGGTTAGGTTAGGTTAGGTTAGGTTAGGTTAGGTTAGGTTAGGTTAGGTTAGGTTAGGTTAGGTTAGGTTAGGTTAGGTTAGGTTAGGTTAGGTTAGGTTAGGTTAGGTTAGGTTAGGTTAGGTTAGGTTAGGTTAGGTTAGGTTAGGTTAGGTTAGGTTAGGTTAGGTTAGGTTAGGTTAGGTTAGGTTAGGTTAGGTTAGGTTAGGTTAGGTTAGGTTAGGTTAGGTTAGGTTAGGTTAGGTTAGGTTAGGTTAGGTTAGGTTAGGTTAGGTTAGGTTAGGTTAGGTTAGGTTAGGTTAGGTTAGGTTAGGTTAGGTTAGGTTAGGTTTTTTTTTTTTTTTTTATGGTTTTATGTTTGTTGTAGGGAGGAAACCGGGGCTAAAGGATACTCACACAGTTTCCTCCCGAATGGTGGTGTGGATGTTGATTGAGTGGATAGGGTAGTATGGTGAGTTGGTTTGTAGTGGATTGGGGTAGAGTGGAAGAGTGGCAGTGTATGGATGAGGATTTATCAATAGATTGGGGATAATATCAATTTGGATGGCAAAAAGTTGGATGGAGATGGATGAGTGGGTATGTGATATTTGTTGTATTATGTGAGGTATTGGACTTTGTTCCACTCATGGCAAGACCGAGTGAGTGGGTTGAAGTTTGAGTTTGTTGGGGGTGTCTTGCCATGAATGGAGCAGAGTCCGGTCCCCTGGGAGGAGTGATTGTTAGGTATGGTTGGTATGAAATAAGAGGTTAGAGAGGTTTGGTAGGTGTGCATGTAAGTTGTTGAGGGATGTAAGAGGATGGGTTATTAATGAGTGGATGGGTGTTCCTACTTTGGTCAGCGGGTCCATCGGACCTAGCCGGTAGCGTAGCTAGGCTGTACTACCGACCATTCCCCCATCCGCCACCCGGGGGACGCTGCCCATACGCTGTGAGGCCCAGCGCGGGCGTTAGGTTAGGTTAGGTTAGGTTAGGTTAGGTTAGGTTAGGTTAGGTTAGGTTAGGTTAGGTTAGGTTAGGTTAGGTTAGGTTAGGTTAGGTTAGGTTAGGTTAGGTTAGGTTAGGTTAGGTTAGGTTAGGTTAGGTTAGGTTAGGTTAGGTTAGGTTAGGTTAGGTTAGGTTAGGTTAGGTTAGGTTAGGTTAGGTTAGGTTAGGTTAGGTTTTTTTTTTTTTGTATGATTTTATTATAAATGTTAAGGGAAACAGAAGAGCTTATGGGATACATCTAACTGTTCCCCAAGAACAGTGTGTTGGTGTGTGTGTTAGTGTATGAAGGATGTAGTGTGTGGATTAGGGAGAGAGGTGAGGAAGGAAGGGAGTAACCTTTTATTTTCTTTTCTTTTAAGTTTATTTTACATAGTTTACAGTTTACCTTTGTTGTAGGTGGATTAACATTTACTGATTTCACATTTGAGTTTAAGTATATACATTTTGTTGATTTATATGTAATACCTATGTAGGCTTAATGATATTATACAGGGATATGGTATTAAATATTTACATAACATTTGCATTTACTGTTTATTATACATAGTAAGTGGTTTTATTAATATTATTTTGTAAGGTTGCAATTATTCATCTTTATACATTACTATTGTCACAAATTTTAGTTAAAGTGTTCTTATGCATTGCTACAATTTTTATCATAATAAGATCGTCGTTAGTAGTTGCAACATGACTATATCGGCATAGGTGAAGCAGCAATGTGCTCATGGGCACCCATGCCGATATACTCAGTTTTGGTACTGGTTTGGAGGCTCGGGTGGTCACATATTGTTATTTGATGTTTGGACAATTGGATAGATTTGACAATTTAACAGTGGTTTGTTTACAAATATTTTCAGATACTTATGAGATGGTGACGATCTTGATTTGAAGGTGTTGTCGGAGTTCATGAAGTCTTCTTCTTCAGTGTCTTCCGTGTCTTCTTGTTCTTCATTAATGCAGTTGGGAGGACGCCTTTTCCGCTGCAGGTGGTACTTGATTTCGTTCAGAAGGTTGAGGTTTGATGTTTGATAATATAGCTGAGCGTTGTTAGTTGGGTGTGTGGTTCAGGGCAGGCTTCCTCAGTACTATGTGATCTTTAGTTTGTGTAAAAAGTTCAGCGCAGTCCGTCTTATTTTAGTGTTTGGTTCCAGTTTTGGATCCTCGTCAAGCTCCTGCCTCCGCGTGGCCGGAAGGTCACTAAAGACTCCTTTACGCGTGCCACGCGGTCCGGCGGAGCTGGAAGAAATTTGGTAAGGCGAGAGGTAAGTACGGTATTGAAGTGCAGCTGTTAGGTGATCAAAGATTGAAGATTGTTTACTTGTTTGTACTGAGGGGCCCGGCCTTCTCCGTATATTGAGCCTGATCTGGATACAGCGCCGTCATCATTACTTCTGTAGTTTCTGTAGGGTGTTACGAATACTTGTTGTGGTAGTCTTGAAATTTTTCTTCTCTTCTTCTTCTTCTTTCTTAAATCTAATTATTATGTAATAGTACAGGTTTGGTATTTAGTGTTCTACTTAGTTACATAGTTACATGAAATGAAATTCAATCAGTGGCCACCCGAGCCACCCACCCAGTTGTTAATAGGCAACCTTGGCCATGTAGAATGATGCTGGTAAATAGTCGTAATTTTTTTTTTTTTTTTTTTTTTTTTTTTTTTTTTTTTTTTTTTTTTTTTTTTTTTTTTTTTTTTTTTTTTTTTATAATATACATACATATATATTGTATATTTAATTAAATTAAATTAAAGTATCAGTATTAATAAATAGATATGATTATGTAAACATTTGTATATGATAATTAAATTGTTTATAGATGGATATTGGCAAGTATATAATATATCAACACATATGATATAACATAAATAAAATAAATAAAATATCTGCGTATTTGCTACTATATATATATATAAATAAAAGTAAATAAAATAAAATAAAATAGAATAAAAATTGCTACGTTTCCCCCGTATTGTTCGTCTTCCCATTCTTCCCTTTATTCCCGGTTTTTCCCCGTTAACTCCCTTCACTCCTTCTGCTCCGTTCTCCCCGGACTCCCGCACCCACGTCAGCCGGGGGAGTCCGGGGAAGCCGGAGCAGAATGAGTAGAAAGAGTAGAAAGAGTAAAAAGAGTAAAAAGAGTAAAAGGAGTGAAAAGAGTAAAAAGAGTAAAAGGAGTAAAAAGAGTAAAAAGAGTAAAAAGAGTAAAAGGAGTAAAGAGAGTAAAAGGAGTGAAAATCAATCAGAGTAACACGTATTATTATTAACTAATTAGCTGGACAAAGAAAAACATTCGTAGATACATTTCAAAATTGAGCAGTGTACAGATAGATATAATTATTATATTTATAATTATAGTATAGATATATATATACAAATTCCATATACAACACATATAACATAAAAGTGACTGACTGAATAATATACGTTCTACTATATACATATGTACTACTTGTTTTCCACCTTTTGTCCGTTTTCCCCTTCTTGCCCGTTCACTCAATATTACCCCTAGTTGCCCGTCTTTTCCCTTCCTTGCCCGACTTCCCTTTCTTCCCCGTTTTCCCTTTATTGGCCGTCTTCCCCGAATCACCCGTTCTCCCCGCTTACTCCGTAAAATATTCAGTATCCATATTGGCCGGAGGAGTCCGGGGAAGCCGGGGAATCGAGCCAATGGCTGTCCATACTTGAGCCGCTATTCTCTGCATTCCCCGGCCTGTTCAGGTCGGGGGTCGGGGAATTCAGACCTTACCTTGTCTTTCTTATTTCTTCGGACCCCATGATGTTTCTCGATGGCCGTGGAGAGTCTGGATAGCGGCATGTCTGGAGCTGTACGTAGAAATAACTTGACCAACCTTATCGTGCTTGCGCCCATGTGACAGGGACAATACCCAGATTTGGCATGTCTCCCGCGCCAGGTCCTCTCCCAGCTGGTCTGGTGTAGTGTTATTTTGCGCTGATTACCACGTGTGTGTGTGTGTGGCGCCCATTTTTCCCCGCCTTGATGCGCTGATTGCCCCGTGAGTTTGTGGCACCCATATTTCCCGCCGCCATTAGCTCGTGGCACGTGGGGTTCGATGGGTTAAGTATAATATTGTAAAAAGTTTGTAGGCATCGGCTCGGGACAGGTCAGAGCGTAGAGATTGCCAGGGTTTTACGTGACTCAACAGAGAGGATATTACTTTCTTTTATGTTCCGTTAAATTTCTTTAATTGTTTTATTATATATCCAACGTAGTTTTGGAGGGCTTCTATGGGCTGTTCATGTTGGGCTATTTCAGTCAAGTTGTATGGGTTGGTTAATCTGCGTGTTAAGGTTTCGTATTCTGTGCGGGCTCTGGAGAATCTGGGGCATTGTTGCATTAGGTGCTCAAGGGTTTGGATCGACAGATTGTCACAGGGGCAGAGATTATTTGTGGTAATTTTAAACCTATTAAGATAGGCTTTGTGGTAACCGTGGTTGGTAAGTATTTGTGTTAGAGCAAAGTTTATTTTGACGTTTTTGAGGAAATTTGTAAAACTGTTATAATCAGTAAATAGTGTGCGAGTGTAGGTGCATTCCTCAAAGAGTTCCGCCATTTTGTTAAACGAAATGTGTCTGTTTATATACTTGATGTGGCTGATGGGGATGAGCGAATAGTCCGGAGTTTTGTGAAGATTGGTGGCTTCTTTTGCTGTGAGGTCTGCTATCTCGTTACCGCCGATTCCGATGTGTGCTCGAATCCACACGAATCGGACATTGCTTCCGAGGTAGCGAATTTTCCTAATGGCATTGTGGATACGATTCGCTATTGGGTTGCATGTATAAGGGTTGGCGAGTTCAGTAAGGCCTGACTTAGAGTCAGATAGGATGACAGATTGGGCGGGGTGGTGTTTTTCTATCCAAGCGCAGGCTTTCTCAATAGCTATTAATTCTGCTTGAAAAACAGAGCAGCAATCATGTAGCTTGTATTTTTCCTTTCGTTTGACGATGCCGTTGGCGTCAATGTATACAACCGCTGCCCCGACCCGATCGTTGTGTTTTGATCCGTCTGTGTAAATTTGCCAGGAGTCTAGCAGTTCCGGGCTGAATTCGTCGAATTCCTCCGTTGATCCGATTTCTTGGTAAGTGATTCCCATTCTCTCAGCCGGATGTGCCAGTTCGGATGGCGTTGTAGGTGTTTCGATGTGTAGGTCTGAAGGTAGATGAATTGAGGTTCCCAGAAACTTGGTGCGCTCTGTGTCTGCGATTTCTTTTATCTTCTCGGGAAGTGGGATGAGTTGCGCGATTGAGATGGATGCAGCCGTGCTATTGGTTCTGAACCCGTGTATGATTTTTATTGCAAACATTCTCTGTAAAGACATGAGTTTTTTGTAAACTTTTTTGTATTTTAAGGTGTCAGCCCATATGCCTGCAGCGTAGTAAACTATAGGCTGAATCACCTGCCGGTATATAGTGCGTATGTTTTCGGGGTGGACGCCCCAGGTGGGTCTTATGTACATCGATAGTTTGCGATAAATTTTGTTTGCTTTTTCAATAATATACTCAGTGTGCTGTATAAACTTGAGCTTTTGGTCAATTATGACTCCAAGATATTTAATCTTTGAGCTCATTTGTATTATCGCGGTGTTGATGCTGATATTGCATTTCCTTGCCTGGTTCGTGAATGGAATCACCTGTGTCTTGTCTGGTCCGAATTCGAGTTTTACCTCTTTTCCCCAGTTAAAAATTTGCTGGAGTGCTTCGTTTGTCACGATTTCGAGTCGGTTGACGTTCTGGGCTTGCGTGATTAGAAGGACATCGTCTGCGTATGCCTGCACATGGCATCCTTCCGGAAGTTGTATTGTTAGCAACTGGTCTAGGATGATGTTCCAAAGCGCGGGTCCGCAGACTGACCCCTGTACGCAGCCTTTTGTCATGTTTTTGGCGGTTACATAGTCTGCATAGTAGATAAGCACTTTTCGGTTGGTCACATAACTGAGTAAGGTTCTGAAAATGTTAGCGGGGCATCTTAAGTTTCTTAGTTGTTGAAATATGACAGGCCACCAGGCATTGTCAAATGCAGCCTTTATGTCCAGTGACACAGCTAGCACCTGGTTGCCCGCAGATCGAGCTGTGTTAATGTGATTGATAGCGTCCTGTATAGCTTGATTGGTTGACGTCTGTAGCTTAAATCCATATTGCCTTTTGCAGTCCAGTTTATTGCGGTAGATGTGGTGCATAAGTCTGCCGGTTATCAGTTTTTCCAGGGCTTTTCCAAATACATTTATAAGTCCGATGGGTCTGAAGGCAGAGGCGCTGGAGTAGTCTTCTTTGCCCGGCTTTGGAATAATTTTCGCCTGGGCAATTTTCCAGACTTCGGGGAAGTACTCGAGTTCTAGACAGCGATTCATAATGTTTTGTGTTATGTTAGGGAAGCTCTTGGTAAATTGTAGGCATATGTCAGCAGTCAAGTGGTCAGGTCCTGGAGCTTTCTTTGGGTTCATCATTCTAAAGGTTTCCATAATTTCTATCGGGTTGAAGGGGACATCAGAAGGTGTATTAATTACGGGGTTCATTTTAGCTCTGATGCTCCGGTGTTCCATAGTATCGCTGTGGCTATTGTCATCGGGAAAGAATCGGTTTATGAGGGCTTCTGCAGTGTCTTCGGTATCAGTGGTCCAAGACCCGTCTTCTTTCTTGAGTGTGGCTGGTGGCAATTTTGGGGGTCTGGTTTTGATAATTTTATTGGTGATGCTCCAGACATCCTCTTTCCCCTGGCTGCTACAGAATTGCTTGAAGTGCTCGATTGAGGCCTGCTTGATTGCTTCTGCATACTGGTTTTTCAAAGTTTGTTTATCTTTGAGTGCTTCTGCGAGTGGATGCTGTCTTCTGGCGAGTCGGCTAACCAAGTGGTGGTTTCCTATGACCTTTTGCTTCATTTCTTCTAGTTCCGTGCTCCACCATGGGGCACGATTTGGGTGTATGTTGGCTCTAGGAAAGATAGAATTGCAAGCTCGCTGTATAGCTGTCGTCATGTCAATGATGTAGTCGTTAAGTTGCTCCGAGTTGAGGTTCTGGATCTCATTTGGTGTAACATGTGTGTGTTGATCCAGACGTGCTTGAACAGCCTCTTTAAAGGATTCACTAATTTGGTCCCATTTAGCTTGAGAAGTATTGTATTTAAAAGTGCTGTTGTTAAGGTTCTTTGCTAGTTTAGTCTGGTTTAGTTTTAAAGTAAATGTGATGGCGTCATGATCGGATTCCGTACATATAAGGGGGTCGACTGTCCATGAGTCAATGACGATGTTGCTGCCACTGCGCGGGTTTAGCGTGAGTGTCAGATCCACGATGGAGTTGACGAGCTTCCCGTGGTTGATGGCACACCTGGTGGGGGTGTTGCCCACGTTGCATATCTGGAGGTCGTGCAGTGTGATAAAGTCCAGTATCGCGATGCCTCGTTGGTTGTTCCTTGGGGAGCCCCATGCTCTGTTCCATCCGTTGAAGTCTCCACCTATAAGGTGTGTTTGTCCAGGGTGATCATCGAGGAAGATGTCTAGTTTCCCCAGATTTCTTTCTGCGTTGACATCCGTGCTGCAGTTGCGACTTTTGACGAAGGGCTCGATGTACGCAGAAATGAGCGAAATCTTGTGGCCATTGCTGCATTTAAGTTGTATTATGGCTAGATTTTGATCGGAGTATCGTTGCTGTGCTATTGCTGAGTACTTGTTGTCTCTGATGATAATAGCTGACTTCACCGGGTTGTCCTTAGAGTTGCTGTGGGGAAACTGGAAAGTCGTATATCCGGGGAGATCGGAGAGTTTTCCTGTGTTGCTTGTGTAGGGTTCTTGAATCAGTACTAAGTCTATTTCGTTCTTATGTATATACACTTTAAGTTCCTGTAACGCATTCCTGCTGCGCTGCAGGTTTGCCTGCAGGCAGCTTAAAGCGGGATTGCTCAGACGGGGGGGACTTGCAGGATTACTCCCCATAGTTTGTTCTTGATATTATCTCTTCAGCCATTCTCGCCGCGATGGGGCAGTGTATGGAGGTAGCACTATGAGTGTTGGACAGTTTGTTGTGTCTTCGTTCACAGTTGATGCATTTGAGCTTGTTGGGATCGTTCTTGTGGGGGCATTCTGAGAAGACGTGTCCGCTGGAGGCGCAGTGGGAGCACACTGCCTCTTCGTTTTTGCACCATTTGCGGGTGTGCCCGAACTGCAGGCACTTGAAGCAGTGTAGGACCGGAACGTAATTTTCCACATGTGCCCGTTGGTGGTCGATGTTGACTCGTTCGCTAGAGATGATAGCTTTCCAGACGCTTGGTGTGGTTGTGAGTACGGCGTTGTACAGCGCAGGGTTCCTGTTGTTTCGTTTGAAGCTGTATGTTATATCTCCTGGATTTGTTGTTGCCGCTTTCACATTGTCATTTTGAGAGAGAATGAGGTTAACGAGTTGTTCTGGTGCAGTGCTGTTGCTGATTCCTTTGATGATAATCATAGGCTTGAGTTCCTTGCATTCGCGGGCCTCTATCTGGCAGCTAGAGTTCTTTGTCTTGTTCAGGGTGGTATTCATTTGCTCGTGGTTGTCGAATGTTATCTTGAGTCTGTTGTTTGAGATCATTTTTGTGTCGGCCGGGGCAAAGTTGGTGTCTCTAAAGCTTATGGATTGTTGCCAAGCAATTAAAGTTTCGGTTGAGCTTGCAGTCTTGTTCTTGGGAGTGACAATGATAGCAGGTTTGTACTTGATGGCAGTAGCTGCTGCAGTGTTTTGTTTGCTAGTATTGTTGATGGGGGGTCGCGTTATGTAATTCGAGTTCCCAGTCACAGCCGCATAGTTCCTAATCTCCGGGTTTCGGGGAATTGGGGGATCTCGGCGGATGGAGGCGATTTCTTTTCTAATCTCATTCATTTCCGTTTGGACAATCTCCTTGAAAACGACTCTGAGCCTGTCCCGGTCTAGTTCCTCTGTGAGAGAGGCCGCTTGCCCTGCTTGCCCTAGCTCATGGTGGGGGTCGTCGCAATTGAGAGTACAAGTGTGCTTGTTGGTCAGTGTCTGTATGTTATTTACTGCTTTTATTATGTCGTCTTTGTTTAGCTTAGTTACGCTTTTGTTTTCAGAGATTTTCTTCAATATGAGGTTGGTAAGGTTGATAATTTCGTTTTTAAAGTCTTTATCATTGTTCTGGCTGCAGGATTGACTGGAGGAGTCCTTAGTTTTATTGTTTATTGAGATGGGAAAATCTATCTCAAATTGACTGGAGGGTTGGCTTGAGTTGACTGAAAAAGTCAGACGTCTGTCGGTTGTCTGGTTGTTTTCTTTGATAGGGCTGGGGCTAAGCTTTTTCTTTTCCGGAGTTCTATGTACTGACATCTTGGTTTATTATGAATTAACAGATGTATTCAAACAGCCCATTGACCAACGAGCACACTTTCCCTATCTGTTTCACTTTCACTTAGTAATTGGTCTATACTATCACTTACCAGTGTTTAGGTCCTTGTGCCTCGGTGTGGTGCTCGAGTGTTCTGCTACGGCAAGGGTGGAAGTCCTCCTTAGAGTCCTTAGTGGTTGAGGGTGGCTGTGGTTGCAACGAAGTCCAGTTTTCCGCTATTAGCGAGTATCCGCTATTAGCGGATAGTACGGAGTGGAGCTCGCGACGTCTTGAGGCACTTAACTCACGTTGACACTTTTTATTGCCCTTTTCACTGATTTTACGCTTTTGCACTATGTCAATCTCAACGATCACTTGGCTCTTTTAAAGCCGGAGTTACCGGATTGTTGGGGTTTCCTCGGGGAAAAAAGGGTGGCTTTTCTTGATTGGCCGGGTTGCCGGGTTTGCACGGTGCAAACGGGCAGGTCACTCGCGACGATCACTTTTCCCTTTTTCGTCCAGGGCTTCCTCGGGGAATAAAGAGTTTCGCGGCGGACTCACTTGTATCCGGAGTGTTGGGATTGCCTCGGGGCAGACGGGCGTGGACTCGGAGTGCTGGGCCCTCCGGGGTAAAAAGGGCAAGTCTCCGCAAGCGGTCGTTTTGCCAATTTTCCCCGGTGGGTTAAGCCAAGAGAGGGTAGCCTGCACTGGCAAGTGAGTGACGGAGAGCTCGGGTATTTGAGAAAGTGATGACCGGCGAACCGTGTCACCCTATTCCCTTTTCCCCGACCCTTTAGAGCCCGGTGGAATAGAGGAGGCGCTTCGGCTATGCACGCTCACCGAAGTGAGGGTGTGGAGCGCGATCGCTTTTCCCTTTCTTCCCTTCGGCCCACAGGCCCGGGGATTTGGGGGAGTTGCTTTGGCTGGGACGCGTCACCGAAGTGAGGTATGGGCCGCACACTTTCCCCCTCTTCCCCGGATTCCCCGGTCACTCACCTGACAGGAGACCACCTCCCCGGGCTATCCGACGTCCTCGCGGTGGCAGTGGCAGACGATGACTGAGCTCCGAAAAGCTTGGTCGAGTCTCAGCCAATCCGGCAAACACTCCGACTTCCCCGATCACTCCGATTTCTCCGCACTACCCGATCACTCCTATCTTTCCGAAGTGTCCGTTCACTCCGAACTCCCCGATCACTCCGATTTCCCCTTTTCTTCCCAACTCACTCAGTTGTCCGGATTCCCCGAGTTTGTGGTGGACACGTCCGCTCACGGCTGGGGTTTGGAGACGACTGGTTAGGTTAGGTTAGGTTAGGTTAGGTTTTTTTTTTTTTTTTTTTTATGGTTTTATGTTTGTTGTAGGGAGGAAACCG
The DNA here is from genome assembly GCA_911728515.1 of Peribatodes rhomboidaria. Lineage (NCBI taxonomy): Eukaryota > Metazoa > Arthropoda > Insecta > Lepidoptera > Geometridae > Peribatodes > Peribatodes rhomboidaria. The sequence goes on along the minus strand of OU452181.1, from coordinate 20,539 downwards.
GGGCTAAAGGATACTCACACAGTTTCCTCCCGAATGGTGGTGTGGATGTTGATTGAGTGGATAGGGTAGTATGGTGAGTTGGTTTGTAGTGGATTGGGGTAGAGTGGAAGAGTGGCAGTGTATGGATGAGGATTTATCAATAGATTGGGGATAATATCAATTTGGATGGCAAAAAGTTGGATGGAGATGGATGAGTGGGTATGTGATATTTGTTGTATTATGTGAGGTATTGGACTTTGTTCCACTCATGGCAAGACCGAGTGAGTGGGTTGAAGTTTGAGTTTGTTGGGGGTGTCTTGCCATGAATGGAGCAGAGTCCGGTCCCCTGGGAGGAGTGATTGTTAGGTATGGTTGGTATGAAATAAGAGGTTAGAGAGGTTTGGTAGGTGTGCATGTAAGTTGTTGAGGGATGTAAGAGGATGGGTTATTAATGAGTGGATGGGTGTTCCTACTTTGGTCAGCGGGTCCATCGGACCTAGCCGGTAGCGTAGCTAGGCTGTACTACCGACCATTCCCCCATCCGCCACCCGGGGGACGCTGCCCATACGCTGTGAGGCCCAGCGCGGGCTAAGGTTAGGTTAGGTTAGGTTAGGTTAGGTTAGGTTAGGTTAGGTTAGGTTAGGTTAGGTTAGGTTAGGTTAGGTTAGGTTAGGTTAGGTTAGGTTAGGTTAGGTTAGGTTAGGTTAGGTTAGGTTAGGTTAGGTTAGGTTAGGTTAGGTTAGGTTAGGTTAGGTTAGGTTAGGTTAGGTTAGGTTAGGTTAGGTTAGGTTAGGTTAGGTTAGGTTAGGTTAGGTTAGGTTAGGTTAGGTTAGGTTAGGTTAGGTTAGGTTAGGTTAGGTTAGGTTAGGTTAGGTTAGGTTAGGTTAGGTTAGGTTAGGTTAGGTTAGGTTAGGTTAGGTTAGGTTAGGTTAGGTTAGGTTAGGTTAGGTTAGGTTAGGTTAGGTTAGGTTAGGTTAGGTTAGGTTAGGTTAGGTTAGGTTAGGTTAGGTTAGGTTAGGTTAGGTTAGGTTAGGTTAGGTTAGGTTAGGTTAGGTTAGGTTAGGTTAGGTTAGGTTAGGTTAGGTTAGGTTAGGTTAGGTTAGGTTAGGTTAGGTTTTTTTTTTTTTTGTATGATTTTATTATAAATGTTAAGGGGAACAGAAGAGCTTACGGGATACATCTAACTGTTCCCCAAGAACAGTGTGTTGGTGTGTGTGTTAGTGTATGAAGGATGTAGTGTGTGGATTAGGAAGAGAGGTGAGGAAGGAAGGGAGTAACCTTTTATTTTCTTTTCTTTTAAGTTTATTTTACATAGTTTACAGTTTACCTTTGTTGTAGGTGGATTAACATTTACTGATTTCACATTTGAGTTTAAGTATATACATTTTGTTGATTTATATGTAATACCTATGTAGGCTTAATGATATTATACAGGGATATGGCATTAAATATTTACATAATATTTGCATTTACTGTTTATTATACATAGTAAGTGGTTTTATTAATATTATTTTGTAAGGTTGCAATTATTCATCTTTATACATTACTATTGTCACAAATTTTATTTAAAGTGTTCTTATGTATTGCTACAATTTTTAACATAATAAGATCGTCGTTAGTAGTTGCAACATGACTATATCGGCATAGGTGAAGCAGCAATGTGCTCATGGGCACCCATGCCGATATACTCAGTTTTGGTACTGGTTTGGAGGCTCGGGTGGTCACATATTGGTTTTTGATGTTTGGACAATTGGATAGACTTGACAATTTAACAGTGGTTTGTTTACAAATATTTTCAGATACTTATGAGTTGGTGACGATCTTGATTTGAAGGTGTTGTCGGAGTTCATGAAGTCTTCTTCTTCAGTGTCTTCCGTGTCTTCTTGTTCTTCCTTAATGCAGTTGGGAGGACGCCTTTTCCGCTGCAGGTGGTACTTGATTTCGTTCAGAAGGTTGAGGTTTGATGTTTGATGAGCTGTGCGTTGTTAGTTGGGTGTGTGGTTCAGGGCAGGCTTCCTCAGTACTATGTGATCTTTAGTTTGTGTAAAAAGTTCAGCGCAGTCCGTCTTATTTTAGTGTTTGGATCTTCGTCAAGCTCCTGCCTCCGCGTGGCCGGAAGGTCACTAAAGACTCCTTTACGCGTGCCACGCGGTCCGGCAGAGCTGGAAGAAATTTGGTAAGGCGGGAAGTAAGTACGGTATTGAAGTGCAGCTGTTAGGTGATCAAAGATTGAAGATTGTTTACTTGTTTGTACTGAGGGGCCCGGCCTTCTCCGTATATTGAGCCTGATCTGGATACAGCGCCATCATCATTACTTCTGTAGTTTCTGTAGGGTGTTACGAATACTTGTTGTGGTAGTCTTGAAGTTTTTCTTCTCTTCTTCTTCTTCTTTCTTAAAACTAATTATTATCTAATAGTACAGGTTTAGTATTTAGTGTTCTACTTAGTTACATAGTTACATGAAATGAAATTCAATCAGTGGCCACCCGAGCCACCCACCCAGTTGTTAATAGGCAACCTTGGCCATGTAGAATGATGCTGGTAAATAGTCGTTAGTATTTTTTTTTTTTTTTTTTTTTTTTTTTTTTTTAATATACATATATACATATTATATAATTAATTAAATTAAATTAAAGTATCAGTATTAATAAATGGATAATAGATATGATTATATAAACATTTGTATATGATAATTAAATTGTTTATAGATGGATATTGGCAAGTATATAATATATCAACACATATGATATAACATAAATATAAATAAATAAAATATCTACGTATTTGCTACTATATATATATATAAATAAAAGTAAATAAAATAAAATAAAATAGAATAAAAATTGCTACGTTTCCCCCGTATTGTTCGTCTTCCCATTCTTCCCTTTATTCCCGGTTTTTCCCCGTTAACTCCGTTCACTCCTTCCGCTCCGTACTCCCCGGACTCCCGCACCCACGTCAGCCGGGGGAGTCCGGGGAAGCCGGAGTAGAATGAGTAGAAAGAGTAGAAAGAGTGAAAAGAGTAAAAGGAGTGAAAAGAGTAAAAAGAGTAAAAAGAGTAAAAAGAGTAAAAGGAGAAAAAAGAGTAAAAAGAGTAAAAGGAGTGAAAAGAGTAAAAAGAGTAAATGACAAAAAAGAGTAGAAGAGTAGAAAGAGTAGAAAGTGTTAAATGGCTGTCCATACTTGAGCCGCTATTTCCTGCTTATCCCGGCCTGCTCAGATCAGGGGTCGGGGAATTCAGACCTTAGCCTTGGGTAAGTATGAAGAGCTGGAAGTTGGGTTTTGCGGTATGTGTCAACGGAGTTTGTTGAAGATGAAAGACAAAAATTTACTGGTGAAGAAAGTTTACAAAATCGGTGTTAAATTGGTATTAATGTGCAGTTGAACTGTTCCAGATTTCGAGAAGGAGACGACGAGACCCGATCAGGGAGGTGCTGCAATCTGAGTAAGGTTAAGGGTTTGGAAAATAGAAGATTTTGTTATGTAGGGGGAACGAGATTCGTATATAGCGTGAGATAGCGTGTTGACGAGTTACAGGATTCCATAGTTTGTTCTTGATATTATCTCTTCAGCCATCCTCGTCGCGATGGGGCAGTGTATGGAGGTAGCACTGTGAGTGTTGGACATTTTGTGGTGTCTTCGTTCGCAGTTGATGCATTTTAGCTTGCTGGGATCGTTTTTGTGGGGGCATTCTGAAAAGACGTGTCCGGTGGAGGCACAGTGGGAGCACACTGTTTCTTCATTTTTGCACCACTTGCGGGTGTGCCCGAACTGCAGGCACTTGAAGCAGTGTAGGACCGGAACGTAATTTTCCACATGTGCCCGTTGGTGGTCGATGTTGACTCGTTCGCTAGAGGTGATAGCTTTCCAGGCGCTCGGTGTGGTTGTGAGTACGGCGTTGTACAGCGCAGGGTTCCTGTTGTTTCGTTTGAAGCTGTATGTTATATCTCCTGGATTTGTTGTTGCCGCTTTCACATTGTCGTTTTGAGAGAGAATGAGGTTAACGAGTTGTTCTGGCGCAGTGCTGTTGCTGATTCCTTTGATGATAATCATAGGCTTGAGTTCCTTGCATTCGCGGGCCTCTATCTGGCAGCTAGAGTTCTTTGTTTTGTTCAGGGTGGTGTTCATTTGCTCGTGGTTGTCGAATGATATCTTGAGTCTGTTGTTTGAGATCATTTTTGTGTCGGCCGGGGCAAAGTTGGTGTCTCTAAAGCTTATTGATTGTTGCCAAGCAATTAAAGTTTCGGTTGAGCTTGCGGTCTTATTCTTGGGAGTGACAATGATGGCAGGTTTGTACTTGATGGCGGTAGCTGCTGCACTGTTTGTTTTGCTAGTATAGTTGATGGGGGGTCGCGTTATGTAGTTCGAGTTTCTAGTTACAGCCGCATAGTTCCTAACCTCCGGGTTTCGGGGAATTGAGGGATCTCGGCGGATGGAGGCGATTTCTTTTCTAATCTCATTCATTTCTGTTTGGACAATCTCCTTGAAAACGTCTCTGAGCCTGTCCCGGTCTAGTTCCTTTGTGAGGGAGGCCGTTTGCCCTGCTTGCCCTATCTCATGGTGGTGGTCGTCATCGCTATTGAGGGTACAAGTGTGCTTGTTGGTCAGTGTCTGTATGCCATTTACTGCTTTTATTATGTCCTCTTTGTTGAGCTTAGTTACGCTTTTGTTTTCCGATATTTTCTTCAAAATGAGGTTGGTAAGGTTGATGATTTCGCTTTTAAAGTCTTTATCATTGTTCTGGCTGCTGGGTTGACTAGAGGAGTCCTTAGTTTTATTGTTTGTTGAGCTGGGAAAATCTATCTCAAATTGACTGGAGGGTTGGCTTGAGTTGACTGAAAAAGTCAGACGTCTGTCGGTTGTTTGGTTGTTCTCTTTGGTAGGGCTGGGGCTAAGCCTTTTCTTTTCCGGGGTTCTATGAACTGACATCTTGGTTATTATGCATTAACAGATGACCAACGAGCACACTTTTTCTATCTGTTTCACTTTCACTTAGTAATTGGTCTATACTATTACTTACCAGTGTTTAAGTGTTTAAGTGTTTTATCCTTGTGCCTCGGTGTGGTGCTCGAGTGTTCTGCTACGGCAAGGGTGGAAGTCCTCCTTAGAGTCCTTAGTGGTTGAGGGTGGCTGTGGTTGCAACGAAGTCCAGCTTTCCGCTATTAGCGAGTATCCGCTATTAGCGGATAATTCGGAGTGGAGCTCGCGACGTCTTGAGGCACTTAACTCACGTTGACACTTTTTATTGCCCTTTTCACTGATTTTACGCTTTTGCACTATGTCAATCTCGACGATCACTTGGCTCTTTTAAAGCCGGAGTTACCGGATTGTTGGGGTTTCCTCGGGGAAAAAAAGGGTGGCTTATCTTGTTTGGCCGGGTTGCCGGGTTTGCACGGTGCAAACGGGCAGGTCACTCGCGACGATCACTTTTCCCTTTTTCGTCCAGGGCTTCCTCGGGGAAAAAAGAGTTTCGCGGCGGACTCACTTGTATCCGGAGTGATGGGATTGCCTCGGGGCAGACGGGCGTGGACTCGGAGTGCTGGGCCCTCCGGGGTAAAAAGGGCAAGTCTCCGCAAGCGGTCGTTTTGCCAATTTTCCCCGGTGGGTTAAGCCAAGAGAGGGTAGCCTGCACTGGCAAGTGAGTGACGGAGAGCTCGGGGATTTGAGAAAGTGATGACCGGCGAACCGTGTCACCCTATTCCCTTTTCCCCGACCCTTTAGAGCCCGGTGGAATAGAGGAGGCGCTTCGGCTATGCACGCTCACCGAAGTGAGGGTGTGGAGCGCGATCGCTTTTCCCTTTCTTCCCTTCGGCCCACAGGCCCGGGGATTTGGGGGAGTTGCTTTGGCTGGGACGCGTCACCGAAGTGAGGTATGGGCCGCACACTTTCCCCCTCTTCCCCGGATTCCCCGGTCACTCACCTGACAGGAGACCACCTCCCCGAGCTATCCGACGTCCTCGCGGTGGCAGTGGCAGACGATGACTGAGCTCCGAAAAGCTTGGTCGAGTCTCAGCCAATCCGGCAAACACTCCGACTTCCCCGATCACTCCGATTTCTCCGAACTACCCGATGACTCCTATCTTCCCGAAGTGTCCGTTCACTCCGAACTCCCCGATCACTCCGATTTCCCCTTTTCTTCCCAACTCACTCAGTTGTCCGGATTCCCCGAGTTTGTGGTGGACACGTCCGCTCACGGCTGGGGTTTGGAGACGACTGGTTGGTTAGGTTAGGTTAGGTTAGGTTAGGTTAGGTTAGGTTAGGTTAGGTTAGGTTAGGTTAGGTTAGGTTAGGTTAGGTTAGGTTAGGTTAGGTTAGGTTAGGTTAGGTTAGGTTAGGTTAGGTTAGGTTAGGTTAGGTTAGGTTAGGTTAGGTTAGGTTAGGTTAGGTTAGGTTAGGTTAGGTTAGGTTAGGTTAGGTTAGGTTAGGTTAGGTTAGGTTAGGTTAGGTTAGGTTAGGTTAGGTTAGGTTAGGTTAGGTTAGGTTAGGTTAGGTTAGGTTAGGTTAGGTTAGGTTAGGTTAGGTTAGGTTAGGTTAGGTTAGGTTAGGTTAGGTTAGGTTAGGTTAGGTTAGGTTAGGTTAGGTTAGGTTAGGTTAGGTTAGGTTAGGTTAGGTTAGGTTAGGTTAGGTTAGGTTAGGTTAGGTTAGGTTAGGTTAGGTTAGGTTAGGTTAGGTTAGGTTAGGTTAGGTTAGGTTAGGTTAGGTTAGGTTAGGTTAGGTTAGGTTAGGTTAGGTTAGGTTAGGTTAGGTTAGGTTAGGTTAGGTTAGGTTAGGTTAGGTTAGGTTAGGTTAGGTTAGGTTAGGTTAGGTTAGGTTAGGTTAGGTTAGGTTAGGTTAGGTTAGGTTAGGTTAGGTTAGGTTAGGTTAGGTTAGGTTAGGTTAGGTTAGGTTAGGTTAGGTTAGGTTAGGTTAGGTTAGGTTAGGTTAGGTTAGGTTAGGTTAGGTTAGGTTAGGTTAGGTTAGGTTAGGTTAGGTTAGGTTAGGTTAGGTTAGGTTAGGTTAGGTTAGGTTAGGTTAGGTTAGGTTAGGTTAGGTTAGGTTAGGTTAGGTTAGGTTAGGTTAGGTTAGGTTAGGTTAGGTTAGGTTAGGTTAGGTTAGGTTAGGTTAGGTTAGGTTAGGTTAGGTTAGGTTAGGTTAGGTTAGGTTAGGTTAGGTTAGGTTAGGTTAGGTTAGGTTAGGTTAGGTTAGGTTAGGTTAGGTTAGGTTAGGTTAGGTTAGGTTAGGTTAGGTTAGGTTAGGTTAGGTTAGGTTAGGTTAGGTTAGGTTAGGTTAGGTTAGGTTAGGTTAGGTTAGGTTAGGTTAGGTTAGGTTAGGTTAGGTTAGGTTAGGTTAGGTTAGGTTAGGTTAGGTTAGGTTAGGTTAGGTTAGGTTAGGTTAGGTTAGGTTAGGTTAGGTTAGGTTAGGTTAGGTTAGGTTAGGTTAGGTTAGGTTAGGTTAGGTTAGGTTAGGTTAGGTTAGGTTAGGTTAGGTGAGGTTAGGTTAGGTTAGGTTAGGTTAGGTTAGGTTAGGTTAGGTTAGGTTAGGTTAGGTTAGGTTAGGTTAGGTTAGGTTAGGTTAGGTTAGGTTAGGTTAGGTTAGGTTAGGTTAGGTTAGGTTAGGTTAGGTTAGGTTAGGTTAGGTTAGGTTAGGTTAGGTTAGGTTAGGTTAGGTTAGGTTAGGTTAGGTTAGGTTAGGTTAGGTTAGGTTAGGTTAGGTTAGGTTAGGTTAGGTTAGGTTAGGTTAGGTTAGGTTAGGTTAGGTTAGGTTAGGTTAGGTTAGGTTAGGTTAGGTTAGGTTAGGTTAGGTTAGGTTAGGTTAGGTTAGGTTAGGTTAGGTTAGGTTAGGTTAGGTTAGGTTAGGTTAGGTTAGGTTAGGTTAGGTTAGGTTAGGTTAGGTTAGGTTAGGTTAGGTTAGGTTAGGTTAGGTTAGGTTAGGTTAGGTTAGGTTAGGTTAGGTTAGGTTAGGTTAGGTTAGGTTAGGTTAGGTTAGGTTAGGTTAGGTTAGGTTAGGTTAGGTTAGGTTAGGTTAGGTTAGGTTAGGTTAGGTTAGGTTAGGTTAGGTTAGGTTAGGTTAGGTTAGGTTAGGTTAGGTTAGGTTAGGTTAGGTTAGGTTAGGTTAGGTTAGGTTAGGTTAGGTTAGGTTAGGTTAGGTTAGGTTAGGTTAGGTTAGGTTAGGTTAGGTTAGGTTAGGTTAGGTTAGGTTAGGTTAGGTTAGGTTAGGTTAGGTTAGGTTAGGTTAGGTTAGGTTAGGTTAGGTTAGGTTAGGTTAGGTTAGGTTAGGTTAGGTTAGGTTAGGTTAGGTTAGGTTAGGTTAGGTTAGGTTAGGTTAGGTTAGGTTAGGTTAGGTTAGGTTAGGTTAGGTTAGGTTAGGTTAGGTTAGGTTAGGTTAGGTTAGGTTAGGTTAGGTTAGGTTAGGTTAGGTTAGGTTAGGTTAGGTTAGGTTAGGTTAGGTTAGGTTAGGTTAGGTTAGGTTAGGTTAGGTTAGGTTAGGTTAGGTTAGGTTAGGTTAGGTTAGGTTAGGTTAGGTTAGGTTAGGTTAGGTTAGGTTAGGTTAGGTTAGGTTAGGTTAGGTTAGGTTAGGTTAGGTTAGGTTAGGTTAGGTTAGGTTAGGTTAGGTTAGGTTAGGTTAGGTTAGGTTAGGTTAGGTTAGGTTAGGTTAGGTTAGGTTAGGTTAGGTTAGGTTAGGTTAGGTTAGGTTAGGTTAGGTTAGGTTAGGTTAGGTTAGGTTAGGTTAGGTTAGGTTAGGTTAGGTTAGGTTAGGTTAGGTTAGGTTAGGTTAGGTTAGGTTAGGTTAGGTTAGGTTAGGTTAGGTTAGGTTAGGTTAGGTTAGGTTAGGTTAGGTTAGGTTAGGTTAGGTTAGGTTAGGTTAGGTTAGGTTAGGTTAGGTTAGGTTAGGTTAGGTTAGGTTAGGTTAGGTTAGGTTAGGTTAGGTTAGGTTAGGTTAGGTTAGGTTAGGTTAGGTTAGGTTAGGTTAGGTTAGGTTAGGTTAGGTTAGGTTAGGTTAGGTTAGGTTAGGTTAGGTTAGGTTAGGTTAGGTTAGGTTAGGTTAGGTTAGGTTAGGTTAGGTTAGGTTAGGTTAGGTTAGGTTAGGTTAGGTTAGGTTAGGTTAGGTTAGGTTAGGTTAGGTTAGGTTAGGTTAGGTTAGGTTAGGTTAGGTTAGGTTAGGTTAGGTTAGGTTAGGTTAGGTTAGGTTAGGTTAGGTTAGGTTAGGTTAGGTTAGGTTAGGTTAGGTTAGGTTAGGTTAGGTTAGGTTAGGTTAGGTTAGGTTAGGTTAGGTTAGGTTAGGTTAGGTTAGGTTAGGTTAGGTTAGGTTAGGTTAGGTTAGGTTAGGTTAGGTTAGGTTAGGTTAGGTTAGGTTAGGTTAGGTTAGGTTAGGTTAGGTTAGGTTAGGTTAGGTTAGGTTAGGTTAGGTTAGGTTAGGTTAGGTTAGGTTAGGTTAGGTTAGGTTAGGTTAGGTTAGGTTAGGTTAGGTTAGGTTAGGTTAGGTTAGGTTAGGTTAGGTTAGGTTAGGTTAGGTTAGGTTAGGTTAGGTTAGGTTAGGTTAGGTTAGGTTAGGTTAGGTTAGGTTAGGTTAGGTTAGGTTAGGTTAGGTTAGGTTAGGTTAGGTTAGGTTAGGTTAGGTTAGGTTAGGTTAGGTTAGGTTAGGTTAGGTTAGGTTAGGTTAGGTTAGGTTAGGTTAGGTTAGGTTAGGTTAGGTTAGGTTAGGTTAGGTTAGGTTAGGTTAGGTTAGGTTAGGTTAGGTTAGGTTAGGTTAGGTTAGGTTAGGTTAGGTTAGGTTAGGTTAGGTTAGGTTAGGTTAGGTTAGGTTAGGTTAGGTTAGGTTAGGTTAGGTTAGGTTAGGTTAGGTTAGGTTAGGTTAGGTTAGGTTAGGTTAGGTTAGGTTAGGTTAGGTTAGGTTAGGTTAGGTTAGGTTAGGTTAGGTTAGGTTAGGTTAGGTTAGGTTAGGTTAGGTTAGGTTAGGTTAGGTTAGGTTAGGTTAGGTTAGGTTAGGTTAGGTTAGGTTAGGTTAGGTTAGGTTAGGTTAGGTTAGGTTAGGTTAGGTTAGGTTAGGTTAGGTTAGGTTAGGTTAGGTTAGGTTAGGTTAGGTTAGGTTAGGTTAGGTTAGGTTAGGATAGGTTAGGTTAGGTTAGGTTAGGTTAGGTTAGGTTAGGTTAGGTTAGGTTAGGTTAGGTTAGGTTAGGTTAGGTTAGGTTAGGTTAGGTTAGGTTAGGTTAGGTTAGGTTAGGTTAGGTTAGGTTAGGTTAGGTTAGGTTAGGTTAGGTTAGGTTAGGTTAGGTTAGGTTAGGTTAGGTTAGGTTAGGTTAGGTTAGGTTAGGTTAGGTTAGGTTAGGTTAGGTTAGGTTAGGTTAGGTTAGGTTAGGTTAGGTTAGGTTAGGTTAGGTTAGGTTAGGTTAGGTTAGGTTAGGTTAGGTTAGGTTAGGTTAGGTTAGGTTAGGTTAGGTTAGGTTAGGTTAGGTTAGGTTAGGTTAGGTTAGGTTAGGTTAGGTTAGGTTAGGTTAGGTTAGGTTAGGTTAGGTTAGGTTAGGTTAGGTTAGGTTAGGTTAGGTTAGGTTAGGTTAGGTTAGGTTAGGTTAGGTTAGGTTAGGTTAGGTTAGGTTAGGTTAGGTTAGGTTAGGTTAGGTTAGGTTAGGTTAGGTTATGTTAGGTTAGGTTATGTTAGGTTAGGTTAGGTTAGGTTAGGTTAGGTTAGGTTAGGTTAGGTTAGGTTAGGTTAGGTTAGGTTAGGTTAGGTTAGGTTAGGTTAGGTTAGGTTAGGTTAGGTTAGGTTAGGTTAGGTTAGGTTAGGTTAGGTTAGGTTAGGTTAGGTTAGGTTAGGTTAGGTTAGGTTAGGTTAGGTTAGGTTAGGTTAGGTTAGGTTAGGTTAGGTTAGGTTAGGTTAGGTTAGGTTAGGTTAGGTTAGGTTAGGTTAGGTTAGGTTAGGTTAGGTTAGGTTAGGTTAGGTTAGGTTAGGTTAGGTTAGGTTAGGTTAGGTTAGGTTAGGTTAGGTTAGGTTAGGTTAGGTTAGGTTAGGTTAGGTTAGGTTAGGTTAGGTTAGGTTAGGTTAGGTTAGGTTAGGTTAGGTTAGGTTAGGTTAGGTTAGGTTAGGTTAGGTTAGGTTAGGTTAGGTTAGGTTAGGTTAGGTTAGGTTAGGTTAGGTTAGGTTAGGTTAGGTTAGGTTAGGTTAGGTTAGGTTAGGTTAGGTTAGGTTAGGTTAGGTTAGGTTAGGTTAGGTTAGGTTAGGTTAGGTTAGGTTAGGTTAGGTTAGGTTAGGTTAGGTTAGGTTAGGTTAGGTTAGGTTAGGTTAGGTTAGGTTAGGTTAGGTTAGGTTAGGTTAGGTTAGGTTAGGTTAGGTTAGGTTAGGTTAGGTTAGGTTAGGTTAGGTTAGGTTAGGTTAGGTTAGGTTAGGTTAGGTTAGGTTAGGTTAGGTTAGGTTAGGTTAGGTTAGGTTAGGTTAGGTTAGGTTAGGTTAGGTTAGGTTAGGTTAGGTTAGGTTAGGTTAGGTTAGGTTAGGTTAGGTTAGGTTAGGTTAGGTTAGGTTAGGTTAGGTTAGGTTAGGTTAGGTTAGGTTAGGTTAGGTTAGGTTAGGTTAGGTTAGGTTAGGTTAGGTTAGGTTAGGTTAGGTTAGGTTAGGTTAGGTTAGGTTAGGTTAGGTTAGGTTAGGTTAGGTTAGGTTAGGTTAGGTTAGGTTAGGTTAGGTTAGGTTAGGTTAGGTTAGGTTAGGTTAGGTTAGGTTAGGTTAGGTTAGGTTAGGTTAGGTTAGGATAGGTTAGGTTAGGTTAGGTTAGGTTAGGTTAGGTTAGGTTAGGTTAGGTTAGGTTAGGTTAGGTTAGGTTAGGTTAGGTTAGGTTAGGTTAGGTTAGGTTAGGTTAGGTTAGGTTAGGTTAGGTTAGGTTAGGTTAGGTTAGGTTAGGTTAGGTTAGGTTAGGTTAGGTTAGGTTAGGTTAGGTTAGGTTAGGTTAGGTTAGGTTAGGTTAGGTTAGGTTAGGTTAGGTTAGGTTAGGTTAGGTTAGGTTAGGTTAGGTTAGGTTAGGTTAGGTTAGGTTAGGTTAGGTTAGGTTAGGTTAGGTTAGGTTAGGTTAGGTTAGGTTAGGTTAGGTTAGGTTAGGTGAGGTTAGGTTAGGTTAGGTTAGGTTAGGTTAGGTTAGGTTAGGTTAGGTTAGGTTAGGTTAGGTTAGGTTAGGTTAGGTTAGGTTAGGTTAGGTTAGGTTAGGTTAGGTTAGGTTAGGTTAGGTTAGGTTAGGTTAGGTTAGGTTAGGTTAGGTTAGGTTAGGTTAGGTTAGGTTAGGTTAGGTTAGGTTAGGTTAGGTTAGGTTAGGTTAGGTTAGGTTAGGTTAGGTTAGGTTAGGTTAGGTTAGGTTAGGTTAGGTTAGGTTAGGTTAGGTTAGGTTAGGTTAGGTTAGGTTAGGTTAGGTTAGGTTAGGTTAGGTTAGGTTAGGTTAGGTTAGGTTAGGTTAGGTTAGGTTAGGTTAGGTTAGGTTAGGTTAGGTTAGGTTAGGTTAGGTTAGGTTAGGTTAGGTTAGGTTAGGTTAGGTTAGGTTAGGTTAGGTTAGGTTAGGTTAGGTTAGGTTAGGTTAGGTTAGGTTAGGTTAGGTTAGGTTAGGTTAGGTTAGGTTAGGTTAGGTTAGGTTAGGTTAGGTTAGGTTAGGTTAGGTTAGGTTAGGTTAGGTTAGGTTAGGTTAGGTTAGGTTAGGTTAGGTTAGGTTAGGTTAGGTTAGGTTAGGTTAGGTTAGGTTAGGTTAGGTTAGGTTAGGTTAGGTTAGGTTAGGTTAGGTTAGGTTAGGTTAGGTTAGGTTAGGTTAGGTTAGGTTAGGTTAGGTTAGGTTAGGTTAGGTTAGGTTAGGTTAGGTTAGGTTAGGTTAGGTTAGGTTAGGTTAGGTTAGGTTAGGTTAGGTTAGGTTAGGTTAGGTTAGGTTAGGTTAGGTTAGGTTAGGTTAGGTTAGGTTAGGTTAGGTTAGGTTAGGTTAGGTTAGGTTAGGTTAGGTTAGGTTAGGTTAGGTTAGGTTAGGTTAGGTTAGGTTAGGTTAGGTTAGGTTAGGTTAGGTTAGGTTAGGTTAGGTTAGGTTAGGTTAGGTTAGGTTAGGTTAGGTTAGGTTAGGTTAGGTTAGGTTAGGTTAGGTTAGGTTAGGTTAGGTTAGGTTAGGTTAGGTTAGGTTAGGTTAGGTTAGGTTAGGTTAGGTTAGGTTAGGTTAGGTTAGGTTAGGTTAGGTTAGGTTAGGTTAGGTTAGGTTAGGTTAGGTTAGGTTAGGTTAGGTTAGGTTAGGTTAGGTTAGGTTAGGTTAGGTTAGGTTAGGTTAGGTTAGGTTAGGTTAGGTTAGGTTAGGTTAGGTTAGGTTAGGTTAGGTTAGGTTAGGTTAGGTTAGGTTAGGTTAGGTTAGGTTAGGTTAGGTTAGGTTAGGTTAGGTTAGGTTAGGTTAGGTTAGGTTAGGTTAGGTTAGGTTAGGTTAGGTTAGGTTAGGTTAGGTTAGGTTAGGTTAGGTTAGGTTAGGTTAGGTTAGGTTAGGTTAGGTTAGGTTAGGTTAGGTTAGGTTAGGTTAGGTTAGGTTAGGTTAGGTTAGGTTAGGTTAGGTTAGGTTAGGTTAGGTTAGGTTAGGTTAGGTTAGGTTAGGTTAGGTTAGGTTAGGTTAGGTTAGGTTAGGTTAGGTTAGGTTAGGTTAGGTTAGGTTAGGTTAGGTTAGGTTAGGTTAGGTTAGGTTAGGTTAGGTTAGGTTAGGTTAGGTTAGGTTAGGTTAGGTTAGGTTAGGTTAGGTTAGGTTAGGTTAGGTTAGGTTAGGTTAGGTTAGGTTAGGTTAGGTTAGGTTAGGTTAGGTTAGGTTAGGTTAGGTTAGGTTAGGTTAGGTTAGGTTAGGTTAGGTTAGGTTAGGTTAGGTTAGGTTAGGTTAGGTTAGGTTAGGTTAGGTTAGGTTAGGTTAGGTTAGGTTAGGTTAGGTTAGGTTAGGTTAGGTTAGGTTAGGTTAGGTTAGGTTAGGTTAGGTTAGGTTAGGTTAGGTTAGGTTAGGTTAGGTTAGGTTAGGTTAGGTTAGGTTAGGTTAGGTTAGGTTAGGTTAGGTTAGGTTAGGTTAGGTTAGGTTAGGTTAGGTTAGGTTAGGTTAGGTTAGGTTAGGTTAGGTTAGGTTAGGTTAGGTTAGGTTAGGTTAGGTTAGGTTAGGTTAGGTTAGGTTAGGTTAGGTTAGGTTAGGTTAGGTTAGGTTAGGTTAGGTTAGGTTAGGTTAGGTTAGGTTAGGTTAGGTTAGGTTAGGTTAGGTTAGGTTAGGTTAGGTTAGGTTAGGTTAGGTTAGGTTAGGTTAGGTTAGGTTAGGTTAGGTTAGGTTAGGTTAGGTTAGGTTAGGTTAGGTTAGGTTAGGTTAGGTTAGGTTAGGTTAGGTTAGGTTAGGTTAGGTTAGGTTAGGTTAGGTTAGGTTAGGTTAGGTTAGGTTAGGTTAGGTTAGGTTAGGTTAGGTTAGGTTAGGTTAGGTTAGGTTAGGTTAGGTTAGGTTAGGTTAGGTTAGGTTAGGTTAGGTTAGGTTAGGTTAGGTTAGGTTAGGTTAGGTTAGGTTAGGTTAGGTTAGGTTAGGTTAGGTTAGGTTAGGTTAGGTTAGGTTAGGTTAGGTTAGGTTAGGTTAGGTTAGGTTAGGTTAGGTTAGGTTAGGTTAGGTTAGGTTAGGTTAGGTTAGGTTAGGTTAGGTTAGGTTAGGTTAGGTTAGGTTAGGTTAGGTTAGGTTAGGTTAGGTTAGGTTAGGTTATGTTAGGTTAGGTTAGGTTAGGTTAGGTTAGGTTAGGTTAGGTTAGGTTAGGTTAGGTTAGGTTAGGTTAGGTTAGGTTAGGTTAGGTTAGGTTAGGTTAGGTTAGGTTAGGTTAGGTTAGGTTAGGTTAGGTTAGGTTAGGTTAGGTTAGGTTAGGTTAGGTTAGGTTAGGTTAGGTTAGGTTAGGTTAGGTTAGGTTAGGTTAGGTTAGGTTAGGTTAGGTTAGGTTAGGTTAGGTTAGGTTAGGTTAGGTTAGGTTAGGTTAGGTTAGGTTAGGTTAGGTTAGGTTAGGTTAGGTTAGGTTAGGTTAGGTTAGGTTAGGTTAGGTTAGGTTAGGTTAGGTTAGGTTAGGTTAGGTTAGGTTAGGTTAGGTTAGGTTAGGTTAGGTTAGGTTAGGTTAGGTTAGGTTAGGTTAGGTTAGGTTAGGTTAGGTTAGGTTAGGTTAGGTTAGGTTAGGTTAGGTTAGGTTAGGTTAGGTTAGGTTAGGTTAGGTTAGGTTAGGTTAGGTTATGTTAGGTTAGGTTAGGTTAGGTTAGGTTAGGTTAGGTTAGGTTAGGTTAGGTTAGGTTAGGTTAGGTTAGGTTAGGTTAGGTTAGGTTAGGTTAGGTTAGGTTAGGTTAGGTTAGGTTAGGTTAGGTTAGGTTAGGTTAGGTTAGGTTAGGTTAGGTTAGGTTAGGTTAGGTTAGGTTAGGTTAGGTTAGGTTAGGTTAGGTTAGGTTAGGTTAGGTTAGGTTAGGTTAGGTTAGGTTAGGTTATGTTAGGTTAGGTTAGGTTAGGTTAGGTTAGGTTAGGTTAGGTTAGGTTAGGTTAGGTTAGGTTAGGTTAGGTTAGGTTAGGTTAGGTTAGGTTAGGTTAGGTTAGGTTAGGTTAGGTTAGGTTAGGTTAGGTTAGGTTAGGTTAGGTTAGGTTAGGTTAGGTTAGGTTAGGTTAGGTTAGGTTAGGTTAGGTTAGGTTAGGTTAGGTTAGGTTAGGTTAGGTTAGGTTAGGTTAGGTTAGGTTAGGTTAGGTTAGGTTAGGTTAGGTTAGGTTAGGTTAGGTTAGGTTAGGTTAGGTTAGGTTAGGTTAGGTTAGGTTAGGTTAGGTTAGGTTAGGTTAGGTTAGGTTAGGTTAGGTTAGGTTAGGTTAGGTTAGGTTAGGTTAGGTTAGGTTAGGTTAGGTTAGGTTAGGTTAGGTTAGGTTAGGTTAGGTTAGGTTAGGTTAGGTTAGGTTAGGTTAGGTTAGGTTAGGTTAGGTTAGGTTAGGTTAGGTTAGGTTAGGTTAGGTTAGGTTAGGTTAGGTTAGGTTAGGTTAGGTTAGGTTAGGTTAGGTTAGGTTAGGTTAGGTTAGGTTAGGTTAGGTTAGGTTAGGTTAGGTTAGGTTAGGTTAGGTTAGGTTAGGTTAGGTTAGGTTAGTTTAGGTTAGGTTAGGTTAGGTTAGGTTAGGTTAGGTTAGGTTAGGTTAGGTTAGGTTAGGTTAGGTTAGGTTAGGTTAGGTTAGGTTAGGTTAGGTTAGGTTAGGTTAGGTTAGGTTAGGTTAGGTTAGGTTAGGTTAGGTTAGGTTAGGTTAGGTTAGGTTAGGTTAGGTTAGGTTAGGTTAGGTTAGGTTAGGTTAGGTTAGGTTAGGTTAGGTTAGGTTAGGTTAGGTTAGGTTAGGTTAGGTTAGGTTAGGTTAGGTTAGGTTAGGTTAGGTTAGGTTAGGTTAGGTTAGGTTATGTTAGGTTAGGTTAGGTTAGGTTAGGTTAGGTTAGGTTAGGTTAGGTTAGGTTAGGTTAGGTTAGGTTAGGTTAGGTTAGGTTAGGTTAGGTTAGGTTAGGTTAGGTTAGGTTAGGTTAGGTTAGGTTAGGTTAGGTTAGGTTAGGTTAGGTTAGGTTAGGTTAGGTTAGGTTAGGTTAGGTTAGGTTAGGTTAGGTTAGGTTAGGTTAGGTTAGGTTAGGTTAGGTTAGGTTAGGTTAGGTTAGGTTAGGTTAGGTTAGGTTAGGTTAGGTTAGGTTAGGTTAGGTTAGGTTAGGTTAGGTTAGGTTAGGTTAGGTTAGGTTAGGTTAGGTTAGGTTAGGTTAGGTTAGGTTAGGTTAGGTTAGGTTAGGTTAGGTTAGGTTAGGTTAGGTTAGGTTAGGTTAGGTTAGGTTAGGTTAGGTTAGGTTAGGTTAGGTTAGGTTAGGTTAGGTTAGGTTAGGTTAGGTTAGGTTAGGTTAGGTTAGGTTAGGTTAGGTTAGGTTAGGTTAGGTTAGGTTAGGTTAGGTTAGGTTAGGTTAGGTTAGGTTAGGTTAGGTTAGGTTAGGTTAGGTTAGGTTAGGTTAGGTTAGGTTAGGTTAGGTTAGGTTAGGTTAGGTTAGGTTAGGTTAGGTTAGGTTAGGTTAGGTTAGGTTAGGTTAGGTTAGGTTAGGTTAGGTTAGGTTAGGTTAGGTTAGGTTAGGTTAGGTTAGGTTAGGTTAGGTTAGGTTAGGTTAGGTTAGGTTAGGTTAGGTTAGGTTAGGTTAGGTTAGGTTAGGTTAGGTTAGGTTAGGTTAGGTTAGGTTAGGTTAGGTTAGGTTAGGTTAGGTTAGGTTAGGTTAGGTTAGGTTAGGTTAGGTTAGGTTAGGTTAGGTTAGGTTAGGTTAGGTTAGGTTAGGTTAGGTTAGGTTAGGTTAGGTTAGGTTAGGTTAGGTTAGGTTAGGTTAGGTTAGGTTAGGTTAGGTTAGGTTAGGTTAGGTTAGGTTAGGTTAGGTTAGGTTAGGTTAGGTTAGGTTAGGTTAGGTTAGGTTAGGTTAGGTTAGGTTAGGTTAGGTTAGGTTAGGTTAGGTTAGGTTAGGTTAGGTTAGGTTAGGTTAGGTTAGGTTAGGTTAGGTTAGGTTAGGTTAGGTTAGGTTAGGTTAGGTTAGGTTAGGTTAGGTTAGGTTAGGTTAGGTTAGGTTAGGTTAGGTTAGGTTAGGTTAGGTTAGGTTAGGTTAGGTTAGGTTAGGTTAGGTTAGGTTAGGTTAGGTTAGGTTAGGTTAGGTTAGGTTAGGTTAGGTTAGGTTAGGTTAGGTTAGGTTAGGTTAGGTTAGGTTAGGTTAGGTTAGGTTAGGTTAGGTTAGGTTAGGTTAGGTTAGGTTAGGTTAGGTTAGGTTAGGTTAGGTTAGGTTAGGTTAGGTTAGGTTAGGTTAGGTTAGGTTAGGTTAGGTTAGGTTAGGTTAGGTTAGGTTAGGTTAGGTTAGGTTAGGTTAGGTTAGGTTAGGTTAGGTTAGGTTAGGTTAGGTTAGGTTAGGTTAGGTTAGGTTAGGTTAGGTTAGGTTAGGTTAGGTTAGGTTAGGTTAGGTTAGGTTAGGTTAGGTTAGGTTAGGTTAGGTTAGGTTAGGTTAGGTTAGGTTAGGTTAGGTTAGGTTAGGTTAGGTTAGGTTAGGTTAGGTTAGGTTAGGTTAGGTTAGGTTAGGTTAGGTTAGGTTAGGTTAG